>CM074735.1:52880826-55310826 GCA_037367245.1 Phrynocephalus guinanensis | reverse complement strand
CCCTCCAACTTCTCCCGCGTGTATTCACTGTAGCTTCTGCCTGGCGCTCAGTTTCATCCTGTTCGTCTTCCACCCCCTACTGTCTTGTTTTTTCCCCTTCTCCCCACTCGACTCAGGGCGTGCGCGTTCGCATGTTTAAGTTTCCTCTCTTGCTGGAGAAACTTTTTTAGAGGAGAAAGTTGAGAGGGGAAGAGAGGTTCCAATCATTCTGTGATGACAAACGCGCACCCCCTCCTCTACTTTAATTTAAGAGAGAGAGAGAGAGAAAAGGGAGGGCGGGGGAGAAGCTTCAGTCTTCTGTGCATTCTTATGAGCAGTAGTAGTATTGTTTTTCTTCAGAGGGCTAAGGCAAGGACTCCAAGCCAAGTTGCCAACACCCATATTTCAGTTTTACTGTGTTTCAGGCGCCTTTGATTAAGAACATGTTTGGTTCCACTCGGAGTAATTTATGCCCGATTTCACCGAAACAAATCTCAGCAAACTCTTGTTTCCTGGCTTCTAGAGGAGCTGTAAATTTGTATCTCAGCTATTTGTTTAAACATGGCAAGGGCATTCCCAGAACATTTGGGTCAGGAAAGAGGAAGAGAGGAGCTGGAGGCACAAGGCACACCTGGATGAAACTGGAAGGGCCGAACTCAAACCCCTCGGACGTCCTGCGTTCTGATTGTGCCCTTGCAGCCCTGCCCATCCCACCCCACTAGTCTGAACGCCAGGCTTCCACCGGCGACCGGGCTGCTGCCTTTTTGGGCCGAAGGAAAGAAACCTTGCCATAGAGGCGCCTTTAAAAGGCCCCCCTTCCCTGCCAAGATCGGCACGTTGGGGTCAGCGTCGAGGGATTTAGGCGAGGGGAATTAATTCCACAACATCCCACTATGGCTCCAGGCTCCAAGCGTGGATCGTGTTTCCTGTGCTGCTCCTGCCTCCGAGGCAGAAGCAGCGAGCTTGATTTAGAGATTGGCGGCGGCCCTTCGGTTCCCGTGCCAGTCCCGCTGAGCGAGGGGAGACACCAGGGAGCTCGGTCTGGAATCACCCCCCCTGGGAGATGCCTTTGATCCCTTCCCAAGCGCAGTCCGCCATCCTTTCCTTCCCCAAACACCGCACACCAATGGCAACAGCACCAAAGGGCAAGGGGGTGCGGGAAGGAGGGGAGGGTCTAAGGATCGGCAGGCGACAATGCAAGGGCTGGAAATCTCTCTCCTTCACTCACACACAGAGCGGCTTGCAACTATAACTCGTTTACACAAAAGGCCACCGCCGCGCTGTACCTCCAAGTCTGGGCTCAAGTTCAGAGGGATGCTAACTCAGCCCCTCACGTGTAAACCCCAGCCCGGGTTAGGAACGTCCCTCTCACTTCCTCCCCCGCCAGCCACGTCGTGGAGCCGCTTGGCTTCAGATGCCTGAATGAACTGCTTTGAAGGGCAAAGCCGAGCGCTTGACGTGGAAACAAATTTAAGGCCATCTGGACTTGTGCTTACCAACCCCAAAAGTGGCCGAAGAAAACGAATAGGAGGCACGCGGAAGACAAGAAACCCATTCCACCCGCCCCCTTCTCCGAGGTGTTTGAAGAAGGCGAGATAAATGATACCCCGTTTCTAAGGTAGTTAACGGAAACAAAACCTCAAGCTTTGTAGCCACTCCGTGTTCCAAGGAAACGAGCTTATCTGATGGTCTTCTTTATCATCTCCCCGTCTAACCCGCTCTCCCCTCTTTTGTTATTTACTTGTACAGATTGGAAACAGCAGAAGTTCGAGAAAGTGGCGGGCAGTGGAAGCACCCTGTTTAAGTCTTATTAGGCGAGCTGGATGAAACCCGGGCGCCCGCCCGCGCGCAATTTCTCCCGAATCAAAAGAGATTTAGTTTTCTAAAGTCAAGAAATTCTCGCCCTTAGAAGCCGCACCGCGGTGGTGAAGTTAGTTGAACAGCGCCTCCTTGGGTGGGTACGAGAGATTTTCAGCGCGCATAAGATGGAGATGGGGGGGGGAGAGAAAATAGTATATTTATCTCTCTCTCTCTCTCTCTCTCTTTGCTTATCGAGTTGTCTTTTTGGAGTTAATGACCCTACAGGATTATTTGCAAGTCCTTTGGAAAACAGCTGTCTTGACACAGAGGCCGTTCTGGGGTTTCTTAGGCCTTAGGTCTGTTCAACTGAATTGCGGTTAAAAAAATAAAAAGGCGGCGGCGGGGGGTGGGGGGACCACCACGCAGGCGGCACGGAAAAAAACAACAACCTGAACCATTAGGAAGACTTATTTCCGCCACTCCCGCTTCTTTCGACGGAGACCGCTCTCCGCTCTTCCGCTGTAGTTCGGCCACGACGTCAGGTTAGGAAGAAGTCGCCGAATCGCAGCAGGGGTGGTTGAGGCTTCCTTCGCAGGGAACCCGGCAAAAGAAATCAACAAACGCACCTCTCTCTCTCTCTCTCTCTCTCTCTCTCTCTCTCTCTCTCTCTCTCTCTCTCTCTCTCTCTCTCTCTCTCTCTCTCTCTCTTTCCCCTTGCCCGGCGCAGCATTTGACTTTTCCCAGAATAGGAAGAGGCCGTTACTTTAGATTAAGGGGAGCCTTGCTGGGAGGGAAAGGGACGGTGGCGGCCTTTCATAGAGAGACGGAGACAGGACTCTCCGGAGTGAAAGTAACGTCAGGATCAGCCTAAAACCGGGAAAGCGCGTCTTTCACTCGAAAAAGGCGGGAAAAAGAGACAGAAAGAGCCCCGGTCCCATCGGGGGACTTCCCAAGTCTTACGTTGGTTTTAGGGGCACAGGGACGGACACGTGTCCGGTAAAGGCACGGGGGGAGAGGAGCGGGGAGGATAGGTGTGTGGGTGTGCGGAAATGTTTTGGCTTGAAACAAAACCACGGCCAAACAGCAAACAAAAGCCAGCCAAATTGGACGGGCGTCCTTGGCCCGGCGGCGGCGGTCGTGCGCCTCGTCGCGGCGCGTGGGAGAGATGAAGGCGGCGGCCGAAAGAGCCGTCCGAGGCGGGGAGGGGAGGCCGCGGGTGAGCTCGGCCGACAGGCAGGGCCCGGCAACGGCGGGAGTTCCTCCGCCTTTTCGGGACGAAGGAAACGCGGAGCTTCCTCCGCAGCTTTCGCGGTTCCTGAAACCCCTCCGGGCGAGGCCGGCGACCTTTAGTTTAACAGCCCTTTGTTGTGAGTCCTGGATCCCGCGCCGTCGCGCTCGTATTTATGTGTAAACAAACAAACAAACAAACCCTTTCAAAAAGTTGCGAGTCGACCGGTGGTCATTAGCCGACAAGCAAAATCTCCACCGACTCAGAGTGAACAAACAAGGATCGATCCGATCATTTCAGATATTATAATTGGCTTTAATTAAACACACTTCGTTCTAATTAACTCTGAAATTTTAGCATGCTTTGGGACGCTGGTGTCTGATTTGATATTGTCAGTCCAGATGTCCTAATAAAATTCAATCCTCTGCTCAAGACTTCAATATTCACCAAGAACAAAATGCAAATTAAATGTAAAACCTAAAGTATCGCCAAAGGTATAATCAAGAAAGGTGTCTCCAAACTTCTCACTTTTTATTACGCCGTGGTTAGAAAATGCAGATTACATCCTAACAAGACCTCGCCTGAATAATAGGAAACTTAACTCTTTCCTGCTCTAATTGAGCCTAACCTAATGCGCTTTGGGAACGTGGTCTCCGCCCAGCCCGGCTGTTCCGTCAAGGGTCGGAGCTGGCCATCTCCATCTCAAAGAGTGCGCACTTCAAGGTGATTTCGCTTAATTTGGGACCACGGGGGACCGCGAGGGGAGGGGAAGGCGTACGCCGGGGAAGGTCCCGAGTTTGCCAACACTTCCGAGAGGGCAGAGGCAGCAACCTCTCCAAGGCTTGACACCATTTTCTCATGGTCAAACGCCAAGGAAACTGATGATCTCCACTAATTTAGCTGGAAGGGGGGGCGTACTGGTAACCTTCTCCCCCACCGCCGCCGCCGGTGTTTTCGTATAATCCAGGGGTCGAGAGCTTTCTCTCAGCCCCTGCCTACTCTTAGACAGCATTAGAGACAGCGGGGGTATTCATTCTTTTCGCGCCCGGCTTTTCACCGTTTCAGTAATTAAAACCCTTAAAAGCTGGCCCACCACCAGCGAAGTTCCACCGCCGACTTTCTGGAACGAGCCCATTAGAGAGGCTTTGATGGCTCCCGGATAGTTGGGTTGGGTAAATGTCATTTGTTTTGTTGGCTTGGGAGTTTGGATCCGCCAGGAGCGGACACACGCGCCGCCCAGCCGCCGCTGCCCACCCTGCCACCCCACCTGCAATTTGTTTTAAAAAGCTGCCTTCTTAAAGAACAGCTAGTCAGGAAAGACGGTCGCCTTTTGTCCGCCTTCAAGTTTTATTTGTGTGTTTGTGCGTGTGTGCTGTGTCCGTCCGGGCCCTTTCCTTTCCTTTCCCCTTCCCACCCCGCCTTTTCAGGGAATCAGCCGAAGCCGGTGTCCAGCGCACACTGGAATTAAAAGAAGAATAAATCAGAGCCAGGGAAGCGCGCGGGGGCCGGCCGGCGGGCGCGCGCGTTTTGAACGCAACCTATTTGCATTTTTTTTTTAGTATATTGAAATGAAGCGAGAACTGCTGGGCGGTTTGGCTGCCCAGAGCATAGCTGGGGGCCATGCAGAAATAAAAACAGAGGAAGAAAAGAAGAAAGAAAGAAAGAAACGGGCTCCTTTTCTAGACTATTAATAAGCAATTTGTCCCGCTGAAATTTACATTGCAAAGTGGGGAGGGGGGGAGGAGAGAAGCGGGGTGGGGGGCGGAGGGGGGGGGAGAGAAGCGCCAGGCCATCAAGGAGGCACGTCTGTCGCTTTCAGCGGCACCAGCGCTGCCGAACGTGGGTCCTCCGTGGACGGGCCGGGAGATGAAGGGATGCACTGACTCTTCCGCCGCCACCCCCCCCCAAAAGTGATTTAAGGACGATCTTCAAACTTTCCTTCCTCATCTAACTCTTAGGCAGGGTTCCCCTTCAGGTGTTGAGCTTGGCCGGGATTTACGTAATAGATAGGAGATCTCCACCTTTCTCGGGGTGGTGTGGTGTGGTGTTTTGTTTTGTTTTTGTTTTTGTTTTCTTCTTTTGTTTCCTTAATTCATGTTTCCTTTCTTGTTCTTGTTCTTATTCTTCTTTCTTTTTGTCCTCAGGACCCTAACCTTATTCTTCCCCCCCCTCCCCCCCCCGCGCGTCTCTCTGAAACTGGCGTGTGGACTGGTTAGGGTTACTTCCCATCCTCCACCCTGGAGCGCAAGAAGTGTTGCTTTGGCAAGCTTTTAATTGGACCAAGTCTGAGAAAGAAACGAGGACCGTCTTGGGTAAAACAGCAAGCGATGGGATTTTTGTGTGTGTGTGTGTGTGTGTGTGTGTGTGTGTGTGTGTGTGATAGAGAGAGAGAGGTAGGTGATGGGGGAGAAAGAGAGAGAGAGAGAGAGAGAGAGAGAGTGAGTGAGAGAGAGAGAGTGTGTGAGTTTGCGGCGCCAAACCGCGGGTAGAGCCTGCCACCTACAGGACAGTCGGCGTTTGCTCCACTCAAAGCCTTCTTCCGATCTTGACGGCTGTTTAAGTCACTTATCAAAATTTACCCGACCATTTCTTCCGTGCCATTTTGCTTATGAAACATTGATTGCTTTGTTATTTGAACTTTTTAAAAAACAAAACGAAACACACGCGCTATATTAAAAAAGAAGAGAAGAAAAGGCAAATCGACCGCCGTTTCCCACTTTCCAGATATTATTAATAATACTAATAATCATCATAATAAAAGGCGCGTTGCCATTTTTAGAACTTAGATTAAACGGCATGAAATGTAAAGATAATACAATTTGATTTGTTAATCTAACTCTGCGATTTGAGAGTTGATGTCCCCAAAGAACAGGCGAGCCTTTTCTCTTTATTTATTTTTATTAAAACATCAATCTACTGTGGAGCTGGGTGAACTCAGTTTCACCTAGAGAACATAAAATTCTCCATACCAAGGAAATAAGCACCTTTCATAAATCAACAGTATTCCTGACAGATCGATCAATTTTTGGTTGTTAATCCGAAAGGAGGAGTTTTAATTGCTTCCAACCGGGGTCCCCTTTCCCCTTCCCCTCTACTTTCGGTTCAAGCCCTTTGGCGTTTCCAAAACCTTTCAAGTCCTCCCAATTCGGAGTTTTAGGATTTGGACGGAGAACAAAAAGTCACACCTTTCCTGCCAAAAATCACCTCCCACGTCGCCCAGCAACAACAGGGCCACATGCCCCGTTCGGAGCCCATCCGGAAAGGCGAGAGAGCGGGGAGGGGTGGTGGTGAGAATACCCTGAACAACCTCTCCCACAAATGCCACTTCCTGCTGACAATCGCCCAGCACCCACGCCCGCAAAAAAGAACAAGACAAAAAAAAAAAGAAGAAAGAAAGAAAGAAAGAAAGAAAGAAAGAAAGAAAGAAAGAAAGAAAGAAAGAAAGAAAGAAAGAAAGACGGACGCGCGCCCTCGGCAATTCTGCGTGTGAAACCACAGTGGGGGGAAATTTAAAACCAAATCGAAACATCCCCAAAGCAAAAACCAGAAACCAAACGCAAAAGAAACCCCAAGGAAACGAAACGAACAAAACGTGCCGGCTGCCTGCGCAGCGGAAGCCGCTGAGGAAGCGGCGGCCAGAACCTCCCGCGTCCTCGGACTTGGTTGGTTCCTGAAGTCAATCCTGGATGGAGGGAAATTGACAGGAACGTCGGGTGCGCGCTGCCCTGCCTGATCAATCTGCCCCCCCCCAGCCTCACTGGAGTCAGCGTAAGAGCCCAGAGCAAGCCACGGGGTGTCTTTTCTCCAACACTCCCTCCCTCTCGCTTCCCCCCATCTGGTGCCCACTCCCGGGGCAACTTTGCCCCTTGCTTTCCAGTGCCAGGAAGACACCTGAGACGGAACATCCCACAGAGAGGGAAGAGGGGAGGGGGAAAGAGAAAGAGAAAGAGGGGGGCGGCAAGCAAGCTAAATGCAGAAGTAATGGGACTCGCAAAACCCAATCGCTTACCTTTCACGGCTAATTAGGCAACAGACAGGTTTGTTTGGGTTCACAAAGGAGGCTAGGAGTGTTTATTGTGGGCGCAAAGCTGGGCTTGAGGAGTGTGTGTGATCTGGGCTATTTAATACATTACTTACCCTACGACAGTCTCGGGAAAGCTCCACGGGGCAAAGGGATGCAAGACAAGCGCAGCAGTGCGCAAGCGCCCCCCCTCCCGCGCGCGCAACCCTGGGTTGAAACGAGGCGGGCGGTGGGAGCGCCAAGCTAATGGGACTTGGCAGGGGCGGGGTAGGGAGCTGAAACAGGGACTTGGCGCGGGAGGAGGGGGGGGGATAGGCGGCTGGTGGGGGGGGGAGCGAAGTGATCAACAGTCTGAAGAAAGTTGAGTGGGAGGCCGGCAGCTCGTCCTGGACGCGCCGATCTCCCGGCCCGCCCGCCCTCAACAGCAGCTGGAGCGATCAGCACTAGGACAGCGGACTGGAGGGCTCGGACTGCCGGGCCCCTCGGCGCCTTGGTTTGGCTCCCCAGAGAGGAGAAGGCCGAGTGGAAGCGACCCGAGGGGGCTGGGGAGTGGAGGGCAGCAGAGGGCGGAGTGGCATCTCTGCAGCTGTTCTTGGTGGCCCGGAAGACGCCCAGTCCGACCTCAGGCAACATTGGCTGCCACCCGTTCCGGTGCCCTTTGGGCTGTAAGGAAAGGTGGAATCTGTCCCTAGAAGCGCCTGGGCTTTCCAAGGGCTTGGTTCCCCGTCGGGTTTCTAAGTCGCAAAAATGATGACTAAACCAAAGGTGTGTGTGTGTAGTTTCCCCGAGGTGATTAACCTGGACTAATAAAATGGGCTGTGGTGCTGAAGGATGGGAAGGTGCACTAGTAAGAGGTTCCAATCTGGCTTTATTTAGGCTCCGTTTAAAACGCGAAGGAAGGAAGGTAAAATAAGGGAGGAAGAAACCCAAGATCCCGGAAGAGGCACCGCACTGTGTGGTGTTGGACTCCACAAGCAACGAGGTTTCTTTCCTCCTTTCCTCCGAACCATCTGCCGCTCCCTAGAGGTGCCCAATAAGACCACAAAGTCCAGTTAAAACTGTTCCTTAGCGGAAGTTTCTTTCACTTAAAATAAAACCTTCCTGGTTTATTAATAATGGTTCCCAGTTTCCACGAGCTTTTTATTTCGGGTTACCCGGGTTCTGCCCCTTGAGCCCCTGCCCACATCACCCTCTTAGAGGCGCTGATCTACGGCCTTGTTCACACCACCACTGTTCCTCCGAAACCGCGTCGCGGACATAGCAAGGTACCAAAAAGTCGCCGCCCTCGGGGAATCTCCTGCTGGGGGAGGGGGCAGCTTCTGTGCCCCTCTTCCCTCTCTCGAGGAGGGTGGGGTGGGGTGGGGTGCCCGTTGGATGGGTGGGTGGGTGGCTACGAGCGCCTCTTTCCCAGGCCTCGATCTGGGAAGCGATTTCCGGGCAGAACCAAAGAGGCCGCCGCTTCCAACCGGACGGCGTCGGCTTCCCGTCCGATTTCCTCTGGCAGGCGGTGAGGTTGTGCTTGACAACCTGCTGTGGCAGCAACTGGTGGGCTTGTTGCCAACGCTGGCCACCTTCGAACTCTGTACAGCGCCCACCCACGGGGGCCAGTCGCGAAAGAAGAAGTATGTATGTATGTGGGGAGTGGGCCGGTTTCACAGGTGGATCCCCAAAGCCCTTTGCCCTTAAAAGAGAGCCAGGACCCAGGAGGGCGACACGCTCGCTCCTGAAAGAGTGCCTCCAGAGAGATTATTCCGATCTTGAGGGGATGGCCCTCTGGGCCGGAAACACCCAAAAACTAAAGCTCATACGTCGAAGCAAGCCCCGTCGAAACCATATGCCGTTCTCTCCACAGGTAAAAATGATTTCGGGAAACTGTGAAAACCGCTTCTCCCGTTTGAAGCGGTTTCAGCGAAATTGTACGGCAGAAACAGGGAGACAATGCCAAACATTTCACGGCTCTCTCCCGTTTTCTCTTTGCGGTGGGCATCTTTAAACACGCTTAAGTGGGAAGCTCAATGAACAGAACCGCCACACCACCCAATGATCCGTAAAACTAATCAACTAACTGACTGACTTCAGTAGGGAGCTAAGTGGCGCGTTCTTGACATTTAAACCGGATTAGTTCTTCAGTGTGGAGTGACGGTCAGAAGTGGACGTCATCGTGGTCGTGGTCGTGATCATGGTCGTGGTCCTGGTCCTAATCATCATCATCATCATCATCATCATCATCATCATCATCATCATCATCATCATCATCATCATCATCATCATCATCATCATCGTTATTAAGCAATCAAATTCTGGGATAAATTCGGTTAACAATTCTTTTTAGTGACTTTTCAGAGTATGTGGGCTTTTTTTTTTCTACAGCAGTCTCAGAAAATAAAAGTACAGTAATAAGAAAATTATCACCCTTTTCTTTCTGCTTCTAAATAAATTATGATAATGAACACTACAGCACATGTTTTTTTAAGGACATGTGAGTGCATTCATATGATTACACCTTCTCCATTGTTTCATAAAGGAAAAGAGACATGGATTATATTGAGGCTTTGTTTTCTTGAGTGTGGATTATGAGTATAAACTGATCTTTTGTCTTGAAGAAGGTGAAATGCTGAGAGAAGATGCCTTTGATTTCCTCTGAAAAGAATCACAATGATCAACCATTTAAAACAATGTAGGTCCATCCACCTCTAACTTGCTGGATCACCAACCAACTGTTGCATCTTTTATGGTATGTTCAGCCTGAGCATATTTTAGTTTGATGGTAGACTCTCTTACACACAATCCTTCCCCCCCCCACTTAGCTCAAGAATATGAAAGTGGTGTTTTATCCACATTTGAATGGTTAAAAACAAGTCAGGGAATAAATCAAACTTTTTCCTTTGTATTCCAAGAATAAAAAGCCACATAAAATCAAGACCACCAAGTCAAAACACAACCTTATTAATGTTTATTGATTCAAAAGTAATCCCCACTAAAGACAGTCCTACTGATGGCTCTACAATTTACTTCTACGTAGACATGTCTAAGACTGCAGTGCCTGTAAATTTTTATATTAGTTTTTATTTTTATCAGCCCAGTGCAGGAAGAGCCCATGTATTTTAATATAAAATTTATAACCTGTCTGAAGGTTAAAAGGTGAAGGTTCCCCCACCACATGTGTGCTAGTCATGTCCGACTCTAGGGGTGGTATTCATCTCCCTATTCAAGCTGAAGAGCCAGTGTTGTGCAATTTCATGGCCACGTGGCTGGCATGACTGCAAGGAAACACTGTTAACTACAAAGAAAGCTAAATATCACCTAAAACATCCTGATTAATCAATGAAAGGGGTGAAAGTAAACAAGAAATAAACAGCACATGACTGCTTGGAGTCCTTGTGAGTCAACATAATAGATTAAATATCATGGACCTCTCCCCCTGCTCACAGAAGGAAAATGAAGAAGGAGGTAGCCTGGTGTCTTGGAGCAGGGAGTTCCAAAGCCTCCGAGATCACCTATATCTTGCATGCTTCCTTTACGGGACTGTTAAATCTTGAGCAGGCTGTTATGGAAAATGTAGCCTTTTAAGTAGTCTGGCTTCAAAGTACTGTACATAGGCTTTTCAAAAGGAACTAATGTGTGAGAGAAACTGAGGAATTCCACAGGGTGCAGCCATGCTAATAGGTTGCAGTTGAATTTTGGCCATGCCTTGTTTCTTTGCTTTTAAACATTTACTTAATGCCATGAACATACATGGCTTTGTCAAAAATGTTAAAATGGAAGAGGAATTCTCTCTTCAAAAGTGTACAGTCTAATACAGCAGGACAGCTAATAAGTAGAGGAGGTGACTGCCATCATCATCATCAACCAAAAGACTGCAAATGAAGCTAATAATTTAAGGTATAGAATTCAAACAAAACCAAGAGCATTACATATGATAATAAAACTAAACAGAATCAAAAGCTTCTGAAAAGAGATATGAGAGTCAAATATACTAAATAAGGGAGCAAATTGCAAATATTTGAGAAGACGATTCCAAGCATGGGGAGAAGGGAGAAAGTATTAAAGAGCAAGAAACCCTCAGACCAGTAGGAAGCATGGAATTAATCAATTCTTCTATTGTTGTTCCGTCTTTCTAATTATTTTTGTTCAGAGCACCATTTCCCCTAGAATTGGCTTACTTTCTGTTCTCCTACTAAGCCAAGTTTAATACAATATGTGGCATATAGTTCTGGAAGCTGGCTGGGAAGTTCAATGAGATAGGTATCTGGCTGTGAAGCAAGGGGCTGGGAGCTGGGTTCCTCATGGTGCCTCCTTGGACAACCTGCACACACCCAGAATGTCTCCATAAGCAAAGGAATAGCAACCCACTTCTGAACGTCCTCTACCTTGAAGACCCTGAGTCAGAATGAGTCAGTTCTGGAAAGCAAAACTTTTTGAGATGCAGTAAGTATCTGATGAAGATATTGGGCTGATTATATTAGACCTCCCTATCGTTTCAGTGTTTCTGTCTCTTTGTTACACATGCATGGAGCCTGGGCTCATAATGTTGGAGTTGCAGGACTTGATAGATCTCATTCAGAACAATGTAAATACAGTGGTACCTCTGATAATGAATTTAATATGTTCTCCGAGGCAATTCACTATCTAAAAATTTGTTATCTGAAACACAGTTTCCCATTAAAATGAATGGGAAACTGATTAATCCATTCCGGAGGGCCAAAAAGGCAAAAAATCTGGGTCCCCCCCCCAGACCTCTTTTTAAAGTGCACTTTAAAGGCATGCAGTGCTGGAACACCCCACCAGAACACCCCCCGCCCACTTTGCAATGCAAATATGGACAGACAAAACCAGCAAGATTACCCCAACCTTTTCTTGCCAAAAATGCAGTGGAGAAAAAAAATTAAACAGACAAACATAAGCAGCAAGAGAAATCCAGCCTGTTCTTGCCTGCAGAGCAATGGAAAAGATTGCAAACATGGACAGAAGAAAGTAGCAAGACTACCCCAGCCTGTTCCCGCCAAAAATGCAAAGAGAAGCAGTGCAAAGATTAATAAAAGCTAGCTTCAAAACAAATGCCAGATTATCCCTACCAAAACTGCAATCAAAACCAATGCAAAAACACAAATGAAAGCAAGGAATATTAGTCCCCCCAAAAAACACAGATAAATGAAATATACTATATAGCATCCATATCTCAATACCATATTTATGTATAACATAATTAATTACATAGCATTCATTTCTAAATACTATATATAAATTGTTTTCTCTATGTGTGTATTTGATTCCTGTTCAATACACTGGTAGTTTCACTGAGAAAGGGGAAAAGATCACCTTGGCCCTTTATTTGATTCAGTGCCCTTGAGAAAAGAGTCAGATTCTTATCTGTTCCCTGGTGCTGTGGACATTATTTCTGTTTTATAGTGTCCATGTGTGCTTAGAAAAAAGGACACATGTATTCCTTTTAATCAGTGGATTTCACCCATGCAAAATGTCTGTCACTTCAGGGTAGACGGATCAATGAAGTCCTTTAAATGGGTCTGCCTGTTGCAGTGTTCTGCCATGAAAAGTAGGAAATGAATAATAATAATAATAATAATAATAATAATAATAATAATAATAATAATAATAATAATAATAATAATAAATAATAATAATAATATGATGCTGTCAAGTTGATTCCAACTCATGGCAATCCTTTTCAGGGTTTTCTAGGTAAAGAATACTCAGAAGTAGAGATGGGCATGAAACAGAAAAATGGCGTTTCGGTTTTTCATTTTTCGTTGAGAGGTCTGTTTCGGTTCGTTTCCGTTTGTCGGAATGTATTTGAAAAAATTCGTTACCGTTTTTCATTTTTTCATTTGTCGTTTCTACCCGCTTTTTGCACGATTTTTAAAGCATTTCCATGCGCAGGCATCCTCCAACGCCCCAGACCAGAGGGAAAACACTAAAAAAAATGGATGCTGGCAGAGACACAGTATAGACTAGGTACGCAGGGAGGCTGCAAAGGCAGCGGCGGGCGTTGCCCAAGGTGCAAGGCAGCCGCAGAGTGACTGCACTGCGGGGCAGGGGAGGGTACTCACAGAGAGGTATGCAGGACGCATGCACACAAGGAGGCTGCAGGACTGAAGCTAGAGTCACAGAGACAGCAATCCCACCCTAACTCCCACCAGAGACTGCAAGGAGGACGGAGGCTGCCAGAGCTTTTTATGCCCTCTGTGGCTGCCAGACCTGCCCACCCAGTCTGCAACCTGGGCATGCTATTGGTTGAACATCGCACATCACATGGCTTGCCTCCATTTTGTGGCTGGTGGTGACATCCATTTTAAAGGGAAAAGAAAAATACATCGCGATGGGAGAAGACAAAAACAAACGTTTTAAGGACCCCAACCCCCCCCTGGTAGGTATTATCAGACAATATAAATAATTATCACTGCGTTTTTACAGATGTCCAGGGCGTCTTTTAACATTTAAAACAGCTCATTTCATTGCGCGTCGCCAGTAATGGAAACGAAACGTAACGACCACAATTTTCATGGTTCTGTTCATTTCGTTTCATTTTCATCACAATTTTCATTTGTCATTTCATTACGTAACGGGAACGACAAACGGTAACGGAAATGAAAAAATGTTCGTTCCGTGCCCATCTCTACTCAGAAGTAGAGATGGGCACGACTTAGCGGTATTCCCGTTTCCGTTTCCGTTACTCGTTTCCGTTACTCTACGGAAACGGAAACGGGAATTACTCCGCCAGACTTCGAGCTCGAACCGACGAACGAACAATTTGGTCTGATTTGTCGTGCTCGTTACTTGCGTCGCGCAATGCCAAGCGGCACAGAAAAAAAGTTTTTAAAAGTAAAAAAAAAACCCGATTCCCGGCCCTAAAAGTAGGCGAAAACTGTCTGAGGGCACCTACCAGGCCAGAAGGGTGTTTTATTTGGGGGGGGTTCCCTGCCCCCCTCTCCTTGGCTATTGCTACTGCTGCGCTGCTGGTACCAGGCTGGGAGGGCGCATCCATTTGCCATGCAGTGCGGGGGATCCAAAATGGCGACCGCAATATTTTTTTTGAAATCGTTGCCCAAAACCCCACCAAAGCACCACAGAAACATGCGGAAATTAGCTATTTTAAATGCTTGAATTTTTACAGTAGCAGCAGTGGGTTTTTCTTGCAAAAAAAAAAGTCTCCGTTGATTTTATTTTATTTTATTTTTTTACACCTGCACATTTGCAATGATGGGCTCGCCCATGGGAGTAGACCATGCAAATTTTCCACCAATCGCATGGCCACTTGGCCAGGTTGACCACAGAGACTTCTGGGATGTGCCAATCGGGCATAAACAGCCCACTAATCGTAGCCCAAACCCGAACCCTAAGCCTAACCCATACGCCAGTACACTGTCCTTCTAAGTGGGTCAGAGAGGCACCCAGATGCACCCCAATACTCACCGTAACCTCACCCGTAACTAGCCTAACCTAACCCTAGCCGTTGCGCTAAGCCGTCTTAACCCTAAGCCAGATCTACTTGCATTGCACTACATGCAAGTACGTGAGACACAGCGGATGCAAAGAGTCTGCCAGTCCGTCACTTGTGGCTCTGGCTGACTCCTGCAGCTCCCTCCAGGAGCCCGCTACCCCTCCCCAAACCAGTACTAACGACAACGAAAAAACAAAAAAACGAACCAACTAATTTTTGCAAATTTTCGCAAAAAACGGAAACGAGCCGAAACGGAACCGGCCCGACTAACGACAACTCGAAAAAATTTTTTTTCAAGTCGTGCCCATCTCTACTCAGAAGTATTTATCACTCACTTCTTCTGGGAGCATCTGGGAACTGGGCAGCTTACCTAAGGCTACACAGGCTGGCTCTACTTGCAGGAGCCACAGCACGGAATCAAAGTTCCAAACTCTGGTTTCACAGCATTCAGCTATCCAGCACTTAGAAGGCTGTTTAGCCTCTGCTGGTCAACCTACTAACGTTTCAATGTTTTCTTGACTGCTTTTAACCCTCAGAAGTCTTACAGGTTGTTCACGTGATGATGCCTCTTTTCCTGAAACGGTGTATTAGCAGAAACTTCCCTATATCATACTGCTTGAGTTTTACCAATTTCAAGGAGGTCCCTTTCTCTGTCCAACCACTCTCAGACAAGGCTCCATTTACTGCAGCATTGGTCCATTTACCTTAGAAGTATTTATATTGACTGGTAGCTGCTCTCTTGGGTTTCAGAAAGAAGCATAGTTGGAAGTACCATGGGTTAAATTTTTACAAAAACATGGGGCACTCTATCACTGAGCTTTGTCTCCCTTTCTTACCAAACAGGTCTCCCATCCATTTGGTAAAATAGTAATTATCCTTTCAGATTCTTCCTGACTTTGTGAAACATCCTGTGGCTGGCAAGAGCCAAAGGAGTTGCAGGACTTTGAATGAGGGTATTTGACCAAATAAATGGCAGTTCTGTAGGACAACATTAAGTTGGCTCTAGGTTCTGTTCTATCAATTTACCACTACAGTTAAGGACCTCAGTTCTTTCCTAAAAGTTGGCCACCAAATGAAAACACTCTGTTCTTCTTGTCTATTGCCTTTTGGAAGACACTATGCAGCTGATAATTTCCAGGACTGTTAGATATGTCCAACATCAGAAAGCATGTTGTTATATATGGGTGTAGCATAGATCCCAGGAGCAAATTTTGAAAAAAAAAACCACATACCAAGTTTTTAAGACTATAATTCCTAGATCTCCCAGCCAACACAACAGTTTGGGCGATTCTGGAAACCATAGTCCAAAAATTAACTTTTCAAAGCTCTGCTAGCAGCCCTTGAAAAATGAACAAAATTTTATGTAGATGGCTTGACTTAAATTACTGTAGAACCTTTGCTTCCGCAACCATCAATCAATCGTGTTGAAAGACATAGGACAAAATGTAGACAATTGCTGCTGATCACCAATATATGTGGTAGTGGTCTAGATTTGAAGAAACTTTAGTAGTGTTGGAAATTTTCTTTTCTCAGAAGCCAAGATGGCAAATACATATATAAATCTGCCATTTATCTATTCTTAGTTGAATGGAAGCATGGGGGAGAAGTGTACTATTGGGATCCAGTGTCAGAGGACATCTCAGGAGCATCTCTTTCTTTGCTATCAAGTTCTGTGCAGAGGGCTCTGCTTCCAATAGGCCTTCAGTCTTCTTCCCTGGTTTTGATATCAGGTGAAAGACACATGTGCTCTGACTAAAAAGCAAATACAGCCAGCATCGGAGGAGCCAATGGGGTTATCTGTCCATTCCTCTTTTTGTCACTTTTGCATGCTTCGTCCTCTATCAGCAGTTTTCCTCCTTTTGTGTTTTAATTTTGCTCTTACTTCTACCTTGCTGGATGTCAGGATGGCTTCGTTCAGCGCTGAAACAGCACACTCCAGCTCTGCTGGGATGCCACAGAACTGAACAGACAAATTTCCCCTTGGCGCTTGCCTCTTACCTTTGCAGTTTTTCAGTCCTCCATCAGCCCTGGAGCAACGTGCCTGATCCCATATCAGGGTCTTCCTCATGACAGTGTAGGTATTTGCTACTCACTTTGCAGGGGCAGGTGAGGGAGTTGTAGGCAGACTGTAAATGTACTGTGAAATCCAATGAAAGAATCAGCAGGTCAAACAGTTGATCTCCATTTTCATTTCTGTCACCTTCTCACAGAAAGAACGTGTTTTTAAATAAATAAATAAATAAATAAAAATAAAGGCTTATTGGTTTACACTTGACATGGCCTGGCATTTCAATTCTAATGGCTCTAAGAGGCTCAACTTTAAGGATAAGATGAAAAGAACAGGGTCTGTGACTGGTTGAAAAGCTCTCTCAGTTGAAACAAATACAAATACTAATAATGATTGTTATTATTCGGAATGGTGCATAAAGGCTACGTAAGGTCAGAACGTAGATGCAAGCTGTGCATACAAACTTGTGATCCTCACATGGGCAGTGAAAAAAGAGAACAGCTGCAGAGGAGAGACAAGCTGGATTTTTAAAACCTTTTACAGAGCTTCCTAGTTTTGTTGCGTTTAATGGTTTGCAACATTTTGGTCTCTTTTTAGGTATATCTTTACAGCCATTCTTCCTTATGGTGGATGGGAGGGAAGTAAAGGCTCCCGATAGAAAAGGTCATATTTCCAGAGCCATGAAGAAAGAAAAGTAATGTTGCCTCTTCTAGTGTTGAAGGTTAAACATTTTAGTGAAAAGTGTCAGGGATGTAAGAGGACATTGACTGAAACAGTGGCCAGCTCTCCTTAAGTAACTGTCTTTGTGGCACGGTCTTGAATCCCTCAGCTTAAAGCCGTATTGGAAATAAGGTCATTGGGTGAGAGGTCATGTATCAGGTGACCACAAGTTCAAGTTAAAATGTGGCAGCAGTGCTCACCAGGGACACGGCAAGCCAAAAATCACACACACACACACAAAACACACACACACACACACACACACACACACACACACACACACACACACACACACTTCACGAACAGTCATAGAGTTCTGTCAGCCATAGCTGAAAAATAAAGATTGGTTCTCTTTGTGCATCAAAAATTAAAATGAGTGGGAGCTACAGTAAATGTTTGCCCCAGGCTTGTTTGCTAGTGGGAAAGTCTTATGGTTTGCTTCTAGAGACAACTCAAATGATGAAAGAATGCTTTAAAATAAAGAATATGGCATGTATTGAATTAAAATATTACTGACACAAATGTGTTAATGACAGGACTATTAGAAATGTCCCAGAGAAACAGATATCTTGAGAAAACTGTTTCGTTTAACCTAAAAGTTTGGAATGTAGTGGAAATGATTCAGATTGGATTTTAAACACACATATGCCATTTTTTTAAATGGCATCTTATACAGCCTGTCATATCAGGAAATGGAAATGATGAGGTTTTAAAAGTAGTATGTATTAAATTTAAATTATCTGAATTCCTCCTCAGAAATCAAAATACCAAACAAACTTCCAAAGTAGAACAAAGGAGTAGCCTGTAGTCATTTGAAACTGAAATGGTGGAAGAACTGTCTGAAAAAGCCATGGTTCTGCTAAAACAGACAGCATATCACAAGAAACTGTATAGAGTTATTCAGAAATGAATCCTCATTTAGTATTGTTGTTGTGTCACCAAAGTCATGACCGACTCTTCGTGACCTCATGTCCATGGAGTTTTTTTGGCAGGAATACTGGAGTGGTTTGCCAGTTCCTACTTCAGGTGCCTACAAGATCCCTGGTGGTCACCCATCCAAGTACTAGCCTGGCCTGACCCTGCTTAGCTTCCAAGATCAGGCAAGATTGGATGTGCTCAGGGCATATAAGATGGGATATAACCTCCCACAAGAGTGCCTTAACTGCCCAGAATAGTATCTTACACTAATAGGTACATTATAAAAGACCAACCAACAAACCAAGTTGGTTGGATGTTACTCCCAGGAAAGTATATATTAGATTGCAGTTTTTGTTTCTTGGCCTGTATTTGTTGTGGATTTATTTATTTGCGATATCTCATTTATTTACTTGTGATGTTTCTATGTTTATTATCCACTCCCCCCCTTTTTTGCCTCTTGCCGGGCACCTGTCTTTTTTTGACTATTTACATTGTTCTTTTTGGCTTTTACTTGTTTTGACTGCTTTCGTGTAAACCGCCAAGAGTTCCTCAGAGAAAGTCAGTGCAGTCTAGAAATAAATAAATAAATAAATAAATAAATAAATAAATAAATTTAACTCATGCTTACTCCATTTTTGTTCTTTCATTCCAAATCAACAGAACTGTGGTCCACATAGCAGTTAGACTACAATATTAGAGAGACTATACTTCAGATTGTGAGGGAAAACTCTTTTCGGGACTGTGGTTTCAGAGTTGTCCATAATTCATTTGCTAATAAATTCATTAGAATAAGAATGTCAAACTGCAGATCTCCAAATATTGTTGGACTCCATCAGCCTCAGTCAGCATCACCAGCAGTCACAGATGATGGGAGCTGTTATCCAACAGCATTGGTAAGGAATGTCTTTTTTCCCCTGCTGCTTTCAACATAATGTACACTGTTTCTACCAGGTCAGTAATTTCCATTGTCAAGTCAGAATGGGTATACAATGATGTGAATTGAGTTTTCAAGGTAAGTAAAGTGTTGAAGGAGGGTTTTACCAGTTCCAACCCTTTCCCCCATGTGTGTTTTTATGGCAAAGCTAGGGGATTGAACCCAGGTCTCCTGAATGGGTTCTAGGACATTATCTACTACACCAAGTAATTTGGCTATCAAGGACTTTATAGAACACTTCATATGTTAAAGACAGTACTACTACTTATCACTCAGCATGAAACAAAAACTATTTCCACTAGAACCAGAAAGGGGTACAGTAGGAGAATCAGGCAGAACTATTTGGAGTTATGATCTAGGCAGAAATTCAAAAAAATTAATTTTTATTTTTCATCTTTTTATATCCACTGTCCTCCATGGAGTATGTGGGATGAGTCTGCTTTCATTTATATATTTTTTTATTTATTTAAAATATTTATATTCTGGCTGTCTCTTCAAAAACGTCAAATATGGCTTACAATATTAAAACTACATTAAACATTTAAAAACAACAACACAACAGCCCCATTTGTAAGAACCCACTCTTAGGTTGCTGGGTACAGAGAAAAAAATGCCTGTAGACAAAGATTGTTGCATGCTTGTGGAAGGATAGCCAAGAAAGGGCCAGCTTGGCCTCCTGGGGGTGGTGGTGGTGGTGGAATTTGAAGCCATAACAAAGAAACCCTCTCCTGTGCCCCACCAAATGCACCTATGAGGGAGGGTGTGATCTAGAGGAAGACCTCTCAGATGCTTAAAACCAAGATGTGGTGTTTCAGGTGGTTTGTACGCAAGATATTAGGCCAAAAATAAGAACTTTGCATTCTATCCAGAAACAAACCTGTGACCAATGGCGCTGTAGTAAAAGAGCACTTGCATGATCCCTCCCTATAATCAGCTTGTATTAACAATCTGGCAGAGGTTTCTGAACACTTTCCAAAGGCAGCCCCACATACAGTAATCCACCTCAGACACAGGATTAAACTTTTAGAGCTGTAGCTCTGCTCAAAGCACTCGTTGATCTAATGCAGAAGAATCATTTTTGTGGATTTTAGTTTTTGAAAAATGAGAAAGTTTTTTTTTTTAAAAAAAGACAAGGAACTATTCACTGCATACACTTCGAAAAGTCTGATATGTTGCAGTTGCTGAGACTGTAGTAGTAGTATGAAGAAGAAGAAGAAGAAGAAGAAGAAGAAGAAGAAGAAGAAGAAGAAGAAGAAGAAGAAGAAGAAGAAGAAGAAGAAGAAGAAGAAAGGTGAGAGTAAGTGGGGAGACTTCATATCTTTTTCTTAGTTGTGGTAAAAGCAGCCTGGGATTATTATTTTCCAGTAGGAGAATGCCTTAAAACTGAAAGGGTTAAGAAATTGTTCTTCCTCTTTGCCTGTCCTCAGCTTCAAGTTGCATCAGTGTCTGTATTGTATTTAACAAATGTACCCCTGAACAATGAATGGCAGATATGCAGTCTGGCCTGACAGGCAATAGTGAGCTTGTTGGTCATAACAAGTATGTCTGTGAAGATTCTCAGTCATCCAGGTGAATTTATCTGGAAGTTGACTCATGGCTACTGGACTTCTTTTTTTGAGAGATAGAAACGTTTTGCTGTTCATCCAAACAGCTTCATCGGTCTGAATATAGCTAGTGCAAATCCGTTGTGGCTAAAGCACTTCCCGCAGTTGGCGCAGGCGAAGGGCCGCTCCCCGGTGTGGATGCGCTGGTGCCGGGTGAGGATTTGCACTAGCTATATTCAGACCGATGAAGCTGTTTGGATGAACAGCGAAACGTTTCTATCTCTCAAAAAAGAAGTCCAGTAGCCATGACTCAACTTCCAGGTCATAACAAGTAGTTCAGTACATGCTTGGAGGCAAAGTGGCAGATAATGTAACTATGTAGGAAGAGTGCAATACAATTCCTATGTCTCCTGCTATGCAGAAGGCAAAGGCATCATTCTATTCCAGCTATGCCAGAGCAGTTTAAGGATTGGACGTGTAGAAAGAATCCTGTCAGTATACAACCCCAGTCAACTATTTGACAATACATAAGTATCCAGTGCCACAACTGGAATCTTGCAGGGTAGGTTGTTTCTCTGTAGAAAAGGGTCACAGTTCAGGAGTGGGGCCCTGCATTGGTTCCAAAATATCCCAGGATGAATCCCTAGGTTATTCAGATAGGGCAACATTATCCATTTACTGCTGAAAATGTTGGAGTAGAGAATCTAGCTGCTAAATGGGCCAGCATTCTAACTTGGTATCAGGTAGGCTCCTAAGCAATGAAACAAAAAAGGGCCTAATGAAACCAATGGAGAAAGCCCTTTTATTTAGGAACAGAATGACTGTAATGCCCTTTTATTTAATGACTATAAATCTGTGCTCCCAGCACCCCTAGGGCATCCTAGCACCCTGAAAATAATTTTCCCCTCAGTAAGACCCTTTGTGTCCTCTTGGAGTCATAAGGAACAATTCTGATGTGTTCTGAGGTGATACCACACCTCAAGGCCTCACACTCCCAAAGGCTTTAGAACCCTTTTTAAAAATATACTTTTGGTCACACAAGGGTAGAGGGGAAAATCATTTAAATCCTCCTACTTCTCTCTTTTTTTAAACCCACCTTTCAGTTAACAGAACTTTGAAGTGCCTAACTGCTGCTTTAAAATTAAAACTAATAGTAATTTTACAAATAAATATGCAGATTAGTCCTCTTAGTAATGTTCTCTTGGGAGTGCAGCCTGCAGGCTGCCAGAAAATCTGAGAAATGGCCCTAGGCTCTGCTGAGATTGCCTATCCCTGGCCTAGAGAGATCCATTTTGCTGAGCGCTGAGAAGAACCCCCTCTGCTGTGGCAACAATCACTTGGAACGATTTCCCCATTTAGATTTGGTGGTCTCTCACTGTGCAGTGTTTCTGCAGTCAGTTAAAGACTTACTTGGCCATTCAGACATGCTCCTAACAATCTCACCCATACTTACACAGCTGCTTTTTAATGAATTGTTTTTTTAATTGACTTCACTATTTCATCACTTTCATTTGTAGCAACTGTTTTATTGTATCTGCATTTACTTGTCAACTACTTTCAGCTTTTGTACAAAAAATGAAAGTAAATTGTTTACAAATGTTCTTAAGTAAATATTGAGCAACAATTGTCAGTGTACAGAATGTAAGACATTCTGCTCACAAGGAAAAGAAGTCAGTTACGGTAAGTCTCACTGAAGTCAGTGGAAATTATATCTGAGTAAACACATGTCCTTGGTGATACAAATTTGTTTCAATTTGCTTTTACAACGATAACAAGATCTGTCTCAGTTGCACATTAATTGAAGAATACCTAAAACACACTTCATTATTCCTTTTATTCCACTTTGAGCCTGGAAAAAAATATATGGGCTGCTTTAATTCACACGAAACATTTGCGTTCAGAAGAGTATGGAATGCCTACAACAGAGCTCTTACTGCTAAATGCAGAAGATTAATTCTTCTTAACTATCAGCCCAGAGCTCAAATGTTCCCTTAGGGCAAGTCTTGCTGAAATGAACAGAGCTTATTCCTGTGGAGTAGTCTATAGACTGGGCACCCATATAATGCACTCAGTGCATGATCAACAGGCTTTTGTTTGTTTTTCTGGAGAACCAACAGATGCAGGGAACATTCCAACTATTAGTGGTTTTGTCCATAGTGCTGTGTTTCTTTTGTATCCCCAACCACAGATTGATAGGTAGCCATTACAGCTGGAATTCCTTGAAGCTGTAATGAGAAGACTGTAATTTCATGGTTGTGAGGCCGTAAGCTATGAAATATGTCTTTATACAATGTGAGAAAGAAAACCTAGTGCTGTTTTTCTATTGTTCTGCTAAGAATCTACTATGAAGAAACCCTCAGATTTCCCACACAATTGCACTGAGGAAGCCTTCACACTTCACCAGTGACCCAAGGGTCAAACTGACCTTTGCCACATTCTCCAGCAAAGCATTAAAGTTGAGCAGCTGAATCACAAGCAGTTTTCTTGAATGTTCCTCCAGTTGCTTCTAGCGTGAGCAGAAACAAAAGAAGAATAGGACTTTCCAAATATTTAACGGTTACAGAGGTGCAAGTGCAGAGCCAACATAAACTGCATGTTTTCACATGTGTAAGCAGATCTTGCCTGTCCTTACCTGCACCTAGTTCCAACTCAAGTCAGTTTGGCCAATGCTGTCATCCATTACTTGGAAAAGTTACTTTGTTGGAGTACAACTTATGAACTCTCTCAGCCACTATGGCCAAAGACCAAATCGAGTGTAAGTTTTACTTCAAATAAGGAAAATGCCCAAGCTTTTGTCTAGCCCACTATTGGTCCTTAACAGACACCCATAGCAAATTAGCCCCATTAGTGAAGGAACACGAAATGTGTTACATGGCCGTTTACCCTCCAAGTGTCCACAGCACATCACATTCATGATCTAGCAGTCAAGATTCCAGTTATATACAGTATTACCTCTGTGCTCCAGAGGCAGTTTCTGGCAGATATTTGGGTCTAAGAAATTAGACTGCAAACAAAGTCCACGAGGCCCCTTAAACATCCTTTGGACTGCAGAACTGGAAGGGACCCTATGGATCACAGAGTCCAATCCCTCTTAAGGAGGCACGGTGGGAGGAATTGAACACCTACCTTCTGTCTCTGCAGCCCTAAATCTAAGCCACTAAGGCAGGGGTGGCGAACAAGTTCGACACAAAGAGCAAAAATTTTAAACTGTGAGAGTCAGAGAGCCACACCACGCAGTGACCTGCCAAAACAGACAAACACTCACACAAAAGCATATAATTTTAACAATAATATATTAAACACATAATATAACATGCTCAGTGAGGTGTTTTTTGTTACCTTGTTGGAGTGATGGGATGATAATCTCAGTGGGATTTCTGGTATCTTTTGTTTTCAGTAATCTTCTGCAAATCAGGTTTGTATTCAGTTGTAGCCACTCGGAGCAGTTCCTTTACATGAGTGTCAGTCAGAATGGACCGGTGCTTTGATTTCACGTGTTTCAAAGTAGAAAACAGCTTCTCACAGACGTATGTTGACGACAACATAGACAGCAGCTTGAGAGCGGCTCTTTTTACACACGGGTATTTTTCAGTTGGCACAGCTCTCCAAAACGTAACATGGCGTTCCTTCAAAAGAGATTTCAGTCTATCGTCCTCGCGTAGCTCAATCATTTCTAGTTCACTCGCTGCCTCAT
This sequence comes from Phrynocephalus guinanensis, assembly GCA_037367245.1. Lineage (NCBI taxonomy): Eukaryota > Metazoa > Chordata > Lepidosauria > Squamata > Agamidae > Phrynocephalus > Phrynocephalus guinanensis. Next base: position 55,286,521 of record CM074735.1, on the reverse strand, counting down.
CAGTAACAAGTGGGGTTTTCAGGCAGTTGGTGTCAGCATTAAACGGGTCGATGAGAAAAGTGATCTGTGGTCTTTTTTTGTCCAAGTCCTCAAACCGGAAAGTAAACTTCTCTTGCAGTTGTGTAAGTTGTTTCACGTACCCAGCTATATCTGTTTTAACACCGGCCTGCTGCAGGGTGCTGCGCAAAGAAGGAAAATGGGATAGATTGCTGTTTTGAATGTCTGCTTTAAAAAGCTTCAAGTTTTTAAAGAATACACTTTGTGTCAGCTCAGGAAGAGTTTTTAATTTCCCCTGCAGGTCCACGTTTAGTTTATCCAACTGTGAAAGCATGTCCAGTAAAAATGCCAAATCCATAAGCCACTCGGGGTCTGAAAGCAGAGGATACGTTTTGTTCTTCTCTGCCATAAACAATTTTACTGTTTCCAAAAGCTCAAAAAAGCACGAAACTACTTTGCCTCTTGAGAGCCATCTCACTGCGCTGTGCAGTGGCAGGTCACCGGGCAAGTCTGCGTCAAGTTCTGCAATGAGGTTCTTGAATTGCCGGTGATTAAGGGCGTGCGTACGGATGTAGTTCACAATCTCCATCACAGGCTTTATAATGTGGTCTAAATTCAGTGTTTTGGACACAAATTGCTCACGATGGATGATGCAGTGGAAGTTCCAAAATTCAGGAAAGGCGTCATCACCTTTACAAGGACCGACAAGTCCATTTACTGAGCCAATCATCGACGGTGCTCCATCCGTGACTATTGCGGTGAGTTTTTCAAAAGACATATTCGCTTTTTTAAAAACGGCAGTCATTGCCTCTTTTATGTCAGTACCGCGAGTTCTGTCTTTTAATGCGACAATGTCGAGAAGCTCTTCTTTAATCACGCAGTCCTCAGAAACCATTCGCGCAAATATTGCCAACTGTGGCTTGTCTTGTATGTCGCATGACTCGTCTAATGCAACACTAAAATAAGCACATGCGTTCAAGTCTGCATGTAGATCTGACTCAATCACATTATTTATGTCTGCTATTCTGGTTTCAACTGTGTGCCGTGACAGCTGGAGATCATTGATGGAATCTTTGAGTTTTTTATTGTCTGGAGCCAAGGTTTCAATTACATCCGCAAAACACTGTTTTAGAAACTCCCCCTCATTGTATGGTTTTTTAGCACGGGCAATGTTCCATGCCACTTTATAGGATGCAAGGGTCACAGTTTCTCCATGCTTGGTTAATTGCTGAAACATTTGAGACTGTCTTTTTACCTGGCTTTTCAAGGTGCTCAATTTTTGCTTGCGTAGTTCAGTACCTTTGGGTAATTCCTTGTCAATATTAGCATGGAGAGTTCTAAAATGACGCTGAAGATTTGAAGCCTTGAAATGTGATATCATAGTATTGCATATTAAACACAGCGCTTTCCCATTCCGTTCAATAAAGAAGAAAGCATCTTCCCATTCTTCCAAAAATGTCCTGTGTTCATCTTCATATTTTCGTTTAGCTTTGCATTTTGCCATTTTGAGTGAGGGTAAAAATCCTGCAGTGATGGTGAGGGTGTGCTGCGTCCTCCACACTAAGAACTAACGGCAAGATGTGACACAACATGTGACACATGGGTCCCCCCGCTCTCTGGCCTGTGCAGTTGTTTCCGGGGGATGGGAGACGTGATGACGCAGCCTGGGGGCGGGACTACGCGCTCGGAGATCTCTCCTCAGAGGTTCCTCCTCAGAAGCAGCATAACAAAATCCAAACTTGGCAAAGAGCCACAGTATACAAAATAATGATAAGAGGCAAAGAGCCGCATTCATTTTGGCCGGGAGCCGCATGCGGCTCGAGAGCCTCGTGTTCGCCACCCCTGCACTACGGTATCAACAAGCAGTTCAATCACAGAACAAAGCAAGCCAACTTGCAGTCTAAGGGAAGTATGACAAGTTCTTAACAGCAGTGGTGTCCAAACTTCAGCCCTCCAGTTCTTTTGGACCACAATTCCCGCATCCTTTGTCATTGGCAATACAGACTTGGAATTCTGGGAGTTGTGGTCCAAAACATCTGGAGGGCTGAAGTTTGGACACCCCTGTCTTACAGGGTTGCCATGCCTTGTGGTTTGGTCCCTGTAATGTCTAGTGTAGAGAGACAGGCTCTATGCCATACTTGCCTGAAGCTATGAGAGGTCTGTTGTAAAAGGCAGAAAAGCAGAAGTCTTGGAGATATATAGTGAGAAAGAATGAATGCATTTTTCTACAGTTACAGGTACCCTCATCAATAACTTTTACAGGCAGTTGAGTGAGGCGTTAGATCCCCTTGCTCAGGCACCATTATATAAACATTCCACAAGATCACACACTATAACAGAATGAACAGCTCATGCCAGGGCAGGGCATTGGAATAATTGGCAGCTCTCTATTGGTACCACCTCCCCAGCTTCACTATTTCAGCAAACATCTGAAACCATCACAAAAGTCTTAGATTTGATCTCTGAAGAAAATTGTGTTTAAAATTGTATTATAGATTATTAGAACCGAAACAGCTACATTTAAATAGAACCATATATTCGCCATTTCCTGAGCCATTAAGTCTTATGACATAATCGTGTTGTACATGTTCAATATACTTGTAAAGATGGTGCATTTTTCTTCCATATACACCATGTAGAACTCCTGGAAGACTCATCAGAAAGTAGGTTAGACAGAGCACAATTTATTAGTGGATGCTTTTCCTGCTGGGATCATTAATTTTTTAAAAGAAAATATTGTATAGAATATACTGGTACTAATAACAATGACTTATGTGACTTGGCTAAGCTGAATATTATTAGACAACCAGAATATTATTATATAGGAAATTATCTGCACTTTATTATGTCCTATTTTATTTACTTCTGCAAAACAGAACCTTTTGGCAAGACTGGAATTGTCTGGCTTGGGCTGTTTAGGATCTAATCATTTTTCTTTTTATACCCATAGCATTTTACATTGTTCCTGTTGCAGTAGTTAAAACACAGAAATGTTTATTAACTTTTTCAAATGAGAAAATGCTGAATGAAATTATTGTCCTGCATTTTCAGTTCAAGGGGGGGGGGGGGGGGGGAGAGACAGTCAGAGATGATTGCATCAGGTTTTGTAGGCCTGCCACCTACTGGTTAGATGTTTGTAGGTCTTCCTGAAAGATTGAGGAACTGATATAAATGGGGAGGGGGAGCTGCACGATTTAAACACTCACAGTCACTATAGAGTGGAGAAGGCCCTACCTATGAAGGACATGCTTCTGTCACTGAACACAAGAACGTAATAGGAAGACATGGTACCCAAATGTACATAGATAACCAAAGGGATAAGTTTGGGTCCCTTGCTGATTATCTAACACCATGTTGTTGTTTTTCCTCTCCCCTTTTAGTTGGTTTGAATAGACTGGGGATAACTTTTACTATTTTTAAACCAATGATTGTGACTTAAGGAATGCTATGTCTCCAGATCCAAAATACCAACATATCATTCAGTCAGTTAGTTGAGCTGTATTTGTGTCAGACCATATCCCAAAAATAATGCATAGGTAGGGTCTGGAAGAGTTACTTTTTAGCTATCATGCCTGATGGGAGATGCTGGGATCTGCAGGAAAAAGTATCTTCCACCAGCTCCATATGTAGGAAAAGGGAGAGTTTCAATATTGACTAGTGTACAATATTATTTTGTTTTGTTTTGCTGATTAGTTCCACCTCTTAGCTCATGCAGATAGCAAATTTCTTATGTCGCCACTCATTTTTCTCTGCATCCATAGCCCGTTATGTAACTTGAGCTAGCTGGGACCAAGCCCCATTTAAAGCGTAACCAATGGTAGCTGGATCAGAGCCATCGTTTTTATTCAGTTCCATTTCAATTACTGGAAAGTGATCTCGATTGTGGACTATGGGATTACTGCAGGACAGACTTAGTCACTGGCGGTCAAAACACAAGGAAGGGGAAAAAATTCTTCTTTAGTGTGATCTAGCAATGTCTCTCCATTTAGTGTTTTTAATGTGTACATTGGGGGGGGGGGAAAGCTTTCTGTTCTATTCTCCCTCTCCAAGGGGAATGTATTAACTGGATTAAAGAAACAGACAGCTCAACAGAAGTTCAAGTTTATTTAAAGATTTGTCAGTGGCATAGTGTTTGTTCTTCCTCAATATATATTCTAATATTGTAGGAGATGTATGGCTCTCTAACAGCTCTCTGCTGGAATAGGCTTGGCATTTCATACACTCATCAGAAAACTCACCTTTTTGTTGGATAAGAAACCTAATCTACCTCTGCAGCATAGAGGACCTCCATCATGTAGATGAACTGCCCTGACTCTGTTTAGCACCAAGCGCAGGAGGGCTTATTCTGCTATAAATAAATCGTGTGAGTATGTTAAGTAGCTAGTTCAAATTGTGGCACGCACCCAAAGCTCACTTGAATGTAGAAGGGGAAAGAACTGGCAGCCAGCAGAGGAATCATCTTACCGTGTTGTGAATGGAAAGTATAGCTGAGCAGATTCTTTTCTAAAGCCTGATGCCCGCAAGTCCTTTCCTCGCCGTGTTTAAGTAATTTGTAAATGATACCAAGATTTTTTACTCCATCTTCTTTGGCTCTGTGTCAGTAGAACAGTAGGTTCCCTACCTCTTGAACAAGCTGTAGTCTGAGTATTCGGCATAGATTGTGCAGCAGTATCTGGACTGTTGTTTTAGTACATTGTGGCCTTCACATGATTATGCACACTATTATCAAGCTATATTAATTCCACCACCCATACCCACCAACTCTGGCAGCCATGCATCAAGCAGAAAAAGCACACCATTCCCTGTGGTTGACCTATGTTCACTACTCTGTCTCTTCCCTTGAGTCCTTGTCTACTTGAATGTACACTTCCATTCTGGAATGATCTTGTCCGCACTGGAAACCTACAATATATCTGTTCCACTTGTATAGCACAGCTTGATCAATATGTATTAGCAAGAGCTTCAACATCACACTCCTGCCCTTTAGATGTTGTGAATATACATGCAAAAGAGACCGTGTAAGTTTTTCACAGTATGTTGCCTTTCTCTTTTCACTCTTCTCATACATCTTCACAGAATTACAAACAATACCAATTTCTTTTATGTAATTACAACCTCTTTCCAATAACAAGGTCTTTCCACCATATATTCTCCTCCTCCCCCTCTTCCCCCTCTTCGTCCTCCTTCTACAGCTCACAGAAGACTTCACCACTAGCTTTGTTGCTCCGGATTTTTGGGAGCTGCAGTCCAAGAACATCTGGGGATCCAAGGTTGGGAACCACTGACTTAGATGAGTGAATGAACAATATTTGACTGCACATTAAAAAAAACCCAGCTTACTTAATTGTTTGGCCATGTTCCTTAGTCCACCAAAGGCCTTCACTGTAATGCCTTACTTCTCTAGATCAGTGGTTCCCAGCTTTTGGTAACCTTCATCACTAGCTGTGCCTGTGAGGGTTTTGGAGACTTGCAAGAATGCTTGGGTCACTTGTGTGTGTGTGTGTGTGTGTGTGTGTGTGTGTGTGTGTGTGTGTGTGTGTGTGTGTGTGTGTGTGTGCGCGCGCGCGCGCGCGCACTCTCTCTCTCTCTCTCTCTCTCTCTCTCTCTCTCTCTCTCTCTCTCTCTCTCTCTCTCTCTCTCTCTCTCTCTCTCTCTCTCGGTTTCAAGTATTTTTAAAGTTGGCTTTATCATTCAATTGCAAAAGCAGTGTTGGTCAGAACGCTCATTTAAATGATAACAGCCTTCCTCCCACTTTCTGTTCTGCTTTCACTAAGATCACATCTTCACATGAATAACAAGAGAGTCTCTTTAATTACTACTTAAATATTGCTTCTGAAAACACATCTTGCCATAAAGGGTGCTAACTTGATATTAGTCATGCTTGGACAGATTGGTGCAAGAGTGAGCTGGCTAGGCAGAAGGTTACATTTTAAACCAATAGGAACAATACGATTTCAAAGTTTCTATGTAAAACTTTGTCTTTTTCCTTATACATTCTTCATTTGTTTTACTTCTTTAGAGGAAACTTTTAGCCAGTAGCCTGAGTCAGAGTTTTTATTTATTGATGTGTGGAAAAGGTTAATTTTCATTAGAAAAACAATGAGACAATTTTTTTATTCTTTTTAAAAGTGATATCATTTGTGGTATTCAGTTCCCAGCTTTCTCTTCTGTTTGGTTTGGAAGTACAACTGGCAGCTGTTCAGTTATTGTTTCCATCAAACTTCAAGTATCTTCTTTTACATTGAGAGAAGAGTTTGAAACCTCTGTTCATCAGGAAGAATAGAAACTCATGAAGTAGATGCATGAAAATAAAAGGGAATTAGTTTTGGAGCCACTGTTGATATATGAATATCTTCCTGTACCAAATTGTCACTATTCAGATCTGTACTTGGAAATCTATTTGACCTACTTTCCCTTTACCTATCTGTTAAACAAAATGACCATGTGGAAATTCAGGTTAATCTGTTCATTGCACAGAAGGGCTTCTTCCAACTATGACATGACTATGAAGGACAGACAAGCATCTGTGTTGATGCAACTTTCCCATGTAACAAACATTGCATCTCAGCCTCTAAGCTGTGACTATGGAGAGCTCAGGTGGCTTTGATATTTGGGCCATCTGGGGCTGGTTTAATGGTATTCAAAGCAGACTTATTCAGATCATATGCCATTTAAAACAAGGGAGGTGACCTCATGTTCCTGAAAACAGAATCCCAAGGCTGTACAGTTGTTTTGCTGATTCCAGACCTGCCACAGGCTGCAAAAACAGAGGATGAATTGAGCTTTTGGTGAGAGAGAGTGTAGGAGTTGCTACTGGTTCTTTGTATTAGGGGAGCTTTGATATGAAAACAGTGGAAGCTTAGTAGGGTGTGGATTCTAGTATATTATTTTAATCATGAAAGGACTTCCATGAACTTATAGTGTTCCAGGGCCAAGAAATTAATCAAGTCCAGCGAGCATTGTTAATGTGTGCTTGTTGTTTATTTATGTATATTAGTGCATAGAGATTCCTCCCACAACAGAGTGATGATTCCAATTCTGCACTATGGCAAAGGAGCAGTTTAATCTTACCATTAGGTAGAAAGATACAGGGACTGATCTCAGGATGAAGACGCAGGTAAATGTAGTAGAAGTTCTTTACTCTTCTTCTGTTTCCTCCAACTATACTAAGATTTTGGAACAGAGAGCTGTGTGCCCCATATGTGTAAAGTGGACCACATTTACCCCCTAAATAAGCTTGTTGCCCTCAAGAAAGGATGTCATCCCATGATCTGTACTGAAATAGCATTGAATGGCCAGTCTAATACAGCTTCAGTATATGTGATGGAGGAACAGAGCACTATCTTGGCCTTCACTTCAGGGAAGTCTTAGTCTACCCTTACAAAACAGACAGACAGTCAGGAACAGCCTACAGAGGTGAGGACAAACAGGAAAACATGGTGTGCCATGTTCCATACCAGTTTTCCTCATTGCTCACAGTGGAAACCTAACCCAGAAGTTTTATATGGGTCACAGGAAGCATACCTAGAGCCACTGTGGCGTTTTGATGCAATTGTTGTGTTATGATCCTCAGCACTGGAATCCCTTCCCAAGGGAAGGCTTACCCCATCCTTAGCTTCCACTATACAGATAAAGCTGCATTATGTTGTCTAGTGTTTGGCTTTTAATTTTTGCTTTGCTTTTGTTTTGTTCCTCCCTTCTTTTATTCTGTTGTTCTTTAATAATGCAGCATTATTGAATATTGGTTGGGGTTTATGTTTGAGCATAAAAGTGATTTATAAACACTTTCAGCAAACAATCAACCAAACAAAGAGGCTTCTTTGGCTGTTGTGGTAGCTACCCTTGCAATTTGATGAAAGCCAAGTAGGTGGACACAGGCTGAATCCCTATTGGAGTTTCCTGAAGATGTCAGCTCCATGGACCTGAGCCCAGACAGCTACAGTCTGGGACCAGGTGCAGCACATAAACATTCAAATGAGCAAATAGTTCCAGATGACTCTGACAAGAGGCTCACTTTACATTCCATGGGAGAAACCAAAGCATGCTTACTATCCAATGTGAAAGGGATAAGAATGGGGACTTCTTCCTGAACTCAAACCCAGCTGTCACCATTAGTAAAACCAACTGACACACTGAAAAGAAAATGAAGACATCTCTCCATGCAGTACACCAATAGCAAATACCTGGAAATGTCAAAAAATCAAGAAACCATGGCCATGGCTAGTCTATTTCATAGCTAAAACTGAGATTCTGGAAACACAGAAAGCATGTGAAGCACAGGTCAATGGACCAAGAGTTCTGTGGGGGAAATATGAGAATTTGATCCACCATATCAACACTCAGATCCCCAGTTACAGCTGGGCTTAGGTAAAAATTGGAGAAAGTTACTTGGTAGACTCATTAGTGTCAGATGAACTAGAAAAATCCTTTCCAATGGGTAGCAGCCTCAGCTACTTCATAGTTGGACCAATCCCCTGTGATGTTTCAGTGGCTGCTTTTATCCTGAACAACTAGCTGGACTCAAAGATAGAAGAGTAGCATTCTATTCACAGGTTGCTCCAGCTTGTGGAAGGGGAGAAAGTAACTTTCTCCTTTCCTTCTTCCATTGATAGACCTTTGTGTCCCCTGGAAATTGTCTTCAGGGGCCTGCATAGTATGTGGTGTAATGACTTGGAGCTTCAGGTAGAAGTGGATCAGAATTATGCCCCTCTCTCTTTCTGTGCCCCTTTACCCATTAGCAAACAGAAAGGGTCCTTCTATTAAAAAACTCTTACGACTGACAAATAGGCTGTGTTGGAGCTGATCCATGCTGTTGCACAGATGCATGAGTTTCTGAAGCAGCCTTAAGTCAAAGTGTATTCACAAGTTGCAGAGTGGCAAGTTCAAGACCTATCCCCTTTAGGAAGGCTACAAAAAAAGAGAACGAGTTGTTTCCACAGAATTATTTGGCAGAAGATGCCTTCAAATAACATGCTGCAATGTCTCAAAGCAATAGGATTCTGTCTTTTAAATGGTGGAGCTGCAATTACCATATCAGACTTTCCAAAGGATTGTCATGAATAATGGACTGTTGTTTCAAAATAACTGCCCATGTCAGCATGGAGGAATGAATTTGTGGAAAATGAATGCTCAATGAATCACATGACATTCTCCCCAATACATGTAGTGCAAGCATGTCCAAACTTCGGCCCTCCTGATGTTTTGGACTGCAACTCCCATAATTTTAAGCTAAGATTGCCAATGGCAAAGGACTGTGGGAAGTTGCGGTCCAAAACATCTGGAGGGCCGAAGTTTGGACATGCCTGATGTAGTGGTTGTTGAATGACACATGATGGATCCAAAAGAAATTGGTGATAGGAGGGCAAAAGAAAGCTTCAGTTAACTACCATGGAGAAAAGGATACCTTGCCCTTTAATGCTCATCTGGCATAAATACGTTCATGTGAAGGACATTGCAGATAGATAGATAGATAGATAGATAGATAGATAGATAGATAGATAGATAGATAGAGAGAGAGAGAGAGAGAGAGAGAGAGAGAGAGAGAGAGAGAGATCACTCATGCTTGTAGATGTACAAAAAAGAGAATCCCCCCAATAATTGATAAATAAAAAGATATTTTTACAAGACCCTAGTAAAATCTTTCAGAAGTAGATGCCTTGATATAACACAGTGATGAAGGAATGCAAATAGTGAACTGAATTGTAGTTGAAAAAAAACTACATTTTTGAGCACAATTGCAAAGAGCCCAGCGTTAACATTTGTAAAAAACGCTGTCTTTTACCAATATTATACATGTATGGTGAGGCTTTTTATTGATCTTGTTGTCTTGTTATGCAAGATGTTTTGCAGAGATTTACCATAATAATGTCCTCTAATGAAGCTGATTATGTCTCCCACAAGGCACATTAATATATGAATAAATTGTTCTTAAGGTAGGTCTATTTATCACATGAACAGCAATAAGCATAATACAGTGTTCCATAGAGCATAGTATACACTGTAATATACGGATACATCTAATATTTATATATTTTTCTTAAGCTCATTTCCAGAACAATAAGTGTCAGAATTGCTTCGTGAGAAAAGAAAGAGCCAATGAGATCAGGGAAAATGTTAAACTGTATATACACAGAAGAAAAAACTCAATCATGTTGACAATTGTCAGTCTAAAAATTACACCAGTATTGTATCAGTATAAAAGGTGGTGCTGCTGTTAATTGAACAGATACCTCTGAGGACTGCTGACACTGGGCACAGAACTGAGAAATATCTAGCTACAAATAACTAGTTGCTTAACATTAATTCCCTTTTGCAATAACTAAAAAAGTAGCTGATGGGCAGAATCGTTTTCATTCCTTGAACACAGGCAACATTATGTTGCATAACTGGTTGGGCAGTACCCAGACTTGCTGAAAAAGCTATCCAGTCATGCTGCCTTGCACAAACATGGAGATTTTCCAGCTTTTCCAAGAATGGACTGTTGTACAAGTGGAAAGAACAAAAAGGATTCTGTCCAATGTAACTATGTTTCATTCCTTTTAGAGCTTCATATGCAATAGTTTCACTTCTTTGGAACTGTAATTTACCATACGTACTTAGTAAGTTACTTCTATAGCTATAGGGGAGTGGCACAGAAATTGTAAAACAATACTTCTATGGATGAGAAATTGGCTAGTGGCAATGCTGTGTGTGGAATCCGAGGAGTTGTCATAGAAAAATGCAACTTTTCTCATCTCTGGTGTGGTTTGCCTGTGAAGATTCTCAGTCATCCAGGTGAGTTTATCTGGAAGTTGAGTAATGGCACGTGGACTTCTCGTGTGGTTGCACTAAAAGTTCAACAAGGTATATCACATACTGCTTCCTGTTCATGGGCTGGTTCAGGCTGGTCCCCCTCCTGGATGTTCAAGGGGTGATGTAGCAAAGGGGAGGCTTGTGCAATTTGTAATAAATTTATTTATTATTTATTTTAGAGTATTTTTACCCCATCTTTCTCCTTGGAAAAGGACCCAAGGCAGCTTACAGTAATGAGAGCCTCATTAATCCCTTTAATGAGGGATAGGTCCAGTATTTATTTATTTATTTATTTATTTATTTATTTATTTATTTATTTATTTATTTATTGCACTTATACCCCACCCATCTTCCGGAACGGAACTCTGGGTGGCTAACAATAGAACAAAACAACAAAAGGGAAAAACAAAGGTCAAAAGAAAAATCCCAGTAAAATCCCAGTAAAATGGGGAGGACAATACCCTCAAGAAAAGCTGGCACGGGCGGCAAAGAGGGGAAAAAAAACTTAAATAAGGAGGTCGCCAAATGCCTCCTTAAAAAGGTGGGTCTTCAAAGCCTTTTTAAAGGTGGGCAGGGACTGTGCAAGGCACAGCTCACTGGGGAGATGGTTCCACAACGTGGGGCCCACCACAGAGAAGGCGCGGTTATGCGTGAGCCCAGTACAATTAAGTCCAGTATAATTAAGATATATTCAAATATTGAGAACTGGGAATTGAGGGACATCTTACAGCATTAAAAGACAACATTTCATTAAAGCTACAAGAGAACATAATTAAAAAGAGAGTAAAATTCCATGTAAAAGTTATGAGTGATGGAAACTAACATTGAAAACATAGTGTTAATGCTATCACACAAGGTTATAAGTGGTTATAAACACAAAGTGTATGTGATCATATAGATTCATATAAAAGACACATAATAGGTAGTCCATCATTCTGGGAAAACTTGCCTGAAGAGAAAGGTCTTTGCCTGTTTCTAGAAAGACATCAGAGATGGGCAGTCCTGTTCTCGAGTCTAGTGCGAGAGAGTTCCAGAGTAGAGATGGGCAGGACCAGGAAAAATGACGTTTCGAGTTGTCATGCGTCGGAGACGGCCCGTTTCGGCTCATTTCCGTTTGTCGCAAAATTTTTCAAAAATTTGTCATTTCATTTGTCATCTGTCGTTAGTACTGGTTTAGGGGGGTAGGGTAGCGGGCTCCTGGAGGCACCTCTCTGGGGTGGGTGCCTCCTCTGGCCCGCTATGAAGGGAAGGCATTTAGTAGGCTCCTGGAGGCACTTCTCTGGGGTGGATGCCTCCTCTGGCCCCCTACAAAGGGAAAAGGAAGGGTACATGATTGTACCAAGTGGCACTGGCAGAGGCACCTCTCTTTTGGGTGCCTCTAGCTCACTAAGAAGGACAGCATACTGGTGTACAGGTTTGGAGTTTTTTGGAACTTTGGACTGTGAGCGAGGTGAGAGAAGAATGCCTCTGCTGGGCGCCCTCTGACTTACTAAGAAGGACAGTGTACTTGCGTGTAGTGCAATGCGAGTACAGATCTGGCTTAGGGTTGGGGTTAGGGCAAGGGCTAGGCTTAGGGTTATTACGGGTAAGGTTAGGGTGAGTTAGTGGGCTGCACCTCTGGGTGCCTCTGACCCACTAAGAAGGACAGTGTACTGGCGTATGGGTTAGGGTTAGGGTTAGGGCTAGGGTTATAGTGGGCTTTTTATGCCCGACTGGCACATCCCAGAAGTCTCAGTCAAAACCTGGCCAAGTGGCCATGCGATTGGTAGAATGGCTCCAAAAATTTGCATGGTCCCATCCCATGGCCAGCCCATCATTGCGCAGGTGTAAAAAAAATAAAAATAAAAATAAAATAAAATAAAATAAATGGGATTGGAGACAGACGTTTATTGCAAGAAAAACCCACTGCTGCTACTGTAAAAATTCAGGCAGTTAAAATACCTAATTTTCGCATGTTTCTGTGTGGTGCTTTGGTGAGTTTTTGGACCACGATTTCAAAAAAAATATTGCTGTCGCCATTTTGGATCCCCCTGCACCACATGGCATGGTGAGACGACGAGGATGCCCCCCCACCAGAGCAGCCCAGGACAGGAGAGGGGGGGAGGCCAGCCCCCCCAAAACCACCCCTCTGGTAGGTGCCCTCACTCAGGCAGGCATATTTTCGCCTGCTTTTTTGGCCGGGAATCGTTTTTTTTTAAAACTTTTTTTCTGTGCCGCTTGGCATCGCGCGATTGCCGCGATGCCATGAATGACAACGACAAATCAGACCCAATTTTTCTTTTATTGGTTCGAGTTCGAGTTCTGACGGCTTAATTGTCATTACCGTTTCCGTTGCGTAACGGAAACGAGGAACGGAAACGGAAATGAGAATTTTGCCAAGTCGTGCCCATGTCTATTCCAGAGTCTGGGTGCAGCAGCTGAGAGGGCCCTGTCATGTGTTCTCACAAGACATACCTGTGAGGGTGGCAGAATGGAGAGAAAGGCCTCTCCTGACGATCTTAACACCCGAGTTGATTCGTACGGTGAGGGCACTGATTTATAGCTTTCTAACTGTTTCTTACTTTTGAGAAAAAGGAAAGTAAAAGACGGCTGTTTGAGAAATATGTACTATATTGGCCAATTCCTTCTGAGGACATTGGAACTCAAACTTAAACCGATAACCTTTTAAGCCTGGCTAGATCATGCTAATAGCTTTTTATAGTTTTTAACTTTGAATGTTAAAAGCCTACAGTGCAAGCATATGATAGGATGGGAGGTTGGGGATGGAACTTTACGTCAGAACTGTCACTTGAAACCAGAACCATAAATAAGAATTTTGACACTGGGGAAAGAGGCACCATATCGTATCTGCTCCACTGTGAGGCATGGGCACAACCCCCAACCCATTAATTGGGAAAAGGAAAATTTTGGTCACTGCACCAAAGAAAGTGAAAATTTATGCTTTCCAAAAATGAAATGGAGAGAAAGTGAATTGACAGAAGGTTATTTTCCTAACATTCACCAGTACAGTAGATTATTTTGGCAGCGTATATAAAATGTTGGGCAACCCCCCTCTAACTATACAACAAAAAAGTTTAGGGACCAACAGAGCAGAAGTATCTTCATGTTTCCCTGCAGTAGACCACTCTTTATTGTTTGTTCTCCTCATCTGGCACTCATTGTCTCAATAACTCACCCAGAGACAGAAAAGGTAAAAGGTTCCATTTATTCACAGTTCTGTATAGAGAAAAAAATGGGATACTGTAGAAAAATAATGACTTGTTACATAAATAGAGCTTAACTGATTCATAGCTACAGTACATGACTAACTACATGACTGCCCCAAACTGCCTACATACAGTGCTGTAACTCTACTTGTCTGACTGGAAAAGAATGGGGGAAAGCTGAAAAACATAGCTGTCTTCAAAATCTGAGGCAGAAAGGGAAGAACTGACTGCTGCTGCATTAACTGAAAGTCACTGTAGCCTGGAGGGGGCCCTCCCACCCAAAAACTCTTAAAGGCAGCATATGAAGAAGGTTGCTAATTGGAACAGATTCATTATTGGATTTTGGTGCTTCCTAGTTTTTAGTGTCTTTGGACAAAGCTGAAGTTATTCTGCTTTTGTTCTACCCCTGCTGAACTCTACTGAAATAAAGCAAAAGCCTTTCTAAAGCAGTATCCTTATTCTTAAAGTGATCAACTGAAATTCTTCAGGAAAACCCACAGAGAGGGTATGGAGGCAAATCATGGCCAATTGCCGTTGGTCTCCATTCTTGACGGTCCCTGCCCACACATTTAGACCCCAGAGCCCTTCTAGACAATCTCCAAAGGCCTGGAGACCATACATACTATCCTCTAGACCAGGGGTCCTCAACCTAAGGCCCCGGGGCCGAATGCGGGCCCCCCAAGGTCCTGAATCCGGCCCCTGGGACCAATTGCAACCCCACACCTACCCCCTGTTCTGTGAGCAAGCCAACCGCCGCAGCTGCTTTTGGACTGTGATCCGGCCCCCAGTGGTGTCTGGGTGGTGGTGGACCGGCCCGCTGTTTGAAATCTTTGAGGACCCCTGCTCTAGACCTTGGAAGGTTGAACCCACTATTCCAGCCATAACCTCCCTTTTCCCCTTTAAAAATGGCTTCCTTAAATATGAAGAAACCATCTGGTCCCCTCTGGTGAATAATTTCTTTAAAATAAATAAATGGGAAGAAGGGGACCCCCCCCCCAGCACTAGGAAAAATTGCTGCCCTCTCCCCGCTGACTTCAAGCCATATGAAAAAAGGTTATTGACACCTTTAAAAAAGTTGTATATATCTTTATAATTATTTTGCTATCTGAACTGGAGCACCAAATGTCTTTCCCCAATCTACTCAAGTGATGGTCCTCATGAGCCCCAAAACACATTATCTTGTACATGAGGCAGAAAATCCCACAGGCATGTCTCCCTCCATTGAGGTAAAATCACCATTCTAATAAATTAAAAACCCAAATTCCCGCTCTTACATGACACCCAGAATCTCCTGCCTGGGTAACTGTCTCAACCCACCTCATCACTGGACCCTAAGGGAAGGGTCAGCCTTCCCATCTGTTATTTTAATCGTTTATGTTTGCAGTGTATCTTTCAGTATTTAAAGGGGAATTAATTTGAAATAATTTTGCAAGACAGGCACCTGGCATCTCAATTGGTCTTGGAAGTAAATATTTGATTTAAGTGGAACTTACTTTCAAGTAAATGGACTTAAAGAGTATATCGTATTACATTATATTACTGCAGTCTAGAGATGGTCTTATGTGATGGATGACGTGAAGGACCACAGAATCCAGCAACTGGAGTCAAATTGTTTTTAAAGCTGCCAATAAGGCCCAGTTCAATCCTCAGACTTAAGTTTGTGTAATTCACATGGTCTGTTTCATTTTGTGTCTTTCCTGCATGAGCAATGTGTAATCTGCATGTCTGATTGGGAATACCATTTTCATCAAAGTGCACTCCATTTTGATGTTGGTACCTCTGGGGTGCCTAACAATGAAGATGCCTGTTGTGTGGAGAGGAAGAAGTTTGCTGAATCACAAAGAGCAGACTTTATCAGGAAAGAGAGAGGGGGGGGGGGGTTGGAGGTTGGAGTGGGGGTGGGAGAGAGAGAATCTAACAGTGTGCTATATTTACAGCTGGAACTTTAAAAATCTATCACAAGCCTATGGGACACTTAAATCCCAACCAAACTGATGTTTAATGAAGTTTTCTGAAATAGCACATGACACACCCATAATCATCACAAGAACATTTGGCTGAGCTTCTGCAGTCCAAGGAAACGGTATGCCCAAGCTTTGACAAACATCAAGTGCACTTTTGAAAATCTGGCTGCAGAGCTAGAGATTAGTAGTGACTGGTAACTCTTTGAGAGGGACAGGACTCAATGATCCATAGGGTCCCTTCCAGCTCTGAAGTTCTAAGAGGAGTCTAAAGGGAAGAGGAAAGGGAACCTACTGTATCTGGAAGTTGAGTCATGGTAATTGGAGTTCTTTTCTCAAGAGATTGAAACTAGAGATGGGCACGAAATGAATTTTTTATTCATTTCATTATTTGTTATTTGTTTCACTATGGAACGAAACAAATAATGAATGGGCCCGTCAAAGAAAAACAAAACAAAATGAAATGGAAATTTCTGTTTCGTTCACTTCGTTTTTCGTTTTCCCATAGGAATGCATTGAAGCAATGCATTCCTATGGGGAAAAGCCAGTGGTTCTCCCTCGATGCACCTGATCGGAAGCCTGTGGGCTTCCCCTCCTTACCATAGCCACTGCCGATCAGCTGGAGTGCGGGGCTTCGGGGTGGGGGGAGTTTTAAAAGCCTGCCTTTCCCCCCACCTGATCGGGTCTGGGAAAGGGCAGGCTTTTAAAACCTTTTCACCCCTCCCCCAAGCCCTGGGCTCCAGCTGACTGGCACTGGGGTGGGGTGGGGAAACCTTCCCCCCCAGCATTGATTAGCTGAAGCCCCGGGCTTGGGGGAGGGGGAAAAGTTTTAAAAGCCCAGGCTTTTAAAACTTTTTCCCCTCCCCCAAGCTCTGTGCGCAAGCTGATAGGCGCTGGGGTGAGGGGAAAAACTTTTCTTGCCCCAGCGCCAATTAGCTGGCGTGCGGGGCTTGGGGTGAGGAAACAAGTTACACAAGCACTACACACACAAAAAGTTGCACAAGCACCACCACACACACACACACACACACAGAGAGAACACATACATGCACATGTAAAAAAAACAAAATAGGACACAAAATGAAAAACAAAACATTTTTTTTAAAAAAATTCATTTAAAATAAAATGAAACAGAATGGAAAGAAATGAAACAAAAATGAAATGCTGTTTTAGCATTTTGTGCCTATCTCTGATTGAAACATCTCGTTGCTCATCCAAACAGCTTCACCAGTGGAACCAGTAGCTACAAAGTTATTTTTAAAGGCACTTAACAGCCATGCTGACATGGATTTTTCAAGTATGCCATGTTTTTATATCAAATAGCAAGAGAAGCATTTCTTGGTTTCGCTATTTGCATTCTGATGAATAAAAATCAGTTTGGATAGCATTTTGGACCAGGACTTAAGAGAGATGGGTTCAAATCCTTGCTTAGCCATGCAGATTCAGTGGGAGTTGTTGGCAATGGCAAGTTAGTATTTGAACATCTCACAGATCTCTAAAAACAAGTATTAGGATTAACATACATTAGAAGTGATTTGATGACACATAATTTATGTAATTATTTCAAAGTACAGTGGTACCTCTACTTATGAGTTTCATCTGTTCCGAATGCTTGCTTGAAAGTCGAAAAACTCGTAAGCAGAGCAGCTGTATTTAAAAAATTAAAAAATTAAATTAAATTAAATTAAAAATTAAAAAAATAAAAAATAAATAAAAAGTAAGTAGTGCAGACTGCATCTAAAATTTCTAAAGCAGCAGTTAAAATGCCAATGGTTTTCCACTCTTAAGTTGAATTGCTCGTAAGTAGAGCCCTTAATAAATAGAGGTACCACACTGTACAATATCAGAACTGGCCACTAGAGGGAAACAAATAATATTTTCTGGTATTGTTCTGGCCTGTTGTTATAACAAACAACTATGCAACCCTTAGTAACATGCAAAGCAAAAAATCACATGCATAGTTGGAGCAATAATAATGATAATGGCAGCCTTGCTGCCAAGAAGTAATGAGCAATAGAATGAGTTCTCTTTAAAAAGTAATGATCTCAGCTCTGGGGAAATCTTTCTGTGCATCTTTGTTCACTCGAAATCCCTATCACGGAAGACCTAGGAAGGCTTTTATCTAAATGCAGCTAAAACCCAATGCAACTAAAGTTGGTGAGTGTACAGTACAGAAAGAGTAATATGTTTAATTTGCAAAGATCCTTAAATGGTAGGTGCAAAAAGGCCAAGTTGTAACTTAACAATATAGGCAATACTAAAAGAGCAACACAACAACAGAGGAGATGAACATGACATCTTCTGGTATCTACTGGACACCTGAGAGTACCTGTCCCTCTAAACCAATTCTGTGAACACTCCCCACCAGTGGCTTTCCCATACTTCAGTCAGGTTTGTTCTCTATCTCTAGCCTTTCCTGGAGACTGGCCCTTCAGCCTGCAAAGCAGATGTTGTACTACAGAGCTCCTGCCAGAAAGCATGCGCAAAAGCTGCCCACATCTCGAAGTCAGGAACAAAATAAATAAAGAACACTGAAGGTTCAAGCTTAGGCTTCCAGCCACTGATATAATTAATATTGTCATTTTGTGTGAAACCCTCCTGTGAACAGAACTTGTGACATGGAAAGTAACCCCATGTTCCACTGCCACACTTATGCTTCCATTTGCTCCTTTTCCATCAAATTTTTATTCTCAAATATTCTCTCTCTCTTTCTCTCTTTTAATTAGCTCCCACACTAATATGCCATAAAGCACAAGCAGGGCTAAGACCTGGTTAATATGCATCTCGTTTATGAATCCACAAGCCGCCTGCCTCCCCAGCCTAACTTCCTTGCTTGCCCAAAAACAGCGATTGAATTAATCATAGCCAGATGTCATCTGGCAAGTATGTGCACCTGATCTCCAAATGGCCGATTTATCACTGTGCTAATGGAGGCATTCAGCACATTGAGAACAAGTGGCCCACTTTCCCATTTCCTAGAGGTATAGCAGATATGCTGCATGCGTTTCCTAACACCTTTCAATGGATTTCAAATGGGCCTATTGACTCAAGACCACGTTGAATGTAGGGGCCATCTTGAAGCAACTAGTATATCAAGGAACAGGAGTCTTCTAATCACCCCCCTGCTAGACACATATGGGCACATGCATGCACACACACACACACACACACACACACACACACACACACACACACACACACACACACACACACACACACACACACACACACACACACACACAAACCATGCCCACATCTCTCCTGATTGGCTTGTGATACCTCTGGACTCTATTTTGTTCTTTCCCAGATTGCTTTTATGTTTGTACTAAATGAAACAATCAGAAATTACCCCAGATTGCATTGTAAAAATGCAGAAAAAACACTTTAGGTAAAGTACAGTCAGAGAACTATCATCATCAGCGGGGAATGACTGAGACCTGAATAACTTTTCCTCTGCACGGTGAGCGAGAGAGTGAAAGAGAGAGAAAGAGAGGGAGGGAGGTAGCAC
Organism: Phrynocephalus guinanensis; assembly: GCA_037367245.1. Taxonomy (NCBI): domain Eukaryota; kingdom Metazoa; phylum Chordata; class Lepidosauria; order Squamata; family Agamidae; genus Phrynocephalus; species Phrynocephalus guinanensis. The sequence continues at coordinate 55,267,058 of CM074735.1, read as the reverse complement.
CTATACCTTCACTGCATCTGAACTGATGTGTTGGACTTGGCATCAAACATGTGTTGTAAAATTTGTACCTACTTAAAAAGGAGAAATGATTAATTTGCCACAGGTTATTTTACCCTTGAAAGCACATGTGTTCAGAAGAAAAATACAGTGTGAGGCATTTGGCAGAGACTTCACCTCAGATTCTTCCAGAGACCAGGCAGAAGTTTTACTCTTTGTACCAGCAATTCACTGAAAGACTGTTGTAGATATGTAATTATATAGTTCTAACACCAGGCAGCAGTACATTTAGATGAATGAGGGTGTTCTGAGACATTTCCTGTGTCAATTACATTCTTGTTCAGGAGGAACAAACTAGATTCTTAATTGGTGGGACTTCCAAGCCTTCCATGAAAGGTTCACCTTGGGTAGATCTGGAATAACTTACTTAATAATAGTGTGTTTTGAGAATATTTATAGTTGGTCCTATTTAGACTTCATGTGATGCTGCCTCCCTCCTGAAAATAAACCAAGCATGAAGGCAGCAGATATATGTATTTAAATATACATCCCTTCCTATTGCAGACAAGGTGGATAGTGGGAGATAGGAATCCATTTCTGAGATGGAATGGATGTCTTGATGAGGTTGCCTAGTCAGCAGCTTCCCATCCCTTGATATTTCAAGCCCCAAACCAAAGACTTGATGGACACTCTTCTGAGACTGGGTGGAAGACTTGTGGTGGTATAGGAAATGAACCCTTGTGGAATCTCTGCAAACTTAATGTCCATTTATAGGAGAATGAGGCAACATGGATCTCCTGCAGTACATCCATAACAAGGGAGTTAACATATTTAAGGAGCCAAGGTGTTGCAGTTTGAAAAAAGGAGAGAGAATTGGAAGACCCTCATGCAACATCAAGAGTAGAGATGGGCACGAAATGCCAAAATGGCATTTTGTGTTCATTATTCGGGCCCTGGGGCCCACTTCATTCTATTTCTGTTTTCCGGGGCCCCAGGGCCCGCTTTGTTTCCGTTTCTTCGTTTTTCGGGTGTGGCAAGCTGCAGCTGCAGGGAGCCCTCCCAGGGCCGGGCGCCACCAGAGCCGGAGGCATGCGGGCCAGGAGAGCATTCCCACGGCCATAGGGAGCCCTCCCAGAGTTGGGAACTGCTCCGGTCACCACCCCAACAGACCGACACCGCGGGGCACCGCCAAGCGCCGCCCTCCCTTGGGCTCCCTCCCCAAGGACCTATCCACCGCTCTGTCTGCCACCCCCATTGGGTCGCTACCCTGGAGCCCCACGCAGTGCCACCCTAACTGGGGCCCTTCTCCCCGGGAACCACTCCGCCCCAGGAGCTGCGGCCCCAGCAGACCGCCCCCCCGCCCCCCCGCCTAGACCCAGGAAACCTGTGGGGGTTGCCTCTGCACTCCCCCCGTGCTCCAACAATGCCCTCCACTTCTGCTTCCGAGCCGGCTGCACCGTTGCCTCTTCGCCATGTGGCCAAGATGGCGCTGGGTGCAGCTGAGCTTCAACGTCCTCCCCTTCAAAGCCTGCTGAGTGCCGACGAAGAGGTGGAGATCTCGGAGCCCAGCCCTCATAAAGGCTCGGATCCCGCCTCTTCTTGTGAGACCGGCAAAGTCTCGTGTTGGCTCCAGCGGGGAGGGGGCAAAGAGGCTCCGTCAGGCCCAGCCCCCCATCGCCGCCCTCCACTTGTTCAATGACAGCCCGGCGGGCTGTCATTCATTAATCGGAGATGGCTGGACAGGGGACTGGGATCCCACCTCCACATGCGGAGGCGGGATCCCAGCCCCCTTTCTCCGCCCTCCACTGCTCCATTTTTCATCTTGTGAGCAGTGCGACGCCAGTAACGGAAACGAACAGAACCGAAGAAAATTTTCTTGGTTCTGTTTGGTTCGAGCCTGCCCCATCGCAACGGTCGTTATTTGTACCATTACGTAACGGAATGAATAATGGAGAATGGTAACGAAAAAATGGTCGTTTCGTGCCCATCTCTAATCAAACGCCATACCTCAAGCCTTAGCAGACCTTGGATTATGTTGCCATTGCCATGGAGAGACCATGGTCACTTCCATTCCACAGTGAAGTGAAAGAATTGAGACATCAGAATCGGGAGTTGACAAAGATAAATGAAGTTTTGGAGCTTGTTAACTGTTAGGAACACAAATAAAATTCAAAAGCTCTGTTTCTAATGCCACTTCACCTAAACAGAGATCATGTAAGTGGAGGAGAGAATTTTTTTAAGTCCAAGAAGTAGCCTTTGCAACTTACTAAAACATACTTGAAAGTAAATTTGTGAAGAACTACAGCCTGAATCTTAGTGACAAGGCAGCTATAGTCAGATCTTATTGTTGGACAGGTGGATTTAGATGTCAGACAAAACAAACAAACAAAAGACCAAAGCATGTTGGCAGCTTAAAGACTTATCATCTTTTTTTAATATGAGCTTGCATGGATCAAGTCCACTCTCTCAGATAGTTATATAATTTGTGGAAGGGTGGCTTATGTAAAAACAAAAAGGGGTCAGTGAATCTGCTTTGGTTGGCACTAATAAAACCCAGTACTTTTAATCTGGTTTTCGTAATTGTATCAGTCTGGGCACACATCATATTACCATTTCAACCCTTGCAAACGTCCATGGCTAAGTGAGGATTTGAACCCAGGCTTCCTGAACCCTACTCTCATCCTCTAGCCGTTACTCCATACCAGTTCTCTAAACAAACAGAGGTGCCTTATACCAGTCCTGGTAACTGCTGAGTGCTGTCAACCAACTGGAAGTGATTCGGTGTTGTTTTGAACAGTTCCCCCCCCCTCACTGCAAAGTATGGGTGCCAGGGATTATGCCCTGGGTGCAAATTGTAAGGACTGCCTTTACAGCTCTTCCTTTGCTTGGGGTGCCAAAAAAGCAGCACTCTTTGTAATCACGAGAGCCCAGGGACAGAACACCATCATCAAAAAGTGAGAGATCATGATCTGGGGAAATAACATGGGGAAATAACCGCAGTGACGTTTTCCAGGAATTCCATATTGCAATGGGGCAGCCACAGAGGGCTGCCAGGTGGCTTGTGATTCAGGGAGGAGGGAGCTCTCATAAAATTCTTGGGTGTGCTTCTCCCCTGCTGCGTTCAGAAGCTGCCCCTGCACCTAACCCTTTTATCACATCATAATTAAAGAAGGACTTTAAATGTGGAGCTAGTCTGTTGTATATGGATAGATTTACAGACCAGAATGCAGGATATATGAGTTCAAATCCCTGCCCAGCTATAGAAGCTCACTCAGGGCATGTGTGGCACTAGTAAAACCACTCCTTAAATATCTCCCATACCTTAAAATCACTATAAATTGGTGATGTCCTGATTGCACATAACCACTTTGGACTGCTGTCTTCTTCCAGTCATATGGTGCTTTGTTTTTATGTCTTTGACTCTCTTTTTGTTTGTTTGACTGTGAGAAATCCATTTGGAGGAAAGGATGCAAAATTTGCACCATGTCTGCAAATATGTAGCAGAAGGAAACCTCAGTTTAGAAACATCCACACTGAAAGTCCTCCTGAAAACAATTTTGGAGACAGTACAGTTATAAATAAACAAGAGAGGCCAATTTTCTTCCCTAAGACCTCTGGGGACTTGTAAAATATATGCTTATAGAATTTCAGTCTACATATATTATTATATTTCATTGGAACATGTTGCATATCCCGTGAAGGTACAATTTGAACTTTGGGACTGCTCTTACGTTTACATGTAAGCAGTTCCATGTCTTCTCTCTCTGGAGTGCTCAGTTTCCAAAGCTGCTGGAAAACATATGTTCCAGGCAGAGCACGGAAAGCGTCATGTGATACATTCAGTAAGCAATAGGACTAGAGTTGCCTGAGGTATCAATAAACTCATCTTTACATTTCTACCTGAAGGTTAAAGTATAAAATCTCAAGTTATGTTTCATGGTTTTGTTTTGTTTTTAGCAAAACGGGGGACTCCAATGACAGTCTGCTTAAATTTTGGAATAAGCTCTTGAACCATTCAGAAAGCCCTTCCCTGGTGTATTGCATCACCATTAAGGTAGCTCTTTACTGTTGTTTCCACCTTCATTTCAAGAGAATGAAATGGCAGCTTGTCTATCACACGAATGAGTGAAAGCAGCAGTAAACAGAGACTGGAACAGAAGTATAATCCACCAGGGAGGCACTGCTGTGGGTTTAATGCATTCCCACTAGAAATCACAAAAGTCTTCCAGGGTCTTATGTATTTATCGTTCAAGACCTGCAATGTTTACATGACTAAAGTCACCTGCATATTTTATATTTTGTAGTTACATCGAGACATTTCCCAGGGATGTCTCCAGAAAAATGCAAGCAAGTCCTAATAGCACTTGTAACGATGAGCAGAAATCCTTATACAGTCAGTGTGTGACCCTGGTATATTCTTAATTATATTGGGACATTTACATATTGATTTTTGCTGTTAATAACTACACTATCAATATGTTGTAAAATGGCATGCATTCAGTTATCTTTGCTTGCAGTCCATTTGAATAATTACAAATGCACACATTCACACCTCTCAACCAGCACTGCCATTGGAGTGACAATGCACATTTTTCTGTCTATGCACAGTTTGTTTTGGAAAACATCAATCCTTGTGGTGTTCAGAATCTCTATTCCAGTATTAAACATGTTAGATTCCACCACCATCCCCTTCTTCTTTCTGGCTTGGTGCCTGTTGAGCAATGGTAAATAACACATTTATGCTGATGTGCATCAATGTGCACCATGTTCATTGTTTAAATGCAATAGGGATACCTATGTTTTCATAACCCCATGGGATTCCTATCCTCCTCCCTTCTATTATTCGGGTATTCAGTTCTATTTTTATTCTCCCTTTTAATTGCCATAGAGAATCTTGAGGAAATAACAAGGTGTTTCAATGTTGAAGAATGCAGTCAATTTGGAGAAGCAGAAAAAGTGGCATTTAAAAAAATCAGAAAAGAGGCAGTCTCATGAAACACTGAAGGAGTAAGTAGAAGGCTGCACACACCTCGCATTGCCCTCTGATATAAGAGCACAGGTTTTGCATGAGATTGTTATATAGTGGTTAGAGAGTTAAAACGGGACTTTGGAGATCACACTTCTCGTCTCTAACAAAATCACAAAAGGCTCTGGATAATCTTACACAGGCTATTCGGTTGCAGCTGACCAGCCCACAGAGTTGTTATGAGATAAAAAGGGGGAGCGCACAAGAGCCACCTTGATCAGAAAAAGCAACAGGCAATAATCCATTCCAAAAGCAGGTAATGGCAAGCGGTATATGAGAAACTAAAACTTGTCATTGTCAGTTTTATGCTCAGTTTACGAAAAGGACTTGAAAGTTACTCATTGGCTTAGGCTAAAATGAAAGCTTACCTGCATGAGAGATGACTGTTTCTATTTAGGTTTTCAATGACCATGGATGCAAATGCTGGATGAGCACTGCAGGCAAGGGAAGACCGGCTTGGGGGAGCAAGGCTGACAGGTTTGAAGGACCATTCTTTAGGTTTCAGGCCTGAAATCCTATGAAATGGGATGCTATCCTCCTTTTGTGGCTCATTCTTGTAGCTTCAGGATGCACCCAGAAGCACATTCATCTTTTTCATTACCTCTCATAGCTCTCGAGCGCCTGAGGGCGAAATGGTGCTGTTGGCCTTTGAAATTTATTAGGGAGGGCAAGATCCTATTACTTAAATGTAAAATGGAAGGGCCATCACACAAGGGTCTCCCCACTTTGGCAGACTCCCCATTGTGAAACCAATTCTGCAAATGGGTATGGACTGGGGATCCTGCTGGAATGTAGGTCAGAATAGTTGAACAATTGCTCCTCCACTCAGCATTTAGGCAGTGACATCTTAGCCAGATTATGTTCCCCCACTTTACCCAGGCACAAATACACACATTTTTGCAGCTGTTGCTAAAAGTTCCATCCCCATGATATCACAAAGGTCTCCTTCCAGGTCTTAGGGTTTAGCCTTTGAAATCTTGGGGACTGGGATGCTGTATCCTACTAAAGAGGGACTCAGTGTAAGGGTTTGCTTTGCCTTTTCTGAGGCTAGTGTGGTGGGTGGAAAGACAGAAATGGTAACTTTCACAAGAATGCCTGTATGTGTGCATGCCCCCCCCCGTTCTCTCTATGAATGTTCAGTTTTGTCCGTAGCTCCACTCACCATCCCAGGGCTGCTCACAATTGGGAGCTGCACCATCCCTTCTTCCAATGCCATAAGCTTAGTTATGGTGTTGGAAGATCCTTGGTATCCAGAATTAAAGCTGAAAAGGCCAAGTAGCAGATGATGGCAAACTTCAGCCAATCAGAATAGGCAATACTGGGCTGGGTGGAGAAATAGTTTGATCTGGTATATGGCACCTTCTCATGTGTCCAATGAAGATGACTAATAACTATCCAAAACGAGAGGGCTTTTTTTAAAAACTGTAACTCCCATCATTCCCCTGGCAGCACGATGGGGTATAGGTGTACAATAGGCAGACAACTTAGTGAGTCCGGCCAGTATACTATTGCCTAAATGCTGGATGGAAAGGCAATTGGATAAATATTCTCAGCTGCACTCTAGCAGGGTCCCTGGTATGTTCTCATTCTTGTATTGGTTGCAGGATTTGTCACATAACTGATTTCACCATGGGAAGCCTACAAAACATCATCATCAACAACAATCAACAACAACAGCAGCAGCAGCAGCAGCAGCAGCAGCAGCAACAGGGGAAAGGATAGTGTTCCATAGATTCCTGGAGAATTCTGGGAATTCAATCCAAAAACACATCAGTAGACTTCTAATCAAAACTCTATAAAGACATGGTATCAGTCTTACTGGCAAAATGCTGCTTTCATAATGCAGCATTAGAATGTGGTCCTTTTCTTGAGACTACAACCAAGAGAAATGCTTTAATGCCTGCATATATCTTTAAATATTTGCTTTTAGCATCAACACAGTAGGTAAAATCAAGCCAAAGAAGGTGGCTCTTTATTTTATTAGGAGGAATGGTTTTTAAACAGGCTTCATTTTCTCTGAATAAACCAGCAGGTGATCTCTGCATTTGTTTTCCCTTGATCTTACTGTGTGACCGACACCTGCTTTACACTCGTGTTAGCTGTCAAAACATTATTTAGCTGGTGTATGCCTTCTAGAGTAACTTTTATTAATACAAATAAAGAAAATAGGAGCAATAATTGAATCTTTTATAGTCCCTATGTAACAGAAAGGGAGAAAGATGGTGCTCTGACCTAGGGGGAGAAACACAGCTGGCTTTCCTTTCTGCCCCTAAGATCATGTCCTCTCTCATACACTATAATAGCTTTGATTCACTGTACCTTGGAGAGAGATAAAATTTGCAAGGTGTGCATACGATTACAGAAATGCAAGTGTCCCTCTTTTTTCTCCCTTTATTATTTTTCCTTCCCTGTCCCCCTTTTCCATATTCTTCTATTAACCCCTACAGGAATGCCATTAAATAAATATATAGCACCCGTGTCACAACAGGAAGACATACAATTATAAGACCAAATACCCAAAGGAAATCATCCCACAACTTATTAATATCCAGACCCTACAGAAGACAACTGTCAGACAATTGGTCAACAAGGTACACCGTATCTCTTAGATACTGACTAACCCATTATGATCTTTATGGAGTGTCCTTTTGGGGTCTAGATCTCCAAATATGAGTTGGAAGACCCTTTCCTTTTATTAGTTGCTAAGCTCTTTATACTTTTACCATATTGCAGCAGGTTAGAAGTCTGAGCTTTATTGTCTTATGTTATTGAAAATCCAGATTCCCTCAGCCTTCTCCCTCAGGTCAAGATTTGTCTGCGAATACATTCTCATTTCTCCGTGTACAAAGGCTGTCTGGAGAGAGGCAGAAAAAGATTATGACTGTAATATACTTAAATCCAATTTATTTGCCTGACTAGAAACTTCCACACTTCACAATTGCTTCCTACAGAAGATTTTGTACTTAATTCTTTCTTGGCAGTAAAGAGCAAGCCCGATCCGTCTCATATGACAGGTATATACACGGCACACACACCTGAGCCACATTGAACAGAGCTGATAGAGGTGGGGTGAAAACAGAAAATTTGCACATTTACCTTTACGTTGTTCACACATTATTTTAATTTAAGTATGATGATTAATTTGCTTGCCGGAAATAGCTCTTTAAAACTCATATGAAAAGCTGGGGTAATAATGAGAAGGATACTGTAGGTTTTCTTTCTTTCTTTTTCGCTTGACTTGACAACCAGGCACCTGATGCAAAGGAATTTCATACAGATATACAACTGTTTCCATTTGAACGGAACAGAAGCGCCTTTTCATCTGTCTTCCAATGCAATACTGTTACAGTATTGCTGAATTTTCACTATGCCTTAAAGGAATACATCTGTATATCACCTGTATTACATTCTAGAAAGGGAAAAAAGGTGCATGTGTGGGGAGCTATGAAGGAGATTAACGTGTCAAGAGCATTGGAACTCAAATATAGCTTCAAGACCTTTTTGTAAGCAGTCACTGGAATTTAATTTAGATCTGCAGACCCCCCCCCCATAGCCAAAACTCTGGACACTTGTAACTTAAATTCTTGGAACCTACTAACTCAAGAGACCATGTTTCCTATATCAACCCATTAGCTCCCTGAGGTCATCTGGAGATGGATATCTGGTGATGCCACATGTACCTTCGGTCTGTTGAGGAACAGGTCTATCAATCTGTCCTGCTCCCCCCCCCCCAAGAGGATTCCCTCGGAGACATAAGCTTTAGCAACCACACTTGCAGATAGTTCTTCTTCCATAGCATGGTAAAACACCAAACAGGTAACTGCAAGATATGTAGATGTGGAAATTCATATGCTATTTTTCACCACTGGGGCAGAACCTCTTTTGATAACATGGTATGAATTCCTCTAAGGCAGTGGGTCCCCAAACATTTTGGAGTCACAGCTCCCTTTATTACAAGACTAATGCTTGTGATGTCCCTTGTTCAGAGGGGCTATGACACGTCTCTCTACTTCGAGAGGCAGGATATTGTCCCCCTCCCACCACCATTCCATCTCCTTCCCTCTCACCTGCTGGATATCCCCAAGGCTCTTTCTTCCAAATCATGTAGGACAGGCATATCCAAACTTTGGCCCTCCTGATGTTTTGGACCACAACTCCCAGAATTCTAAGCTTAGACTGCCAATGACAAAGGACTGTGGGAGTTGTGGTCCAAAACATCTGGAGGGCCTAAGTTTGGACATGCCTGATGTAGGAGAAAACCCCCAAGGCTATCTAGCAAGGGCCTCCACTGCAGACCATAGAGATAGGGAAAGGAAGAGCAGGCACACATCCTCCACATCCGATCCCTGTTTGACAAAGAGCTACAAACTTAGAAGAACTTTTCTTAGTTCTCTGTCAAACAGCAAATGTAAGTGGAGGCCATGTGCCTGCTTCTCCTTTCTTATCTCTGTGGTCCCCTGTGGATTCTGGTGGCCTCATCCTGCATTAAGAACTGGAAGGTGGTAGACCCTTGTGGAAATTTAGTGGGAGGGGAGAGGAGATAGGATGGTGGGAGGGGGTTCTGTTCATCCTCCTGTGTCACCCTTAACTAGGTTTCATGGTGCCCCCCAGGGGCCTGGTGCACAGTTTGGGAACCTCTGCTCCAGGGGCTCCAGTGTGAAAGGATCATGCTGGATCAGGCTAAATAAGACCACTAGGAGGTATGTTCCTCGCATCAAAATGGGTTACGGACCTCGAGCAACTTCATTTGGTCCCAGCCTTTGCCAATATGATGATGTTGCTTGCAGCCACTTCCGGATATTGACATGTTAATCACTGCCTCAGCAAAATAGAATAGCTGTAAGTGATCTGTTAAAAGAATTGTGTACTAGGGCAGAAACATTTGCTGCACTGCTTTAGAAAAGCTAAAGACAAATGGAAAGCTTCCTCCTGGAAACTTTTGTTTGCTTTTCTCATAAAGGTCTGGTACCTTTGTGGCCACAGCCGATTTTGCTTCTCTCTTCCTCAGCTCCTGCACAGAGCCAAGGAAGTGATTAATTTGCCAATCTCTTGAAGTTACTGTCTTATTAAGCCATTTCACAGTGTTGGCAAGTTAGAGGAAGGCTTCCTTTTGATGCATTTCCAAAGATCTCACACATCCCTGACAGGGCCTCTGAAAGGTGCATAGTGAAAGGGGTGGGCTGGTTTCTTCCTGCAAAGATGTCCTTTACCATCTGTAGGAGCGTACCTGCCCATTCTTGCAGAGGACCAAAAAAGTCCATGTAGTCAGCCTCTAAGTTGACTCTCTGAGGTGACAGTGAATGTTTCAAATCAACAGTGCTACTTAGAGATGGGCATAAATTAAAAAAATGACGTTTCGTTTGTCATTTGTTGTTTGGAGGGTCTGTTTCGGTTCGTTTCCGTTTTTCACGAATTTTTGCAAAAAATTCATTTTCATTTTCGTTCGTTTCGTTACCGTTTCGTTACCATTTATTTCAAATTTTTGTGATTTTTTTAGCATTTAAAGCAGTTCACTGTATTGCAGTAACGAAAATGAAACGCGCGACAAAATTTCTGGTGTTTCTGTTCATTTTGTTTCATTTTGGAGACAAAATTCGTTTGTCATTTCATTGCGTAACAAAATGAAAAAACGAAAACGGAAACAAAAAATTGTTCGTTTCGTGCCCATCTCTAGTGCTACTTATTGTTCCTTTAAGAGGCAAGCCTAACACCTCTGTGGTAGTTAGCAATGGCAGCTTTTATTTTGGGGGCAGAACATAGTAGGAGCAATTGAGGTAGGCCAAGAACCCACAGCAATTCTTTGGGCTACGGTTGTGTTGCTGAAGTTACATGTTGCTCTTTGTATTTTTCCCAGCAATTTTAATTATTGAAGTTGAAGATATCTGTGTCTAGTGTCCTTTCACATGTTCAAAGACAAGACCAGTATGTTTTTTAAGATTTGCTCTTTGTCAGTTCAATGAGACTTGGAACTATCTTGTATTTTTTAGAACCAGTTTTTCCTTTGGCCCATAAGAGTGAAAACATGGGGACACTATGTTGCTCCCAAAGGGACCAAAGAAGTGAAGGTTGACTTATATGCAAACAAGGTGGTTATTTTGGCCAGGATTTTGCATTGGAGCACAAGATCTCCTTGCTTACTGTTGTGCAAGGAGGTGCCACCATTTGAGCGCATAGGAGCTTAAGAAACTAAGCGGATACTCCTGTCATTAAGCAGTGGGAAAAAGTCAAGGCACCGTGGTCTGATACATGGGCAGTTTGATGGAAAAGCATCCTGGCCTTGTCTCTTCAGTTATGGAAACCTGTTGCATTCAACACAGAAATGCAATCTTATTTCTTACCCATTCTTCCACTCATTTATTTTCCTCTTCTTGGTAACAACAAGGTTTTGATGTCTTTCTGCTTGAGAGCCTGCCAGCAACGTGCACTGACTTGTAGGAATCCCTATAAGGAATCTCTAGATTAGTCCCTATCTCCCTGTTTCTCAACCCACCCTTGTCAATTCCAACGTATCAGTACAGGACATACGGCAATGCCATGAGCTGGTCCTAGTCTTTTCCTGAATTCATGTTGCCCTTCCAAATGTTGTGTCACCCCTTTTGTGACCTTCTGAGGCTAGCCCAACCACCCTCCAATTCAATGCTGCCTTTTCTTGTCCTCCACTGCCCTCTACTGGTGTCTGGATGTGCTTCTGAGAAAAGCATCAGCCTGGAGCCACCTACATTGCTTCCATTGACTTAAAAGCACTCCATAAGAGGCCAATTTTCAATCACCCAGGCTCACTGAGAGCTTTGTCTTATTTATAAGAGTGGCAAGTCTTTCCTTTCCTTTCTTTACCACATAAATGATTTTGTTGGATCATCGCTGTGCTCTTGCCTGCACACTCACCTAAAATTTTTTAAGTTTTAAGAATTTGATATATGCCTGACCCTGTCCTGAAGTTATCAGTAGTTTTCCTGCCGCCCACGCAACCCTCCCCCTGTCCCAGTTGTGTATATGCTGTGTGCACAAACTGGTTAGCACTCAAGCACCTCAAAAGGTGAAGATACACAAGGGAAGTGGGTTTCTAATATATATATTTTTTCACGGGATTTCAAAGATTTCTGGAAGAGAACGGTGCTGAGAGCTGGTGGCTTTTAAAAGTGTTGTTTAAATGTGAATTCTGATCAGACTCACACTCCATCGTAACCAGGGATGGGGACTCAAGTCATAGACGGATTTAAATTCCCTCAGTGACTCAGGCACAACTCAGGTGTCCCCCCCCCCCCACCCCCGATGACTCAGGCTTGATTTGTGACATGGAACCCACCAAATCCTCCTTTTTTTCTGTGGAAAACAGCTTCTTTTCAAGAGACACCAAGACTTGGGATTGGGACTTGGTATCAAAAACTCAGACTTGAGACTTGAATCCAAAGACTTGCCAATGTCTCTGATTATATCCAGCCACGACCAAAGTGGAATTGAACTTTCACCATGGCTGGGAGGGTGCAGGGGTTTACAGAGGCTTAAATTAAGCTTATTGGCCTGAACCAATATTTCTGCTACTTTGGATCATATTTCAGTACTCAAACTGGTGAGGAAGTTCTAAGAGGCTGAAGTCTTTTTTAAAAAAGTAACTTCTCCAACCTCTAATATGTTCATCATCTTAAACTGTTGTATATTAATACACCCTTATGGAGCAGCACACGGCACAAGACAGGGCAAAAGTCTGCTATTAAATGTTCGTTTTGAACTCATAAGGAAAGATCTCAACAGGCAGATATTTCCAACATTTTTCAGCATGCATTTTTCTTTCCTTTTTCTTTTTGGTAAACCTTCAAACAGTGTGCTGATTAGTTTGCTACAAGTGTTGCACTGCTAAGTTGTAGGTCCCTTGGGTCAGGAAGACGCATTTGGCAGCCTCATTGAACATTATTTACACATTGTTAAGCAAAGTCAAGAACTCCAGACAGTCGCTGTGCTCCGACAAAAAAGCAAGTGGTGGTGGAAACAGAGGAACCATGCTTCAGAGTACTCTTTCCACAAGGCAGTTATTAAAATAATCTACAGACTTGGATCCAATTATTAATTAGGGGGGGAAATATGCAGCCTGCAAAGTCTTCTAATATGCGTTCACTGTCTTTTGTTAAACAAGGCAGGAGACTTGATCATGTAACGGATAGCCTTGAGCTTGAAGGCTGCCAGAACTAAGATTCTGAAATCTGTTGCCTTGGTTGATGAGCCCTGAAGAGAACAAGGCCAGAAGGTGCAGCGCTGAATTGGTTGCATAGCAGAGGAAAAAGCTGAAGCCTATATACCAGTGGTGGCAAACCTTTTAGAGACCGAGTGCCCAAACTGCAATTCAAAACCCACTATTTTTTTTGCAAAGTGCCAATACAGTAATTGAACCTGTATACAGTTGGCTATGAAGGGGCGATGTCGAGTGCCCACAGAAAGGGCTCCGAGTGCCACCTTTGGCACCCATGCCATAGGTTCGCCATCACTGCTATATACCTTCTGTATGATGTACCGCCGTCCTAGCTTTACATTCCTGGGAAAGGCAGCAGGGCCCATATGGTTAGTGTTCATCAGCAGTATTGGTAGTAAGACTTGCTTAGGTAATCCAGATGGCATCGGCCTGCTTGCTATTAGGCATTTTGGAGAAAAGCAGCTCTTCATCTAAGGCATGTATATGGGTAACCAGTGACCTTCTTTATGACCCTGGACTGCAACTCCCACCAGCCTTAGCCAGAATAGATACTACCAAGGGATGATGAGAGTTACAGCCCAAACAGAATTGGCTGGCCACCTCATTGCCTGCCCTGACCTAAGAGGAGGTAACTGCCCCCGGACTACTGGAGTGAACAGCCGACTTCACTTGCTGAAATGTGATTGCTTTACACAACGGACAGTGAAACCACTTCCCTACAATAATTCTGCATGAACTGGGTGTGCAGATTTCAACAACATGTCACCATCTCATCTGAATGTCAATCACTACATGCAGAGGTGTCACAATGTCACACTTCAAGAGTATGCGATCATCTGGTAAACCACAGAAGTACATTGTGTCAGACAACTGCAACAGGTGAGGGATTGTCAGAGCAGCCAAAGAGCCTTTGCTACCTCCGGTACAACGGCACATGGATCCCTCAACACGTCAATGGTGTAGCACCCAAGGCTAGCAGCATTAGTTTAGGGTCTGAGTTGGAGGAATAAACCAGCCACTTCCCCATCAATGGGAAAAATGCAACACAAACAACTGAGACAATTAACAGTTGATTTCCGTACTTTTTGTTACCTTTTCAACCAAAATCACTTGTCAAAGGCAGAGGCTTCACAGTGCCATATGACAGGGCTGGTCCTAGAAATTTAAGCCCTATCTTTTCTGTTTCCACAAGACTACAAATGAAAACGATTCCATTAGGAAGGCATGTCAACCTTCTCTTCTGATCATATACCCTCTGTTTCAAGAGCTCATACTGATGGATTTTCATAAGCCAACTTTGATTTTATATCTTTTTTCTCCTCTCTGAGAAGTGGGCTCTAATTGATCCAAATGTATTTCACATCACAAAGCATGCCAGCCTAATTCCCTAGGCATTAAGTCTTGAGCAGGCTCCCCACCCCCCAAGTCTCCCTTTTCTCTGTCTTCTGTTTGTTCCCTTACTCAGAACTCAGTGTGACAGGAGCAGCCTGGATTTGGCTTAATAGGGTCACTAGGAGGCTTAGCATGCCATTTGGATGTAGGCAGACTCATGACTGGACCTTTAAAAGGAAAGCAAGCAAAAGCTTATGGAGGAAGCCTTTCATTTGTCTTTTATTCTTCGCAAGTGGTGTGGTGGGATATTTCCTGCCCGAATACAGCCCCCTTTGTTCCCCCCAGTCCCTCCACAGAGCCGGGGAAACAATTAATTTGCTAGTACGGTATCCTGAAGTGGCTGTCTTATTAAGCCACTTCATAATGTTGGCACGTTAAAGGATGGGTCCACTTTGGTCCTAGATCACAAATGCTGGAAATGAACCAAAACAGGATGATTCCGACCACAACAGAAAAGGAGAAAGGCTCAGAAAAGTGTGGATAGGACTGTTTGTGGAAGAGGGCTGGTTCATTCCAGCAATTATGTTGTCTAACCGCCATCGTTTGGAGTAAACCAACCAGTCCCTGAAGAGGACCAAACATCTATGTAGTCAGCTCTATATACACCCAGATTACAGCATCAGATTACTGGAGGTGAGCAAGAGATGTTTAGTCCCATTCAGAAGACTTTGGAAACATTAGGAACAAGCATCTAAGTACAGTGGTACCCTGACTTACGACGCACCCAACATATGGAAATCCCGACTTATGAGCATGATTCCATTGGTTTTTAAATCCCACTGCCTTACTAGCAAAAGATAGGGTTTCCCCGATTTAGGCTTTTTTGTTTTGTTTGAAAACTGTTTCTCCTGTGGCGCTTTGCGTTTGGAAGGTTTTAAAATACCCATGCCATTTTCTTGCACTTCTCTTCTGTGAAAAAGGTAGATTGATTTTTTCCTCTGTTATTTTTATATACTGCACCGTAATTTTTTTGCATGTTTGCTGGGGGGGGTTTCTCTCTCTCTCTCTCTTTTTTTTTTTTGCAATTTTTCAACAACCTGCATTTCCCCCCTCAATCAGGAACATTGCGGGGAAAAGTGCAGCTTGTTTAAAATGGTTCAGTGGCTTAAAGACATTTAAACCACCCACTGCTCCCCCCCCCAACCGGGTGCATTAGGGGGGAGAAGCGGCGGGTGGTTTAAAATGTCTTTAGCCATGGAGACAAGTGGTTGCCTCAGTGGCTAAAGACCTTTTAAATCTCCTGTCACTTCTCCCCCCAACGCGCCTGGTGTGTGTGGGGAGCTGTGGGTGGTTTAACACGGTTTCCCATAGAAATGCATTGAAATCATCCGTTCATCCGGAATAATAATTGACTTTCAATACATTCCTATGGGAAACCACTCCCCAACTTACGAGCTAATCGACTTATGAGCATACGCTCAGAACGGATTTATTTTGTAAGTCGGGGTACCACTGTACTAGTTCTTTGTATTCTGCTATTGTCTACAATTTCAGATATCTTATCTGTACTGTTTTGTCTAGCCTAAAAAATTAGAACTACCCCTCCATTGATTAAACTCCACATATTCACCTTAATTTTTTTTATCACTAACAATATCTTACTTCACCCTTGTTTACGAAGGGATTTCCTTCATCTCTAATTTATATACTCAGCTAGGTTTGCCATTTGTCATAGGAATGTAGTGGAATTAAAAACATAACTTTTTTTGGTAAGAGCTCTGCTTGATTCTCAGGGCAGCTCCTTGAATACGTAGTGCTAAAGCCCTGCTGTGATGGGTGGCTTAGGTTCAAAGCAGGGATGGGCCCAAGCAGAACCATTATAATTGTTCAAAATTTGTAGATATTTTGGGTTACCTCACAGTATCACCTGACAATGTTCTTACATCATCTTTGCTCACAAATGAGTTATCTTTATTTTGTACTTGAGAAAGATTTGTTCTGAAAAGCATAAACCACCCTCCAAGCCAAGAAATGGCAGATACTGTGACATTCATATATTATGTGGGAATCACAGCATTCAAATTAGCCTCTACAGCAGCCCTGGCGAACCTATGGCACGGGTGCCAAAGGTGGCACTCAGAGCCCTTTCTGTGGGCACCCGACATTGACCCTTCACAGCCACCTGCATTCAGGTTAAACGGCTGTATTGGCACTTTGCAAAAAAAAAAAAAAGTGTGTTTTGAATCGCAGTTTGGGCACTCGGTCTCTAAAAGTTTCGTCATCACTGCTCTACAGGCTAGAATTAAAGGTATGGCTCAGAAGGAAGAGAGACTGACCTCAAGAAGAAGTGTCATCAACTCACCTTCACATTTTTCTTCTCTCTTCTACTGGTTTAAAAATATCTGATCACTTACAGTAGTACCTTTGTTTGTTTGTTTGTTTGTTTATATAACTTATATCCCCCCTACTATCCAAAGGTCTCTCAGTGGCTTACTATTAAAATGAACAGTTACAATAATTAAAACATTAAAATGTCAATGAACAATTAAAAACAATAAAAACATTTAAATGCAAAACAATCTATGTTATGTCAGTTAAAAGACTTCTGGAACAGGAAAGTTTTTACCTGGCGCAAAACGTTATCAACGTTGGTGCCAGGCAGATCTCCCGTTCTGGAAACATGCTCATAAACCAAGATACTCATATATCAAAGGAAATTTCCCCACAGGAAGTAATGGAAACTTAGATGATTCATTCTGAGGCTCCAGTTTCCATTGCTTCCTATTGGAAAATTTGCTTTGGCTGGGAGCTGGTGGCCACAGCAGCCAAGAATTGGCCGCCAGGACCTGCGGCTTAGGCTGGAGGCTGCCGGGACCATGGCCCCAGCAAAGAGCTCTTAGCCATGCTGGCCAGGGGTGTCTACCCATTCTAGGTGACAGTGGCAGCGGGATGACTGGAGTCCCTCTCCTTCCTCCCTCCCTCACGGCCCAGCTCACCTCTTCTTCCTCCACCACATGAGAGAGGAATGCCCAGGCCCACACTGCTATCACCCTTTGCCACTGCCTTCACTGTCACCCCCTTGTGGCTGCTCCGGTGCTCGTTTTGCAAGACATTGCTAGCAAAGCAAAGCAAAATTCTGTAAAAAAGGTACTCGTAAACTGAGGTACTACTGTATTCAGTTTTACTGGGTGACCAAACTGGTGCCATTCAAGACTTAGTTTTTATTTTCTAGATACAATAAATGATTGGTCCCTTAGTATTAAATATTGTGCTAAATGTCTTCTGGCCACATGGCAAGCACACACCTGGAACTCCACTGACATATCTTTGCAGTCGATGAAGTTGACTGACGAAACTACTTGGATGAGTAGTGAAATGTTTCAATCCCACACAAAAAAAAGAAAAAAAAGAAAAAGAAAAAAAAAAAAAAAAAAAGAAGAAAAAAAAAAAAAAGAAATCCAGTTGCCATGGCTCAACTCCTCGATAACCTCACCTGGATGACTGAGAATCTTCACAGACATATATTTACATCTGAGGATCAATTCTAGTTCATTCATTGAGGCCTCTCCAATCGGGCTGCAGGATCTTGGACTGACTGAACTGAGGTACAGAAATTCTTTAATTACTTTGGTTTCTTAGTGGCTACATTGTAAATCTTTTGAACTATTACTATAAAACTCTCTTCCTCTAAAAATTTGTCCAGATCTCTGCCTTTTCAGAAATAATTTATGACTTTGCCGTTTAGGCTGGAATGAAAGTAACAAGGTTAAGTAACATATACAGTATTTAATCTGTTTTTGTTGTTTGTTCAGTCATTAAGTCATGTCCGACTCTACGGGACCCATGAACCAGTGCACTTCAGGCCCTCCTGTCTTCTACTGCCTCTCGGAGTTTGATCAAATCCATGTTGGTTGCATCAATGACACTGTCCAACCATCTCATTCTCTGTCGTCCTCTTTTCCTTTGCCTTCAATCTTTCCCAACATCAGGGATGTTTCCAAGGACTCCTCTCTCTTCATGAGGTGGCCAAAGTACTGCAGCCTCAGCTTCAAAATCTGCCCTTCCAGTGAACATTCAGGGTTGATTTCTTTCAGGATGGATAGGTTTTTTTCTCCTGGCAGTCCATGGGACTCTCAAGAGTCTCCTCCCAAATAACAGGTGTCTTTTAATTTAATTGCTGCAGTCACCATCTGCAGTGATCAAGGAGCCCAAGAAAATAAACTCTGTCACTCCCTCTGTCATTAAGAGGTTCTTTAATTCCTCCTCACTTTCTGCTATCAGAGTAGTATCATCTGCGTATCTGAGGTTGTTGATATTTCTTCCGGCAATCTTTATTCCTTATTGTGATTCATCCAGTCCTGCCTTAGGATGAAGTAGATTATGATTTTAGATTAGAGGGTCCTCTAGTTCTGTTGCAGTGAGAAGATCAGTCCTAGGTGAAGATCATCTTTGAAGTAAAAAGAGGTAGAAAAAATACAGCATTATTTCTATGAGACAAAGGTTTTGAGAAATCCATATATCCTGCTTTTACTGTATTTTCTCTTTAGGAACATAATCTGCATTGTGTTGATATTTCACTCTGGAATTAAAAGAGACCATTGATTTGGTTGATTGACACATGTTCTTCACTTTTTAAGGTGCCTTCACAGCAGATAAAAAGGGGCTACCTTGCTTAGCACTTGAGGGAGCACTCTTTCTAGAACGTGGTTTCTCAGAACATGTGCTTTGGCTCTAAGCCCTGTCACATACTTATTGCTGCCTTAGAATGGCAAGGATAGTAAGCCAGCCAGGTGTTGAGTGAGCTTCTGGACATGAGTCATTGGCATCTGAAGACATTGGCAAAGAGAGATTCCTGTAAATGGGTGATGACAGAAGCATGTCCCCAGGGGATTCATTTCCCTGTCTTCAGAGATCTTTGTAACAGATGGTTCCCTAGCGGATTCTTCCTGAAGTAATTCAGCCTGAAGGCGCCCACCAGTCTCTGGCTCTTTTTGCTGCCAAACAGCACTATACTAAAGGTCTAGGGCATGAAAACACATAGTCCTCTGCTCACTCCCAATTTTACTGAAAGAAGAAATTCAGGCTGATTATTCATTCTAAAAATGCTTTCCCCGTACCCAGGTATTTTCTTCTCTTTTCTAAGAACTGCTCACATACTAAATCTGGAGTTTCCTCTTGACTTAATGACAGGTATAATCAGACAGGGAAGTGGGTGCTGGCCAATCAGACAGGGAGGTGGGATGATGCATTTCCCTGCATACCTCCTGATTAGCCAGTGCCAGGTATAAGGACAGATGAGGTCAGGATACTTCTTCCTGGATGGACTTTAGCCCAATACGACTGTGCAGGAAGGAAAGTGATTGGCTGCTTGTGTTTGGAGGCTTCAGAACAGCACCTGGGTTTGTGTGGGTCATTTCGGAACGTGCTGCTGCTGAAACGAACAGCCCATCCATATAACAGACATATTACAAACTCAGGATGTAAACCTTGGCAAAAGTACTGGAAATTTATTTATTTATTTATTAAGTCACCCCACTTTCAAGTGGTATCTTGGTACAAAGCAAAGTACAAAGCAAACCAATAAGGAAGCAATTGGTCAGATTCCAAAGCTTTACTGAAGAACCAAAGCTTCATTGGAGGGCCCAGATTGTTGAAACCTGATGAGTTTTCTTAAGGAAGGCAGTCCGTTGGGGTCTAGAGACCTCTTTCCTTCCCTAACTAGACCCTTGGTAAACCTGAATTGGTTGGGGCACAAAGAGAAAATTCTTAGATGTTGACATCAGAACAGGACTATATTGGTAGTTCCACTTCCCATGTATTTTCCATACATATTGAAACTTTAATTTCAATGTCATTTGATACAGCTGAAAGAATCAGAGCATCCCAAAGAAAACCACGTGAGATTTGGTTTTTCAGATCTGTGAAATGTTGAATGCAAATTCTGTACTCCCTTTTTTAAATCCCTGCTTACTTTCTAATCTTATCAAGTGTACATCCACATGTCCTGATACACACAAGCAGTATTGGTGTTTGTAAAGCAACTTTTCTGAATAAATCCAATTTTACATTCCCCCTCCCTCTTCTTGGTAATATATTAGCAATTTCTGTATACATTAAAGTTCTTATGCTATTTCTGCTGAAGAAGGCAGAACTAAGCAGCACAGCAAAGGCAGGGTAAGCTAATCACATTGCATTATTATCCTTCTACAGGAAATACTATTCACTAGGCATATACATAATGTTTTATGACATGCACCTGGTCTTTTCTTTTACAGCACAGGGAAATGTCTTACTCACTGATACCTGTCCTCATGCTGTTTATCCCTCACACTTACTTTGTGATATCACTGTTTACATCTGAATGGAGGTGCCTCCAGGTTCATAAATCTGTATGCAGTAGTATGGGTTCTCTAACAGCAATTAATTTTAATTATGTGTGACATAAAAGGACCACCTACAGATGAGACAATGCAGTTGTAAGATTTTCAGGGTTGCTACGGGGAATACTTCATAACTGAAGTATGTTTTCCCTAAGGAGTTATACTACCATTTGATTTAATTTTTAATTTTTACATTTTAATCAAAAATAGATCAAATGGTAGTGGTACCCCCTGGGAAACATACTTCAGATATGAAGCAGTTCATGTTTCTTTTAAATATGTAAAGCTGCCATTTATGTATAACTCATGAATGACACCCTGTGTTGCAAGCAAATATCATGCAGCGCTTTCTATACTGTTCCAGTAATAGTAATAGATTAACATACTGGTATACAGCCTGCTCCTACAAGAGTGAAGAAAAACAGTCAGGACAAGTCTAAATTCAACGTGAATGTGCTCATAATTAAGCAGCCTGGGTGAATACAATTCAGGGAATGCTCTATTGTATTCACCCAAGCTTCATGTAATCCGGTGTGTGAAAGGGGCATCTAAGCATGTGAAGAACATTACCCTTCACTAATAATTGTCCATAGTGTCCACACTCTTGTGTAAATATTATGGGGAAGACCTGACTCCACTGTTAAAAAAGAGCGATTAATCATTATTCCCCTACTTCAAGTCATTTCAGAATATATTTCAAGTAACATTTAACAATTTCAGAAAATCCCATTACATTTGTTTTAACGGATTCATTAAAGCACAAGGACAGCTCCGCTCAGTCAGACGAAAGACTCATCTAGTCCAACCCTGTGCTCCCGCCAATGACCGACATATTGCCTACAGGAAGCCCACAAGCAGGACCTGGGAGCACACTGCTGGCTGTATTCCCAAACAACGCATATCCAGAAGCATATGGCTTCTAGCACTGGTGGAAATATGCATCCGTAGCCAGCCATGATGACTTGGGAACTATGGCTTCATCTAATTCCCTTTTAAAATGATCCAAGTTCACTGCCACTGTGATAGCTCTATATACGATGTGAATAGGTACTTTTCTTTCGGTGTTATGTCCTAAAGTTGCATCCAAATTACAGAATAGCCCTAATAGGATTTTCAAGAGATTTAAGGAATGATGTCACCCTTGCTACCCTCCAATGAGCTTCTGCAGCTGAAAAGGTATTTAAAGGTATTCCTAGGGCTGGCTGGCTTGAAGTGTTCTGTATGGGGACGAGATCTTTTTGTATGTATTCAGTCTTTGTCATAGTCATACAAACTTTGTTAAGAGTGGGGAGAAATGAGGAGGGGTCTATTTCTAATGGGAAAGTGTATGCAATGCATACCCATCTTCTTCCTTTCTCATTAAGAGATATTGGGGTGAGAATCAATGGGCCAAGCCGAGGAAGGGAACAGGGGAACCTTTCTCATCAGTTGATAGGGGGACCATATATCCTGTCATCTGCCGGGTCACGTCCTCCCCCAGCAATCAGGCTGAGGGTGAAGTCAATTGATTGGCAGCTAGGTCAGCTGATGCCTGGGTCCATTTTCTATGTGATTCTGTTCAAACTGGGAACTTCCCAGCACCTACTAGGTTTCTTCCAGATTTATAAGCTGCTTTGCCACATCTTTGATGATAAGTACTAGCAGCCATCTTGCATTTTGGCTCAAGTGAAGTCTGGCTCTTTTACGGGGTGGGGGTCTGTCATTTCCAAAATCAGTTCCTGTCCCTAAGAAATGTACATACCTCTCCTCCCTATACTTCTCTTTTTCATGGTCTGTGATTGATCCCATCCCCTAAGCATATGGAACAATATTTCTGTGAAACCTACCTTGGAGATACTAGCTTTCAACCAGATATGGGAAAACTTACTTTTTTTTTGTCTGCAGCTTCAAGAATTGGACATGCTGAATGGAGCATTTTGGATATTATTTTCTTCTCCTTCCAAGGGATATTGGCTGAGTGTCACTCTATAGGTTTTGCCCACCCATCTCTGCCAAAGTTTTAGATATGGCTTTTTAAAAACTGTGCGATGTTATAACTCTGTCATAATTACCATGAACTGCATATTTTATATTGTAAGTTTTCTTGGGATGACCACAATCTTAAAAGGTAGTTAAGGAATGTGTTAGATAAAATGAGTGAAAAAATTGTTTCATTTTCTCAGCACCCTGACTTTTAGAACATTTCACTTACAGAGCACAACTGTTTAATATCATGATAAGGTACTTGAAGTTATAATACTGTTTTAGGGACATCTGGTCACAACAGAGGTGTAGGTATGCCACTTCGACAGGATGACAGAAAAGGCAGAAAAGAGAAATAATACAGGCCTGTGGTAGATCTACCAAGAGACTTCAGAATATGCTGACAAAACAAAGCTTACAAGAAAAAGCTAAGGTCTTAAATCCTGAAAAAAAAAAGGCCTTGGAGGTCAAACTAATTACTTCAGGGAATTCTGCACAGGTTAGTTCTTGGAGAAAGTGGGATTGAGGAATGAAGAAATTATAACCAAAGAAGAAAAGGCTAAAAAATGGAAAACACACATAAGTATAGAACAAAGTGTCTCAGTTAGGAAACCTAAACCTCAGCTTTGAAAATATTTGTTTACAAGTCATTGTGGGTTCAGAGGCCTGCATTTTTCTTAATTTGGGGGCAACATATTTTTCTCCTAGCGGTAGGCAATGGTAAGGAAACATGAATAAGCTCTCCTGTGAATATGCCCTATGACTTAGGTTTCTGAGATACATTTTTTTTTAAAAAAAGAAGTTAAGCAAGGTCTATGACATTAAAACTGAACATATGCAATCAAAAGTAAAATGAGCCAGGATTCTAGGCATGCACTTGGACAAATGTTCAAAAATGAACCAAATAAGGAGTATTTGTTTGATTTTTGGGCAACTACAGGGAGGAACAAAGAGAAGCTGTTTACTTCCAAGGCAGAGCAACACCCTAATGGATTCGTCCTATCCCATTTAGCATTCATAGGGTGAACAAGATGGTCTGCAATTTGAATAGAGCGAAGAGCATCAGTCCGCTGAATTCCTTGTACGAAAAGTAACTGAAAGCAGAGTGCCCCAGTGAGTACCCTAGCCAAGAACATCCCTGGAGACTTCAACTACAGAAAAACACTTGGGAGGGCTCAGAATGAGGTCACTGCAGTATAGCCCTGTTCAGCTGCTAAACCAGGTGTTTTGTGGAGCTGTAGCACAGAGCGATACTTAGGCCTGTTGTTTTTTAATTAGTTTTTTTTTTGCATTTCTGAACAGTATTTATTTCCTTTTCTTCTCTATATAATCTTGTATGTGCTCAGTTGCTTAGTTTGAAACCTTCCACTGCATTTCCTACGAAAGCTTATCTGCAGCTTTGTTCTAGGAGAGCCTTCCTGTATACTTCTGAAGTGCGTACGGGAGTTTCCTGCTTTCAGAAGACATAGAGTTGGTTTTCTTTACTGAAATTCACTCTGTGCCTGTTTTTTGTGACCCTTGCCAGTGAATCTGGATGTAGGGCCTCTTTTCCAGGACACTCACAACAGCAGTGAATTACATAATCTATGTAGAGGGGACAATAAACTATCTTTCATTATTTAACTTGAAAGTGATACCATTCGACTTTTTCAAGATGTCATTGAAAAGATTACAAATGTTCCATGCTGAATTCTTCCTTTGTGGTTCTTTTGTTCAGGAACAGACACTTTTAAAGCATAACAATGGAAACATTCAGTCACAGGGCCACCTTCTTAAACTAGGTAGCCTCCAGAGAATTTTTTTTAGGTTACAATCAACATGGCAAGCATGTAGGGGTGAAGTAAGTTGTAGGGAACCATACCGGAAAGGCTACCATGTGGAAATTTATTTATTTATTTATTTATTTATTTATTTATTTATTTATTTATTCGATTTATATACCACAACCATCTAGCAAAAGAGCTACTCTGGGCAGTTTACAGACATTACAGAAATTACTTCTTTCACTTATAAAGGATTCCCGTATAGACGTCTTTGTAAACTCAGCTATGTTTTCCACACAAATCCTGAAACACAAACATCCCACCAAATAAAAGGACTGGGTACAATCCTCCAAGTACACAATGTTTATTTCAGTGGAACATGTCTCCACAAAACTGTGCAAGAGTGCAATCAAACAGAAGACTGGAATTATATGCAATAAATCAGGATACAGATGTACAAGCTGACTTTTACAGGAAGGTAAATTTTAATTTCCCCATATATTTACTTGGCTTTCAAAAAGTAACAATAAAGTGAAAATTTGAACAATGCTATACTTTGAAACCAAAGTGCTGTTTAGTATTTCAAACTTTTTATATATAATTTTTAAACATACAAATATCTGAACTTTAAAAAAAATGAGTTTTTCATATTAATCCCAAGGAATAAAAATCTATATTTCATTTTAAAAATATGAAAGCAGCAATCCTTCATTTTGTATACAAATTTGTATATGAACATAAATTTACATTTTTATTTTAAAGTAAAAAAGGAACCTTGATGAAAGTTCAAAAACAATCTTTTTATGCTTATGACACTTTTTCTGTAGGGTCTGGAAATTTAAAAATATAATCATTCACACACATATAAAACATCATTCTAAAACATTCCAGGATCCCATTTTAAGATTGCACATTAGCCTGTGTATATGTTTTGTGCCAACTTTTTTTAAGAAGTCAATTTTGTAAAATGAAATTGAATACTTCAAAGGCCAAGAAATTATGGCTCATGTTTGCCACATTCTTGAGTTGAAAGTGAAGATGAAAATCTTTGGACTGGGTCCAGATTTAGGTACATAAGACTTCCACATAGTTCTGCGACTAAGCAGGACAGATATAGACTTCAATGGATAATTGGAACTGCAGAAAAAATTATTGCTACTAATTTGCCATCTAATGTGGAATTGTATACCACACGAGCTCAAAAGAGGGTGATGAAGATATATACAGATATATACAGATTCCACACATCCTGGACATAATCTGGTTCAATTGTTACCCTCAGGGTGACGTTTTAGGGCATTGCATACTAGGACAACTAGATATAAAGATAGTTTTTTTCCAAGTGCTATCAAACTGTTGAGTAATTGTTACTTTTTTTTCTTCCTTTGTTAATAATAGGTTATATTGTGTTGTACTGTGCTTTTATTGTTGAATATATGATTATTATATTTCCTTCTTATATATGGAGAACATTTTTACCAAAACAAATTCTGTGTGTGTCCAACCACACTTGGCAAAATAAAAGGATTCTGATTCTGATTCTGACTCAGTTCAGAGCTCATCAGAAGCTACAGTGTTTTATGCATTTTCCACATCCTATGCAGAACAATGCATATGACAAAAGTATGTGAGAAAACAGCATCTCCTCTCTCTAGAAAGATGGGCAGAAGTTAGTCTCAGATTGATGGCTAGGGCTGTTTTTGTTGAAGGAGTGCCAGGGCAGTGTTCCCACAGGGCTCCAGGTCTGAAGCAGTGGAGAGGTGCTGATAAAGCCAAACTATACCTGTACTTGCTATTCCCCAATCTCTATGGAGATGTAACACTAGAATAAGGCTGGTTCAAGGGAAGTCTTTTAACAGATTCATATGGTCTTTACCGGCAGATTTTGACACCTAATGATTGCACGGACTGAGCCTCCATGGGCAAGACATTACCCACAGAAGCCCAATTCCAAAGTTTATGGACAATATGTGAAGTTGGTGTGTGAGGGTGGGCCTGGAGGGAAACAAGTTCACTTGCCAATCTACATCTTTCCATATATGGGGTTAAGAGGTCACTGAAACAATTGGTTTGCCAACAGTGCAATGCTATGCATGTTTTCTCAGAGGTAATTCCCACTGTGTTCAATTAGGTTTACTCCCAGGTAAGTGTGCACAGGTTGCAGGCTCCGTAGACATCAAGCCATTTATCTGAGGTTGTTTTACTGATCTCATTGGGAGCCCTTTCAGTGCATAAGTAGAATGTCACACTTGTTGGATTCCGAAAACAAAAATAAATATATTTCTAATGTGTTGTTTTTATGTGCTGTCAAATCACCTCTGACTTGTGTCGACTGTATGAATGAGCAGTAGCCGAAATGTATTCAACAGCCACATTTAACTCAAGCATGTGGCTTCTTTCAGGGAGTCAATCCATGTCATATTTGGTTTTCTTCTTCAGAGAAAACCAAATCTATCTCTAAATTTTCCTAGCATTATTGTCTTATCCAAAAATTCTTGCATTCTCATAATATGCCCAAACTAGGACAGTCTCAGTTTCCTCATTTTGCCTCCAGAACAGCTCAGGCTTCATTTGCTCTAGGACCCACATAGTCATCGTTCTGGCAGTCCAGGGTATCTAGCCTTCCTCTAGCACCATATGTCAACTAAATTATTCCACCACCCCCGTCAGCTTTCTTTACTGTCCAGCTTTCACACCCATACATAATGGTGACTTTGGGTGACCTTAGCCTTGATCTCCAGTGACACAACCTTGTACTTGATGATCTTTTCTAATGTCTTCATTACTACCCTCCCACATCTCAATCTTCTTCTGATTTCATGGTTGCAATCCCCATTTGGTTTAACGATGGCTTCATTGTCAACATTGAAAATTGTAAGTTCTTCCATAGTCACAACCTTGTTCTTCTAATTTAACTGCTGTCTTGCTTTGGCACTCCCCACCCCACCCCCACTTACAGTCATTTCAAGTCACTGCTGCTTTCTAACAGTAAAATGGAGTCATCTGCAGATATTAAATGATGGATGTTTCTTCCATCAATTTTCACATTTCCTTCATTTCAATCTAGTCTAGCATTCTGTATATGTTCTGCATTCAGACTGAACAATTTAGTCTAGCATTCTGTATATGTTCTGCATTCAGTTTCCTATGGGAGACTCTCTCTCCGTATCCTGTCCTAACAGTAGGATGCATATATAGGATGCATATTGGGACAATTAAGTGCTAAGGCATATTCATGTCTTTCAGAACCCATACTTTCTCACGACCTACACAGTCAAAGGATTTGCTGCTGCCTGCAAAGCGTAGACTGCTCTCATTATGAAATTATTTGGACCTCTTCAGTAGCTAGCAGATATCTGCAATGTGACCTTGAGTGTCTCTTCTTTGTTTGGAATCCAGCTTGATCATCAGGCATTTCTCACTCCACAGAAGGTAAAAGCTTTTGTTGCAACGTCTTACATGGGAAGTAAAAACAATGGTTCTCTAGTTATTGAATTCCTTGACATCTCTTTTCTTGGCAATTGGAATACACAGCATGCTGAATATTGCCAGTTAATGAGGCATTGTTTTGTTTTCCATATTTGTTGCCATATTCTTGTCAGGATTTTGACAGACTCCCTCTCTGTGGCTTGGAATAAGTACTCAGCTCATTGAGTTATCCAAATTGCATCTGTCAGGATAGGCCGAAATTCAGAGACAGTCTTCAACTGCCGTGTAAAAATATTTGCTAGTGGGCATACTATAATGATGTGGCACTCGAGCCCTCAAGATTCTTTTCTTGTCTTGATTTTCTAAAAGAAGTGACAAAGGTACTTAATTTGGAGCCTAAGTCTCTGCAAAGGGCCTTTAAGTCATATGTTTCACCAGCTGAAACGTTTACTGCTTAGGGCTTCCTAAGAGGCACTGCACTCTTCAAATTTCCCTTAATTGATTCCCCCTATGTAATACAAGAATCAGAAGTACATGAAATATGATTAAATACCTGTTCTCAGGATTTAAAAAAAGAAGACAAAAGGATGAGATTCTGTGATTTAAAATAACTACAGAGATACTGTGAACATTTCATGGCATTTCCAAAATGCATGGCTCCCATGCAATGCTACTGAAGATGGAAATATATACTGGTGGTGAATACTATCAGCTAAATGCAACTCTAGATGTGTATATCTTAATGGTTAATATATATGTGTAGTAAAGTCAATTCTGGTTTTCTATGTATAGAATACAAAAAAATTGATACATTCCCTTTTATCATTCCCTTCTTCAGTGGGGGTGTGTGCTTTGTATCTAGTGAGAACACTTTAAAAAGAAACACAACAGATTTCATGTACATACATACTTCAGAGGTGTATAGAAAAAAATCTGGGAATTCGATGAAGCTCAAAAACATTTTGTTATGGAGTATCAGTGCATAAATGTCCTTTGATAGTCTATAAACCCATAATATGGCCGAAGTGCCCCTGAAATGAAAAAAGAAAAAAAAGAATAAATAAGTTTTACTGATTCAAAGCCAGTAATACTACACAAATACAACTGTGTATATTGAGAAAAATAGAATATTGAGAATATGATAAAAATAGAAAGAAATTAGTAGCCTTGTCAAGTCTGGGCAATTTTAGATTTGATGTCCAAAGGAAATGTCACCTTGCAGTGGATGTAGAATCTAGTGTGACTTCAAAGACAAACAAGTTTAAAATCATTAAAAATCAACAAGAGCCACATGACGCTCTGGAATTCCCACTTACAAAATGGTAATGATTCATTTGGATAGAAAGGACAGTGTTACATGAGCAAACAAGTGCATGGCCAGAGTTGCTTCCTATACTGAATAAGGAAGCCCGTGTGCCATTACAAAACACCTTGAGGGGAAGGAGCCTGATTGGAAGTACAGTACAGTCGCTTTGCTGTGAATAAAATGATTCTTAGCCCCGCCCCTTCAGTTGAACTAGGCAACACCTCACCACACTGAAAAAAATCCAAATGTAATATGCAAATTCATCTCCATTTCCCCACCTTGAATTTCTGCGAAAATACTTCGAAATCTCTACCTATAAATATTAAATGCCTCCTAACTGGACACACACCTGTAATCTCTGCATTTTAAATTTTGAATTGAGATTTCATATACCCAACTAAACTTGGCTTTTCGGAGTACTGTAGATTTGAAACATGAAGTATACTCCCCATTGTTTCAAACCGATACAAGAAAAGTAGGGCTACCTACCTGTAACTATGGTTCTTGGACATCTGTGAATTCACACCTGTGGGTTTCTTCTGTGCCTGCGCACAATCACCATATGTTCCAAGCTTTTAAGTGGTATAGGACCTCCTCCTTCCAGTGCATATGCTCTGGGTCTCTAGCACTTTGCTTCTCAGTTCCTTATACCTCCGCCGCTGTAGAGACAAAAAAATAGATACGTGTCAGATAGCAGGGAGGATGGGTGGGTAGTGTGAATTCATAGATGTCCACTCGAAGAACCATAGTTACAGGTAGGTAATCCTACTTTCTTCTTCGTGGCATCTGTGAATGCACACCTGTGGGAGATTAGCAAGCTAGTTTACCGGCAGTGGGTAGTCATAGTAATGTCAGCATGCCATGCCTTGTATATGCCTCCATGGCACATAAGTAGTTGGAGGTTCGAAGGGAGAAGGAGGCCAGTGAATAGCGGCATTGGCCGATGATGTCAAGCTTCCTCCCTTGTTACTGGGCGTGGTACCAGACTGGCCATTCACCCAATTTTTTGTGTGGCACTGACGATAATGGAGTTAGGCAGAGGATGCTTTGCAAGAAATGGAGTTTCCTCCCCAAGGGTTCAGTACAGGTTATCGATACGCTGAGGCATGAGTGGCGTTGATGAGGGCTTATTACATGCAGCCTTAGCTCATTTGAGTAGAGAAGGTGTGAAACCTAATTGTAGAGGAAGTGCCTGGTTCTTATTAAGATGTCCAAAGAACTTGCAATTATTATCAGTATCAGGCTGTTGGACCTGGAGTTCCATCACTGTAGCAATCCTATTGATCATTTTTTGAGTACATCCTAAGATCCTCCGCCGGAGAGGATGGTTGGTTATCAGCCACATCCGAGTTTGAGGTAGGCAGATTAGGTGGAGCTGACGGAGAGAATAATTAGTAATCATCATCTGTGCCTGGGGCTTCCAGCTGAATAGGCTGATCCACAGATGCTGGAGAATTGGACCTTGGCTGGGGATTAGACTGATGGGCTTGAGGTTCTCAATGTCGAGAGCGGTGTCTAAGAGGTGATGGGCTCAGAGGCGAATGGCTCCTGTAACAAGGATCTGCTGCTGGAGGATTAGATATTTTTTTTTTGCGAGGAAGTAGATTGCTGGAGCAGTCTAGCAGAAGTTTGAGATGGAAGTTGCTTGTGCCGTTTCGGTGGAGGAGGCAATGCCGATATTGGGCGGGCCGAACGGTGATGACAGGTTCGATCCTTGAGGTTAGAGACCTCATCAGAGGAGCAGGAGATCGCCTGTATGTAGCAGTGATGCCGACGCGGACGATCTGCATGATGCCGGGAGGATATCCTCGGTATCATGCCAGTCGGGTAAGTGTACACACTTAGAGTGGCTGGCTCGATGTCGAATTGGTGGCGAGTCGTAACTGGCCTCGACATCTATATCGGCTTCCAAAGGAGGCGGGCGTCTTGAGTGCTCTGCATATGCTGATGTTGACATCTCCCATGTCTGGTGTTCCTGGGATTCATGTCACGGTGTACGGTCCAGAGGGGAGCCGGGAGAGAGGCCCGGACTTCCCGGTGGTGCTTCTGTCAAAGTCTCAGGTTTGTAAGACAACTCTCCCAGCTACAGGAGCAGCTGGTTGCGGGAGAGAGCACCATATGCTGCCGATGCTGCAAGTCATCCCCCGGCTAAGATCGAGGTTCCACTGATGTCGAGGTGTGTGATCTCGAAGTCAAGGTCACAGGTTTGACAGCATATTTAGATAGACTAGAAAAAGCTGTTATGGGTCTAGAGTCCGATTGAGGCATGAAAGAATTAGTCTTCTTCTTTTTGGTAGTGGACACAGACTTAGAGGTGAATTTCAAAGCCTGTGAAGATTTTGACTTGGGAAACCGAGGAAGGAGATTGCTCTGGTCTGTGTTGTGACTCCATGGGTTGCAGAGACTTTCCCCACAAGTGAGCATGAAGCCTGCCGAGTCTCTGCTTCAGAGCAGGTTTAGTCAGCTTCTTGCACTCTGGGCATTGCAAGGGCTGATGGGATTTGCCCAGAGAGTACGGGCAGTGGTTGTGGCTGTCTGAGTGGGGTATTGTATTTAGACACGCCACACACTGCTTAAACAGCTCTGTGAAGGCCATAAAATGGTGTGGGGAAGGAGGGGAGGGGCAAAACAGGGAAGGGGAATAAACGAGCTGAAGAGGTTTAAGGTAGACTAGGAGGAAGAGGAATAATAAGGAGTAAATAAAATACGAACGGAGACTCTAGGAGAGTATTATGAGCAAAAACTTTTCAGTTCTACAGGAGCTGGAACAAGGGCCATTAATGGCAGTGGCAAAAAAATAAACAGAGAATCAAAGCGCAGGAGACCCGGAGCATGCACACTAGGAGGAGGAGGTCCTATACCACTTAAAAGCTTGGAACGTCCAGTGATCGTGCGCAGGTGCAGAAGAAACGAACAGGTGTGTATTCACAGATTTCACGAAGAAGAACCTCTTAGTTTGCACTCGTCTTGCACTAAGAAAAACCTAAATCAACCTGGTTCTTTTATTTACAAGCTTTACTCAAGAAATATAATTACAGAGCTTTTTAAAAGACCTCATCATGTTTTATAGCTCTAATATTTATGAAAAGGCCTATCTTTTATGTCATTATACTGAAGGTTAATATACTTACAGACTCTCCAGCCATACATCTAAGGCAAGCTTGAGCAGTAGTTCTGGTTTCATTATCCGGAAATGTCTGATTAACAAGCACATATAACACAAAATTCTTAAAAAGGAACACACACCAAAATCCAAGCACCATTATTAGACATTTTTATTACAAACAGATTAACAGTCTTCGAAAAGCATGGATTTGGGGTGCATAAAACATACCATATAATGTGGCTTTCCTTTCATAATAGGAGAGCTGGAGAATTCAATGGGGCCTTTCTGTGTCAAATCCTGCTCCATATCCCAATAATCCACAGTACTCTTGCTTGGTGGGTGGCAAGAGCCGGTCGACTGTGGAACAGTCTCCAAACTTCTACACATACGTTTCTGCCAGAGTAGGAAGGAGTAAAGGACAAGAAATTAGGAATGAAGGGCCTCCCCATCTGTTTTTCTAGTGTAACGATTGTGGCAAGAATTACCAATTAATGGGAAATCACTGGTCTAGCCCTATCTCGTTTGTAGACCTACCAGGTGGGTGGCACTGATTAGTTCTCCGTCTTCCACTTTCAGATTCCTATCTAAGAAATGGATTAGAATTAACTACCCTAGTGCTGGGGGAATAGCCATAGCAGATGACTATAAAGCTACTTTTATATTGAACATGTTACATAGAGGGTAGATAAATGACAGTAACAGATATACATGGGGGTATTGTAGGGGGAGAAGAATGCAGAAAGAAAAGCACTACAATCTTTGGCCTCAACGTTCATACATACAAAACCTGTTATGATATTGGCATATTTTGGATCTTGGGTGTTCTGTATTCTGTAAGCACAACAACCTTCATAAACAGGTAGCATGCCCACAAACTGTACACATGCTTGAATGGTGTCATCCCTGTAATTCTGAATTTCAAAGGTCTATTTAAAATGAAACACAACTCACCCAGACATACTGTTGAGGGAACATTAAGGTTTCTACTATAGATGGGCATGAATCACCGATTGGGCAGTTTGAAGTGTTTTTTCCCCCTGGCCAAACAGGTGATCTGCAGTTTGGTACATTGCCCCAACCAGCAGGCAGCCATTTGATGACAGAGCCCAGGGGAAGCAGAGTGGGGTACTGTTTCTGAGTGGGCACCCACTGGAGAGGGCGGCATCAGCAATTTGTCTGGGAAATGAACTGCGGCAAACCACCACCTTGTGCCCATCTCTGGTTTCTACAAACTGTTGGACTGAGAACGGTAGGTTCCACACAGCGGATGGGGATATAGATTAGGTCACTAATTTTAAAGCCAAAGGGTATTCTGTTTTTAAAAGGCACAATAAAAACCTGTGCTCAGTGACTGCTGCAATTCAGGGGATCTTGCAGACAAACAAATCATGGCATGTGAAGTATTATCAATGTGTGTGTGTGTGTGTGTATTGCGTCGTTACACTCGTGACCAACTCTTCATGACCCCATGTCCATGGAGTTTTCTTGGCAGGAATACTGGAGTGGTTTGTCAGTTCCTTTTCCAGGCGCCTACAGCACCTGGTATTCCCTGGTGGTCTCCCATCCAAGTACTAACCAGGGATGTCCCTGCTTAGCTTCCGAAATCAGGCAAGATCGGATGTGCTTAGGGCATCTGGGAGCAGACACTAAAAAATGTGAGAAGGAAGAACTCTCACCTAGTTAAGCCCTGCAGTTATCCTTGATTTCTATTATCCATGCTCATCCCTGAATTGACCTACTTTAGGCTGGTCAGTAAGTTTCTATAGCAAGGACAAACATACTTGTACTTCTCCTGAAACATTTCCCCGTTTCCACTGCAAACCCTGAAGGCAAGGCTTTTTTTTGTTCTAAGCCCTGAACAGGAGTGCAGTTGCAGATGATAGTTATTGGAAACTATTTTGAATATAAACAAACAAAATCCTGTTAGTTTAAAACAAAATGGATGAATATAAAAAGCATCTCCAAGGAGAAAGGCTGAAGCTAGACTGCTGTAGGAAAAAGAACAAGATGTATCTAAGGAAGCGAATCAGAAACAAAATATGCATTATATTAAGAGTGTGCAAAATGTAATAATAAAAATCTGAAAAGCATTCTGAAGCAAGGCCGCCTTCCACTGGGAAAACATCCACCTTCTTTGTTATTGCAGAATTTGTCCTTTATTAAAAAGCCATGGCATGCAAGTACAAGCCGCACAACTGGTAAGATGCGAGAGAGAAAAGAGCTTTACTGCAATGTATTAGAAGAATTTTTCCTTATCAAAAATAAAATCAAACTTGCTTTGGTGTAAAGTACTTACAGTAAGAAACAGAAATTTAACATACAGAGTAGCTAGCTAAGAATCTTATACTAATGCAAGCCGAACCATCTTCTCCAGAGAATTCCAAGTTATTCTGAAATTTGATGGCAGTGGAAACATCCCATGGAACTGCAACAACAGACCGGTACAGAATTTTGATTGTGCATACTGCATTAATAACACAATATCTAGACTGTCCATCGCAAGACCCAGTGGGTTCACATAACTTTTGAGAGCTCTTCTTTTTACTGAATTTCATCAGAATGTCGATAAATGTGCTAGGTCTTGAAAATTCAAATGTGTAGAGCAATATATCAGGTATGGGGACTCAGACACAGGACAATGTAATTGGGATAATGTGCCATTTGCATCCAGGCATATTTATTTTAATCACTGGGGATCTGAGCAGCCAGTTTTAATCACTGGGGATCTAATTTTGTTTCTGTTTTGTTAAAGCTCCAACAGGACATATGTAGAACATCTGGAAATTCCCTATGGTTCAAAGGTGCCTGAGCTGCACAAGGGGTGCAGAAAACAGGGACAATAAGTATACAGAATGACAACAATTGTAATGAACTATTCAAAAAGCAAATGCATTGGGTAACGATAACCAAAACAGTACACTAATACTAGGTATTTTAATCTTCAATTAATTGCATGAAATTTAGCATTTAGGTACTACACTTCTAGGTGTTAAGTTTTCTAATTAAAATTGGAGGCCCATATAACTGCTGTTTGTGTCTTCCTGATACCACATAATTAGAGCACCTGTATACTAGATGCCATTTTAAAATGCAACATGTTGCATATTTGTTTATATACTGATAGGAAGCATGGGGCAAGAGCAGGAATTTTACATGCAAACACACCTTACAAGCAAATCAAGGGAAGGAGGTGAATGTGCCATTCCAAAATCAAATGTAGTTGTACAGGCAGATACTAAAGCAATTTAGTACCTGCAGGAACAAGGACAGAAGAACATGCAACTCTTGCTAGAACCATACTAATAACACCACTAAGTAAGATCCATATTGATTATCCTCCAATAGCTTATTTTGAATTGTCCACTGAAATCAATGGAAACTTTCAGATTTGTACAGTTAAGTCAACCTAAGGACGTTTAACAAAGCCATATGATCTTCTTTTACTTCAACTAAATACAGTATATTGTGCTTAATTATTAACTACAATAGCTGCCTAGATGCCCTGAGCACATCAAATCTTGCCTGATCTCAGAAGCTAAGCAGGGTCGACCCTGGATAGTACTTGGATGGTCAACCACCAGGGAATACAGTATCAGGTTCTGTAGGCGCTTGGAGTAGGAACTGGCAAGCCACTCCAGTATTCCTACTAAGAAAACCCCATGGACATGGGGTCACAAAGAGTCGGTCACGACTGTAATGACACAACAACAACAACCAACTACAATACTGGGCTTTAGGTCAGGAGTAGACAGATGTGGTGGACCCAGAAGCTGAGTTCCTGCCTGCCTCCAGGCCACAGAGCGTGTCAAAAACCAGCTGATGGACAATAAAACAAAATAAAAGTCCAAGTGGCAGGAAGTGAACTTCTGGAGTCTTTCTCCCAGTTTGTTCAAAGGAGGCCTGTGACTTATTCAGAAGGCTCGTCATTGTTTGAGGAGTATTCAAGAAGCGGCAGTTCAACCTTCTGCTGTCCCCCTTTCGTCCCTGAGGCAACCACTTTGGATGGAGGCATGGAATCTGATGGAGCAAAGGGCTGCAAAAGGAACCTTGAGTGAACAATATTTCCTTATGAGTCACTTACGTGCTACAGGGGTGTACAAAGTGCAGTCGCTCTCTCAACTGCAGCTGTCATGCAACTGTGGCATGTTAAAAACACGCTGCATTAATTATATGTTTATATATGAATTTGCCCTTTCCCATTTATATAAATAATTTTTTTCTTCTCCACAATTTTCTCAACTACCGCCCCACCACAAGATATTCCTGTACTGCTGCTGGGAGGATGGGAACCATGTGTATGTGCTATAACAGGGATTAAAGACTCTCACATCTAGAAAAGTACAACAGAGGTTCTGTGCAGAAACAGAACCCAGAGAAGGGTGATGATACACAGCGATTTTGATTATGAAGAAACACATTAGGTAGGGAGCCAAGATATGAGCATAGTATAGAAAGGACTCTTGATCTTTCTTAGACAATATATTTTTTGCTTCTGAAGTTGAGATATTGTGGAGCCTGGTAAATTTTGGATACTATTTAAATGTAAAAAAAAATGGGAAAATAAAGAAGACTGCAACACCTTTTCCTGTATAGACCATGCTTACTTTTGATGAGACATGCGTTGAAAAGAAGAATTTGAACTTGGTACTACTGTACTCATAAATGCCCTTTCTATACTATAAAATGGCTGAAATCTAGTAGTAAGTTACAATCAACAGAACTTACAGAAGACGTGACTCACCAGGTCCTCAACAGGCCTAATCTAGTAGGTGTGGTGTAGTAACACAGTGTTAAAGGAGGCCTGGGTTTGATTTCCTGCTCAGCCATGGAAACTCACTGGGAGAATGGAATCGGTAAAACAATTCCTTAAATACAGTATCTCTCTCACCTTGAAAGCACTTTTAGGGTTGTTATAAGTTGGTTCTGACTTGATGGCATATTAACAACATTCTAGTTCTGGTCAACTTACTAACACATTCCATCCAGCTAGGATTTTGTTTTAGGGTTAACTTAAAGAGACACAGAAATGAGAGCCATGGAAGAGAATTTCTTCTAGATGGTTCATTCTCCCCAGAGGTGGCCATCTTGGAAAAACCATAAAGATGGACAAAAAGACATTTTGTGCCAATCCACTCCTTGAAAGGCATAAATGCAGCCAAGCTTAGTTAAATAAAAGAGTCATTCTCCTGCAAGATCCTAAGGGTGTCCTCACAAAGCACCTTTAGATGGTAACCAACAACCCAACATGAAACAGCTGGAATCAAGCTGATAGGTTCTTAAATTGAATACTTAATTTATTGAAGTCAAGCTTAATTAGCTTATGAATCGGACCAAGCCAGTAGCATCAAACCACCAGTGTCATCAAATATGAAATCCCAGACTTATGAAAATTCAGAGGTGTTTTGCCTAACCTTAGTCATTTCTCTGCACTATTACTACTCTTATTAGCATGCTTTGGTTGCACTCTGTTGGTTGCTGTCGGATGTGAGTGAACAGAAAAGCAACACAATCCCACACAACCTTTTAACATAAGCTGTTCCTTTTTCTTTTTAAACCTTATTCCTGTGTATGTTACCATTATTCACCACTGATCATCTCTAGTCATTCATCTGGCTTTACTGAAAAGAGCTGGGATTTCGTAACAGCCAAAGGGGCCAGAATTCTGTCTCCTTATTTTACATTCAAATGAAACAGAAGCCTTATCTAAAGCTGTCTACAATATGGTATGTGCTGTTTCAAGGCCAAACAACAAGTAGTAATCCTTTCACTCTGATGTCTATGTAATTTTACTTTCTGACACCAATCATCTTTCCTTTGTCAAGTACTTTGGGTCTGGAGACTTCTGCATGGAAACTACCACTTGTCCCAAGGGACAGGGTGGACTATGTAAATCTGCACTCACTGTCTGGCATAGCTGCATTATCATATGGCTGGGACCACTTTCTTAGCTAAGTGTATCAGTGGGATAAAAATTAAAGGAGACACCAATTACCAACTCTGATCTCAAAAGCTGCAGATAAGACCAATCACCCCTTAAGGGTGATATTAAGACTCACTCTGCTGAATATAAAGTGTTAGAGAATATGGCCTTTAGACAGACACCAAAAATGAGGATGGCATTAGCTTGCATTATTCTGATCAGCTCAGCTAACAAATCCAATCCTCTGTAGGAACGCTATTAGTGTCACACACACACACACACACACACACACACACACACACACACACACACACACACACACACACACACACACACACACACACACACACACACAAAAGGGGGGAGCTTTGCGCAAAGTCCCTAAAGGAAAAGAATCAACTAATGTCATTAATGCGTTAACAGCCTCTGGTCACTTAACAGAGTGGTTTTAATAGGCTCTAGAGGGGAAACATGTCCAGCTCTTTTCAGCCAAAGGGAAGGTTAGAGCTGTGTGTGGGTTTTGAAGATAGTGGGTTAGATTCCTGAGGGATTTGCCTGCCTTGTTGTATATTTGCAAATGTCCTTTTAATAAAGCAAATGATGGCTAACTACAATTAAGTACCAAAGGTGGCTCTTTTAACAAGCACATGCCCTTGCACTGATAGGTTTAATTACACTATAAAGCTCACTGGAAAGTACTTCAGGAAAAAAGATATGGGGCGCCAAGCTTTGCAAAATTAGTGTACAACGAATCACTGGTGATTTCAGCATTCTGTCATAAGCATTTGGGGGCATCTGGATTCTGAATCCTATTGCAAAGTATCTGTTTAAAAACACCCTAGATTTTCATTTAAAAAGAAATTTTATTTTTTATTTACTATTTATTTTTATGTTTCTATACCGCACTGATTTTCCTGAAGGAACTATAGGCGGTTTACATAGATGGCAAACAACATAATCTATCTATCTATCTATCTATCTATCTATCGATCGATCGATCGATCGATCTATACAAAATCACTGGAAGTCAATAGTCAAGTAATGAATAAACAATAAACAATAAGCAATAAGATATTCAGAACAGGTTAAAAACAAAACATATAAATAAAAAAGACAAAACTGGCAAGAGGCACACAGAAAAGGAGTGCCAAAACAACAACAACACAGGGGTAAATACATTAGCAATTACCATATGCTTCTATAAATAGCTAGGTTTTCAAGTGATGATAGGGACTCAGCGGGCGAAATGTCAAAAAATCTTTATAGCAAAAGCTTCAGCTACTCCTGTGCATGTCAAAATAAAAACAAAAAACATACATACCTGTGAAATATTTATAGAACAGGGATCAACCATGTTTTAGAGGATCAAAATAAAATTTAATGCTTGGTAATTTAGAAACTGATGTTTTAAAATAGAAAATAAAATTTACTGTTGTTAGAAATAGCTTTGTTCTGAGAACACAGGAATCTGCTTTGTACGGAGTCGGATCATTCTTCCATGAATTTTGACTCACAGCAGCTTTCTAGGGGTCCAGGTAAGGTTACTTCCTGGTCCTACTTGAAGACCCCTGGTAATCCCTGATCACTTCCCATCCGAGTACTAACCAGATTCAGCCCTGTTGCAGTTCTTGAGTCAGAGAAGACAGGGAGGCTTTGGGTGGTGTGGAAAGATAGATACATAAGTGCCAACTGATGTAAAATTGTAGGGTATGTTACTTGATTATACATGGGTCTCCAAAACAAGCAGACTAGTGAAAAAAATTGTCAGTGAAGTAAATATCCCTGCATTGGCCAGTGCCACCACCTGCCCAGAGGGTTTCCTGTGCCTCAAAGTCTTCTTCCTCCTCCTTCATGAATTTCGCAGAGCAGGTGAAGCAGAAAATCTGCTTAAATGCCATTGCAAGGCTCAACTAGAGTAGACCCTTTGACTCAACAGGATTTATATACAGGTTGATGCTACGAAAGCCTCCTTGATTTAATGACTTTAGTGTTTCAGTTCAGTGTTTCATACTCCCCAGCTGTCACCAGCAAAAATTTTAGGCAGGGATGTTTCCTGCCTCAGGCCACACTTTCTTTCCAGGGCACACAGCCTGTCCTCTCCCTTCCTCCCTGCAGCATCTGCCTTCTAATCCTCTCACCTCTGAAGCAGCAGAAACATCTACCATCTAAATTTACACCTGGGTAATGATTTCTGACATTTATGTATATCCAGGCTTGCTACATCTTTCTCCCTTCCCACATCTATGACAGCTCATGAAATTTCCTTGTTAGAGGCTGCTACTCTGGCAGAGCAGCAGTAGGCCTCTAGGAAGGTGATGTAGAATCACTTGAAGGTTTGAAGAGGCTGTAAAAGTATCTGCCAGGGACACTTTAGGTCTACGAATGGCGGACCATGTGCACAAGGATGAGGTTTATATGTTTTCTTCTCTTGGGCCTATTTTATGATTCAGTGTTTTCAAACAATAGGTCTGAAACACACACACGAATGGCATTGCTTGTGGCAGTGCCTCCTTACACACATCCTTACTCGTATTTGATCAGCATGCAGACATTGTGAAAATTTTATTGACTGAATGAAGAATTTTCAGGAGCAGAAAATTCTAAACAGTGATTTGTTCAGTGTCATGGTTTTAAGTTTAGTTTATTATTGTTACGGTACATGGCCAGGAAAGAGACATTCAGCATAATGCAGGCTGCATAAAGCAGAGGGTAAAAAAGAGTTAAAAGAAAGTTATAGCTTAAATTCATTACCTATTCAATCTTGGCATATCCTGCATGCAACTGTGGGAAATTTTGCAGTGATCTCCATGCAATCCCCACCCTATACTTGTTAATATTGCCTGTGTGACCCACATTTTCACACTGGTAGGAATCACTATTTAGAGGAAGCTTAACAGGACAGTGCCTTTATCACAGATATGAACATAATAATTTAACACTTTGCCCCCACCGCCCATCTCTGAGGCTGGAATGATACATTGCAGAGAGTCTGTGAAGATTCTCAGTCATCTAGGTGAGTTTATCTAGAAGTTGAGTCATGGCAATGGGGCTTTTCTTGAGAAATTGAAATGCTTTGCTGCTCATCCAAACTAGCAAAGCTGTTTGGATGAGCAGCAAAACATTTTAATCTCTCAAGAAAATGAGTCCAGTTGCCATGACTCAACTTCCACACAATGCAGAGAGTCTGCAGTAAGCTTATTTTTTTTTAAATATTCTGGTTATCTACAAACTGGAGTGAAACTGCTCCCATCATGCCTGATCTAATATGGTTCCTCCTTTGGGGAGGGGGGACAGTGCCAACCAGCCAGTGCTAAGGTAGCAGGGAAGCTTCCCAGAACTGGCTACTCAGTGATGTTCTTTCTGTCAGGGGACTGCTTCAGCAGCTCTGTTTTTTCATACCGCCAGATTAGAGCAGGCAAGGATTCTGCTGTCCTTTCTCCTCTGCAGAACTTGCATGCCCAGCATGTGGCGGGCCATCAGGAGTCCAGGAGTATGTTGGAAGTACTAGTGGCCACAGGGGCCACTGCAGCCACTGAAGGTGCCCTTGGCCCAACTGCACACGATTGCTGCTGTTGTACCTCCTCCCTCGGGACAGGCAAGCCTGAAGGGCTCTCTCGCCTGGATGAGGCTCTACTGTGCTTGAAAACAGTGCATGCTGGGCATCATTTTAAAGTGCAGTAGGGCTTATATCATGTGAATTGATGGCGCTTTTGCATTCCAACCAGTTTCAAGCCAACATGTAGTTCCGGTCTTAGTGCATATGCATGGCAGGTGAAAACTACAGGAAGTGTACCACAGTTTTCTCTTCTGGTAGACCACCACTTCCCTTAGGAAAAACAATCTGTGTGGTTACCTTGATTCTCTTGCTGACCACCCTAGAGCTCCAAAACTTCCAAGGGCTTACATTTGCACACACTTCTTGCCCTGAGGTTGTAAAATGCCGATGGGGAGGCCGAAGTGTAGGCTTCAACCAGTCTTGGTGGTAAGTCTGGGTGGCCCCAAGACACAGGAGTTCCTTGACTGTAGCCTCAGAGGCCCCTCACAACATCATCACCCCTTCACAACCACCTGTATTCAGGTTAAATGGCTGTATGGGCACTTTGTGAAAAATTAGTGGGTTTTTAATCGCAGTTTGGGCACTCCGTCTCTAAAGGGTTCTCCACCAGAGGCTTCAGGCGGAAAGCATTGATCAAGCACCTTGTGAGGGGCCCCAGCGCGACCCCATAATAACCTGAGGCTTCTCCACTTGCCAAAACTTCCTGTCCTGCCTGCTCCTCATTCCAGCCTGGATGAAGCCTGAGAGTTACAGGGCTGGGAAACTGACAATAGCAAGCCTGTTCCCGTCCTTCCCTAACCCCACTCCGTTTGTTAGGAACATTTTTTCACGGATGATCTGCGACCAAAGCCCAACTGCAAAGCCAAAGGCTGGCGAGGACATTATTTCCTCTCCCAGGTCAAAAAGAGGGGGCGCGTGGGGCGGCGGAGGCTGCAGTGCCTGGGCAGCAGAAAGAAGTCTCAAGTCGTGCAGGCGTCACTGGCAAAAGAAGTTTGCCAAACCCTTTGCCAGCCCGTGTTTCTCTTTAGTTCCGCGCCGCGGGCCGAACCGTGGCCAGAAACACTTCGCCTGCGCCTTAAAAAGGCTTCGGAACAAAGTTTTTTTTGGGGGGTGGGTGGGAGAGAAAACCCACAAGCAACGACAATCCACGGTTAAACTTGCTAAATGCCCGCGCAGCCAAAGGGCCGTCATTAGGAATTTGCTTAGGGCTGCAAACACTCCCGAGCACGCGCGCACAGATCTCCGCCGTTCTTGAAGTTTGCTTCCTGCTCCTCCTCTGCCTTCTTGCGCCCTTCCCCTCCCTCCCCCAGCTCGCTATAACCAAAGCAACAGGCGCCTTCTTTGTGCCGCTCTCTCCTTTTCCCTGCCCTTTCTAAGCCCATCCTCTCCACCGGCCGCCCAAAAGCCTAAAAAGGAGGACTCCAAAAACAGAAAAAGAGGTCCAGGACGGAGAGAAAGCCGCGGCTTCCTCGGAGAGCACGACGCATGCTCCGGCAAGCGCGGAGCCCGTCCACGCCGTACGAGGGAGGAACTTACGCGCTCCGGCTCCGGCAGGCCCGGCTCCGGCGGCCGCCTGGTGGGGACCCGCCGCCGTTCGGCCACTACGTTCATGGTCCCCGGTCGTGGCCGCTGCCTCGGAGCTCTTTCTCTCCGGCTTCTCAAGGGGCTGCGCGCCCGCGCGCTCCACCCCCTTCTCTCCGCAGCCAATCCTCCTAAGCGGAGCCCTGGAAGGAAAGCGCGCCGCCCGCTCGTCTCCGCTTTGCATGGCTGAGGGGGCCGCTCGCCCGCTCAGGGGACACGGCGCTAGCCCTGGTGGCCACGAGGCCTGGAAGCGCGTCCCAAAGCGAAAGGGAAACGCCGAAAGGGATACCGCTTCTGGTTCAGGGCGCAGTGGTGGATCCGGCCAAGAGGCAGTCAGATTGTGGGGACGGCTGCAGCGGGGCCCAAAGGTGGTGGGATTTGGGGCTGGGCTCTTGAGCTCTTGGACTGGGCCGTTCGGGACCAGATTGAAATGCTGGAAAGCGCTGCTCTTGGGTG
Organism: Phrynocephalus guinanensis; assembly: GCA_037367245.1. Classification (NCBI taxonomy): domain Eukaryota; kingdom Metazoa; phylum Chordata; class Lepidosauria; order Squamata; family Agamidae; genus Phrynocephalus; species Phrynocephalus guinanensis. Next base: position 55,223,059 of record CM074735.1, on the reverse strand, counting down.
CGGAGCCCGAGCGACCTCGGCTTTGGTAGGGGAACGTGACGAAGGGAAGAGCCTTGTCAGGCCTGGACAGGCTGGAATGACAGCCCCCGGGAACGGAGTGACATCCCTAGGACTGGGCCGATGCTCTTGGGGCGGGAATGACAACCCCATGGAGTGGAATGACACGACTTAGGGCTGAAATGTAGCCCCCTGAGGGTCGAATGACAGGCCTGGGACTCCAAGCCCCATAAGATCTGACATTGCTGTTTTCCCATCATTCCTTCCCATCAGCCTGGTTAATGTAATGTAGCTCTGCCAACCATTCCCTTCCTTTGTGGCATGCATTTATTTTAAAGGAGCCTAGTTATGTCAGCTTACATTTGCAGCTCTCATTGTCTCCAATTAGCATTCTTGAGTTTATTAATTAATGCATTTATATGCTTTTGTACACCTCCAGTAAGATGTGAGGTCATATAATGGGTCAGCCTGACATTCCAGATCTATCTATCTATCTATCTATCTATCTATCTATCTATCTATCTATCTATCTATCTATCTATCTATCTATCTATCTATCTATCTATCTATCTATCTATCTATCTATCTATCTATCTCACATACAAACTACTTTGGGCAGCTTACAAATAGCAGTGTGTGTGTGTGTGTTGTGTCGTTACAGTCGTGACCGACTCTTCGTGACTTCATGTCCATGGAGTTTTCTTGGCAGACAGTACAATAAACAAAACAAGATATATAATATAAGGAGACAAAACAAAAATAAAAGTATGGTTATATGTCTGTGTCTTACAATTGTATACATGTATGACACAGGATATGCACACAGCACTAAGTATATGGCACCATTGGAATTCAAATGTGACGTTCTGAGGGCAGTGCTTTAGTGCTTAAAGGAAGCATAGATTGCAGCTTACTCAGCAACTTTCACTGTTATTTATCTTTATTGTTTAATGACCGTCAATGTACAGTTTGGAGGAAATTGATAGGTGAGTTCGGCCTTCGGAGAAATCCACTCTATCCTGAACTTAGCTAAAAATAATTATTTATCACACAGCCTATCTTTCTTTCAGTGAACTCAAATAAACATAAACTGGTGCCTGCTCCACATGTATAATCAAACAGTAGACTTAAATTTAAGTATATTTTATCTTTGTAATATAACACGTGGAGAGTGTTACAGATTATTTGGGTCTATCTGAGATCCTTTGGGATTCAGACAGCCTTAGTTGACAGTCTACTCCCCAGAATACACAGGAAATAGAACTCTAATACTGGCAGCTGCATTTTCAGCACCATGGACCAAGATACTCTTTGTGTGTCTTTCAAGATTTGAAAGAGAGGCAGTTCTACTCTTTGCTGGAAATGAACTTCCACAGTTTGGTGCTGGATGTTTGCTATTCCCCTCCTATGGGAGTCCCCTTGGACTGTGGCTTATTCTGCCTGCAATTTCCAGAATCCCACAGCCAGTGTGAAAACAAAGGTGAAAGAGGGGATTCTGAGAGATGTAGTCCATGCCCAGATTTTCAGTTACCCACCCTGGTTGCCCATTTAGTTTGCAGCCAGTTTTAAAGTGCTGGTTTTCAATCATTAGGGCCCTAGATTCTTTGATTACCTCAAGAAATATTAATCCAGATTTAATTTTATGCAAAGCCAAAGTTAATAGCAACGGGACCTTCTTGGTATCAGCCCCAGTACCTTGGAGGTCTTTTGTGGGGGAAAAGGCTTGTACAAACATCTCACTCTCATCTTTCTTGAGAGATATAAAAGCAATTTCTGTTTAAGAAAGCATTGCTGAGAACTAACTGCCATGACTAATGCTTTGTATTGTTTGCCCCTTTTAAAAAATACAAGGTTATGCCACTGTCACTGGACAACAAAAGTGTGTAAAAGCTGTTGCTTCTTGTCTCAGGCTGTAGACTAACTGCAGTTAGCTGGAGATGGAAGCACCTTCTAAGTCTACTAACTTCAATTCTTCACAAAAGCCTCCAGTTTATGAAAGTGGCATGTGTTTCTATATCCATGATTCAGAATGCCTAGAAATGGCCAGATGTTGCTGCGCAATATCATGCCAGTATTGACAGCAGGAAAAAGAATGCAAAGCTTTTCCTAGCAAAGAGCAGTCTGGATGTCGATAGCACCCATGACAACAGGCAAGATGGTATACAGGATACCCTCTTGTTCACACCACCATTCAAAAAGAGGCACTAAGTAAGGGAAAAATCCCAGAAACTGACTTCTTTTTCCCATCAGTTAATGACTTCTCACCCAAACTCAAAGCAATAGCCATGGCTGTCTACTCCTACTCCCTCTGTCTACCTATTTCCTATATGTCTACTCCAGGCCATTCTGTCACCACCTAAGGGTTCCATTCCCTCTGGGTTATCATCCTCCCTTGACACAGCTTCCAACTCTCTCTCCTCCTTATGGTTCTGTTCCTGTTTCTCAGGTGAGGCGGAGGGCGCTTAGTAGATATATATACACATATATTTATATAAGTTGTATAAATAAATTTGTTTGTGTGTATAAATACACAGTATCCCCCATCTCTTGCCACTTCTACTAAGAGGCACACAGAAATGAATCTTCTTGAACCACATATTGGGGAAGGCATCTGTCCAGGACCTGGAAATCTGCTGCCCTTTGAGACAGATAGGGATTCTGTGCTAGATGGGTGAGTCACCTAATAACAGGTAAGTGCCTCTGATAATATGTGTACAGGCAGTTTCTGGGCCAAATCAGAGCACATAGTCCTGATGTTTCTGGGCAAAGTCAAGTCCTGTTTAGGAATACATTTGCAATAATGTGGGTAGCATATAATATAGTATAATAATACACAATGCATTAGTCAATCTCAGATTTGTGGAGCATTTTATTTATAGCAAAGGCAACAGATTTCTTCCAATTTGTAGATTTAATCTTTCACCAGCTGCTTCTCTTCCTACCCTGAAGGCAGAGCTATAGTACTGTAATTGCCCTGCTGAATCAAGCCAGGATATATCTACTAATCTGTTTCAAATAGCACTCATAGCCAAATTTCTCTTGGAAATTCACCAGCCAAACATCTCCCACATTCTGGGCCACAGTATCCAGTAGAGGCCTCCAAAAGTAGAAATTTCATTCAGTTATTTTGACAGCTATTAAGCATACACATTCTCCTAGTTCCATCACCAGGCAGTCACAATATGTTTTTATACTGTGATACACATGAAGGGGGATGTGGTGGCTCAGTGGACTAGAGTACTGAACTGTCGGCTTCAAAGTCAGCAGCTCAGCGGTTGGAATCCTGGGTGCCACGCAGCGGAGTGAGCTCCCGCCGTTAACCCCAGCTCCTGCCAACCTAGCTGTTCAAAAACATGTAAATGAAAGTAGATAAACAGGTCCCGCCATAAAAAGCAGGAAGGTAAGCAGAGTTCCGTGCAGTCATGCCAGCCACATGGCCACTGACTTGCACAACACTGGCTCTTGGGCTGGAAAATGGAAATTACGACCGCCCCTGGAGTGGGATACAACTAGCATGCATGTGTGTGGGGAACCTTTACCTTTATACATGAAGAAGGCAACTAGATCTATACATTCTTAAATATGTTCTGGATTTTACCAACATATGTAGGCATCTGGCTATGGTTTTGTTTGTTTCTTTGTTAAATGTTAAACCCAGCTAAGAATACTTGCAGAGGATAAAAATCATTCAATGCTAGAAAATATATATAAATCTAGATGGTTGGAAATGAGAAAAGGAGGAAGTCCTGCCCACCAAGACATGCCGGCAGCCTGATCTTAGAGCTCTGTGCCGCGATCTAAAAAGAGCTTTAAAACTACTGTTTAAATGCCGTGGTGCCGTGAGTAATGCATCAATAAATTACTTGGGTGTCGGGAGAAGCAATATATGTGTTTTTCTAGACAAGATAAGCTTGATTTATAAGCAAAAGGAGCTACTTTCGCTTTTGCCTGCTTGATTCTGCTGGCCGCTGGCTGTTTAGAAAACTGCATCCCAGCGGCTTGGAAAGTTACCAGATGATTACAAACAGTTAGACCTTCTGATGCCTGCCTTTGTCTAATTATATGCCGGGTAAGAGAGCAAAAAAGAAACTCCAGCCAATAGGTTGGACTAGGAAATTATCTGATACAACACACAATCGCCCAGCTCTACAGCGTGTCGAGCAGCCCCCAGACGACGGAGGGGTAAAAATGGCGTCAGGATCTGAGAAGGGAAAGAGGGAGACTCCTCCTCCTCCCACAGATCAAGACTTCATGAAGGAACTGCGTTTAATGAGGACAGAGCTAGCTAGCATCATGAGTGTTAATCAACAGGACGTGATACATAGAATGGATGGCCTTTCAAAGGATCTCCAAAGCGCTAAACAAGATTTATCACATGAAATAAAGTTAAATGGACAGCGGCTTGATAATTTGGCAGGAGAATTTAAAAATCTGGAGATACGTGTAACGGAAAATGAAACTCAAATTAACTCTCAGAAGCAGGCTTTACTTAAAACTAATATGAAACTGACTTATATTGAAGATTATTCCCGGAGGCAGAATGCCAAACTGATTAATTTTGTTATTCAAAAGAAGGGGGCATCATTAAAACAGGAAGTTTTAACCTGGTTTAACTCCTTTCTGCCCAAACAACTAGACGACGACGATTTGGAGAGAGTTCATTATCTGGGCAAGTCAAGAGATGGGGCCCCAAAACCAGTGATAGTAAGATTTGCTTCTTATGTAAATAAAGAGCGTCTTATGTCTTCAATTAGAGCCAATCCTAATATTCTGAAGAGAGGAGATGCAACTGTGCAAGTTTTTCAAGATTTTTCTAAAGAAACTGCTGATTGGCGTAAATTGATGAGACCAGTCACAATCATATTAAGGAAGAACAACTATCGCTATTCTTGGGGCCACCCCCTATTTTTGAAAGTTTGGAAAGGCTCTGTTCAACATACTATTCACTCTCTAGAAGAAGGCCAGCATCTTCTTGAAGCATGGAACATACAAGATGACTCAGGTTCTGCCTGTTCTCCCCCCGGGAACTTCAGTGGCAACATCAGGACAGTGAATTTCTCTCTTTTTACTCCGACTCCAGGAATCTTCGATGAAGATGAAGAATATTTGAAACTCATTTAACTTACTCCTTTCTCTTTCCCCCTCTCTCACCTCCTATCATCCCCTTTGTTTTTCTTCTTTTACTCTTTTCCCCCCCCTTTCCCTTCCACTTCCCTTCCCCCCTCTCCCCCCCCCTTTTTGTTTTTTTTTCTTTCTTTTTCCAATTTTAATTTTTGTTTTTGGGGTGTTTTTTTTTTCTTTTTTCTTTTTCATTATCCCTTTTCTTCCCTTCCCCCCTCCTCTCCTCCCTTCTCTTTTTTGTTTTTGTTTGTTTGTTTGTTTGTTTGTTTGTTTTTTGAGGGTGGTGGTGGTGGTGAGAGGGTGGTTTAGAAGGGGGTAGAATAAACATAGAATTTACAGTAACACGCTACTTAAGAGCTAATGAGATCTAGGCTGGCTAATGTCTGTGGACGACCTCCTCCCTCCCATCCCCTTGATGCACATGCTAAACAGTATGATAGCTGGTGGGGTGGGAGAAAAGAATAGTTTTTTAGGGTGGAGGATTAGATTTATTTTAGTTTATTTTTTATTAATTGATGGTGTTTTTACTTTTGTATGCACAACGGGACCATTCCAGAATATTGAAACTAAAAGAAATAGGTTATGGGAAAGTTTATAAAATTAGCAACGTTGAATGTAAAAGGTCTGGGGTCATTTTCGAAGAGAAATAGAATCGAAGCGATGATCAAAAGGCACAAAATAGATATTGCCTTTTTGCAAGAGACTCATCAAATAAGAGATGGTATTAATGAATTAAAAATTCCAAATATTGATATTTATGAAAAAAGCTTTGGCACATCTAAAGCAAGAGGGGTTGCCATTATAATCTCAAGGAATTGTGAATGTGTTGTTGAAAATGTGGTAAAAGATTCAGAAGGTAGATATATAATATTGCAAGTTCTAATGGGGAAAGATCATTATACTTTGGTTAATCTGTATGCACCAAACGTTAACCAAGGCCGCTTTTACAATCTCCTTTGGGATCAGATTGAATTGGTTAAAAAGGGGTATTTAATAATGGCAGGGGATTTCAATATGGTTTTAGATAAAATTAAAGATAAATCGGTATGTAAAAAAGAAGAGTGGAGGACAAGACATACAACCCTAGCAAAGTTTATAAATACAACAGGATTGAAGGATGTCTGGAGAGAACTGAAAGGAGATGAAATAAAATACACCTTCTACTCACCAGTGCACAAAACCTATTCTAGGATAGATTTTGTGTTTGTTTCACAAAGCCTAATACCCAAGATAAATAATACCGAAATTGAGATCATAAAAACATCTGATCATGCTTTAATGTCGATTGATTTAGCAACAAATAAAAATTATAGAGAAGCTAAAAGGTGGAGAATGAATTTAAAAATATTTCAACATCCAGAAGTGCTGGAAAAGGTTAAAAAAGATTGGTTGGAAACTTGGGATATAAACGAAAAGGCAGGTAGCCAAACGCCAATCATATGGGACACCCTGAAAGCGGTAGCTAGAGGCCTTATCATAAAAGAAAATATTAAAGCTAAAAAACAGGAAGAACTCAATAAAAGAAAATTAGAAAAATTAATAGCAGATTTAGAATCCCAATTCTTTCTTACTAAGGATAATAAGATACTGAGGTTGATTGAAGCAAGGAAAAAAGAGTTAGAAGATCTAGATTTACAACAAACACAAAGGAATCTTCTGTACCTAAAAAGAAATTTTTTTGAATACAGCAACAAGAACTCAAAACTTTTAGCCAGATTAGCACAGAAAAGACAAGACAAGAATACAATAGGGATCATAAAAGACTCCTCAGGTAAGACATGCACACAAATGAAGGAAAAGTTGTTAGCTATACAAGAGTTTTATCAGTTGTTATACACTGCAAAAAATAAACCTAAGGAGGATATAGAAAGGTACATCACTAAGAATTTAAAGAGGGTCTTGGAACAGGAAGATATGCTGGAAATGGAAAAGCCTATTACAGACCAAGAGATAAGCGAGGTAATAGACAAACTAAAGAATAATAAAACGCCCGGAGTGGATGCTCTGGGACCTGAATTTTACAAACTTTTTAAAGCAGTATTAATACCTAAATTAAAGAAGCTATATAATGAAATTTTGGATGGAGAACAAATTCCGAGATCTTGGACCCATTCTTTAACTATTTTAATTCCAAAACCTAATAAAAATTTAATGGATATTGGGTCATACAGACCAATATCCTTATTAAATCAAGATGCTAAGATTTTCACAGCAATTTTGGCTAAAAGAATGAATAAATTTATAGCTAAATATATTAAAGAGGATCAATGTGGTTTTATCAAAGGTAGACAAATGGCAAATATTATTAGAAGAAATTTGAATGTTCTTTATGAAATGGGAAAGAGTACTATTAAAGCTGGGATGTTATCTCTAGATCTTTTTTTAAAGCTTTTGATTGTGTTCAATGGCCCACATTAAAAATATTGTTTAAAAAATGGGGATTTGGGAAATCCTTTTTGGGAGTAATAAATCAACTATATTCAACGGGCACTTCCTCAATAATAGTTAATGATGGATTGACTGAACAAATCACCCTAGGCCGAGGAACTAGACAAGGATGTCCTCTTTCTCCAGTCCTTTTTTGTATTGTTATAGAGCTCCTGGCAAATGCCATAAGGGAAGATAAATCTATTAAAGGTATAGGGAAGGATGGGGCAACTAAAATCAGTTTATTCGCGGACGATGCTCTTTTGACTATTGTAAACCCAATAGAGAATATTCAAAGAGTAAAAACTCATTTAGAAGAATTTGGAGAAATAACAGGATTATGTGTAAACTGGCAAAAATCAGAGAGTTTATTGTTCAATTATGGAAAACATGACTTAAAGATGATTGAAAAATCTGGACTTAAACCGGGAAAAAGCATTAAATATCTAGGATTAGAACTCCATAAAGAATTTACTAAAACTAAAGAAAGAAATATTTCGAAATTACAAGAAGAGATGAAAAACAAATTATTATCCTATTCTAAACTAAAATTATCGTGGTTTGGCAGAATTGCATTGATAAAAATGAAAATACTTCCAAAAATTAACTTTATTTTTAAAATGTTACCGGTTCAGTTTTTTAGAAAAGGAAATTAAAACTCTCCAAGACATGATAAATAGGTTTTGTAATGCAGGGAAAAAATCAAGAATAAATAAAAGTCTATGGTATAGATCTCAGAAAGAAGGAGGAATAGGTATACCCAATATAAAAAATTATTATATAGCCAATCAACTTAGTTCTTTGGGGAAATTCTTTTTAAACCACAGAAGCTAATATGGTGGGAGCAAGAGTCTTTGGATATAAAGGGGGAAATAAACACATTTTTATTCACGGAAGTTAAAAACAAAGTAAAGATTGACAACCCCCTATTGAATAGTTTAATTGTTACATGGAGAACATATAGGAAAATCTTGTCTCCGAAGGGATCCCCACTGGCTTTAGTTACTGACTTGGAAAGCTTTCCAGACAACTTGAAGCAGGATTTGGAGTTATTTAAAATTAAGAAAATAGCTAGACTAAAGGATTGGATGCTCAAGATTAAAACAATTCAGGATATAAAAAATATTTTGCAACCCAGTGATTTAACATGGTTAAATTATATTCAACTAGGAAAATGGATGAAGGACTGGGGAAAGAAGAATAATCAAATCAGAGAATGCACAAAATTTGAACATTTCCTATTATCGCTTGAGTCTGAACAGGAAAATTCACAGAAAGGAATAACACGTAAAATATATAAAATATTAGGGGAATTATCAGAAATGAACGAGTTAAACACCTTGAGAGAAGTTTGGAATCAAGACCTTAATGTACAGATAGAGAAAGAAGACTGGAAGAAAATTTGGAACATGAGAATTTTGAGATCATTATCGGTCAGGATAAAAGAAAACTACTTCAAATTGGTTTCTAGATGGTATTTAACCCCAGTAAGACTAAATAGAATGAATCCTGCTTACTCTAAGATATGTTGGAAATGTGAAAAAGAGCTTGGTACTTACTTGCATCTTTGGTGGGAATGTGAAATAGTCCAAAGGTTCTGGGAAAAAGTGTTTTTAGAGCTAAGTAATATGATTAAGATGGATATAGATTGTAATCCAGAGATAGCATTATTATCATTGTTAACAAGTAAAGATTATGTTGTTACAACAAAGGAACTAATAGCAAATTTTATGACAGCTGCTAGATTAATTATAGCAAAAAACTGGAAGTCAAAACTAGAATTCAAGATGGAAGACTGGTATAATGAACTTTGGGATATAGCTATAAACGATAAACTGTCCTGCAGTTTAAAGGTTAAACGAGGAGAAATGAAAAAAGACATTTTCTACGATATCTGGGGTAAATTTTTAGATTATGTACTAGTCGAAGGAAAAGGGAAAGCGTCCACGAATATCTCACAACAATTCTGGAGAAGAGAACTTTAAGAAGACTACTGGAAGAATAGAAGATGGAGCAACGAATAAGAATGTATGGATGGCCCCGTGGGATGGGGGTGCACTTATATTGTTTGTTGTAGTTTTTTTTTTACTTTCATTTTCTTATGTTGTATGTAGTTTAAAATTTAATAAAAAACATTAATTAAAAAAAAAAGGAAATGAGAAAAGCAGATGTATTTCTGGTGTTTGTATGGTTGCTGACTGCCACTGCTATAAGTAATCGAAAGTTCTTCTTTCGACTAATTACCAGCACTAATCCTCACAAAGCTTCCAAAAGCCATCAGCAATATTATCCATCACCATGCAGATGGGCAGCTAAAGCTGATACAGCCTGGCAATCGTATACATGCTTACTCCGAAGTAAGTTTTATTGTATTTATTAGAGATTACTCTCAGGCACTTAGTTGCATGATGACTATAGTTATAAGTGAATCAAGTATGGGTAAGCAAGGCATGAGTTGGCTGGATAGCTCAGCAGGTTGGAATGCCTGGCTGCAGAGAATTGGGAGTTGGATTCCCCTCTGTGCTTCCTGGGAGAAGAGCTAGCCTGTGTGGCCATTGGCAAGCTGCATATGGTAGTCTCAGAGTGCCCTCAGTACAGGGAATGGAATTTCTGAATACTTTGGATCTAGGAGACCCTGACAAGGGCTGTCATAAATCAGAGCTGACATCAGCACGTAATTCATCTTTTAGTGTGGCATTTGTTTGATCCTTTTTAGTATTTCTATACTTAACCATTTCTAGCATCCAGTATTGCCTTTTGATGGTGTAAGCTGCCATGGGTTCTTCTTAAGGAGAAAGGTTGGGTAAACGGTACAGTATTTAGATTAGATAAATAAGTATTATTACTAAGCACGTCACAAATATTGATCTATAGCAGTGTCTAGTGTCTGTAGTCTGTGTTCTTTCTAATTTAGTTCTGATATTACTCTTTAATGTAGCCATATTCTGCATTAAATGGCATCTGCAGAGCTGGTTGTTATGGAAACACAATTAAGCTTATTTAGATAATCACACTTTCCAGCCTATGACCAAAAGTAATGGGGAGGACAGAAGAAAAGGTTGCATATTAATAATTGTGGAATTGTCCAGCCCTATGCATGTCACTACGATTTATTTCTTTATTTATATGCTGCCTTTCTCCCTTATGGAAATCAAAGTGGCTTACAGTATATGTTTAAAACAGGCTCAACCAACCAGAAACACAACTTACAATATTAAAATAGCCTTAAATACATTATCTAGTTAAAACACACTATTAATATAGTTTGAAATAAGGTAATATCAAACGTAAACCATTTAAAATATAATGTCAAGAGCCAAATAGTACCCACAATTAAAAGGTCCCATGAGCAAGTTAAAATAAATGAAGCAAAAACCAAAAGAAAAATTAAAAAAATAAAAGACAAAAACATAGTGGCACCTTCAAAAAGTGAGCTTTCACAGACAAGCCCACTTCTTCAGACAGAAACCTGAGACTATCAAATTATTTTAATTGAAATAAAAATGCCTTTGGCCACCATTGAAAGGAAAGCAAGGAATGAGGCACTTTAATATGCCTTGAAAAGCCTTTCCATCACCTAAAGTAGAAGTGACACATTTCAGATACCACATTTTTCCATCTATAAGACCCCTCCATGTACAAGAACCCCCTCCCCTATTTTTTGAACCCCAGATTAACAAAATGAAGAAATACTGGCTGAAAGGAAGGGAAACAGTGGGGTAGGGGTGGGGCGAACCCAAACTGACACCAGTGAATGAGGTGAGCAGATTTCTTGCTCTGCTCTGGTTTCCCTTCCAGTTTGGGTCCCCCCCCCACACACACACTGCAGTTCTTCGGCAGCTCTTCCTTGAAGTAGTAGGGCACATTGGATCTATGTCTCTGATAACAGACCTCATTTACTTTCATTCTGCATCTCCTCACTCTGGCCTCTTCCATGCAACTAAACCTGTTCAGACCAAACTTTATGTGCCCCACTCCATGCTCTACAGTTAAAAGGGTTAAAATGTGCTTTTTTATGAAACAAAATAGATGTCTTCTACTACTACTAATAGGGCAAGAAACATTGTAGCCATTTCCCCTGGCATGGCATTTCCCCTAAGACACTGTCAAGAGAAAGTGAGGGACAAAGCCTAAACAAAGCAACATTTACCGGGGGAGGGGGACTCTCAGTTCTTGGAAGTCACTCGCTCAATGCCTTTAGGCAAGTAATGATTTACCCTTTCTGTATCAAAAGTTGGCAAACATTCTCATGAGATTGATCTGATGAACTGACTTGTGAGTAGAAGCCCATAGAACCTACTCTGTTTCTGTTCAAGTAATGCAATTCTTCTGATTCACCTTTATTAACATAGACAGCGCTGTATAATACATTAGTAGCATTAGAGTTCCAAGCACAGTCTGTCAGTGCCATTTCTTTCTGACATTTTCTGGCATTCAGATTTAGTAGCCTCTCTGGATTGACATTTCATTTTGACACGGACATTGCTTCTTGTTGCCTCTTCTGATTCTCCCCAACAACTGTTCTAGACTCCGCTTCAAAAACCATTTCCACCCAGCTCAGACTAGTGCAAGACAGATCTTGTTTTATATTTGACAATTTAGAGACAACCCTCAGTGGGCATAATTCTGAGTAAAGAAGCGTAGGATCCATTGATCCTTCACTATGGTTTAGAGCAGTGGTTCTCAACCTGTGGGTCCCCAGATGTTCTTGGACTGCAACTCCCAGAAGTCTCCATCACTAGCTGTGTTGGAAAGGGTTTCTGGGAGTTGCAGTCCAGGAACATCTGGGGACCCACAAGTTGAGAACCACTGGTTTAGGGAGTCCCATACAAACAGAGAGAACTGACTGCATAGCTGAGTGCGCTAGGAATCTGGCTACAGAGTGAGAGGTTAGGAGTTTACTCCCCTCATCCGCATCTCAGAAGAACCAGCCTGGGTAGCTTTGGGCAAGCTGCAGAGTCTCAGGGTGCCTCCTAGAAGAAGAGAGTGGTAAACTACTTCTGAGTACCCTCTACAGAAACCATTGAAAATGGTCACCCTATGTCAGAATTGTTTTGATTGCACACAATTATTATTATACAAACTGAATGTGCACACTCGCTAAACAAACTCACAACCACCAAAACATACATAAAATCTGGAAGAGGATATTTTTAGGTATATAAAAGGAGTCCAGTTTATTACACTGTCTGTACTAGTGTTTTGTTTTTTTGTCACCTGCTTTGATAATCCAGATGTGATTACTACTTTGAATGCCCCTTTCAACAAATGTCAAATGAAAAGTTTGATCATAATTTTAAATCAGTTCTAACTTTCAACTTTACCGCACATTAAGGCAGTGACCATTACTGCTACAAATAACAATGGTGCTCGTAAGAGCAGAGCTTCAACAATGAGAAATTGTTGCTTGTCTTCAGAGGATGTTGATGCCATCTACAGCCTAGCAGCTATCTTTACAAATCTCCCTTATAAAGTAACCAACTTCTAAGTAATAGTTGAACAGCCCGATTACAGGATGATTGTTCCATAGGCAAATGGCACCTTTCTTCACAACCTTTGCCAAGTTCATTTAATTTCCCCCCCATAAAATGGGTACAAAATGGCAGCATGGCATCATAATCCTCCAGACCTGTACAAATTACTTCATTTGAATTTACTTCTAGGAAACGTTCATAACACTGCAAACTTGGAATGTATGTTGTGCAGTATTTGACCAAATCTATTACAACGCAAGGTGGATGATCTCAGTGTGCTTCCATTGGGTGTTCTTTTTTTTAAATTTATGCACATTTATTTAAACTCAAAGTATGGGATAAGTAGGTTAACTCACAAAACCTAAGATGAAACCATGGCATTTTGGTGCTGCTAATTAAATTCCAACATTTCTTGCCTTCAAAAGCATATATTAATTCAAATAGTAGGTATTTCAGAAGTATTTGTATGCTAGCATATTATCAGCAACTGAGAAATCCACAATATGTTTCTGGCAAAATATTACAAAAATACTTTGTTCATAAAAGGGTTGTAAGCATACAAGCTCCCCAAACCAATTAATACATAATAAACAGTGCTGATGTTCCCAACAGTACTGCAATTTCCCAGATCTGGATGTGGGCATGTTACTAGGGAGGGTTTGTGAGGGGAGAGGTTTTTAAGTATTCCTTGTAGACATTTGGTTAAGTTTTTATGTAGTTTATTATATAGCAACTGAGAAATAAAATTTATGTATAAAAGTTAACCTTGTGTTTGCCTTGAATTAATTTTAACTGTGTGATGCATTTTCCCTTGCCTTCAATCACTCCCTGCCTCCGTCCACTGTACTCCCTCTAGTGATTTTGACTGTGTGAAGAGGAAAACAGGTTTAAGGCCAAAGAACTTATAGAAGTAAATTGTACTTGCCCCCACCAGATTTTTAAAAAAGCATTTCCAGAGGGAGTACAGAACTCTCTGTGTTAAATTTTAAATGGGGGGAACTTCTCTTGTTAACTAAAACAGAGTTTGCTGGAAATGCGTTTCATCTGATTCAATGCTCCCGTCAATGTCTTATTTTTTAAATAATGCAGGGAAAAAAATCTGCAATCTTGCATTTGTGTTTGTCTCAAATTAATTTCAACGCCGTGATGCATTTTCTCTTGCTTTCAGTCACCCCCCACCACCACCTGATAGAAGAAAACCATTTTTAAATAGGTAAGATACATTTTGCTGAGGCTGTAATAAGCCTAAAAACAAGGTACAAGCAGCTAATCACACAAGGACTCCAGTTGGACTCATTAATAATTTGCTATGAAACAGGGCTGGAAGTGATAGGCCATGTGGTCTACAAGGTATTTCACACCTTTTTATGTACTTCACCCTAAATTTAAGATATAGATTCTATATTATCAGGTAAGTTGCCTTCTTTTAACTTGAGGTGAGTATACCTGCACATCTGGGATCTCTGGTTTTCGTACTCAGCAAGCCCTGTTTGCTGCTGCCCCATTGGTTTCAGCACGACTTGTACTGGCTGAGCGGTTGGAGGATTATACTGTCTGGGAGGTTTGCCAGATTAATTTGGCCTGTTGCCTGCTGTTCAATCTGGAGCCACTGAAGCCCTTGGTTTCTCTGGGACCCTGCTGCCAGATATTCCATATGGGATGCCCAGAAATATAGCCTAACATTAGGGAGATTTAGTTCTCCTGTGTCTCAATGGGCCTATACATTTTTAATGACAATTCCTGTTTTTTGCCTACCAAATGAACCTTGAAAAGGTCTTGTGGAGCTTATTAAAGTGTGAGGTTTTAAATTCTCTGAAACACTTCTAGTTGATATAAGAGACTAGGGAGGGTATTTATTTTAGGAAGCTGTATTCTGTCCATAATTGGTGCAGAGAGATTCATCCACCTATCCAGATGATCCTTATCATTGGGTGGCATCAGGTTTGTGCTTGGTTGTTGAATGCCCTCATTAGCATCTTTAAACAAGAATAAGAACAGGGAGTGTAATGGATCAAGTGCGTCATATATGTAGTGTCTTACAAACATTCCAGTGAAATACGTCTGTGAAGATTCTCAGTCATCCAGGTGTGTTTATCTGGGAGTTGAGTCATGGCTACTGGACTTCTTTTTTGAGAGATAGAAACGTTTCGCTGTTCATCCAAACACTGGGTGGAACAGATAATGCACTGAAAGACAAAAACAAAACAGACCGATGAAGCTGTTTGGATGAACAGCGAAACGTTTCTATCTCTCAAAAAAGAAGTCCAGTAGCCATGAATCAACTCCCAGAGAAGATTCCAGTGAAATGTTTTTGCCACAGGCCTTGCACACTGTCCTGCAATTAATTAACCCATATTAGCCAACGAGCAGCAAATCACCAGCAATGTCACACTAGTCTAGGGTGTTGCAGTAAGACTTGGAAGATTCAGGCTCAAGTGAGCCACTTGCCTTTGTGTCAGATTAACGTACAGTACCTCCTGAGGTTTTTGGAAGGTCAGGAGAGAGAGAAGGAAGAGGACACAGACCAGGCAGGCTGCTTTGACCTCACTGTAGAAAAGGAAAGATATGAAAGAGTAACTAATCAACTGGAATATGACTTTATGAAGCTATCTCTATACTTAGCTTTACAATTCAATACCTGGCAAAACAAATGGACCCCGTGTATTTTCCAGTGCCAAAGCATCAAGAGTCCCAGCCACCGCTCACTAGTATCATGACAAGTGGCTTTGCATTTAAATTGGTGAGCCAAGTGCAGCATTAGGACCACCTGTGTGAGCGTGCATGCACAGACACATACACAGGGTGTATTTGTGGATTGTGGGACTCTTCCGGACCTTTCTTTTTCTAGAAACAATCAAACAAACAAACAACAAAATAAGCAGGAATGACCATCCTGGAAATCATTGCACACACACACACACACACACACACACACACACACACACACACACACACACACACACACACACACACACACACACACACACACACACACACACACACACACACCCGAGAAGTGGAAGCTTTCAGATTCACTTTCATCATTCTGTGTGGTCCGTGCCTCCTGTTGCGCCCCAAAATCAGAAGAGTGGCTGCCACACTCACCAAAATTTCCCACACCTGACAATAACATTCCTGGAGGCAGAGGAGGGAAGAATCAAGCTACTGACCTATCATCATCTAGTGTTTGTAGTCATCTCCCTTTCAGTGACATCTTTTCTCTTGATTATGTGAAAATGAGTCAACTTGTCTTTGAAGACAAGAGTCATCATCATATTTGCTCAGATGCAGAATTTACCTTTTTGGCACTGCACTTTGTGATATTTAACAATCATCCATGGTTTGGATGAAGCTAATACTGTATTTGGGTATAAGCGGGAGAAAATGATTATTTTTACATTGAATTTTTAAAACTGTAAAACTTAAGTGCTTGATTGACAGAGCATTAAAATTACAGGATATGTCTCACTGAGCAAAGGCCATGAAAACAAGTATATGTCCACCAGATATCCATTTATCTAATAATGATAATCATAAGTGGTAATGATGACAGGATGCATGCGCAATTCAGCCTCCATATAGAAGGCAGCTCGCTTTGGATTCCAAAATGGCTAAGATTCCCCACACTAGCTAGTAAACTGACATTTTGTACACACCTAATCCAAAACAATACCTTGCTTGTTGCATTACATTCTTTGTTTGCTGTATTTCTATCATGCCAATCGTTCTTGTCCTCTTGTCCTCTTGATGGTCACAAGAACTCTGTAAGTTAGGTCGGGCTGAAGGTCAGTGCCCCAAGATCACTGAACTCTATGGTCAAATAAGGATTTGATCCAAAAGCCAAGTGTGCTGCTTATATATCACCAGATAGTGTTTAAAACATTCTGTGAGTGGTTTACAGTTCAGTCATGCATGCTATACATTGTATTCCTAACAAGCTGGGCTCTTTCATCCTTGGAAGGATGGATGGCTAAGTCAAGCTTTAGCTGGCTACTTGAATCTGCTGGGATTGAATCTAGGTCATGAGCAGAGGTTTGACTGCAGTGCTGCAGTTTAACCACTGCACCACAAGGCTTAGACCCCAGGTCTTCTAGGCCACCAATCTAACCAATATATCATACAGGGTTTTCTTGACAACTAGGGAAAATGGAAATAATTAAAGGTATGCAGAAGTTGGGAAAGGTGTATCACAAGTAAAGAGTAACTCCATGACATATAGGCTAGAATTCTGTTGTTTAGCAAAGTAGGTCATAAACAGTAAATTCTCCAAATAATCAACAGAAAAAATAGCCTTACTAAATCCCCACTGATATATTGCACCCTAATATCATGGCTTTGAGAAGTTTTGGCTGGAGGGGGCAGAATGGCACTGAATGTTAATCAACTCTAATTAGCAGCCAGAATCCTCTACCTCAGAGTTCTCTTTCTTGCCTGTTTTTCCAATCAGGATTCAATTAGTGTTTTTTTCCAGTGTGCTGGCTATGAAGTCAGAAGTGAGCAGTTAGAGCGACATGATCTATCAGCAATGTAACCGGTCAGCTACTAATACTGTATAGCTAATCAACCAGTTAAGATGAGTAATGTAACATTTCCACAAAAGTATGACCGTTGTTTTTGTAAGAATTGGGAATAAAATGAAGCCATTTACTCGTATTCATACAGTATCTCTAAATGAGTGTTCTGAAGCAAGTAAGTGCCAATTGGGCTAAAATAACCAATGAATGAATGTACTACAGCACATATGTGCCAAGTGAAGGAAACTGTCTGTGAATATTTTCAGTCATCCAGGTGAGTTTATCTGGAACTTGAGTCATGGCAACTGGACTTCAGTCTCTCAAGAAAAAGAAATCCAGTTGCCATGACTCAACTTCTAGACAGTTGAGGGAAACTAACAAATAAGGGTTGGCCTTCTAAGGAAGACTAGTTAAATCTGCCATAGAAGTTCCTACCAGAACCATTATCTGCTGCATAACTAGAAGGAAAGTTTATTATGATTATGGCCCAGACTTAAATTTTCCTCCCACCCAACTTTGCCAAAAACACACACCCCCCCCAGTTGTCTCACTATATCTGCACCAATTCAAATGAGCCTACTCATGTGCAATTTTAGTTTCTTGAGTGACAGGGTTTCAGCCATAAAAAGCTGAAGCGTGGCTCAGAGTTATTGCCAAATCAGCCCCAACGGCTGAGACCCCTATTTACAGCCTCCAAACAAATACTCTGAGTCTTGATAACGGAGGCCGTTTTCTACCAACGGTAGAAGCTCCTTCCCAAAGGCGCCCTACAGAGCAACAGCCCTACAGAGGGAGGAGCCGGGTAGGGGAAAGTGGCTTCACGTTTTCCTAATCCGCATGCGCGGGATTTCACCGCACGTTCTCGAGAGCGAGGGAGGGGGGGGGGAAGAAAGAGAGAGGAAAGGAAAGAAGACGAAGACGGGGGAAAAAAAAAAGCAGCCGCGCATGCGCCCTGCAACCGTTTCGCGACGGCGATAGGCTGGGGCAACAGCCTGTGCTTTTAGCACCTCCCCGCCACCCTCGTCCTCCCTCCGCTCGGCTGGGAGAGAGATCGACACCGGCCATGGCGGAGGTGGCGGCAGCAGAAGGAGGAGGAGGAGGAGGAGGAGCGGCGGCGGCGGCGGCCCCCCGAGTGGGAGACGCCTTGGTGGAAGCCGCCTCGGCGAGCCAATTCCAGGATCTCCTCCAGCAGCCGGGCAGGTACGGCAGAGGCGGCTCGCCTCGTTGCTCGGAGAGGAGGAGGAGGAGGAGGAGGAGGACGGCCAGGATGCGCGGCGCCTCCTCCTTTCCCCGGGGCCGGTTCTGGGCTCCCTTTTGGGGCGGCGGGGGCTGGAGTGAGACAGCCCACCCCACCCCTCCAAGGGGTCTCGGCCTCTAAAGGGAATGGGACTTAAAAACTCCTCGAGGAAAAAAGGGTTCGCCGCCGAAGCCAGTCCCTGCCCCCCCCGTCCCTGCCTCCTCCCGCGAAGACTCAATGAAGGGGGATCCCTTTTTTGGGGGTGGCGGGGGCGGCGGAGAATTAAGGAGGGCAGTCGGCATTCATTCAGATCCATTCAATTGGCATTCATTCAGATGAAGGTAGCGAGTGTGGATTCCCAGGCAAGGCCGGCCCGGGGCGTTGAGTTGCCTTGGGCACTCCCTCCCTCACTTAAATCTGCTTTTCCGTCCCGAAGTCATCATGCCCAAAAAGGGGGTGGAGGGGTCCTATTATTTGGGGACTTGAGGCAGGAGGCGACTAATGCCGTCTCTCATCCCCGGAGATAAAAAGAGATAAAAAAATACAGAGCCAATAAACTGGAAAAAAAATCCTCTTAAATCGGCTGCCTCCTCCTCCTCCTTCAGGAAGGCTAGGGAGAGGGCCTTGTTCCCTGAGCGTCAGTTCTCGCCTGGTCTTATTAGCTAGACCCGCTGGCTTTCAGAGCCCGGGATACATTTTATACATGAAAAAATATTTCATGCATATTTGGATATACTGTGTGCTTCTCCACAGAGTTAGGCCCAGGCAGTGCCCCCCCCCTCAAAAACAAATTGGTGTCCTGGCCCATTTATTTGTGTCCCATGCATAGAAAGAGCCATTTTTTTTTTATTTTGGATATCAATGCCTGGCTGAGAGATGCCTTTAGCTCTGTTGGCCCTGGATTCCTGCCTGGTGTTAATGCAGCATGGGAGTGTCACTAACACAGGGGGGAAACCCCTTGTGGCATAGTACAGAGATTTGTATGTGCTCATTTTTGTAATGGGTGAGGTGGTCTTAATGAAAATGCAGGCTCAGCATGAGCACTGCCTTTCCTTTATCCCAGGTGTTACAAAGGTATAATTAAAAATTGTGTTGCAAAGCACAAGTCCATTGAAATTACATGTTACAGGCAAAATAATAACTGCACAGCTCCTCTCCTTGAAAAAAAATGGTATCTTAAGTTCCCCTTTGTGGATGCCAATACCTGCACCATCATGTTGCTATGGAGCCATTGAGCTACTTCTTTTGGTACCCTTTATAACAGTTTTCTTCTGGGATGTCATTTATGTTGTGTAGAAATACCTGGAAAAAATTGGAATTGGAATGGAATTGTCATTGTATAAATACAACGAGATTAAAAGTGCCAACGAGATTAAAAGTGCCAGAAATAGGTTAATGAACCTCTATCTCAAAACCGAGAACATCTCTTGTTTGGAAGTTTGATTGTTCCTTGCTTTGGGCTCAGGAGGAGGTTGGGGAGTAAAAGAGGACTGGTGAAGGAATATGCCCTTGCTCAAAAAGTGGAAAAGGAAACATTGGGTTGAATGCTTTGGTTCATAATTAGACAAAAGCAATTGGAATCAGTTCAACGTTTATTGTTCTTTGTTGCCCATTATATAGCTTTTTGTTCACTTTGAGAATGAACCAATCTGTATTGCATCTGATAAAATATGTATATGCTGTAGATGTTGCTTCTTCAGATCTGGCCTCTGTTGCTGAGGAAGGAAGCTTTCTAAATGCTGATTTTACTGATGTTTGGCTCTAAGGAAGTCCTGTGGCCAGGGAGCAACTTGCCTTCTAATTTTCATATCTTTCATCCCTGCATGAGCAAATCCCTCACCCCATGGTTTCAGTCTCAATTGGAAGATGAACAGTTGCAACGATTGTGCAGAATCCCTGCACGGAGGGTGCCAGAGGGAACCTTACCTGGGAGTATGCAGGGAATTACAAAGTTGCATCCAGAAGAAAATGAGGGCATCGTTTAGATGGAATGGGACAGAACACAGAGATCTAACATCTAGAATAAGGAGGGCAAAGTGTGGCTTCTGGCTGGAAATGTCCCCTGGGCTCTCATTGTTGGCTTCCCAGCCCCTAACGTTCTCCAGCTTTTTAAAACTTTGTAAATAGAAATTATTGAAGGATTTGATTTGCCATGTGAGAAGAGTTCCTCCTCTTAGAAGCCCCCCCCCACGACTGACTTGCTTCTATTGGCATTCATCCAACAAAATAGAGTATTAAATGCAAACTCTTTAAGTAGCTTTGAGATTTATTTTAGCCAGACATTGTCCAAATAAAAATTGTTTCTAAAAATGTGCAGATCCAATATCAGGTATTTATGTTAATTTGTTCATTTCATAATACAAAAATAAGAAAATTACGAATGTGCACTTTAATGAAGCCTCAGTTTGAAATGGAAGACGGAGGTTTGGGTGAAGCTTATAAAGGGCTTCTTCCTCCTGAATGCTCCCCACCCGGTTAGGAAAAAAAAGTGTATAATAATTTGTTGACATCTGAAAGTTTGTACACAACTTTTAAAATGCAGTGGGTGTTTCCTAGCCCTCTCTACAGACCTTTTATGATTCCAAGAGCCATTCTAAAGCTGTGCAAAACATCGTTGGTGAACTGACAGCCCTGACTTGTAGTGATGGAGTGAACTACTGGGTTGGAGTTTTCTGATATGCCAGAGGAACAGCTGTCATTGTTGACTAGTGAATTTTCTGGCAGCTGTGAAAGGAGCTATGGAAGATGGAGCATTAAGTGTGAGTTGAATTTGGATCACACTCTATCCCTGAGTGGAATGGAAAGTCTGGACAAGAGGAGTGGAAATATTTGCTATATGTTGAACAATATCCTTTGCTCATTTTGTCCTCCAGCATCTACTCTGACTGTCAGTGGCTCTCCTGCGTTCTTGGGCAGATTGAGAAAAACAGTGAGAAGGAAAAAGGGAGCAGCCTTTTCTCTCTTGGCTTCCCAATCTCGTACACTGTGGTGCCACTTGCTTGGATTTTACATTATTTTGGTGAGCTTAAGCTGTTCTCTAAATTTGCCTGATTTCTGTGTTTTCTCCTCTATTTTGTCACAGGTCTTTAGTGGTGGTTCATTTTTGGGCCCCATGGGCTCCACAGTGTGTACAGATGAATAGTGTCATGGCTGAACTAGCAAAAGAACATCCTCGGGTTACCTTCGTGAAAGTAAGTTGTTCTGCAAAATGTGACGACATTTCATTCAAGTATGGTTGCTGGTTATGCCTGGACATGGGAGAACGGAAACACAACGAGCAAAATACTTAACATTTCGAACCTGGGAGACCTGAGCACATTTCAGGTTTGCAGTGGTAGTTGTTGCACCAATTGGAGCAAGTCCAGCAGTCCAGAAAATGGTGTCCCAATAAACTTCTTCCATAAAAATTAATTGAAGCAGAAATGTTGTAACGAGTGATGGTGTCTGGTGGTCTCTCCCAGTGGATAATTTGTCCTTGTCACAATGTATTTCTGATTGTGTCATTTATAATAAGGTTGGGAAACGGGCTCTCCAGAGATGTTTGGATTGTAAACTCTTATCTTCACCAGTTGCTGTGCTGTCTAGGGCTTATTATTTTCTACAGGTGCCTTCCCCCATTTAAAGGAATTAGTAAAGAACATATTATTTTAAGATGCCTTTTATTAACTACCTGAGATGTGCAAACCTGTTTTGATTTGTTTACTTTTGTTGAAAATCAGGTTTTAGCTAGGGACATTTTTTTTCTATTTAAGTAATAATTGTTTGGTATTAGTTGTATTTATATGTATTATAATCTTAGAACTGCAGAGTTGGAAGGGATCCTATGGATCATCATCATGTCCAACCCCTGTCAAGGAGCCGTTGAGGGAAATCAAACTTGAACCTCTGGCTGCACAACCAGATACTTAAACCCACTGAGTTAACCAGCAGTACACCCAAGTTTCTAGTGTGTTGTAAAATGCCCCGAGAGTGTTTGAGCTGTAAGGCAGGATACAAAAATGAATGAATGAATGAATGAATTTATACTCTAGAAACACCTGTAAAAACACTGTTGGATGTCTTGGCATTTAAAACTTCTTTTCAGGTGGGGTGTGTGGAGAGGAAAGGAAGTTGTGTATGCGTCACACCACACACCTGCACTTGTCACCTGCAATTTAATACCTTAGGAGAGAAGAGCCTTTTCTTTGATTGTAGGTCTGCATAGTGATGAGAAGGGGAGATATAGCAAGGTATGTTAATGGCAAGAGAAAACCTCTTGTTACTTCCATTTTGCGGTCTTACATTGCTGTGGATAAAATTGAAAACTGGTTATTATTTATGAGCTGTGAAAAATGCAAATGTAGTGATGGGGTTGAGAAGATTAACATATAGTAACCAATAATGTTTCTGGCTGCCCAGAATCTTCTTGTAATGTTAATATTTTTTCTGTGCATTTAGTTAGTTGACCTAGTGTTCCAAAGCAATTTCCAGTGGTTTTTGACATGTGATGCAAGTGGTAGTTGTGTTAAATCCTGACCTTATCCTGGAGATACGAGATCAAGATAACTATTCTTCTGGAAGTTCTTACTACGGCAGTACCCAAACTTTTTAGCACCAAGGACTAACTTTTGTTGCTGTGTGGGGCTTCTTCTCGGGCGCTCTCACAGCTCCCCCCTATCCTGGTTCCATCACGACCCAAACAGTGGTCACTACGGGGCGATGGTGGGGGGGAGAAGCATGTACACTTGCTCAGGTGTGTGTACCTTACAGAGAACCTTGCTGGCTCTGTGGCTTGGGTACTAAAAGCCTATGGACTGGTACTGGTTTGTGGACTGGGGTTTAGGGACCCCAGAGTTAAGGAGCTGCACATCTTCTCTTTTTTAGACAGGGGCTGTAGCCAAAGTATAGGTATGGTTGATGAAAGGTTTCCAGCTGTTTTTCTTTTCTGATAATGTTAGGGGTGTGGTGGCTCAGTGGGCTTGAGCGCTGAAACCGTCGGCCACGCAGTGGAGTGAGCTTCCGCTGTTAACCCCATCTCCCGCCAACCTAGCAGTTTGAAAGCATGTAAATGCAAGTAGATAGATAGGTACCTCCTTAAAAAGCGGGAAGGTAAACAGTGTTCCATGTTCAGAAATGTGTTTAGCCATGCTGGCCATGGACTTGCCCAACACTGGCTCTTTGGCTTGAAAACGGCGATGAGCACCACCCCTAGAGTCGGCCATGACCAGCACACATGTGCAGTGGGATCCTTTACCTTTTACCTTATTTATAGCTGAGGACATTATTTCAGCACAGCAGTTCTGGTTTTGATTACTACTAGGAATGATACATGTAATATGTTTCTCTTCTAGAGAGTTAAATTGCAACTTATTTTTCTTTCTGTTTGTATGTGATTTCTGTAGAGATGCAACTGTTTGAGAGAAGTTGGTAAGTTCAAGGAGATGTGTTGCTGTTAACAGTTGCATTTTTATTCATACAGTGCCTCTTTCTTCAGTGTTTTCCCCACGTAGTCATTTTCCTTTTTTCAGCCTTGATGTTCACATTCCTACGTTTAGAAGAGCAGGAAAACTCCCCAAAGAGAACGCTTACAGGGCTGAAGTGTAACCCTATTCCTCCTCCCTCCCACGCCGCAAATCACCTCCCACAAATCACCTCCCTTTCCTTAAAAATAACATGTGCACTTGTGACATACCCTTCTTATATTTAAGAATTTGGGAAAATTAGCCACTTCTTTAGTGGAACATTTTCTCTGAGAATGCTAGTTTGGTGCAAATTCTCTGTGAATGCTAGTTTGGTACAAATTAATAGTGCAGCAGTTATTTTGCATATTATAATACACTTGTAATCTATACCATCAAACGTGTGTGACTGCCAGTTAGAAGAGGTTGTAACTGTGCTGACTTAAAAGCTAAGGGCTGGCTCCAAGCATAATCATACTTAGAGTGGCGCTAACATTGTCCCATTGACTTCAGTGGGTCTACTCTGTAATTGATTTTGATACAAATCAGAATTCCATTTACATTCTATTACTTTCAGTGGGTTTCATTTTTAAATCGCATGCTTGAATTTGTATCCTTTGCCTGATGGTCAGAAACAATGGAAAAGCAGAATTATATTGAATAGTTGAACTTATATCGAATATAAGCAGTCAATCTCTAGATTATGCCCATCCTATGATGTCCCTTATGTTATGACTATGTCTTAAGTGTCTATGACTGAGAGCAGTATTTCATCCAAACAGCTCTGGTTATACTTAATAGTAAGCAGCAGAATTAATATTATCATAATACTACTGTTACTTGTGGTAGAGTGATATTTCATTGGGTTGCTATCAATAACTGTTAGCTGCAACAGTAAAGTTGCATTATCTTGCAGCCTATAACTGTATTGCCTGAAGTCAAATTAATTATAAAGGCAATCTGTTTGCATACTAATGGTAGTGATTAATGGGAAATTGATGGAATTTTAAATGAATTATGATGAGGATAGGAGAAACATGAAAGTAAGGCATCATTTTGCTAGCATGAATAGTATGTTGGAGAGAAGAGATTGCTGAGCAGCTAACAACAACAACAACAACAACAACAACAACAACAACAACAACAACAACAACAACAACAACAACAACAACAACAACAACAGATCTGCAGAGCTCAAAGGGGCCCTGTGGATCATCGAGTTCATTCCCTGTCAGTGAGGCACAATGAGGAATCAAAATCCCAACAAACCACTGAGCTATCCAGCAGCTTCAGATAGAGCTGTTTACTGTGGTTATACAGATAATTGTCAGTAAGCTTTCTCAGAATGTTATTTCTTTTAAATGTTGGTTCACTTTTCCCAAGCTTTTCCTTTAGTACAAAAAATTACTGCCTAAAATCCTGTTTGTGTAAAGATATGCCATAGAAACTGTTTCAGGTTTGATGACACCCTACAGCTCCCTGTGGCCGTGGAGACGCCTTTTAGAGTCCTAGGGTGTGGACAGGAAGCCTTTAAAAGTCAAAAACTGCTGCCAGATTTCAGATGGTAGCATTGAGACTTGCAGCAGCGATCTTACAGTGATGTTGGACTTGTAAGGGCTCCTTCTCTGTTCCCAAGGTGCTGAAAGGTTTTCCTAGCAAGGCTTAGAGAACCTAAATCGAGGGCATAGAAACCTTTTAATTAGTTTTAATTGGTTTTTACTTTTGCCAGATGATGATGTCATCAGCTACTGCTGCTTAATTTGAAGTGAACAATATTTTGGTCATTATTATTTTAAAAGAGATAAAACAAGTATGGCCAGACTTAGATAGCATTGGGATGTGCAGCAGCAGAAATTGCAGCAGTGAACTGCAGCTAGTTTAGAAGTTGAAATTGGTGTTCCTTCTTGTACATCAAGTAACACTGCTGGCATGCAACAAGGACTACAAACATTGACTTTCTAAGTAATTGCAGTTCGCCACAGCAGTTAGCACATCCACTTATGCTGGCAAAACTATGTAACAGGATGCTTGCTAAAAATCTTGTTGTGGGGACAGTTTCTGCAGTATTTACACTAAAGAAAAGTGACACTGTTTTTAAGATAAATAGTAATATGTCTTGACAGTTTGTCTTCAAAGTATCTGAATCCTTAAGCCCTGACATAAAAAGAATATTGGTAGTCATATTAATGGAACCAGTATTGAAATTTACCTCATTTGGGACATTCATAAGGGTTACTTGGGGTAATCAACATTCATAGCAATGTTGATCAATATTTTAGGTATTTTTATTAACAAATGCATATTTTTCAAACATCAGAGGTTAGCTAATTTAACAACTAAAGGAATGTTACTAGCTCTTCTAGAATTACCCTTCTTTATTTCCCTTCTCATAGCCTGTGAGACCTGTCATTTCTCATACCCTACTATGAATGGGCATCACTTATATGCATGGTGATCTGTTTGCATTTTCTAGGATTTTATATCAGATCAGCTCTTTACTTTTGCAGATCAGTAATGTATTAATACCTGGTGGTATTGCAGGGGTTAAGAACTAAAATTTAGCAGGCATCAATAGTTTATTGGAGAAATATTCCTTTTTTGCTTCATAATTTGCAGAAGGCTGCAAATGTCAGTCATGATGTACTGCCTCTTGAAATTAGTCAATAGAGCAAACAGCAAGAATTGCTTTGGGCACAAAATAAGCACTGTAATCATGACATAACTGGAATCAGTGATTTATAGATTTCAATATAGTAGTAGCTGCATATGATTGAAAATTTACTAGGTCACTAGTGCACCAGGAATTTTATTCACAGCCGCCAGGCGTCTTTTGAAATGCGCAACAAAATAAAAACCTCTGAACCTGTTTTGACACTGCAGGCACAGCGGATGACAAGACTGCCCTATGAGTTTCATTTAAATGCAAATATGTCACAAACTTTTGCACTGAAATCTCTTTAAAGCATTTAACATGATTTTATAAAAACAGCGTGGACAAGATCAGTCAGCACAGTGTAAACTGTGAGCAGGGAAATAAAAACATTATGGTTTCTTCTTTTTAAGGTTGAAGCTGAAGCCGTTCCAGAGGTGTCTGAAAAATATGAGATTACTTCAGTTCCAACATTCTTGTTTTTTAAGGTGAGCTTGTTTTAATTTGCCTACTTGCATATGGTTGCTCATTGGTAAGTTTCACTCTTCCATGCACGGGTGAGATAATTTGGCAGGGTAACGTTGGGTGAATGCAAACTTGGTGAAGCCGTATAGCTAGAATTCACCTCAACTACCTGAGACTTCCTGACATGGAAGTCTGGAGAGAAGTGTGTGCTATCAATTGAAGTCTGAATCTTAATCATTGCATTCTTCTTGGTCCTTTGTTAATTAACAATGTGGACATTACTACTCATTAGTTTTAACCTTGTTGTGGTACCCACAGATATCCAGTATTAAAGCAGGTTTTGACAGGAGAGTTTTGAGGGGAATTGACATTCCTGCTATCTATACACCTCTTCCTGTTCTTTTAGCCCTATTTGAATGAGGATATACAAGAGGACTGGTGGTTGTTACCTGTGGTTTTTGACTTGTATTGACAGGATTTCAACAAGAAGTTGTTTGCATATAGTGAAGAGAATGCTAAACTTAGTCTTGCTTTTCCAGCATTCATAACTAGTTCTAATGCTCTCTGTTGACAGAATTCTCAAAATATTGACCGATTAGATGGCGCTCATGCACCAGAATTGACCAAAAAAGTCCAGCGTCATGCATCCAGCATGACTGTCCCAGTTGGTTCTAATGAGAGCACCAAAGAAGACCTCAACACGCGGCTCAAAAAATTGACCAATGCTGCGCCTTGCATGCTGTTCATGAAGGGAACGCCTCAGGGACCTCGTTGTGGTAAGAATTATTCTAAATTATTTCAGTTTTGTGCAGCAGGACTTTACGCTTGTAGAGAAATTGGAATTCATCTTATCTTTGAAGCTTCCAAACTTAATATCTGAATAGCTGCATCCTTTTGAGTGTTCTCTTGGGCCACTCTGATGGTCCCCCAGTTGGTACAAATTAAACACTTGTCCTATGATGTTAAGTTGGGGCGAGTGGTTCCAAGACTCATGTACCCAAATGCTACTGCAGGCGGAACAGCCAACATTCTTAATACTTGAGGATGCTGGCAACTGAAGTCTAACAACATCACGGGACTCTTGTCTGGGAACCACTGACGTTGGTTGAAACAGTTGTCATAAGGTTGTTCTCGTCTAGATTACTTTACACCTCACTCACTGTAGCTATGCTACATGCTAGTTTGGCTCCCAATCTTTATAGACATAAGGAAAAAAAATCCCACTAGGCAGGCTATCTTAAGTAGCACAGAGAAAAAGTGGAGAAGGAGAACTAAAGTGTGGGGCAGATAAATGGAGGAACAAAGATTAATATTAGATAGTGTTGGTAGGTGGAGAGTTAGTGTGCTAAGGTCTTGTAGGTAACTCCCTCAGGACCGATCCAATATTAGGATTAAAGGAAGAGTAGAATAGGCTCTCGTAAAACAATGCAGAAGGGAACTGTTAAAACAAAGCTGCTATGAAGATGGTTTATGTGGTGGAACAACTGCTGTTGCAGATCCAACATAGATCAGTAAAATCCTTCTGCCAGAAGGCATTGAGCTATGCATTTGTGAGGGAAATAAGGCTCCACCTGCCTCAGTGCCGTAGTTTTCCGGAACTTTTCAGTTTCATATCTTGGGTATGTGTGCACCCTAACTTTCCAACCATTAAATTAGAGTAAACTCTACAAATGGAATGGGATTGTTCTTAACAGGCAATTGATCTTTCTGATAGAAATGTCAGTTAGGTGGTTTCTTTTATAACAGCAGTGTCGGCAACTGCAACCAAATTCTTCTGTATGACATTTCAAACTAGCTTCTGATTTAATGTAAATGTTTGAAAAAACATTGACTTTCAGTCAGTATGGTATACGTTTTGTTAGAGGACATATTGGCATGACTTAATTCCTTGAACAAGCCCAATGTTTTTACTCTGTGTCCTCATCCTTTGGGGAGAAATGGTCCTTTTAAAATTATTTCATCATGATTTGTCTTAAGAAGAGCATTAATGCTGCTTTAAGCAAATAGTGACCTATAAAGAGGCCTTGTATGGAAGTGCTACATTACTCCACTAAGTTTATGTAGTATAGCATGCATTGCAGATGAAGAACACATGCTCCTTCTCAGAGCATGAATAGCTGCTAGTGTGCAGTACAACTTATAGAACCCCCCAATGACCATGTGTGCTGGTGGTTTGTGGAGTTGTAGTCCAAAAAGGTACTTTTCTAACATTTGCTGCTTCTGAGCTGGGAGAGACAAATATTGGGATGAATGGAAAAGGGGACCCATGGGAATTATGTATTGGTTTTTGAGCAGCAGCTGAAACAATGGAAATTTTGGAGGGAACTTGGACTGCTACTATATCTCAAGGGGACCCATGGGAATTATGTATTGGTTTTTGAGCAGCAGCTGAAACAATGGAAATTTTGGAGGGAACTTGGACTGAGCAGATCCTCACAGGTGATAAGTTCTTAGTATTTCATCTGCACCCTCTGCTAGTCATACCATTTTGCACCTATCTCTGATTGGTGAATCTCAGAATATTGTAAGTTACAGAAATGTAGGCCCCCATGAAGTCTTTCCACCTCTTCATGAGAGGGGAAACTTCAGCTGTGTATAGTCCTGGTAAATATGTGTTCATACTGCATAGTGCTGTGCAGACTATGGGTGTGGCATGATAGAGGGAGGGTCACAGGTCTCCACTGAGACAGCTGCACTTGTTCTTCTTGATGGTCTTCTGATTGTAGTAGCTAGTTGGGTGGACAACCGGCAAGTAAGTTGCACAACTAGCATAGTTGGCATATAATCATAGGAGGTTTAGAGGGAGTGCATAATAGGAAGCTTGAAGAAAGTTGCTTTTCTATTGTCAGTTGTCTTGAAATACATAAATAAATTTACGTCCTGTTGCCTTGGCTTACACTTTTCTGAAGCAGACCATAGAGGAATTTGGTTTTTTTTTTTTTTTTAAGATTGTCTGTGCCCAGGGGCACACATACAACTGGAGTTTTCTATACTGTGTCTCAGTATGCCTTCCCCTGCTCAGAATGGTATCAGGTCTCACTAAGTAAATCCCTTAATATCATTTGTGATGATTGCCTGAGGGGTTCATTGGTCCATGCTCTATGTGTTTTGGCTGTGTGTGGCTTATTGTTCCACTGCCCAGTGAAGTACTTGTGTCCAGATGGGACTGGACATTGTCTGTTTTCACAGCATTCACCATGTGGACTGATCTCACTCTGATCAGAGGAGTGCCCAATGCAGAGTGTAGCTGCTGGTTGAAGATTTAATGGTTTACCTAGTTTTTTTTCTGACCTCAAAATGAATCTATTACCCCTGGTGATTTTAGTGACATATTTTATTGTCTCATTGCTTGACCATATTGTAGTTTGTGGGTTTTTAATACCACCGTGCTCTTAAGCCAGTTTGAGGGTTTTGGAGTGGAAAGCCTTAAAGGCATTTCCAGATAGGACCATCAGTGCAGAAGTGAGTGACTAGGGGACCGTCAGATGTTTGATTTCAAAATCTCATCATCTCTTACCATTTGCTTGGCTGTGTCGGCCAGGGAAGATGTTAGAGGCTAGCAACATTTTGACGGCCAGAGGTTTCCCAATTCTGTCTCTGCAGGATGGGAAGTGTCTCTTATGGGACCAGATCTCCTGGCAGTCTAGTGGAGTGCAGTCCTCTCGACATCTCCGTGCTGGGGGGGGGACCAGCTTTATGCACTAGAGAGGTCAACTGGGACTTTCTGTTCAGTGTAGCTTATGCAGAAGAAGTTCCTGATGGATGAAGTCCAGGCTAATTTTCATACTAATAATAGCAGATTGTCAGTTGTAACAGAGTGTAATTGGATCTTGGTATGGAATCAGAAATCCTTGTTATGTTCTACATTTCACCACTTCCTGTAGAAAGCCAATTCATAATAATGTTAAATGAGGTCTATTCCCTTGGCTCCCTTGTTCACGGGCTTGTTGCTTGCTTACATCATTAATATTATAATTGTACTTAGCTTTCTATCGCTGCATTGCTAGCATCCACTTTACTCTCACAGTGGTCTCTGCGTTCTCATATGTGCACTTCAGCGCTTCTTTCATTAGCTTTTGTATTGCTCAGAAGATATTTGTTCAGAAAGTCAGCCTAAATCTTTTGTTATGGGAATAAAGCAGTGTTGGCACTTTATCCCTAAGCATAACATTTCCAGTTTGGTACTTTAACCCTTAAAAATGAAACACCACCAATCAATCTTTCTTGTCTGCATGTAGTTGCCTACAGCTAGAATAAAATGTGTGAGCTCTCATTCTCTTGCAACCTCCTACAGTAGAAATGAGTTAATATATTGGCAGCAGAATAACCATCAGCAATCAGCCTGTAGCTGTTTACTAATGAACTCCCAGATGAATGGGGCTGGTGGAGGAGGAATCCAGGATCCTTGTTTCACTCCAGGCTGTACAAGAATGTAATGCTTTAGCTGAGGGAAGAAAAGCAACTTAGATGCCATATAAATAAATGCTATTTGCTCATGGCTCAAAATGCAGATTGTGGAAGCCTCAAGCTACAGTACAAATCAAAAGTAATAGATGAGTTAGCCAGACAAAAACCATGTAAAGGTTCTTTTGTGTGCATACTTTTTGGATCTGTCACTTTGAAACTCTTTTAGTAGAACCTTTGGAAAATTGGAGAAGATTTCTCAGATACTTTCAGAGGTGTGTGTGTGTACGTGCATGCATGTATGAATGTGTGTGTGTGTGTATGCATGCATAATCTGATGAAGGTTGATATGTGTGTGTATGTTTAATTGAGAATAGTTGGAAAAGAAAGGTGAAAAGATGCTATAGGTTGTTGGTTTGAAATCCGTTTCATTGGCTGGAATCATGGTGCTTGTGTAAGGATGCATCACATACTGTGGCTAGTTGACAAGTTACAGTGTTGTGCAGTTAGATGCACAAACAGGCATGCAGCTGAGATGGCTCTCCAGCACATTGTCCATCAGCCACAATTAACTAATACAAGTGATGCTAACCTTAGGTGAATATTGGTTATTGATATTAATGCATATTCTCATTTAGGAGTTAACTTAAAATGTTTTCTGGATCTTGTACAGATGAGATTGCCTCCTTTTGTAAATGAGACAAACAGTACTTCTTACCAAGAAAGCCTCAAAATATTTCAAAACATTATTCCAAAATAATAGACTATTTCACAACTTGAGCTGTGCAGCTTCACTTGAAAAAGGATGCCAAACCAGTTCGGTCTGGTTTTAGTTAGGAGTGCTAATCAAGACTCTTGCTTAGGGTGACAATTGCGTATCTTGGTATTATGTAGCACCTGCTCAAGAGCGCTCTGTTGTGTGATCTTCCTGAACTGGAAAATCAGACCCTGACGACTGATGGCTGCAGCCAAAGCTGAGCACAAGCAGGACTGTTTGGACAGATGTGATTTACAAAGCCAGGATTAACCCCCTGAAAATCTCAGGGGGGTTATCTCTTCCCTACATTTGTTCCCTTCTTAAGGGAGCTGCTGATTTAAAACCTCAGAATGGACAGCCACATACTTTGCAGTGGCAGGCACCAGAGAGAATTAGTCTTCTATCAAGCAAGACTACCCTAGAGAATACTTTCAGTGATGGGACCCCTACATTAAAACCAGTAACAATTGATCCACATATCTGGTCACAAACAAAAGATCTGGATGCAGGAGAAATAGGCACCTCTTAAAGGAACCTAGCGCTTCAGAACAGGAAGGTCCCTACTACACAGCCACAGATCTCTGGAAATAAATCCCTCACTGAATAAGCTTGCTCTAAAGGGAGATATTTGTGATTTGACCCCTATCCCAAAACCAGAAAGTGTGACTTCATCCACCTGGACCCAGATGAGAGAACTGGGGGAGGAGGAAATCGGTTCCCCCGAGAAAGTCACTAAGAAGGCAGGCTGCCTAATTTACCCCTCCTTTTCTGTGGTATCCAGTGTAAGTGTATGGAAACCATCAGTGGAGTTGATTGAACATGCAGAGAAAGATATAGTCTCTGGTGAGCCACCTAGCGGGGAAGAGTGGATCTCAGTACGAAACAGAGTCCCATCCAGTGAGAGGGCAGCAGCCTATTGTTCAGATACTGCTACTCAAGGGGACAACTTTCCAACTTTCTAGCACGCCTGCCCTACACTCATAAACCAAACAGCTATCTCAGGAAGTGATACCCTCCTCAATTCTGCTGCAGGAAAGAAAATATTCATCTCAGATCCATCTACCTCTGGATGACCCTTGATAAATCAACAATACCCTGCATTGACATTTCTTTCTTGGAACATGGCAGGTTGGCGAGGGAAGGTAGAAGATCCTTCCTTTCAAAAGTTTATTAGGGATTATGATATAGTACTTTTTCAGGAAACTCGGGGAGAAGGAAGAACTGGAGCTAGATGGCTTTGCAAGCTATTTACTAAAAGCTGATCCTAGCTCCAGACATGGCCGTCCTAAGGGAGGCCTTGGCATCCCGGTTTCCACAAAGCTTAAAGCCAACCATATCAGTTTAGTTCCAACATCTAATACTCTACTATCCCAGATGACCCCCTCTAGGTTATATGTAATTGCTTGCCATATTCTGTTCTCTGAATTCTCTCTGCTAATAGTCAATGTATATATACCACCATGCTCCAAAAATTATTAACAATATATGGGGTACAATTGATGATTATGTAGAACAACTTGAATGGTTATATCCTAAGGCAATATTTATCATAGCAGGAGATTTCAATGCAAGATTAGGTGCTAATGATGAAAATTTATATACCCACTTTCATCAGGTATTGGATACAGATGACTATACATTGAGGGGGAAATGTCGAACCTCTAAAGATAAAATATGCAATTATACAGGGTATTGTTTTGCTCAGTTTACAACAAGAAGAAATCTTTTAAGACTAAATGGTTCAGTGAATGGTGATCAATCGGGAGAATATACTCATTTCACTAAGAGGGGTGGTAGTGTAATTGATTATATAGCAATCTCATATTCTGCATATAACTATGTTACTCTATTTGAAATTGGTAATAATACAGAAAGTGACCATCTACCCCTGTCAATGATGCTAATGTATCCAATACACAGTAACCCTCGATTAGATTTACATTTGTACCCCAACAAAGACCTAGAAGTGACTAGTAGTAAGAGAATTAAATGGTCACCAGTAGTGGGTATTGTTCTGACTCAGCTACTGAAAACTGAGGAATATATGAACGACCGAAATGCCATTCTCAATGCCAGCAGTGACACTGAGGCAGTAAAACTTTTTCAAGCTCTGACTGGAAAACTAGGAGCGAAACTAAAAACAACGGTAACCAATGTAGGCCATCAAAGAGCTTTAAAAACTGCTGACTGGTTTGATAATGAATGTAAGCAGGCCAAGAGCCAAATGAGGAAAATATATCACAAGTATAGAAAAACTCATTTACAAACTCTATTAAATGAGTTTGTAGCCAGTAGACAAGCATACAAATCCTCGATTAAGGAGAAAAAACAGCAAGCAGCCACAACGGCATGGCAAATTTTGCTAAAAGCCTCTAATGACAAAGACACTAGTCTCTTCTGGCGAACAATAACAGGCTTAATGAATAATGGTTGGTCAGCTCCAAAGTGTGTTATAGGGCCCAAATAATGGATGCAGCACTATAAGGCATTATTCTCAGACTCCACTTTTCAGGACACCCAAACAACCGTAGCAATAGAAGAGCTCCCTAAGTGGCCACCAGTCTCAGTAAATGAGGTTGAAAGTCTTATCCAGCAACTTAAAAACAACAAAGCCCCTGGAATTGACTTTTTGCCCCCAGAACTTATAAAATCCAACATCACCTGGTGGGGCCCCCTGTTGGCAGTTTTATTTACATTTATTGATCAAACAGGATTGCTACCCATGGGTTGGAACACTTCTGTAATAATTCCCATACATAAAAAAGGAGCTAAAACTGATCCTGCCAATTATCGTCCAATAAGCCTATTATGTGTAATAAGTAAGCTATATGCTAAACACCTCTGCAACAAGCTAACTGATTGGATTCAAGATGAAAATATTATGGCAGTAGAGCAAGCAGGGTTCAGTCAGGGGCGATCCACTATAGACCATTGTTTTGTACTAGATCATCTCATTGATAAATATGCAAAAAAGAAAAGGGGCAGGCTGTATGCAGCATTTATTGACCTCAAAGCAGCATTCGATTATATACCACGAGTACGATTATGGGAAAAATTAGCCTCTACAACTATAGATAAAAGACTGCTTTTTCTAATCAAATGCCTTTACAATAATACCTGGCTGAGGGTACGCTGCACCGTGGATGGGCATCTAACAGAACCAATGCTATCTAAAAAAGGGGTAAAGCAAGGGTGTTTTTTTTTTAGCTCCAATCCTGTTTAATTTATATGTGAATGATATTGTTGAGCATTTATCATCCCCAACACTCCATGCTCCTAAATTAGCAAGTAAACCCATTTCAGCCCTATTATACGCAGACGATGCAGTACTTCTATCTCAAACTAAAGTGGGTCTGAAAAGACAACTAAGAGCATTCTCCATCTACTGTCAGAAGGAACATTTAGAGGTGAATTACAATAAGACCAAAATAATGGTATTCTCAAAACACTTCAGACTTTCTAAGTGGTCCCTGGACGGGCAACCAGTTGAACAGGTCAGAGTCTTTAAATACCTAGGCATAGTTTTTCAGTCATCAGGAACCTGGACAGCTCAGCAAGAACATGTGGTAGAAAAAGCCTCACACACTATAAAAATCCTGAAACAGTTTTTTTATACCAAAGGTCACAATTTCATACCAGCAGCACTGGAAGTGTACAGAGCCAAG
Source organism: Phrynocephalus guinanensis (assembly GCA_037367245.1). NCBI lineage: Eukaryota > Metazoa > Chordata > Lepidosauria > Squamata > Agamidae > Phrynocephalus > Phrynocephalus guinanensis. The sequence continues at coordinate 55,186,910 of CM074735.1, read as the reverse complement.
CCGCTAGCGCATATGCTGTATGGGATTCCAATATGGGCCAATAGAAATCTAAAATCATTAGAAATTGTACAGTCTAAATTTCTTAGACAAATATTTGCTGTACCTAGCTGTGTCCCAAATGCCACATTAAGGTTGGAAAGTGGCCTCCCCTCCGTGCATACACAGGCTTGGCTCAGGACACTAAATTACTGGTTAAGACTGAACCTAGTTCCCTCTGGTTTGCTTCCTTTTGTCATAAAGGATTCTCATGAGAGTAGATGGATGAAAGATATCAAATCCAAAGTACACTCTTTGGGACTGTCGCCCGATCTTCTATTGACCAGTGGGTACAGTAAGGCGAGAGGTTTATTAGAGCAGCGCATACACGACATTGAATATCAAAATAATCTGTCTGTCACCAATAAATTATGTCCCTGGTATGACAGCTCAGTGATAAGTCATCCAAAAACAATGGCACAATATCTAAACGTGCTAACAGTTCCAAAGTACAGAAGGGCCTTTTCATGTGCACGATTTCATGTCATGCCTTCAGCTATGCTAGAGGGTCGCTTTAAAGGAACACCTCTACAAAATCGCACATGTCCATGTGGTGAAGGTGTTGAAACACTTGCCCATGTGTTACTGTTATGTTCCTTTTATAGAGAGGTACGGCAAGAATTACTTTTCCCCATGTTAGTAATGAAGCCAGGTCGTTCATCTGATTTCTGTATATCATTACTCCTCGGAGACCGAGACAAACAGGTGACACTGCAGACAGCTAAATTTTTAGCAGCAACAATTAAAATGAGGCCAACTATGATTTTAAAATAATAATCATTTATAGATTACTTGTCCAGATCTTGTATAGGAATGTTGCATGTATATGTATTTACTATTATGATTTGGTATGCCAATTGTATATCTATTTAAATGTCCATTTTTTTTGCTAAGGCCATGGCTAATGCAAATAAATAAATGATTGATTGGTTCCCTTCTTATTTCACACAACATTTATTTTTAAAAGCTGACTCTTGCACTATTTTTTAACTGACAGTAAACCAGAAAATTCAGGTTCAGTTAAAATTGGGAACGTAGGCTTAAGTGATATAGAATGATAGCCTTGACACTGAGTTGCAACGAGAGCAGGGGGCAAGGAAAGAGTGCTTGCTGTTCTTCTTCTTGCAATCATGAACCCTGGGATGTTCCCACAAATAGGGTGACTCACCCAAATTACGTTATCAGTGAGTAGGCCAAACAATATCTGCTTTAGATTTGTTTGCTAGCATATGTACCTTGAATAAGCATATTCTGCAGTTTCCTTCTTTGGAGTGTTACTGTTGTCAGCTTCATTTATATAGCACTTTTCCTCCAATGAAGCCAACTATAGTCCAGGCTTTTTACTGGAGTGGGGACATTAAGAAGGTCCAAAAGCCATCTTCCACCACTCCTGGGCCCACCGTAGGCCAATGACCCAGTCCCACAAAACCAGAGACAATAGGAGGTTCACTTCTGTGCATGTGTATTGGCTGAAACAAGGTGCAGGGGAATACACAGTGTTTTAGAGGGAACCCTTGCCACTTAGAGGCCTCTGGAAATGCCGTGTTCCTCTTTTCTTTCTCTTCTCTTGAAAGTGAGGGTGCAGAAAAGGTGTGGAATGCATGATTGGTGGCTCTGCTGTATCCTGGAGCTAATGCTGGAGTCAATGTACGTTCTGATGTAGAAATCAGACCACTGTTTGAAAGTTGATACTGCCTCAACAAAAGCGTGATTCTTTTCTTTCCCCTCCCCTCTGGCTGTTCCAGGCTTCAGCAGACAAATTGTTGAGATTCTTCACAAGCACAATATTGCTTTTAGCAGCTTTGATATATTTTCTGATGAAGAAGTACGCCAAGGATTGAAAACCTATTCCAACTGGCCCACCTACCCCCAGTTATATGTAGCTGGAGAACTTATCGGTGGACTGGATATCGTTAAGGTCAGGAAATGAAAGATCTGTATTTTTCAAAGCACTGTCCTCGTTTCAGGATCCTGTTCCTAATGAATCCAAAACAATTATATTTTCAGGAACTTGAGGCTTCTGGAGAATTGGATACAATCTGCCCCAAGGCACACAAATTAGAGGACAGGTGAGGTGCATCTTATTTTCTGTTGGGCTGTTGTCATGAGTGGAAATTGCACATCGTCCATTACTTTATTTTATTGGTTATTTTATTTTATTAACATTCTCCCTATTTTGTTTTTTAAACGTGTATCTACAAGTGGTACCTTGTATAAAGGAATTAATTTGTTCCAAATGAAATTATGTCAAGCAAATTTTCCTTTATACAAATTTCCCATAGGAATGCATTGAAAACGGAGTAATCCCTAATCACGACCATTTTTATGTTGTATGGATTTGCCCCATAGACAATTCTGTTAAGCAAATTTCCCCTATCTCCGGAATTTTTTATGTTGTACAGATTTTATGTTATACAAACCATTTATTATACAAGGGTCCACTGTAATATGAAGAACTCTGAACATTTTGGAGGGGACCTTGCACCACAGGTTTATGAATGATTGTTTGAACAATGGTAGCATCTCCTCCCCCTTCAGTCCAGTAAACTAGTTTGCCTTGTCTTTTATGAACCTCACACTAATGTCATAGTGGTAGGGATGGTGGTGGTGGTGGTGGTGGTGCAGAGGCCTTCAGAATGTACTTGGACTCCATATCCCATCAGCCCTATCCATGGATCCCAGTTGTTAGGAAAAAGGGAAGTAATGGTTTAATAACATCTGGAAGGGCATATGTTCCTTTCCTACACTCTAAAGGATTCTGGTGAATACATATCTAGTTGCTCTCATGCAACTTACAGTTTAATCAAAATTTCAACCACTTTTTGCTACAACACTGGATTCTAAATTATTATCCAGTAAAATTACGTATTAAATAGAAAGCATCCTGAAAAGACCTCATATGTCTGGGCAAGTTAAATAGGTTTGTACCTAGCATCAAAAGGTCATTCTTATCTGCCCTCATCAAATGTTCCTATGTAGGTTTTAGATTTTCAAAGATTTTGGATGAATTTGTGTATATTTTTAAACTCCAGAACTCAGTTACAAAGCACAAGACAGGTGGTAGTTCCAGGAATGGAGTCAAGAGGTAAGAGCAGTGGTTCTCAACCTTCCTAATGCTGTGACTCTTTAATACAGTTCCTCATGTTGGGGTGACCCCTTGCCCTGCTTGGAAGAGGCCACAAGCCCCGTTCAGCAGGCCACTGCTGTAAGTGCCATAGAGAACTTCCCTCTACAAGCACCCTCAGCCAATCACAGCCTCCTGTGCCATTAACTGACATCCCCTCCAACTTATCAGGCTGTAACTCACTCTTTCCCCCCTTCCTCCCCCCCTCCAGACCCAAGTCTTTTGTGCCTTTTTCTTCACTTGCTCATCGCAACCCCTGTGAAATGGTCTTTTGACCCTCAAAGGGGCTCCGACCCCCAGGTTGGGAACCACTGGCTTAGAGTCTAGACTCTAGACTGATGAAGCTACTTGGATGAGTAGCAAAATGTTTCAGTCTCACAAGAAAACAAGTCTAGTTGCCATGACTCAACTTCCAGATACGCATTATGAAGTCAAACAATTATATTAAGTGTAGTATTATGGTATTTAAATATAATATAATATAATGGACAAGCTATGTATTGGACTTTGTACAATATGGTTCATGTTCTTAAATAATAAAATGGCTTTTTAGATATGCAAAGGTTAGAGGCAGACTTAAACGTAGGGGTTTTTTTTTTTTTTTGCTCTAGCTTGAAAATCTCTGTAAAATTGATCACTCTATGGCAATGACTATCACTGCTTTGCTGTGTGCATGTCATTACACTTAGTAACAGGTAGGAAGAGCTTGTATGGATCATGATTGCAGTGCAGTGAACCAGAATAGGCAAATAGGTGTTCTCCATATGTTTTGGGCCATAAATGTATTGGCAAACATGGCAACATCACTAATAGTCAGATATCATATAGTTTAAAATGGATTTATATTTGTGTAAGCAGGTGGGACGTGTGTGTCAATACTTTTATGAAGCTCAAGATTAGGACAGTATTAATGAGCAAATCATGTTAGAACCTTGTTTAATTCAAATAGTTTTACTAGAGCATAATAAACGTAATTTAATATGTGAAGAAAAGGTACCCCATCACCTATGGCATATATTCAAGTCATTATTAAAGAGTTATTCTCCAGATAATTAGTTCAGCTTCAGGAAGGGGGAAAATCTAACTCTCTGCAGATATTTGCCCACAAGTTGTGCAGAAGTTTGGGAGATAAGTATCTCTGCTTGCTCTCCAACCTGCCCCTGTGAATCTAGATGCATTCCAGAACCCTTTTATCCTTGATCAAAATGCTTGCTGGGCTTTGCACAAAATGTATTAAGATCAATAGGTGCATTGCATTGGTAGGGCAGGGTTTTTAAGTAAGCTTTCAGAGCTCTTCCCAGACACTGGCACTGAACATGCAGATATATAAAATGCAGTTTGAGCACACATGAACAAGTGTGATAGGGCTTATGTGTGTATGTCTATGCAGAGGCCTTCTGTTAAAGCCATTAATTGGGTCCAAGATTGTAAACATAACAGCAATTCTATTTACTGTAGTTGGGTATTAAATTCGGTTCCACTTAGTTTGGATTATTCCTGCCAAGTACTGTAAGAATGCATAGAATCAGAGCCAGGATCGTGGAATTACAAGAGGAAAGGTAATGTTAGAAAATACAACACCTAACAGCCACGTTCCTTTGACGGTGCACCCTCCATGTAGGGCTTTTCCTTCACCACAAACCCGCTGTAATCATTTTTGTTTGGGTTGCAACAGAACCCGTGTGGGGAGGGGGAGTCATGTGTGCATGCATGGGACAGAGCTTCATGCAGTGCCAATGAAAATTAGAGGGTTCAATGGCTAACCTTAACATTGTCTTTAGAATTTTATGACCCCAGTCTAGCCATGGAGAGTTACAGTAACTCTATGTGGAATCTGTGAGCTTAAATCATTGGCATGGTGTGGCAGGCCCTTTCTGAAACACATGTTCTTGTTTGTAGGTAAAGGAGCAAGGCATAGCCATGATAATCCAAAGCTTTTCACAGGAAATTATTGTGTGTTAAGTGTTGGTAAGGGGCAAATATAATTTCTCAGTGTTCTAACACATGCATTCTAAATGTAAAAAAACACATAGGCTACTGTTTAGGAAAAACTGGGTTGTACAAAAGATACTTTCTCTGGTTACTACATAATTTATCGAATGCTAGAAAAATAAATGGCTTTTAAAAGCAGCAGCATTGCTGCTGCCCTACATACAGTACATGCAGTTTTTGATAGAACTTCATATGCATTGCTGAAAATCCTTTTGACCCACATTCTCTTATAAGAGTCTGTTGCATCATTGTTATATTTGCTCTGCTGTTCTAGGCTCAAACACCTGATAAACAAAGCTTCTGTGATGCTATTTATGAAAGGAAATAAACAGGTAAGGCCCTTGGGAGCATTGTTTTTTGTTAGATACTTGTGTTTTGAAACTAACATTACAATTGAAATCCTGTTTCTCAGCATAGTCAGCCCCAGCAAGAATTGTTACCATCCATTTTTCTTAGCATTGCACACTGTTGTTTCTGTTCTATCTTTCCATGTTACGTCTGGAGCTCCATAGCTTCAGTTCAGTTATTAGCTCACATGGTTACACAGCCATGTCAGAAGCATAGAGGGACTTGGCTGTGCAAGAGGTTGATAGGCAATTGTTTTGCAGTTGTAAAATTTGTGAACAGAAAGGCGCCTGTTTTTATATATGAATATAGTTTCCTGCAATTAGATTCTTGTACAGGCAGACATTGAAGACAAATTTGGTGCAACTGTCTGGACTGGGTTTGCTTTGTTAGCTTTTTTGAGTGTCCAAATGTTTGACATTATAAGGAGAAACAGAAAATTGTTTTCATATGTTTGAAGCATTTTGGTTTTCTTTTTGCCACAATTGGCTACATCCACTGTTTCTATTTTTTAATTTCTTGCCACAGGCTGCGAAGTGTGGGTTCAGCAAGCAAATTATAGAAATTCTAAACAACACTGGGTATGTAAGTACTTTTGTCTTAAACACATATTCTTGAAGAATAACATGTTTGCCTCTTCACCGCTTAATTAAATCATCCAGTTTCTGGTGCTTCTTTAGCTTTTCAATCTTCACCACATGTGGTTCCTTCTGTTCCCATTGTAACCCATATGTTTCTCTCCGCAAGTGTATTTTCATCAAGGGTTGATGTCTGTTGTAGTTTTGGACCCTATCTATCTGTTAGGGATTTTGAGACTTCGTAATAGACAACCCTTATCAGCTCCTAAGAAAGTGTCAGCCCAAATCCTGACTCTATATGCCACTGGTTCCCTAGTTCAGTGTTTTTCAACCTTTTTGGGTAAAGGCACGCTTGTTTCATATTCATTGAAGAATAACATGTTTGCCTCTCCTCACCGCTTAATTCAAAATGTCTGCCTGCCCTCATCCCCCTCCTCCTCCTGGCACTTTTTTTTCTGGTGCTTCTTTAGCTCTTTTCAATCTTTTCACCACATGTCCCTTCTCTCTCCCCCCCCCCCCGCCTCCTTCCAGCCAGGCAGCCACAGGGCCCGGAAGGGACCCCCCTCCCCGTCTTCCCTAGGTCCATTGTAACCCATATGACCATTGTCAACGGCCGCTCCGCAAGTGTATTTTCATCTCGGGAGGCAAACAGGAGTGATGCCTGTTGTAGTTTTGGACCCTATGCGCCTGCGCGGGTCTCCCGGCTCTCTCTATCTGTTAGGGATTTTGAGTCTTCGTAATAGACAACCCTTATCAGCTCCAAGAAAGTGTCAGCCCAAATCCTGACTCTATATGCCACTGGTTCCCTAGTTAATACCAGCAAGAGATAAATGGCATCACCTGCAGGGGAAGCTTTAGTAATTAAAGATTTCCTACTTAAGTCTTGGCTGGATGGATTGATCACTGATTAGGTAACTGGCCCTGAGGTTCAGAGTTTGGTTCTTTAGTATGTATCCTAGGAAAAGAGGCAGTCTGTGTAGTCTAGAGCAGAATGTGCAGTCCCGGAGTACTCCCAGAAGAAGAAAATGGTACTTACTTCCTATACCTAGAAAATTCTGGGATGTATTGCCATGTGCTGAAATAGATTTGATGGCATGTAATGTTGTTATTATTTATGTCCTGTGGCAGTCACATATAATTGGTCTCATTGTGTGCTAGCTATGGAAACCCCAGGATGAAAGGAAGAGAAATTTAGAAATCAGAATTTGCCTCCATTAGATGATGTTGCAGTTTAACGTGGTTGCCCCCTGCTGTTTCACGGTCTATTGACAAACACCTCTTCTGATTTTCCTCTATCACTGCCACCAACTAGCTTCACTAGTAAATTAAAGCCTTCAGACTGTTCTTAAGTTGAATTACAAAGTTGAATCAAAATAATTATTGGTAATATGTTGGAGTATAAATGAAAGGAGTATATAGCTCAATCGCACACGGGTTTGATGATTAATAAAGTTGAATAAATGCACACCCAGTTCCTAAGTTTACTAACTCTATACACTTAGTTTTCTTCACAATCCTATCTTCTTTAGCCCTGTCTTTCTCTTAGATGGTACCAGACCCTATCTGATTATCTCAGAGTTTGTCATATTCCCTATCTGTAAGGGTAGGTCTTTCTGTAGGCCCCTGGCTACCTTATCTGTCCTTTAGCCCTATCTTTCTTTCTCTTAGATGGTGCTAGACCCTATCTGCCTTATCTGACTAAAACAATGCTGAGCAGAGCCTTAAATCCTCTCAGGCCACTCTCAAGACTCTCTCATTGGTTTACAAACCCACCAATCAACTCAGACACATCATACATTATTCATTACACTGGTAAATGCCACAGATGTTACTGGCAGGAAGAGATTTTTGCTAACTTACAAATTCCTCCTTTCATTTTGGCTTCCCACAGCTTGTGTGCAATGAAATTAATTACACATGATTTGAACAAACCACAGGACAAAAGCAGAAATTCTATAGTTCCTAAAAACCTTCTCTTGCTACTGAGGCCATTATCCTTATGCAGGTGTAACCTACACAACAGGATTCTGGCTGTCATACACAATGGATGCTTCCGACTGCCTATTGTCTGTAAAAAAGCAATCTTAATCACATGAGTAATGGAGAAAGGGGCAACTTTACAGATCTAGGGGTTCCTTCTCCTTCCCTTCCTGTAAATAAGTGATTAATACAGTACAATTCTTGCTCTCAATTTTGAGTAGTTACCCCCCTCTCTCTCCCTCCCTCCCTCCCTCCCTCCCCCCCTCTGTGTGTGTGTGTGTGTGTGTGTGTGTGTGTGTGTGTGTGTGTGTGTGTGTGTGTGTGTGTGTGTGTGTACATCTTGTTATTGGCACATAGTTTTAATGTTACTGTTATGTACCAGTGTAGCATCATAAATTAATTATCTACTAGTTGCAGCCAGAGGGTGTTAAATCCAGTTGCTTATCCGAACTAGAATAGACTCACCAAATGAATAGGACTTGATTGATTGATTGATTGATTGATTGATTAAGAATATTTTACCCCAACTTTCTCCTTGGAAAATGATGATGCAAGGTGGCTTACAATTATGAGGGACAATACACAGTCCAGAACATTTATGACATATATTCAAGTTAAGAACAGGGAGTTTGAAGAGGCATCGTAGAACATTAAAAGGTAACATTAGAGCTACAAAGAGCACACAAGAAGAAAAGAAAAATCGATTATGAGAGGTTAAAAGAAACATGGAAAACACAGTCAATGCAATCATGCGTGGTAATCCATATAAAGTCACATAGTAGGTAGTCCCTCATTCAGGGAAAGCTTGCCTAAAGAGAAAGCTCTTTTGCCTGCTTCCGGAAAGACAGCAGAGATGGGGCAGTCCTGGCCTCCAGCAGGAGGGAGTTCCAGCAGCAACAGAGAAGGCCCTTTCATCTGTTCTTTTGAGGCGCACCGGTGAAGGTGGCAGGATGGAGAGAAAGGCCTCTCCTGATGACCTTAGCACCCAAGCCTGGTTCATACTGCGAGATTCGAGGTAGCTTGGACCCAGGTTGTTTTGTGCTTTGTAGGTTAAGGTCAGCACCTTGAATTGTGCTAATAGCTGATTAGCAGCCAGTGGAGCTGCTTTAGTAGGGGTGTAATGTGATCTCTGCAACCCGTCCCAGTCAGCAATCTAACACTAATTTAACCTCACTGATTGAATGGGTCTAGTGTAGTTGGGACTAGCAGTTAGATTTAGGCCAGGATTACAGCACTGATAAAAATAAACAACAATATTGAAAATAACTGTTCTCAGTAATATTTGTTTTTATTTGTTTATTTTAGTGTTGATTATGAAACATTTGATATATTAGAGGATGAAGAGGTATGTAATCACTTGCTTTGTTCCTATTAAGTCATTTAGAAATCTCTGGTGTGGAATGTTTGCTAAGATTATTTTTCTCTAGGTGCGGCAAGGATTAAAGAAATATTCAAATTGGCCAACTTACCCACAGTTGTATGTGAAAGGTGAACTTGTTGGAGGTCTGGATATTATCAAGGTAAGATAAGAATGATAAGATGAGAAGTATCTTTAATCTTAACTTCAAAAAGCACACCAAAGTTTGTCCATGTTGATACTTACTGTACTGATCTTGTAATTCTGTTTCCCTTCTTATCAGTTCTTCACAATGGTATTGATTAATTTTTAGAGCTCTAAACAGATTGAGTCCTGAATACCTAAGGGACTGTCTCTTTCCATATGAACCTGTCTGCTCTTTAAGAAACATCAAAGGGGCTTTATTCAGATTTTATTTGAGAAACTCTTGGTCTGAACAAGAGCTAACACGCATATTATGGCATGCCTTGCTCTATATTATCATTTATTTATTTATTTATTTATTTATTTATGAATGAATGAATGAATGAATGAATGAATGAATGAATGAATGAATGAATGAATGAGTATTTTACCTCACCTTTCTCCTTGGAAAAGGACCCAGGGCAACTTACAGTAAGCAGAGACAATATACAGTCCATTAGAATTAAGACATTCAGTTTGAGAAACATGGAATTGAGGGGTATCGTACAGCATTTGAAGGCAACATTAAAACTAACAATTGATAACATAGTGTCAGTGCAATCACACAGGGAGAGATGTAAGCACAAAGTTATAAGTGGTCATAAACACAAAGTCTGTGTAGCCAAGTATGATAGATTGTTAAAAAGAAATTGTAGGTAGTCCATTATTCAGGGAAAGCTTGCCTGAAGAGAAAGATCTTTGCCTGTTTCCAGAAAGACAGCAGAAATAGGTCAGTCCTTGACTCCCCCCTTTCACCTCTTTTCTTTTGTCCAAATAGTCATAGCATTTCTACCCCAGTTAGCATTTAGCCAGCTCGGTTGATGAGTTCTGTGTAATTTTTACCTTTGTGGAGTCCTGGGTGTGAAGGTGTTTTCAGCCTCTTGGCTGAGGTTGCCTTTGGGAAGTATCTTGGGGGACCCCATTATTTCAGTGCCTGGTGGATTTACATAAGAACATAAGAAGAGCCATGCTGGATCAGACCAAAGGCCCATCTAATCCAGCTTCCTGTATCTCACAGTGGCCCCACCAGATGCATCTGAGAGTGCATCTGATACCACTCCCCTGCATCTGGTCCATTGAGTACAGTCAGGTCGTACCAAATTTCTCCCATACATTAGCTTTCAAGTTGAGGGTACCTTTCCAACCTACAACTAGACGTCCTGCTCTGTGAAAAGCTGTCCTGTATTTTAGGTCAGCCATTCTCAGTTGGGGCCATATGGGACCCCTGGGAGCAGATGCTATGTTTGAATTAAGAGCCACAGGTTCATCTGTTCATGTATCCTTGTTTGCACACAACTAAAGGCGATCCTTTTTTGATGTGGGAGGCGGGGAGGCTAGAACCTGAGAAGAGCAACTAAAAGCATGACCAAAATAAAGGTGAGAATGGCTACTTTAGATAACAATTGTTGATTGGACGTAAGAGCAGAAGATGCTCCACAAAGCAGATGGTTGCCCTGTGGGGCCAGAAGATTCCCATTTCTAATATATATTTTAAGTGCTGATCCTGCCTTCATTCATATAGTACCCATAGTGTTCCATTTTAAATTTTTGTTCTTGTTAATGGAAATGGCAGGCAGGATAGCAGAATACACCCCATATTGCCATATTTGGAGCAACATTACCATCTTGCCAAATACTGCATTCCTTTGCAATTTTTCTTGGTCTAGCTACCTATAGTTTCATTTGCTTCTTCGCTATCTCACATTTGTTTCATACTGAATTTCCCATATTTCTTTGTGCCTTGTATTCAGCCATTATGAGGCAAGGCCCTGCCAATTTTTGCCCTTTTGAAAATCACTGTTAAAATGGATGGTGATTGACATTAAACTTTTAAAAATAAGTTTTACGTTAAAGGGCTTCATTGGGGCTTTGTGTACTTGACTTTTTCATTAGCTTAATATATTGGTAGAAGAAACCTTAATTATCCAGAGAACAAGTGCATTACCTGCTAATGTATACACTGTAATGTATTTTTCAAACAGCAGGTCAGCTACCTTACTGTAAGAGTTGCACCTCCCCACTCATGGGTGCATATACAGTTTTCATTTAGTTTTTTAGTTTTAGCTTTTCAACAGTTTCTTTCCCCTCAAATTGTGCCCAGCAAATTGTCTTATTCCTGAAGAAAGGTAAGATTTAGTCATATGCAGGGTTATTTAAAGGCCCCAAAGCAACAAAAATAGACCTGCATTGTTACAGCATTTTTCTGATATTTGTGCTCAAGCATAGTTTAAATCCAAGTTCTTGAAAGCCTATTCTTGTCTTGAATGTTTTATAGCAGGTACCATAGTCATCGTGACTCCCAATAGACAGAATCAATAAATTTCATTAGGTTTTAAAAATAAGCTGATGTTTACCTACTTGACTTGGCTTCTCTCTCTCTCTCTCTCTCCCCCCTCAAAAATCAGTGGGTTGCTATGTTCAAGGGCGTGTTATTTTACCTTTATAGTTTTAAAGAGTCAAGTTGGCATGTGTTATTCAGCTCTTTTAGTCATTTAAAAAGAAATTCTCTGTGTAATATATAGCAATTAAAAACCAAGGTCAGTGGAATATAACATTTGAGGTTTTCTTTGGAACCTAGTTTAAAAGAGTAGAGGAATTTGTGCAAAACAATCATTTTTGTACCAAATGTATGTAATGTATGATCATGTGTATTTTAGAAATTGTTGGGTACAATGCGTTTCAGCAAATGACATTAAGGTTCCCTTTTTAATAGAATTTCCCCCTCTTTATATGTGTGCCAGGCACAATTTCTGCTTGGCTACTTTTAATAAGAGAGAGTGCTTCCCATATATTTAGCCATGCCTAATAATACTGTTTTTGTCTTCAGCCTACTCTGCCTCTTTTCTCTGATAATTTCAATATAATTCTACTTGTGAATGAGGAATTGTTTTTGAAAAGACCAGAGTAATGAGGAAACAAGAAGTTACTGCATTGTTTGTTAGAGGACAGAGAGGGAGGTATTGGGTGCATTTGGCCAATATTCCTGGCAGCAGTCAGCATTTGGCCAACATTCCTGGCAGCATTCAGTATGTTATGATACATACTTCCAGACTCATGCTAACATGAAGATGTGTTTTTTGAATTGATAGATATGAAAACAAAACAGTCCTCCTCGTGAACATGTCAAAAAAGGGAGATGTCAACAAAGTTGCACCATAGACGTAAAAGTTCCAGATATTCTTCCCAGATGATTGTTGGCCCAAGATAGTACATTGACTGAAGTAAAGGACATGATGTCCAATTCCCCATATTTTGTGGACTAGTGGCAGGTAAATGGTGGTCCTCAGTCCCTACTCTCCCCTCCCACCCACTGCCATCCACGGCTTTCCCTGATTGCAAACTTTTTTAAAAAGTGACTTGCTGCTTACGGAGGCTTAAAGAATAAAACATCTAAATGTGAAACAACATCAGTTTGAGATCAGAATTCTGGTAGAACTACTATACTGCTGGTATATTCTCTATGTATATCCTCCTCTGAATGATCTGCTCTCCCTTCTCTGTTTGCAGGAGCTAAATGAGAATCGTGAATTGTTGTCTGTACTGAAAGGAGACAACTAATGCAAATGAACATATTGATGAAGATAAATTTGGAAATACAAAACATAAATGATTATTCATTGCACTGGAACAATTCATCACCTAGCCTTGGCAGAAGGAATAGAATGCTGGTTTCTGACTTCATACTTCACATGGTCATGCTAGAGATATATGTAAGTGTAGGTTTCCCCCCCACCCACATATAAGGCAATGAGCATCTTAAAACTGAATTAAAGCTGGAGTTCAAAAATATGTATGGTGTTTTGCTATCCTTCCCTCTCTCTCCCCATCTGTTCTCAAACATTTTTAGTCTTTCTATGGTGCAACTATTTTTAGTCAAAACAAAACTAAAGCCAGAAGCCATTCCAGTGGCTCCTGATCTTTTTCATCATGTCCTCTGGGCATATAGGAGTGAACTTGTACAGAGCTGAGAAAGATATGCTGAAGCTACTGGCAAGAGAGGTCTGATTCAGAAATATGTGTGCCATTTTACCAGAAGTAGTGTAAATTCCCACTGTTAATTCCAGCTCCTGCCAACTTAGCAGTTTGAAAGCATGTAAATGCAAGTAAATAAATAGGTACGCCATAAAAAAAAGGAAGGTAGTGTTTCATGGACAGAAATGCACAGCCATGCCGGCCACATGGCCACAGAGTTGCACATCACTGGCTCTTTGGCTTAAAAACAGAAATGAGCACTGCCCCTGGTGTCAAATTCAACTAGCACGCATGTGCGAGGGGGGGGGACCTTTACCTTTAATTTAAATTTCAGGTTGGTGGTGAGACTGCATTCATGTCAAAAAACGCATTGTCCATTCACTAAACTTGTTGATGTCACAAACATCTCGACATTAAGATAGGATGCCATAGGATTTGTGTTTTTCGCTGCAGTGAGTTGGTACAGCTGCTCCTTTGGAAACTTCTCAGTATTATTCCGTTCCCTCTAGTTACACTCCCTGTGTGCATCTGTGTAGCAATGGATTTAAAGAGTTCCCAAATGCATAGCTAAAAGACCTTTATTTTTTAAGAAAATAAAGAGAACATCTGTCTCTTTAGGAATGAATTAAAGTAATAAATGCTGTCAGTAATTGAACTAACATAGAGCCATTGAAAAATGATAGTTTGTTATTGGCATATTGGGTTGTTTAGGAGGACAGTATAGTATTTGGCAGTACTTTTGTCAGCAACTGCAGACACTTACGTTTTGTTCTACATCCATTTGTGATAGATATGGGTGTTGTCTTTCAAAACTCATCCGGTTATCAGTTGAATTTAAAATCATTGCCACTCCATGCTGGGTGGACTTGAGATAGAAATCTTGTGCTTGCTGATGTGGCACATCCAATCTCCTTCCTTGGTTATTTCTTTTCTGCAGGATTGCATGTTTTATCCAGAATTCTTGATAGAAGTGGATGAAAGAACCTTTCAACCAACTAGGTTGCTAGACCCATGACTCACAAGGCTGTTCACCATTCGGACATCTCTTCTAATGCTCTCACCCTGCCCTTCTTAGCTGATGTTACAATAGTGAGAGCTGTAGTGAAGGTAGAGGGTTCTAACCTGTACTAAAGCTGCATTCATTTCTGCTTCTGAAGCTCACAGCTGAGGAAGATCACCATGCAGCTGGTTTGGCCCTTGGCCCTGGATTCTCTGCACTGAAAGCCATCCTTGTGTGCCAGCCTATTAGGCTTTTAAAAATCAACTTATCTGACTCTTCTTTAAAGTACCAGACAGGTCTTTGTATGAACATTGCCTGCCATGTTGAGTGCATTTAGCTAAAAGTTTTTGGCAAGATTCTTGTATTTCTCTCTACCTAAAACCCAGTAGCTTTTGAGATTTTGAGGATTAAATGCATATATATATATATATATATATATATATATATATATATATATATATATATATATATATATATATATATATATATATATATATATATATATATATATGCATGTTAGGGTGGATTCGGGTTTCTTCCCGTGTAGAAATCTGGTTGTTTTGGCGACGTTTCGACGAGGTCTCACTCGTCATCTTCAGGCTGGTGTTCTGGCTTCTTTCTTCTTGAAGCAAAGCGTGGTCTCAGTTGAAGTCCTTCTATAAATACTGCTGGGGGGTGTGGTTTGCTTGCTCTGTTGCTGATTGTAGGTTTGTTTGTTCTTTTGTGATCTGCTGTTTAGAGACATCCTGTGTGGGTGAGGTGCTGGATGTGTGTCTCTTAGCCTTTTGTTTCTTAACGACCTTGGTGATGGGTGTTCTGGCAGCCTCCTGGTCTTTGGTGGAGTGGGGTAAGAAACAAAAGGCTAAGAGACACACATCCAGCACCTCACCCACACAGGATGTCTCTAAACAGCCATCTAACCCACCAGCAGTTAAGCCCTTAACGATCGCCTCAGCCACACAGCAGATCACAAAAGAACAAACAAACCTACAATCAGCAACAGAGCAAGCAAACCACACACCCCCAGCAGTATTTATAGAAGGACTTCAACTGAGACCACGCTTTGCTTCAAGAAGAAAGAAGCCAGAACACCAGCCTGAAGATGACGAGTGAGACCTCGTCGAAACGTCGCCAAAACAACCAGATTTCTACACGGGAAGAAACCCGAATCCACCCTAACATGCATACCTATACCCGTGAAAATCTACGAAAACATATATATATATATATATATATATATATATATATATATATATATATATATATATATATATATATATATATATATATATATATATATATATATATATATATATATATATATATATATATAACATATTTCAAAGGCTGCAGCAATAATAAAGCATACAAGATGAAATAATGCAATCAACATAAACTATTTATGTTGTCCATAAAATAGGTGATAGACCTACCGGAAGATTTGCAAAAATATATATGTTTTCAATATCAATTTTAAACAAGATTGATGGGCCCCCTATGATAGAGAATACCCTCTTTTCTGATACTAGAAGGAAGGGTGTTCTGTATAATGGGTTGCCATCCTTGTCAAATGCCTTGCTCTGAATGGCTGTATAGTAGCTTGGAAGCATGTGGCACCTCCACATGGACCAGAGGGGGGAAATGTTGGGCTCTTACAATTGCGTGAATTAACACTGGTTGTCAGTGGGAAGAGGATTTGCAGCCTACAGTGATTGCCCTTTGTCGCTAACTTGACTGGTAAAGTTCTTTTCGTGCCTCTGGCATTTGAGGCAAGTCTCTGCCCCTCTTCCTATTTGTTTGTATTCACCCATTGTTTTCATTGATAGCTTTTCTCTCTCAGACCTCTGACCAAACAACAACCCTTGAGAGTCTACCTGGTGGAGAGTTCCCTCCTTTTTTCCTTCTGACTGTGAATACAAGTGGCAACAAAATAAAGATACACTTTTCTACTTTAAATGTTTCTAGACTGATTTTTCTCATACAATGTGCTAGTTTGTATGCAAAAGAAACCAAAGGGAGTGTATGTGTATCTGATGAGATTGAGCTGATCTGTGCACAGTTCTGTGTCATTGTTTTTTCTACCTCATACTCTCCCGATGAAAAGGAATAATTAAAATTCCCCAGTAAAACGGAAAAAAGTGTCCTCCTGGGAAATGGATTTTGGTAGTACCTTTTTTCAGAGCACCTCACAGACATGAATTTTGTTTGTCCCAGTTTATTTCCTTCTTATCCAAGCCTCCAGTCACCTGACTGTGGATTCCTTGGTGTGACTGTTCTTTGTGATATATTTACATACTAGTATGGCTTTTTGCCCTGACACCCAAGGTAGCTTACAGTCTTAAAGTGATGGAATGGTTGAATATTTAGTAAATTTCCTTGAATTGAACTGTGGTGGCCCAAACTCCTTGGCCAGTTTTCTCTCTTCAGTTTACCCTGAGGCCATTCCTTGGAAAAATACTTTCAAGAAATAAGAGCTAGGGGGCTCCCCCATTTTTTTTGTTTTGTTTTCATGAGGCAATCAACCAGTTGGATTGGGTAGGAATTGGTTCAGCTGCTATAAACTGTAGGGATTTTTGGTTTTTGGAGGTGGAGGTGTTTCAATTTGCGTTCAGAGTTCTGCTGTTTGGTGTTTGGCATAGGGTCAAACTCCCCTAATTCCAACGTACAAAAAACATTTTATGTGTACCTCATTTTGATGGAATTAAACTTCTACCTTAGGCAGTTTGTATAAAATACAGTAAGTAATAAATGTATGTGCCAAAAACCTGTGTGCTTTATTTTTCATTTAATTTATTTTTGCTTCAGCTGGAGTGTGGCCAAGCAGAACTTCCCTTTTCCATGGATACCAGTGATGGTGCTGTGAATCCTCATTTCTGATATCTGAAACATGTACCACAGAGGATTGTTTTAAAAAAAAAAGAGTCATGCTGAGATTTGAAACCCTTGGCCTAAAGACGTCCTGGACTTCAATTTCCAAAAGTCCGAACTAACAATAAGGGATTGCAGAATTGTAGCCCAAAATACCTGGTAGAGGAAAGATTCCCAACTCCTTGCATGGTTTGTGTAGGCGAGTGGTGTCCAAACTTCGGCCCTCCAGATGTTTTGGACCACTACTCCACTGTCCTTTGTCATTGGCAATCTAGGCTTGGAATTCTGGGAGTTGTGGTCCAAAACATCTGGAGGGCTGAAGTTTGGACACTACTGGTGTAGGCTGTGTTTATTTCAGTAGAGCTTCTAGTGATCCTCCAGGATCCTGGCTTAGGTGAAAAGAGTACAAAGACTTTCCCTGACATGATGCCCTCCCCATACAGGAATGCAACAAAACTGGAAAAGTGGGGACCTGTATCAGGAATTCAACTGATAATGACCAGAAAAAGACTTAAGTTAAATGTTTCAGAAATGAGAGTTTTCATTCCTGTTGCAGAAGGAATTGTTTCTTTCTGAATGAGATTTACAGGAGAGGGTGCAGAACTGGAGTATTGCAGACTTGAGCAGCTGTTCAGCTTCTTTGAACTTTGCTTACTTGCAACCCCAGATGCTTCTGCTTGAGCTCTTCTCTCCTAATTTCGGGACATATTTCTGGAAGGTAGGTGACCAGGTGGGAGAATCAGCCCGTTCACCTCTGGATTCTCTGCCAGCATGGCTACATTTGGTCTACATGCCAGCATGGCTACAATTTGAGATGCTAGCAAAATGCTACATTTACTAACTCTGCACACCAAAAGGAGTGTGTGTGTTGTGGTGTTATAGTTGTGTCCAACTCTTTGTGACTCCATGTCCATGGAGTTGTCTTGGCAGGAATACTGGAGTGGTTTGCTAGTTCCTATTCCAAGCGCCTACAGCACCTGGTATTCCCTGGTGGTCTCCCATCCAAGTACTAACCAGGACCAACCCTGCTTAGCTTCCGAGATCAGGCAAGATTGGATGTGCTTAGGGCAGTGGTGGCCAAACTTCGGCGCTCCAGAAGTTTTGGACCACAACTCCCTCAGTCCTTTGTCATTGGCAGTCGAGGCTTGGAATTCTGGGAGTTGTGGTCCAAAACATCTGGAGGGCCGAGGTTTGGCCACTACTGGCTTAGGGCATCTAGGCAGCACTTAAAAAGGAGTATGAGGTTGTCTAAAATGTAGGCATCCTGACCCCTCTGTTTAAAGTGCCCCAGGTGCCCCAAATTGATAGTGCCACATAATGCTTCCCATCTCAGGTCATGACTTGTTTACCCCTGTTTGCCTTCTTTCCCCCTCATAACACTCCTGGACAAACACCCATGTAAAATCGCTAAGTTCGTTCAAGCCAAAGTTGAGCCAGCCAGCAAACTTGGTTGTAGTAGATCAGTTTTCGTTTATGCAACAGGTTTTGGCTGGTCCAAGAGGTATTTGCACACTCCTACTCCAGATGTTTTGAATGACAATTTATTTATATTATTTATTTTATTTATTTATTCAACTTATATGCCGCCCACTACATCAATGCCTGTGATGATGGCTGGGGTGGTTGTGTAAAACATCTAGAAAAATGGTTAAGCTCCCTGGGACAACCGTAGGGAAGCACTGTGTATGTGCTGAATGTGTGTAGCAACCTTTACGTCTTTGTCTCTTTCCAGGGAAACATTTATTGTTATTTATTAGCTTTCTATACCACCCATCTAGCTGCAAGGCTATCCAGGGCACTTTACAATGATACAATCTGTAACAAGACAATGACAAAAAAATCAACACCACAATATAAACAAAAAATAAAAGCGACATAAAACAATATAAACAAAACAATCAAAAAGGGCCAAGGCAGTGTAGATTTTGAAGGTGTATCACTGGGGTTATGTCCTGGACTCAGGGAATGCCTAAATGAATAACCAAGCTTTTAATGGCTTACATATTCCCAGTGAAGGAACCAGGCAGATTTCAGGAGGTTGTTGTTTTTCAGTCGTTCAGTTGACTCCGACTCTTCGTGACCCCATGGACCAGAGCTCGCCAGGCTTTCCTATCTTCCTATCTTCCTAGTGTATTCCAAAGGTGAGGGGCTACCAGTGAGAAGGCCCAGTTCTTAAGTTTTTATTTTTGGGGCCTGTATCAGGATCTGAGCTTTCAATCACCTTGCCTGTGAAGAATGGGTGACATTGGCAGGTGTCTGTGGTTAAAAAAAGTGCTATGACAGTGTACACTTGCATGTGGAATGCTTCTGTAGCTTTGCTCCACCAGTGTTGCTTATTTGCAAATTAAACAAGTATTTCAAAAACAAACTTTCCGAAAATTTCCACAAGAGGAAACTAAATCCAGGATACTGATGCCCCTGGAATGGCTCAGTGGCCAAGCAGGAATTTTAACCCAGGTCTCCCGAGTCCCAGCCTGTCATCCTGTCCATTGTACCATAAAAGCTAAACAAAGCCAAACAGGCCATTAATAGCATAGAGCCAATTACAAATAAAGGTTTCTGCGTGGGTTTGGGGAAAACTGTATCTGAAAGCCAAGAAAAGAAACAAAGACATAACTAGAAAATGTGTTGTGAATATGATACCCCCCCACACAGAATGTTTAACTGCATAATATGAACACGTATGGATTCTTGGATTTTGATAGCAGTTCTCAAAAGTGCTATCTGCATACAGGTATCTCTCTGTGTGTGTGTGGTGTCGTTACAGTCGTGACCGACTCTTCGTGACTCCATATCCATGGAGTTTTCTTGGCAGGAATACTGGAGTGGTTTGCCAGTTCCTACTCCAGGCACCTACAGCATCTGGTATTCCTTGGAGGTCTCCCATCCAAGTACTAACCAGGGCCGACCCTGCTTAGCTTCCGAAATGTACTTTTATAGATGTAGACTGTCTTAAGTCATGTCAAATCTAGTCATGATTGGGTTCATTCACATTGGAACAAATACCCTTATAATAACATCTCTTAACATGTCACCCAGCTCAGGATTTTGGGGTTTTTCCTCTCATGGATTGATTATGGATGGATTTATCCTTTTGCCCATCTCGTGGATTGGTGTGGGAATATTTCTACCTCCCTATCCCTTTCTATTACTGGTCAGAATCCTGTTGGGTTTGTGCAACGTTAATAAAAAATCATATAAGAGATATGAGATGACTATTATGCACATAAGAATATAAGAAGAACCATGCTGGATCAGGCCAAAGGCCCATTTGGTCCAGCTTCCTGGATCTCACAAATGCATGTGGGAGCACACAAGGCTAGATATTGGTCTCTTGATACCACTCCCTTGCATCTGGCCCTTGAAGTACCCTGATTTTAAACCTGGAGATTATACAATCTCCATCATAGTTTGTAACCTGTGGTGGACTTTTCCTCCAGGAATCTGCCCAATCCCCTTTTGAAGGCATCCAAGCCAGGTGCCATCACCACATCCTGTGGCAAGGAGTTCCACAGACTAGTAACCTGCTGGGTAAAAATAATAATAATATTTTGTCTGTTCTTACTTTCCCAACCCTCAATTGGAGTGGATGTCCCCTAGTTTTGGTATTTTGTGAGAGGGAGAAGAGTGTCTCTCTATCCACTTTACTCGTGCCCTGCATTATTTTTTATGTTTCAATCATATCCCCCCTCAGGCACCTTTTTTCCAGACTAAAGAGACCCAAATGTTTTAGCCTTTCCTTTGCTTGACAGACTCAGGGAAATGGTTGTGCATGCAGTTGTAGGATGGATGGAAAACCAGAACGGGAAAACTACTGCATGTTCACCCTTACTCATATTGTTTCCCCAGTAGGATTTTGGGTCATTTTGTCTTAGTAACATTTAGGCAAGCTTTAGTTTTAAAAAATCACTTTATAGAAAATGTATCACTTTTTTCTTTCTTAAGAACTTACTTTCTCTTTTGGTTTGGCAACAAGGTGGGTTGATGACAACTGTTTTCATTTTGCTTGCCAAATCTTTATGCTGTTTCCACAAGAGGGTGCTGCGCACCACCTTTCCAGATGGAAGCTGGAAACTAAACAGACACATGCAATAATGCCTTTCACCACAAGATGCCAGCATAGGACTGTTTGTGCCCAAATGTGGGCCTGAGCATCATGAAGGAGGCAAGATTTCTCTCTGCCTAAAAGCTCAACATCATCATTTACTAAGACCATACCAACACCTTGCCAAGAGGAAAGCTCAAGCCAAGAGAGAGGCTTTCGGAAAACCTGTATGCCCAGGGGTGATTGTGCCCATGCTTAGCCATTTGCTCTGGAACAGACAACATACTATCACTTGTGAATTTGACTGGCCATTGCATTTCATATTTCCTCTGTTTTCATAATGTCTTGTAGGACTGGTAAGCTGCTAATTTGTTCTCCTTTTGTTTGTTATGAATGATATGTTTTATCAGCTAATGCTACTGCTACTGTAAAACGTATATGATTTTATTGCAGCAGAATCTAGCAAAGGATTGTTGACTTGTCTAGCTTTGGCACTAGTCTTTGGTGGACTTAATAGTGGTGCAGTTTGTTGTTATACTATATATCAGTGATGGCGAACCTATGGCACGGGTGCCAAAGGTGGCACTCGGAGCCCTTTCTGTGGGCACTCGACAGCGCCCCTTCATAGCCACCTGTATCCAGGTTCAATTACTGTATTGGCACTTTACAAAAACATTACCGGGTTTTGAATTTCAGTTTGGGCACTCGGTCTCTAAAAGGTTCGCCATCACTGCTATATATATATACTGAGGCTCCCTCTTAGAAGGTTCTTAATGGGGGTCTCCAAAAGCTGCTGGAGTTTAAATGGAAGCAGCATTGACATGAATCCTGTTGTAGGACACAAAGGATGGTGACAGAGCACATATTTTGCATGCAACTGCCATCATGTTTAATCCCTGATGTTTCCAGATTGGTTTGTCTCTGGTGGACTTAATGGGAGTGGCTGGCAACTTGTGACCTTCTAAATATTGTTGGACTGCAACTTCCACCAGCCCTACTTAGGTCATGTGTGATGGGGCTTAGGGTCCTGGAACATTCTCCCCATCCCTGCTTATGGTTGCTGCATTCTAATTTTTCTACCCATCACTTTGCATTACACTGTTTCCATTTCAAATCTCTGACTTTTCTAGATTCGTTTCTCTCCTGTAGTGCCTATGCTAGGAGGAGGACAATTTGGGACTCTCCAGATATGGTTTGACTGCAATACCCATCAGCTGATAACAGCTGCAGAACAACAACATCTGGAGGCTCTACATTCTCCATTTCTTCTCTATACCCAGCAAAAATTGGAATGCATGGCCACGAACATGGAATGATGGAAAGTCTCCTTTCTGTAAAAAAAGGTGCCTGAGGGGGGATATGATTGAGATGTACAAAAATATGCAGCACATGAGTAAAGTGGATAGAGGGGCACTCTTCTCCCTCTCACAAAATACCAGAACTAGGCAACATCCCTCAAACTGAGGGTTGGGAGAGTGAGAACAGACAAAAGAAAATATTTTTCACCCAGCGTGTTGTTAGTCTGTGGAACTCCCTGCCACAGGATGTGGTGATGGCACCTGGCCTGGATGCCTTCAAAAGGGGATTGGACAGATTCATGGAGGAAAAGTCCATCACAGGTTGCAAACCATGATGGAGATGGGTAATCTCCAGGCTTAAAACCAGGGTACTTCAAGGGCCAGATACAGGGGAGTGGTATCAAGAGACACATATCTGGTCTTGTGTGTTCCTTTGGCCTAATCCAGCATGGCTCTTTTTATGTTCTTATGCTCTTATGTATTTCTCCCTTTGTTTATAATGTTTTTTGGGATTTGAAGGCTCTGGGAAGACTAAGTGCCAGCCCACTGGGAGATTTTCTAGTCCCTGCCATGCTGTGACCAACCCTGAGTGTATCAAGAGCTGCTGGATAGCTCAGTGGTTTAGCCCTCTTTCTATGTAACTAGAAGTTAGGAATTTGACTCCTGACTAGGCCTTCTTGACAGGGTCTGCACTCAATGATTCCTAGGGTCCCTTCCACCTCTAATGTTCTAAGATGAAGATGATTATAAGAAGTCTCATAAGTGGCCATGATGGCTCACTGCTTTGGTCAACTGCCTTGCTCAATCAATGACTCTTTCCCCAGTCCCCTGCCATTGTCCCTGGCTTTTTTGTTATGTTGGTGCTGTGTCAGTGAAACATAAACAGAAACATAGTCACATAGAGGCAATGAGCCCTGGTTCCCATTGGTAATGGGGGTGGGGACAGACAGAAGATGTGATGCCAACTGCACACGAGACTTCAGTAGATGCTCTCAGACCTGGCAACCCTATTTAGCTCAGGAATAGGCAGTAGGTTAGCCTCTTTCACCAAACCTGTGGGTAGCAGGCTGGCCATAGAATCCACAGATCAGGCCAGGTGACACATCAGGTCTGTCCTTCAATGCAGGGAGATGGCTGAGAGGGCACCTCCCATAACTAATGGTGAGACCACCCATGGATTCTAGCTGTCCTCTGCCATTCCCTATAGCCCTTTCTCCAATACTCCCCTACTCTGATACTCTGTGCATGCACAGCTGTCTCACACTAAATCCCTTTCTACGTTTTGCAAAGTGTGGAAGTTCTTTGAAGACCATTGCTAACCTTTGTCTTGGGTGTAGGTGCTGGCAATCTGGCTGCAAAAGCAAAAGCACTCAATGTGAATGCTGGAAAAGAAGACAATATTTTTGAAGTATCTAGCAGTGCATCAATTTACCTCCAATCA
Organism: Phrynocephalus guinanensis; assembly: GCA_037367245.1. Taxonomy (NCBI): domain Eukaryota; kingdom Metazoa; phylum Chordata; class Lepidosauria; order Squamata; family Agamidae; genus Phrynocephalus; species Phrynocephalus guinanensis. The sequence goes on along the minus strand of CM074735.1, from coordinate 55,162,691 downwards.
TCACGCTGTAGTTTTCTAGCTCTCAATTTTCCCCCAAATGTCTTTCCTAACCCATTTACCTAAATAAATAGAGAGAAGTTGGCAACTCCTATATTATAATGCCAAGGATTCTGTTAGCTCTAAATTAATGTGAAGAAATAGTAATAAAATGTGATAGTCTGCATAGGGACAGGCATAGTTATTTGTACTGAATATATTCTGCAATTTAATTGCTTTTGATTTTAAAGATGTTCGTTCAAGAGGGACTGTTGTTCCTCAGCTGTCATATGAAATGATGTGGGGGGAAATCTATGTCTGACATTAAAAATGGATGGCATTTTAAACAATTATTCTAAACTTGTTCACTCTGCTTATACGGAGTTCAGAATAAATATGAGCAACACTAGATGGGGCTTTCTACGCTCTAGTTGGAGCTGTCAGAACAAATCTGTTTTTTCCCCATTTTGTGAAGGGGGAAAATAGGAAGCAAAAGTTCCCTCTGGTGTACAATGGTCCTGACATAAGGAATGACTCTCCTCAGAGGAACCTGGAACTCCACAAATAAAACTGTAGCATAAGCATTGTACTATTAAGAGCTTGCATATGTACATTTGAAGTGGTTGTCTGAAATACAGCACCAGCTGTTTATTCATGCAAAGTATGTCTTTAACAAGTAGCAACTTGGCAGCCAGGACTACCTGTGGGACCGTTCCTTTGAAGGGTGTGTTCCGAAGGGGACTACAGTGATTGCGCACACGCTCCTGGTGCCACGTTGCATACCTGGAAGGGAAGTGACCTTCTGTTTCCCCTGAACTTTTGCTTAGAGGCAGGGCCAAAAGGCTACAGGGCACCTGTCCCCTATCTGAGCTATTGTTTCTGTAAGCACACCAATGTCTTGCTAGTAAACATTGATAAGAGAATAAAATGGAGCCTTCTGAGAGGAACACAGACGTTTTTGAGGGTGTGCCTTTTCCGCTGGCCAGTCTGTGTCTGTCCTTTGTTCTGTGGCCAAGGTCAACCTGGCCTGATACTTCTCCAGCAACTCTCCACCCACAACTATTTGTATCAATAAAACAGGGATGGACAAAGCATGTCCCTCCAGATCTTGTTGGACTTCATCTCCCAGCAGCCCTCACCACTAGATATGCTGGCTAGGGATTATGGGAACTACAGTCTTGTGACATCTGCAGGATAGTATTCCAACCCTTATCCTCCCTAAAACCAACAAATGGGTGAGATTGAGCATTACAGTCCTTGCGCTACAGATGAGGAACTGGGACTGAACAATGCATGCAATCCTGGCCCAGACACTAATCGTGCTGAAATTAGGTGGGTTTTGGTTCACCATTTCAATGAGTCTACTCTAGGTATGGCTAAGTGTGTATCCAACCATGTTAAGATCTTCATAGAGTTACCAGTGTGGTCAGGACATACTAGCTTGGAGATTCCAGGAGTTTCAATCTAGTCTAAACTTTGAATAAAAATCTATCCAAAAACCACACTTTGCTTTCCATCCACAGAAACTGAGTGGCCATGATGAGTGGTAGTTCACCATTGCTTGCACAGTGCCCAGAATAAAGAACACTGTCATCTAATGGAAAGGAATGGAACAGTTAGGGTTTTTATAGCTGCTGGGAGCGTAGTAGGTGTTTCCTGCACTTCATAAGAACATAAGAACATAAGAAGAGCCAAGCTGGATCAGGCCAAAGGCCCATCTAGTCCAGCTTCCTGTATCTCACAGTGGCCCCACCGGATGCGTTTGGGAGCGCATGAGACTAGATATCTGTCTCCTGATACCATTCCCTGCATCTGGCCCTTGAAGTACCCTGGTTTTAAGCCTGGAGATTACCCATCTCCATCATGGTTTGTAACCTGTGATGGACTTTTCCTCCAGGAATCTGTCCAATCCCCCTTTGAAGGCATCCAGGCCAGATGCCATCAGCACATCCTGTGGCAGGGAGTTCCACAGACCAACAACGTGCTGGGTGAAAAAATATTTTCTTCTGTCTGTTCTTACTCTCCCAGCCCACAATTTGAGTGTATGTCCCCTAGTTCTGGTATTTTGTGAGAGGGAGAAGAGCTTCCCTCTATCCACTTTACTCATGCCCTGCATTATTTTATACGTCTCAAATCTCAATCATATCCCTCCTCAGGCGTCTTTTTTCTAGACTAAAGAGCCCCAAATGTTTTAGCCTTTCCTGATAAGGGAGGTGCCCCAGCCCAGTAATCATTTTAGTCGCTCTCTTCTGCACCTTTTCCAGTTCCACTATGTCCTTACTGAGATGCGGTGACCAGAATTGTACACAATACTCCAGGTGCGGCCTTACTATTGTTTTGTATAATGGCATTATAAAGTTGGCTGTTTTATTTTCAATCCCCTTTTTGATAATCCCTAGCATGGAATTGGCCTTCTTCACTGCTGCCACACATTGGGTAGACACCTTCATGAAGCTGTCCACCAACACACCAAGATCTCTTTCCTGATCCGTCACGGATAACTCAGAGCCCATGAGTTGATAGATAAAGTTTTGATTTTTTTGCCCCAATATGCATTACTTTACATTTGTCTACATTAAAACACATTTGCCATTTCACAGCCCATTCCCCCAGTTTGGAGAGATCCTTCTGGAGCTCTTCACAATCTTCTCTGGTTTTTACCACACGGAAAAGTTTTGTGTCATCTGCAAACTTGGCCACCTCACTGTTTATCCCTGTCTCCAGGTCATTTATGAACAGATTGAAAAGCACCAGTCCCAGGACAGATCCCTGGGGCACACCGCTTTTCACTTCTCTCCATTGTGAAAATTTCCCATTGACACCTACTCTTTGTTTCCTGGATCTCAACCAGTTCTCAATCCATAAGAGGACCTGCCCTCTTATCCCCTGACTGTGCAATTTTCTCAGCCGCCTTTGGTGAGGGACTGTGTCAAAAGCCTTTTGAAAATCCAGATAGACTATATCCACCGGTTCACCCAAATCCACATGCCTGTTGACCTTTTCAAAAAATTCTAAAAGATTTGTCAGACAAGACTTACCCTGTCAAGCCCCGCACACAGAACACACAGCAAGCCAAGTTCAGTTCTTTGCCAGGAACTTTAGTTGTAATCCAGATAAAGTACAAAGTACAGTTCGAGTCAATCCAGAATAATTTACAGAGCCAAATGCCAAGTTCAAGGGAAACAGAGAAACGTCGTAGTCAGGAAGCCGGTCCAAGGTCAGGAAACAGAGAACGCCGTAGTCAGAAAGCCGGTCCAAGGTCAGGAAACAAAGTCAGGATAACACACAGGAACGTGGTGGCAAGGTAAGTGACGCGTTGCTCCCACAGAGGGTTCAGGGTAAACTTGCTAGCTTATTCTAAAACAGGGAGCACAAAGTGTTCTGCTTATATAAAGTGTTCTGCTTATATACCGCCCCATACCACTACAAGTAGTCTCTGGGCGGTTTACAATTTTTTGATTACAGTGTGCAGGCTACACAAAGCTGGGTACTCATTTTACGACCTCGGAAGGATGGAAGGCTGAGTCTGCTACCGGGGATTGAACCCAGGTCGTGAGCACAGTTTTACCTGCAGTACAGGCATTTAACCACTGCGCCACGCAGTGGTTCCTGCTAGAACTCAGGGCTTTCAGATCTAATTCTACACCTATCATTAAAGATCCTTTCCCTAGCTCTCCTGTTAGTTCTCCTTTGCAGGATCCTGCTCCTAGCCCTTATAGGAGGAGGAGATGTGCCCTCAGCTGCGTCCTCAGACTCAGCTGCCTGCTGAGTTGAACTACAAGGCTCCTCCTGCTGCTCTCCAGCATTTAACCCTTCACATTTGGGTTCCATGACAGGCAGGGTCCTGGCATACCCTTACAGAAGCCATGATGATTTTCTCTCAGCAAGGTTTGTTCTTCTATATGTTTTAAGATTTTCTCTTGGATGAGGCTTTCCACCATCTTCCTTGGGACAGATGTAAGGCTAACTGGCCTGTAGTTTCCCGCCCCCTCCTTCCTTTTTTAAAAAATGGTGTGACATCCGCTATCCTCCAGTCCTCCAGCACTGTGGCCATTTTAAGAGACAAGTTGCATATTACCGTTAAGAGATCTGCAATTTCATTTCTCAGTTCCCTAATAACCCTTGGGTGGATGCCATCTGGGCCCGGTGACTTGTTAATCTTCAATTTATCAATTAGTCCTAAAACATCCTCTCTTTTAACCTGTATTTGATTTAACTCTTTAGTCAAGAGGGGCTGTTCAGGCAGCGGAATCTGCTCAAGGTAAAACTTCACTCAGCATCTGCTTCCTGAGGTGGCCCCTTTGCTCTCTTGTGGCAGGGCTACCTCTGGAAGAGGGAGGCAGTTTGCAGAGAGCTATGCAGTGAAGTATTACTATGAAATAAAGATGTTACACTGTCTCTCTACATTATGAGCTGGTGTGATGCTACGTAAGGATGAATCATTTTGTAAAACACACCTCAGAATTCTCCATTTTGCAATCCTACCTGGCTGACTGGCTGGCTGGCTGGCTGACAGACATCTAATTGTGGCTCACCCGGAAGGCCTTGTGGCTTAGCATAAACCCTTATCTAGTTTCCTGTTCAAAAAAGAAAGAGCCCAGCATGCAGCAGGGTAGCTTCCTTTTGGAACAGAGAGCTAGGGGAAGCTAGGCCTATGAGCAAACAGATGACCCCCTGCATAGGGTGTGTGTCCTTTACACTTTTGACCCTGAAGCCAGCCCACCACATCTACTGCAGGGGGGTCCTCCCACATGCCAGAACAGATTTGAGGTAAGGTGGAGAGACTTGCAAAGGTGCAGGAAATTCAATCCACTGGTGGCATATTTTCCACTTGTGCAGGGGTTTCCAAATTTTTTGCAAGGAGGGCCAGATTTGGCAAGGTGAAAATGTGTGGGGGTCGACCATTCAGCCACATTTGGTCCCCGGGCTGGACTTTGGACAAGTCTGTGTAACATGCAAGGACGAAGGGAGGATGCTGCAGCAACGGAGCCAGGGAAGGGTTGGCTGGGAAGGTGGCTGGGTGGTGGTGGACAGAGACAGGGAGGGCAGGCAAAACATAAAACTGCGAGCTGATGCCTCCATCTGGGATGGGGAGGGGCCAGCTGGTGGGGATGCATGACAGGCTGAGCTGGTCAGGAGAAGAGGCCATGGGCCACTCAAAATTTGTAAACGGGCTGCATTTGGCCCCCGGGCCTGACTTTGTACATGCCTGAACTAGTGAAAGGACCAAATGGAGGAACTCAGTCCATTGCTAAATTGTTGTGGGAGCATAGATTTCTGCCTGGCAATACCAAATGAGCATTATTTAATGAGCACAGAGGATTGTCCTGTCATTTTGTCTGTAATACATCCAAGAACACGATTTTGGTAATTTCCCCTTAATTCCTTTCCCCTCCTTCCAAAGCCTGGAATTGCCATTCCCATTAGAAACCCCACTTAATGGTTCAGATGGTGGAAATCAACATGCACGTGGGTTGAAATACAGAACATAAAATTGCTTTGCTGATGGCATGAACATTTCATAAATAATTTTCAACGCTGCTTGCAGCGCTCCCTTATCACACCAGGTTTTCCTGATGGAGCACATTTGACACGTGGAGTGGGAAAGCTGCGAAACAGCCTCCAGTAAACGTTTAGGTTAAAAAAATTAGCTCAATGTGCTGATCAGAAACTGTCAGAAAATGTAATAATATTCTAAGCAGCTGATGCAGCAGCCAGTCAAGGACTGTTAACAAGGCCAGAGCGTTACTCTCCTGGGCAATGTTAGCACAAGGAATACTGACAACTGGCAAAGCATTGAATTCCTTGCATTGTGGTTGCATTCCAGCTTGGGAACACAAAAAGAAATCCACCCTTCTTGCTCAAGTGTCCTGACATTCCTTCTAATTTTCCACTCTGGTGGGCAGGACTCATTTCTTCAAGTGGGCAACTTCAATCACACACACAAACCTCCCCTTGTCTGTTCTCGTCACTGGAACAGAAACAATTGCTGTGGGTGCATGGGAGCCCTGCACAGAAGGGGTAGATTGACATGAGTGCGTCCGTGCATGGACATACCTTAGAGACAATCTTGGATCCAAGTGAATGAATTCCTATCAAAGCTGTGGATATGTCTGATGACCGAAATCCATGTTTCTGGGGGTGATTCTTGTAGTTGTTTTCAGCAGTCTGACAAAGGACCTGGCAAAATGCCCCTCATCCATGAAAGCTTACAAATCTATCATATGATGACATTTTCAGTACTCTGTAAAGGCATCACCTAGAACAGTGTTGGTGAACCTATGGAACAGGTGCCAAAGATGGCACTCGGAGCCCATTCTGTGGGCACCCAATATCGCCCCCTCACAGCCACCTGTATTCAGGTAAAATTGCAGTATTGGCATTTTGCACAAAATTGGTGGGTTTTGAATTTGTGCAGTTTGGGCACTCAGTCTCTAAAAGGTTCGCCATTAGAGATGGGCACGACTTGAAAAAAATTTTTTTCGAGTTGTCGTTAGTCGGGCCGGTTCCGTTTCGGCTCGTTTCCGTTTTTCGCGAAAATTTGCAAAAATTAGTCGGTTCGTTTTTTCATTTTTTCGTTGTCGTTAGTACTGGTTTGGGGATGGGGTAGCGGGCTCCTGGAGGGAGCTACAGGAGTCAGCCAGAGCCACAAGTGACGGACTGGCAGACTCTTTGCACCCGCTGTGTCTCACGTACTTGCATGTAGTGCAATGCAAGTAGATCTGGCTTAGGGTTAAGACGGGTTAGCGGAACGGCTAGGGTTAGGCTAGTTACGGGTGAGGTTAGGGTGAGTATTGGGGTGCACCTCTGGGTGCCTCTCTGACCCACTTAGAAGGACAGTGTACTGGCGTATGGGTTAGGCTTAGGGTTCGGGTTTGGGCTACGATTAGTGGGCTGTTTATGCCCGATTGGCACATCCCAGAAGTCTCTGTGGTCAACCTGGCCAAGTGGCCATGCGATTGGTGGAAAATTTGCATGGTCTACTCCCATGGGCGAGCCCATCATTGCAAATGTGCAGGTGTAAAAAAATAAAATAAAATAAAATCAACGGAGACTTTTTTTGCAAGAAAAACCCACTGCTGCTACTGTAAAAATTTAAGCATTTAAAATAGCCAATTTTCGCATCTTTCTGTGGTGCTTTGGTGGGGTTTTGGGCAACGATTTCAAAAAAAAAATTGCGGTCGCCATTTTGGATCCCCCCCCACCGCATGGCAAATGGATGCACCCTCCCAGCCTGGTACAGTCAGCAAAACCTGGCCATGCGATTGGTGGAATGGCTCCAAAACTTTGCATGGTCCACTCCCATGGGCGAGCCCATCATTGCGAATGCGCAGGTGTAAAAAAATAAAATAAAATAAAATAAAATAAAATAAAATCAACGGAGACTTTTTTTGCAAGAAAAACCCACTGCTGCTACTGTAAAAATTCAAGCATTTAAAATAGCTAATTTTCACATGTTTCTGTGGTGCTTTGGTGGGGTTTTGGGCAACGATTTCAAAAAATATATTGCAGTCGCCATTTTGGATCCTCCGCACTGCATGGCAAATGGATGCGCCCTCCCAGCCTGGTACAGTCAGCAAAACCTGGCCATGCGATTGGTGGAATGGCTCCAAAACTTTGCATGGTCCACTCCCATGGGCGAGCCCATCATTGCGAATGCACAGGTGTAATAAAATAAAATAAAATAAAATAAAATAAAATCAACGGAGACTTTTTTTGCAAGAAAAACCCACTGCTGCTACTGTAAAAATTCAAGCATTTAAAATAGCTAATTTTCGCATGTTTCTGTGGTGCTTTGGTGGGGTTTTGGGCAACGATTTCAAAAAAAATATTGCGGTCGCCATTTTGGATCCCCCGCACTGCATGGCAAATGGATGCGCCCTCCCAGCCTGGTACCAGCAGCGCAGCAGTAGCAATAGCCAAGGAGAGGGGGGCGGGGAAACCCCCCCCCAAATAAAACACCCTTCTGGCCTGGTAGGTGCCCTCAGACAGTTTTCGCCTACTTTTAGGGCCGGGAATCGGGTTTTTTTTTTTAACTTTTAATAACTTTTTTTCTGTGCCGCTTGGCATTGCGCGATGCAAGTAACGAGCACGACAAATCAGACCAAATTGTTCGTTCGTCGGTTCGAGCTCGAATTCTGGTGGAGTAATTCCCGTTTCCGTTTCCGTAGAGTAACGGATACGAGTAACGGAAACGGAAACGGGAATACCGCTAAGTCGTGCCCATCTCTATTCGCCATCAGTGATCTAGAGCCTGGGGGATGTGGGGAGGAGCCAGACAGAACAATTTATGACCCATAGACAAGACCTTTGTTTCTCCCTTGCAAGATATTTGGTTATGCTGAAGAGTCTGAGATACCTTTGAATAACCATTGTGTGAGATCATAATGAGTGAAGGTGTCATACCTCTGAGGTCACGTGATGCTGGAGCAACAGCAGGGCTCTAACTTCTTGGTCTCAGGCCACTGGGCTGCTTTCCTGCCTTGACAGCCCTAGGGCAGCTGAGTGAGTTAAGGAGGCCTTGGCTTTTCAAAATGGCTTACATTTACTGTTCCTCTGGGAATAATAGTAGACTTTCTTGGCCATGCGGGTTCATAGTTGGTAGAGATGTCCTCTGTATCCACAGATATATTGCTTCCTGTTTTGTCTTTAGCTCTGAACCTACATTAAGGAGTTGCTGGGCAATATAGGCATAAAGAGTTGAGGTCTGGCAGGGCAGTTGATGTGGTACTTTTGAGAGTGTTTTTCAATGGAGGTAAGTGCGTTGGATAGGGGACAGCCAGACTTAAGCTGTATTTCAATAATAGCCTTTCCACATAGATTGGAAAGAGAGGCCTCTGTGGGGGTCTTTTGTTGGGTGCTTCCTTTCTCACAGAGCCGTTGGTGCAGTTGTTGGGAGCTGAACATTTCTAGAACATTCGCCCAGTCTTTCTAATTAGTACATGTACAGTATTATTCCATGTATAAAACTATATTTTTGTCCAAAATTGTTAGACTAAAAATTGAGGGTCTTTTTATACATGGAAGTAAGCCAGGGAGAGAACCACGCAGTGGTGAAACCGTCATTTTGGTTTGGAAAAGGGGGGGTCATCATTCATGGGGGTGTCTTATAGATGGAAAAAAATATGGTATTTAGTCTCTGGAATTCATTAGGCTCTATTGGGTTAATTTTTCATAACAATTGTCATGAGAAAAAGGGTTTTGTTTATGCTGTTCTGAAATGAACGTACCTTTTCACATATTTATTTCTGATTCTGCAGGGTTATAAAATGATTGTGTCTGAAATATTTACCCATTTGATAAATTAATATGCCTGTTGACTTGTTTAGGTTAAGAGTTCTCTTCAGGAGTCAATTTCTATTACATTTCCATAGTCATAGTCTTAATTGGTTGCTCAAAAATTTTATTAAAGAGTTAGTGGTTTATGAAGGTTAATATTTATTGCATGATCATCTAGGTAAAAGAGGAAAACTAGCCATATATTTTTGTAGGATTTGTTTTCCAGAACAGGTGAGTAATTACATTATGGGAAACAGTATGGATCAGATCAATAAAGTTTTTTAAAGGGCACAGTTTATTAATGGGTTGACTTTAACATGTCAGAACATCTTCCGTGCCTTATTTCTGATAAAGCTTACAAGCACGTGATCTGGAAAGGTTCTCTTCAAAGGTTCTCTCCCCAGCCATGCCAGCTCTGGACATCCTAAGAGCGGCATGACTAGACTGCAAACTGCTGCTACTAGAGATGGACACAAAATGAAAAAAATATTCATCCATAATGAAACGAATAACGAAAATTGTGATAAAATTGGAACAAACCGAACAGAACCGCGAAAATTAGGTTTGTTACATTTTGTTTTCGTTAATAGCGACATGCAATGAAATGAGATGCTTTTAAATGTTAAAAAACGTCGTGAATATCAGTAAAAGCCCAGCGATAATTATTTATTCTGCCTGATAATACCTACCAGGGGGGGTGGGGTCCTTAAAACATGCATTTATGTCTTTTCTCAGATCGCTGTATTTTTTTTTTCCTTAAAGGGGAGTTAGGGGACATTGACCCAAAATGGCTCCCAGATAATATTGATTTCTTGGATATTAAAATACCCTGGGCATCTGTAAAAATGCAGTGATAATTATTTGAAATTATTACCTACCAGGGGGTTGCGGTCCTTAAAACATTTGTTTTTGTCTTTCTCCCATTGTGATGTATTTTTCCTTTTTCCTTTAAGGATGACACAAAATTGATTCCAGCCACAAGATGGATGCAAGCCATGTGATGGGATCATGTAAATTCTTGGACAATTTCAAACAATAGCATGCCCAGGTTGCAGACTGGGTAGGTGTGGCAGCCACAGAGGGCATAAAAGGCTTTGGCAGCCCCCGTCCTCCTTGCAGTCTGCGGTGGGAGTTAGGGTGGGATTGCTGTCTCTGCAACTCATTACTTTAGGCCAGGCAGACAGGTGTGTGTTCCTGCTGGCTGTGTACCTGCTGGCTGCAGCCTGGCTCTTAGGGGAGAGAAAGAAGAGATTTCTCTTGCTGCCTCCCTGTGTGCGTGCGTACCTCTCGGTGAGTACCCTCCCCTGCCCCACAGTGCAGTCACACTGCGGCTGCCTTACGCCCTGGGCAATGCCAGCCACTGCCTTTGCAGCCTCCCTGCGTACCTAGTCTATAATGTGTCTCTGCCAGCATCTTTTTTTAGTGTTTTCCCTCTGGTCTGGGGGGTTGGGGGATGTCCGCCTGCAGAAATGCTTTAAGTTGTGCAAAAAGCGGGTAAAAACGAAAACCAAAAAACCAAAAAAAAAATGAAACAATTTTTTTTCAAAAACTTCACAAAAAATGAAAACGAACTGAAACGGACCCACAACTAAAAACAAAAAATGAAACATCATTTTTTTCGATTTGTGCCTATATCTAGCTGCTACAAATGAGCAGACAAACTGCTGTCCCCCCTTCACCTGGGTCTGGGGAGTTGCCAGGACCCTGCCTGTCACAGAACCTGACTCTGAGGGGTTAAATGGTGAAGAGCTGCTGGAGTAGCCTTGCAGCTCAAGTCAGCAGGCAGCTGGGTCTGATGCCTCAGCTGAAAACATATCTTCTCCCCCTAGAAGGGCTATGAGCAGGATTCTTTGATGCTAGATGGGGAATCAGGTTGGGAACCCTGAGTACTAGCAGGAGCCTTTCTAGAAGTAAGGGTGTGTTCCCTGTTTTGGGATAAAGCTGGTAAGCTCACCTTGAGCTCTCTGTGGGAGCAATGCATCATTTGAACTTGCAACCGTGTTCCTGTCTGTGACCTTGGCTCTGTTTCCTGATTTTGGACTGGCTTCTTGGACCACGGCTTGATCTGTTCCCTTGAGTTTGGCATCTGGTTTCTGTGAGATATTCTGGTTTTGACTTGGACTGGTAATTGCTGGGATTCTGTTTTCTATCTGGCACTTGATTGTAACAAAAGACTTGAACTTGCCTGGCTTTCCACTAAAGATCTTGGCAAAGAACTGAATCCTGTTTGTGTGTGTGCTCTGTGTGTGGGGCTTGACAAGAGTAAACTGGCTACAAACAAGCTGACAAGCTGCCAAAAATGGCTCAGAGATCCCGGGCGGGGGGGGGGGGTTGCAGCAGCTTCTCAGCTCGTTAATGCCAGCAGTTTATTCACCAACTTACTCTGGAACTCCCAAGAGTGGCCTGGCTGGTGAGTGAAATGTGGTTAGAAATAAGACAACAAGCTGCTGCCCCCCTTCACCTGGGTCTCTGCGTCAAGCCGTTTCTGCATGCAGACCTGGGCAAAAAGGGGGGGGGTGGCTGCCTCGACGCAGGAAGGGGTTGAGCGGATTAGTCACCCTTTGCCTGTCACGCCTCCTGATTTAGGGAAGTCAGCAAAAGGGGGGGGGGAGCTTTTCACCTGTCCTGATCCAGCAAAGAAGGAGAAAAGCTTCCCCCTTTGTGGGGTTGGGGGTAAACCCCCTCAATCAACAACAGCTGAAGGCTGCTGCAGCCCCCCCTGCAGGGTGATTTTTGACAGCTCAGATCTGTCAAAATCAGTTGTCTGTCAGGCTGTCAGTTGATTGAGTGGGTTGGGACAGCCTTCCCATGGGAAAGCATTGAAAACCAAAGCAATCCATTCCCTGTTTTTGACTTTTCTGACCTCCGTAATATATTAATTGGTTTTCAGTACATTCCTAGGGAAACTGTGTTTTGCAAGAGGAAATCTTCATAAAATGAAAGGACCTGTGGAACATATTAATTTTGTCTTACAAAGTACCACTGTAATTGATTTTTGGGGTAGGCCTCTAGGAGTTTTGTTTGCCTAAGCAGGGGATTTTCCAGGCCCTAGTGGAAACCATAGGTGAAATTTATACATTTTCTGAAGTTTACACAAAATAGACAGGAGCTGGAGCATGGTTCTGAAGAAGTAACAATTCTCTTATAAACCTGTAAAGAGCTTCTCTCTTCCCAATGCTCTCAGTAGTCTGCAGGCCCAGAGTCAGTAGCAAAGAAATAAAGAGGAACATTTCCAGGAGAACACAAAAGGGCTCTTAAAGTAGTAGACAGACCCCTTTGCTTACTTAGACAGCATAATACCTCCAAAGATGTGAGGTTTTGGACCTGGCAAAGCCAAGTTATGGGAGTGAAGAGCAGGAAAGTCTTAATCCATGCCAGGGAAAGATGTCCCCCTGCAAAGGGTGTGTTTCCTTTCCACTTTTGACCCTGAAGCCAGCCCACCACATCTACTGCAGGGGGGTCCTCCCACATTGCCAGAACAGATTTGAGATAAGGTGGAGAGACTTGCAAAGGTGCAGGAAATTCAAGCCACTGGTGGCATCTTTTTCTCTAGTGAAAGGACCAAATGGAGGAACTTAGTCCATTGCTAGATTGTTGTAGGAGCATAGATTTCTGCCTGGCAATACCAAATGAGGATTATTTAATGAGTCTTCAATTCTACAGTTTAACATATTCACATGGGGTATACTGTAGCTTCTCTTTATATATATTTATTTTTATATGCAAATTTTAGTGTAATATTTGTATATTGGGTTTCTTATTTTATTTAATCTCTATTAGCTATTTTTACTTGTTTTTTATATTGGGAGCTGTGTAACAAGTAAATTTCCCCAGATGTGGGATCAATAAAGATTTATCTTATCTTATCTTATCTTATCTTATCTTATTTATCTTATCTTATCTTATGAGCACAGAGAATTGTCCTGTCATTTTTTCTGTAATACACGCAAGAACATGTTTTGGTAATTTTCTCTAATTCCTTTCCCCTCCTTCTAAAGCCTGGAATTGGGCTGAAAAAAAAGGGTCTCGACTTACATTAGGGTGAAGGACAAGTGGCAGATTTTAAAAACTTTTCTCTCTCCCAAAGCAAGCGCCAGTGTCCACCATTGGTGCTTGCTTCAGGAGAGAAAAAAAGTTTTAAAAAAACCACCACTTCTCCCCCCCCCCCCCCCACGAATCAGGTGCACAGAGTGAAAAGTGGTGTGTTTTTTAAACTTTTTTCTCTCCCAAAGCAAGGGCCGATGCCACTGGCACTTGTTTTAGGAAAGAAAAAAAAGTTTTAAAAACTCACTGCTTCAACCCCCCCCCGCCCCAATTGGAAGAAGGAGAAAAGGAGGAGGAGGAGGAGGAGGAGGAAGGGAAGGGGATCCACCTCCACTGCCAGCACCAGCTTGGCTAGGGTAGTGGAGGGAAATATTGACTCAGGTTATACTCTAGTCAATAAATTTTCCCACTTCTTAAAGGCAAAATTAGGGGCCTCGACTTATACTCGGGTTGACTTACACTCGAGTATATATGGTACTCTGTGGACAAAGAGCCTTATCTCCCAGTTCAATGGAGTAAACCTCAATGGAACAGCCTTGATTGCCAAACATGGCTTCATTCCCGGCCTTGAGGTTCTAAGTTCTTTCTTCACACTCTTCCTTTCCAAAGGCCATTCAATAAGCAAAATAACTGGGCTTATAAGACAGCTACCAATGATTAAGTAGTTAATTAGGTAAACCAATCCAGCCTTGAAACTCCTTGTTTCTCTCTCATTGTTCTTAGCTCAATAAGTAGTTTGCAGTCCTTCCTTACACCAGCTATGTAAGCATGCATCACTTGCCTCCTTACACAGGTGGATTCTTATTACCACTTTGTATTACCACTTTGCTTGACTTCCTTCCTTATACAGGCAAAGTCTCCATCCAGGTAAGATATCAAAGTTGGTTTTGGGTTGTATTACCAACTTGCATGGCTTCGTAATACAGGTGAAATCTCCGACCAGCTAAGAAATTAAATTTGGTTTTGGTTTGTGTTTCTGATATGCGTGACTTGTTTTCTTACACAGTTGAAATCTGTGTGGTAGTGCTAGGAGTCAGATTGCAGGGGTGGGTGTTCCCACTGTTCAAAATATCACACTCAGCAGTACATCCTCAGATTACCACCCACAGTCATGCCCCCTGTCCTTTTGAATAATAAAAAACCAAAAATGTCTAAATGGATTTGAATTGGCCTTTGCATTGTGTGTGATCACTAAAAACAACAGCACGCGCACACACACGCGCACGCGCACGCGCGCGCACACACACACACACACACACACACACACACACACACACACACACACACACACACACACACACACACACACACACACACTTTCCAGGTACTCAATTTACCACACTTGGAAGGATGGAAGGCAGAGCGAACTTGAGCTGGCTACCTGGGGTTGAGCCCAGGCTGTGAGAACAGATTTAGTTGCAGTACAGAAGCTTTACCATTCCCAGAACTATGGCACTCCTAAGTCATTTTATGTTTCTTTTCAAATTACTGCTTCTGGGTTTGGGTGCTGATTATTTGCTACTTCCTATACTTTTGTACACATGTCTAAAAAGAGGGATGCACATGTGAAATAGAGAAACGATTGCCATTATAGTGTTCAGAGAGTACCACTGACTTGGTCACCTTTCCCCTCAGAAACAGTATTATGTTCCAATAATTTCATTTTACTGCAGTTCCTTTAGTAGCAACTGCTGTGTGCCCTATATGTATGTGGGCGGTGATTTTTTGGGGTGGGTGGAAGGGGAGTTAACACTCACTCTGCAGCGACATCTAAAATGATTGCTATGACACTGTTTCCCCCCAACATCCACTCTTAACAGTGAACTGGATTGTTGTGAACTCCACAGGAATTGCAAAGACTTCTTTCCAGAACTGCAGCCTATCTTTCATCATGTAGCCTTCCTTGAACTACCTTCATCTCTGCGGAAGCTTTATGGCTTTATTTTGTTGTCCTGATGCAGCTTAATGGAGGTGAGATGTACAAGATTCTACCTGAGTGCTACAAGAGCTAGTTACCTAGGAGAGGAGTGCCCCAGATAAAATTGTCTGAATGTCTGGTGTGATCTTGAAACCTTTGGCAACAGGGAACTGTTCAACCCAGTAAACAATAAAGGTCTCTTTTTAAAAGCCTGGGGTGATAAGACATTGCTCCACTCCTTTGCAAACGGTCTACTTCTGCCATGCCTGTGTTATGCCATCCAAGTTGTGTTCCTGAATGAGCAGATGCCAGACAGAGTATTGCAAACCCATGTTTCCCAAAGTTTAGTGTTGCAGGAGCTCAGAGTTACAAGTCCCTTGGATCTGTTCAACTTCTCCAGCCACGAGGGAAGGAGTCACGGGAAGTAAACACCTTTTAAAAGCATGTATGGTAGGAAAAAAAGAAATGATCACAAGGATACAGCAAGATGGTGTGGCGTCCAGCTGAAGTGGGACATCTTTTCATGGCTGGGTAGATGCTGGGCAAGCACAGCAGAGGAAGCATCTCAGCTGTTGGTGAGAGGGCATTTCCTGAAGTGGGCAGGGTTTTTCACTTTGTTGGAACCAACCCCACCTGCTTTGCTCAGGCTCATTCCCTCTTCTCACACTTGCATACCTCTTCCACTAACTGTAATATTTTTTAAAAGGACTATTTGGGGAGAAGAAGAAGGAAGGTTAGTCCTTCCTTCCCTGTCAGTCTCTTCCCATAGAACCACCTGTATTGCCACCAAGCTGTTAAAAATACATTGGTTTCCGGTGCACAAATGAAAGGTTTCTAAATGCCCCATTAAAGGTCAGGAAGGGAAATCACTTATCTTCCAGATGCTGAAATCAGTAGAGAACTGCACCTAGAGTTGGCCCTCAGAATCAGTAGAACTTAGAGAGGAATTCACTCACCAGCTATCATGTTCCATATTTTCAGTTCTGGAAAGAGTTGGAGAAACGTCTGAGTTCTTCCTAAGAAAAGTAAACTGAAAATTCTTGGTGGTCTATAAGTAAGGAGTTACACTTAAGCAAAGAAAATGGCACAACTGGTTCAGTATCTAATCCTTCTTTGAAATAAATGCTGAATCATCACCGCCTGCATTGGGCAGCCAGTTGCAGAAACTAATTGGACTACGTACCCAAAAAATCAGAAGCAAAGATTTGTGTTTCATGCCAAGAATGAGCTACAGTAGGTATAAGAAATAATCACATTCTAGCACTTTGTTGCTACTGCAATTAGTGGAGCTTTGTGACTCTGGTGCACATGTTCTTAATAGTTAAGGACACCTAGGTTTTAACCATTCATCAAAGGAAAGCTTTGCAAAGGACAGGTGCTTCATCAAACTTTGGCTTTACTTTGTATTTTATCGGTATACAGTATGATGTAAAAATTAGATGGAAATTCAAACAGTTGATAAATACTGTACAGTGGACCCCAGTATAACAAACGGTTTGTATAACATAAAATCTGTACAACATAAAAAATTCCAGAGATAGGGGAAATTTGCTTAACAGAATCGCCTATGGGGCAAATCCGTACAACATAAAAATGGTCGCGATTAGGGATTATTCTGTTTTCAATGCATTCCTATGGGAAATTTGTATAAAGGAAAATTTGCTTAACATAGTTTCATTAATTCCTTTATACAAGGTACCACTGTATATGGGTTATCATTGCATTCAGGGCACCACATGTAAAAAACTGATTCTATGACATATATTAATCCTGGTAAAGAAAGTATGAAAGGAGATGGAAGAAGAGGGCTTGAGAAGGCTATCAAATTGGGAAACCTTTTGAAAATAGGAAAATTTATGATACTATAAATCTGATAAAAGGGTAGCATTGATTTGAGTGAATCTGCTTTTTCTGTAATTGTGTGTATTTGTGTGCAACATAGTTTAGAGTAAAGATGTGAATGTAAGGGCCTGTCCAGACAGGGGATTCAGAGTAGTTTGGTATGTGCTTAAAAAGTTAATATCTTCAGTGTGATCTATTTTATCTTTCACTTGAGCAGTCTTTCTGTTCAGATTGGAGATGTTTATACTCCCATGAGAAGAGTGCACACAGGTCTTCCAATGAGCTAGCATGCTGCAAAGTCATCTGTGCTAGATCTGTGATGCTGCTCAATCAGGAGCTATGCAGGGACAGGCACCATCTTGCATCCCTCTCTGGCCAGCAGCACAAAGCAGGAAAGATGATGTCACAGAGTGCTTCCTCATTGGATTTTAACCCTGTGCGAGACAGAGAAAGGTAAAGCAATTGGATCTGCATGCATCAGCCAGTTCCGAGGACCACCTGGGTTCGCTTGGTTCATTTCGTAACCTACTAGTTCCAAAATGGAATGCCCATCCCTACAGTCTATGAATCAATCTGGAGAAGACCTAAGTCTGGTTTCCAAGTGAACCCTATGTATTAACAGTATCAGACCTTATGTAGAGGTATCCACAGATATATACTACAACCCCCTCTCCATTTACACACATGCATGCATTTGCATTAAACAGTTACATTAAAAACTGTACCTGGATGAATTCTTTCCATGCGTAAAACATTCTGTAACAATTTTCTTAATTTTAGATTTTAAAGACTTTTACCTAAACCCTTGCTTGCTCTAAAGATGAGTTTCAGGCCTTTTGAAAATTCATGCAAAAAGTCAGAGGAAATGGAAAAAATTGTGCTCGCAATAATTTTAGAATGCAAGTAGCTTCAGGCTTCTGTATGAAATTTAGTTCAAGGAATGATTGCACATTCACAATCAATATCCTTTAAGAAGCTCTTTGTGTCACAGCTATTTTATCTCCTTGTTTCTTACTGTCTAATGTTTGGCTCTAAATTGTGTTTATTTGTCATCCATCCCCTTTTCTGTCCACTTTCTGTGGAGTATGGTACAAATGGAGGAGAGGTCCCAAAAAGACAGCAAACCATTTTTTTTTCATTCAGTATCACTTCTTAGTGTATACTTGGATACACATCATACCTGTCAACTGTCCTGTTTTGGCTGGGAATTACCATTTTTTTAGCCTTTGTTCCACCGTCTTCCTGGACCATTTATTTTTTACAGAAATGCCCTAGGCGGTGGCATTTGACAGGGAGGCTTTTGGCTGGGGACTTGGTGGAGAGAGGGGAATGAGCTGGTGTGGCTGCAGCTTGGCATGGTGGAAGGGGCAAAGTGCCCACCCACCCTCTCTTTTTTTTACCTCCCATGATGACAACAGCAGAAGGAGGAGGAGGAGGAGGAGGAGGAGGAGGGGCTGGGCGCCCAGCACTGAGCTTCCACGCTGGAGAGGCTGCATCTGGCCAGCGGGATCCATTGGGGCAAGCAGGTGGGCAAGCAGCAGGATGCAGCTGAGCGAAACGGAGGCCAGCTGAGCCCAGGGACCTCTGCCGCGGCCACCGGGCCTCTCCCCCTGTAGGACCACAATGCCTCACCTGTGCCCTCCAGTGTAGCAGTGGCCCTCTAAGGCTCCTCCTGCTGCTGCTGCTGCACTCCTCCTCTTCCTCGTCCTTTCTCAGCGGCAGCGAGGAGGTGGCAGTGGGCTGGGCCTGTCCACTGGGGATGTAACCTTCTTAGCTGCGTGAGTGCCAGGTGGCTCCTGACAGGGCGGCAATGGCATCCAGGACCCCCTCTGCCCTGCCGGTGCTGGGGCTGCAAGGGACACAGAGCACAGTTGCTGCGCAGGGGAAAAAGAGGCAGGTGTCACATACGCAATGATGTTTTTTTTTTTGTATTTGTGATATGATACACATTCTGAAACATAAGAGAATAAACAATAAAGCAAAATTCATGGAAGAGATCTTGGAGATGCAAATTGCTTCTGGAAAAATGTGAAGGTTCCCCTTCTGTATCTTTCCTCTTACAATTTTACAGGATTCTTAAAGAGAGGGTTCCTTATTTGGTAAGTAAACAAGTAAACAAACACACTATTATGTCTGTAAATTTCATCAATTTTAGCCAGAGAGAGAGAGAGAGAGAGAGAGAGAGAGAGAGAGAGAGAGAGAGAGAGAGATTTCCATTCTTTGTATTTAATGTTAGTGAGGAGGATGCTCGAAGATCTGGATATCTGAACTATGTTTGGGTTCAGACCAGGGTCAAATCATGCAGCCTCTTAACGGACCAAGGATGAACAGAATTCTTTTTTAGATTATTGAACTGGGGCACAAACTAATGTGGTTTGTGTATATCTCCAGCTATTACCTTACCATTCTACTTTGCTTGAATAATAGTTAGAAGAACTATAGAAAAAACAATCTGTATAGGGATGAAACTGCCTCAAGTCATGGTGAGTGTATATATCTCTGGGCCTTTTCACACGACCCCTAAGATCCGCTGGTCCCTTAAATTCGGACCAAAGAAAGGGGTATAATTGATATTTTATGTTCTTTAGGGGTTCGTTGCCCTTCCTTCCTCCCCACCAGAGAAAGAGGGGAAAAATGCAGCTCACCTGGAGGAACTTCCCGGAGCTCCGTTTCTCTTCTGCTTGCTTTTCCCCCTCCCACCTCTTCTCTTAAAGGGGCAGGAGGCAAAAAAACACACAAGCAGAAGCCAGGAGAGCCCCACACTGACGAGATTAAATCCGGACCTGGGGATTTTCACCCACCTCAAGCAGGTACAAGAAAGTGCAGCTGGGTCGCGCTTAGGTGGGCGGGGTCGCACTTGATTGTCTGCAAAGTCCGGAGCTGGTGGGAAAACACTTGTAAGGTCCAGACCTTGCAGCCATTTCCTGCGGAGCTTAGGGGTCGTGTATAAAGGCCCTCTGTTTTACAGTGGGTGTAGAGAAATTCTTAAAACTCACACTGCATATTCTCAAGTTCTGTGTCTCATGGCAAGTCTTTTTACAAATCACCAATGTGTATGAAAAGGGCTATAAAAATTCATAGTGTAGTTAATTTATTACTTTAGTTTGCAGCTGTGAAACATAGGGAAGAGAAGTATTGGCTGAAATCCAGTAGTAAGTTGCAATTAGAGCATGTTGGAACTATACATTCAATTAGAGCATGTTGGCCCATTAAATCAGTGGAACTTAATCACCAAATCCCCACTGAGTCAATGGGCCTACTCTAGGTCCAAATTACTACTGAATATTAGCCAATGAGTATTAAGAATACACATTCTATGAGTTTGCCACTTTTACAAAATCAAAAACCGTGTTGCTTTTACACTGCTCAAAGAACTGTCTGGGATGTTTACAATGTTTACTTTTAATTGCCCTCCCCCCCAACTCCATGAGATTGTTACTCAAGGTTGACTCAAAGTCTGAGTCAACCTTGACCTGGTTTCCTGAGCCCAAGATAGAACTCAGGTCATGTGCAGAGTCTTGACTTTGGGTTGCAGTTTAATCAAGGAACCATGATGCTTTTTCTGTGTCAGAATTTGC
The DNA here is from genome assembly GCA_037367245.1 of Phrynocephalus guinanensis. Classification (NCBI taxonomy): domain Eukaryota; kingdom Metazoa; phylum Chordata; class Lepidosauria; order Squamata; family Agamidae; genus Phrynocephalus; species Phrynocephalus guinanensis. The sequence goes on along the minus strand of CM074735.1, from coordinate 55,142,054 downwards.
AAAAATGAATTTGTGTTCCTTTGACTAAACAAATAACATGCTGTTTAATCTTTTCCTCATAATTTATGAGATATAAAAAGAACAGAATAGTTGGGAAATTCCCATGGAATTTTGATACTTTTGATTGAATAGATACATTACATCCGTCCATCCATCCATCCATATTTATTTTTTTATATAGCAATAGATTTTATTTTATGCTATTTTTATAATTGATATTTTATGTTCTTTATCTGCATTGGTGCTTTTCGATATTGAAAACTGTATTTCATAGTGACACAATGTTCTTGTAATATTAACCTTTGTTAGCACTAATACAGTACTGTCAATCTTGGTTAACAATATTATTAATACTGTTAAAAATTTAAAAATCCAATCCCTCCCATAGCCCCCATTTTGCTGCTATTGATATGTTTGTGGCTTACAGTTGGGAGCATTCTTCTGCCAATAAGCGTCTGCTGCAGTTATCACCTGGGGAAAAGAATAAGGTTTATTACTGAGGAATGTCAGTATTGGCAATAATTATATCTGGCTCCATCTTGTGCCCTCCGTCACACTCACTGTTTAAGTACAACTCTGAAATGCTTCCCATATTAGAATTTAGGTTCCCAGCTGAATAAAATTTTTAACCTCTGGGCTAAAGACTCGCTCTTTTTTAAATTTGAAAGCTGGGAATCTAGGCTAGTGACAGGAGGGGGTTGAGTCGGATGGCTGCTACCCTGATGAGGTTTTTAAAAAGGAGACTCACAAAACTTAGAGATTTAACAACCATAGTTTTGTTTTTAAAGCAAAGAAAATGAAAAATGCCTCTGTTTTCTCTCTCTGTTATTTTGTTAGAAGCTGTCACGAAATATCACTGTGTAGCATGGTTCCCTACCAAAATGGCATATCCTGCATTTATTTTAACACAATTGGATAGGATATATTTCAAAATAGAAATTATTTTAGGATTATGTTTCCCTTTTGTTCAGCCAGTGATAAGAGAGGGAATTTCAGAGCTGTAGAATGAATAGAATGGCTCACATCATTTTAAGCATCTTTTTCTTTTATTTATTTTGTATGTCGTAACAGAAGACAGCATTACTGTGCCAGACTTCACAAAGGCTTAATTAAAATATTAAAATAATAAATTCTATGAGATTTAGAAATGCACAATATGAATAACGAACTTTTTTCTCCCCCCCCTCCCCACTCAGCTTAGTTTATTAAGTTTACTGAAATATACTATTAAGGTGGAGTGTGTGAATGATTATGGAAGAATGAGTGTGGTGTGGACTTAGAATGGATAGGCTGGGCTTAGAATGGATAGTAAAAAATTAGAGTGGCATCATAGTAATTTGTTCCTCCACCCCCATGTGTAGGAATTAATATTTTTGGTTGCTTTTTGTTAATGAAGTCCTGGAAACACACATATAATACCATGAACAGAGATGGGCACAAACTGGTAAATGTTTCTTTGTGATGACTCTTGGCTCATCCCCATTCATGAACCACAAACCACAAACATTCGTGACAAAACAAACTGTTTTGTGGTTTGTGTGATTTGGGATTCCCTGGAGTGATAGAAGAACCTCTCTGCATGTTAGAGGTGTCACAGTGAGTTTCCAGTTGATTCTCCTCCCAATCTCTTTCAAGTTTGGCACAAATTGGATGTGGGACGTCTAGGTTATAGCACCACCCCACCAAAGCTGGTTCCACCAGGAAAGTGCTCTTTAGCAGCTGACTTGGGAAAATTAACATGAGTGAGGGAATGTGGACCGGTTGTTCATCATGAGGTGGACCGGGAGGGATCAGAAATGGGGCAGGAGTTACAGACCAACTAGTTAAGCATCCTTTTCTCATGCCGCTGCTGCAAACAACAGAAACACCAGCTGATTTGCCCAGAGTATGGCCCCTATAGCCAGCTCTTCCCAGAGAGCAGACTTGGAGCTCCGTGCTTTGGCTACCTGACCTGACGACCAATCCCACACAGTTTTCTCTACGACCTCCCCAGCATTGTCAGAGGAATTGATAGAGTGGTTCCAGGCTCTCTGGTCAGGGGCAACACATATCCAACTCACCAATGGTGAGAATACTTCGGTGTTGCATTTCATTCTGGACAAGTGCATCTGCCTGAAACACCACAAAACAACTCAATTCTTCACTTCCCTGTTTCTTTTTGTGCCCCTCTCTGTTCATGGGCCTGAGGCTGGAGCGAGTCAAATTTGTTTTTCAAATTTGTACAGAGCTCATCAGCTCTGATCTGTATGAGCTTTATTTCAATACTGAGTGGGTTGAGGGGGGGCTTCCATGCCCTTAATTTCTTCCATAGTTTTAACAGAATTAACAAGGTGTAGACTTGTGCAGCAATTGTTTGTTCAACAGAAGGTGTATATATTCTATAAACAGCAGTAGCTCTTCCTGGTGGGAGAAGACATTACAAATGCTCTCAGAGATGAATTATTTCATATGTGTATTGCATCTTGAGTGCTATCCTTGAGAAAATTAAAAAGCTTACAGAAATGATTCAAAATGTTGTGACAGTTATGCTGCTACTTAGTCTCATATGAGCTGCTTCTTATACTTATATAATCCTAAATCAGGGTACTCCCAGATGGTCACATTGGATCAGTTTGTAGTGGGCTAAATAAGGTTGCTTAGGGTCACAGACAAGTGTGGTGACAGTGTGCCATTGGGTGCAATCCTGACATGTTGTTTCAGGTGAGGACACCACAGGATATCTCAAGTAACCCTGTCTAGCTCTTCATACCTTTAAAGGGAAAGGGAGAAAGCAGGAAAAAAAATAAAAAAATAAAAAGATCCCCGTTTATCTCTTCCTGTTTCCTCTTGCTTCTGGGAAGAAGGTTTCAATTATTTTTTTAACTAAAAGGCATAGGGCAACAACACCACTTTATAAGAATTTATCAAAAAAAACAAAAACAAAGCAAAACAAAAAGTCTCTCCCTCTCTTTCACACACAAACTTTTCAACTTTTCTTCATGGTGGGTCAGGAGGAAGCTTTCAATTTCCTGATATCATCTGCTTAAACCATCCACTGTTATCATCTCAGCAATCACACCTGATGGAAATGAACTAAAATCGAGCATAACACCCCCACACCCCCACACCCCCAGGTAGAAAACAAACAACAACCCTTCCCCTCAAAAACTAGCTTCTGATGGGCTACAAAAGTTGTAGATAGAAACAAATCAAGAAAGGGCTTTCACAATGGCATTTACTTTGCATGGTCACTTAATTCCAGAGCAGAACAGGCTGTGAGACAAATTCCTGTCTAGTTGTACTCTTTGACTCTGCTTGAATCATAAATCTTTTTTTTGTGTGTGTGTGTGAGTGTATATATATATATACAGTAATCCCCCGCCATTTCACAGTTCATGTACTGTGGTCCCACTATATCGTGGGACTGCAGTACATGCTGGGGCTCCAGCTGATTAGCGTTGGGGTGCAGGAGAAAAACCTTTATTTCCCCACCCCAGTGCCAGTCATCTGGAGCCCAGGGGTGGGAAGGGGACTGGAAGGGTTTAAAAAGCAGCAAGCTCCTTCTCCTGATGGAGGAGAGGGAGTGGTGCACCACTTTTTAAGCCCTTCCAGTCACCCATGCAAACGCTGCCTCCATGAATAGGTCTAAAAAGAGGTGTGCTCCTTCACCCGATCCCCGCATGGGGGGGGGGGGGAAAGGAAGCGGTGCACCACTTTTTAAGCCCTTTCATTCACCCAGGCAAACACTACTTTTTTGTTAGAGATTTTCAGTCATCGTGGGTCAGGTGGGTCCCTAACCCCCGCGATAGGCGAGGGGTTATATATACTATCCTAATTTACATATTGCTTGTCTCCTCTCGTGTTACCAATTCAATCACAGTTTTTCCCAACATTTGAGCCCAGTATAATTTATATCTCCTTTCCCAACTTAAATGAGCATACTTTCACACTTAGTTTCCTTACTATCTCATCCCTATTCTAGCTAACTTTACTTATATCTATTTTAATACAAAGCATATAGCCAATCTAATCTCAACAGTCTATTCAATCTCGCTATTTAGCTCTTCGATACTAAACAATTAAGGATATATTTGGCTAAATATATATAATCTATATATCATCCACATTATATTTACTCATTCTTCCAAAAAGTGCCTAATTTTAGCAATCATCTCTAATTCAAATTAATACTTTATGGGCTATTATAAGAGAGCTACCTCCAGGTCTATATATTTCACTTTATGCATAGAAATTCTTGTCTATACCTAACTGCTTCTATTCTTTTAAAAATCTAACAGATTAACATTTATATATTAGGTTTGCCTTCACATTTCCATTTTCCATTTCCCACATCATACCAATTAACCAGTAGCCTTAGACAATCAGAATACAGAAAACATTTTATGTAATAAATTAACTAAGCCAGAATTTCTTTTTTTCAATTTTCCCTTTTCCTGCCCAGCCCTCGCATGATGCATCCTTTGACTGCTGCATTTCCTGGTGAATCCACTGATTTATGGAACTGCTCAGACTAATTCCATCCCTATTGAGCTTCTGGCTGGCAGCCAAGATTCTATTGTTTGTTGCGTGCCTTTGTGGTTTACAGCTGGATTTGAAATTCGCTGGATTTTCAAACAGTATTTTAATCTATGCTTTAGTCAATACTTTATCTAATGCATATCGTTTTGGAAGACCTAAATGGCAAGAAGGCCAATAAATAAATGCTTCATCTGTCTGTCTATCTATCTATCTATCTATCTATCTATCTATCTATCTATCTATCTATCTATCTATCTATCTATCTATCTATCTATCTATCTGCCTGCCTGTCTGCCTGCCTGCCTGCCTATCTGCCTTTGGTTTATCTGCTGTATCTGCTGCATTTACATATAGCATTTATTTATTGTTTACACAATAAAAGCTACCTACCTACCTACCTACCTACTTACCTACCTAAACAGTAAATGAACACTTTCCAATATGAGATCTCATAGTTGATGGCTGATGTCCCTACCAAATATTCATCTTCCTTTCAATGTCTAATCTCCTCCTCAGTCTCATCACAGCTGATGTGAGGGGACAGGACTAACCCCTTGCTCCAGCAGGTCTGTTATTCCCAATCAGAGAATGACTGAATACGGTTATTATCAAACCTAAGCAGTCATCACCAATGCTTTCATACCGAATATGTCTTATTTTGACCTAGCAATATGTTGCACACACAGAGGCTTCAGATTTGACAATGAATAACTTTATTATGAATGAGAGCCTTGTGCAGGATTGGCTATTCTATAAGGTAAACCAGTGGCTCCCAACTTTAGGTAACTCAGGTGTTCTTGGATTGCAAGAGCGAATGAGAATAGCTGGTCGCATTAGGGCCGGAGGGGAATTTTTGACCACCTCTCTGATTGGCCAGGAGTGGTGGATGAGTTTTCACCCATCCCATTCTCTTTGTTATGGGGTTCCCAATTTTCCTACACCTCAGTCGCAATTGGTGGTCAAGGCAAGTGGCTAAATCACCTCAGGATAATAGTAGCCAAAATTAGAGTTTGTACACCGGCAGTCCTCGATGCTTGAAGGAATAGAGGATTAGATTAGATATGATAGATTTGGATGATTTATGACCCAGATCCAAAAAGTGATTTACGAGGGCTGCCCAGTCACAATAAGCTTGAAAAGCCATAGAGGCACTTGCACTTGTACATCTCCTCGGAAAGGACAACAGGAACAATAGCATGGATTAATACCAATAAATTGTGGCCCTATTTTAAATCCCACAAATGTGTCTTGTCTCTTATTTCTGGGCTTGGGGGACAAAGGGAGTCACTGGAATGCCTAACGATGTACCATTGGGTGGACCTGCTGTCCTCACCTCTCTCTTAGTGCTTCACTTTCTGGACATAGCTAGGTTCCAAATACCTGGCTCTGATGAAGATCTTCCCTCAAAGCCTTATGTGGGTGATAGGATGCTCTTCCTGGTTGCCTGTGTTCCTGTCATAGACAGCCTTCCATGGCACTCTACATATAGTGAGTGAGTCTGAGAAAGGAACTCCCCCCCCCAATTTGAACCCAGCCAGCTGTGCACAAATGCATACTTTCTGTGACAAATGCTGCTCTTGCAGGATGGAATGACAATGGGCGCTTTTACACGACCTCTAAAATCCACTGGCAACTTAAATTTGGACCAGAGATCGTGGGGTTTTGTTCTGCTTCCTGTGTTCCCACCCTTCCGCACTCCATTGCTCCTGTCTGCAGTGAGGGGAGGGAGGAAAAAAAGGGAGAAAAATGCAGGCTCACCTCCATCTGCCGTCGGAGCAGGGATTCCTGTCTGTTAAAGGGCAGCAGGGACAACAAAACAAACAGAAGGCGAGGAGAGCCCGGCATCCACAGCTTTAAAATCCGCATCAGAATTTTTTTACCTGCGGAGACAAGGTACTTATAAAATGTGCTGGGGCGTGCTTAGGTGGGTGTGGTCGTACTTCATTTTTTTTTAAAGTCCACAGCTGGTGCGAAAACAATTTTAAGCTCTGCATCTGGGAGCCCTTTGCATCGGATATTAGGGGTTGTGTAAAAGCAGCCAATGTTGGGGAAGAGCAGGAACAATGAAGGAGATGTAGCAAGGAGGGGGTAGCAATAGGGAGGCAGGCAGTGGGAACACTTGAGCTGCTACTGGCTCCATTTGTATGCCAGCCCATCGACAGAGCTCTGTACAGGCTATACAAAGGACCTTACATCTTAAATTAGTTCAGATTGCATTTTTGTTCCAGTATTGCTGGTTTTGATATTCTTTCGAGTTGTCTTTAACGGATTGGTTGGTCTTTTCAACTGCCATTTTCAATTGTTGTTTTTAATGAGAAATGAGATTGTATTTCACGGCTCTTTTATGTCAGTTTCTTTGTGAGGGCTTTGCCATTGAGGGCTATCTAGAAATGTTTATTTGAAATAAATTGCCAAAGAACGTTTAATCCACAAGAAGTTTATCTTCAAGACATATACAAAATCAGGGAAATAATTGCTTTTGTATGCTGGTATATACATTTATGTCACTGAACTTTTATAGTTCTGCTTCATTCTGTATTTGTCAAATCTCAAAGAAGGAAAAGATAATTATTAAAATAATAATAATTAGATAATTCCCAAAGGAATGTTTGTTTACTTACTGTGTATGACCAGAATTTTTAAAAAGCCATCTCACTTGAAACCATGCTTCTTTTTTTAATCAAAAAGGTTCTAATTGTGATACATGTTACATGTCATTCGGTCATTGTGATATAAAGTAGTGAGGAAGTGTTGTTTGATTGTTTACGATGACCGGTATAGTATTCAGGATATGTACACCCTAAAAATATACTGCATGCATGTTCCTTTTGTTCCAGGAGGCTCCTCTTTATGTGTCAGGTGTTGGTCTAGTTATGACACCGATTGCACAAATGCCTATCTCTCCATCCCAAAGGTCGTACTTAGGCATCCACAATGCTAGCCATTGATACCCTTGTTCTCCATGAACTTGTCTAATCCTTTCTTAAAGCTGTCAAGGCTGACAACTGTCACCACCTCTTCTGCCAGGGAATTCCATGGACCAATGATCCTTTGGGTGAAAAAGTACTTTATCTTATCTGTTTAATACCCTGTATAATTTAGTGTCATCAGCAAATTTGGCTACCTTGCTATTTACTCCCCCTCCTAGATCATTTATGAAGAGGTTGAAAAGCAGGGATCCCAGTACTGAACCTTGGGAGACCTCACTCTTTACCTCCCTCCACTTGGAGAAGTTTTCATTTAGTGCTACCCTCTGTTGTTAGCCAGTTGCTGATCCAGGACAAAACCTGTCCCTTTATTCCATAACTGGCAATTTTATTCAAGATACTTTGATGCGAGAACTTGTCAAAAGCCTTCTAAAAGTCCAGATAAATAATGTCAGCTGGAAGAAGCAGAAAAAGAAGTGAAAGAGAGAGAGAGAGAGAGAGAGAGAGAGAGAGAGAGAGAGAGAGAGAGAGAGAGAGAAGGATGAGAAATGCAGAGATAAGACTGGAAGGTTTCTCCACTTATCTTTTTCAACAGAAATATACAGTTCCTCTCTTTCCTCTCCATAATAAATCTACTGGATTCAATGATGGAGATCAGATGAGAGAGCCAAGAAAGATAGAGGATGAAATTCCAAGCAGAGCAAAGGCAAAGCAGGCTTCTCGTCTTTTACAAAGGAATCAAAGACACCCAAGCCCCTTCTGCTTTCAAAGCCCCCCCTTCTTCCTCTTTTCTGAGGCTGCCTTAAAAAGATGGTCTGCTCATTGATGAGATGGAAGCTTTCTCCCACTCCTGGAAACAAGAAGGAAACAGAGCTGCCAGCCCTATAGAGAGTCATTGTCTGAGCCAGAAGCCCCTCCATCTCACTTGTTCTGCAGGGACACCTACAACTCTGAGACTTTGTGCAGTTGTACCTCTGGCTATGGCCCAGCCTTGCTTTTTTAAAATCTTTTCCCTCACTTTCAGAATTGGGTTTCTTGGACACCACAAATGTGAACCTGGACCCGAAGAAGGTTGGGTGAGCTTCAAGCATGCAGTAGGTCAGACTAGCTGATGCCCCTCTCTCACCACATTTTGCATCACACCTGGTTTCTAAAGGAGCTCAAGTGAGCAAAACAGGCCTCATTCTTGCTTCCTCTTCACATTTGTCTGAGGTAGGGCAGGGTGGGAAAGAACTGGGCTTCCCACTGCCTGTTCACCATTCCTTCCTACTCCCTTTCCCTTTTCCCAACACTATTCTAAGTAGTGAGGTGAGCCACGACAGGACCTCTAATTTTTCTCTACCTTGGCATTAGTTCTGTTTCTATGTGTATAACGGGTCTGAGAACAATGTATGCGGCTCTCCTAGTCATATGTAGCTTTTCACTTGGAAACAAACTACATATGAAGGTGTATTGTCTGATACAGAAAGGCATTATGAAGGTAAATGAAGTAAATCACATTTTTAATGTACGAGTGAAAAATATACTCACAATTGCCTTCTTTTTGTATGAGGGCAAAGAGGACTGTAGCTATTTTAAGGCCTATATTTTTTTGCTCCATTAGATACTCCCACCTAATATTTCTACAAATAAGAAAATGCAAGCTGTAAAAGTATTTTTGTTTTAAAAAAACAGCTATTCGTTAGTGATGATGAGGGAGGAGGAGACAAGACAATGAAAAGTTAAGCTATATGTGTTGTGGGTTCTCTAGAGGTATCCAGAAATGAAGGGGATATGCTATTTTTGTCAGCTTGCGACTCCAGCTGACTGAAAATAAACTGTTTGGATCATAGAAGGAAACAGTGGCACTAATGGAGTCAGCAGCAAAATGCTTACTTTATGAGCATGAGAAATATCTGCTTGCCACAAGATCTTGGCTAGCTAGCTAGAAAGAGGGCAGATCAATTTTAATATCTCTGAAATTTATGCCTTACTGTAAGGAGATGTGTGACTCCCCAGTCCTTCCATGCTTGCTGCCATCTGTAAACATTACAAGGAACACACTTGCAATATCCTCAACTCTTCATCCTGTATGGACTATATAACTTCAAACTATTTTGATATTTAAGGAGTAGTTTTTCTAGTTTCATCCCCTCCCTTTGAGTCTCTGTGGCCAAGCGGGGATTCAAACCCAGGTCTCCAGAGTCTGAGTCTGTCACTCTGTAAACCACATCCCATGATGGATTACCTGCCCCCTTTTTTCTGACTTGCTAGTTTTGATTCTGTTCAATACTAATTATGAGTCAAATCTCTACTATTTGGTTGTTGTCTTGAATTTACCCCATGTTTACTGAACAGCTGATACCTTTGTTTTAAAGAGGTGGACAAAGTTATTTTTCCCAGATTACCACACCCAGATTCCCCTGCCCATGCTCATGTCCACATTTCTAAGGACTATAATTGAAAGAAATAATGTTTCCCATTCCTCAGCTTTTATAACTGTACTCTTCTTCACCACTTAAGAGTCCAGCAAATGCTACAAAAAGCTAATTATTAGTCAGTGCAGTTAGGACTAGAGGGAAAATAAATTTCAATATATAATCAATCCAGTTGGGAATTCTGTACTCTCCATTCAAACACATTTCCATCGCTTACTGATTTGGGTATCTTTTGAGACAAGCAAACATGAGATCTTTCAGGAGAAAGTTTATCTTTTGTTTATAACATTGTGTTCCTCCACTGTTATGCTAATGTTGTTTGGGACCACAGTTTGCTGTAACATAGTGGCATACAAATTAATTCAACTAAAAAGCAGTCTGCAGCAATACTGAAACACCTATTTCTGGGTGCAACAAATTTTAGATGAAGGTCGCTTATCAGGTTGGTATTTCTCACAGCTCCCCAAATTATTTCCAGGTTGTGTACTATTTTTGTGTAACAGATGTCATCATGTGGGCAATGATGACATCCGTTCTATACATGGATTGCACCCATTGCCAACAAGATACGTGAAATCTGATTGTGTTGGTACAGACACAGTAAACTCTGGCCAAAATGGGCTTACTCTGGAGGTGAGCACGTCAAAACAGCACTGGATGTACACCCTTGGCAACTGCATGAACTTGTCCCGGGTTCACCTGGACCTAGCTTGCAACTGTGCAAAATGGAAGACAAAAACCAAAATAGCAGACCCTGCTACCAAGTGGGACAGATGCTAAGAAGAATAAGAATATGATACTGTTTTTGTGTATCCAACTGATATAATAGTAGCCTACTCTTTCAGAAAAGTATTATACTATTATCTAAATGCTAGTTTCCCTTGTGATAGTAAGGCTGCATCTCAAAACTATGATTAATACTTCATATTTTAAAGCAGGGGTGAACAAAATGTGGCCGCACAGATTTTGTTGGTCTGCAACTCCCAGCATTCATCACCATGAGCTGTGCTGGCTAAGGCTGCTGGGAGGTGTGGTCCTACATCATCTGGGGAGCTATATTTGGCCAGACTTGTCTTAAAGCATATCTTTTCACCCTTGTGCTATTAACTTGAAACCTACAAAAACATTAACACCCATTCTAAAACATATGCTGTTATTGGGCCAAACCTAACTGATAGTCCCAGCTGGAACAAAGCAAGAAAAACTCAATAAATAAACATTTATGTTTCATTGATTCAAAGAGTTGGTTCGATGAACAATTGACTGAGAATCCTATGGATTTTTTTATGCTACCATAATTGCAATGGTGTACTTCTGAACACCGAATCACCACTAGTTAAGGAGTTGCTGCTTGTATTCCTTAGCTTGCAACTGGGTGTATAATGAAGAATATAAGTGATGACTTATTAAGTACTAGCAATTTGCCACTGAAATTTACACTATTGTACTTAGTGTAAGTAACTAGGAGGCTTCTAGACAGTGAACATACTTTTTTGGGGTCTTGGCACTTCTGGGTTAATCTAGAATACATGATTTACCTTTATACTGTCTCTGAATTGAAGAACGTGCACAAACAGGGCACTCCTGAACATAACTAAGATTTACATGAAGCATTTTTGAGCTTTTCTTATATAAAACAGTTAAACACTATGTTTAACATACATATGCACATATGTTACACATGTATATATTATGTATACATTTGTTGTTTATTAACAACAGGGGCTGGATACCAAATCTTGTTTGTTTCACGTCCAATAATCTTGCTGCTTTATTCAGATGTTCAGGTCTTATAAACCAAAGCCAATTATTCCAGAGACATTGAAACATCGCAAGTGGGTGACTGAGGCATGAGGGCTTTTAACAATTGCAACAGGGTCTGAACGACAAGTCTATCAATTAAAATGGAACCCCACAAAACCGTGGCACAAAATCAATGTGACCAACGAACAACGATGAAATCAAAGGCTTTGAAAATGGTGCCTTTGATGCTGCCTTTGTGGGAATAATGTGTCAAGGCAGACCTGCTCTGGCATGCGACAGATCAACCGTGCTGTGCTGGAGCAGAGGTAGATGGTCTGGAATGGGTAAACAAGCTCAATATTTTATCAGCCAGCGGCCAGCAGGTTTTGCAGCTACAGCTTTTCAGGTAGTCTTTCCATCACGGTAGTTAAAACAGTCTGTGTCATTTTTTGTGGGTGAATTTTTCTCCCATTCAATTGCACTCCCTTGCTCTTTATGTTATTCTGATAGCCGCCCCATTTCAGGCAGTAGATACATTTTGATGTCACTATCCAAAAAGTGGGTTTTACCAGCTCATCTTTTCCATCCTACTAGGATGGAACAAGGATTTTCTTTTGCTATGACAAGGATTTTTTTTCTTGTAGTAAAAGGGAAGGAATATTGCTCTAGGATGTAGATGGATACACAGGAATGTTTGGGAAGTCAGAAAAAAGGGTAATGGTGACTGATAGAAGGCACTCATTGGATCGTAACTAGATCAGGTCAGCATTAATTATCTCCTTGAAGGAGGGGTGTTCAAGCTTTTTGCAAGGAGAGGTGTGGTGAAAATGTGTGTGGGCCAACTGTTCAGCCTGAAAAGGGGAGGGGGGAGAGAAAGGGCATGGATCTACACGCATCTGCAGCAGCCAAAAACGCTCTGGTTTCAAGGCACCCAAGGGCCCGACAGCCTGCAAATACCCAAGATGCACCGTTGCTCGCTGCAGCAACAGAGCCGGGGGGGGGGGAGGCAGGGCGGTGGCTGAGGGGATAGACGGAGCCCAGGAAGGCAGGCAAACCATAAAACTGCAAGCTGACATTTCCAGATGGCACAGGGAGGGGGCGGCCGGTGGGGATGAGTGACAGGCTGAGCCAGCAGGGAAAAGAGGCTGAGGGCCACTCAAAATTTTAAAACAGGCCACATTTGGCCCCCGGGCCAGACTTTGGACATACCTGAAGGAACTCTGGCTCTTGAGTTTCTCTTGGTAGGTGGGAAAAGGAGGGAAGCCGGATCTCTTATGGTACTTGCTCTTTTAAATACAAGACCAGCAAGATAGTATTAATCCTGCATGATGGCTATAGTGCATTATACCTGAAATATACCTGAAATATACCTGATCACAGTGAAATATTTTAGCTCAGATCAGCTCAGACTCAGCTCTAGTTTAGGAAACAGGCTATGCCTGATGCTTTGGGAAAACCTGTCACACACTGCATGCTGTGCCTCATGTCGTTTCTTCATCATTAGAAGGTTTTCAAATGTGATACTACGAAGCTCTGTGAACTAAAAGGTCTAATGGCCTTCCTTTGTTGAGGACAGTAAATTTTGAAAAATATATATCAAGCGTCCTAGAGCCAGTTGCAAATCCTAACTAGAGTAGACCCATTAAATCAATTGCTAAATGGTATTGTATTCATTGATACTTTTAGTATTGTATGCTTACAATTATTAGATTAAATACTGTCTTTTAATTGTTGTAAGCTGCCTTGAGTCCTTTTTTAAAGGACAAAGTAAAATTAAATTAGAATTAACTATATTTTAAATATAGTACCTAGTAGAGATGGGCATGACCAGGAAAAATTACATTTCGAGATGTCGTGTGTCGGAGCTGGCCCGTTTCGGCTCGTTTCCATTTTTTGTGAAATTTTCCAAAAATTTGTCATTTCGTTTGTCGGTTTTTCGTCTGTCATTAGTACTGGTTTTGGGGGGGGCGGGCTCCTGGAGGCACCTCTCTGGGGTGGGTGCCTCCTCTGGCCCGCCATGAAGGGAAAGCGGGCTCCTGGAGGCACCTCTCTGGGGTGGGTGCCTCCTCTGGCCCGCTACAAAATGGCATGCATAGCCAATTGGATATGCATACCATTAAGTTGCAGTTGCAGCAGGCAGAGGCACCTCTCTTTCGGGTGCCTCTGTGACTCACTGCCTGCACTTGGGCTGGGGAACGAAGTGACAGAGGACCCCTACGGGCGCCCACTGTGACTCACTATTAAGAAGGGAAGTGTACTTGCTGTAGTGCAATGCGAGTACACAGATCTGGCTTGGGGTTAGGGGTTAGCGCAAGGGCTAGGCTTAGGGTTACTGGTAAGGTTAGGGTGAGTTACTGGGGTGCACCTCTGGGTGCCTCTCTGACCCACTAAGAAGGACAGTGTACTGGTGTATGGGTTAGGGTTAGGGTTAGGGTTCGGGTTCGGGCTAGGGTTAGTGGCTTTTTATGCCCGACTGGCACATCCCAGAAGTCTCGGTCAAAACCTGGCCAAGTGGCCATGCAATTGGTGGAATGGCTCCAAAAATTTGCATGGTCTACTCCCATGGCCAGCCCATCATTGCACAGGTGTAAAAAAATAAAAATAAAATAAAATAAAATAAAATCAATGGAGACGTTTTGTTGCAAGAAAAACCCACTGCTTCTACTGTAAAAATTCAGGCAGTTTTAAAATAGCTATTTTCACATGTTTCTGTGGTGCTTTGGTGTGTTTTTGGACCACACGATTTCAAAATAAATATTGTGGTTGTCCCTTTTTGGATCCCCTGCCCGCACAGCATGGCATGGCGAGTTGGCGAGACGACGAGGATGCGCAGCCCAGGAGAGGAGAGGGGGGAGGCCGGGGACCCCCCCCCCAGAAACCACCCTTCTGGTAGGTGCCCTCACTGAGGCAGGCATATTTTCGCCTGCTTTTTTGGCCGGGAATCGGTTTTTTTTTTTTTTTTAAAACTTTTTTTTCTGCCGCGCCGCTTGGCGAGTTGCGACTCAACGAGGATGCACACTTTGCACAGCCCAGGAGAGGAGGGGGGGAGGCCGGGGACCCCCCCCCAGAAACCACCCCTCTGGTAGGTGCCCTCACTGAGGCAGGCATATTTTCGCCTGCTTTTTTGGCCGGGAATCGGGTTTTTTTTATTTTTAAAACTTTTTTCTCTGCCGCGCCGCTTGGCGAGTTGCGACTCAACGAGGATGCACACTTTGCACAGCCCAGGAGAGGAGAGGGGGGGAGGCTGGGGACCCCCCCCCCAGAAACCACCCCTCTGGTAGGTGCCCTCAGACAGGCATATTTTTGCCTCATTTTTGGCCGGGAATCGGGGTTTTTATTTTGAAAACTTTTTTTCCTGTGAACGACAACGACAAATCAGACCCAATTTTTATTTATTCGGTTCGAGTTCGAGTTCTGGTGGAGTAATTGTCGTTACATTTTCCGTTACGTAACGGAAACGAGAAATGGAAACGGAAACGAGAATTTCGCCAAGTTGTGCCCATGTCTAGTACCTAGAGACACCAACATCACAGAAAGACTTTCCTTGACTTTTCTCTCCAAGTTTTGGGAGGATTGCATATATGATATCCAATTTATTTTGGGAGGATTGGATATATGATACACCCAGTTTATTTGGTCCCAAAGAGGAAGCCCCCCCCAGGTAACCAGAGGCACTAAAATTGCAGGAAAGCTTTATATGACTCTTTTCTGCAATCTTTCTAAAACCTGATGCATAGTTAAACCAAGCACAATGTACGTCACAATTAATTACTCAGTTTGATACCATATAATTTTCTATGCAATGGTTCCTAAATACAGCTCTATGTGGTTCTGAATGAAATTTTCAAGCACCTCTTTCATAGTAATAGCATCAGATATGGGCTGCAATCCTGTTGCCTTGTTATCCCAGCAGAAGGCAAGAAGGAGGACATTTACTCACTTCCAGCAGGCAATTAACGAGTTCTTGCTGAGAGGTTTGAGCATGTACTAAGCCAGGTAGGTACACCTCCCCCCAAAATCACTGTGGTGACTCTTTAATTACCAGCTGGAAACGAGTGAATATTATGCATTTTATCTTCAATCGGCATAATAAGGTAACAGAATTTCAGCCATCATGAAACAAACGAGTATAATGAAAAACCAAGTTGAATTAAATATTAAGGTTCTTTAATTTTCAAAACCTATTGGCCCTGTCCTTTCAGTAAACACTGATGTTAAATAAATCAGTATAGAAGCATTTTAATGGTTTATTATTATTATTATTTTATTTCTATGCTGTTTCTTTCCCAAGGCTGGGGGCCTAAGGCAGTTTCACATGATGGAAGGACTTCCTGCAAATATCTTAAAAGTCACGGCAGCTCATATTGATGTTTACTTTAACAAGAACCACATTGGGCTTAACATCATAACAAGACATCTAACTTCCAACATTTTCACTCCATATCAAATTCTTAAAAAAGAAAAACCCCAACCCATGGATATAAGAACTTTGCTTTGTCCAAGACTAGCTAACTGTGACAGAACTGGTATCCAGACCCAGGTTTTCAAGCTGAAATCCAAACAATTCTTTGTATCTTGTACTATCTTGTTCATGTCTCTTTCCAAACCTTTGTCAGTTTGTATATCTAAGTGCTGGGTTCCCTGCAGAGTTTTGTAGCAAGTACATTATATGGCCAGCTTTTTTAAATTGTTGACTTGTTAACTTTCTCATCATTTCCCTGAAGTCCATGGGGTATGAAATGTAGCAGCAACATCAGCACAATCAAATAACATGTTATGTTGTTGTAGAAAGGATTAGAAAAATATTAATGAGATTATGAAAGATTATTTGAATAATGTGGACATATTTTCCTAGGATTTTTAGAATAGTGGAATTTTCTACCTGGCATACTTATTATGTGGCAAGATTCATAACATATTTAATAGCCAGGGTGAATATCAGCAAATTAGAATGCTTGCTGCAGTTTGCAAATACCAAAACGTTTGTGAAATTTTGTATTTTAGTATGTTTATGAACCAACAAAGGTGGGCTCATCAGCTCATGGTGATTCTGCTGTGATTACCTCCAGGTATCCAGAAAGGTTTATTTTGGGGACCAGTGCAGGCAGTTCAATTTTTTGAGTTGCCATATGTATAATGTTTGCCACATTTACCTGTCACCTGTCATAGTAAGAGATGGACATCCTCGTGCCCCCTTTATATGATGAGTTGCTGGCGTACTCTCACAGCTGTGCTCTCATCATGACAGACTTCATTCATTTTGACGTTGGTCTCAGCAGCATGAGAGTTGTCTCCTCTGTGGAATTTACAGCATGCAAACTGACAGCCCTTCACTCTGAACTCAACTTTGAATCCAACAAACCTATATAGAACAGACAGCAACAGAATGAGCATTACAATGTTGACCAAGCAAAGTGCTTCAAGCTTCTCTAGGGGCATTAGATATCACAAGAAAAGATAGTTATTTTAAGGTAACCCACTCTCTATGCTAATTTAGTGACTTTCTGCTTAAAAAAAAACCTAAATAAATGTGTTACTTTGCAATAGGAAAAATGCTGCATAGAAGTTGGCTCTTGTGCTGATTATCACTGAGAGTGACTAAAACCACTCTACTGGGAAGATAAAGTTTCCCTTTCAATGTACCAAAGAGAAGCTGTGAATAGAGATGGGCACGAAACGAGCAATTTTTCGTTTTCGTTTTCATTTTTGTTTTTTTGTTTCATTATGCAATGAAAACGAAACGAAATTTTTTAAAAAAAACAAAACAAAAATGAAAACGAAATGACCAAATTTGCCGTGTTTTTCAGTTTTCGTTGCAGCAGATGCATTGAACTAAAAAGAATGCTAACGAAACAGCAATTTTTCGTTTTCGTTTTCATTTTTTCATTTCATTACCTAACAAAACGAAAATGATTTTTTTTGCAAAAAAGTCATGAAAACAAAAACGAACCAAAACGGACCCCTAAACAACCAAACGACAAACAAAACACCATTTTTTTGAGTCGTGCCCATCTCTAGCTGTGAACTTAATCATTTTGCAAGCAACACATGATAGATGCAACTTTAAATAGGAAGGAAGCAGTGAGTGAGCCCTTTGTAACATTGCTGGTGATATGCAAATGATTGCACAATGATTAATTTGTGCCTGTACAGAACAAAGTTATGAAGAGACATGAGGTAAGTAAATAGAATAAGATCATTAAGCATTTCTTTTGTGTCTAAATGAAAATGAGCTGAAACAATGAGTTGGATGCAGCTGCAACTGTAGTTGAATCATCTGACATCTGTAGTATGTACAGACTCTCACAGAACAAAATGTGTCTGGTTTCTGTAGCCAAAGGAGAAACTACCCCATGTCCAAAACAATAGTTTGCAATACTATTTTGCTCTATTAGAGATCAAGACCTTGTAGAATGCATTGCCCAGGGCAGGCTGTTTGTTTACAATGTAGAAGCATGATAAATAATAAAAAATAGTGTAAAGAACTAACAGTGCAGTGCTATGGCTGCTGAAATTATGTTTCAGAGACCATGGGATAGCTCAGATCTCCCTCTGGGCTGCATGAATTTGGAGAAAGAGGTATGATCTTATGGGGATGTGTGTATTGATTGATTGATTGATTGATTGATTGATTGATTCAATTTGTATATCACCCATCTGGCAACAAGGGCACTCAAGGCAGTTTACAATAATATAACTTCAATACACAAAGACAATAACTGATCTTTGATTTTGCCCCTGTTCCCTGCCCCTATAGAAACACCATCTGTTCTCTTCTTCCTTGTGTTGGAACTCTGTCATCAGAAGAGACAAATACACAAGACAAAGAACAAATGGACGCTATTCCTCATTCCTTTCCACCTTGGTAGTGGCAAACCAGCAAAGTTGAGAAAATGCTGGACAGCTTCGATGAGAGGTTAGCCTTGTGAGTGCAGCGTGTCCTACAGAAGAAAATGACTTGCAACCCGCATTTAAATGGGAAGGCAATATGTTTGGCAAATGGTTCCAGCATTCTACATCATTATTTTTCTTGCTTATGTTCAAAACTAGTGTGGAAGTTAAGTATTGAATATTTATATTCAATAGTCTGAGCTATTAAGGAAAGACTTATAAAGCAATTTGTGTGTGATAAATGTCAATATATAAATAGTGCTATGAGGCATTATTTACAAGGCTTTGTAGAATCACCAGCTTTTCCTCATGTAGTTACTGCTCCTGATACGATTATTTCTCATAAAGGGACATGATCCACTACCCATAAGGAAAATAAAAACTAGTAATGTCATATGACCTGGATACTGAAGAAACAACACATTTTAAACCTGTGTAAGGCAATCACAACTGCTTGCTTGTATTGTGTATTTACATATTTTAGTCACTCTCCCGGCAGTTAGGCACTCAGAGAGAGAAACAAAAACCTCAAAACAAAGCCAAGCCAAGGCCACTACCGCACTTCCTTGAGCAGCTGCTTTTTATTCTGCATCACCTTATCTCCTCCCGCGATCACGTGGTTGCTACAGCATTTCGGCAGTCCGCACTTTAGCGATTGCTTAGCAATCAGCTTCCCCGTTCGCACTTGGCTGAACCGCTTTAAACTACAACAGGAAAACAGCAGAAATGGGGGAAACTGAAAAAAGGCAGCATAGTATTCCGCAAATACAACCAAATCTCTTTAAAAGGGGGTGCTGGAACTGATTTAAAAAACACCACCCCCAGTGGTCATTGCAAGAAAAAACGACACAGCGGTAAAAATGGGCATTGGCCAAGGGGGCTCTTCAGAAAAAGCTATTTGAAAAGCAAACAGTGATTTTTTTAAAGGCAATTTGTCTTTAAGGAAAAGGCGTTTCAAATCTAAAGTCCAGTAATGGTCCAAGCTAAATACAGCTCCTCCACAATAAAACTGAACTACTGTAAGTAGTAGACCATAGCCCAAGGCACAGCAGCATTAACTTCTACCACCAGCTCCAGCAGAACTATTTATTTATTTATTTATTTATTTATTTATTTATTTATTTATTTATTTATTTATTTATTTATTATTAGATTTTTACCCCGCCCATCTTCCCAAGGGAACTCTGGGCGGCTTACAGCACTGATCAAGTCAGTAGAATCAAAATACAATACAAATATAAACAGACGGGACAAACCATACATATAGTTAAAAACGAGCAGTGTGGGGGCACCCTTGTTACAAAAAAAAAGAAAAAAAAAGAAAAACCTCGCTGCTAAACAACCCCTAATGGAGGTAATCGATGGCGGGAAAAGAGAAGAAGGGGGAAAAAAAGGGGAAAAAAACTATTATTAAACTAGGTCACCAAAGGCCAACTAGATAAAATGAGTGCAGCCCTTTACTTCTCAGTCAGGAAAGTTCATTGCGAATAGGAGAAGGAGACTCCCCTGGCAGCTCCCCATTCTAACCTCCACATGTTCATTGACACTTCAGGGATTTCATGTGTGCAAGTGGCTCATATGTAGGTTCTGCCTGTGTCACAGGCAGCATGATGCTCTTGAAGGTTCAGGAGTTCCCAGCAGTCTTCTATCTATCAGGTTCAGAGCTGCTGTCATGTATGATGGCAGGTAGATCATTGAACCTGGCATTACATGAAATTTATATGATCTTGTGTTCTATAAAAAGAACACCAGTAAGGTTGTATTATACAGAAAATCACAACTATTTTTCCTTCCTCAATATTCAAAATTATCTATCTATCTATCTATCTATCTATCTATCTATCTATCTATCTATCTATCTATCTATCTATCTATCTATCTATCTATCTATCTATCTATCTATCTATCTCAGAGTTACTGACAAGCATTACATTGTGAAGCATAAAGCTGCTACTATGGTTATGTAAAAATACATTTAGCATGTAGATGTGAACAAGAACTGTAGAGTTTAGGAACATAAGACAGAGTCAATTGATGTAATAAAATCTCTAAGGGTGGCCGCAGTCGCAGCAGCAATGAAATAAGGTACAGGTAAAGGTTCCCCCTGCACATGCGTGTTTGCTGTGTCCAACTCTAGGTGTGGTGCTCATCTCTGTATTCAAGCCGAACAGCCAGTGTTGTGCAAGTCCTTGGCCATGTGGCTGGCATGGCTGCAAGGAAACACTGTTTTATCTTCCTGCTTTTTATTGCAGTACCTATTTATCTACTTTCATTTACATGCTTTCGAACTGCTCAGTTGGCAGGAGCTGGGGTTAACAGCGAGAGCTCACCCTGCTGCATGGCACCTGGGATTCGAACTGCTGAGCTGTCAAGTTTGTAGCCAACAGTTTTCAGTACTCTAGCCCACTGAGGCACCATGCCCCAGCAGCAGTGAAATAAAGAAGAGTGCAAAAATAACAGTTTACCAAAAGAATGAAAATTAT
The DNA here is from genome assembly GCA_037367245.1 of Phrynocephalus guinanensis. Lineage (NCBI taxonomy): Eukaryota > Metazoa > Chordata > Lepidosauria > Squamata > Agamidae > Phrynocephalus > Phrynocephalus guinanensis. The sequence continues at coordinate 55,121,075 of CM074735.1, read as the reverse complement.
GAAAAGGAAATAGAAATAGAAATAGAATTTTATGTGCACTGACAGGCTTTGTTGCTGTTCATTGTTTCCCTTTATTAGCTACTTTTGTCACTGTGCATCTTTCCCCTTAACTGGAAACCTTTGACCCTGTGTACCTTTCCCTTTGCCTGACAATCTTTGCCTCTGTGCATTCTTCCCCCTCTGCTCCACCAGGGCTGCCGTGTTAGCTGAGAATGGTCTCTTGTCTGTTCCATCTGTAGAGTCATTTCAGATGGTGAGGCATGCTAATAGATCATTGTCACTGGTTGCAGTTCATCTGTTCTAGGTGAGACTAGACCTGTGCAGTAAGTACAGGATTAGGTTCAGATCATGATCCAGTGACTTGAAAAATAGCCTGTCACTCTGGATGGCATTTCAAGGGGCTAGAGAGGTTAATTTAGGGAGCCAATTCTACCAGGCTAGTTGTGCACACCAGAATCTGGATCAGACTCAACACACTTCACAGAAGAGGAGTAGAAGTACTTTGTCTAAAGTCTTCTAAACTTTCAAATAAAATAAAATAAAGGAATGCAGGTTTTTTTGGTCTCCTGAATTTTGTTTCAACTCCAATGCTCTCGTAAATAAAACTTGTTTTCTTGGTTGCTCTGTTGGGCACTGGTGAGTGAATCAGAGATAAATCAAAGAGTTGGCCATAAAACAAGAGTGAAAAGCAATTATAAAGGAGCACACTGTCCTCTGATGTCTCAAATAAAGAGCTCATCTTTTTTCCCCTGAAGCATGCCAATCTTAAAATGGTCTTGGTTGGTACATTACCTGCAAACTAATTCTCACCTGAGCCCAAAATCCATAGAATGTTGCCAAGACTTATTTAGAGTGAGTTCAGGAAATTTAAAAATGGTCAAGTAACATATGTTATTGGATGTTGTTTTTCGAAGGGATCGATTGATTAGGAATTGTAGAAGCACAAAGAACACACAATGTTGCTCTCAAAGTTTGATCTGATAAGACCTAAAATTAAGATGGCCACATCTCCAAAAAGGAGGACATGGAGGACAGGCAACACCAAGAAGGTGGATTTTCATCATGAAAAAGGAAGTCATTTGCAAATATATGCAAATACCATACCAAAGAGACATTATTAGTATAAGTTATATGGGAATACGTTACTGTTCATTATAGTCAACATTAGATATGGGCACGAAATGGAAATATAGTGTTTAATTTCATTTCAATCTTCATTTTGTTTTGTTTCGTTAATAATGGATTTTTAGAAAAAATTCATCTCAAAATGAAATTAAAAAAAAACACTTTGTAAGGCTATAAATAATGAGGAGCACCTTAAAAAGCAGAGACATCACTTTGCCGACAAAGGTCTGGATAGTCAAAACTATGGTTTCCCCAGTAGTGATGTATAGAAGTGAAAGCTAGATGATAAAGAAGGCTGATCGCTGTAGAACTGACACTTTTGAGCTGGGTGCTAGAGAAGAGTATTGAGGGTCCCCTAGACTGTAAGGAGATCAAACATATCCATCCTGAAAGAAATCAGCCCTGAATGTTCACTGGAGGGACAAGTTTTAAAGGTGAGGTTGCAATACTTTGGCCACCTCATGAGGAGAGAGGACTCCTTGGAAAAGTCCCTGATGTTGGGAAAGATTGAAGGCAAAAGGAAAAGGGGACAGCAGAGAATGAGATAGTTGGACGGTGTCATTGATGCAACCAATATGGATTTGACCAAACTCTTGGAGGCAGTGGAAGACAGGAGGGCCTGGCGAGCTGTGGTCCATGGGGTCACAAAGAGTAGGACATGATTGAATGACTGAACAGATGTAGTTTGGTGGAAATATCTAGCAAGGCAACAGTCAGATCTTTCAGAGTGCTTTCAGAATGTTCAATCCTGGGCTCACCCTCACATCTCAAGTTCATACAGAACTGCCATGCCATACAATATCCTTCCTGCTATGCATCAGTGGGTGTGCATGGTTTGCATTCTTTCTTACAAAATTCCATTTAAAATATAACAGCATTTCTTTACCAGTCACAGCCTCTACTTTTCCTGCTTGGTCAAGGAAAAATATGAGGTAGTATGGGTGGTAGTGTGTCCATTTACACATCCACAAAAAATGAAGAGAAAAAGGGGGGGCATGCATCACCAGAAAAGGACAGCAACTCTTCAAATGGAAGACTGTGCTCTTCTTTAAAGGAGGACATAAAGCTGCCCTATCTAAAATGCATCAGTATTTGAACTAAATAAAACTAAGATACAGTGGTACCTCAGTTCAACAATGCCTGGGTTGAAGAAAAACTCTGTTTAAGAGAGGAAATTTTTGGAAATGGGAATGCCTTGGCTTAAGAACATTTTCCACTGGAATGCCCCAGTTTAATTCTTTTTTTCCTGTAAGGCATTAAAAGTTGATGTGTGATGATCACATGATGCAAAGAATGGGAATGCCTCGGTTTAAGAAAATTTTAAATGGAATGCCCCAGTTTGCCTTTTTCTGATGTTCGGAATGAATTAATTGGTTTTCAATGCCTATAGGAAAACACATTTCGGTTTAAGAATTTTTCACATTACAAAATGGCCCAGAGAAGGAATCAATTACTTAAACCAAGGTACCACTGTCCTCTCGGTAAATTCTTCTCTTAGGAACCTATTCTGAGTCTGATTCCAAGTCAAACAAGTTCATGTCATGCACAGCTTGAAACTCTTTCTTCAGCTGATGACATTTTATTTAACTTGTGTAATACCCATGTTCTTTACTAAACAAATGATTTATATTCCACTTGTCTTTCAAAAATAAACTGAAAATGACAAATTATAAGTAATCTGTCTTTGCAGACTTCAGAATACGAGGGTACTTCAAATAAAATGAAAAATTAAACACAATTAAAATGAATGAAATCTAAAGTTTTTAATATTTGAAGTTAATGTACACATAAATACATTTCACATAGTAGGTTAAAAGTAATAATCATGGTAATAATCATTTTGTACACTATCTACAAAATGTTGGTGCACAATCTGAGAAAGATGGATTAACACTCAAAGCTACCAGTTCAGCGGATTTTTAAAATGGTCTAATAATGGTGGCACATGGACTTTTATTTGAATTGGTTCCCCCCCCCCCCGAACTGTGGCAGTTATCCTTAATGGCTACCAAGAAAACCATCTAGAAGACATCATGAACTCTTAATATCAGCAAATAGAAGACAGAATTGGTTTATACTACCACTAACCACTATTAATTTGATTTTAATTTGGCTTTAATTGGCTTCTCCTAGTGAGCAGATGAAATTTTAAACCCTGTTCTCTGATGGAGGCTTGCTACTTTTCTGTGTCACCTTTCCCTGGCCAAATAGGAACCTTGAGTATTAAAAGAAGGCAAATGTGGGGTGGGGGGTGAACATGCAAATGATTTTTCAGTTGTTTGTCTGAAGAGTTTGAAGGAAAAATCCAGCCAATGTCTTCCTGGCATGGAATTTGAAACCATTCCCCCAGTGGTGTTTCCCTGTCATGTCTGAACTCACTTTATGACAAAGACATGGCACAATCATATCATATCATATAAATTTTATTGCGTGGCTCACAGGGCCATTACAAAATGCATCAAGTAAAAACAGTACAATAAAAATATCAATAAAATAACAATACAAATAGATAAAAAGGGGCCTGAGGGTACAGAAACCTAGATATCAATTTGACTATTAGAAGTAGTTAAAGCAACTTTCATTTTAATAAGTAAAGAACAGAACCTTGCCATTCAAAATGTAACAAATTTATCTCTATCACAGAGTAAGATTTTGAGCTTTTCTTCGTCAGATCTACCAGGATATTGTTCTAAGATGAACTTCAAAAGTCTTTCACGATGAATTCCAAATAGTGGGCAATAAAGCATGACATGTGCCAAGTTCTCAACAGATTTTTTATCACAAGAGCAGACTCTCTTATGGTATGGGGATTGTGTATAACAGCCCTTTAGATTGGCAAGTGGTAGCATATCAAGACGAGCCTGAGTAAATGCTTTTCTATGTTCAAAGTTCGTTAAATCAGCAAAATAAGATGGGCGATTTAGAGGCTTAGGTGTAATGTTCTTATAAAAAAGGGCTGTTTTTAGAGTGCAAAGTGGCACAATAATCTGCAGTGAATTTTTGGGACTCTTGTATATATCTACAAATCATGTCTTCCTCTATATTTTCCTTTCTGCACAGAAAGGGGAAAATGGTAGCCTGTAGAAGGATTTAGGGAGGAACAAAGAAATCAAGAGTTAGGAATCAAAAAGTGAAAGAAGATTTCTCACAACGTACGTCAAGAATTGTTATTTGGTACTAAAGACAATAATGTAGCTTGCTGTCAGTCATAGAGTTTCAGGATGAAAGGGATTGTATGGCAGTTAATAACAATATATTTAACATCTTCTGACAGAATGGTGAGACAAGCACTTGTTACCCAAGTAAAAGTTTTGGAGTGTGTGGAGCAAATGTCATCTGTGACAAAATATTACTGCAGGAACAGCGAAACTGCAGACAATTGGGGTTTTCTTGATTTAGGTATGTCTCAAAAACCTGTGGGGAATTGTTAGGATCTACCATATTTTATATCTTGAAGCAACTGTTTCTGGAACAAATGAAATGTACCACAGATAGATGCTGAAGTACCACACGTGTTTTAAAAAAGGTCTCTTTCCTCCCCCACAGCAAGGTGTGAATAGATTGATGTTCCATAGTGTGGTGTTCTGTGAAAAGACCTGAGTCAAAAGAAATGTGCAACTAGTTAAGCAATGCATGCATACCAGAGAGGGCTTCTCATTTATGGTTCAAAAATGAATGGAGAAAAACGATGGGAAATGGGGATAATGGAGGGTTTAGTCTGGAATATAGGGGATGATGGAAGCCCCAGTGAACAAAATATAGGATTTTCAAAAGCAGTCTGTGATACAAGACGGAAGCTTGCTTTTTGACGAGAGAAACAAACTTGCCAGCTGCACAGAAGGTTGGCAGGCCAAAAATGGGCTGGCTAAAATAGAAAACCAAGTCTGAGTTAGATCGATTCCAACATTCAAAATTCTGTTTTTTTAAATTGGACTAGCTACTCATCTGACGCCTTGCTCCTAGCATCAATGCTCTCAGCACCAGACCTGAAAAAAATTAAACAATTCTCTTCCTAACCCTAAGACTACAAGTACCATAATATTTTTAAAACCCAACAACCTGTTTCTTTTCACGAGGCCTCAAATCTGCTCAAAGGCAGCCACCTTTAACTATCAACTCATGGGCTGTGAGCTATCTGTGACAGATCAGGAAACAGATCTTGGTGTGCTGGTGGACAGCTCAATGAAGGTGTCTACCCAGTGCATGGCAGCATTGAAGAAGGCAAATTCCATGCCAGGGATCATCAAAAAGGGGGATTGAAAATGAAACAGCCAACATTAAAATGCCATTGTACAAAATGATAGTAAGGCGGCACCTGGAATATTGCGCACAGTTCTGGTCACCACCTCTAAAAAAAAGACCTAGCGGAACTGGGAAAGGTGCCAAACAGAGCAACTAAAATGATTACTGGGCTGGGGGAACCCCCCTTATGAGGAAAGGCTACAGCATTTGGGGCTTTGTACTCTGGAAAAAAGGCACCTGAGGGGGGATATGATTGAGACGTACAAAATTATGCAGGGCATGAGTAAAGTGGATAGAGGGACACTCTTCTCCCTCTCACAAAATACCAGAACTAGGAGACATCCACTCAAATTGAGGGTTGAAAGAGTAAGAACAGATGAAAGAAATTTTTTTTTTTTACTCAGCGTGTTGTTAGACTGTGGAACTCCCTGCCACAGGATGTGGTGATGGCATCCTGCCTGGATGCTTTCAAAACAGGATTAGACAGATTCCTGCAGGAAAAGTCCATCACAGGTTACAAACCATGATGGAGATGTGTAATCTCCAGGCTTAAAACCAGGTTTAAAAACATGGTATTTCAAAGGCCAAATGCAGGGGAATGGTATCAGGAGACAGAGATCTAGTCTTGTGCGCTCCCAGACACATTTGGAGAGGCCACTGTGACATACAGGAAGCTGGACTAGATGGACCTTTGGCCTGATCCAGCATGGCTTTTCTTATGTTCTTATATTCTTATGCACCTCATTCTGCCTAATGGTAGGGTCAGTCCTAATGTCAAGGATTGGCTAAGTGACCTTGACTCTATAAAGGAGTATGGATCCATTCCTTTGCTGTGGGTTTTCTCTTAAACATAAGAAGATCTGAGAGTATGACCTACAGTCTGCCTAGCAGTCTCTTGAGGCTAGATTTCCAGAAATTGTTCAGAGTTGATATCTCTTCACAAGGCATGAAAACCAAGCTCTTCATTATGTGAGGGATGTGTCTGATACAATGTGATGGTCTTTCCTAAGCCCTAACCTTTAACCTGCACGTCAACTAGAGATGAGCATGAAACGGGAAAAAGTCTTTGTTCCTATAGTAGTTTTGCTTTGTTTCATTTCTAACAAATTTTTAAAGTAGCTTTGTTACAAAATGAAACAAAACAAAACAAAAAAACTGCTATGCTCTCCTGGGCCCCAAAGGACCAATTTTTGAGGGATCAGTATTTTTGAAAATACTGTTTTGGCACCAAAGTGGCAGGGGTACCTTCCTCAGGTGTTCTAGGTAACGTCCTGAAATTTGGAAAGGTTTGGAGTTCAGGGATCTGAGTTATGAAGCTCTGAAAGGGGTGGCCCTAGGAAATAAATCTTTCTATTGGAATCAGAACGTCGGAAGCCAAGCCTTGGGTGAGTGTAGCACCACTGAGGCTTCGCTTCTGATCCCAATTAGATTTTTTTTTCTTAGAGGCACCCCCTTTGGAGCTTCATAACTCAGCTCTGGCTTTCAAAGCAAGCCCTATCTCTCTAGTGAATGTTCTGTTCCTTTCGTCAGTTGGTTGCTCCTATGAGCCTACTTCAGACCAGGGTGACAAGAGATCAAAGTGAGTTATAAAATGAAGGACTCGCTACTAGCTTTTTTCAGACTGATGAAGCTGGTTGGATGAGCAGCGAAATGTTTCACTCTCGCAAGAAAAAGAAGTCGGGTTGCCATGACTCATCTTCCAGATAAACTCACTTGAATGACTGAAAATCACAGACATATCTGCAATGTACTCTGTATGTCACACCTTGATGGAAATAACTCCCCTTTGAGCGTTAACTAAATGTGTAACTATATTGACAAATAATGTGGGAAATAGTCTGGTATTGGGAGTCACATTTATTTTTGTTGACTACTTGACATACAGATCCATAGCCTGGAGCCTGGAGTCCTCCCACACTGCAGCATAATTCATTCATCTAACTCTGAGAGGACTAATTTTCTGGACTCAAATGTATTCACATCAGTTCAGGCAGCATGCATGTAATTGTTTTATCCGAAACCATTCTAACTGGCTCCACTAGTTGTGAGAGAGGCAGGACAGCAAGGAGGCTGGCTATGTTGAAATCATCCCCCCTTCTACATTTGGTGCTTGGATCTGTTTTACTATTCCCTTCTCATTCATTTTCCTTTCTCTTCTTCTTTTTCCTTTAAGGCTTGTCAATCTAGTACAAGGGCAGCTCACTGACCAAAGGGGCAAAAAAGAGAAAGGAATTTACAAAAAAGAGAAAGGAATTTACAGAGAGAGAGAGAGAGAGAGAGAGAGAGAGAGAGATCAACCTTGTTTCCAGCTTGAAAAGATAGCTCTGTTTTAAACATGTTTCCTGGACAATCAGAGCAGAGGTACTTGTACGAGTTTGAAAACAAGCCTTTTGAATGCTACTTCCCTCCTCTGTCTCTGCTGACTCCCATATGATTGTCTGAAGACATTTAATCCCAGGACACCTGACTTCCTGGGTGTGATTTTACAGCAGATCCATTCATATTTTTCCCAATGTGTAATCACACCCTAATGCAGCTACCACCCAATAGCAACATACCTCCCAGGCTACTTTAAAAGGGACTATAGCCCAATGGATTTAGGATTCCTTGGAATTAAATTAGCAACAGCAAGACAAAATAGAAGCAAGGTCAGCCCCAAACATGTTGCTGTGTGATGTCAAGAAGCAAATAGCACCCCTTCCACTCCATGTATGGAAGCAAAGGGGAATTTCATAGGATACGGTTCCCATGAAGTTGGGTTCTGCAATCAAAACTGAAGGTAGGAGGGCTGTTTAGACAGAAGAGGAAAAGAGAAATGAAATCCCATGATGCACACAGTTTTGACTCATTAGAGGGAGGAAGAAGAGGTGCCTCGGAAAGTACAGCTTCTGGTTACCTTTCCTGCTCCATAACATCTGTTACCTGAGGCGACTGCCTCACTCTGTGGTAGGGGCAGCCCTAAATGGAGGTCTTCAAGAATCCTTTTAGTCATACTCGCCTTATTCTTGAGATAAAGAGTTATTCAAAATATTTTCATTTCATCAAATCTTTCTTGACTATGCTTTTTTATTTTTTAAAAGATCTGACACCAACAATATTCTCACATATTTTGGTAAAATGCTCTGGGTTTTTAAAGTTTCAATGTTTTGAGCAGAAATACACATTTTGGAACTTTAGCGTGTGAGAGCAGAGGAGGAATCATTTAGATCAGAAGTATCTGTTTAGAATCTGTTTCCTGTCATCTTTCAACTATAAGTTTCTATTTCCTGAAGTAGTGGTGCTTTTGTGTGTGTGGATAAAACACGAAATGAAACAGCAAAGAGCTAGTGAGATATTGTTAGTCCTCTTTGTATACATCCATATGTGTAACTTACACCTTTAAAAAGCATATTTGAGAAATGTTGGAATAAAAATCCTGAATAGAGATGGGCACGACTTGGAAAAAAATTTTTTCGAGTTGTCGTTAGTTGGGCCGGTTCCGTTTCGGCTCGTTTCCGTTTTTTGCGAAAATTTGCAAAAATTAGTCGGTTCGTTTTTTCGTTTTTTCGTTGTCATTAGTACTGGTTTGGGGAGGGGGTAGCGGGCTCCTGGAGGGAGCTGCAGGAGTCAGCCAGAGCCACAAGTGACGGACTGGCAGACTCTTTGCACCCGCTGTGTCTCACGTACTTGCATGTAGTGCAATGCAAGTAGATCTGGCTTAGGGTTAAGACGCGTTAGCGCAACGGCTAGGGTTAGGCTAGTTACGGGTGAGGTTAGGGTGAGTATTGGGGTGCATCTGGGTGCCTCTCTGACCCACTTAGAAGGACAGTGTACTGGCGTATGGGTTAGGCTTAGGGTTCGGGTTTGGGCTACGATTAGTGGGCTGTTTATGCCCGATTGGCACATCCCAGAAGTCTCTGTGGTCAACCTGGCCAAGTGGCCATGCGATTGGTGGAAAATTTGCATGGTCTACTCCCATAGCTAATTTCCGCATGTTTCTGTGGTGCTTTGGTGGGGTTTTGGGCAACGATTTCAAAAAAAATATTGCGGTCGCCATTTTGGATCCCCCGCACTGCATGGCAAATGGATGCGCCCTCCCAGCCTGGTACAGTCAGCAAAACCTGGCCATGCGATTGGTGGAATGGCTCCAAAACTTTGCATGGTCCACTCCCATGGGCGAGCCCATCATTGCAAATGCGCAGGTGTAAAAAAATAAAATAAAATAAAATAAAATCAACGGAGACTTTTTTTGCAAGAAAAACCCACTGCTGCTACTGTAAAAATTCAAGCATTTAAAATAGCTAATTTCCGCATGTTTCTGTGGTGCTTTGGTGGGGTTTTGGGCAACGATTTCAAAAAAATATTGCGGTCGCCATTTTGGATCCCCCGCACTGCATGGCAAATGGATGCGCCCTCCCAGCCTGGTACCAGCAGCGCAGCAGTAGCAATAGCCAAGGAGAGGGGGGCGGGGAACCCCCCCCCAAATAAAACACCCTTCTGGCCCGGTAGGTGCCCTCAGACAGTTTTCGCCTACTTTTAGGCCCGGGAATCGGTTTTTTTTAACTTTTAAAAACTTTTTTTCTGTGCCGCTTGGCATTGTGCGATGCAAGTAACGAGCACGACAAATCAGACCAAATTGTTCGTTCGTCGGTTCGAGCTCGAAGTCTGGCGGAGTAATTCCCGTTTCCGTTTCCGTAGAGTAACGGATACGAGTAACGGAAACGGAAACGGGAATACCACTAAGTCGTGCCCATCTCTAATCCTGAACATATGGCATTTCAGAATCATATATTGTTGCTACTACTATTTTTTGTACACAGAAGAAAATGTCTGTCTCAATACTGTTTTTTTTTATACAGACGAAAATGTTGTGGCTTCCCAAGTGCTATATATCGTGCTGCCAACACCATGCAAAATTCCATAAGCAAAAACAAAAAAAAACAAAAAAACCAGGGGTGCTCCATACACACAAAAATCTAACACAAATCACAAAAACTGAGAGACTGAGAGAGACTGCAATGGTGAATTGTCCCTGAGCCACTGTCATATTGGCTAATCTGGCTACCAAATTTGTTATGAGAATGCAAAGTTATTGTGTCTCTAAAAGCATCCTACAGAGAAGGATGTCATACTGTTCCATAGTAGTACACATGATGTACATATAGAAGATTCCAGTTGAATCCCTTGCCCAGTCAGTGGAGGACCTTTAGTTCTCTGGATTCCACTCAACTCCAGTTCCCCATAGCTCTGGCCAGTAAAATTGTAGCTAGAGATTATGAGAGTTGCATCTTCTCCCTGCTCTTGTATCACTATTATTTAACGAAGAGAGTTTTCAGAGCAGGGAAATACTTCCATCTGAGATCTTCCGACTTGACAGACCAGAGGTTCTCAAACTGGATGCAGTGGCACCCTGGGATGCAATGAGCATATGCCAGGGGTGCTGCAGCAATAATATTTAATTTTCACTAAGATTTAGATATTTAGCAGTAGAAACCATTTTTATAACATGACAATACCATTATCCCCTTGTCTATGCTGCATCTGCCACTCGTCAGCCATTTTCGTGGTTGTGCATCATTTGTTTCGTGTGGCACCAGGTTGTTGTCATCACACACAAAAAAGATTCCCATGGATTTGACAGTAAATTTATATTATTTTCTTTTAAGAGACTGATTATTTAGTGAATATAATGTTTACTGCATGGCTAGAGACCATACATGCCTATATTTTTGTCATAGCTCTATAAAATTAAAAATGTTTTTATGAGAGGTTAGTTTTTAAGTTATGAGGTAGACAAATTTGCAATGCATCACACGTGCTAAGCAGATGTAATCAAAATCAGCCACATAACCATGATATTGTTTCGGGAGGAACCTGCAATGGAATGAAATTTTATTTATTTGAGTCCCTACTTTTATTGCAGAATTATGGACAATTGGCTAAAAACTAGATCTTTAAAACAGAAAGGTGGTGAACTCACTGAAGCTGCTGAAGTGACTAATTCAGTGACAACTAGCATCGTCAGAGGAGACAAAATATCCCAGCAGACACCTGCGAGCTTAAGCCATCCAAGTTGGTCTACATCAGTTCGCAGAAAGGCAACTCATGACTGCGGTGTTACCATACAGAACCCCCAGTCATTTCATGGACCATTGGCCTGTACATGTCTTCCTTTTATTCTCGCTGCCACCATTCAGGGTTATCCAGTTGAAATAACCACATCCCAGTCAAGTTGTAATGTTGATAAAGTAAAAATAACATTTATTGACAATCTGTTTCAGTTTCAGGTTTTCTTGTGCATTCTTGATTAAAAGCTCCTCTAATCAGGTACATTCAAATCCTGTCCCTTTTACTATTCTCAAACCTCTCTCATCTGTCTCACAATTTTATATTAACTTTGTCACTTCATCTCAACCCTATTCCTATCTAATCTTCACAACTCTCAGGCTGAGCCTTTTAAAACATGTGGGCTCCACCTCCATGCTCCCTCATTGGTCATCAGCATCAACCCTTTACAACCTCTTGCCCAATCACATTGGACTATGGAGTGGGTAAACACCAAAATAACCAAAAATAAATCCGAGGGGAAAAAATAAGAAAATATGATCCTAGCTACCTCATGTTGTTTGGCTTTGTTCTGGTTCAGAATGATCAGGCACCAGAAGGGCAATGTGTTAACTGTCATAAAATGGTTGCTAATGGCTGCTTGTTGTTGTTTTTCAGTCATTCAGTCATATCCGACTCTTCATGACCCCATGGACCAGAGCTCACCAGGCCTTCCTGTCTTCCACTGTCTCCCAGAGTTTTGTCAAATCCATATTGGTTGCATCGATGACACCATCCAACCATCTCATTCTCTGCCATCCTCTTTTCCTTTTGCCTTCAATCTTTCCCAACATCAGGGACTTTTCCAAGGAGTCCTCTCTCCTCATGAGGTGGCCAAAATACTGGAGCCTCAGCTTCAAAATCTGCCCTTCCAGTGAATATTTGGGGTTGATTTCTTTCAGGATGGATAGGTTTGATCTCCTTGCAGTCCTTGGTCGCTTGGTTCCATCCAAATTAAAAAGACATCTAGAGTGCAATCATTCTGATTTAGTACATAAAGGTAGATAAATCTTCAAATGCCACACTTTATCTCTTCAAGTGGGGTCATCCATGACTGAGAGAATTTCTAAAAGTGAAAATGAAAACACAACTGAAGCTTCATTTATTGTCAGTTTACACATTGCAAAAGCTGGTAAGCCCCATAGTATTGCCGAGATACTGATTAAACCTTGCGTGAAGGATGTTGTAAGTTGCATATTAGGTCCAGACATGGCCAAGAAGATTGATACTGTGCCGCTGTCAAATAGCACTATAATCAAGAGAATTTACACAGTTTCAGAGTCTGTGGAGAACAAGCTTATAAGAAGATTGAAAACTTGTGAATTTTTTAGTTTACAGCTTGATGAAAGTACCAACGTGACGGGTCTTGCTGTTCTTCTTGTGTTTGTGAGGTATCGATTCAAAATGCAAATAGATGAAACTTACATCACTGGTGACAAAAGTTTCAAAGCTATTAAAGTGTACAGAAAAATGATTTGCAATTGAGTATTTGTGTGGATATTTGCAGTGATGGAGCAGCTGCAATGGTTGGAAAAGTGAAGGGAGCAGTGTCTAGAATGAAGCAAGTGGCAAGAAATTCCACCAGTAGCCACTGTGTCATCCATTGGCAGTCTCTGGCAACTAGAAGGATGCCACAAGATTTAAAGGTCATGTTGGATGGTGCTGTGAAGGTGATTAATTGTGTTAAGAGCTGCCCGCTTCAAGCATGCCTTTTAAAACATACTGCCGAAGATCTGGGTATGGATCGCTTCCACCTCTTGTTGCATACAGAAGTGCGATGGCTGTCAAGGGGGAAAGTTTTAGCCAGACGGTTTGAACTAAAAGATGCACTGGTGGTTGTGGGAACCTTCCTTTGAAGGATGTGTTCTGAAGGGACTACAGTGATTGAGCATACACTCCTGGTGCCACGTTGCATACCTAGAAAAGAAGTATTTATTTATTTATTTGTTTATTATGAGACTTCTATACCGCCCATCTTCCCGGAGGAACTCTGGGCGGTTCACAATACAGAGAAACAAGTACAGCAACTCAAACAAACACAAATATCAAAAATACTACAACTAACGGACAATTTAAAAACAGTATGCAGCCCTGGCGTAAAACTCCAAACCTACGAAATTGGACTGGGCAAATTGGGCAAAATTGCACTGAACAAATGGCGGGAAAGAAAAAAAGTTAAGCTGTGCCACCAAAGGCCTTGCAGAAGAGCAGGGTCTTTAAAGCCCTCTGGAAGGCCAGCAGGGACTGTGCAAGGTGCACTTCGCTGGGGAGGTGGTTCCACAGAATCGGGCCAGCCACAAAAAAGGCCCGGTTCCGAGTGGAGGTATTCCGGGCCTCTCTGGGCGTTGCCACCCGAAGCGAGTGCGCCCGCGACATCCTCGTCGGATGGACCGAAGTTGACCGCTGGGCGATCCTCTCTGCCAGGTAGTCAGGTCCTAGGCCATGGAGGGTTTTATAAACTAAAACCAGGACCTTGAATCTAATCCGGGAAACAACGGGTAACCAATGCAAGCGGGCCAGAACTGGGGTGATGTGGTCATAACGACGCACCCCCGCCACCAGTCTGGCTGCCGCATTTTGCACCCGCTGCAACCGCTGGAGAAGAGTCAAGGGCAACCCCATGTAGAGAGCGTTGCAGTAATCGATTCTCGAGATCACCAACACTTGCACAACTGTTCTCAGAGAGTCCCCATCAAGGTATGGGCAAATCTGGGCAATTTGGCGAAGGTGGAAAAAAGCGGTTCTGGACATGGCTGCCACCTGTGCTTCCATGGTGAGAGCCGGGTCCAGGACCACGCCCAGATTCCGAACACTGTCCGCCAGCTGAAGGGAAACCCCCTCCAGACTGGGGAGAGGGCCTCCATAGCCGGATGGGGAACTCCCGAAGAACATCACCTCAGATTCTCAGGGTTGAGTTTGAGTCTGTTGGCCTTGGTCCATGCCATGACCACATCCAGACACTGGTCAAGGGACTGGACAGCCTCAACTGCAGAGGTGGAAAAGGAGAGATAGAGCTGTGTGTCATCAGCGTACTGATAGCAGCAGACTCCAAATCTCCTAATGACCCCTGCCAACGGCCTCACATAGATGTTAAACAGCATGGGAGAGAGGGATGACCCCTGCGGAACCCCACAAGGGAGTGTCCATGGGGCCGACAGCTCCCCCCCATGCTGCACATAATGGGGATGGCTCTCCAAGAAGGACTGGAGCCAGCTGCGAACAGCGCCCCCGATACCCACCTCAGAGAGCTGATCCAGTAAGTTACCGTGGTTGACGGTATGGAAGGCCACGGACAGATCCTGGAGAACCAACAAGGTAGAGCAACCCCTGTGCCCCCCCCCAGATAAGGTCATCTTGCAGTGCAACCAAAGCTGTCTCAGTCCCTTGGCCCGGCCTGAACCCAGACTGGCATGTTCCTCCAGAAAAGATTGAAGTCGGACCGCGGCCACCCTCTCGATGACCTTGCCCATAAAGGGAACATTGGCAATTGGATGATAATTAGTCAATTCATCCATTGCCATGCCAGATCTTTTAAGGATGGGCTTTACCACAGTCTCCTTCAGGCATGAGGGAAAAACCCCCTGTCCGAAGGAGGCCGTGGTGATGGCAGCAGCCCATTCCAGCATGCTCCCTCCGGCAGTTTTTATAAGCCAGGCAGGGCAAGGATCGAAGGGGGTGGACATGGGGTGACAGTGGGAAATAGCCCTGGAGGCCTCCGAAGAGGACACAGGCCCAAACTCAACCATGTGAGGAGAGCGAGGGGATGCAGCGTCAGGGGATGCCGAGGATGGATTAGCACAACCGGAGTCAAGACTGGCCTGGACGGCCTCTACTTTTGATCTAAAGAAGGCTGCAAAAATCTCACTACTGAAATCAGTAGGAGAAGGCCTGGCCAGACTAGGATTGGTGAGGTCCCAAACCACCTGGAAGAGTTTGGCCTGGTGGTTCGAGGCCTCACCAATTCTCAGGGAGTAGTATGTTGTTTTAGCCTCCCTGATCACACAAGAGTAGTGCCTAGTCTGGATAACAATAGTAGCCTTATTAAACGCTGTCCAGTCCCTCCTCCAGCTGCTCTCCAGCCTCCTCCGCTCCTGCTTCATTGCTCTCAGCTCCACTGTAAACCATGGCAAAGATCGAGCTCTGCACCAGAGGAGGTGCCTAGGGGTGATCCGGTCGATGGCACAGGAAGCTGATTCAAACAATTGGTCTACCTCTACCTCGGCCAGATCATCAACCAAGCTGCCAGGAAGCTCCCCGAAAGCCTCCCGGAACCGAACAGGGTCCAGGAGCCTCTGGGGGCGGGCCCACACGTGGCCGGAGATCCCCGTGGGGTGGGGCTGCAACCGACAGGGAAAAAGTCAGCAGGTGATGATCGGACCATGACACCGGCAGGGAAACAATGTCCCCTACCTCCAGATTGGAATCCCCCGACATGGAGGTAAATACCATGTCTAGGGTATGGCCTGGCCTGTGGGTGGGGCATAAAACATGCTGGGTCAGACTCAAGGAGGTCATGGACTCCATGAATTCCAGAGCGACACCGGAAAGTCCACTGCCGGCATGCACATTGAAATTCCCAACAACCAAAAGGCGGGGGGGGACTTCAATAGCGCCGCCGCGATGAACTCCGTGAGCTCCGGTAGGGATTGTGCTGGGTTGCGGGGAGCACGGTAGCCCGGTACAATGCCAAATCTGTCCTGCTGTCCCACTAACAGGTGAAGGCATTCTAACCCTGGACTAACCAATGTCGAGCCCTGCTGACATAAATCAATTCCCTGTAAACAATGGCAACTCCCCCTTCTGTCCCTCCGACCTGCCTATGCCCTGAACCTGAAACCCAGGAGGGCACAGCTGGGTGAGTGAAGCCCCCCGCTCCCACCCAGGTCTCATTAATACAGGCCAGGTTGGCCCTCCCATCCAATATGGCATCGTAAACGATGGGGATCTTATTATGGACCGACCTTGCATTCATCAAAAGGCAGGACAGGCCGGAGGCGCTGGCGGGATGGCTCCGAGACATGTGGCGGTGAGATGAGGGGTCAGAACGGGGGACAGACGTGAGTTGCCTGACCCGAGTTCTTCTCACCCGACTAACCCCCCAACTCCTAGCATAACGGCCACGGCCTGTCACAACCGGAATAGCGGTCCCTGCAGACATGGTGACCAGAAAGGAGAGAGAGGGGAAAGTGACCCTCTACTTCCCCTGAACTTTTTCTTAGACTCAGGGCCAAAGGGCATAGGGCACAATTGCTATTGTTTCTTTAAGCACTCCAATGTCTTGCTAGTAAACAGTGATAAGAGAATAAAAATGGAGCCTTCTGAGAGGAATGACACTGTTTGTGCTTGTGTGCCTTCTCAACTGGCTGGAAAAGGTATCTGCCTGTTCTTTGTTCTGTGGCTCTAATGACATCTACAGCTGGATGAAGAACCCATTTTACTGCAACCTGAAACAAAAACCTACTGGAATGATGAATTAAATTTTTCAAAATTTGCTTGAGACTAGCAAAGACAGCAGTTTAAAACAGATATAGTGTGGAGGAAGCCAAGAAGAGTTCTGGATACATGTGTATTCCGAAAACAATGCTGTTGGCAAGGCTGTTGTCAAAAGACTTGCACTTTTTACTTCAGCATCTCTGTGAGTCTGCATTTTCAATGTATGCTTACATAAAAATAGATATAGGAGCACACTTTCTGGGCCAAGTGATTTGAGGGTAAAATTAACTAAACTTCCCATAAGCATAAAGGAAATTATGAAAAGTTCATCCAAACAGTTTCATTCATTGCATTAAAGACAACTGATCATTAAATTTGCACTGTTTTTTCTTCTTTTCCGAAGTATTCAAACCACTTTAAGGGTAGCTGTGCTGTGATTTTTTTTTTAGCTCGACAATGGTGCCATGGTGAAAAAAGTTTGAGAACCACTGTGATAAACCAATGTCTGATTGAGTACAAGTAAAATTCATGCACTGCTCTTTCCAGTTTGACAGATCTCTCTAGTACGGATGGGTATTTCGTTTTGGAAACAGTAGGTTACAAAATAGACCATGTGAGCCCAGGTGGTGCTTGGAACCATCTGATGCATGAAGAGCCAATTGCTTAACCTTCCTCTGGGCTAACACGGGGTTAAACTGCAATGATGACATCATCTTTTTTCATCTTTCCTCCTTCGTGGGTGCTGGCCAATCAGACAGGGAGGTGGGATGATGCCTGTCCCTGCACAGCTCCTGAGCGAGTGAGCAAGTGAGTTTCCCAACAGCCAGCCACAGCCGCTGCCACTGAGAAGGGTGTGTGTGTGGGTGAGGGACACCTCGGGGGGGCTGTCCAGGGACAAAAAGGGGAAAACCCTAACCCTGCCCCACAACACTGCCAGTGCCAATGAGCCAGGAAACTCAAGAGTGGGTGGGTGGGAAAGTTTCTTTTACTTCCCCTTTCCCAGTCCGCTTGGCTGACCAAGCTCTGGGCCCTTTTCCATGGGCAGCAACGATATAAAGATCATGGCCGCAACTAAAAGCTCTGAGGGGGAGCTCCTGCGGTGTGTAGCTTAGAAGCTTTGCAGCAAGCAGCAACTCAGATGGGGAGCTCTGGTGGAGGTGGAGGAGCAAGCCACCCCAACTTTGCTGGCTGTCTCCAGAGCACCAATATAGCAGTCAGGGGGAAAAAGCAAGATAGAATGTTGCTGATCTGCATAACTGGTAAACCGACCTGAAAGGGCTGTCCAGGGACAAAAAGGGGAAAACCCGGGTTTTCTGCATCCCCACTAACATTTGCCTCTTGTAAAAACATGCATTTCAAGCTGGAGCAAAAAATACCCACCCTCCACCTTGGGTCTTGGAAAACTTGCAGGAACTCGCTAAGTGCGCATTACCTTTAAAAAAAAACCCTGCTGACTGTGGGATCATGATTTTTGAGTCCTTTTTTTTGGAAATTAGATCCAGATTTTAAAGGACATGGGATAGAGCCCAGTGTGATGCATATATCCCCTTGTCAGCCATTTTGCAAAGCTATTGATGGACAGAAAGACTTCCAACCCTGTTTAGATGGCTGTTTTGCACTGTGAAATATTTCCACCCATTTTCTTTGATTACTTGTTTTCTAAATGACAATGGAATATTACTACACTGTTAAGATTGAGAGAGTGTGTAGAAGATGATGATTGTATATGGGCCTTGAGCGAGTAGCTCATAGAAGTAGGGCATTGCAAAGCATACCCACCCATCCCTCAGTCACCACTGTGTTTCCCCTGATTCACAAGGTTTTGAAATGTAACTGTGCTTGTTACTTGTTGTTGTCAAGGACCCAGAAATAGAACAGGACAGAATGTTTCCTAAAAGCTGCAAGGAAGGTTGGCTCTGAGGTGAATGTACTTCTTGTTGGCTCTGAGGTGAATGTACTTCTTGTTTTTATTGTATTGTATTGTATTGTATTTTTATAGTATTTTATTGGTATTGTGTTGTTTTTTTACATTGTATTGATTTTATTGTACTTTTTTGAATCTGTTGTAAGCCGCCTTGGGTCCCTTTGGGGAGAAAGGCGGCATAAAAATAAAGTTGTTGTTGTTGTTGTTGTTGTTGTTGTTGTTGTTGTTGTTGTTGTTGTTGTTTTTTTATTATTATTATTATTATTATTATTATTATTATTATTATTATTATTATTATTATTATTATTATTATTATTTGGAGGCAGTGCAGGCCAAGGGATTTCCACACATCACTTAGGCTGGAGAGTGATTAACGAAAATGTTAAAGAAAAAAATCCTCTTCCATATTGTTTATTAACAATATTTTGCTTGTAAGTATCTTGTTCTGATAACACTGGAAATTTATTTTGAAACTTCTTAAAATCACTCTGATGTTCCCAATCCAGTCACTTCCCCCAAGAATATCTGTGGAGGTCTAGCTTATTTTGGATTATTTACAAGGGAGATCCCACTATCAGCCAACACTTAGCCACTGACAGAGTAAATATAGACTTCTGATAGGTTTTTAAAATGGTTTTTGTTGAAACAGAAATGTGTGACAACAGTACCCAGAGGTATTATTAAAGTTAATTAAGGATCCAATAATGTTTCAAACACAATTTAATTTGTGGGCTTGGTAACATGGCAGTATGTGGACTCTTGTCCTAAGCAAATAAAAAAGTAAATAAACAAAAATAAACAAATAAACAAATGGAAAACATAGTCACAGTTTGACTCTGAGTGAAAGAGAAAATATCACTGCTGTTTGAGCCATGCAGAATAATTCTAAACAGGCTTGGCTGTGATTTCTAGCCCTTAGACTCCCAAAGGATCATGGCAGGTAATATTATATTGTATATTATAATATTATAAGATATTTAAAATCCAGATAAAACCTAATCAGTAAAAGAGGCACAATGCAGCAAAGAACAAATTCATATTTATGTGTGATGTTCCCTCAAAACATTTCTTGTGGCTCTGTTGAAATGAACGTCTAAAAAAAAATCCTGCGTTCAAAAATGCGTAAATTATTTGCAGATATGGATCCTTATACAGCTAATCCCATAGGCCTGCACGTCGACCAATTTGTCACTGCTGCCTGCCGAGATTAGAGTGACGGTTTTAAAAGCACTTGCCCTACAGTGTACACATGATATTTCCCCTTTTTTCTCTTGGTAAAAGGCACTGCATTCCAAGAATGCACTATAATACGGGCTACTGTGCCCTTGAAAAAGGTAGTCTGATGTGTGTTTATGTATTTATGTGTAAAATAAATGGTGTCACCCCCTTTTCATGTTAATTAATATGGATAATAATGAGGTTAGGGGATCTGCTTCCCTCTTGATGATTTCCAGTAGCACAGGCTTCGCAAATACTTCCTTGACTATAGAAATGAACAACCACTAAAAAAAAACATATGCACATGCAGGTATGCAGCAGAGCGGTTTTACCACACAGGTCAGATAAATAAGATTTAGTGACTGTTACCAGTTGTTATTAGCTCTCTCAACATTCCAGGCAGGATTGTTATCAAGAGCCAAACTAATTCACTAAAAGGGGCACGACAGGCTCTAAAAGGCTTGGGTTAGGCTGCAGTCTCACTAAAGTTTTCTGTGCATCTTATTAATTTGATGCATAGTTGTTTTTTTCGGGCAGTCACGTGGTGTTTGATGTGCAGTTAGTGTCCTGTCGACAGGGTAGTATTTTACTGCTCTGTGCCAATCTCTACTTGCATACGACACATCTTTCCCCTTTTTCTGGGCCGATTTCCTAAGTCTCCATTGCAGGAAGTGGCAGGAAAAGTGGTACGAAGCTAATTACTGCATATTTTATGGGGTCGCACCTCGCTAGAGTAGCAAAGAACTGCATATCTTTAAGGGAAGTTTTTTAAATCAACTCCTAGCGGTGGTTTAAAAAACTTCGGTGAAAGTGTGCTTCCAGGGGTATGGCCGGTTGGGGCACCAAATTACTTCCCTTTGTGGTTAGGACGCGATCTTTTACTGCACAGTTCGCCGCAGTAAAAATGTGCAGGAAACGCTGGTGAAACCACGGCCTTTGTTATGAATCTTCTTATGAGGCAGATTTAGAATGCCATGAAAGGGCAACAAACTCTTAGTTGTTACCCTATTAGTACTGCCAGAGAGGCGGTGTGGTTCCAATGGATGTTCTATGTTCTATGCCAGAAAACCTTGGCTAGCTTGGGTAATAAGTATATTAACCTCAAGGGATGGGCAGAAGTATCAGCTGCTACTCCATGTCAGACAAACTTTCAGTCACATGATCTCTGTTTAGAAATGGAAAAGAACAGGGTCTCGCAGATTAGCTGCTTTTGATCAAAACTACAAGGGTATCATGGGTGGCTCACAGACTTAGTATATAGCATTGTATTCTCAGAACAACCACATTGAAGTGAAATATTTCAAATGATCTAGTGCATTCCCACCAGGACATTCTGATCCATTGGCAGTATGGATGAGTTTTTCTTAAAAATTAGAAACAACATCATATTGATTTGAAGGATATACATTTTTAGGTTGCACATTTCACCCTGCACAACGCAGGAACTGAATTCAGTGTGAGATACATTAGCATCTATTTAGGGTGACAAGCTTCATTAATGGATAACAAGACTGAATGAGTTTAGTGATCTAGTGGCCCATTTATTCTGTCTAGATCACTGCTGCTCCTCAAATTACTTTTGGGAATTTGAGTGAACACCACAATCTAGTATAATGTCCACCCCAATAATGTGTTCTTGCAATCTGATAGTTGGCTATATTCAGTCTTGAATGATTGTTCCTGACTTGTCCACCAAAGAGAGGGGGCTTTGTTCACAGGTTAATCTCAGGAGGAGACATTTTGTCCAGGTGCTGCTTGTGATGGTGGGAAGGATTCACTCTCTGCATGCCTCCTTTCCTTGCATAAAGGTATGAGAATCGGGTAGATCATATTCCAAGTTCTGCTGGAAATGTGAAAAAAAGACAGGGCACATATATTCATCTGTGGTGGGAATGTGAAATAGTTCAAAAGTTTTGGCAACAGATTTTCGGTGAGATAAGAGAAATACTACAAACTGATATTAAATGTGAACCGGAAACTGCATTGATATCATTACCACCTATTAATGAATATGATATGAAAACAAAAGAATTAATTGCAAATCTTATGACAGCAGCAAGATTGATTATAGCTAAAAATTGGAAATTGAAATTAGATCTTAAAATTGCTGACTGGTATAAGGAAGGGTGGGATATAGCTTTAAATGATAAATTATCTTGTAATATAAAAGTTTTGTGAGGGGAAATGAAAAAGGATATATTTTATGACATTTGGGGGAAATTTATAGAGTATGTACTACTAAAAGGGAAAGGGATACAACCGACCTATAATTCATCACAGTTCTGGAGAAAAGGACCTTAAGAAGCTAACTAGAAAAAAAAAGAAGATGAAGAAGGAAGAGAAGATTCAAGAATACTGGATGGTCCCGGGGTGGGGGTGGGGGGCACTTTGTAGTGTTCGGTGATATTATTGTCTATTATTGTTTATTATTGTTTATTGTATGTTTGTATGTCTGTAATAAATAATAATAATAATAAAGAGAATAGGGTAGATCAGTTTAGCCTTTGCTGTTTTCTTGTGTGAACTCTGCAATTGCCTTGGGCCATCTTAATATTTTGCTGCATGTAAGTTTGAAAACATCTTGTGCAACTTTTTCTCTGGTTTTCCCTTTTGTTTCTTTTAATAAAACGTAAACTTCTCCTCAATCAACTGCTTGAGTTTTTGGCTCAGAATGTTTGTGGCACTAAACCCGGTCTTATACTTTGACCAGCCACGGTGATTTCAGCATTTGCTAGGCTGGCATGTGTTGTAAGTGCATAGCCATGTAGAGTTTTGAATTCTCTGGAGATACTGCCAGATTCTGAGTGAACTAGTGTGTTTGGAGTGATATGTTTCCACTCAGGTTTCATAGCCTTCACCTTATATGACTTTCCCCTATGCTCACCCTCTCCAGGATAAGCAGGAGGATGTGCCTTTAGCCTTGACATATGCTTGGACACAGTAAAACTTTCAACCTTGCAGGATAATGTACAGTATATGTCTCGCTGTATCCTTGCTTTTTTTCAGGACTAAACAAATCTTTAAGCAACAAATGAATCCCATGGGAATATACCCTATTCCTTGTAAGAAAGCAAATGAAATGACTTGGTGTCCAAAATCCTGTTGCATAGCTAGGCCTGCAAAACCTGAAATTGTGAAAGTAGTTGCAAAATTTGTGCCCAGGCAAAAGTGATGCATAGCAACAGTTCCACAAGCATTTAGCATTTAGTTGTGCATTTAGTAGCACAGGACGCTGCATGATTGAGCACACAATTGAGACTACATGGTTGTAATTCTCAGCAAACTTAGAGATGGGGTCAATCTCCCAAAAAAATGATTCGTGGTGATTCATGGTTCGTCGCAGTTGACAAACCACAAACTACAATTCTCCCAGCCTTGAACCATCCAACCAACAAATTGGTTCATCTGTTTGTGTTCTCATCCCTTTTTAGACCGTCTGTCTTTAAAAAAGAGAGCCCCCCACCAAAACAACCATCCCCTCCTTACCTTTCTTGACGGGCCACAGGCACAGTCTGTGCTTTTGCAGGGTGAACCGGCTGGAAACCTGTTCCTACAAACAAACAAACAAAAAAAGAGGTTTTTTTAATGTAAGAAATGTAGGGAAGCCTTGGGGCTTTGGTGGAAGAGGGGGCTTTTGCTTCTTTGATTCTTTTAGACATCCACAAGCTTTACAAACATGTAAAGAAAAAACAAAACCTGAGCAGTGGGGAAATCCCAATTCCCCAGAGCCCAACCTAGGCTCTATCTATCCGATCCGCATACTGATTGGATAGATAAGGCTTTGCTTTTGCTCTCAGGAGGGCTTTCTCCTCCTACCCTCTATTCCTCTTAGGGCCACATGATCCATGGGGGCATAGGGAGAGAGAGAAGGGCAATAAAGTGATTGATTAAATGGGAAAAATTCATCCCTTCATATTCATTGGGTCTCTGGAACTCATAAATATAAAGAGATGGATGTCCTATGAATCAGTAATATTTGTTGCTACTGCTGATTTTTTAAAATTTGTCCCCATTTCTACTGCAAACCTATGCTGGTGAAACCTTATGTTACACCCCAATGCAAGAGAAGGTCAGACTATGAAATACACTCATTTGTTTTATTTAATATTTATTTCTTGAATATGTATACTGCTCCCATTAGTGCCAAAGACAGTACTCTGGGTGGTCTTACAAACACAGAATAAATAACATAAAGCATTAAAAAACCACTACAATAAAAATAAAAATAAAAATGTGTGAGACAGCTGAAAGCAGCTGGGAGAGTGGTCAGCCTCCCGAGGCAGCAAGGCAATTAGAGAGAAATGTAACACCTGTCTGGGGGAAGGAGAGAGCTCTGGCGGGCCTAGAGATAAGGGGAGAAAACATCATGGTGGGGGAGGAGGAAGAAGAGACGGATGTTTGGGAGGATGCAAGGGAGACCCTGGAGAAGGAGTAAGCCTGGCCAGTCGGACAACCTGGAGGAGGTGAGCATTAAAGGCCGGGGCCAAGGAGTATAAGGGATAAAGTCTCCTCTGTGCAACCCAGGAGCAGAGCGAAGGAAGACAGTTCATGGTCTCAGCCCCTCCCTGAGGCAGCCCAATGTTTGAGAACTAAGAATAAAGGGAGACAACGCGGGCCGGCCTGATGAAGACTGTGTTGTTTAACTGACCAGGACATTCGCTGGCTTCTGGAGTGAGGGAGTGAGGTAACTCCCCACTCTATGGGAATTACACAGGCACAGAGTAAAACCTGTAAGGAAGAGTGAGAACTGAGAGGTTGTGTCTTGGGACTTTGGGAGAAACACAAGTTATTTGTGCTCTGAAGTTAAAAGACAGTCTAGCCAGGCACTACTACCAGATGGAGAGACTTCTGACAGGGCCTGCTCCAAAGAAGAAGAAGCCTTATTAATTCCCAGAGGGGGCAAAGCACCACTGAACTGTGCTGAGGTGTTTTCTGTTTGTGTTGAACTCCAGTGAACATAATAAAAGCCTATCTTACATCATTTTTAAGCACCTCATTATGGAGGGGGCGGCGGGGGTCGCTCACATTGGCGCCCAACGTGGGGCTCTTCCAGATGCCCCAGCGACCACCGCCCAGTTGTTGGCCTGGGCCACCGAGAGGCAAGAACACTTGTTACGGCAGATGGCAGAAAACCAGCGCGTTTTGATGGAGCAAATGTTGGTGGGGCAACAACAAATGGCTGAAGTCTTGAGAGCCACCCCAACGGCTTCGGGTACCTGGGTGGCTGGTCCTCCACCCATTCGCATGCAAAAAATGACACCTGAGGATGACCCAGAAGCTTTCCTCAACACCTTTGAGAGAGTGGCCACAGCTGCGGCTTGGCCAAAGGAGCAGTGGGCCCTGATCCTCACACCTTGCCTCACAGGGGTGTCCCAAGAAGTAGTTGATGCCTTAGATGCCCGGGACGCTGCCAATTACGATAAGGTGAGGCAAGCCATCCTGAGTACGTTGAATTTGTCAGACGAGGCCTATCGCAGGCGTTTTCGGGAGTTACGTCTTAAGGCTAATGGTCATCCCAGGGCGGTGGCCCAGAAGATGCGAGCTTATGCTACCCGTTGGCTCAAGCCTGATAGTAACTCAGGGGAGAAGATAATTGAGCTGTTGGTGGTAGAGCAGATGGTAACCACCTTGCCTTCAGGCCCCCGGAACTGGGTGACACGATTACGTCCGGATTCCATTGAAGAAGCAGTCTCTGCCTTAGAAGCCTATTGGTGTGCTGAGGAAACCTGGGATTCTAGGAGCCTGTCGCCGAAGGACTGGAATTCTTCTAAGGAACAGATGCCAAGGAATGCTGGATCCCCTCCGAAGGAGTCATCTTTAGGGAGACACCGGTTGTTAGTTCATCGTGCGGTTCCTAACAGAGGCAACTCACCTGGTTTGGAGGCCTCCCAGAGGACTCAATCAAACCCAAGCCAGTCAGCTCCGGCCCAGGCTAGCAAAGGAGGGGGATCTCAGGGAACCCAAAGCCGGACCCCCAAAAGTATGGCCTGTTCTACCTGTGGGAAGGAAGGCCATCTGAAACGGGACTGCCCACTCATGGACTGTTCGTGGGCTAATGCCTATGTTGCAGCGATGCAGGTAGGCGAGGTCACCGGCCCTGAGTGGCAGGTGGATGTTTTGGTAAATGGGAAACCAGTCAGGGCCTTAATAGATACAGGTTGTAGTACTACCTTGCTCCGATCTCAAGCAGGGGGATCACAGGAAGGCTTGGTAAAAATTCGTTGTATTCATGGGGATGTGAAGCCATATGCCACTACACAGGTATGGGTCACCATAGGGGCCGAGAGAAGACAGTTGAGGGTGGGATTGGTACCAAACTTGGCATGGCCCATGCTGTTGGGGAGGAATTGGCAGGGGGTGGAAAAATTGGTGACATCCCCACAGCTAGCAGTAGGAGCTGCAGGGGAGTCAGAAGGGGAGCTGGAGTTAGGGAAGGTATCCCGAGCTCAGGTGAGGGCATGGCAGCAGGAAGACCCTGCTTTAACCCACACTCTTGCAGGGGCTAGGCCGGAAGGGGAAACGCCGGCAGGGCAAGTGGGTTTCGAGATGCGGGATGGTCTTCTTTACCGGATTGACCCAAACCCACCCTTTCCAGGGGCTCAACTGGTAATTCCTCAACGACTTCGGGGGTTTGTGTTAAAGTTAGCCCATGACCCACCCCTTGCTGGGCATTTAGCAGCAGACAAGATGAACGCCCGCATACGCCAACGGTTCTTTTGGCCCGGTCTGTATACAGAGGTAGAACAGTATTGCAGGTCATGTCCAGTGTGCCAGGGAACACAGATCCGGCCTCGTCCTGGAGGGGAACTTGTGTCCTTGCCCCTAGTGGACAAACCCTTTGACCGAGTAGCCATGGATCTGGTAGGACCCCTCCCTAAATCAGCTGGAGGACACTCTTACATTCTGGTAGTGATTGACTATGCCACCCGTTATCCGGAGGCGGTGGCTCTTCGGTCCACTACAGCCAAGGTTTTGGCTAGGGAACTTCTGGGCATATTTTCTCGAGTGGGTTTCCCCAGTACTATCCTCACAGATCAGGGCACCAACTTCCTTAGTCAAACCTTACAGCAAATGTGGAAGCTCTTGGGCATAAGGCCTTTGAGAACCTCAGTTTACCACCCACAGACTAATGGTCTGGTAGAAAGGTTCAACAAAACCCTTAAAACTATGTTACGCAGGATAGCACAAGATAGGCCCACTCAGTGGCACCAAATGTTGGCACCATTGATGTTTGCTATCCGTGAGGTGCCCCAGGCATCCTTAGGATTTTCCCCTTTTGAGTTACTCTATGGAAGGCAACCTCGGGGAGTTCTTGATTTGGTGCGAGAGCAGTGGGAATCAGGGGAAGACCAGGCCCAGAGTACAGTACAGCAGGTCCTGGAGATGCGAGAACGATTGCGTACGGCCACCGAATTAGCCCAGGGACATTTGAGGGAAGCACAGATGGCTCAAAGGCGTCGGTACAATGCCCGAGTTCAACTGCGGGAGTTCACCCCTGGACAGAAAGTGCTCCTGCTTTTACCCTCCGAACCAACTAAGCTGTTTGCACAATGGCAGGGACCTTATGAAGTAATACGTAGGGTTGGACCTGTAGATTACGAAGTTAGGATGCCAGACCGGAGGAGGCCAACCCAAATCTTTCATGTCAATCTCTTGAAGGAATAGAAGGATAGGGAAGCCCTCTTGGGAGAAGTAGAAGAGGTAGAATTGGGACCAGAGACTAAAGGGTCCTCCACCGACCTAGAGGATAGGTGGAAACTAGATGAGGGCCTTGAACCTCAAAAGCAGCAGGAGTTGAGGATCCTGGAACAGGAGTTTCCAGATGTCATAGTCAGCCGGCCGGGGCGCACAACCCTGGTTGAACACCCAATTGAGACTGAGCCAGGAGTGGTGGTAAGATCGGCAGCCCGAACCTGGCCTCAGCACCTCAAACAGGTCATAATAGATGAAGTCAGGTCTATGCTAGACCTGGGAGTCATTGAACCGTCTAGCAGTCCATGGCGGAGCCATCCCGTCCTGGTACCCAAACCAGACGGTAGTACCCGGTTTTGCATTGATTTTCGCCGGGTTAATGAGGTATCAAAATTTGATGCCTACCCTATGCCAAGGGTGGATGAGTTGATAGAGAGATTAGGGAAAGCCACCTACCTATCCTCCTTGGATCTAACCAAAGGTTATTGGCAGATCCCACTCCGGAAGGCGGATAGGGAGAAAACAGCGTTTACCACCCCAGTAGGGCTCTATCAATTCACCTATATGCCCTTTGACCTGCATGGGGCTGCAGCAACATTTCAGCGGCTGATGGATAGGGTATTGGCACCAGTGCAAGATTTTGCGGCCGCATACATAGATGATATCATCATCTTTAGTCAGTCTTGGGGAGAACACCTGGAGCACCTAAGAGCAGTATTAAGGGAATTAAGGAAGGCGGGGTTAACCGTGAACCCTCGAAAATGTAAGCTGGCGCAGGCTCACGTGCCTTATCTGGGATTCCTGGTAGGTGGGGGAGAAATCCGGACAATGGCGGACAAAGTGACTAAAGTGTCAAAGTGGTGTCCACCCCGTACTAAGAAGGAAGTGCAGCAGTTTTTGGGGCTTGCCGGTTATTATCGCCAGTTCATAGCGAACTTCTCGGACATTGCGGCACCCTTAACAGACCTTACACGCCGGAAGGCTCCAAGGATGTTGCGGTGGGGACCCAGGGAGCAACAGGCCTTTGAAAGGCTAAAGCAGCGGCTCTGTGAAGCCCCTGTCCGACGAGCCCCTGATTTTTCACGGCCCTTCATTCTCCTAACTGACGCATCAGAGCGGGGACTAGGCGCCATCTTAGCCCAACATTATGAGGATGGAGAGCATCCTGTCCTGTTTCTAAGTCGGAAACTATCCCCCCGAGAACAAAAATATGCAGTGATTGAACGGGAGGCTTTGGCCATCAAATGGGCAGTGGAGGCGTTGAGCTACTACCTGTTGGTGGCCCCTTTCCTGCTCGTCACGGACCATGCACCCCTGCAATGGCTCCAACGCATGAAGGATACCAACCCTCGGCTAACCCGCTGGTATCTGGCCCTTCAGCCTTTTGCGTTTCGGGTGCGGTACCGCAAGGGTCGCCAGCATGCTAATGTGGACTATTTCTCTCGCCAGGGCCCTTGGACAGAAGACCCTGCTGAGGAGGCTGCCCACTTGGAAGGGGGGATGTGTGAGACAGCTGAAAGCAGCTGGGAGAGTGGTCAGCCTCCCGAGGCAGCAAGGCAATTAGAGAGAAATGTAACACCTGTCTGGGGGAAGGAGAGAGCTCTGGCGGGCCTAGAGATAAGGGGAGAAAACATCATGGTGGGGGAGGAGGAAGAAGAGACGGATGTTTGGGAGGATGCAAGGGAGACCCTGGAGAAGGAGGAAGCCTGGCCAGTCGGACAACCTGGAGGAGGTGAGCATTAAAGGCCGGGGCCAAGGAGTATAAGGGATAAAGTCTCCTCTGTGCAACCCAGGAGCAGAGCGAAGGAAGACAGTTCATGGTCTCAGCCCCTCCCTGAGGCAGCCCAATGTTTGAGAACTAAGAAGGAAGGGAGACAACGCGGGCCGGCCTGATGAAGACTGTGTTGTTTAACTGACCAGGACATTCGCTGGCTTCTGGAGTGAGGGAGTGAGGTAACTCCCCACTCTATGGGAATTACACAGGCACAGAGTAAAACCTGTAAGGAAGAGTGAGAACTGAGAGGTTGTGTCTTGGGACTTTGGGAGAAACACAAGTTATTTGTGCTCTGAAGTTAAAAGACAGTCTAGCCAGGCACTACTACCAGATGGAGAGACTTCTGACAGGGCCTGCTCCAAAGAAGAAGAAGCCTTATTAATTCCCAGAGGGGGCAAAGCACCACTGAACTGTGCTGAGGTGTTTTCTGTTTGTGTTGAACTCCAGTGAACATAATAAAAGCCTATCTTACATCATTTTTAAGCACCTCATTATGGAGGGGGCGGCGGGGGTCGCTCACAAAATGCACAACCAGACACTTCTAAGCGCTATAGCAATATTGGTAATCTTATTGGCAATTTACATATGCATATGAAGTCTTGTAAGTTATGACAGTAAATGATTATGGATCAACAAGACATGGACATGGGTATGTGTTTGTTTTGTGACTGGACAGGTGACCAGGAATGCAACCAGCACCACATTAATTAGCAGTAGTTTACTGCCAGGATTTACACAATTTCACTTATGTACATGTTCATTACAAAAAGCAGTAGGACCTTTGTGCCTGCCTTCTCAATTTAAAATCAGCTTCTCTGAGACCAGAGATAGCTCACTGAAAGTTGTGTCTTCTGTTATTCCGTGTGCTAGCTTGATTGTAAATTGGCCTTTTATTAACTTCTGTGGTGTGTGTGTCCTGTTTCCATTTCCCTGCTGCTGCCATGAGCCAGACCTGTGCAGGTATAAAAGAAGCAGTGATTGATTCTTGTAGCAAACTGCTGTCCTTGTGCATATTTTTCCTTCCCTGATCTTCAGTGGGGTACGACAACTGTGACAACTGCATGCAAAGGATGAAGAAGTGGGCTGTAAATAAAAGTAGCAGAAATCATTTACCATATCACTTAGTAATGCAATGCAGGTAATACAGAGGACTTGCTGTTTCTATAACAGGGACTGGCATTCAGAGAGCTGTGTAGTAAATATGCATTTTCTATCACAAGATTATGTGAAAAGAGACCGTCAGTATGAAACTTGGATATCCCTTAGTGTGCTATCAGATAGGAACTTGTAACAAGATGTCTGTTGGAATATACCTTTGACTAGTGTATATTCTTGGAGTGTACAAGAAGCATGCATGCAAAGTTATTTATTTATTTATTTACAGTGGACCCTTGTATAACAAACAGCTTGTATAACATAAAATGTGTACAACATAAAAAATTCCGGAGATAGAGGAAATTTGCTTAACATAATCACCTATGGGGAGAATCCATACAACATAAAAATGGGATCACTCTGTTTTCAATGCATTCCTATGGGAATTTGTATAAAGGAAAATTTGCTTAGCATAATTTCATTTGTAACGAATTAATTCCTTTATACAAGGTACCACTGTATTTATTTAGAATATTTTGACCCCACCTTTCTCCTTGGAAAAGGACCCAAGGTGGCTTACAATTTTGAGGGACAATATACAGTCCAGAACATTTAAGATGTATTCAAGTTAAGAACAGGGAATTTTAAGAGGCATCGCAGAACATTAAAAGGTAATATTAGAGTTATAAAGAGCATGCAAGAAAAGAAAAATCCATTATGAGGGATGAAAAGCAACATGGAAAACATTAGTGTTCTTATGAAATCAGTCAATGCAATCATGTATGGCAATCCATATAAAGTCATATAGTAAGTAGACCCTCATTCAGGGAAAGCTTGCCTGAAGAGGAAGGTCTTCATGAAAGACAGCAGAGATGGGGCAGTCCTGGCCTCCAGTGGGAGGGAGTTCCAAAGTCTGGGAGCAGCAACAGAGAAGGCCCTTTCATATGTTATTCTGAGATGCACCTGTGAAGGTGGTGGGATGAAGAGAAAGGCCTCTCCTGATGACCTTAGCACCTGAGCCGGTTTATACTGCGAGATTTGATCTTTGAGGTAGCTTGGACCCAGGTTGTTTTGTGCTTTGTAGATTAAGGTCAGCACCTTGAATTGTGCCCAATAGCTGATTAGCAGTCAGTGGAGCTGCTTTAGTAGGGGTGCAATGTGATCTCTGTAGCTCACCCCAGTCAGCAATCTGGCCACTGCATTCTGGACCCATTGACATTTCCTGAGACTTTCCATTGGTAGTGTCACATAGCGTGCATTACAGTAGTCTAACCGGGAGGTCACTGGGGCATGTATCACAGTGGTCAGAGCAGAAACAGGCATAAATGACAAACTAGTTTTAATTTTGCAAATGCACTCCTAGCCACAGCTGTGACCTGGGCATCTAGGCTCAAGGATGAGTCCAGGAGCAACCTCAAGCTACACACCTCTTTTTTTCAATGGGGGGGGGGTGGATCCCATCAGTGCAGGTTACATCCCTATCCCTTGATCTCCTTTTTGACTGACCAGAAGAACCTCTATCTTGTCTGGTTTTAGTTTCAGCTTGTTCTTTCTCATCCAGTTCATTACTGAAGCTAAGCACTGATCTAAAGTCAAAATTGCATTCTTTGAATCTGGAGGTGACGAGAGGTAGTTGAGTGTCATGAGCATACTGGTGACACTTAACCCCAAAACTCTGAATAATTTCCCCCAGTGGTTTTATATAAATGTTAAAAAACATAGGAGACAGAACAGAACCCTGAGTTACTCTTCAGGTCAGTTGCCGTGATGTTGAACATGAGTCCCCTAACACCACTTTTTGCATTCTTTTCTGCAGGAAGGACTGAAGCCGCTGTAAAACAGTGCCCCCGGGTACCATTTCAAAGAGACTGGTCAGGAGGATGCTGTGGTTGATAGTGTCAGAAGCAGCTGAGAGGTCCAGTAAGACCAAAAGGGACACAGATCCCCTATCCATTTCCCTGTGCAGCTGAGAGGTCCAGTAAGACCAAAAGGGACACAGATCCCCTATCCATTTCCCTGTGCATCTACCAAGGCACCCAGTGCTGTGTCAGTCCCCTAACCAGGCTTAAAGCCAGATTGAGCTGGATCCAGGTAGTTTATTTCATCCAGAAACCTCTGGAGGTGTGAGGCCACAATCTAATATAATACTTTACCCAAGAATGGGATGTTAGATACCAGTTTGGTAATTGTTAAGTATTGTTGGATCTAAAGATGGCTTTTTAACTGCAGTTTTACTATTGCCTCCTTCAAGCATGCTGGAATCCTGCCCTGTTGCAAGGAGGTATTCACTACTCTTCCTAACCAGTCTTCCAGACTCTCTCTGGCAGCTTTTTTGAGCCAGGAAGGGCAAGGATACAACAGACATGTAGTGGCCCTCATCTCCCCAAGAGTCCTGACCACATGCTAAGGCTGTAGGAGCTGTAACTCATCCTTTAATACAGGGCCAGCAAGGGGGACAGTTTTATTAATAGACTCCGGATCAATAGCCACATCCAGGTCAGCCTGGATCTGTACAATTATGGCTGTAAAGTGTTGTGCAAATTCTTCACAGTGAGTTAAAGAGTGGTCTGTGTTATCCACCTGTGGGTCAGCATGTAGCAGACTCTTGACTATTTTATTTATTTATTTATTTTTACAACTTATATGCCGCCCACTACCCAAAGGTCTTTGGAAAAGCTCCGCCGGGCGATTCTGTGCCAAAGCAATGGTGGTAGAGAAAAATGATTTATTTGCTGCTTCTACTGCCTTGGAATAAACTTTTCAATGACCTTTCACTGTTTATCTGTTTCAGTCTGGGTTTTCCACCAACGCCTTTCAGCTCTACAGATTACCCTTTTCAATTTTGCCTGCTCCTCAGTAAAGTAAGCAGCCAGTTTGGCTGTACTTCAAGGAAGGAGACATTTAGGGGCAATCAGGTAAATGACTTTGCTCATTTCCCCATTCCAGAGATCAACTAAGGATTCAATGGAACCACCCATCAAAGAGGTGGGAAACTCCCCTAGGGGAGCTACAAAACCATCTGGATCCATCAACTTTCTTGGATGAATTGCTTTTGTCTGACTTTCACTCCTGTCCAGGCTCTGGGTTCCAGTGAGCCTAAAGTGCACCATATAATGGTCTGTCCATGACAATGGAACGACAGAAAGTCTGTATTGGCATAGATCATGACAGGTCTTCCTGTTTTGGGGCAGAAGGTTTTTTTTTTTAAACAGTAAACTTAAAATACTGCAATTCCTCGGGGCTTTCTGCTCCTCTGTGAGCTTACAGCAAAGTTTGTTTTCATTATTTCTGTTAAAATATATAACCCTATTATGCAGATAGGGAATTTGTAATGTTCAAGGAAATATAAACTACTAGCAGAGATTAGCAGCGTTGTGGAAGAATAAATGCACTTATTGATTATGGAGCTAGGAGACAAATGAACAAGGCATAGAACTTAGTTCAAAATGTATATTACATATGTACACATGACAAAGAGTAATTTACAATAACAATATATAAAGCACAACAATAGAACTTAGTTCAAAACTTATATTACATATGTAGACATGACAAAGAGTAATATACAATAACAATATACAAAACACAGCATATAGAGAAGATACAACAGAGTGTGGGGAAAACCTCTCACCTTAGGCAGTCCCACTTTACATTGGTTTGCCTGCTACTTTTATACATACAGTACCTGCTGTAGCCCAATCAGATCCTTGATGAAGTGAGGTGATCAAACTATTCCACCTGGCACTAATCATCCTGAACTTACAGGCTCATTAGTCTTTGCACCGGTGTCCTAGACCTAATACACATTCTTGTCTAGCTCATGACATGGCACAATTTACAAAATCCATTTTGTAATCTGTTAAATACATATTACATACATTCTGACAAAACTACAATTCTTGACAATTTCACATTGCTAGTTTACATTTAGCAGTGCTGAATAGGGATGGGCACCAAACGAAAATTGAAATGCTGGTTCATCAGTTCGTTAGGTAATGAAATGAAATGAACTGGGGAGATGGCGTTTCATTAGTAACAAAACAAACTGTGTTTTTTATTTAAAATGAACCAATTTGTTTCCCTGTGAAATGGCTACCCTGGATGGCTACCGTTTTGTGGGCACCTTCCTTGGGCATTCCCCTTTAAGTCATCCAAATTTGGAGAGATCTGGGATTCAGGGGGCCGAATTACTCAACACCAAATGGGATGGCCCCCAGAAAAAAAAATTAATTGCAATTTATATGCTATATGCTTGAAAATAGTGATCCCAGGCAGCTAGCAGCTTCCTCGAGCTCTCCCGTTCAAGCACCCCCAATTTGGAGATGTTTGGGATACATGGGGCCAAGTTATTCAACTCTAAATGGGGTGCCCATAGGAGCAAAACATTTGTAATTTAAAAGTATTTGAAAATACTGATCCCAGGCATCTAGCAGCATGGAAACTACAGTGCAGCTTCCTCAAGCTCTTCCCTTTAAGCCCACCAAGGTACATTGGGCTGTATCAAAATTGGACTCCACAAAGCAGGCAGGCAGGAGAAATTTACTTGGCCCCTGTACCCCAAACATCTCCAAATTTGGAGGGCTTAAGGAAGGTACCCACCAAATTTGGTGGATCTAGGACCCAGGGGAGCCGTTTTACAGAGAAACAAATCGGTTTGTTACTGGTTCACTTTGTATGTGTTTTTTTTTTTAAATAATTTCTAATGAAATGAAACGAATCACGGAGGAACAAAATGAAGTAAAACAAAACACATTTTTTTCTGTTTTATGCCCATCCCTAGTGCTGAAGCACACTAATGAAACTATTTCAATGAGTAGTGACATGTTTCAACCCCACATTTGTCATGACTCAATTCCCAGACATATCTGTCAAGTTTTCTCTGGCCCCAGCTGGGACAGGAGGGGGGAGGTGTATCAGCATGCATGTGCATGCAAAAAAACCCCCCACATGTACAAAACCATAAACAAAGCACCCCTCCCCTCCCCTCCCCTCCCCTCCCCCTCTCAATCACAAGGCTGAGCCCTCAAAAATCCTCTGCTTGCTGGCTCTAATAATTTTGTGTGCTCTTACCTCGGTTTATCTGAAGCTCATAATCATTCCACTTAGCTCATGAAGAAACTTAAAATAAAAATTGAAATGTCTATATTAAAAACACAAGCAGATATGAGAATCTTACCTTCCTTAAATCCCTCACAGGAGATATTAGTGTTTCATCTGAAACTGAACCCCAGCTTCATTTTCCTTAAATGCCAATGGGAATTTCGGTGTGATAGTCCAACAGGATATGAAGACTCTATTTTGAAAATGTCTTTCTTCTTCTATTTGGACTATGATAGCTGTTTCAGTATGGCTGCAGATTAGGGATGAGCACCTTACCAAAAAAAAAAGACACACTGTTTTGTCATTTTGTAAGCTTATGAAATGTTACGAAACAAAATGAAACCGCAAACAGCATGTCATCAAGAAATGCAATGAAATACCATTTTTTTCTGAAGAGCCTAGATGCCCTAAGCACATCCAATCTTGCCTGATTTTGGAAGCTAAGCAGGGTCGGCCCTGGTTAGTACTTGGATGGGAAACCACCAGGGAATACCAGGTGCTGTAGGTGCCTGGAGTAGGAACTGGCAAGCCACTCCAGTATTCCTGCCAAGGAAACTCCATGGACACGGCGTCAGAAAGAGTCTGTCATTACTGTAATGACACAACACACACACCATTTTTTCTGGAAATGAAATGATTCATCCTTGTGGCAAGAGGCCTCTTGATGCAGCCATGTTGAGAACTGGAGGTTTATTTTTAAAATGATTAATTTGTTTTCCTTCCTTTCCTCCCCATGCCTCAAATGTTGAGCTAGCTTATTTCTGGTCTTGTTCTGCCTGGAGCTAGCCAGGAGTTGAGCTCTGCTGCTGCTCCCTGACTCTAGGCTGTGGACATGGAAGTTTTAGGACCACTCTCTCTTCCCTTCCCTGCACTGGCTGTGCCTGTGTCTGCAACTTGATTTATTAAACTGAATATTTTCCTTTCCTAATTAAGTAGGACTGTGGAAGTTATTTTTTAAATATGTTTGCCTTCTTTCCCTCCCTGCTGATCAGCTGTTGAGCTTATCTCTTTGATCTCTCCAAGCAAAAGCTAGCCCTTTGGTTTCCTGCTTGTTTACAGAGGGTTCTTTGTTTGAAAGCAAATTGATGGGAGGTTCATGGGAGGTTGATGGAAGGTTGATGGGAGGGTCTTCATTTAGGGTAGTGGGCTCCCTGTTACATTAAAAAAAGAAAGCTCCCCATTATTTACTGTATAGCCTTACGAATCATTTTGTTTCATTTTGTTTCATTGCAAAAATTCTTTTTTAAAAAGTCCATTATTAACAAAATGAAATAAAATGAAGATTGAAACAAAACGAAATGAAACACTATATTTCTGTTTTGTTTCCATCTCTACTTCAGATTACTAGATGTGGGGTGTGTTTGAGGGGTCAACAGCAGGTTGGACATTGACATGTTCTCTCCTTCTGGAGGACATCATTGTGGATGCCATACCAGTCAGGCATTCTTAAGCCTTACACTAGACTGTTCCCACTGCTGGTACTGAAGTAATATTCAGCTGCTATATCAACTTTCCCAGTGTTTCCTGTGGAGTTGAAAGGGTTTGGCCTCTTGTCCCTTTTCTAAGGCAAGTTACTATCTTAGGCCAGCCCTGGATGACTAGCCTATGCAACTCCAGAGGTATAATGTGCTTTCCCTTTAAGTAAGAATTGACTAGAGATGTTTGTGTGAGGGAACGAGGGAATGAGCAAGAGAGCATGATTGCAATAAGCTAAAGACTATAATGGGAATTAATGGGAAGTGGAATTTCAATTTCTGGTACAACTATTTTTATGCCACAGCACTGTTTACAAATGAGAAAAGAAAAGGCTGTGAGTTTCTTTCCATAACAAACAAAGGAAGATTTAAACTATCAGGAGGAGGATTTTTCCAGTAGAATAGAGTTATGAAAACCCATTAAACAGTTAGATTGCTTTCTTCTGTTTTTCCTCAACAAAAATAATAAAGCAAATACTGTGCTTACCACTTGCCTGTCAAAAAGATTTTATTCTTATATCAGTATTATGCAGAGAACTTAAATTGCATGGTTGAACAGCAAATAATGCCCAAGTGTTCCCTTTTAGTGTTTACAGCAAAATTTCCCTCGAGTTTCAGGACATCAGCTTTTTTTTTGTCTCTAGGTTTGCCTAGCTAAGGATGGGGGACAAATTTATTTTTGTTCGTGTTTTAATATCAGCTGATTTGCATTTTTTGATTTAGTTTTCTGCACTTTTATTATCAGAAACTGGGCAAATTGAAAATAAAGAGAGAGAGAGCGAGAGAGAGTCAATACGACATCTTGAGATTTATTGGGAACAATTCAGTTATATTTGGTGGTGTGACGGTGTAAATCTTGTTGACAAATTGTTAATACGTTAGTGCAGTGGTACATACTGAGTGGCATGAGATTTAAGGCAATGAGTTACACTGGCAATAAAAGTGGACAGAATTCCAGCAATTGAGGGTTCAGTTTTCACTTGCTTTCCCTTTTAGTCCTACCAGTTCAACCTATTATATCAGTTTTGAGTTCTCCTTTTCTCAGTTGAAGGAGTGGCGCAGTGGTTAAATGCCTGTACTGCAGCTAAAATTGTGCTCACGACCTGGGGTTCAATCCCAGGTAGCAGGCTCAAGGTTGACTCAGCCCTCCATCCTTCCAAAGTCAGTAAAATGAGTACCCAGCTTGCTGGGGGTGGGGCAATGTGTAGCCTGGATACTGTAATTAAACTGTAAACCACCCAGAGGCTACTTGAAGTGGTATGGGACAGTATATAAGCAGAACACTTTTGCTTTGCTTTGAAATTGATGACCATCTTTTAACCCTACAAATGCCATAGGTGAAGTATGGATTGTGGAGTTGGTGTGGTGTGTAGGCGAAAAGTGGCTCTTTGCTCAGGCATGTCATTGCCCTGGAAGTGCCAAAAAACACCTGTTTCTGCCCATTTTTGTATATTTACATCAGATATAGTGCACTTGCTTAATTTATATCTTGCAATTCTCTCAGAATGAGAAGAAATAGTGGCTCAAAAGAATATTAAGAAGTAGGTGCAACAATTAGGGATGTGAAAATTATATGCTGTTTTGTTGATTCATTGGCTAATGAAATGAAACAAATGGGGACATGCTGTTTCGTTACTAACAAAATGAATCAACACTTTTTATGTTGAAATGAATGTCTGTATAACCCCCCCCAGAATTCTAGAGGCACCAAATTTGGTGGGTATCTTCCTTGGATGCTCCTCTATAAGCCCCCCCCCCAAATTTGGAGCAATTTGGGGTTTAGGGGATGGGTTATTAAATTTCAAAGTGGGTGCCCCGTTGAAAAAACATTTCTAGGTGCCATTTTCTGTGCTTGGAAATACTGTTCCTGGGTAGCTAGCAGCATGAAAATTGCTGTGGACCTTTCTCAAGGTATCTCCTTTAAAAATCCCTAATTTGGAGAAGCTTGGGGTATGAGAAGCCAAGTTATTCAACTCCAAATGGGGTGCTGCAGTAAAAAAACTTTTGTAATTTTAATGTACTTGAAAATAGTAATCCCAGGCACCTAGCAGCATGAAAATTGCTGTGGAACTTCCTCAAGGGCTCCACTTTAAGGACCCCAAATTTGGAGAGCTTTGGGGTATGGGGGACCAAGTTATCCAACTCCAAATGGGACACCCCAGGAAAAACATATGCAATTTAAAAGTACCTGAAAATACTGATCCCAGGCAGCTAGCACCATGGAAATTGCTGTGGAGCATCTTCAACCTCTCCCCTTGAAGCACCCCAAATTTGGAGAGCTTTAGTCTATGAGGGGCCAAGTTATTCACTCCAAACTGGGTGCCCATAGGAATCCATTGTATTTTTTTTTTGTGTGGGTTAGGGCTAGGGCTAGGTTTAGGGCAGAAGGATATGTAAGACCATGGGCTAGTTTCACTTCTCATCCTCTGTGGTGGAAGAGAGAAGGAAAGGGACAGACGTCTCTGGCAGTGTGTGGGGTTAAAGTTAGCTGAAGGCCTGAAGCAGTTTCTCACTACTGCTGTGCTGATCTTCTTGATTGCTTTGCTCAGCCTAAAGCAAAGCTAAGCTCAAGCTGCTTTGTGTAGTTGTGTTTGTAGTTTGTGTGGACACTGGACAGTGCAGAGAGTGCGTTCAGACCAATGTGCCTTGGGGTGCTTCAAAGGGAGAGTTTGAGGATAATCCATCAATTTTTATGCTGCTAGCTGCCTGGGATCAGTATTTTCAAGTACTTTTAAATTACATATTTTTCCTATGGGCAACCTGTTTTGAGTTTAATAACTTGTCCCCCCTAATTCATACCTCTCCACATTTGGTGTGCTTCAAGGGAAGAGATTGAAGATGCTCCACAGCAATTTTCATGGTGCTAGCTAGAGATGGGCACGACTTGAAAAAAATTTTTTTCGAGTTGTCGTTAGTCGGTCCGGTTCTGTTTTGGCTCGTTTCCGTTTTTCGTGAAAATTCACAAAAATTAGTCGGTTTGTTTTTTCGTTGTCGTTAGTACTGGTTTGGGGAGGGGGTAGCGGGCTCATGGAGGGAGCTGCAGGAGTCAGCCAGAGCCACAAGTGACGGACTGGCAGACTCTTTGCACCCGCTGTGTCTCACGTACTTGCATGTAGTGCAATGCAAGTAGATCTGGCTTAGGGTTAAGACGGGTTAGCGCAAGGGCTAGGGTTAGGCTAGTTACGGGTGAGGTTAGGGTGAGTATTGGGGTGTACCTCTGGGTGCCTCTCTGACCCACTTAGGACAGTGTACTGGCGTATGGGTTAGGCTTAGGGTTCGGGTTTGGGCTACGATTAGTGGGCTGTTTATGCCCAATTGGCACATCCCAGAAGTCTCTGTGGTCAACCTGGCCAAGTGGCCATGCGATTGGTGGAAAATTTGCATGGTCTACTCCCATGGGTGAGCCCATCATTGCAAATGTGCAGGTGTAAAAATAAAATAAAATAAAATAAAATAAAATAAACGGAGACTTTTTTTGCAAGAAAAACCGACTGCTGCTACTGTAAAAATTCAAGCATTTAAAATAGCTAATTTTTGCATGTTTCTGTGGTGCTTTGGTGGGGTTTTGGGCAATGATTTAAAAAAAAATATTGCGGTCGCCATTTTGGATCCCCCGCACTGCATGGCAAATGGATGCACCCTCCCAGCCTGGTACCAGCAGCG
The DNA here is from genome assembly GCA_037367245.1 of Phrynocephalus guinanensis. Taxonomy (NCBI): domain Eukaryota; kingdom Metazoa; phylum Chordata; class Lepidosauria; order Squamata; family Agamidae; genus Phrynocephalus; species Phrynocephalus guinanensis. The sequence continues at coordinate 55,080,250 of CM074735.1, read as the reverse complement.
CAGCAGTAGCAATAGCCAAGGAGAGGGGGGCGGGGAACCCCCCCCCAATAAAACACCCTTCTGGCCTGGTAGGTGCCCTCAGAAAGTTTTCGCCTACTTTTAGGGCCAGGAATCGGGTTTTTTTTAACTTTTAAAAACTTTTTTTCTGTGCCGCTTGGCATTGCACGATCGCCGCGATGCAAGTAACGAGCACGACAAATCAGACCAAATTGTTCGTTTGTTGGTTCGAGCTCGAATTCTGGTGGAGTAATTCCCGTTTCCGTTTCCGTAGAGTAACGGATACGAGTAACGGAAACGGAAACGGGAATACCGCTAAGTCGTGCCCATCTCCAGTGCTAGCTGCCTGCGATAACTATTTTCTAGTACAGAAGATTACACTTAGAAATGTTTTTTCTAGCCCCCCTTTGAAGTTTAATAACTCAGGTCCCCGAACCATAAATCTCTCCAAATTTGGAGGGCTTATAGCAAAGAGACCAAGGAAGGTACCCACCAAATTTGGTGCCTCTAGGACCCACGGAGCCCATTTTTGGAGAAATGAATCGATTCATTTCTGTTTCATTTTGTACAGTTCCCCCCCCCCAAATTGTTTTAAAATGAAATGAAATAAACCAAGGGGGTCTGCAAAATGAAACAAAACAAAACACATTTTTTCTGTTTCATGCCCATCCCTAGCAACAATGGATCCATTAGGGGAAAAATGTGCATCAAGGGACATCTATTACAGAAAAGTGTTCACACAAATGTAAACATTATTAGAGGTGTAACAGCTAATGAGCGTTTATGCAGGCTTCAAAAATCATTTGTCATCTAGTACAGAATTTGGATGCACCTAATGCATATTTGGAAAAACGTAAATGTTTTTGGAAGGGAAACAGATTTGCCTATGCCATGTCGTTATGTCGCCAGAGGAGAAATGATATAATTCACAATGACAAATTGTTCCTAATTAAACAGTTTTTGCTTGGATTCTTGTTCATGTACAACAAGCCACCCAAATGGTACATGGGGGGGGGGGGGGATGGGACTCATTAACTAGTAACAATTTGCAGCAGGATTTTGACCAATGTATATTTCTGTGGCTTGAGCTCATGTTGTTGATAACCGAGACAAGTTCAAAATGGCAGCAAATTGTCACATTGTGCCTTAACCTGAAAACTGCTTTGCTGGTTCAACAGCTAAGAGGCTGGGTGATTTTTTTCCCTTTGCATCCCTGAAATACAGCATCTAAACCAAACTTTGAGACTCCTTTGAACCCCTCATATTTGTTGTTACAAGTTCCAACGCCCTCTTATCGATACCACTTGAGAGGATCTGCAGAGACGATGGCTTAAAAATGGGACACCGTCGTGGAAAATCACACTGTCAAAAACAGCCTGGAAAAAATGATAAGAATCTTATTGCTGTACACTTTGAAATAAGCTGCAGTAAGGCATTGCAGTGCCTGAACTTGAACAGAATATATGGAAACCCATTTATTTCAGACTGTTGGGATATATTGCCTTGGGACAGGCAGTCTTAGCAGCGTCTCCATTAAGCCAAGCAGAATGGAACAGTAATTTTGTGACCAAATCATCTGAAGTGCAGGTAGATGAACTAGATTGAACTGGGAACAGATGTAGAATACAGGCCATTGAAATGACTAAAATAAATGAAATATTACATCAAAAAAAGATGAAAACTATAGTCCCAGGATACATAAAATACAATGCTTTTTATTCCAAAATAAAATGATGCCTTCCTGTTTATTTATTTATTTTTTTACTTACTTTACTTACATACGTACTTACTTAAATTGATATACTTCTCCATTAGCGTTATGAAGTACTCCGGGAAGATGACAGCAAGATAAAAACCACTATAACCACATATCACATAACACAGATGAAGAAAGCGCATCTTCATAGATGTATTCATTTATCGCTAATTAGCTCTTTTTCCGTTTATTCAGTCATTGACCAACTCCATTAAATCAACAGTAAGATGATTTTCTTTTCTTTTGGGTAAATGCTTGCAGTCAAGAAAGCTCGGTTTTGTAACAGGCAGGTTTTGCAACTGGAAGACAGCTTTTAGTTGCCAAATGCTTCCAGGCTACTTTTTAAAAAATGCAAAAAGAAATAAATATATTGCAGACCAGAGCTAATTTTCAGTGCAAGGCTTGCCACGTCTATTCAGAAGTGAGCATTCTGAACATCAAGTGCAACATAATGTACCTGCTTTCCTTCCATCCATCCATAAAATGCACTGCAATGGAGAAAAGGTTCCTGTGTAGTTTACAAAGGATTAAAAGATCAATACCAAGAAAAACCTTTCCAATATCAAAACAATTATGTTCAGTAAAATGGGCTGTAGTCTGCCACGTGCATGCAAAATAAAGATGTGTCTTTGAGGTGACTGCATGGTTTTTACTGCAACAGACTGATAATGGCTTCCCTCCCCAACCACAGTACTGGTACAGCTGGAAATTTAGGGCTCTATCCCAAATTTAGGGCTCTATCCCATATCCCTAAATGCAGATCAAATTTGAAGATAAACCATGTCCCAAAAGTCATTCCCCATGGCCACCGGGCTTTTTGAAAAAAAGAAAAGAAAAAGAAACCATAGTGACACCCCCTTAAGTGATGTTTCCAAGACCTACCGGAGAAGTAGGAATTTTTTTGCCTCACTTAAAAAATCCACCTTTTAAAGAGGCAGATGTCGTGGAACCGCGTAGATCAGGGGTGCCCAAACTTTTTGTAAGGAGGGCCAGATTTGGTGGCTGAGAATGTGTCAGGGGCCGGTTGCTCCCTGACCCTGCCATCCCACTGCAAGCCCCACCCACTGACCCATAAGCGAAGGAGGGGGAGGAAGGGGCGAGCCAGCCAGCCACGGGCCACTCAGAATGGCCTGATGGGCCGGATTTGGCCCCCGGGCCAGAATTTGGGCAGGCCTGGCGTAGATGATCCAGCTTTCTTTTCTTTTCTTTTTTTCTCTCATAGCGCCAACCAGCTGTTCCTGGGGCCCCCTCAATGCCAGCCAACTGGTCCTCCAGCTGGTCTGGCACTTTTTAATTTTTTTTTAAATCCCCCTCCCCCCAGTGCCAGCCAGCTGGCTGATTGGTGTTGGTGGTTTTTTTTACTTCTTCCACCAGCACCAGCCAGCTGGTCCTCTGGCTGGTCTGGTGCTTTTTTCTTTTTATTTTTATTCCCTCCAGTGCTGCTCAGCTAGCATTTTTTTAACTTCCTTCTTTGTGGGAACTGCTATCCCACATCTTCTGTCACGTGATCAGAGGAAGAGGAAAAGATGGACCTTCAGAAGATCAGGATCTTCCCCAGGTGAGATAGCAGTTTTAGTTAGGGAAAGCGCAACTCTGGATGCAAAAGGATGCTCATGCGTGGTTGACATCTGCTACTTAGCCATTCCAGAGAATAGGAACTGGCACACTAAATGCTGCACCCTTTTGCCTATCACTCCCTCTACTGCCATGACCAGATTATTCTTCCTCAAAGGTTTCTTTCTACTGGGAAAAGCCAGTCTGACTTACGACATTAACACAGGGCATATAACCCTACATGGGACAGGTCCAAGAACTACCCCCTGCTCCTCACCACCAAGGTCTCTAAAAGAAAATCAACTGGAACAGAAAAAAAAAAATAACCAAACTTGAGCATCATTTTAATGTACCGCACTTTACAGTGTGTGCAGTGGCAGGAGTAGCTGCAGATTTGATCCAATGTTTTCTGGGCAGTATAGTTTTGACCTGTGCCTGACCTCTGTTATCTACAGTTTATTCACTTTGAAAAGACTTGCAGGGTCACAAATGATTCATACCTATATACAGTGTGTATCATCAGCATAGAGATGGTACTTGACTCCAAATAGGTAAATACCAGCTTCCAATGGTTTCATAAATATATGAAATAAGAGTAGGCACAAGATATTGGCTTGCAATATCCCACAATTTGGTCGCTAGTGGTTGATAAGCAGTCACCTAGGGCTCCTGCCAAATATATTTGTGACCACAAAGTGCCAGAAGACTCTGCTGTCTCTGTTCCAATGTAGCAATATGTTGGTGATGCAATGCAGAGATCTTAGCCTTCATCACCACAACCTTGCCTTGCAAATGCACATAAAAATGAATCAGATAGAAGAAATCCAGTGTGAAATATTCCAGTGATATTCCAGCTTCAGTCACTAAGGTGGGATGAATCACCACGAGGCATACAACTGGAGCAATGAAACTCCGGGTTCCACATTGCTTCTGTGATCTTCCTCCTACAAAGGTTTGGCTCTACCGCTGGTACAGAGATCTTCAATGAAGCTGCTCTGCTGGCGTGTATAAGGACGATGGCCTTGATCATACTTTCTTATGTAGGTTGCTTGGTATATATTCCTTGTGCCTTGTTGACAGAAGTCTTTTAATCTCCCCTGCATGAAAGGAGGCACACTTTGCAACATCAATTTTATATGTACAACTTCTTACAGCTTACATTTCCTGATACTTTCAGAGTAGCACAGCTACCCTGGCAGTAGAATGAGAAGATGAAATTTGTAATGAAAAAAAAGAAGGTTGTATACTGGAAAGCCATAAGGTTCTGTCTTTGTTTGCATAAGGAAAAATAATCCCTCCTGTCTTCTCTCTCTACATTCTGTTTCATGCTTGATCTGTTTGCCACCCCTTCCCCTGCTTGCTTGTATGTGTACAATACATTTGGCCACTGGGTCTTCTTAAGGAGTTGCAGTGGTTTGCCTTATTCTGCTCTATATTAGATTGAAAGGGCCACCAGCTTTAGACACAAACTATATGGTCCTACTGAGAAGGCCAATGCTATTTTGCACCTCTTGTGATAACTTTTTACAAAATCTTTCTTACTTCTTCCCCACATTATTGCAGCTTATGCCTTTTAAAACTTTTTAAAAATTGATCTATCCCATGCAGCATTTTTGTCTCATAAGATGTAACACATGGGGATGTGGCAGTCTGTGACACTTTCTCCTGAGTGAACCTATTAAAGAGAGAAACTCCCTGCCTATTAGTTGGCACAGCAGCCTACGAAGCTTTCTGCTAGTGTTGGAAGCTCTGTAGCATAACATGTCAAGCAGTGGTTTCTTCGAAACGTCTTCCAGGATATTACAAGAAATGTACCAGGAAGGCTAATTAATACAATTTTCAATGTATTTGTTTCCCCAAACAACTTCCAGGGTTGTTGTAATCCAGAATACAGCCAAGACCTACATGTGATCTTGGTATGTTTTGGGATATACCATAGATGGGAATAGGTGGGGAATATCTAACCCTTTTTGATGTTGTTAGAAAAGAAGCTCCCATCATCTTAATAACTCATCATGCTGACTGCAGATGATGACAATTAAAATCCAAAAATATTTGAAATTCCATACAAGTTCTCTATTATAGGACATAAGATCAGTATACCCTATGTACATTTACATATAGAATATGTATGAGTATCCATACATGTATAACATATATGCATTGGAGACAGGGCAGGTTTTCATCCCTCTGTTGGTCTTTCACCTATCTGCAATTATCTGTATATCCCCCTGCAAATCATGAAGTCCCTGAACAATTTATGGCTTGATTCATTTAACCATCACAAAGAATCAGGTAGATATTAAATCACTAATACAAGGAACAAGATACTGAGTCCATTCATTTATAGCCCATTGAGAAAGGATACTAGAGAAGATTGCAAGTTCACCTTTTCATTTGGTTCCAAATAAAACTGATATTCCGATATTCTCTGATAAGGGAATAAAAGGCTGTCCGGTACATTCTAAAACATTTTACATGAAATTCCACTTATTTCTTGCTCCTGGCATGCATCCTTTCTGTTAGCAATATCACTGTGATACAATCATCTGGAGTTTCTCTTTGGTTCTAGCTGAGATATTTGTTGAACTATTTGTTTTTCATCAGAAGGGCTTTTTCCTTTTACAAAGCAATATATTTAATCTTACTGACAAATTGCCAGAGACTCGCATTCAGCACAGTAAAGTGATTCGAAATGTGAGAGATCAATATGTACTTGTAAGCAATTTCTTCACCCTGGACCCTGCACCTGTGCTCACCAAGAGTAAACTGATCAAATAAGAAGCCTTATTCATTTTCAAAGGATTTGCTTTGGCTGTTGTTGTTTCTTCTTGCCCTGGGACAAAGTCATTCATATATATAATATAATTAATTTTCTAACATTCATTACATTACATTTTTTTTCTGTTGTCAAGAGTTCATTCTTCTGCCCTCTGTTACATATTTTTCTTTCTATATTTTTTCCACTACCTTTTACACTCAACTTTGTTTTTTTGCTGTAGTTTTAAAAACTAAATGATTGTGATTATCTCTCTGTGTGTTGTGTCATTACAGTCGTGACCGACTCTTCGTGATTATCTCTATGCAACTTAAAATACAATGTTATCAACTCAAAGATCATGTAATGTAATAGCCCCAGGGCTAATTCTTAAATTATAAAGATGTGTGGTACAGCAGTTCCCCGTTTATCGCAGGGGTTATGTTCTCTAGCCACCCACAGTAAATGAAAATCTGCGATATGCAGATGCTGTCATGGTGAGGACATTTGCATACCAGGTCAGGTCCAGATGCCTCCTCTGCGGCCACATATCTCTCCTTCCCTCATCCTTCACTGAGGTGAAAGGGGTCCGTTCTCAGCCATGCCATCCCCCGTCTGCCTTTCACCTCATCTACCTGCTTGCTTGCTTGCTTGGCTGGCTCCTTCCCTCCCTTCTTTCTTTCCCAACCACACTGACTTGTAAGCACTCTGTCTTCAGATTTCAAAGCCCTCCCCCTCACCAAGCTAAACTCACTGGTGGGGGTGGGGGCTCCTTCAGCTTGACAAGGTGGAGGGGGTGAAAGTGATCCCTTGCAAGTGTCCTGTCATTGGCACGAGCGGGCAGGAGCCCCCGCCAGTGAGTTCAGCTTGGTGAGGTGGAGGGGGCATGTTAAAAATCTGCAAAATACCGGGACCACTGTATATGAACTGCAATGTGGCGGGGGACTACTGTATTTCTAGATACATGCACCTGGATTCAAAAATATTCTCAGAACTGTTGTTGTAATCAATTGTTCATGCTATTAGCAAAACTTGGCCTGTTCGCTATTTGGGATGACAGCTTCCTGAGTCCCTTCCTTCTGATGTATTCCAAAATTACTTTACTGAGCTTTGACTGCAAAGACCAGATGATGTATAACATGTCTATTTTTTCTACTCTACCGAATCATTCCTCCCTCCCTTCCCTCTCCCTCTCTTCCCCATCCCTCCCTTCCTTTAACAAATTAAACAAAATACAATCAGTGCAAAGACAGGGTAACTGTCTGTTCAATGAGAATTGCTGATCCTCCAAGCTGTATTTACTAGGCAAATATTGGCATTCATTTTGAGTCTCCTTATGTCCCATTTTATTATCTTGTTAAAATTTGCCACTTGAATATGCAAACTCTTGTGCTAGCTTATCAGAAGACAAAAATAAATAAGGACAATGTCCGACATCTTGGTGAAAGGCAGAGTTTTGTATTGAAAAGTAGCAGAAGGTAGGTGAAATTGACAAGAAAGTAGAAACACTTTCACCAGAAATATGAAATTGACAAGAATTTTAAATAGAAAACCAAACTCAGTTGTCACCCTTGACAGCTTTAAGGAAGGATTAGACAAGTTCATGGAGAACAATCATTATGGATGCCTAAGGACAACCTCTGGTTTGGAGAGATATGCAGGATATCTCTCAATCCCATTTGCAGGGAATCGTAAGCAGGTGAAGACATCTGCTTGGGAATACCCTGAAGCCAATGGTGAGCCACTGTGTGAGACAGAATGCTGGACTGGATGGGCTGTGGCCTGTTCTAGCAAGGTTCTTCTTATGTTCTAGAGATAGAGGAGGGGAAAACTTGACAGTTTTGTTGCTGTCCTTTGCACATGGTTCAGAGTATTCAAGTGAGTGTGGAATTTTTCAGGGCCCATAGCTGGTTGTGCAACTACTGGAAAAGCAAGTACAGAGGGAAGCCAATCTTGTTGCACTATCCGTCTTTCTGATTGGAAAGAGGCACTCAGATTTAGACATTGTTTAGACATTTTCCAGAAAGTTGAGATACTTGAGTTTCTGTGGACACAAGTCATGATTATGTGGAAAAAAATGCTACAAACGTAAATTTTAAATAATTAAGTCTCATATAACTTTTGTGTGTTTCGTCTAGAATGACGCATACTTGTAATTGGAAGAAAAACAAGAAGAAGAATGTAGCAAAGATACAAGTGATTACGTGGAATGCATGGAGGCTTTTTTATATTCTGTTTCTGCCCCTTTCCTTAAATCCTCCTTCCTTCAGAACCTAAACAAGCAACAATAATTTAAGATATGCAGATGACACCATTTTACTGACAGCGGTAATAACCTGAAACCACTTATAACGAAAGCAAAAGACGAAAGTGTCAAAGCAGGCCCACACTTTAACTTAAGAAGATAAGAAAAATGACTACAGAAGAACTACACAACTTTAGCATGGACAATGAAGAAATTGAAATAGTTAGAGAATTCATTTACCTTAGTTAAATCATCAATCCAAATGGAGTGTGTTGCCAAGTCATTAAAGTCTGAGAATAGGAAGGGCAGCAATGAAGGAACTAGAAAGTGCAAGGATCTGCAAGCTTGAGATAATCCACATTCTCATATTTCTAGTCACCATGTATGGGTGTGAAAGCTGGAGAGCTAACAAAGCTGATAAGTAGAGATGGGCACGACTTAGCAGAATTCCCGTTTCCATTTCCGTTACTAGTTTCCGTTATGCAATGGAAACGGTAACGGGAATTACTCTGCCAGAACTCGAACTCGAACCGACTAAAGAATAATTGGGTCTGATTTGTCGTGGTCGTTCCTGGCATTGCGGCGATCCCGCGATGCCAAGCGGCACAGAAAAAAAGTTTTTAAGTTAAAAAAAAAAACCCCGATTCCCGGCCCTAAAAGCAGGCGAAAACTGTCTGAGGGCACCTACCAGGCCAGAAGGGTGTTTTATTTGGGGGGGAGTTTCCCCGCCCCCCCTCTCCTTGGCTAGTGCTACTGCTGCGCTGCTGGTACCAGGCGGGGGGCATCGTCTCGTCTGCCTTTGCCATGCGGTGTGCGGGCGGGGGGATCCAAAATGGCGACCGCAATATTTTTTTTGAAATCGTGGTCCAAAAACCCCACCAAAGCACCACAGAAACATGCGAAAATTAGCTATTTTAAATGCTTGAATTTTTACAGTAGCAGCAGTGGGTTTGTCTTGCCAAAATACGTCTCCGTTGATTTTATTTTATTTTATTTTATTTTTTTACACCTGCGCATTTGCAATGATGGGCTCGCCCATGGGAGTGGACCATGCAAATTTTTGGAGCCATTCCACCAATCGCATGGCCAGGTTTTGGAGACTTACCAGGCTGGGAGGGCGCATCCATTTGCCATGCAGTGTGGGGGGGTCTAAAATGGCGACCGCAATATTTTTTTTAAATCGTGGTCCAAAACCCCACCAAAGCACCACAGAAACATGCGAAAATCAGCTATTTTAAATGCTTGAATTTTTACAGTAGCAGCAGTGGGTTTTTCTTGCAAAAAACATCTCCGTTGATTTTATTTTATTTTATTTTATTTTATTTTATTTTATTTTTTTACAACTGCACATTCGCAATGATGTGGGAGTGGACCATGCAAATTTTCCACCAATCGCATGGCCACTTGGCCAGGTTGACCACAGAGACTTCTGGGATGTGCCAATCAGGCATAAACAGCCCACTAACCGTAGCCCGAACCCGAACCCGAACCCTAAGCCTAACCCATACGCCAGTACACTGTCCTTCTAAGTGGGTCAGAGAGGCACCCAGAGGTGCACCCCAATACTCACCCTAACCTCACCCGTAACTAGCCTAACCCTAGCCGTTGCGCTAACCCGTCTTAACCCTAAGCCAGATCTACTTGCATTGCACTACACGCAAGTACATTTCCCTTGGAGCGGGTGCAAAGAGTCTGCCAGTCCGTCACTTGTGGCTCTGGCTGACTCCTGCAGCAGCATTTGTGTGCCATGCAAACCATGCCTGCAAGTGCTGCCTGACTGTGTCTCACCGACTGTTGCAGGGAAGGCACCCTTCTGCCAGTCTGCTGCGTCTGCAATATGCATATCCATAGCATATGGCTATGCATGCCCTTTTGTAGCAGCGCTGGCGGGTGAGGATAGGAGGCACCCACCACAGAGAGGTGCCTCCAGGAGCCCGCTACCCCCCCAAAACCAGTACTAATGACAAACGAAAAAACAAAAAATGAAACGACAAATTTTTGCGAAATTTCGCAAAAAACGGAAACGAGCCGAAACGGGCTGCCTCCGACACACGACAACTCGAAAACGTCATTTTCCCTAGTCGTGCCCATCTCTACTGATAAGAAAAAAAGTGACTCATTTCAAATACGGTGCTAGAGGAGAGCTTTGTGGAGTAACACAAACAGATCTTTATGTATCCTTCACATCAGGAACTTTCTAAAAGGCCTTTAATGTTCTTTTAAAACCTAGAGAGTGAGACCTAAGACCCTTCAGAACTGCAGTTTCACCTGCCCACCATAAGCTTAGCAGATGGGGAGCCAGACCAAGGTAAGAAGTTATTGCACGTTTGAGGGGCTGTTATAAATTCATTCTCCCTTGCATATAGGGTATAGGCCAAGACTTTTGGGGTGATGGAACATGCTGTATGGCCTCTCTTGAGGATTTCAGACTTCAGATAGGTACTTACAGTAGGAAGCAATTTTGGATATCCCAGCTGTGGGATATGTAGAATACATCAATTTTAATCCCCATCTGCATATTTTTGTTTGTGGATGATGTTCATATAGATATGTTGGCTTGTTCTTTTAATGGAACAGATGGGTTGAATGACTGGCAAGTGTCCAAAAGAATGCTATAGCTATTAGAGAGGAAAATGTATTTATGGAAGCTTATTTACGGAAGCTGTTTCCCCCAAGGGGTGAGGAAGAGTGTACTGTATATAAGAATAGGTGAGTGTATATAAGTGATGGATTGGAAGAAGTCTGCTTAGGGCTTGATACAGAGAAATGAAAAGAGTCAGAGGAACAGTGAAATATATTGTAGAATTCGATGGGCAGAGAGATAGTTTGAGGGCTGGATATGTTTCCATATACATTTATGAATAGGCTAAGTTATTAATGATTAGGCCAAGCTTCGATAGAAAGATATCTGAAAGATCTTTGTCCTGTTTTTGTTGATTGACATTTTGAATATATTATCACTGGGTGTCTGCTATTTAGTAAAGCTGCTTCTTGCCCATGCAACACCAAGATTCCATTAACTACTTTGTAGGGATACACAGTGTGGTGTAGTGAATAGAATGATGGACTAGGACCCAGGAACCTTAGTTTGAACCTATGCACAGCCATGGAGTCTCACTGGGGAAGTGAAATTGGTAAAACCACTCTGTAAATATTTCACTAGCCTTAATTAGGGTATCTATAAGTTGGTTCCAACTTTATGGCACATAACTACTTTGTATTACAACAGAGATAACTCATAACAATGAATTTCTGCTGGCTATTAGCCTTAATATACTTCTACCTGATGCTACTTACTTATTTTATTTTTATTTATTTTGAATATTTTTATCCTGCTTTTCTCCTTGGAAAAGGACCCAAGGTGGCTTACAATAATGAGGGTCAATATGCAGCCTGGAACATTTAAGACATATTCAAGTTAAGAACAGGGAATTAAAAGAGGCCCTATCACATGTCCTTTAAAATGCTGATTAAATTTCAGGATAAAGCGTTTCAAAAAAATCTTGTCCCCATGGCCACCGAGCTTTTTTTTTTTTAAAAAAAAAAATGGTTATGCCACCTTTAGCGAGTTTTCCAAGACCTACTGGAGAAGTTGGGAAATTTTTGCTCTGGTAAAAAATGTGAGCCAGAAGTCCGTGAGAGCTCACATATAATCTGTTTTTTTTTTTTTTGCTTCCCCCGCCCTAGCCCTAACCAGCTTGTCCTGGGGCTTTTCAGCACTTTTTAATTTTCTTAAAATTTCCCCTCCCCCCAGTGCTGATCTGCTGGCCTTTGGGCTGTCAGCGCTATTTATTTTATTTTATTTTATTTTAGTGCCGACCAGCTCGTCCTGGGGGCTAGTCAGCGCTTTTAATTTTTTTTATAAAAACCATTCTCCTCCCTCCAGCACTGATCAGCTGGCCTGTGGGCTGTCAGCGCTGCTTTTATTTAATTTTTTTCCCTAGCGCCGACCAGCTCATCCTGGGGCTCATCGGCGCTTTTAATTTTAAAAAAAAATATCCCCTCCCCCAAGCGCTGGTCCTGGGGCTGGTCTGCTCTTTTAAAAAAAATCATTGTATGTGGGAACGGACATCCCACATCTTCAGTCACATGACCAAGAATGAAGAAAAGCCAGACTTTCACAATATCCGGATCTTCCCCCAGGTGAGATAGCGGCTTCTGAACATTAAAAGAGCATGCAAAAAGAAAAGAAAAATCCAGACTTGATGACCATTCCTATCTGTAGCTTCTCTGCCTGGAGGTTTTGCAACCTTTGTGAGCACATCTTGGCACTATAAGAAGTTGCAATAGTGGGGTATGGGAAAGGAATGAGAGTCTCAATTCTACAGATGTTCAATATACCACTGGTTCTTGGTCACTGTGAGGACTGCAGCTAAATAAAAGAGGAATAGAACATCTGAAGGAGTGGTGGCAGCCTATAACATTATGTTAATTTAAAAAGTCTGTAATTTTGGCCATTTGAGTCCTTTAATACATTTGATAAAGACACACAGATCACTTGGAATATTTGGAGGTATTCACAAATAACATGCAGTTCACCTAGTACTTTGGTGATTTGCATTCAAACTGTAGCTGATTGGTCTCTTCCTCTGTCTCTCCCCCTCTCTTTTAAATCACTGTAAAGATTTGGGGATGGTTGCTTCATGGACAGTGGTGCACACAGGTAGTGAAAATCTGTGACTGGGAGAGACGCAATGCTGCCCACCTTAAAAATAAAATTGTACTTGAGATGCAACAATGATTATACTAAAGTCGTTGTACTATTTGGCTGCTTTTTTGAATATACATATTGAATATGTGCAGCTTATTGTAGTTTGTAGTCATGAGATGATATACAGAGCTTAGTTTTGTTGTAAATAAGATGTAAATTGCATACATAAATAGATAAGAGGACTGTTTGCTTTTTCTTCATTGAGGCTGATCAAACAAATTTGGGATTCAGAATAATTGCCTTGGAAACAGTGCAGTTGCTGCTCAATTCATAATATGCATGCAGCTCTGAAAGTAAGACGTAGCTTGAGCAAGTGATACCGTCTTTCAGAGAAGATACAATTACTTATGCTGATAAAGTAGCAATAGAGATTCAAATGCCTGCTAGGCTGACATTTTTATATTAAGAAGGCATCCTTTAGTTGACTTGCATTTCATCCAATGTTACAACGTGGGCGTTAGCTTGTGGAACAGGGGTTCTCCATCCTTTTTGGTAATTAAAACCAGTTTGGGAAGCTGAACTGTAACAGACACTTTTTCTGTTCTTTTTGAGGAGCATATTTGGTCAAGTTTTCTTGGGTTTTGAGGCATCCTTTGGAATGCTGGAATTTATATCTCCTTTTATTTTGTAAAAAATACATTTTATGTTGCATATTAGAGCACTGATGCAGTGCTAAAGGTAAGATGGACTGATGGTAGTATCCATTTGGTCCAAATTCTGCATTAGCTAGCATGCTTGCAAACATGTTCTTGATGTTGTTTAGTATTTCCTCAATTTTCCAGAGAATCCTCTGGAATTCCTTCATTTTCTCTCTCTTTAAAAAAAAAAAGAGAAAAGTAGCCTTACATGAGCTTCAAGTTCTTGTGGGCCACCTTAATTTTGCTTGCTGAGTGGTAGCACCTGGGAGGGCATTTGTGAGATGTTTTTGTGATGCCATGGCAGGACTTAAAAAGCCTCATCACTTGAGACATATGTCGGCTGGCATGAGGAAAGATCTGTTTGTTTGGCAGGTCTTTTAAAGAGTTTGTAACGGGATCCCTTTTTGGAGGGTCGAGCTTTTGTTGGGGGTAGAGCTGCAGGTTCACACAGATGCTTCAGGTGCATCATGCTTTGGAAAATTCTTTCAGAGCCAGTGGGGTACAGGGCGGTGGCCAGAGGAGTGGGTTGAATCTGGTTTGACCTGGGACTTGACCTTCTTCCCATTGTTGGAGCACTGTGGCTTTGGGATCACTTATGGGCAAACTCAACAGTGCTCTTTTGGTGTGACAATCTAGCAGTGGTGGGTATTATTAATTATATGTCATCCAAGTCATCCAGGGTTATGAACCTTCTTAGAGCCTTCATATTGCAATGCCTGAAATTTAACATCCTTTTTCATGCTAAACATGTTCCGGTGGTGCAAACCCAGATCACTGATGCGTTATCTTGCCAACAGTTCAATCGTTTCAGGTTGTTGGCCACCCAGGCTCAGATGGATCAGGAAGTTCTGCAACCCGAGGTATGGAACCTTGGAGGGTTGAGTCTATCAGGGTGATAAGCCTGGCCTTAGCATGTAGCACTAAGCATTCTTACGTATTGGTTTGTTCAGAATATTTACAATTCTGTAGGAAGGAGAAGGTACACCCATGGCCCACATCAGAAAACAAGTTGGTCCAATACACTGTATTTTTACATTGGAAGGGCTTGGCACATAGGTGCAATCAGGGTAAGTTATCAGCCCTTACCTTTAATTCCAAGGCCCAGGGCTTTTCTCAGACCAGCTGTGTATACAGGATACAGAAAATGTTAAAGGAATGGTCTAGGGAAATTGGCAAGCCTAAGGATGATAGGGCTTTGATAACTCCTGAGATTTTATCTCACCTTCACGAGGTATGGCACCAAGTGTGCCAGGATGAGTTTGAGTGCTTGCTATTTAGTACAGCGCCCTCAGTAACCTTTTTTGGCACATTTCGTATTAGCAATCTGATTGCCAGCTCTAAGTTGGATTCTTCCTGGACTGTCTTACAGTCAGTTACATTTATGCAATGATAATACCCTTCACAGGTCCAAAACAGATCAAAGGGGTAAGGGAACAGTGATTAAACTCCAAACTTGTTTTGTGAAACCAATATGCCCCATTGCCTTGCTGAAAGCATATTTGGCCATTAGAGGCCCTAGTGAGGGATTCCTTTTTCAGCATAGTAATTCAGAGCCCCTAACCTGTTTTCACTTTTGGAAGCTGACGTCAATGGCTCTCAATAAGATTGGGATGCAACATTGCCATTTTGGCAGTCACTCTTTCAGAATTGGAGCAGCATGTACTGCTGCGAGTATGGGGTATTCAGCTCAAGATATTCAAAGCATGGGGAGATGGGTTTCTGCAAAATTCAAAGGATATGTTCGGCCATTACCTAAATGTTAGGGCAGCTAGTTTTTAACTGTGCTTTGTATTGTAGGTCCATGTTGCCGAGCAGGACTTCGGGTCGTCGTTTGCGGCCACAATTACATATTCTGGGCAACCAAATACGCATGGCATTCAGCTTGGATTCAGAAACTCGGCTTGGGCGAACATTCATTGCTCGACTGGAAAGGCCTGCAAGGCCTGGCATGGGATGGATTTTCCGATCTGGTTTCCCAGAGTGCTTGCGAAGCATGTATTGATGTCTTGGTGGTCCATCTGGGTGGCAATGACTTGGCACGAGTGCCGGACAAGGCTTTAATACTAATTGCTGACTTGGAGAGATTTAAGCGGCAATTCCAGGACACTCGGGTGATATGGTCCATAATCATACCACACTTGAGATGGCATGGTGCCAAGAACACTAACTAGATGGAACATGCCTGCAAATGCGTCAACAGAGAGGTTGGCCAGGCCATGATAAATGGTTTGGGGTCGGTTGTGAACCACCCAGAGATTTCTCCATAGCAACCTGAGCTATATAGGGACAAAGGGGTGCATCTCTTGGACCTTAGATTTGAGATCTTCCTGAGGGATCTGTGTGGGGGCCTCCATGCCAAACTTGTCAGCTTGTTGGGGAGCAAGGGGTTTATTCTATAACTCCTTTGCTGTGGCAGGTAATAGAAGGTGTTGGCTAGGTGAGTTTCAGGATCTGTGGCCCAATAAGGATACAGGACAGCCTGATAATAAATATTTAAAGTTTAGGTTAAGTTGAGTTAGATATTAATATTACGTTCTTTTAAAGTAGTCATGGCTGCCTTGAAAAAATTTCCCCCGAGTTTGGAAAGGGTGCTAAATAAGGATAACAGCACATTCCAGGTAGTAACTCACCTAGATTACGTGGGGGCCTCAGGTCAGCATGATGTAGGCTTGATGCTTACTTGCACTACAGGAGGCCCCTTCATTTATCTAATAAATTTAATAAAGTTATGGCCGTATTTTAATCCAACATTTTGTTTTGGAGTCTGGGGCTGCAAAGAAAGAAGGTTGCACACAAATTTAGGTCGCATGGGGAATGCACATCCTTGGTGCTGTCTGGGGATCTGCTATCTGCTGAAGGAGTGCCTACTTTCCCCTCATAGACTCTGCTTGTGAATAAAACATGCAGTGCAAAGATACCACAAGACCCCAGTGCTACAGCCCAAAGGAATCTAAACTCTATAGTGCCCACCCTGAACTTCTCACTGAATAGATCTGGGGACTACGTAACACAATAATAAACAATTCATTTCCCCAGCTTATTAATATTCAAGAAAACCTAGACGAAGGAATGGCCAAGCAGCAAGACTTGCCAGGTGGAACTCTTACCCTAAATGTCAACATAGGCCAATGTTATTTTTAAATTAGCCCTTTAGGGAGCATATTAATTCTTCAACAGGTTATTTTGGATGCTGTGGCGTAGCTTAGATGATTGCTTAGGGAGACAGAAAAGTCACGTGAATATGTAAAGAGGGATAGGCTGAGGAAGGAAAGTTTTGGTGTTACAACTATTTTGTTTATTTCTGTACATTGCAACTGAAGCAGATGTAGGAAAATTTACTTTTCCAGACTGTTTGTATGTTGCATGTGGTCAACTAACATCCAACTGATCGCAGCTCAGGGAAGTGAGATATTTAAGAGGTGGTTTTTATCAGTTTCACCTTCTTTCCACCTAGCATGTTTTCATGGCTGAGCAAGGATTTGAACCCATATTTCTTGAGTCCTGGTCTGTCATTCTTTTTATGGATGAGGACACAAACTTTCCCAAACCCCTAGTCAGTTCTGGGGCTCTGGGAGTAATAGTGCAAGATAGCAACTTTGTCAAATTCTTATGGATATTATGAAGTACAACATAACAATACTTACATCCTTTATATCAGTTAATCCTCCTCAGTTAATCTACCAGTCATAAGCAAGAGCACAGATATGTGCTCCATCCTTTTGGGAGATCAACCAAGAGGGCAGGGTAGAGAAGCCTGAGCTGTTGCTTGGACTGTAAGAACAACTCAAGATGACAGAGGCCTTGTGAGTGGGTGACTGAGGCAAGGAAAGGGAAGAGGGATGAACTGACTCATGCCTATCTCTAGTGGTGACTAGAGATGGGCACAACCAGGAAAAATGACCATTTCGAGTTGTCGTGTGTCGGAGCTGGCCTGTTTTGGCTCGTTTCCGTTTGTCGCGAAATTTTTCAAAAATTTGTCGTTTCGTTTGTCGTCTGTCGTTAGTACTGGGGGGTAGGGTAGCAGGCTCCTGGAGGCACCTCTCTGGGGTGGGTGCCTCCTCTGGCCCGCTACGAAGGGAAGGCATTTAGCAGGCTCCTGGAGGAACCTCTCTGGGGTGGATGCCTCCTCTGGCCCGCTACAAAGGGAAAAGGAAGGGTACATGACCGTGTAGCCATTGCGTACCAAGTGGCACTGGCAGAGGCACCTCTCTTTTGGGTGCCTCTAGCTCACTAAGAAGGACAGCATACTGGCGTACAGGTTTGGAGTTTTTTGGATCTTTGGACTGTGAGCGAGGTGAGAGAAGAATGCCTCTGCTGGGCGCCCTCTAGCTCACTAAGAAGGGAAGTGTACTTGCATGTAGTGCAATGCGAGTACAGATCTGGCTTAGGGTTGGGGTTAGGGCAAGGGCTAGGCTTAGGGTTATTACGGGTAAGGTTAGGGTGAGTTAGTGGGCTGCACCTCTGGGTGCCTCTGACCCACTAAAAAGGACAGTGTACTGGCGTATGGGTTGGGGTTAGGGTTAGGATTAGGGTTAGGGCTAGGGTTATAGTGGGCTTTTTATGCCCGACTGGCACATCCCAGAAGTCTCAGTCAAAACCTGGCCAAGTGGCCATGCGATTGGTGGAATGGCTCCAAAAATTTGCATGGTCCCATCCCATGGCCAGCCCATCATTGCGCAGGTGTAAAAAAATAAAAATAAAAATAAAATAAAATAAAATCAATGGGATTGGAGACAGACGTTTATTGCAAGAAAAACCCACTGCTGCTACTGTAAAAATCCAGGCAGTTAAAATACCTAATTTTTGCATGTTTCTGTGTGGTGCTTTGGTGGGTTTTTGGACCACAATTTAAAAAAAAAATTGCAGTCGCCATTTTGGATCCCCCCGCACCGCATGGCATGGCGAGACGACGAGGATGCCCCCCACCAGAGCAGTCCAGGACAGGAGAGGGGGGAGGCTGGGGACCCCTCCCCCAGAAACCACCCCTCTGGTAGGTGACCTCACTCAGGCAGGCATATTTTCGCCTGCTTTTTTGGCCGGGAATCGGGTTTTGTTTTTTTTTTTAAACTTTTTTTTCTGTGCCACTTGGCATCGCGCGATCGCCGCGATGCCATGAACGACAACAACAAATCAGACCCAATTTTTCTTTTATCGGTTCGAGTTCGAGTTCTGACGGCTTAATTGTCGTTACCGTTTCCGTTGCGTAACGGAAACGAGGAACGGAAACAGAAACGAGAATTTTGCCAAGTCGTGCCCATGTCTAGTGGTGACCACTGGACAGAGTAGAGAGCTAAGGTGTTCTCCCAGAACTGAGTGGCAACTCTAAAAGATCCCTTATATTAGGTCCAGCATTACTGATGTTATAAATTGTTCATCTGGAAAAAAACCCGTAACAAATTTAACTTTAAAAGCCTGGATTAGAAAACAGAAGTATTTGTATCTCATTAGGAAGATGCCAAGGTGGTGGAAATAAGGATGGGGACAGGCAGTTTCATCTACAAGTGAAGCCCAAGAATTCTCCTGCATTGGAAGAAAGGTCTCTGAGTATTATATCGTAACTACCCACTTGGCTTAGCTGCAGTGCAAGGTGAAGGACTTGTCTGTACAGTATTGTATTGCTTCAGACTTGAGTCCCCCAATTTTCTTCCTTTCCTCTTCCTTTTAAAAAAGTCATAATTTATTACACCACTTGAACTTATTGTGTATGCATGCAGATAAATGGCTACATTCTTGTACAGCTATTGAGTGCTTAGATGTTAAGATATTAGGACCCATCTTATTTTCCCCATTTTTTAAAAGTTAATATGGTGGTGCTAAATTGCCAAAGGACCACATTCTTTGTCTCCTCATATCAATCGGAAGAGGGATTTTCCTGCCTAGATATTATCACTGTTTACTTCCCTAGTGGGTTTTTCCCCAATAAATTCCAAAATGCACAAATGCCAGCACAGACATATATATGAGTTGCATTAATATATCTCCATAAATGAATCCAATCAAATCAAAACAAAAAACACAGAGCAAATGTGAAACTTAGTTTAGTATGGTTAGATTGGGAAATTAGTAGCTGTTATTTTTTTACTAGTTTACATTTCTTTCTAATTATATAAACATTGTATGATATTGGATTGGGTCCAGACGTAGTGATATCTAAGCAAACCTACTGATATTATTGGTACCAAATTCAGTCATACCTATCTCAAGTACCTATCTCAAGTTGACTCTGGAGGAATAGTCAGCCATCACATACCATGTTTTGAGGGGAATGTCTATTTCATGCCATTTTCTACATGTGGAATGTGGGTTGTTTGCAATGGAGTTGTTTCTGTCCCTCTGCAGGATCCATAGTTCTTTAAATATGACCATTCTTATAAACATTATCATGACCTTAATTGATTAAGAATAGGATAATATGGTCAATACATTCTTTTATGCTGTATCATAGTACTGTGTGCATGAAAATGTATAGTAGGACCACTGTATCCACAGGGGATTGGTTCCAGGACTGCCTGCGGATAATGAAATCTGCAGATAAGAGCAAATGTACTTATCTGGGTTGACAGCAGTGATAGGGGTGCTGGGGTAAAAGCTTTTGCTCCCAACACCGCCCAAATGGCAAGGAGGGAAGAAAAATTTTCCCCCGTTTCTCCCTGCAACCGGGCTTGGCTGCGGCAAGGAGAAAAAGAAAAAGGAAAAAAAAAACAAGGAGGGGAAAAATTATAAATAAAACTGATTGTCCCAATGCATGCCATGCTCCTCCTTGCTGCCACTATCATGGGCCAGCCAGGCACCCTCCAGAGGGTTGGGGTGGGGACTCACCCGGCTGGCCAATCAGCCTTTGAACCTCCAGATCAGGTCCCAGGTGGGAGAAGTTTTGAACTTCCCGCTCAAACTTCCAATCCGCTGCCTGGACATTTTACTGTACATCTAAAATAAAAGCATTGCTAGATTCTGAATTCTCCAGATAAACCACTGTGTTTCTCATTTGTTTGTTAGTGTTGATAATAAGCATCTTAGTAATATCTAGAATAAAAAGATTTTCTTCTGTCAAAAATGTGGTGATGTTCAATGCCTTTGGCTTTTTTGTTTTCTAGTACTCTTTTTGAAAAGGATGTTAAACAACCTTGATGACAGCTTAGATTATCCTTAGGCTGGATATCAGATGGAAAGTTTCACTCTTAATAGAATTTTAATACTCCTAGGTATCTATATTTTGTGCATTCAGTTGAACACCTCTCACATCAGTGCCTCTGCCATGAATTTTATGTAGCGATATAAACAAATTGTCTTGCTGTTGTTAAGTATGTTGTGTCTTTAGGCACCACTGTTCTCCCCTCACACTCCAACACATACATGCATACTTAAAAATAATTTGTTTTAAACAACTTTCAGCTTTGTGGTTGGTTGATTTTACAACTCAAGTGCATTACAATATTTTATGATTAAGAATATATAATCTGTATTAGAATAGCTGCCACATAGGCTGAGAATCGATCTATTGATCTATTGATTTATTGCAATACCACCCCATCCAGTGGCATTGCTGCTACTCTGAGGTGTCTGCAACAGTGAAGTAAACATCATTAACACAACCATATCACACCCAATCCATGAATATAAAAATATTAAACATATGAAAAGTTACACAGCTAAACACTCAAGGTGGTGGCAACAAACAAAGTACAAAGTACAGCAAAAAATAAGACTAATAAGTAACGGTTATAAAGGAAGAATACCCTGAAATGAAGGTTGTCTCCCTCCTTTAATCTAAAAGACACTGGTACATTCATTCATATGTTTTAATCATATGTGGTAAAATTTTTTTTGCTACTGAATCACAGTTCATCACTGGTTTTCTTTCATCCAATGTTACTTCACCATACTTGTGTGGCACTTCACAAGGCTTTTTAACTGTTTCTGTAACTGTTGGGACAGTTTTTGATTTTTTTTCCTGTTCTCTTTCAACTCTTTCACCACCATTTATAAAATATACAAAATTTAACAGTTGTTTAATTCTTTTGGATTAAGAGGGCTGTGATACCTAAAACCAGGCCTTGCTGTGACCATCTATAGGGAGCCTGTATGCTTGTGGTGATGGTATTTGTGATGGTATTTCTTGCTTGGAGGGTTGGAATAAGGGTCAGAGTACTTAAACTTGTGGATTTTGGGGAAATACCTGGAAGTACAACTGACTCTGATTGGATAAAGTGTTTGGAAGGGTGTGAGGCAGGAAGATCCCTCCAGCCATTGGCCCATTTGGTCCCCCTGGTTTCATTCATGCAAGGACAGACAGGGCAGTGTGTCTGAATGGTTAATATGGACCTTCCTGAACGGGAGATCTTTTGAGCCCCTAGTACTAAACACTAAAAACATGATTTTTTTCAAAATCGGAAGCAGATTTCCAGCCACTTCTGTTTTAGTTTTTGTTGTTGGTACTTTTGACATGTTGGGTGGTCTTCCCTTAGGCAGGGTATCTTGCAGCAGAAATTTGTTCCTAGACCCACTGAACTTACACTACGAAAAGACAGCTACTGATAAAGTATTACAGAGCTCTGGAATAGACCTAACACAGATAAAGAGAGCAACTTTTGCAGATAAACAGGGGGATCAAAACCATTTTGCTTGTAATATTTTAGTGATAATGAAGGGATTGCACATTCCAGAATTTTCTTATACCCCAACATGTCCTTCACAACTGAGTTCCGAGCTCTTATTTATGTCACCAGGTATCCATGTCCAAATTAAAAAAAAAACAGAATGGGAGAGTGCTCAGAGTGGGTTAACAAACACTGATGAACATGCTTAAAGCCATTCTGTGAATACTTCACATACTACAAAATGGGTCATTGGCAATTCTTGCTCAATTTTAACCTGAACAAAGGAAGTAAAAAAAATCATATAAAATGTAAGCAGCAGTTTTTAAGATGACATATATCTCCTGGAAGGGAGTGCATATTTCTTTCATCTTAATGTCAGCAGAAGGGACAACAAGCAGTACAGCAGAAAATATTCTGATACCTGAGAACCTTGAGCAGAGGATACAAGAACAATGCCTATGCTCGCCCTTTTTTTCATGGCCACTTGCCCTTATGCTGAGTATAAGACACAGCATGCTTAAAAATCTTGTAGTACCGTACTAAGTAAAAGGGGATGAACCTCCTACTCAAGCTTCCTTTTCACCTTGCTTTTTGTTGGAATTGCACCACTGCCATTAGCTCTTTTTAGCTCAGCAATGGAAGTTTCTCATGGCCTCTCCTCATCAAAGTAGATTTCCCACCATATGGTGGATGCATATCACTGCCAGTGAGGAAAAAGGGAGCAGTTTGTGTGTGGATATTATGTAACCTATGAAAATCCCCTCCATTCCCCACACAGTCCAGTCATTTCTGACTTCGGGCTTTTAATTAGACACCAAGGGATATGTAGTTAGGTATGCACGCAAAGACTATGCTCATTAGGGGTTTTAAGAAATTATGTTGGTATGTTAGCCACAATTAAGAAAACCAAAACCAATTTTTACAACAAATGTTCACATGTTTAAACAATAAATAACAATCTTCTATGCAGTTCTAGTAGTAGTAGTAGTAGTAGTAGTAGTAGTAGTAGTAGTAGTAGTAGTAGTAGTAGTAGTAGTAGTAGTAACAAGAAAAAAGAATATTGAAATATCTCCCACAATTGCCCAAATGTCATGGAAATGTAATGGAGAGGCACACTGACATGGAAACTTTGGGTGACCATGTTTATGGTAAATAGGAGTCTTGTGTGAATTGAAGAAGGCAGCTTTGTATATTTTGCAAGCCTTAGCACTAATTGTTGGGACACTGCATTCTGTTTGTGACTGACATGCTGTGACTAACAAGCTTTCCCAGTCTTCCACCTAAGTCTACATATATTTAGAGAGAAAGGGTAAAACCAGTAGAGTTTTCAAAACTCCTAGTTTGCTCTTATGTCTAAGTTGGTAAAATGTGATTGAACTTAGTTTTCCATCCCAGGATTGAAAACCATGGGCTGTTCTTTGTTTTCAGTCCTGATTTAAAAGAACGCTACATGCTCTGGTTTAGTGTGTGCAAAACTATAGCTTGACTGAAGCAGGATGTCATCAATTGTGTCCCATGTGTGAGAGGAGGAGGAAAAGAGAGGAGGGAACATGTCAGTGTGAAATTAATCCACAGTACTTGAACTGTTGGTTTGTAGCCAGTGTACAAGGCATGGAGGAGCTAGGCGCCATATCTAAGACAACTTGATTCACAAGATGAAAGGAAGATTCACGTGTTAAATGGTGGTACCCAATAGCAGAGAAGGGTTTATTCAGGGAGAAGAAGGGGGACCTAACAAAGAGAGTCAAAACCTCTGGTGTTCAAATAACAAAATGCTATAATAATATATGATGTATTGAACATATTTTATGATGCAGTTGTAGTCTTTATTTTTCTTTGTTTTGTTTTCACCAATGTTTTTATGACATAGACTTCTGTAAGGATACAGTAAACAATTGAATAACTCTTAATGTTTATACATAGATGGTATTTATGAACTGGCTAGTCTTCAAAAGCATCACTCTGTGAGACAAAGGTGACCCATGAGGCATGATATACTACACCAATATATGTGAGGCAGGCAAGTCAGAGGGGAAGTAAACCATAAAGATGAGCAAATTCATTCTATACCTCAGCAAGGAACATTTTGGATAAAACCCCAAAAATGGTTTATTGGGGATTTGGCAAAATTGAAACAGGTGGCCCATAGAGCTGAAAGGCCTTGGCGGAAAACCCAGATTGAAACAGAGAAAGAAACACTGAAAGGCCTTTGGAGCAGTGGAGGTAGCAAATACCATATTTATTGGCGTATAACACGCACTTTTCCCCCTGAAAATAGGGGGCAAATCATGTATGCGCGTTATACGCCGATATAATGTTAAGAAGCAAAAAATCCGCCCTCCCTCTCCCCCCCCCCCGCCATCTCCGCCCACCACCTGCGGCCGCCCGGGAAGAGGACGGGGGGGGCGGTCGGGGAAAGAGGGGAGGGGAGGGGAGGGGCGGCAGGCACGGAGGGGGGGTGAGCCGGGGAGGGGCAAACGATGAGAAAACGGACGAGGAGAAAGTATTCACTTTAAATAAATAAAAAAATAACACCCCCCACGAAGCACCGAGGCGTCGTGAGGAACCGCCACCCGAAGCGTTCCTTGGTGGTGCCAGGCACGGACTTTCCGTGGGTTCCCCCGCCCTCCTTTCCCCTTCCCAACGCCGAGACCGCACTTCAGAAAAAACAACAAAAGAGGTCCGCATTACACACACTGAGAGAGAGAGAGATAAAGGCTTTCTACTTCTGAGGGAGACCCCCCCCAAAAAAAATCCCCGCCCGCCAAGACTCAGTCGCTCAACGACGCCTGGGGAAAACAGCAGCAGCAGCCCCGACGGGCTCTTTGTTCGCCCGGCCAACGGAGTGAGCGGGAAGGGAAGAAAAGGACGAGCGCCGACCGGGGGGGGGAGTGGAGAGAGAGAGAGAGAGAGAGAGAGAGAGAGAAAGAAACAAGGGGACGGACGGAGCTGCTTCTGACGGGGTGGGGGTGGAGGATGGCGGGCTCTCCCTCCGCTCCCTTTCCCGGGGCCGCTGCCAGGCTTCGCTTTACCTGCCGTCAGGAGGAGAAGACTCCACAGCAAGTGCGGGCGCTGCCGGAGGGACTCCATGGTGGGGGCTGGCAACCGACGGCCGGCGGAGGAGAGGGAGACAGCAGCCAGCCGGCGAGGGGGGGGGCACGACTCCTCCCCGGGCGAATTTCCCAATGGACACTGACTGACTGGCTGCCCTCTGTCCCCCTTCTCTTCCTCTTCCCTGCATGTCACCCCCCCTCCTCCTCCTTGGAGCCCAGCAGGTGAAGCGGCCGTCACTTCCGCCTCGGCCACAGCCCCGCCGTCTGCGCCTCCGGTGCTCCGGCAAGAGGTGAGCCGGGGGGGAATTCCCGGCGCGGTCCTGGCCAAGCCCCCCACCCCAGGCCAAGCAGCGCACCCCACTCCCTCCCCCCACCCCCGCGGCCACCTCCCCGCGGCCACCTCCGCCCGACCACCTGCGGCCGCCCGGGGAAAGAGGGAAGGAGGGAGGGGAGACGAGGGGCGGCAGACACGGGGGGGGGTGAGCCGGGGAGGGGCACCTGCATGGGGGTCCACCGCCCGCCCGCCCGCCCCCCCTCGCCCAAAAAAACCTAGCACCGCATTGGAACGGATTAAATCCAGTTTCAATGCATACCCTTATTTTGCTTCAAAGTTCTTTATTTTAAATTTAAATTTTTTCCTAAAATTTCCCTCTTAAAATGAGGGTGCGTGTTATACGCCTGTGCGTGTTATACCCCGATAAATACGGTAAATCATTTCTCTACCACCATTGATTTGGCACAAAATTGCCCAGGGCAGCTTTTCAGAATAGTCACAAAAAAGTCTCCCACACACTGACCCATGGGCAGATAACACAGGCCACTCTGTATCTCATTGTGAAGAATTTGCACAACACTTTGCAAGCAAAATTGAACAGATCTGGGCTACCTTGGATGCTGCTATTGATGCACAGCCTGTAAATAAAACACCCCACCCTCCTTGTCCTGTATTAATGGGTGACTTTCAGCTCCTACAGCCAGATGATATGGTCAGGACTCTTGAGGAGGTGAGGACCACAACATGTCTGCTGGATCCTTGCCCGTCATGGATCATAAAAGCTGCCAGAGAAGGTATGGCAGATTGGTTAGGAAGAGTAGACCATGGCATCCTCCCGATTCATATATCTGAATAGGAATTGGGGGTATTACGGACCTACCTGCAGGAAAGAACACAGAAAGTGGTATTAGGTGATTCATGCTTGGCATCACGGTCACTGATCTGTGGAGTTCCCCAGGGTTCTGTTCTGTCTCCTATGTTATTTCACATCTATATGAAACCACTGGGGGAGATAGTCAGGTCTTTTGGACTCATCCTTGAGTATGCATGCTCAGGTCACGGCTGTGGCCAGGACCGCATTTGCACAATTAAGGCTAGTACACAAGTTACACCCATTTCTTGAGAAACCAGCTCTGGCCATGGTGATACATGCCCTAGACTACTGTAATGCCCTCTATGTGGGGCTACTGATGAAAAGCCTCAGGAAACTTCAACAGGTCCAAAATGCTGCAGCCAGACTGCTGACCGGGGCAGGGTACAGAGATCACATCACACCCCTATTAAAGCAGCCTCACTGGCTGCCAATCAGCTGTCGGGCACAATTCAAGGTGCTGCCTTGACCTACAAAGCACTACATGACCTGGGTCCTAGCTACCTCAAAGATAGACTCTCGCAGTATGAACCGACTTGGGTGTTAAGGTCATCAAGAGAGGCCCTTCTCTCCATCCCACCACTCTCACAGATACATCTCGTGGGAACCCATGAAAGGGCCTTCTCAGCTCCTGCGCCCACCAGAGGCCAGGACTGCCTCATCTGTTTTGTCTTTCCAGAAACATGCAAAGACCTTTCTCTTCAGGCAAGCTTTCCCTGAATGATGATGTACCTATTATCTGTCTTTTATTTGAATCTACAGGATCACATAGACTTTATGTTTGTAGCTACTTATAAGTTATAACCTTATGGGTTTACATCGATACTATGTTTTCAATGTTAGTTTCCATCACTCACAACTTTACATGGAATTTTGCTCCCCTTTAACTGCTCGCGTTCTCTTGTAGCTTTAATGTAATGTTGTCTATTAATGCTGTAAGATATCCCTCAATTCCCTGTTTTTGATACCTGAACATATCATAATTGTACTGGACTGTATATTATCCCTCATTCTGTCAGCTGCCTTGGGTCCTTTTTCCAAGGAGAAAAGTGGGGTAAAAATATTCTAAAATAAAAAAATAAAAATAAAAAATAGCAATGTAACATTATACCCTCTGTCCTTCATTCTTTTTTTTTTTTTGGTTGGTTTTTGAAGTGTGCCTTTTGAAAGAACCTTTAAACCTGCCTTTGTAACATGGCAGCAGTCTACCTGTCATCTGTCTCAGTGACATGCTGAGGCCAAAATTTCTTCCCCCTGTGCTTGCTGGAACATTTAGGAAGCAAAATGTAACAAACATTAACAATGAAGCTGTAATGTCGCCTCTGTAGTTGCTTCTCTTATGAAACCAATCAATAAGAAGCCAATTTCCTTCTTGCAGGATAGTCATTGTTACAGAATCTATACAGAGCATGAAAACTGCCTGGAAACAGATTTATGATATGTGCCATTTTAATGTACTTTTCTTGTGTTGCTGCTTTGTTTGAGGACGGCTCATTGGAAATGAACCTGGGCTTAATTTTCAAGTCTGATAGCTGAAGCATGTACCTCTGGGGAAGTTCCATCGTGGGACAGCAGGGCAGCTTATTAACCAGGAAAAGGACTCCTCATCTACAAATTTCAGGGGGAGGTAACCCCTGGACTCAGCAATGAACTGTTCTCATGGGAGAGAAGCTGAATCAATTGCAGGGACTACCTGTTCTTGTTAAAGTGCCCGGAAACATTATAAACTACTTAGAAGTATTTTAGAAAGTTAAAGCTACAATCTATTTTACACCTGGTGGTGAGTAAGCTCTACTGCAAGAGTGCAAGAGGCTCATAGCTCAGAGGTTTAATTGCTGTACTGCAGCAAAAACTCTGCTCACCACCTGGGGTTCAATCCAAGTTACCTGGCTTGGGGTTGACTCAGCCTTCTGTCCTTCTGGGGTTGGAAAAATGAGTCCCCAGCTTTTTGGAAGGGGGGATGTGTGGTCTACACATAATTAAAATTGTAAACTGCCCAGAGAGTGCTTTAAGCGCTATGGGGCAGTTTATAAGCCAAACACATTGCTTTGCTTTGGTTACCTTTTGGTCTTTCAGGTAACCTGGGACTGATAATCAAGCCTGAGATGAGAGTCATTGGTGAGGGATGAATGATGGGAGTTTCACCCCCAAATATCACCTGGAGGGCCACCTCTGTTGCACTGGATAATGCAGGACTAAATTCTAAGGAATTTACAGGTTTGCAATGAAAACAAACAAACCCCAAACTGGTTAATATTAATGCAGCTTTAGCGTAAATCTGTTGTTAAACTTATTCAAGGATGATATGTGCAGGGTAAAAAAATCATAACACAGCTAGACTCAGAAGAACAAATCCCTTACAAAATGTTTTCCCAAGCTGACAGATCGCTGATGGCAAAAATGCTAGCATTTACTTGGTTCTTGGTTTGGTTGCTATCTGTGTTCCTTCCATTTTTGACCTTTTCTCCTTGCATGTTTTATGAAATGTGGGTATTTACTTGGATAAAGGAAAGAGAGCAAAAGCTTGTTTAACCATTTGTCAGTTCCTGGAGTCAAATCCAATGACAGAAGAAAACAAGGTAGCAGAGGGAAGGATTTGCAGCAAACAGGGTCAGTGGTTAAAGTCAACATGAAGTCAACCAGCTACATTTGTTAACCTTGAATTGATGTCAGTCATATTTCTTGGGGGGGGGGCATTGTATCCTTTAGGAAAACATCTAACTCTTACTGTTAAATTTTTGTGGCAGGAAAAAGGCACATTGTGCTTAGCATACTCTGGCTTTATTAAGGCAGAAAAAAGTAGAATTCATAGTGGATGTGAATGAGGAGGCAGCTTTAACTTTGAAAAAATAGGATATAAAAATTCTGAATAACATATATTATTTTTCAATATAGTAGAAATATACCAGGCAATGCACTATAAATACATACAATATGCGGTCAAGTCAGATCTGATTTATGGTAATTCTAATAAGGTTTTTAGGGTGAGATATTTATGTGTGGTTTTAGCAGTTCCACAGCCCTGGACAGTTTTTGTGGGTGAGGCCTCCTGAGTCCTAATCCATCCCTGCATCTGCTACACTACACTGGGTAAATCACACAAATACAACACAAACACACTTAGGTTTTTTGTTTTTTGTTTTTGCCTTTAAAAACTTAATAAAAAGTTGATGTACAAAACAATAAATAAAAGAATATATCACCACCACCACCTGTCTGGCTCCTCCCAGAGTACCCCTCCAAGGGAATCAGTATTTATAAGAGCCTCGTGGCGCAGTGGTTAAATGCCTGTACTGCAGGTAAAACTGTGCTCACGACCTGGGTTCAATCCCCGGTAGCAGGCTCAAAGTTCACTCAGCCTTCCATCCTTCCGAGGTCGGTAAAATGAGTACCCAGCTCGCTGGGGGGGCAATGTGTAGCCTGCACACTGTAATCAAAATTGTAAACCGCCCAGAGACTACTTGTAGTGGTATGGGGTGGTATATAAGCAGAACACTTTGCTTTGCTTTGCTTTGTAACAAAACATATTTCCATAAGTCGTCATGGGTTGTTGGGGGGAGTCTATATGATTAATATAATAATGAATGGAAGGGAACCAAGTTTTTTCAAACCATGTGTTTGAAAAAAATCAGAGTTATGACATCACAAAATACAGTTATTATTAGCCCAGCATTGAGATTAATGAATTTATTTTTAGATTCCAATGCACAATTACACCATAAGGAGCTAATCACTTTTCTCTGTGTAGCAGCCTGACAAACAATTGCCCAGTTCAGGAAGACACCTGCAGAAATTTCACAGAATGCCTGGGAATCTAGGGTATGGAGATTAGTTCTGATGGAAAAACTTACTGCACATACTCAGTGGAGATACCAGAATAATAATACACTTCTACACTTATTTGAGAGTAAATTCCACTGACCTCAGTTATTTACAAGTAATATGCACAAGTATGCAGTCTTACACATGCCTGAGAATATACTCAAGTGAACTTAATCAGACTTACTTCTCAGGAGACATTTAGAGAATCACTGTCTTCAACAAAAATCAAGTAGCAACACAATTAAGAAAGAGTTCAGATGATTTTCTCCATGGGGGATGATTATGTATGTCTTTTTGTTTTCTTAGTCCAGTCTTATCACAATTCACACAGCTTTAAATAACTTGGTGACAGTCAAAGACACATTGCTGCCTACAGAGAATATTACATTTGTTGTGCAAACAGCAACTGATCGTACACTCCATTGTTCCTTCTGCACTGGTGAATGGACAGTGTGCTCTATTGCACTTGAAAGCAGCAGACTAATTTTAAGGACCCAAGACAGGCCCCAAGGTCTCTCCTCTAGTGCTGTCCACTGCTTTCCAGAATTTGTCACCCAAGATGACTGCCTCATTCCATCAAATAGCAGGAAGAGATCAGAACGAATCACATAAAACTTCTTGCATGTTGATCATCTCTTTGGCAGAAAAATACAGCTGCCCTCTGCTACATGACAAGAAACATTGTTTTGGCTTTTTGCACGATATGCATAGTTCTATCTGTGTATGGCAGTTCCGCACATAGTTCTGCATAGCATGAATTAATACAATTGTATTATGACATGGCTGAGGCTCTTGCCTTGGTTCTCCACACTCTGAAGAGATGTGTGAGTGAATCCACATATATCAGGAAAGCACATGGAGGAGATCTGCACAGAGGTTGCTTATGGGTTCGTAAAGCATGTCACTTCTAGTCAGGGAGAGATGGACACTTAAATCAAAATGACATCTCTAGCATTCATGCTTGTACAATTAAGCCCAAGGGTCAGGATCTATGCCAAATAAAACTGAAGGGAATGCATGACCCTACCATCTTCCCAAACCTAACTACCTGGAGTTGTTGTTAGCCCTTCCTACTAATAAGGATCATGTCCCAATGCTGGTCCTAGCTAGAGCAGACCCATTGACACATTGGGATTTACATATACATTGCCTTACTCTTCAGCAATTTAATCAATGGGTCTGCTCGCTGGTGGAAACTAGCAATGGAATATTTAGTGGCCATTGGACCTGGTCTTGAGAAACTGAAACCAGGAGCATATCCTTTTAAGTCTTGGGAAATGATCCAACCTGCCAAGCAGGGAAGTTTGATTTACCTATTGTTTTTGTCCTTCTCCATCCTTCACTGATCATCCATATCAAATAACCATGCTAATGCGTGCCTTTGCCTTTGCTGAAATGAAGGATTTTGTTTCAGGAAAGCATGTGATTGAATCTTGTTTTAAATTCATTGGGAGATTAGAAAAAGAAAGCACAGAGATGCTTAATACCTTGTTTATATACTTGGTGTTGCCCCCGCCCCCCCCCAGATTGTGAATTGACAGCAGCAGGAAGAGAAGTGCTCAGAAGAAATGTTCGTTAGGTTTTCTTTTCTTTTTCTTTTTCTTTTTCTTTTTCTTTTTTTTTCTTTTTTTCTTTACACAGCTGATGATTCAGTGTAAAGGTCTAGCAGGTGGAATATAATCAGGCTGCAAAAGTTCATCCAAAATCCTGGAAAACAGCAGGTATCCACCAGAAGGAGAATCAATTCAAGCACTTTGCTTTTCCTCCCTTGAATTGCCAATTCAAGCACTTGCTCCCCCACCCTTTAAATCCACAGTTTAGAAAGTGGAAAAAAATCACTAATTTTGTACTTATGGTAGTACAATATGCTGTTTGCACAGGTAATTTTGTCCTGTCGATGAAAAGCTGCCTCCAAAGTGCTTTTCTGGGGTCTAAATCCCTCTTCATCTTTTCTTCTGAAAGGAGATATATTCCTATCAAGATTCAGTGTGTTGTGGATATACAGGATATTATTTACATAAATCTAGGCTGGCACCCAGATCTTTCAGGCGATGGTCTCCAAATAATACCTTGCATCATTACCATGGTGCACTAAATAATTGCTCTGATTTATTCTTCTGCCAAGTTAAGATGGATGAAAGATTGTTTAAGGCAGAGAAGCAGGATCTTGACAACAAACAAGGCTTTGAAGCCAGACACCTCCATACTGTGAACAAATAATACACAAGTAAAACAGAGATGGAAAAACAAGTTTCAAAGCTGGGGAGACCTTGACCTTCCACGCACTCTTTGACAATTGCTACTGAGGTGTATACTGCCAGGGCTAGTGGAGCTGCTAGACATCCATCCTGACTGAGTAGCCACTGGCAGCTTTCACCTCCCTGAATCTGATTAATCTCTAAATAAAGCAGTTGAAATTGGTGGAATATATAGTATTTGTTCTGTCAATACATAGTTTTATGTGCTATCTTTATATCCCATCCGCTCTACCTTCAGGGAGCTGAAGGTGGCATTCGTGGCTCTCATCTTCTCTACTTGGTTGTCCCCCATGAGTAGAGGCCATGAGAGTTTCATCTTCAATATGGATTTGAACCTAGATCTCCTGAATTATAATATAATATACTGTGACCACCAGAACATCCTGTGGCAGCAACTTCTATATCGTAAATATGTACTGGGTGAAATAATGCATTTCTTTGTCCTGGATATTGTACCATTCTGTTTCTTGGGTCCTAGCATTATGGAGGAGGGGGGAAAACCTTCCTTTTTATTGCTGCAACCATGCACAAATTCATACCTGGCTCTTACTGATGTTTTTGTAACCTAAACGGCCCTAAACATTACAACTTTTCCCATAAGAACATAAGAACATAAGAACATAAGAAGAGCCATGCTGGATCAGGCCAAAGGCCCATATAGTCCAGCTTCCTGTATCTCACAGCGGCCCCACCAGATGGAATTGTTTTACACTCTCTCTCTCTCTCTCTCTCTCTCTCTCTCTCTCTCTCCCCTAATATATATAACATTTATTTGTGGTCTTTTCCTGAAACTTTTCTATGGAGTGAATTAATGATTTATCAGTTGAAATCACTGCAGACATTGCGGTCCATTTTTCTGTGGCTTTGGTTTTGCCCATGAGGTAGCTTTTATTCCTTTTACGTTAATTTGCCCCTATTATAATGCTGCAAATGACAGTGGTTTAAAAATGAACCAATAGTCAAGCTGGTACCACAATACATAAATATGAAGTTCCATAAAGCCTCCTTTTTTGGCCTTTTTAAAAAAGTGTTCTGCTTATATATCTCCCCATACCACTTCAAGTAGTCTCTGGGTGGTTTACTGTTTTAATTACAGTATACAGGCTACACATTTATGGGTCTCTACCATCTTTTCCTGAGAAGAACATAAAATATAAAACATTTATTTTTACATGGAACTACAAGGCAGTTTTCTTTTCTTCCATTAGAAAATGGATCTGATTTCTGTTAAGCAATCCCCCCATCAGATTCAGAAAATTGGAACATACTTTCCAAGAGGTGTTATTTCCAAGTCTGTGGGGGAGGGCAGAGTTGAATTTCCCCAATAAACATTTGGACAATTACAAGTCAAGGTTAAAGGGACTGCTAGAATAAATATATGTAAAAATATCCAACATTTCAACTATAACTTTGACTGAAATATGAACTATTTATTTTCCTTTCGTGGAACCTGGGGATTTGGTGATGTTTGCCGCAGGGCACATTTCCCAAACAATTATGACCAGATGGTATATGCATGCTAAAGAGCACAGTCTTGAGAAGTTATTCAGCACAGAACACTGTTCCCTTTTAACTCACCACCCATAGGCAGAAAAGCTTGCCAATCTGTAACAAAGACACCATAACAAAAACTTGAGCAAAGCTCAGATCTCATGAGCTGAAGGGCTTTCTCCAGGCCATTCCTTCATGTCACAAGACATCAATGTCATTTATAGCTTTTCTTCAGCAACTTTTTAATTGTAACATTTGAATTTTGTTCTCATTTTATGCATACTTAATTTTGACACAACCTTTCTCTTAGGCTGAATTTTATTTTCCCGTATCTAAGAGTACAATGAGACAGTGAAGTTGTCCTGCAGGAGGTGGGACATCTTGTACATCTTAACCTGTATAAGTGTTTTTAAAAAGAAAACATATTGATCAGTGACATATCATTCCATTGCCTTCCTACCGAAGTGACATAGCGCTGAATTTTATTTAGTAAATGTGGTTATTGTGCTCCAATTGTTTTCTGATAGCTTTCGAAAGTTATTGTTCCTTGTTAAGACCCTTTGTTTTTTTCTGCAGTGTTTCTTACAGGTCAGTGTACAATCCAAAGTAACTTTTAGGTATCTAGAGGCAAAGCAATGATCTAGGTGGATGCCTTTCCAGGTCACCTGAAACTTCTGAGATCTCTGCTTGTTTCTCAGATGAAAGGCATACTATAACAGCCATTCTAATGCATGCAGATGGGGCAAATTGCCTTGATATGGATAATGTCAGAAAAAAAGTTAAGAATTCAGAGGATCGTTTGATGTCTTAGAAGGGTCAAGAGGTCATTACTTTCAAATAAAACCAAAAGAGAAAAGCTGAATGGTGGCTAAGAGTACTCTGATGATCCTGCATTTTAATTGTAGATACTTGGATTATCGACACCCACTCTTTCTTTCTGTAATCAGAAGCTTCATCCTTTAAATTTGCCAAATGTCTTTTTCAGTTGTATTCTTTTAGAAGTCACACATATCAAGTGCTGATGTAGGCTATTTAAGCTGCATTACAAGTTCTGCTCATTAACCCTAATTTGATCTTTGTTAGCTTTGAAGAGATGACCTGGAAAACCTTCCTTAAGAGGAAGAATGCATAAGCAACAACAAAAAATATTAGAAGTATGGTGACTCAGTGAACATTCTGAAAGCCACTTTTAATATATTATTGTGTATTACGTTCTTCATGCAAACTTATATGGTATAGACGAATATCAGAAAATATTAGACACATTTCATTATTCTCTTTGTCTCTATATTATCATGACAGAAAAACTGCATTCAGGTTCTGACCCTATTTCTATCACTTTTTCCTTTTGCTTTTCACCTGTCCTTTACAATGTTAAATGTTTCTTCTGTCATCCATCTCATTTTTTTTTTCTTCCTATGGGAATTTTTATGTGCTTCCCCAATAATATCTCGGGTTTCAATTCACAGTTCTTCTGATTCAAGGTCAATTGAGTTTAGCAATGCAATTTTGTTCCTTATGTAGACTTTAAATTCACCAGGAATGTTTTCTTCCTCTAATACAACCTTAGGTATGTGCACTGGGAGCATCTCATTTGTGATTCTCAGTATATCCATACTTAGGGAGCTTTGATTGTTTTGTGACCGGGCTGGGCAATATCAGTAGGCCCAGGAGCCAAATTTCATACTTCAAAACCACTGTAGGCTAAACACCACCATCACTGCACCATCAAAAGTCACCAGTAAGCCATCCTACTGAAATCCAGAGGCCAATGAGAAGAGACTGCTTAGAACGAGAGATGGGCACGAAACCCCAAAATGGTGTTCCATTTCTCCCCCCCCATTTTTTGTTTTTCATTTCGTTTGAAATGATTATAAAAAGCTTAATTTTTCATTTCATTTTTCATTGTGTTTTAAAACCCCACACCATTCCCCTCCAACATGCCCAATGGGGGGAAAGCATGGGTTTTGTAAACTTTTTTAAAGCCACCAAAGCAAGCAGCAATGTCCATGGTGGCCACTTGCTTTGATGGCTAAAAAAAGTTTTAAAACCCTGTGCTTTCCCACACCCAATCGGGCATGTTGGCAGAGATGGTGCAGGGTTTTAAAACTTTTTTTTAGCCACTGAAGCAAGCCTCAGCCATGACTTGCCTTGGTGGCTAAAAACATTTTAAAGGACCTGCCACTTCCCCCACACAATCGCTTCTTCCCCAAGGTGCCCGATTGGAGAGGAAGTGGTCGGTCCTTTAAAATGTCTTCATCCACCAAAGCAATTCTATGGACCTGTTCTAGTTGTGAGTAAAGATGGGCACAAAAAGAAAAAAAAATTAGTTCCGTTATTTGTTATTCGTTTCATTACATAACAAAATGAATAACAAAAATTGTGATGAAATTGGAACGAACCGAACAGAACCAGGAACATTAGGTTCGTTAACGTTTTGTTTTCGTTAATGGCAATGCGCAATGAAATGAGCTGTTTTAAATGTTAAAAAATGTCCTAAAATGATGCTGGCAGAGACACAGTATAGACTAGGTATGCAGGAAGGCTGCAAAGGCAGTGGCGGAGTGAATGCACTGTGGGGCAGGGGAGGGTATTCACCGAGAGGTACGCACACACTCAGGGAGGCAGCAAGAGAAATCTCTTCTTTCTCTCCCCTAAGAGCCAGGCTGCAGCCAGCAGGAACACAGAGACACACACCTGCCTGGCTGGCCTAAAGTAATGAGTCGCAGAGACAGCAATCCCACCCTAACTCCCACCATAGACTGCAAGGAGGACGGGGGCTGCCAAAGCTTTTTATGCCCTCTGTGGCTGCCACACCTACCCAGTCTGCTGCCTGGGCATGCTATTGTTTGAAATTGTCCAAGAATTTACATGATCCCATCACATGGCTTGCATCCATCTTGTGGCTGGAATCCATTTTGTGTCATCCTTAAAGGGAAAAGAAAAAATACATTTTGATGGGAGAAAGACAAAAACAAACATTTTAAGGGCCGCAACCCCCTGGTAGGTAATAATTTCAAATAATTATTACTGCATTTTTACAGATGTCCAGGGTGTTTTAATACCCAAGAAATCAATATTAGGCATCTGGGAACAATTTTTGGGTCGATGTCCCCTAACTCCCCTTAAAGGAAAAAAAATACAGCGATCTGAGAAAAGACATAAATGCATGTTTTAAGGACCCCACCCCCCTGGTAGGTATTATCAGGCAGAATAAATAATTATCGCTGGGTTTTTACAGATATTCAGGATGTTTTTTTAACATTTAAAAACAGCTCATTTCATTGCGCGTTGCCATTAACGAAAATGAAACGTAACGAACCTAATGTTTGCGTTTCTGTTCAGTTCGTTCCAATTTCATCACAATTTCTGTTATTCGTTTTGTTATGTAATGAAATGAATAACGAATAATGGAACTTTTTTTTTTCATTTCGTGCCCATCTCTACTCACAACTAGAACAGGTCCATAGAATAAATGGAAGTTATGGAATCCACACTGATTCAATGGGTCCACTCTAGTTGTGAAAACTGGATTTCAGCCAATGGTAGAATGTATGATCTTCTAACTATTTTACTCTTCTTTTTGATAAACTGATCTGTGTGTAAGTTGCTTCTGATGCCGAGCTGCAGAACTAAATGACAGCTCCACCTTCTCCTCCTCCTCCTGCTTCTCTTTTTCCATCTTTTTCGTGGATACTTTAGTAGAAGTCTCCAAGCATTTTACAAATGAAATATACAAATGTTGAAAAATATATCTATGATCTAAGGGTATGGGCAGCTTCATAGGAGTGGTATTCTGCCAAGTACTGGAGTCTTTAGCAATTTGATTTTTTATGGGTGAAACTTTGAACAAGCCCCAGATATTTTGTTGTTGTTGTTCAATTGTTCAGTTGTGTCCGACTTCTCATGATCCCATGGATCAGAGCACGCCATCCCCTTCTATCTTCCACTGCCTCCCGGCGTTTGGTCAAATTCTTTTTGGTTGCATCAATAACACCATCCAATCATCTCATTCTCTGCTGCCCCCTTTTCCTTTTGTCTTAAATCTTTCCCAACATCAGGGACTTTTCCAAGGACTCCTCTCTTCTCATGAGGTGGCCAAAGTACTGCAGCCTCAGCTTCAAAATCTGTCCTTCCAGTGAACATTCGGGACTGATTTCTTACAGGATGGATAGGTTTCATCTCCTTGCACTCCAGGGGACTCTCAAGACTTTCCTCCAGCACCACAGCTCAAAAGCATCGATTCTGCAGTTATCAGCCTTCTTTATAGTCCAGCTCTCACTTCCATACATCACTAGTAGAGATGGGCACAAAATGATTGATTTTTTGTTTTCGTTTTCATTTTTTTGTTTCGTTACGCAAAGAAAATGAAACAAATTTTTTTAAAAACAAAACAAAAATGAAAACAAAACGACCAAATTTGCCGTGTTTTTCATTTTCATTGCAGCAGATGCATTGAACTAAAAAGAATGCTAATGAAACAGCAATTTTTCAGTTTTCGTTTTCATTTTTTTGTTTCGATACCTAACGACACAAAAAAAAATTTTTTTGCAAAAAAGTCACGAAAATGAAAACGAACCGAAACGGACCCCTAAACGACCAAACGACAAATGAAACACCATTTTTTTGAGTCGTGCCCATCTCTAATCACTAGTGGAAAAAACATAACTTTGACTATTCGAACCTTTGTCGGCAAAGTGATGTCTCTGCTCTTTTAAGATGCTGCCTAGGTTTGTCAATGCTTTCCTCTCAAGAAGCAGGCATCTTTTAATTTCATTGCTGCAGTCACCATCTGGAGTGATCAATGACCCCAAGAAAATAAATTCTGTCATTACCTCCATGTATTCCCCTTCTATTTGCCATTAGGTGATGGGACCAATGGCCATGATCTTTTTTATTTTATTTTGAGCTTCGGCCCATTTTTTCACTCTTTTCTTACACCATCGTTAAGAGGTTCTTTAATTCTTCCTCATTTTCCGTTATCAGAGTAGTATCATCTGCGTTATCTGAGGATGTTGATATTTCTTCTGGCAATCTTAATTCTGACTTGTGATTCATCCAGTCCTGCTTTTTGCATGACTGCATATAAGTTAAAATGGCAAGGTGACAGTATTTTCTGAATTTTAAACCAGTCAGTTGTTCCATATTCATTTCTGAGTGTTGCTGCTTTTCCCACATATAGATTTCTTAGGAGACCGATAAAGTAGCCAGGGACTCCCATTTCTTTAAGAACTTGCCATATTTTGTTGTGGTCCACAGAGTTAAATGCTTTTGCATAGTCAATGAAGCAGAAGTAGATGTTTTTCTGGAACTCGCTAGCTTTCTCCATAATCTAGTGCATGTTGGCAATTTGATCTCTAGTTCCTCTGCCAGATATTTATCAGCACTGCAGTCAATTCAACTACAGCAGAACAGGTGCTTTTATCATAATACCTTCTGATCCCCATGATGGATCCACATTTACCAAACCACTTTCAAAGGCCAGCCCACATATATTGAACTTCAGTTACCTGAGTTGTAAGAGCAAAGAAATCTGAAACTAGGTTTTTCTCACTCATGTATATTTACATTTAAGACTAGGTAGATACCTAAGCACATCTGATCTCGCCTGATTTCAGAAGCTAAGCAAGGTCGGCCCTGGTTAATACTTGGATGGGAGACCATCAAGGAATACCAGGTGCTGTAGGCACCTGGAGTAGGAACTGGCAAACCTCTCCAGTATTCCTGCCAAGAAAATCTCCATGGACATGGGGTCATGGTGAATCAGTCACGAACGATACAACACACAAATTATCCATGTGCATTCTAACATTGCTACTATCACAACTGTAATGACACAACACACTGAACAATGAATATTTGGTCATGGCTATGGTATACCTCCAGGAGCATCATGCTAAGAGCTTTAATGCATCCATACTTTCCAAAAAGTTCAAGCTCTGGTTTGTAGATCTTTTTCTTTTGGCTGCACAAATATAATATGTGAATACAGTATGTACTACATATCTGCATGTCAAGAATATTAGTCTGGCTTTTTAAACAGTCAGAACTCTCTTTTTGGACAAAGTAGATTATCAGTCTCCATGGGTGTTTGTTCAGTGCTACACAATTTTAATTTTGAAAAATGGAATGTGCAATAAAACTTTCTGGAACTAGTGGTGCTCTCCGACATTAATTAAGTGCCTTGAATCATGCCTCATTCTCTGTTCTTTGGTACATGCTTGGAATGCAGTACTTTACAAGGTCCGTGCTGCAGAGAGCCAATTGTTTCTTTTTAGCTAGAACAATAGAATACTCTTGCTTGTAACTTTTTTTTTAAAAAAAAATCAAGACTCATGTCATTTACACTGCTTTCAGCACTCTACTGTATATCTTCTGAGCAGGCTTTTAAAGATGGGGCATTGGTATGCAATAGGAATATTGAGAGGGAGTGTAGCAGCTGTCAGGGTCAGAAAAAAATCTATTTTGCTGTCATAATCTGGTTTATTCCCCAGTGCTGATGGTGTGAACTGATGTTATGCCATTTCCTTACTTTAACATTCTATTCATGAGTACAATTTGGAAAGTTTCTGACTTGGCAGAAGCAACCTCCAGAGGAGGAGTGTGACAAAGAGTTGTTAATTGTTTTGTGCAGACTGCTGTGCCAGCTGGATTTTGTTGCACAATTTTGGCTTTGAATTATATATTTGCTCTTGCACTCCAGGCTTATGGGTTAAAGATTTCTATGTATAGTAGTCAATCATAATGCCTCCTTTGCTATCGTTGCTGAGCTCGGCTATAGTAAGCCAGAATGTACTGCGCTTGATGTAGTCTCGCCTTCCTCTGCAAACTATTCCCTCTTGTCTTTACATTGATCAACCTTTTAGCTTCAATACTATTTTCACTTTTTGCCTTGAACCTGCTTTTAAGTTACAATCGCCCTTGGCAGAGTTGTGTGAATACAACTACTGACAAATGTTGGCATGTAAAACCAATTTGCGCATGGATTATATATCTTCCTTTCATCAAAACATTACTCAGAGCAGCTCAGAGTGCCATTACTTTCCCAGAATGTCCAATTTAGGAAGTTTAGAACTCATTAGGGAGAAATGAACCACACCAGTGACAGTACATTTGTTTTGCTTTCTGCAGTATAAATGACAGACAGCTCATGCGCAAATAAACCGGCCAGCCCAGTTTTGATTAATATTTTTCCTGTAGGTGCTCATTTGGGGGAAAACAATTTTTTTCAAAAATTAATTCAGTCCCATTTCTGATGAGTACAAACATGATGGCAGTTGGGATC
The DNA here is from genome assembly GCA_037367245.1 of Phrynocephalus guinanensis. Classification (NCBI taxonomy): domain Eukaryota; kingdom Metazoa; phylum Chordata; class Lepidosauria; order Squamata; family Agamidae; genus Phrynocephalus; species Phrynocephalus guinanensis. Next base: position 55,038,940 of record CM074735.1, on the reverse strand, counting down.
ACATTGGTGGATCAGAAACAGAGCTGCAGGCTACACGTTTGCCGACAATGTATGGGGATGAAGATGCTTTACAATAAGGACTTGAATATTAGGGTCCCTCTGGCAAAATCCCAGCAGCTGAGGTAATTTGACAACAAATCACCAGAAGACGTCATGCAAGTCCAGCAGCACTAACACTATCCCTGTAATTTCAGAGCTGGCTTCATGCTGGCAGGATATAGAAGTGACAGGATGGCAAAGAGAAGCCACACATGGGCAAAGCAGTGAACAACATATCCCTAGTAATTTCTATACTATAGCCACACTTGCATGCTTGGTAGCAAGCCATGTACTCCTGTTTATTTACTTACTGAACTTCTGAGCTTTTCAAATGGTAACTAATCCCCTCTGTTGTGCAAAAAAAGCTAAAACACAGCATCAGCACAGAAGCATAATACTTAGCACTTTGATTACTCAGAGCACTTAGCACATAATATTCAGTAACCCCCAGAATGAACAGGAAAGAAATCTTTTCATCATTATCCTTCAGTTGCTGAGGAAGAGAGCACAGTGACTTGCATACCTGAGATCAAAGCTGAAGCTAGTTTTAATGGGTATTTTCATCTTCACACAGCCTATGCCCAGAATATGACACAGAAGAGATTTAACACAAGGAATGGCTTGGGGGCAGGTTACCTGAAAGAGCATCTCCTTCCATACTTACCTTCCTAGACTCTATATACACCCACCATTTGAGGCCTTCCTTCATATGCCCCTGCCAAGGAAGGTGTGGCAAGTGACTACAAGACAGAGGTTTTTTTTCAGCACAGGCATTCCCAAGGTTTGCTGTTTTGTTCTTTCTAGTGCTGGCATGTATTTATCCGGATTGTCTGTGAAGATTCTCAATTATCCAGGTGAGTTTATCTGGAAGTTGAGTCATGACAACTGGACTTCTTTTCTTGAGAGAGTGAAACGTTTCACTGCTCCTCCAAACTGCCTTAGTATGAGGGAAGCTAGCTGCGAGTCCTCCATTTTAAATAAAATCTCTCAAGGAAAGAAGTCCAGTTGCCATATTTATCCGGTTATTTTTGATGACCCTTTGAACACTCCTGGATACCTATCTTTTATTCTGCTGCTGATTTCCTCTCAGTTTTATATACCACTTCTTTAGTCATCGCTGAAGTTGGGAATGCCCTTGCTTCAAAAAGCAAACTAACAGTACAGAAAATTGAGGAAATGGGTAGTTCCCTATGTTGCTTTCAGGAATGCCTTATTTATATTCCGACCTTTTCCTCAGCTGGAATTTTTCCATGATGATTTGGTGTCTTTCATTCTTCTGCCTCCTTATTTTAGCATCAGGTTGCTCCTTCCATCTGTCCCATCCCAGGGGTGAATCTACTATGAAACTCATGAAGGTTAAATGTCAGTGTCCTATTTCCAGAGGGGCCACAGAAGTGGTGTTTGTCCACATTATTTTTTTAAAAAAATTTTGGTGATCTCTTGTGTAACAATCCCAAGTGAAGAAGACAAAGGGGTTACCCATATTTTTGTTGTTGGTTGCTCCCAAAATGTATGTCTGCCACTGCACCCAGCTTCCTTGATTGCTTCATCCTACTGCATTTGTAGAAAGTAATTCAGTAACAAAAATAACAAAACATGATTGGTTTCATATATTGTGATGGCTTCTCATGTTGACTCAAAGTTTAAAATTCTGGGATACTGTAGCTGTTAAGCTCCATGCTTTTGACTGACACATTATTTACACAATACACATATGGTAAATTATCCATAGAGCTGCCTAGATGCCCTAAGCACATCCAATCTCGCCTGATTTCGGAAGCGAAGCAGGGTCAGCCCTGGTTAGTTACTTGGATGGGAGACCTCCAAGGAATACCAGGTGCTGTAGGCACCTGGAGTAGGAACTGGCAAGCCACTCCAGTATTCCTGCCAAGAAAACTCCATGGATATGGAGTCACAAAGAGTCGGTCATGAACGATACAACACACAAATTATCCATGTGCATTCTAACATTGCTACTATATTGGTGTCCAGCTTGGGAGAGGTATTTAGACTCCTACTCCAACAATCCTGCAGCCATAATTGTCAGGGCATATCTTTTTTTTTTTTTTTATTTTTTATGTTTATTTTTTTGCATTTTTAAAAATGTAGCATTTGAAAACTTTGCCTTGGAGTTATCTGGCTGTCAGTTGCCAGAGGAGTGAACCAAAATGTATTCATTTGTTCACTGAAATAGACACATCATGGCATTGACTGGAAAATCCAGATGCCTGCCTTCCCTTCCCTTGCATATGTCTATTGACTGCAATCAGTCAATTCCTCATTATCACAATCACTATGGCTGCAAAGTGTCTTTGGATTTTGCACCAGGGAATCTTGACCAGAATGAGTACTTGGACTTCATTGCTCCCCAAACACTCGAGTGTGATAGTATATATTGATGGTTTCCCCTCAAATGAAGCCAGAACACACTGTTATGAGCCATGTGCATTTTAGATAACAGGCATTCATCCAGAAGTACAAGAGAACAAGTGCTAAAGGGATGAAGACCATATCTGGATTCCAACAGCATTCATTAAGAATGAGGTGGAAGGTATCTTGGAGGTCACCTGGCCCAACCTCTTATGATGTTCAGGGCAGAACAGCTAAAGGCCACCCTTGCTCCTCCTTATTCCTCCTGAACATTACCCAGAAGGGGATGTCGCTACTTATGCAATCCTGAGCCAAAAGGAAAATCCATATGGTTGGTCATCTGAGATGGTTTTTTACATGCATTCTTGTGCTCTCTTGTTCTAAATGTGTTTTATTATTGAGTTTATTTGTCATTTAGATATAATTGTTTAATTCTTTCAAAATAATTGTATAAATACTGTTTTTAACTTTTAAATAATGTCTTTTTAAATGATGTAAGCTGCCTTGGGTCCCTTTTTTTAAGGAGAAACGTGGGAGATGTACATTATAAATAAATGAAAAAAAAACCCTCCATTCATCAATGTAGATAAAAGCTGGATTTTATGTATTCAAAATGATGGGAGATTAAGCATTGCTTCCTCACTGAAATCCAAAAAAAGTCAGAGGTCTTAGAAGAGCCAAACCTGAATCCTGCAATCTCTTCCTATTTGACGTTTCTCAATGACAAACACTGGTTTATGAAATATTCTCCAAAATCCTAATGGATTCATTCACTGATACAGTGCAGTTGGTCAAATATCCTTTGTGAATTTCTGAAAGTTAAGAAATTCATGTAGGCACTGGCTGTTGCAAGCTAAGCCACACAGTTCTGCAAAGATATGTTCACCAATCACATTACACTCATGAGCCTAACTACAGTGGTATGTTAAGCAGTGGTACCCTGTTTAACGTATGCTGCAGATGACAAAAAAATTGCATGACAAAAAGAAATTACAGTAGGAACATGTACCCACTGATTCACCAGCTGCAGATTCAGTAAGAGCCTGGCCCAGTGGCCCACAAAATCGGGGACAGATGAGGAGGAGGCTGTGGGGTTCCAGAGCTCCCACCTGCCTGTAAGATCGGCGGCAGCAGTGAGGAGGCCACATGGCTCTGCAGCTCCTTCCCACTCACCCACTGGCCTGCTTTCCCACCTGCTTGTTCACCCATGATCCTTGGTGATGACAGGGAGGTGGTGGTGTGGGGAGGAGGCAGCATGGCTCTGGAACTTCTGCCTGCCTGTTCATCCATCCACCTGCTGACCCACAATCCTTAGTGGTGGCAGGGAAGCAGTGGCGTGGCTCTGGAGTTCCTGCTCACCTGCTCACCCACAATCCTCAGTGGTGGCGGGGAGGAGGTGGCATGGGGAAGAGGTGGTGCGGCTCTGGAGCGCTCTCCCACCTGCCGGCTCACGCACAATCCTTGGCAGTGGCAAGTAGAGATGGGCACGACTTAGCGGTATTCCCGTTTCCATTTCCGTTACTCGTATCCGTTACTCTACGGAAACGGTAACGGGAATTACTCTGCCAGAATTCGAGCTCGAATCGACGAACGAACAATTTGGTCTGATTTGTCGTGCTCGTTACTTGCATCGCGGCGATCGCGCAATGCCAAGCGGCACAGAAAAAAAGTTTATAAAAGTTTAAAAAAAACCCAATTCCCGGCCCTAAAAGTAGGCGAAAACTGTCTGAGGGCACCTACTAGGCCAGAAGGGTGTTTTTTTTTGGGGGGGGGTTTCCCCGCCCCCCTCTCCTTGGCTATTGCTACTGCTGCGCTGCTGGTACCAGGCTGGGAGGGCGCATCCATTTGCCATGCAGTGCGGGGGATCCAAAATGGCGACCGCAATATTTTTTTTTAAATCGTTGCCCAAAACCCCACCAAAGCACCACAGAAACATGCGAAAATTAGCTATTTTAAATGCTTGAATTTTTACAGTAACAGCAGTGGGTTTTTCTTGCAAAAAAAAGTCTCGTTGATTTTATTTTATTTTATTTTATTTTTTATTTTTTTTTTACACCTGTGCATTCGCAATGATGGGCTCGCCCATGGGAGTGGACCATGCAAATTTTCCACCAATCGCATGGCCACTTGGCCAGGTTGACCACAGAGACTTCTGGAATGTGCCAATCGGGCATAAACAGCCCACTAATCGTAGCCCAAACCTGAACCCTAAGCCTAAGCCTAACCCATACGCCAGTACACTGTCCTTCTAAGTGGGTCAGAGAGGCACCCAGAGGTGCACCCCAATACTCACCCTAACCTCACCCGTAACTAGCCTAACCCTAGCCCTTGCGCTAACCCATCTTAACCCTAAGCCAGATCTACTTGCATTGCACTACATGCAAGTACGTGAGACACAGCGGGTGCAAAGAGTCTGCCAGTCCGTCACTTGTGGCTCTGGCTGACTCCTGCAGCTCCCTCCAGGAGGAGCCCGCTACCCCCCAAAAACCAGTACTAACGACAACGAAAAAACGAAAAAACGAACCGACTAATTTTTGCGAAATTTCGCGAAAAACGGAAACGAGCCGAAACGGACTGCCTCCGACACACGACAACTCGAAAACGTCATTTTCCCTAGTCGTGCCCATCTCTAGTGGCAAGTAGGAGGCAGCACAGGGAAGAGGGGGCAGAGCTCTAGATCTCCCTCCTGCCCACTCACCCACCCTCCCACTCACCCATGACGGCAGGGAGATGACAGCATGACTCTGGAACTCCTGCCTGCACTCTCACTCACCCATGATCTTCAGCGGCAGGAACGCAGCAGTGGAGGTGGTTGGGGTGCAGGAACTGCAGCAGAGCTGAGCCGAGTCAAGAGGATGGGGGACGGGGTGGGGGATTGTGGCTCCAGCTTGCTGGTGCTGCTACATGTGAGAGAGCTGCAGCATAGAGCTGCCACTGAGGAGAAGGCAGGGCAGCCTAGGCGTGCCCGCCTACCTACCCTCAAGATCAGTGGCAGTGGTAGCATTGCAGGAGGCACCCACACAGCCTGGGAGAGCCTCCCACCCACAACGTTGGCAGAGGTAGTGAAGGTGGCACAGTGCCATGGTGGGGGTTCCCTGGAGTTGTGGTGGACTCTCCCACTGCTTTCACCCCTGGCACCCTCAGATAAGAGTGTTTGCCCTTATCTATTGATTTCATTATCCGCAGGGCAGCCAGGAACCACCCCCCCACATATATGGGGTACCTACTGTACTGGAAATGAGGATGTCTCGCTTTAACAAAATTTTCATTGAGATGCTTTGCGTTATTATTATTTTTGCAAGACATTGCAAAAAAGTGTACCCAGTATGCATTGCATCTCCATAGTTTGTGGAGGTGTGGGAGGTCTGGGAGCTTTTTTAAATTGTGTTTTGGAGCCATTCTGGACATTTTTACAGTGGTTGTTTTTACTTTTCAAACTTTTTGATGCATTTCTCAAGCGGTGGAAAGGTAGGGAACTGAGCTTCATCGTTTGCATGCTTTCTACTGCACGTTCTGCATTGTATTGCATTGCATTGTATTGGGGGTGAGCTGATCTTTGTCATTTGAATGCTTTTTACTGTCCGTTCTGCATTGCACTGTATTGAATTAGAGGGGGAGCTGAGCTTCATCATTTATATGCTTTTTACTGTGCGTGGGGGTGAGGTGAGCTTTGTCATTTGCATGCTTTTTACTGTGCGTGTGAGCGTGTGAGCTGAGCTTCCTTATTTCTGTGCCTGTTACTGCATCTTATTCATTGTGTTTGTGTGGATTCTGCTGTGCAAGAATCCACACAAATACAATGAATTTTTTTGACTTTGTTCTGTCCTCTGGAACTGATTAATTTCTTTTAAATGCATTTCTATGCGAAACCGCACTTTGCATTATGAATTTTTCATAATATGAAGTGTCCTGTAGAACGGATGAATTTTGTTAAGTGAGGTACCACTCTAATGAGATTTTGGCTATTTTGTTTGGCCACAGGCTGACTAGACAAGATGCTGAATACTAATTGGGAAGCAGTGCACTCTTAAAGGGGGAAAGACAGTTTATTCTAACACAGACTTGAAGATATTTGCATTTTGTAAATTAGCATGCTTTGTTTTGTAATTGGCCAATTGGGGGTTTGCAGGGATTTTTAGCAAATCTGAAGTCTCAGGCAGGTAGCACTAAAATATTTCCATAGCCTAGAGAGATAACATTGTAAGAGCTGAAAATATGCTGTTGGATTCTGACTTTGACACACTACAAAATATTAGCTACTAACTGTATGTATGAACAACAGAGTTATAACCAATGCATCTTGTTTTTCACTTGAAACTGTATGATACATTTTGGTTTATTTGTTCACCATAAACATACTCATCATGTGAAAAACTGAAAAGATTCACTAACATCTTACAGCTCTAATAAACATTTTTTAAAATATAGGGGCAAAATGGCTTCAAAATCCACTGGCTTTTTTGTCTCTTCCATATTTACTTTGCTTCATTGATGGAATGTTACAGAGAATTCCCAAGATTCTACACTTTTAGGGGTTGGCTTAGTAATGGCATTGCCCTTTATACAGTCAATACAATTACCTTTGCTCTTACTGCCAGACTCTGTTGCAACCTTGTAATTGTTAGGAGTAGGGAGGGTCATGAAACAGAAAAACAGTATTTCATTTCATTTCATTTCATACAAATTTTTACAAAAAAATTCACATGAAATGAAATGTTAAAAAAAACACTTTTGGGGTCCAGTGGCAGCGGCAGCGGCGGGCCTAGGCTGGCCTACCGGGCCCGCTCTTGCCCTCTCTTCTCTGGTGGTGGCGATGGCAGTAGTGGCCACCACCCTCTCATCTCCGGCAGCAGCGACAGTGGGAAGGCCTCCCGCTGGGCCCACTCACCCTCTCCTTTTCGGCTGTGGCTGCAGTAGCAGCAGCAGCAGTGGTGGTGGTGGAAAGGCCTCTCACAGGCCCTGCTTGCCCTCTTCTCTCCGGCAGTGGTGGCAGCAGTGGCGGCAGTGGCAGCAGTGGTGGGAAGGCCTGCCACTGGGCCCGCTTGCCCTTTCCTCTTTTGCCGTGGTTGCGGCAGTGGGAAGGCCTCCCGCAGGTCCCGCTCTCCCTCTGGTCTTTGGCTGTGGCGGCAGTGGTACAATGGCAAGGCCTCCTGCTTGCCCCACTTGCCCTCTCCTCTTTGGCGGAGGCCGCGGCAGAGGCAGGAAGGCCTCCCGCTAGGCCCGCTTGCCCTCTCTGGCCATGGCGGTGGCTCTTCAACAGTGGCGGCAGTAGTGTTGGAGGCAACAGGGCCTCCGAGCCCAGCAGGTAAGGGAGCTGTTTTACAGAGAAATGAAATGGTTCATTTTAACAAAAAACATAAACAACAACAAACAAACATAAACAAACAAACAAACAAAATGACCATTTTGTTTCATCTGTGATGAAATGCTGCTTCCTCATTTTGTTTAATTTTGTTTCACTTCATTAGCAAATGAAATGACAAAACAGCATTTTGTTTTTCATTTTGTGACCATCCCTAGTTAGGAGGCTTTTGTGGGATTAATTTCCACATTTATGAGTTAGTACAAAACTCAACAACTTTGTTACCTATAAATATGAAATGTCTTCTTTCAGCTGACATGTAATTTCTATCCGTCGGCTCCCCTTCCTCCTCTTATACTTTCTCTGAAGCAGCAAATAAGTATTACAGTGTCCACTCACTCGTACTGTTCCATTTTTTTTTAAAAAAAGCCTTCAGCAACAAAGCTGAGACGCTTGCCTAGATGCTTTAATTAAGCCACACTTCAAATATGTTGCTTGGTCTGCTATATAGACAGCAAGCATGTTATTTAAAATTTAATTTGATAGACCTGCCAAAATATACAATAACACTCTGGCACCAGATTCCTTGCTGGGTAAAAATATAAGCAGTTTTCTACATTTCTTGTATCTGTCTTCTTGTGGCTGTTTTTTTTAAATATAAAGATCTAATATGCTATAACAAAACTTGATTTGACATGGGGTACTTCAGCTAACTTTCTGTATGTATAGCTGTTTAATGAAGAAATGGAAGAGCTCTTGTAAAAATAAATTACACAATTGTTTCTCCCACCTCTTCCTTCAGAGCAAGCTGTTGCTTTTAATTGTTTTGATTTAATTGACTTCAGACAACTCTTTCTTTCTTGGAATATATAAATAATTCTGGTTTAAACTCATGTTAAAAGGGTACATAGAATAGAATGTACGTAGGAAATGCCATTGCTAGAAGACAATGAACACATTCCCACTGCTTAGTAGAGATGGGCACGACCAGGAAAAATGACGTTTCGAGTTGTCGTGTGTCGGAGCCAGCCCGTTTCGGCTCGTTTCTGTTTGTCGCAAAATTTTTCAAAAATTTGTTGTTTTGTTTGTCGTCTGTCATTAGTACTGGTTTAGGGGGGGTAGGGTAGTGGGCTCCTGGAGGCACCTCTCTGGGGTGGGTGCCTCCTCTGGCCCGCTACGAAGGGAAGGCATTTAGCAGGCTCCTGGAGGCACCTCTCTGGGGTGGATGCCTCCTCTGGCCTGCTACAAAGGGAAAAGGAAGGGTACATGACAGTGTAGCCATTGCATACCAAGTGGCACTGGCAGAGGCACCTCTCTTTTGGGTGCCTCTAGCTCACTAAGAAGGACAGCATACTGGCGTACAGGTTTGGAGTTTTTTGGAACTTTGGACTGTGAGCGAGGTGAGAGAAGAATGCCTCTGCTGGGCGCCCACTAGCTCACTAAGAAGGGAAGTGTACTTGCGTGTAGTGCAATCTGAGTACAGATCTGGCTTAGGGTTGGGGTTAGGGCAAGGGCTAGGCTTAGGGTTATTACGGATAAGGTTAGGGTGAGTTAGTGGGCTGCACCTCTGGGTGCCTCTGACTCACTGAGAAGGACAGTGTACTGGCGTATGGGTTAGGGTTAGGGTTAGGGTTAGGGCTAGGGCTAGGGTTATAGTGGGCTTTTTATGCCCGACTGGCACATCCCAGAAGTCTCAGTCAAAACCTGGCCAAGTGGCCATGCGATTGGTGGAATGGCTCCAAAAATTTGCATGGTCCCATCCCATGGCCAGCCCATCATTGTGCAGGTGTAAAAAAATAAAAATAAAAATAAAATAAAATAAAATAAATGGGATTGGAGACAGACATTTATTGCAAGAAAAACCCACTGCTGCTACTGTAAAAATTCAGGCAGTTAAAATACCTAATTTTTGCATGTTTCTGTGTGGTGCTTTGGTGGGTTTTTGGACCACGATTTCAAAAAAAATATTGTGGTCGCCATTTTGGATCCCCCCGCACCGCACGGCATGGTGAGACGACGAGGATGCCCCCCCACCAGAGCAGCCCAGGACAGGAGAGGGGGGAGGCCGGGGGACCCCCCCCCAGAAACCACCCCTCTGGTAGGTGCCCTCACTCAGACAGGCATATTTTCGCCTGCTTTTTTGGCCAGGAATCAGTGTTTTTTTTAAAAAAAGTTTTAAAAAAAAAACTTTTTAAAAACTTTTTTCTGTGCCGCTTGGCATCGCGCGATCGCCGCGATGCCATGAACGACAACGACAAATCAGACCCAATTTTTCTTTTATCGGTTCGAGTTCGAGTTCTGATGGCTTAATTGTCGTTACCGTTTCCGTTGCATAACGGAAACGAGGAACGGAAACGGAAACGAGAATTTCGCCAAGTCGTGCCCATGTCAGGATTTGGTACCCATGAACTCCCATCATCCTTAGACCTTTGTTGATTTTCACTCAACTGGTCTTGCATATTTTGTCTGGACAAATGGATAAACATTGCCTGCAAGGTTATACTTAAATTTCCTTGTGCCTATTCTTTACTATTTTTTATTTTTCTGTTGTGGGAAAATGAAGCTACGGCATATATATTGCTATTACTATTACTGTTCTTTCTATTATGAAATCTTAGGAGAGTAAGCAGCTATAAGTTAAAGAAGTCACTCCATTGACATACTGTTTGAATTTTGGAGAAATGCAAAAAATGCAAAAAATGCAATAATAATAATAATGGGTGCACATATTCACTCCTAGATTCCATTGAAAACCAGCTTTTCCACAAAAAGCTTTAATATTCTCAAATTGCCATGTTTTGCACTGTTGCTATCAGTATCTTCTGCCTCCCATAAGATATTTCCTTAATTTCACTTTATCAATGCCCCCATGTCTTGCTATGCCTTCGTAAACCCCAGAAAACCAAGGATTAGTTTTAGTACCTATTTGTCCAAGGGCCAGAGCTCAGGCAGCAAGAAATTCCCCTAGGGCTAGGTTTCTCTAAGACTGAGGAAAAAGATGGTTCTGAAAAATACTATATACTGATTTCTTAAACAGAAGAGAAATGGATTTTAAAGGCAAGGTTTGGACACAGATCCCCATAAACCCTACATTTGTTTGCTACCAACCAGTGGAAAAATTGGTGGATTGAAAGTTCCATGTGTCCTACATTTAACCAACATATTTGCTGAATGATATCTGCAGATAGGGGTATCAGTGTCCTCTATTGGCATAACAATGGAATAAAGCTCTGCTTGGTTTTTGTGACTACCTATGTAAATAGAATGGGCATGAACTTTGTGTCCATCCTGCAACATTTGTTGGTGACTTCGAACTCTCTCTTATCTCGCCACCTGTAGTTAAGCTGTGTACTCTTCCTGATAGTTTCTTATTCCAAGGCATGCCAATTCAATTGGAAACTTAGTTCATTTAATAATAACTAGGTGATGGATACATCATGGGAAAATAGTAGATCCATTATGTCAAGGGATGTAAAATCAAATGTTTGCGGTATCATTTGCCATGGGAATGTGAATGCATTCAGCAATTTTGGAAAAAGGTCTCCAGGGATATCTCAGAGATACAGTAGTTCTTCATTGTTGTTGTTCAGTCATTCAGTCGTGTCCGACTCTTCGTGACCCCATGGACCAGAGCTCGCCAGGCCTTCCTATCTTCCACTGCCTCCTGGAGTTTTTTCAAATCCATATTGGTTGCATCAATGACACTGTCCAACCATCACATTCTCTGCCGCCCTCTTTTCTTTTTTCCTTCAATCTTTCCAAACATCAGGGACTTTTCCAAGGAGTCCTCTCTCCTCATAAGGTGGCCAAAGCCTCAGCTTCAAAATCTGTCCTTCCAGTGAACATTCGGGGTTGATTTCTTTTAGGATGGATAGGTTTGATCTCCTTGCAGTCCAGGGGACTCTCAAGACTCTCCTCCAGCACCACAGCTCAAAAGCATCGATTCTGTGGCGATGCTTTTCTATGGTTCTTCATAGTACCATAGAATATTGAAGTTGGAAGGGGCCTACAAGCTATTCAGTCTAACCCCCCTCCCTACTTGATGAAGGAAAACAAAACAAAGGATATTTGCCTGGTGGTTGTCCAAATTTCTCTTGAATGCCTCCAGTGTTGTAGCACTTGCCACCCTTTTAGGCAATTATTTCTGTTACTGATGGGCACAAAATGGAAATAGAGCATTTCGTTTCATTTCATTTCAGTCTTCATTTCGTTTCGTTTCCTTTTTTTATTTAGCATGGAGCCCACTGCCCTAAATCAAGGACACTCCTCAAACCTTCCAATCAATTTGCTTTCAAACAAAATAACTTTCTGTAAACAAGCAGGAATCCTAAGTGTGAGCTTTTGCATGGAGAGATTGGAGAGATAAGCTCAACAGCTGATCGGCCCTTGGAGGAAGGAAAATATACATTAAAAATAACCTTCACAGCCCTACTTAATCAGGAAAGCAAAACAATCAGTTTAAACTTTAAACCAACTTGCAGATAAAGGGACAGCCAGTGCAGGTAGCTCAGCTGCTGGCTAGCTGCAGGCAGGCAGATCAAGATTGGAGATAAGCAACAGCTGAGGTGTGGGAGGGGAGGGAGGAAAATAAATAATTCAGCTTAAAAATAAACCTCCTGATCTCAAGACGCTGGATCAAGAAGCTTCTTGCCACTAGGATTAATCATTTCATTTCTGAAACAAAAAATTGTGTTTTGTTTCATTTCTTCATGACACACTGTTTGCTGTTTCATTTCATTTTGTAACATTCTGTAAGCTTACAAAATGACAAAATAGTGTGTCTTTTTGTAAGATGCCCATTTCTAGTTTCCATTGTTGATCTAGGTAGGGGCATTGTTTAGAAATTCTAGTCTTTAAAAGGTCTATTGTTCCAACATCAGTTTCCTACAGAGAGCCACCACTTTGCTTTTAGTTTAGAGAGCAAAAAACTCTGTCCTTTTGTCCTCCTCCTGGCTCTCATTCCTGTTTCTTTCTGAAAATTCTTTATGTGTTTTACTAATGGACACATGATGGCCTCCTCCCTGCATCTGGAGGATAGTGGGGAGGAAAGCATTATTTCCAACAAAAGGGGTTTCTGTGCTTTCATTGCATTCCAGAGTGCCTTCTTTATTAAAAAAGTTATCTGCTGATAATAGCTGCTTCAGAAGCCTGACCTCGCTATCTAGGGATATTAACTTTCATTTGCCAAGGTCTACATCTCTAGCCAAATATTACTATTGAGCAAATATACTATCAGAGTCCTATTTTCAGTAATCTGATTATAAACCCAGGCAATATACCTGTAAGTATAAAATATGCATTGCTAACTCTTGAGGAAGATTTAACAATATGTAATTATCTGGTCAAGAAATATGACCAGTTAGAAATTGTGCAGCTGGACCCCAGACAACGCTACAGAATTCTAAATCTGTGATAAGCCATTCACTAAGTAACAAGTACAAGGTTCGATATGTTTCTCAACACCTAGTGAAAGCTCCCTAGGTGTTTACCAAGAACCTTTATCCCTACTACTAAGCCTCCACAGGGCAAAGAATGTAACTGTTTGCCAAAAGTGTCTGAAATCAGTTCTGTTGAACTGACACAACAGCATTTTACAGTTTTTTTTCTAATAATAATCCCATGTGTTCAAGTCAGTCCTGATTTACGGTGACTCCTTTCTGGATTTTGTAGGTAAAGAGTACTCAGAAGGGGTTCTGGTGTTAGAAAAATATTTTTGTGTTGCTGAATTCTTTTAAGGAATATTTTATCTAGCAAGGAATATTTTTAAAAAGGTGTATGCACTTGGGTCCTTTTGGGGAGAAAGGCAGGGTTGAATTATTTTAATTAAGTATAAGAGTCGCCCAGCTATATGACTCAAGAGTATGTGTCGGTGCTGGAATCGAAGGACAAGAGATGGGCATGAAATGCCAAAATGGCATTTCATTTTGTTTTTCATTTTTAATTCTTTTTATTTTGTTTAAATGAAATGATTTTTTTTTTAAAAAATTCATTTTGTTTTCCATTTTTTCATTTTTTAAAACTTGCACCAACCAGCTGGCCTGGGAGCTGGGTCGGTGCGGTTTTAATTTTTTTCTTTTTTCTTTTTTTTTCTTGCGCTGACTAGCTGGCTGATGGGCTGGGTCGGCACATTTTAAAAGTTTTATTTTATTTTATTTTATTTTATTTTATTTTATTGCTCCGACCAGCTGGCCCACTGGCTGGGTTAGTGCAGTTTTAATTTTTTAATTTTTTTCTCCCCCCCCCTTGCACTGACCAGCTGGCTTTTTTTCTCGTGCTGACCAGCTGGCTAGACGGCTGGGTCGGCCTGTTTATTTTTTTTATATTTTCTTTTTTAAAACTCATGCTGACCAGCTGGCCCATGGGCTGGGTTGGCACATTTTTTATTTTTTGTTAATTTTAAAAATACTCGCACTGACCAGCTGGACTGTGGGCCGTGTCAGTGCATTTTTTATTTTTTTAAATTTTATTTTAAACTTGCGCTGACCAGCTGGGGGGAACCGCTGGCTTTTCCCCATAGGAATGCATTGAAGCAATGCATTCCAATGGGAAAACGAAAAACGAAGCAAATGAAATGGAAATTTCCATTTTGTTTCATTTCAATTTTCTTCATCATTCTTTTTGTTCTGTAAAGAAACAATAATGAATAACTAAATGAATAACAAATAACAAAATGAATTAAAAATTCATTTCAGGCCCATCTCTACTCAGGACCCTCCTCCCTGAGAAGAGCTATTTAGTCTCTACCCAGGCAATAAATTAACTGCAGCTAGCTTACCCCAAAAGCCTGGAGAGTGTCAAAGCTCCACGGATTCAAAATAGGTGACTTCTCAGCCTGGTTAAAATATGCTGTGAGTTTGCACTTTCCAAAAATGCTTCCAAGGCACCAAGTATATCAAAGATATTTATTTAGGCTATTGGAATTTACACAAAAATATGGCTCTAGCTAGAAAACAACAAAAAATGAATCCTTCCTTAACTTTAATGAGGCTATGAGGCAAAATCCTCTCTATGAATTTCTCAGCTACATTTCTAAGCTTGCCTTGCCTTCATGCACAGCCATAAAATCCTTCTCGAAAAAGTCCTCCTCCTCAGACTGTTCACAAGCATGGGAATAGACAATCACATGTTGTTTATAGGCCAATCAGGTTTCACTTGCTTCTGGCTGGTATCTTCACTGGCCTTTATTTACACAGACACTGAGATAATGGCATAGCTATTAAAGCAAATCTACATGTTAATATTCTCCATGTTTACATTTGGCCTAAACTAACAGGCTTCACTACTTCTAAAATCTCTTACAAGATCATCATCATCATCATCATCATCATCATCATCATCATCAACAACAACAACAACAACAACAGCAGCAGCAGCAGCAGCAGCAGCAGCAGCAGCGGCGGCGGCGGCGGAGCTGGAAAGGACTGTGTTATTGTTTCTGGAAGCCTGAGTTCTGTGTGTCTCCTATTCTGCAGAATAAATCTTTCAATGAAGTTGTAGATGTTGGTTTGCATTCTTTTCATCTTAGCTGGGAAGTTGGCTAACTTGTCAGTTACCAAACCCAATTTGGTAACACTGGGGAGGCATCTCTGTGATGTTTGCTCACAGCCAAACAAGGTGGCTCTTCTCCTTGGAGGCACAGTGGGGAATCCAACTCCCAACCTCTGGCTCCACTGTCACATACCTTACTCCCTGACCCAGCTTACAGGTTTTAGCTTCCCTTAATTTTCTGGCTCTCACTAAAACTGTCATTGGAGTCAAGTATGCTCAATAGGTGATTGTATTTCCTAAATCAAATAAATCCTTTTCTACTCGGTGTGATGTGTCATACAGACTGAAAGCATATGTAGGTAGAGTTGGTATCATTCTTCCAAGCTGTATGTGTTTGGCTTTGTGAGTGGAGCTTACAAGTGTATGTTTAGGATGTGTATCAGGCACTGTGACCCTGTCTTCTGCTACATACATTCATTCTGTTCGATGTCATACGAAAGGCTGAGGGCTGGAATACAAACAAGCCATCCAGCAGTCACTCAGTTACGAGGCCTAGACACACTGTTGGTCTCAAACCTTGTCTGTAGGCAGTCTACATATCACTGGCTTAGTTAGCCATGGCACACTTTTGTTTTCCTATAAGAGTATGAGTTACCATGTCCATGCTTACATTTTCTTTCTGTCCTAAATCATGCTGTGGAACTCAAACCTGTGTATTGGGAATAGCATTATCATCAGTGGCAGCTTGTTGCAGAATAAGGAATTCGTTTTCAGTTCTGGGATATGTACAGTCTTGTATGTAGTGAGACAAAGTCACATGTGGTCTGAAATTGAAAACACTCAAGTCTTTAATCAGTGATTGCCTGCCTCTGAGTATAGCATCATTTCTCTTGAGTGGGTGGAACTCACTCTTTACTTTTCAATGGTTAGATTTTTATGGTTAGATTCCCCCCTCCCCTCCCCACCTCAACTGCTGTTTTTAAAACTTCAGATTCGACTTTCTTTTTCTTGGCTAATTTCTTGATTCTGCTTAATCTATAAAATCCTGCATGTAGGGAGATGGGATTAATCTGGGGTTACCATATTCTAGTTTTTTAAATATGGGCAGCCTAATGTGCCTATTATGCAAATTAGATGAGCCAATTTGCATCCCATACAATTTGCACAATATGTTAATTCATGTGGATTCTTCATATTCTGCAAATTAAGCACATCAGTTGCCACTTAATGGATTTAGTCTTGGAATCATTTATACAGTAACCACTAATCTGAGGTAGTCAGTATAGTATAAGGGTCACTATTGTGTTTAGAGATTGGCAGGAAATGCTAAAATAGCATTTTGTTTCATTTTTCATTTGGTTCAGTTCAGTTTCATTTTGTTTTGTTTGAAATGATTTATTTAAAAAAATCATTTCATTTTTCATTTTGTTTTGTTTCTTTTTAGTGTACTGTGTGTTTGTGTGTGGTGTGTGGGAAAAGGCGGGATTTTTAATTATTTTTTTTTGCCACCCCAAGCGCCAATCAGCTGTAGCGCATGCTTGGGGTGGCAAAAAATGTTTAAAAATCCCTCCTTTCCCCCCCCCCCACCCCATTGGGTTTTTAAACATTTTTTTGCCATCCCCAGCATGAGCTACAGCTGATTGATGCTTGGGGCGGCAAAAAGAAAAAAAATGTTTAAAAAACCCTCCTTACCGCAACCCCCTTGGGTGGGGGGAAAGGACGGGGTTTTAAACTTTTTTTTTGGCTGCCCCAAGCCCCAACCAGAGCTGATCGGCACTTGGGGTGGCACAAAAAGAAAGAAAGAAAGAAAGAAAGAAAGAAAGAAAGAAAGAAAGAAAGAAAGAAAGAAAGAAAGAAAGAAAGAAAGAAAGAAAGAAAGAAAGAAAGAAATGTTTAAAAATCCCTCATTCCTCCCCTCCATCAAGTGGGGGTAAAGGAGGGGTTTTAAACATATTTTGCCACCCCAAGCCTGCACTACAGCTGATCGGTGTTTTGGGCAGCAGAAAAAATGTTTACAATTCCCCCAGTTTCCTGTGCCTGGTGCATTGGGGGAAAACCGTGGGCTTTTCCCCATATGAATGCATTGCTTCAATGCATTCCTATGGGAAAACGAAAAGCAAAACAGAATGGAACAGAAATTTCTGTTTTGTTTTGTTTTGTTTTTCTTTAAGGGGTGGTTTGTTATTCATTTTGTTACAGACTGAAACAAATAACGAATAATGAAACAACTTAAAAATTCATTTCGTGCCCATCTCTAATTGTGCTTGTACATGAAATAAGGAAATGCCAGTTTAACTTCCTGTTTTGTCACTATGCTCATTGGGAGACCTTGGGCCAGTCAGAATTTCTCAGTCCAAACCTACCTTACAGGGCTGTTTTCAGAACAAAATGAGGAGAGGAGATCCACGTAAAGCAGTGCACATAAACAGAAAATGACATTTTTTCACCCATGTTCAGCTTCTAGAAATATTCTTACGGAGAGCTGTTATTTTTTTACCATAAGTTTTTATTAAGGGTAATGCCAAGCCTTACAAATTCATGATGCCACACAAATCATGTCACTTGACTTTTGGGGAAAATGCCAGAGAATGTCAGACCAAGCTGTAGAAATCTTAGGGGAAAACATTCATGTCCTTTGAGACTCAGATTCTCTATTTTATTATAACTAGTAAATATCCTACCTTAAATTTCTGTTTGACTTTTCAAACTAATCCTGCACATACCCTGTTTCCTGTCCTGTTTCCTGAACTGCTATTCTTCTTAAATATGATTTTGTTTTACTGCTGTGCTACATTGGGAATGAGATTTATATCAGAGCCCAGGAGGGGCACAAGTGATGCATTTGTCAGTCCTGCCTTCCACATTCAGAGCCATCGTATGGAAAAAAGCCTGACCAGGAGAGCTTTAAACTAGCTCCTCCAGTATGTGTGTCAACAGTGCAAAGGTAAGGAGAACCGAATGCTAGCTCAAGACACAAAGATATTAGCTATTTCCTGTTTGGTTGCTGAACTTAGCAGTACCAGACAGAGATGACTCCACAGGAGACTTGTGGTACAGTAGTTAAACTTGCTGTACTGCCCCTATTACTGCTCATGACCTGGGGTTCAATTCCAGGTAGCAGGATCAAAGTGCACTCAGCCTTCTGTCCTTCCGAGGTTGGTAAAATGAGTACCCAGCTTGCTGGCAAGGGGGAATGTGTAGTCTGCATAATTAAATTATAAATCACCCAGATAGTGCTTTAAGCACTATGGAGCAGTATATAAGCAGAACACTTTGCTTTTGCTTTGCTTTTCTGAATGTAAGTTCTGTGTAGCTGTCATAGCTAATAGAGTTATCCATGATGAATTTGTCTAATCTTTTCTCACAGCCATCTATGATTGTCACCATAACCATGTCTATTTCTGCAAGCGGTAAATTCCATGGGTTAATTATGTATTGCAGGAAAGAAACTCTGTATTAATTTTGCATAAGAAAATGAAGTGTCCCCGAGTGGCCGCTTACCTCAGTTTCAGTCATCTGTGGTATTGTTGCAGCCCTTACTGATGCCATGCCATTTTCACCAACAAAGCAAACAGTCTATTCCACAAGAGAGAGTGTGTACTTACTGACTTTCACTGGTTCTTTATTTTAATGATTATATCAAGTACTTAATATGCTTTGCTTTCTAATGTGCATTCAGTGAACACAGCAGCTTAATTTGTATCCGTGGCCACACTAGGTTCGGAAACTGGACATCTTTCTGGTGAGGCTAATTCAAATTGCAATGACAATGAGCAGCTGTGAAACATACATGTCTTGTTCACGTCTAACATTTTTATACATGCTTATAATTTTTCTCTATGATTATTGGTTTCTTGGTTGTTTATATAATATGGGATTTGGGTTAGAGAATGGCAGGCACAAGTGGATGGAAATGAAGAGGAAGGACAGAAGCCTCTCCAAATTACACTGTCTGCTGAGGAGGCTGTTGAATGGGATGAGTAGTGGTGTGGGGAAATGGGAGAAATCTTCTTCTAGCAGGCATTCTGTGATCATAGCCCTTTCACCCTGCATCCACATCATAATGCAGTTTTATTTTCCTATTTCTATCTGTTGAAATCCTAGTGGGTTCATTCTGCTTGTACAACTGGACTGATGTCTTCAATGGTGGCAGAATGCTGCTATTCAATGACTTCGTTTCTCATATTTTAGGATGCACAAGACTTCGTCTCATTGCATTTAGGCCGTGCACACCCCAAAATCCAGAAAGCAAGTCTGTAATCAGAAGCAACTTGCAGCTGATGATGATGTGATTCCTATTGACCAGGCAGATGTGTGCAATAGGATTTGGGCCATTTTTAAAATTAAATAAATATTGCTATGGATATTTTTAAAAGTACACTCCTAGACAACATACAGTAAGAAAAAAAAGGTAGATATCTAAATTATGAGAACGTGCCTGATGGTCTCCCATTTTTAAAATGTCTGTTAGTATGTCTTGGTGAAGATGTCTATGGACATGGAAGGCATATAGGAGGGGAGAGCAATCACAAGGGCCAATTATTTTTGATGCTTCTCTACCCCATATGAAAAGACTTTGCCAACCGAGACTGAAATAATGAGATGAGACAACAGTTTTGGATTACATATGGACCACAATTTATTGATAACAATATTAACTGTAACTGAAAAGAGAAGATCTGTGCTGTAGTGGAAGTGATTATCCTATGTGGGTGTTATTAACTAATTGCCCCTCCATGGCATCAGTGAGATTCTAAATGCAGAGAAAAGGATGTAGGTGAACTAAATATAAGTTGCATAACTAACTAACTAACTAAATAACTAAATAACTAACTAACTAACTAACTAACTAACTAAATAAATATATAAATAGCTATCCTCCCACTACTAAATCTCATTACAACCAATCAGCCCTCATTAACATAACTTTACCTTATGGGCTAACCTGGTCAGAACATACCTGACCCCAAACCGTAGCTAACTTTACATAACATATGCAGTGATAGTGGGGTCCTAGAGTCCCTTACCTGATCTCTCTCCTTGGATCAACCCTCTAACATCTTAGAAATCCTAAACTCCCAGCTAGGGTGTTCATACCCCTTTACTTTGGCATAATAGGAGAGGACTGTCAATTTTCCTTGTATGGTGTGGGGAGCCAAACCCTCAAAATGGATCTCCACTAAAAACTGCACTAACTGGTCCAATGTGGCTGGCCATAAACTCTGGAATCCTTATCTAGCACAAAAATGTGCAAACTCTTTAAAAGCCGTGGAGTAGCAACACCATGTCCTGGGTGCCAGGGCTAAGCCCAATGCTCAGTTGTCTTTTACCCTCCAAACCTCCATACCTCTTCTGACAGATGATGTCGGAAGATGCCAATGATCTGAACCCTGATGCCTGAGGTGCCAATGATCTGAACCGTGCCATCTGTTGATGGAACAGAGCATCAACAATCTCATTCTGCACTCCTGCGATGTGCTGCACATGGAAAACAATATTGTACTGCAGGCTCAAACTAAGTTCATCACCCTCTTGGACTTGGATGACAACATGTTAATTATGTGCACCACTGCTAAGTTGTCACACTAAAATCTCACTGCTGAGCCGGCCCAAAATTCAGCCCATAGCCACACAGAAATAACAATAGGAAACATCTCAAAGACAGAGCAGCAGAACTGTCTGAGGTGGATGTTTATTCTTCCTCTTGTTTTATTTCTCCAGCCTAAATGGCCCTTCCCCCGCAGCAGATCCCTGCATTTATGACTTATTTGGTTTCCCAACAATAATTGTAAAATCAGTTGGCATAAATCAAATCCAACTTTCCAATTGAGGTCAGTGCTAAAAGTCTCCAAACTCTGCTCCACCTACCTTTCCTGTCCCCTCTGTATCAGTTATTTTGCTTGTTTCTTCTGTTTTCTATGAGTGTCCTCTTTCATCTGTTGTCTTAATCTACTTGTCTCTCATTCAGTTACCTCCATCTACTCCTGTTGTTGCCCTTCCTGACATGAGTGTGAGGGGTTAGGGGTTAGGGTTAGGGTGAATTTCTTTATGCTGTTGGGGAAAGGATTGACAAACATTGGAAAGTCATTAAAAAGCACATGCAGAGAAAACTATTCTGTGTTGGGCATCTACTGAACTGCAAAGTCTTTTGCACCTCTTGCAAAGAAAAGTGTTCTGCTTATATACCACCCCATACCACTTCAAGTAGTCTCTGTGTGGTTTACAGTTTTAATTACAGTATGCAGGCTACACATTGCCCCCCCCAGCAACCTGGGTACTCTTTTTACCAACCTCAGAAGGATGGAAGGCTGAGTCAACCCTGAGCCTGCTACCTGGGACTGAACCCCAGGTTGTGAGCACAGTTTTAGCTGTAGTACAGGCATTTAACCACTGCACCATGAGACTTGGCAGAGGAGAAGAAAGTGCAAAAAAATGGGAACTCAGCACTAAAAATACAGAAAAATTAACTTCTTTACTCACACAGCATAAATCTTCATTTATACAGAGGCTTCATTTATAGGATGGGGTGACTCCATCAGTTTCATTTCCTCCACATTCAAAAGCTTTTAATCTGAAGTTCGGTTTTAGCAATGTGCAGTCACCACATTCAATGGGTGCAGCTATTTTCATCATGTTCCACCACCTGGTCATCTGGCTATTCAAGAGGAGCTACTTGTCAAAGAAAAATAGAGAAGACCTAAGAAATCACCACCACTTTGGTACTCAACCCCAGGTTTTAAAACTGCTCAAAGCTTTCTGCCTTCATTGCCTTCATTTATTCATTGGCTTTATTGTGCCATTCCATTTCCACTGACATAGGAATGCCTTTAATCTCAACGTTTTTCCATCAAAGGAATGAAGACATTTGCACATATGAGAAAATTCATGTTAAAAATGATGGCACAGATGATTAAGTTCTTGTAACAGAAGTGAAACAGCCAAAAGACAGAGAGTTAAAGCACAAGCAAGCAATGGTGACCTCCAGATCTAGGTCTTGTTTGACTATACCTGCCAGCATTCTTCATTCTTGACTGTGATGAATAGGAATGGTGGGAACTGTAGTCCAACAGCATCAGGAAGGTGAGTATAGAGTTGCCCACTGCTGCTGTCATCTTTGTGGCAGTTGCCTACAAATCACAAGCAGCACATACACCACAGCTCCTCATGAGGATCATGTTATCATAACCTTTTGAATAAAGGCATGGATTATGTTGGGGCAGAGGAAAGAAACAATCCGCTACTTAAAGGAGCGGAAAAACAGATCTAGTGACTTATCAAACAGTGAACAGCTCCACCTCTGTGGATTCCACAGATCATCCCTTGTTCTGGCTGCTCAGCAACAGAAAAGAGGATCTCTGAATGTACTTTGTAGTTATATTATCTTCCCACATGATATATTCCTTCCCTCCTTATAATAATATCCCCTTTACCCTTGTGAGTATTCCCCAAATGTTTCCAGTGCCACAGAGGCTCCCCAAGTCTATTTTTCCTACAGCTAAGAGAAGTGTCACCTCTGAGCCCACTTATACATTATAACAACTTTAAAAGATCCTTTGGTGGGACACTGTAAAAAGACTTGCGTCTTCAGGGGAAGAATCAGTAAATCTGAATCAGCTTCTTACATGAGTATTTTGTTGGTCACACACAACACTTAACAGAAAATTCCTTGTAAATGCCTACATGATGGAAAGACCTTGAACAGTATTATTACCCCCATAGACCCTCTTGGCTTCACAGCAATAAACTAAAATGTGGTTTTAGAAGCTTCTTCTGTAAAAGTTATTTGGCTATTTGTATAATAGATGGAAAGAAATAATTAATGAAAATAAAATCCTAGAATGAATAGGAGATTTAGACTCTCACAAACACATCTCAGACATTATCTCAGCAACGTAAAGGAGAAACTATCCCATGAAAACATGAGGGCATTTTTTCCCAATCTGGGCAGCTTTCTAAACATATTTTTAATTTCAAAACTCCCCCTTAGCCTGACACAGATGCTTACATAAAACAAGAACGTATATTTAGGCTGCTCACCATGTATATACCGTAACTAGAGGTGGCCATGTACCACACAATGAATTGGAAAAAATACACAAACTGAACAGGCGCATGGTTCAGTTTGTGGTTCATTTCATACCACCCATTTTGCTTAAACTAAATGAACAACTGAACATTTTGCCTCTTGGCACTTGATTTGGCTTCAGCAAAACAGATGCCTGCCTGCCCCCTTCTTACTGTCCCCATCACTTTCCTAGCTGACTGTGCTGCTGCATCCTCCTGTTCAGATATCATCATTGTCACACTGCTGCCACCCAGGCACTGCCTTCTTTGTAGGCCCCCAATCCCCAGCTGATCACCCTTATCAGCTGAAACGCCAGCACTTGCACAGAATATAGCACCTAGTCTCCTTGAAGTCCACGCTGCCACCAGTCGCACAACATGAGAAGATAGGCACCCCACCAGTTCACAGTTCTGTTTTCTGCTTGGTTTTCTGGTGGCCAAACATAAACCACCATTATCCAGGTTTGTATCCACTTATACATATAACTCAATATACAGTTTTTCTATCCTCTTCCTTCCCTACAGGGGAATTATATTGCATATTATTCTGTGTCCATCAGCAGGTACTATGTGCATAGCTGTGCATGACAAGAGCACCACTATAGACAATTGTATTGCTTAGCTCTTATGAAAGAATGGCATTTTTGCATTTCACATGTAGATTATTTTAAAATACAGTGGTACCTTGTATAACATAATTAATTCGTTCCAAATAAAATTACGTTATACAATTTTTCCGTTGGACAAATTGCAATTTCCCATAGGAATGCATTGAAAATGGATTTAATCTGTTACAATGCATAGCCAAGAATAATGAGGTTACCAGAGAGGATGAGCTGCTGCAGGAGCCGGAGTGGATCGCCTTAGTCGTTGTCACCGTCTGCAAACAGCAACAGGTGAGGATGATGGTGGTGGTGGTGGTAGTGCTGCCACTTTTGCCCCACCTGGGCGGTGCTCCACAATCAGCCCCAGCCACAAAGCTGCTTGGCCACCAGGCACTGTCCATCATGGGCGGCGGCGGCAGGGGGGGCAGGCGGCAGCGACAGCACCAGCGAGACGAGTGCGGTGGGTGGTGGGGAAGGGAAGTGAAGGAGCCAAGCCCCCTCGATGACACGTAGGGGGCTGCTCGTTCCCAGCTGTGAAGCTACCGAGGCATCCCCTCCCTCCCTCACCCACAAAGAGGCAATGAAGGCTCCCAGCAGCTTCTGCATGCTTGACTCGACCCATGGCCCACATGGAGCAAGACCCCAAGACCCGCGCGCCATTCCCACCACCACCCACCCCTTCCCTTCCTTCTTGTGGTGCCTCCTGCTTCTGCTTCCGACTGGACGGGGGAGAGAAAAAAAAGACGATAGAGCTCAAAACCATAGAGTTCGAATGGGCCTGAGAGGCTTAGTCCGCTCATCCACCCCCACCCCAGTTGAGTCTCCTAGGGGCTGTTGTTGTTCATTGGGTGTGTGTGTGTCCCACTTCAATCAAACCATGGGAGTCACCTTACGGGGCTCCTCATGGCCAGGACATTAGAGCTCCCTCCCTTCCCCACTCACCCCACCCTCCTGCATGATCAGGCTTGGTGAGGTGCCAATGCACCCGCTCTATAGCTGATCAGCTCACTTCACACTGATTCCCTGCTCTGTAGGACACGGTTGGGGTTGAAGGTAAGGGGAGAGTTGGGAGGGCAAGCTGAAAAGGCTAGTAGGGAAGAGGAAGGCTGGGCATTTGGTAACCGCGGAGGAGGAGGAAGTGCCTTACGGCCTGGCAGAGCCCGCCTGCAAGATTGGTGGATGAGGTGGCGGAGCGCCATGGTGGTGCTAATTCCCTATCTCCAGATTTTTTTCACATTGTACGGATTTTACGTTATATAAACCCTACGTTATACGAGGTACCACTGTACAAAGATGGCCAACAAGGACAGGGATGGATAATTATGAGGATCACAGACATGCAGAGAGCAGGTGTGATAGCAGGGCATGGGGGATTTAATATGTAGTCCTGTATTACTAATATTGTGCAGCAATATTGGCCAATTTCCTGCCTTTTTGAATCATGGGTACAGAAGCACATTTTATATCAGAGGGGGTTTAATGTTTGTTTGTTCATTAAGAATTGGATATATGAAATAAGAGAGATAGCAGGCAGCTTTGTCTTTCCCCTGAATTATGTTTTTGATGCAATTCTCCCTATCATCCAAACATTGCAAATCAGTGAATTGTCCAAGGCTATTCAGCTAGTCCTAACTGAAGGAGACTCATTGAATGAACTGGTTAATGATGAGCCAATATTTATGCAAATCCCACTGATTTAATGGTTGTACTCTTTTAAAATGAGGCCGTGAATTAGATTCAAGTGGTAATGAATAAATGGTTTATACCTCTGATTTTAACTCTTTTAGAGTAACAGAACTGGATCTTCCCTCTCAGACAAAACAACATAAGCCTTACTGATCTCTGACAAAACAACACAGACAAGTCTTTTTGGTTAAATATGTAGGCCACAGCTTTTATAGACACTGGTAACTACTGCAGTATTCTGGCCAGGCATTGGGATAGATCTGCTCCTTTGAGAGACTCGCCAGTCCCCCCGATATGCGGATACCATCTGCCAGGTGGCTTCACCCTTTTTTCAGCTTCCAAAAGAGCCCATGGGTGTAGGCTGCTTCGGAGTTTTCTCCGCAAGCTGTGCAGAGGAGCTGTCTGCTGTCCCACCTGAGCTGGGACAGGTCCTGCTCCCTCCTGGATCCATTGGTGCCACCTGTTCACTCGGGGGTTGTGCAGGCTCTGTTTAGCTGCCACCTCTGCCTGGATCCGTTCCCAATGCCACCAAGCCACCACCAGACAGGAGATAACCTCACCTTTTGCCAGAATACTGCAGCTCCCACCAATCAATAATAGCAGCCTTGAGGTCAGAGAGGTGGACGCCATCCACCCAGAAGAGTCTGCATTCTTAAATGAGATCTTGTGGTATGTAATTGCTCTTCCACCCCATAGTGTCACTAGCTCCCTGATGGTTTTGGCTACCTTCCTCCTGGTCCTCTCGTCCCCCCTGGGTGACCTTGCACTCCTCCATGACCACCTTTGGAGGAGATCAGACCATATGATTGCCATCTCTGGGAAGGAATCATGCAGCACTTCCAGTGTGGCCATCATGGATAGGATGAGGTCTATTCCTTTCATCCTCAGCAGGTCATTCTTGCCCATTTGTAGCACCAAGGCATCTGGAGGGCCTTGCTCTCTCATTCACCCCCAGATTACTGATAGGAGATGGTCCCATAGCATTCCTCTTGTCCCCATCCATGATAGGTTTATGATATTTTTGAGGCACAGGTGCTCTCCTGTTGGCAATCTTGCAGCCCACGTTGGATGCATCTACTGTTGTCTGCTGACCTTCATATGGAATGCTGAAACCTCTGTTAAAGCCTTCCTAGAGATTGAGGGCCCCCCACCTCTTAGGGTATTGTAACAATAATGGTGCCAGGGTTGTGGTTCTAAAGCTGACCGGTGACTATTGACTATTTTCTGGTGGCTGGCATGACGAACATTGGTGCTGGGACAGCTGATGTGGTGTCCCTGGGGATGTTGGGTTTGGACGGGGGTCTGGAGTTCTGAAACGATTGATTGGTTCATTCCTTTCTGCCTGGGGCATGCTGCCTTTGGGTGTGGGCTGTAGCAGATGTTGCATTCATGGTCAAATTTGCATTTGACTCTTGCACACTTTTCTACTTGGAATTCCCCGCATAGCCTCTTTGATGGGTCTTTTCTGGGCCAACTTTCTGCCACCCTTTCATGTGGGGGCCAACTTCCCACAAACATAGCTTGTTATTTAACAATGTCCCACTTGGTTTTGGGACTTTTGGACACTCTTTTTCTATAGGCTTTGTTGTAGGCCAATGCAGCCACCTCCCCCACCATCTTGCATGCGCATAACACATTTTTATAATGATTATTTAAGTGCCATGCCCTTTCAGTTGTGCTGCTTGTATTACGCCTACAAATTCTGCAAAGCCATCCAGCCAATTCACAAACATCCTCTCCACTGCCTGGCACCTAGGTTTTTTCTCCTGCTGTGTTTCTCTTTCATTTGCCCTTCCTCTTCCTCAGGTTTTAGCAATGTGAATACATCCATGTAAAATCTCTGTAATAGGCCTTCCTTTACTTCCTGCTAATGTGAAGATCGGGGTGGTGGTGGTGGTTTGTCCTCCTCCTCTGTGAAGGATGTTGCTTGCTGATACGCCTGGTTTTTGCCTTTTGATTTTAAGTAAGCGGCCCTTTTGTGGGATGAACACCAGGCCCTACTTTAAACCTGGGGGCAGGCCTCATTCGCTGGAAGGCCTGGTACTTCCAGCCAATAACCCCTATCACTTTCCTCCTTGTTGGAGGAAGACTCACTGGTGTATGAATCAGATGATGGATTATCTCTGCAGCTATATCTGTTCCTCGCACACCTGGGTGATTGTCTTCTCTTCCTCACTGTTCTCAAACCCCTTTCTGCTGCCAACTGACTGGTGTCACTGGAGTCATCTGGCACTGGTGTTGTTGTGCACATCTGTGCTGGGGGGGGTCTTGCATGGTCAACGTGTTGCTAGCTTCTGCTGGGTTGCAACTCTGTGCTGAAGAATCTTGCATGGTCAGTATGCTGCTTGCACCTGCTAAGTTGCCAACCTCTCCTTGAAAATATGGTGCAGTTGATGCACCTAGGTTGGACACCTATGCTGAGGGATCTTGCTTGGTCAGCATGCTGCTAGTTCCTGCTAGATTTGAAAAAAATACCAATTGTTTAGAAAGAAAGGCTAATTCTTGGCCAGTATTTTGGAGAGTGTCCTGTTGTGTTTGTGCTTGGAATGCAGGCTGCAGCGCATTGGCCCTGACTAAGTTTTTTGTTTGCTCCTGAGATATAAGCTGCTGTGCATTGCCCACTGCCAGCAAAATCCAAGGGTGGTTGGTTATTTGCATCTGGGGTGTAGCCTGCTGCACATTGACCACTGGCAGCAGAGTCCCAGGGGTGTCCCCGTTGGTATATATGGGTTGTGCCTGTGAGGTAGGCCAGTGCCCATCACACCCTATACATGTGGAAGCCGGGCATTCCCTGGCACTGTGCCTGCTGGTGTTGTTGACATTATGGCCTTTTGCTGGCTGCTCAGCTGCCTTGCACTGGTGTGTGGGGGGGGTAATGGGGGCACTGTGCATGCTAGCGAATCAGCACTCAAGCCTCCAGCTGTGCTCAAAGTAAGGGGCCATCTGTTGCTTTGGCCCTTATTACTCTTTATTTATTTATTTATTTATTTATTTATTTATTTATTTATTTATTTATTTATTTATTTATTTATTTATTTATTTATTTAATTTATTTATTTATTTAGATTCCATTTAGATCCCAGATTCCATATGGCAAAGGAAGGCCTTGCCCCCCCCCCCCTTGGTCAATAACCTGGTGGAGTGCCAATGCACCCTGCTTTGCCACTCCCCTGCTGGTTGCTGGCACCACTCCAATCGTGCCTTCCTGCAGGCCAATGATCAGCTGTGGAGTACTGGCAGCAGTCCAAGCTTGGCTTCTGGCTCCAGTTACACCGCTCCGATCTTCAATGAGGCCGCCCTGAAGCACGTGGGGGGGGCTAGTCACCCTAGATATCTGCTGATACCCTCGTGCAAGCAGAATAGCTTGTGCCGGAGACTGAGGGGGTCCCTTGCACCTATGTGGGGGCCTTTCCAGGATGTACACCTCCACCACGTGGTCCTGCAGGTGCATCATGATTGGCCCCTTCAGGTCCCTTCCATGGCTCAGATCTTCCTGCGAGCCATGCGGACAGTGCCGTCTTGCCTCTGGACTCTCTCCTGCCGTGTTGGTGGCCGCTGCCAGCCACAATGCTGGACCTGGTAAGTCAGGTCCGATTATTAAGATAAAAAAAGGAAAAATACTGTGGTACCTTTAAGAATAACTGCAATAGTTCAGTGAGAACTTCCATGGATCAAGTCTACTTCCTCATCAGTGTACCTCTAATAGAAGATTGGGTTCTGGATATTGCCTCTGTGGTCATACTAAAATGACAGTGGAGCAACATCTATGCACAATTCATAGAGAGATGGACAATGTGCCACAATACAAAATGTAATTTGCCATCTAAATTTCACCATAGAGAATGGCTGTATATGAAAAATGAGTGACTGCTCTATTGTACAATATAGGGGTTTCCCTATCTTTAATTAGACAAATGAAATAAAAATCTATACCAAAAGGCTTGGTTTCTGTTGTTCTCAACCCCTAAGGTCTTCATAGGAAAACCGACTATAAAGTTTAATTAGTTTTACCCTTCAATTAGAGCCTTGGCCAAAGGGCATGAAAAAGCGCAGTATTTTTAAATGTGCAAATATAACCCTCCAACATGATTAGATTTATGTTAAGCTTCCGCAGAAATAAATTGGACTAGCAACTTTGTGAGATTCAAAACACATTAATTCCTGAGCCTTCCACAGCTTTTTAAAGAAGCTGAGTGGTATCTTTGGCCTCTTTTATCTTAGCTAGAACTTAGCTAAGTAAGTAAATAAATAAATGTTTTGGTACATGTTTTATATACCTTGCAGAAGTTGGCATATTCTGAGGGTCCAGGGGCCTCCATGGCCTCCTGAACGCAGAAAAAGTCAGCCAAAATAGGGAGGCCAGAAGGACCTCTGGAACGCCTGGGGTCAAACCTGGGAACCCTGGATGCTATGTCTAGCTCCTGTCACAAGACTGTTGTCTAGAATGGCTCCACTGAAACAAAAAGATTTAAACAATCTGATGGTAATACATCTGTGAAGATTCTCAGTCATCCAGGTTTGTTTAACTGGGAGTTGAGTCATGGCTACTGGACTTCTTTTTTGAGAGATAGAAATGTTTCGCTGTTCATCCAAACAGCTTCATCGGTCTGAATACAGCTAGTGCAAGAGACCTTCTTATAGTCAGCTTGACCTCTTGTCCCCTGGTCTGATTGGCTCATAAGATGAACGAAGCCTGAATAGGCTCGTTAGGGAGACATTAGTGTCCATGGCCTTAAGGTAAACAATGGCCTAAGGTGCTGAAACCCATCAAGAATGGGTCGTTAGCTGTGACCTGGTGGTGAAGGCTCCTTGATTTGCCTGGGTACTTTGGAAAGTACAGCCTGATAAGTAGCAGATAGACTATGCCGGAGCCCACCACCTCTGTTGAGGGAGGGATTTTCAATGCTAACATGAATGGCTTCCCTTACTCCTCTCTCAAACCACCTCTCTTCTTTGTCTAATATGTGTACATCCTCATCTTTGAAAGAGTGGCCTTTTTCCTTCAAATGGAGGTGTACTGCTGATTCTGGTCCTGAGCTGTTACCTCTCCTATGTTGGGCCATTCTTCTGTTTAATGGCTGTTTAGTTTCTCCAATGTAGAGGTCTGAACACTCTTCACTGCATTGGACTGCATATACTATATTGCTCCTTTTATGGTTTGGTATCGGATCCTTTGGGTGGACAAGTCTCTGCCTTAGTGTGTTCATGGGTTTGAAATAAATAGAGATGTGGTGTTTGCCAAAAATCCTTTTAAGCTTCTCCGACACTCCCGCCATGTAGGGAATGACCAGGTTCTTCCGTCGGGTCTGGGTCTCAGACTGATCCCTTGTTCTTCTGGGATGGCCCACTGCTTTGTTGAAGGCCCACCTTGGATATCCACAGGCCTTAAGTGCTGTCTTCAGGTGCCTGTCTTCCTTCTTCTTGGCTTCTGAGGAGGTGGGGATGCTCTCTGCTCTGTGGCTTAGGGTTCTGATGACTCCTAGTTTGTGTTGTAATGGATGGTGGGAGTCAAACAGTAAGTATTGATCTGTGTGGGTGGGTTTCCTGTAAACTTCTACTCCTAGGCCACGGTCAGGTCTGATGATGACTGCACAATCCAGGAAAGCCAGCCTGTTGTCTTGGGTGTCTTCCCTAGTGAACTTAATATTAGGATCCACTGCATTGATGTGGTCTGTAAAGGCCTGTACTTCCTGCGTCTTTATTTTAACCCAGGTATCATCTATATACCTGAACCAGAGGAAACCATGGTATCCTTTGATGTTACATCACTCTTTACCAGCATACCCACCACTGATGCGCTAATAATGGTAAAGAGAAGATTAAGACAGCACCCTGACCTCCAGAAGCCGCCTCAACCCAGACCAGATAGGCCTGCTCCTGGACCTGTGTCTGAACACCACATATTTCATGTACAGAGGGGACTTCTACAGACAGAAGCATGGCTGTGCCATGGGTTCCCCAGTGTCACCAATTGTAGCAAACCTATACATGGAAGAAGTGGAAAAGAAGGAACTCAACACCTTCCCAGGGACAACACCATCCCACTGGTTCAGGTATGTAGATCAACTCCCAGTTAATCTGATGGTAAATTAGATGTTTAAAGGAATGTGTGTTTCTTCTAATTTACCCATTTCTCATGAAGTAATGGGCTTTCCTCAGATATACTGTATGTTCCTTAAGCAATCAGAGCAAATTAAGCCTTTGCTTGTAGAGATGGGCACGACTTAGCGGTATTCCCGTTTCCGTTTCCGTTACTCGTATCCGTTACTCTACGGAAGCGGTAATGGGAATTACTCTGCCAGAATTCGAGCTCAAACCGACGAACGAACAATTTGGTCTGATTTGTCGTGCTCGTTACTTGCACGCAGCGATCGCGCAATGCCAAGCGGCACAGAAAAAAAGTTTTTAAAAGTTAAAAAAAACCCGATTCCCGGTCCAAAATGGCGACCGCAATATTTTTTTTGAAATCCTTGCCCAAAGCCCCACCAAAGCACCACAGAAACATGCGAAAGTTACCTATTTTAAATGCTTGATTTTTTACAGTAGCAGCAGTGGGTTTGTCTTGCCAAAATACGTCTCCGTTGATTTTATTTTATTTTTTTCTTAATTTATTTTTTTACACCTGCACAACGATGGGCTGGCCATGGGACGGGACCATGCAAATTTTCGGAGCCATTCCACCAATCGCATGGACAGGTTTTGACTGACACTTCTGGATGTGCCAGAGGGCATAAAAAGCCGAGGCAGTTCCAGTCCGTCACAGTCTGGGCTTGGATCTTGTGGAGGGTGGTCAGGGCTGGATTGCTGCACTCAGTCTAGTTTCGATTTCGCGGTCGCGGTCGCGGTCTCACTAGGCAGGGAGGGAATTGAATTGATTTTAATTCGCAAAACATAATAATTTCTTTTATTCCCTGTGGGGAATAGCAACGCAGTGTTTATTCTTTTTTGTTTTCTGCATTTTTGAGGAAGAGTTCCATTTTTTATTTGCTTATATTTGCTTCAAGAGGGAGGGAAGATTTGAGTGGGAGCGGTAGGGGAGGGGAGGTGCTGCGGATTTATTTTGAAAATATATTATTTTACACTACCATACCATTTCTTTTGTATCCCAATTTCCCACCAAGTTCATTTACTTGGCCAAGGTCCTTTTACCCTGCTCCTACAGCTTTTTTGCTGCTGTTGCGATTGGGGTTTTGGAAGGGAATCCAGCAACCCTATCCTACCCTATTAGCAGCTTATCGTTTTATTCCATTTATTTTCTATTCTACAGTTTATTAGCAAGTGGCAACTGCAAG
Organism: Phrynocephalus guinanensis; assembly: GCA_037367245.1. Lineage (NCBI taxonomy): Eukaryota > Metazoa > Chordata > Lepidosauria > Squamata > Agamidae > Phrynocephalus > Phrynocephalus guinanensis. The sequence continues at coordinate 55,006,094 of CM074735.1, read as the reverse complement.
CAACAGCCAAGGTCCAGTAATAGTGCTTAGAAGGGGAGGTTGGAGGCTGTGGATTAAATTATTTTAAAAATATTATAGAGTACAAACTGAGTAGGCAGAGTCTCCCTCGCCAACCAGTGCACTCAAATTTCTCAAACACATTTGTTGGCAACAAGGCTAGGGCACCTTCCTCTGTAGAACATTTTACAATTTCATTTTACTTAACACTTATAGATATTCTTTCACTTGTCCAACACCTCATTCATTTTTTTGCAGTCAGGCACTCAAACAAACATTTGTTGAAGGGCAGGCACCCAGCCACCTCTATAGAACTTTTTCTTCAATTACATCTTTGAAGAAGTTACATTCATCTTAGTTACTGTGCATTATTTGTGAAAGTTCGGTGCTGCCAGATTTTGCAAACCCCTTGCTTCTATTACCTTGGTTTTTGTGCAGTTGTAACTTACATCTGTGAAGAAGTTAAGTTACAGTTCTCCTAATTACACTTGCCCTGTGCATTGTGAAACTTGTTTGCCAGGATTGGCAACCCCCTTGCTTCTACTAGCTTGGTTTTTGTGCTGTTTTTGTGAGTCAACCTCACTCATTTACTCGCCAGTTTGCCACCAGTCTACATACACAATTACATTTTTGAAGAAGTTACATTTATCTTTGTTACACTTGCCCTGTGCTGTGCATTGAGAGACTTGGGTGCCAGGATTGGCAAACCCCTTGCTCCTATTTCCTTGTTTGTTGTGCTGCTGTAACTTGTGAGTCCATCTCACTCATTTACTTGCCACCACAGTCTACATACACAATCCAATTACAACTGTGAAGAAGTTACAGTTCTCCTAATTACAGTTGCCCTGTACAGGGCATTGAGAGACTTGGGGGCCAGGATTGGCAAACCCCTTGCTCCTATTTCCTTGTTTGTTGGGCAGCTGTTGTGAGTCCATCTCACTCATTTACTTGCCACCACAGTCTACATACACAATCCAATTACAACTGTGAAGAAGTTACAGTTCTCTTTGTTACACTTGCCCTGTGCAGGGCATTGAGAGACTTGGGTGCTAGGATTGGCAAACCCCTTGCTCCTATTTCCGTGTTTGTTGTGCTGCTGTAACTTGTGAGCCCATCTCACTCATTTACTTGTCACCACAGTATACATACACAATCCAATTACAACTGTGAAGAAGTTACAGTTCTCCTAATTACACTTGCCCTGTGTAGGGCATTGAGAGACTTGGGTGCCAGGATTGGCAAACCCCTTGCTCCTATTTCCTTGTTTTGTTGTGTTGCTGTTGTGAGTCCATCTCACTCATTTACTTGCCACCACAGTCTACATACACAATTCAATTACAACTGTGAAGAAGTTACAGTTCTCTTTGTTACACTTGCCCTGTGCAGGGCATTGAGAGACTTGGGTGCCAGGATTGGCAAACCCCTTGCTCCTATTACCTTGTTTTGTTGTGTTGCTGTTGTGACTCCATCTCACTCATTTATTTACAGTCTACATACACAATCCAATTACAACTGTGAAGAAGTTACAGTTCTCTTTGTTACACTTGCCCTGTGCTGTGCATTGAGAAACTTGTTTGCCAGGATTGGCAAACCCCTTGCTCCTATTTCCTTGTTTGTTGGGCAGCTGTTGTGAGTCCATCTCACTCATTTACTTGCCACCACAGTCTACATACACAATCCAATTACAACTGTGAAGAAGTTACAGTTCTCTTTGTTACACTTGCCCTGTGCAGGGCATTGAGAGACTTGGGTGCTAGGATTGGCAAACCCCTTGCTCCTATTTCCGTGTTTGTTGTGCTGCTGTAACTTGTGAGCCCATCTCACTCATTTACTTGCCACCACAGTCTACATACACAATCCAATTACAACTGTGAAGAAGTTACAGTTCTCCTAATTACACTTGCCCTGTGTAGGGCATAGAGAGACTTGGGTGCCAGGATTGGCAAACCCCTTGCTCCTATTACCTTGTTTTGTTGTGTTGCTGTTGTGAGTCCATCTCACTCATTTACTTGCCACCACAGTCTACATACACAATCCAATTACAACTGTGAAGAAGTTACAGTTCTCTTTGTTACACTTGCCCTGTGCAGGGCATTGAGAGACTTGGGTGCCAGGATTGGCAAACCCCTTGCTCCTATTTCCTTGTTTGTTGTGCTGCTGTTGTGAGTCCATCTCACTCATTTACTTGCCACCAGTCTACATACACAATCCAATTACAACTGTGAAGAAGTTACAGTTCTCCTAATTACAGTTGCCCTGTGCAGGGCATTGAGAGACTTGGGTGCCAGGATTGGCAAACCCCTTGCTCCTATTGCCTTGTTTGTTGTGCTGCTGTAACTTGTGAGTCCATCTCACTCATTTACTTGCCACCACAGTCTACATACACAATCCAATTACAACTGTGAAGAAGTTACTGTACATTTCTCTTTGTTACACTTGCCCTGTGCTGTGCATTGAGAAACTTGTTTGCCAGGATCGGCAAACCCCTTGCTTCTATTTCCTTGTTTGTTGTGCTGCTGTAACTTGTGAGTCCATCTCACTCATTTACTTGCCACCACAGTCTACATACACAATCCAATTACAACTGTGAAGAAGTTACAGTTCTCTTTGTTACACTTGCCCTGTGCAGGGCATTGAGAGACTTGTTTGCCAGGATTGGCAAACCCCTAGATCCTATTTCTTTGTTTGTTGTGTTGCTGTTGTGTGAGTCCATCTCACTCATTTACTTGCACAGTTCCTTGGTGCTTTTCTTTACTATCACATTATACATTCCCTGGCCTGAGCCACAAGAAGTGAGAAAAATGAGGAGGGGTCGCACAGCTAGAGGGCAGGGGAGGGGGACCCCTACTAAGATAAATAGGGGCACATTTCTGAGGGAAGGGACAGGAAGTAGTGCAGAAAGTGATACTGGTGCAACTCCCTCCCCGAGTAGCAGTGCCAGTGGCACAAGCAGCACTGTGCCATCGTCTGTCACCGAGGGAAGCATGGATGAGGCGTACCAAATCCCATCTCCGTTAACTGACAGCCCCACCCTTAATCAGCAAGAAGACAAGGGCTCTGATTCTGAAATGGCATCAGAATCAGAATCGGGCTCCTTGTATCTAAACCTGCCAGATTCTGAGGACCTGTTGGCAGGGACAGACTTAAGGCAGGCTCCAGGCAGTGACGGAAGGAGCAGCCCTCTTTCCACCCAGAGTACCACCAGTGAGAGCAGTAGTACTAGTCTACTTTCCCAGCAGGGCAGAGGCCACACCAGCACCACAGCAGCGGCAGCGGCAGGCAATAACAGAGGGGGCGTTACTTTCTGTAAGCCACGAGGGTGTCTCTCGGAGCATTTTGAGAACAGCCCCCAAGACGCAAGGATGGCGGTGTGCAAGATATGCGGGGTGGTCTTGCGCAGGGGGAATGACCCCAAACACCTCTCCTCAAGTGGGTTGCGCAGCCCTCTGATGAGGAAGCACCCTGGGACTCTGCCTGGAACCCTGTCAGGCCCTTGCTCTTCAGGGAGGAAGAGAGGGGAAGAAGGGTTAGAGAAAGAAAAACACAGCTCCGCTAGTGAGAGTGGGAAGAGGCAGGCCACTCTGCAGGAAGTGGGGCTGTTGGGTGGGACTTTTGTCAGCCCGCGAAATAGGGCCAAAGCACAGGAGACCACCACTCGAGTGGTGGGTGAAATGGTGGCCATGAACGGGTTGCCCCTCTCCTTTGTGGAGTCATCAGGCTTCAGGCACCTGATGAAGCACGTGGCACCATGGTACGAGACTCCATCCCGGCGTACCTTCAGCAGGTGGGTGATTCCCTCCCTTTATGAGTCTGTCAGGGACAGGATCCGGGCCCTGCTGCAGGCGGCCAGAGGGAGGAAGATCCACTTCACTTCTGACCTCTGGACCGGTGGGCACCACGGATACCTCTCACTGACAGCTCATTGGTGGCAACCCAAGGAGGTCCTGGAGCCCCGGTCAGCCCATGAGCAGCTGCAGGGGGAGGCACAAGGCAGCACCCCAAGAGGGTATAGGGTGGTGCTTCTCCAGGCACAAAGCATGGAGGACAACGCCACAGGGATCAACATTGCTGACGTTCTCAAGACAGCAATGCGAGAGTGGGGATTGGGGACAGAGGGACAGGTCAATCGTGGAGTCATGGTTACAGACGTGGGCCGTAACATGACCAACGCGGTTCTTGGGGCAGGGTTCCAGGGCATCGTGTGCGCAGCACACAAACTGCATCTAGTGGTGGGCGATGCCATTGGCCTGGGTGCACCAAAGGACTCCTGGAGTGAGGGGACCAGGAAGACCAGGGCCTTGCTGGACAAGTGTCGGAAGATCGCGGGGCACTTCGCTCGCAGCGTCAAGGCAGCCAGGATGATGCATGAGAGGCAGGTGGTGACCACCCGGTGGAACTCCACCCACGAAATGGTCAAGCGTCTGGTGGAGCAGAAGGAAGTGGTGGAATACATCATGTCAACCACCCCAGTCCTGCATGAGGGGAGGGAATTGGACCTTGGTGCTACCGAGTGGCTCGCCCTCTCCCAGATGGCGGGTATCCTGCAGCCTTTTGAGGAGACCACCCACGTTCTCAGCAGCTACAATGCCAGCCTGGGCCACGTTTTCCCCCTTCGCCAACGCCTAGAGACCAGTATCCGGGAAGAAGGCAATCTTCTCCCTAAGAGCAGGGCATTGGCAGACAGGCTGTTGACCGGCGTGGATACCCGCCTTGGCCCACTAAGAAGGGAAAACGTGTACAAGATGGCCTGCCTGTGCGACCCTCGCGTCAAGGGTTCCCTGGTGGCCAGCACTGCCGAACTGAAATCCTGGAAGACGGAGCTATGCCGTCAAGTCAGGGCTCTCTCCTATGAGGGCCAGGCGTTTCAGAGGGCGCACGGAAGCCAGAGCGATGCTGAGGAGGAGTCCTCGCAAGGATCCACATCCCTCTGTACTCCAGGAGCATTCACCCAGAGACCAGGTTCCGTTCCAGCAGCCAACTACCTGGCCTCTGCCCTAGCCATGGCAGTTTCCTCCTCAGTGGAGGCAAGGGAGGAAGAAGTAGCAGACCCCGCTCAGACCATGGTGAAGGAGTACATGGCCGAGCCCCTCCAACCCCTCAGCTCGGACCCACTGCACTACTGGGCCAGAAAGGCAGACTTCTGGCCCGCTCTTTCAACTCTGGCGTTGGACCTCTTGTCTATCCCACCCACCAGTGTCCAGAGTGAGCGTGTCTTCTCCCACATGGGAGATGTCCTGAGGCCGCGCCGCTGTCGCCTGGACCCGGAGACGGTGGAAAGGTTGACTTTCATCCACTTCAACCTTTCCACCTTGGGATTACCCCAACACTCCAAGAACTAAGTTGCTGCCTGTAACCTAACCTCCTGCCTGCAATCCTCCATGCCCGCCTGCAAGCCTGCCTGCCTCCCCTTGGCCCTACGAGCCTGCCTGCCTGCCTGCCTGGCCCTGTGACTACCTGCCGACTCCAGTGCCTAATGCCTGCAAAACTGCCTGCTTGACTGCCTGCCTGCCTACCTGTATTCTCTCTCACACACAATTGAAGGGTACTATTAGTGGCCCAATTTTTCTAGCCCTGGCCTGTCTCCAAACCAGGCAGGGCCACTCAAAGTGTCATTGGAAAGGGTCTGTCTGTATTGGCCCAATGTTTCCCCTTTTGTCATGGCTGGTCTGAGAGAGACCCTAATACCTGCCTTCCTTGGTGCTTCACACCGTTCCCTGGGGTTTAGGTGCCAATCTGCTAACAAAGTGGTGAGGAAGCACTTTACAACAACTTACCTCAAAGACTGAGTATCAGGGGGCAAGCTCCCCTCCTTACAGCCTTAAAGAAATAGACCCACCCAGTTCTCCTGCTTCCACTCTGTCTCCTTGGTTGCCAAAACCCGGTCTCCTGGGGTGGCGATAGAAACTCTGCCTGCCAAGGCGGAAACAATCCTCCCTACTGGCACTTTGGCTTAGTGCCTTCCCAATCCCTAGCCTTGGAGGATGGTATCCTCTAAGCATGCGCCTAGGCTACACAAACATACCTGTAAGCCAGACTAGATGCTTCCCTGCCTGCCCAGCCCTCTGCCAACCTGCCTGCCTGTCAGACTCCACCAGTCCCGGCTTTGAGCATGCCTTCAAGTTGCTTCTCATTCAACTTCCTCCAGTCTGCCCTTCTGGTCTCCCAGTCCCATACTTTGTCGTCTGGGCTAGTCTGTGAACCACTAAGAAGGGCTGTGGAAAGGGAAAGACAGGAGCTCCGCTTCTAGTGGGAAGAGGCAGGCCTCTCTGCAGGAAGTGTTGCCACTGTGTGGGAGTTTTGTCCGCCTCCGCTACCGCTAATTTTCACTCTGAGCTGCAATGCACTGTGAAGGGAGGGACAAGGAAGCCTCCAGGCTTGGTTCTTGGTGGATACTCTGATGCACACTGACTGTGTGAGTCTGTAATTCACACAGACCTAGCTCTGTCTCCTCCGCCACTCTTTCCACTGGGCTGCCAGCTGTGGCTCACAAAGAAGGGAAACGTCCTTGTTGTGTGTGCGTACTCCTGTCCGAAAGTCCCCTGTGTGGATCTTGGTGCTGTGCTGTGTGACTCATTGTGTGCACACTCAGTGCTTAAACATTTTATAATCATTTCTGCCCTAACCCCGGAACAAAGGCTGCCGGACAAGAAAAGTTACTGGTTGCAAATCTAGGTTGTGATTGATGATGATGATTGAGTTATGGGAACACTCTTCAGGAACAGCTGGTGGTGGGCTTAGGGTTAGCTTTAGGGGGGATGTTTAGGCCTCCGCTACTCTGTCCTCTGGGCTGCACCACACTGTGTCTCACTAAGAAGGGCTGGAGTGGAATGTACTTGCGCGTACCACAGTTCTGCACAATAATCGTTTGTTTCTTAGAAATAGAAGAGCCTTTCAGGAGGAAGTTCCAGGCTTGGCTCTTGGAGTTGTGGAACTGCTGTGATTCACTACGAAGGGCATGGAGATGGAATGCCGGCACGGCAGTTAGGAGCAGTCTACCAGCACACAGCTGGGAAAGAAAGTCAGAAAGCTTGGCTTGCTGTCCTTTTGGAAGCCTGTGTGGTCAAAGACTCAGACTCACTCTAGCTCTGTGTCTTCTCCCTGCCTGCCTGTCAGGCTTCCCCCACTTCCGGCTTAGAGGAGGCCTTCCAGCCACTTCTCCTTCACCCTAACATCATGGTCCAGTTAGTGCTTCAAGTTCAGCCCTGTCGCCACTGCCCTCAACTTGCCCATGCAGCAACCACGGCTGCGCCCGCCTCTTGGCGGAAAACCACTTGAAGACCAACTGTAACAGTGCATTCACTCATCAACTATTTTGTTTAGAAGAACTGGTGGACTCTGTCATCCCACATTGGGGGGGGGGGTTTCTTCACGCAGTCTAGGTTGGGAAATCCCTTGGCTGAGGGAGGGGCGATTCGGTGGTTCTCCTTCAACCCCCTCTAGTCTGGCCTTCTGGCCTCCCCTACCCTTCACTCTGGGTTGCACACACTGTGCCTCACAGAGAAGGGCATTGTGCTTGTGTGCTAGAAAACAGCCGTGGGGTGGGCCCGTGATTATGCAGAACTCTGCCTTGCTCTCCTCAAGGTGGTTGCGCAGCCACCTCATGCGAAAGCACCCTTGGACTCTGCCTGGGACAGTGACAGGACTCTGCAGGAAGGAGTGCCACAGTGTGGGAGTGTTGTCAGCCTCCGGACTGCCAATTAGTCTTCAGTGGGCTGCCATTGCCATACACTGTGGCTCACAAAGAAGGACAACTTACTGCCGTGCTGGTGGCCCTCTGTCACCGTTATAAATAGGACAGTTTATCAGAAAGTTCAAGGCTTAGCTCTTAGAGTTGTGGGGATGTGATTCACTACGAAGGGCATGCCACTGGGATGCAATGCACTGACTGTGGCTCTCTGTGAAGGGAGGGAGTAAGGAAGCCTCCAGGCTTGGTTCTTTGTGGGTACTCTGACTCACACAGACAGTGAGCCTGTGGTTGTCAGGCCTACTGTCTTCTGTGGACTGCAAAGCTATGTCACTCACTGAGAAGGGAACATGGCTGTGCTGGCCTGCTAGGAGTTTACCGGGAAAGCAGCACACAGCTGTGTAGGAAGACCCTCTGGCTTGCAGTCCTTTTTTCAGAGTGGTCTCAGGCCTCAGAGTCAGACACCATGTGGACTCTGCTTTTCCACTGGGCTGCCAACTGTGGCTCACGAAGAAGGGAAGCCTGCGTAGGCGTACATAACAGATTGTCGGAAAGGTGCAGCCTGGCCCTTGTTGGTGGATGGATACTTGGTGTCACTGACTGTGAGTCTGTGAGGGAAGGGCGACTGTGTTCCATTTGCTGCAACCCACTGTGGCTCACGAAAGAAGGGCATTTTCCTGGTGTCCTCCTCAGGCCATTCAGCTATGCTGGGGAGCTGGAGCTTCCTGGCAATGATCCTCCCCTACGGAGGCCCTGTGGCCTCAGACTCAGGCTATGTGGCCTCCTCCAGCCACTCTTTCCTCTTGGATGCAAAACATTGTGGCTCACTAAGAAGGGAAGAGTACTTGTGTGCAGCACGCACTCCAGTAGTTTATCGGACAGTTCCAGGCTTGGTTCTTGGAGTTGTGTTGGAGCTGAGATTCACTACGAAGGGCATGGTAGTAGTTTGCGGGGAGTTTCTAATTCACACAGACCTAGCTCTGTCTCCTCCGCCACTCTTTCCACTGGGCTGCCAGCTGTGGCTCATAAAGAAGGGAAAAAATGTACCAGTTGCGTGGTGGTGGCACCACCATTTATAAATAGAACAGTTTTCCGAAAGTTCAAGGCTTGGCTGTTGGAGTTGTAGGAGCTGGGATTCACAACGAAGGCCATGGTCGTGGATTGCTGGCCCAGCATTCAATTACTCCAGCTTGTGGCCTCCGCCACTCTTTCCTCTGGGATGCAAGACACTGTGGCTCACTAAGAAGGGAAGAGTAGTTGGGTGCCAGAACTCCAGTAGTTTCTCTGACAGTTCCAGGCTTGGCTTTTGGAGTTGTAGGAGCTGGGATTCACAACGAAGGCCATGGTCGTGGATTGCTGGCCCAGCATTCAATTACTCCAGCTTGTGGCCTCCACCATTCTTTCCTCTGGGATGCAAGACACTGTGCCTCACAATGAAGGGAGGAGGACTTGGGTGCCAGCACTCCATTAGTTTATTGCAAAGTTGCAGGCTTGGCTCTTGGAGTTGTGTGGGAACCAACTGTGATTCACAAAGAAGGGCATGGTAGCACACAGCTGGGGACTTGGGGAGGAAGAGTCAGACTCAGAATGTGGCTTGCTGTCCTTTTTGCAGCCTGTGTGGTGCCAGACCAAACTCAAGGTGATTGGCCTCCTCCGCCAGTCTTTCCTCTGGGCTTCAAGACTCCGTGTTTCACACTGAAGGGGGTTCCTGATTTGAACAGCGTTCGTACGTACAGCACCACCAAGACTTAGTCAAAAAGTGACATGTGGTGGACGGTGGTGCATCGCAGGCAGTGTGGTGCCAGACCAAACTCAAGGTGATTGGCCTCCTCCTCCAGTCTTTCCTCTGGGCTGCAAGACGCTGTGTTTCACACAGAAGGGGGGTACTGATTTGAACAGCGTTCGTACTACGTACAGCACCACCCAAGAGTTTGTCAGAAAGTGCCATGTGGTGCATCGCAGGCAGTGTGGTGCCAGACCAGACTCAAGGTGATTGGCCTCCTCCGCAACTCAGTCCTCTGGGCTGCAAGACACTGTGACCCAAGGCCAGTGGCATTTAAATTCCTGTCATGCCATTCAGCTCCATCCTTTTTATACTGGAGCTGGCAATGAGCCTGCCGCACTCTGGCTCTGTGCTGTGGTGCTCTCATACTCTGCCTTGTGGCCTGCCGGAGTGGCTGCCCTAACTCTGGCCTTATGGATGCGTCGACCAGAGATAGTCCTCCTCCTTGTATAGCCTAGTGGGCTGGGCTGTGGGCTGTAAAACTTAAGTCAGAGCAACCCAGAGCCCTATCCCATTCCCATCCCTACCAAAACTATTCCTGGCTGTAGCTACTAGCTGGGTACGTAGCTTAACCACCTCAGGCTCTAACTGCTAATGTTTTTGTTGACCATGACCAAAAGCAGGGTTGCATTGGCTTTGGCTTTATTGCTTGTCCTTTAAGTGTGTGTGACTTTGACTGTGAATGTGAAGTGAAGGCAGAAGGACCTTGGTGATGGGGGGCCAATTTGAGAGGAGTAGAGTAGTATACCCCTCATCCAGATTTGGGGAGGAACGGAATGTCTGTTTCTCCTGCTGCCTCTGAGAGAGGTGGAGGGGAGATGGGATGGATTCACAACCAAACAACAAAAAAGTACAACAAACAGGCATGTCAGCCAGACCACGTAGGGTGGCTGGCTGGTTCAGCATCAGCAGATTCAGCACAGCAGACCAAGAGAAAAAAAAAGAAATGCAAATTTGTTTCTGCCCCACTTTGTTTGCTTAGGATGCACTAGCCTTGTTGTGCAGCAGCAAGTCCATCACCCAGGCAGGTTTAAACTGTATTTCGCCTGCTCATTTGCGGGACCCAGATAATTGCACCTGGATGACTGAGAATCTTCACAGACATAAAGAAATGTTAGAGTTCAGATAAAGAAGTAGGAACTTACTGGCATTTATGGTGGGAGTGTGAAGAGGTACGAAAGGTATAGGATAAGGTTTTTGAGGAGATCAGATAAATATTGAAAGTGTTATTATTTTTAGTAGTACACAATTATGTCAGTAATGTGTGCGCGCACACACACAGAGAGAGAGAGAGAGAGAAAGAGAGAGAGAATAATGGAAATACCAAAAGCAGCATGACTACACATTAGGGATGGACATGAAAAATAGTGTTTCATTTAGTTTTTCATTGCATTCCATTGTGTTTCATTTTGTTTAGTTTGAAATGATTCTCTCTCTCTCTCTCTCTCTCTCTCTCTCTCTCTCTCTCTCTCTCTCTCTCTCTGTGTGTGTGTGTGTGTGTGTGTGTGTGTGTGTGTGTGTGTGTGTGTGTGTGTATGGTGCTTGTGTAACTTCCCGCACCCAGGGCAGGATTTATCGCCCCAAGCAGCAAAAAAAGTTTTAAAATCCCACCTTTTCCTCCACCCAATAGGGTATGGGGAAATTGAGGGATTATTTTTATTTTTATTTTTATTTGTGCTGAGCCCCAAGCACTGATCAGCTGTAGCGTGGGCTTGGGGGAGCAAAAAAAAAGTTTTAAAATATGTGGGTGGGGCGGGGGAAGGAGGGATTTAAAAAAAAATTTTGCCAGCCCCATGCCCGTGTTACAGCTGATCAGCACTTGGGGCAAAAAAAAAAGTTTAAAAATCCCTCCTTTTCCCCCACCCGATCAGGTGGGGGAAGAGGAGATTTTTTTATTTTTATATATTTATTTATTTTTCCTCAGTCCCAAGCGCTGATCAACTGTAGTGTGGGCTTGGGGCTGGCAATAAAAAGTTTAAAAATCACTCCTTTCCCCCCACCTCAGGATGAAGGATGGCTGAGAGTGCAGTGCTTTTTTCCCCTTAAAGTGCCAGCTGCGCTACAGCTTATTGGCACTTTTAAAAAAAGGGAGGCCTCCCCACCCCTTCGGAAGTCCCCTTCGTGGGGGCTGGTCGGTGGCAGCAGTGGTGCTGGGTGGCTGGGAGGCCTCCGCAACATAAGGTAGGGGAAGATGCTGGATTTTTTTTGGGGGGGGGGGACAAAAAACGAAATGGTATGAAATGAATTTTTTTGTTTTGTTTTCCTTTGAGGGGTGGTTTGTTATTTATTTCATTACATAATGGAACAAATAAAGAATAATAAAATGAATTAAAAATTCATTTCGTGCCCATCTCTACTACCCATGTTAGGACCTGGAAGCTAAACTAGGTTTTCCAATTGCATGAGCGGTATAATCAAATCTGGAATATTACAATTAATAATAAATTGACTTCAGAAATTATGTTTAATTTAAAGACCAATACATTTAATGTCATATGGGATGAATTTAAAATTTTTTATACTGAGTAAAGAGAGAATGGCAAACCAAGTCTATATGTCTTTCTGGAAGGGATATAGGGACAGTCCAAAGATGGAAGGAAACTCACCAAATCAACAAAAACATAACTGAGGCTCCACAGCTATAAGGCTTATTGCTGCACATGAACACAGGGTATTAAGAGAAAACTTTTCCCTGATTATTGGAATCAGGGACAGGCTGAGACCCTTTTGAAGCTCTTTGCATCAATGATACAGGCAGAGAACAAATGAAAACAGCTCCCAGTCTGAAATCTTTCTTCCTAGGTTCTTCTCCACCCAGCCATCACCATTAAGAGCCTAGGAGTGCTCTTTGTTCAAGCAAGGTTTGCTTAGTGCCCATCAAAAAGACGATCAAGATCTAAATCATATGGAAGCAAACTCACTGTGAGGAGCCTCCCTGAATTCAAGGAAGCTGAGTGTGGATGAAACTCATCAGGAGAGCTTTGTTTCCCATCTTCCTCAAATAGTCTCTGGTGTTCTTATTAACTAGTGCCCTCAAGTTAAAATTGCACCTACCTACTGGAGGAAAAATCCCCCACATGCTGTATTTAATACGGAGACTTTCTCAATGCTACATGAAGGGTTCTGCATGTGTTGTGGCATAGCAGAAAAAAAAGTTAATTCTCCTACACAGATGAAAGTGCAGCCTGTAAAATCATGACCTTTATTTTATGGGCACACATTCACAGCTGTTAGCCAATATTATTGGTGCATCCCAAGGTGTACTTTGTTTAAAATACAAAGTGTGCTTTTATTGCACTTACAGTTGCCTGGGAATATAATTAGGAGAGTTTGTTTTCTTATGCCTGAAAGCTATTTGTTCAGATGTTTTAAACGTGATCTACAGCTGGTCTGTTCACATCATAACTTCATAAACACAAAACCATATGCATATCATACAATACTTGCTTCACTCTCTGTTTTATTTAGTGAAACAGGGGCCACCTTAATTATTACTACACAGAACTAATTTTATCTTTCTTGCTTTTGCAAGTTATGACTGCATTTACATGTTTCTTGATGGGACCACCTGACTGGCAGAGTTGCTAGGATAAAATAATTTAGACGTTTGCCAGGAATGCACTGTAGTGAAAAATACAACTTTAGCATTCTGTTAGAACACTTTGGCATTAAATAGTTATCTGTGCCAGTTGACTGAATCTGCTGGGGCAAGTCAGCCTCAAGTGCTCTTGGACAACACTGACTTGATCCGGACTTATAACAATCATTGCCTTCCCCAGGTCAAAATAATAGGCAAGATGACTTCATGAATTGAAATCTTGGACCATGTTTTATTGGTTATTTACACATCATCAATTCTAGCCCAGAGGGGGCTACCTGGTGCAGGGAACTGTTGGAACTGTTGGTCACCCTGGAACCTCTGCCAATGGCATTGTCAAAGCGAACATGTAACTAGGCCCCTTTGGGGGGGGCATCCCTTCAGCTGGCCCAAGGTATGCGGTCCCCCTCCAAGAGGCAAGGGTACCATCAGTGGCTGGTCCCTGTCCTGAGTGGGTTTCCAAAGCCTTCTCACCCAAGGACTGTATTTTCATGATCCATAGTGCCCTGCGGTTGGAAGAGCACAAGTTGATATCCAATTGGGACTCACAAAATGCTTCAATTTCCCTCACTACCCTCCAGCATGGCTGATCCCACACTACCCCATGCCAGTGCAGGATAGCTAAAAAAATCCTTGCCCTCCTTTGACTGATCTGGGGAACAGGGTAAACTTCATATCCGCCCCCCGAGGGTGACCATACCAAGCCACACTAGCATTGAAACAAGGTGACAAATGTGTGAGTTGTTGCATGTTCCAAAAGAGGCCGAGGGGGCAGGCAAACCCCAGTATTTAGGGCTTTGCCTCCCCCCCCCCAGGCCTCGTGAGGCCTGTGAAGTGCATGTCTCATGCCCTTTTGCCTGGGGATGTAATGTGGTTCCAGCACTGGACAGTGCTGATGACAGAGCTAGCCTTTGTCCCCCCCCCCCCAGGTGGTTAGCACGTTAGTCGTTGGAAGACAACTCCTGCTGTCACTTGTTGAATCTCATTCCAATGTTCTTGGAAGTTTCCATTGAAATGGTACCATACCCCAGGTCACTGTAAATCTGGACAAGTGTGTTGACAGTCTTTATTTAGTATGTATATCTGGACTGTCCATGTTGTATGGTTCTCAGTAAATTTCATTATGGCTCACGTGGTTGTAATATTTGTTTAGAAGGACATTCATTTTGAGTCACCTGGTTATTCCTCATTGGTCTTGGTGGTGGTTTTTTTTTAGCATGTGTATATAATAAATGGTTTTTAATTTCTTAGTGGGACATGTACTTGTGGATGACTGTGGTTTTGGTCAAACCAACTAGGCCCTTCTGGCTTTTCTGCTTGCTTAAGGGACCATTTCCTCTCGTGCATTTGTTAGAACATGTTCTCTGAACATGACACAAAAGCATTTCTTTTCCATTGTGTTCCTTTGGGATTTTTTTTGTAAAGGTTACCCCTGCACTGATAAAAACCTACCTAAATCACCTAAACAGAACATAAAATATAGTGTATCTCAGGACCTGATCCTATGATACCAATACCAGTACCGATATATTCGCCAGAATAGCTGGCATGTGAACTGGACACATGAATTTCTAGGGGGAGCAGTGGGCTAGAACAGCTATTTCTAGGGATGCTTTGGAAATGCTGTGGCTATTATGAGTACTCTATCCTATGAGCATTGTGTATGACACAGCCTCTGATGGCTACTTTCAAGGATGCTGCTGTATGCCTGTGATGTCTATGCTGTTTTGATTTGTATTTCCTGTAGAGTGTATACACTCCTGTAGAGTGTATTTGTTTTCCCTTGGCCTCCTGGGATGGACATGCATTGACAACAATGTCTGCTCCAGCAGCCTGGTGGTAGTTCATCCCCCTGCTCCTGTTTAATTGGAGTCTATGATGGTTACCAAATGTAATTCATTACATGAGTTTTGATTGGCAATGCTTGATGCCTCTCGACACTTCATCTATAAAGCCCCATTTGAAATAAAAAATAAAGCAAAACATTTTGCTACAACATGTCCCTTATGCTTTCAATTTAGTATTCTCTGGTTGTTGTCAGAGAGACTGCTGAGGGAAACCATAATTTATAATTTGCCCTTGTGGAACGGCTGTTTAAACATCCTTCAGAGGAGCCTTTTTAAAAACCTTGATTTCTCTAGTGATTCCCATTCTAAACACTTCTGAATATAATTTAATTACTAATACAGCAGCAATAAATGAAATATGCCAAAGAGGATAAGTAACATCTAGAGGTGGGCACGAAATGCAAAAATGGTGTTTCGTTTCATTTTGTTTTGTTTTCAATGAATTTTAAAGAAAAAATATTTTGTTTTTTTTGTTTCATTTCATTTTTCATTTTCCCCAATTTACACTGTGTGACTGTTTCTGTCTGTCTCTCTCTACAGTATTTTTTTTAAAAAAAATGTAAAATTATGTTTGAAAAAAAAATTAAATAAAAATTATTGAAATAATACATAAAAACATTTTAAAGTTAATTAATTGTTGTTATTAAGCTGACTGGTGGACTGTGGACATCAACATTGGAATTTGGATCAGCCATTATTAAAATATTATTTAATTATTAATGTTGTTGGTTTTTTAAATTGTTTTGCCCCCAATGAAGGAAGCCACTCACAGAGGCAGTTTTTTGGGCTCCAAGTCACCCATAGTCAGCTGAGTGACTCCAACCTGATAAGATACCCACTGGGGCAGGCAGAGAGTTTAGGGCTCTCCCAAAGGGCTCTAAGTCACCCAAAAGGCACCTGAGTGACTCCAACCCCATAAGACACCAACTGAGGCAGGCAGAGAGTTAAGGGCTCCCCCCAAAAGGGCTCCAAGTCACCCAAAAGGCAGCTGAGTGACTCCAAACCCATAAGACACCAAATGAGGCAGGCAGAGAGTTAAGGGCTCCCCCCAAAAGAGCTCCAAGTCAGCCAAAAGGCACCTAAGTTACTCCAACTCCTAGTACCAAGACATGGCAGAGTGTATGTTTTGGGTTCCTACAAGGCTTTAGAGCAATTGGGCTCTTCCTGGGATTGGCCAGGGAAAGCCTGAAACATTGGGCCTCTATAGACCCAAATAACCAGCGAGAGTGAGCAGGCAGGTGGCCTCCTGGGCCTTGCCCCTAGCACGCTGGCTCAAGAAACCTCAACTGAGAGGCACCACGTCATGCAGAGTGGCCTGCCTCACAGCTCTCTCAGTGGAGGTTCCTGGTTGGGTATCCCCAGGTTCCATTCCCCCTGCCTGCCTCTCCTATTCCTCTCTTCCTCACAGTTCCAGATGGTCCAGTGCCTGCTGATGGCCCTGGCAGCACCCCAGGGTGCTTCCTTAGCAGATGGCTCCTCAAGGCACTGGATGACAGGTGCCTTGGATCACTGCCCCTGCGCACCACCACCTTGCATAGCTTGCATTTTACAAGCCTTGGGTCTTGTTAGCTCTCAACGTGCTGCTACAGAGAGCCTTGAGGCTTGTGCAAGCAGCTGCCTTCTGCAGACCCTGCCTCAGTGGTGGCTTGAGTCACACCCTGGGATGATGGCTGGTTGCTGCTGCTGGACTGGGAGGTAGGAGGAGTGGGCTTGGGAGCAAAGAAAGCCCCCTCCCTGACAGCCAAAATGTGCTCAGAATCCTCCAGCTCAAGGAGGACTGAGCCCTGGGAGGATTCTGACTCCTCAAACAATGGGGGAGTAGGTAAGTGGCATCTCCTCTGCCCTGCTGCCCATAGAGGCAGGGTCAGATGCTCCTACCTCAGCACTGCTAGTGGTGGTAGTAGTGTGACTGGTGGTTGCACCAGAGTCACTAGCAGCACTGCTGGGCTTGGCCTGCCAAAAGAGTCAATGCCTCAGTTTTGTTGGGGTAGCTTTCCCCTTGGCCCTCTTCATTTTCAAATAATAAAGGGGAAATGGAAAAGAAAGGGGCTGGATGACAGGTGCCTTGGATCACAGCCCCTGCGTGATCCAAGTTTGGGTGGGGTGGGATGTAGAATAACTGGGGGACAATGGTTTGGGGGACAACACACAGGAAGAAATATTATATAAAAGGGCTGTTCAACTTTGAACAGGCCGAGGTCTTTTTCCAGCCCAAAGTGCTTGAGGGCTACTACACTAAAACCTCTATTTATGAATTTTATCTATTCTGAGCACATGCTCATAAGTAAAAAAAAATTGTAAGTAGAATGCATTGAAAACCAATTAATCTCTTCTGGAGGGAACAGATTTCAGTGTGCCATGGCACTTGAACTGCCCCACTCAGCTGATACAGTGGGCTGGCAGACCCAGAACTTTCCTGGGGCAGTAGGGTTCCTTGGGATAGGGGGGGAGGGATGCAGAACTTATCCCCTCACTTTCTTTATTGATGGCTGGTGGGCTACTTTTGAACCCTTTGTGAGCTACAGTTTACCTGTTGTGCAGGCCTGTTATATAATAAAGCTCACACCCTCCACTAAGCAAAGTAAACCCAATTCCACACAAAATAAAAAGGGGGTTTATTCTATTTTTAAACTTTTTTTTATAGCTGGCTGTGCAGACTGCTTCAGTCCAACCTGCCTCTCTCTCACACACACACTCACACAGAGACTGTGAATGAGACAGGTCAGCAGCACTGGCACACGGCATAGCACAGCACTCAGCAGCAGCAGCAGCAGCAGCACTAAAACCAAGAAAGAAACCAGACAGCCAGCCAGAGTCGGCCAGCCAACTGACTTGGAGTCTGGGAGCAGTCTCTCGCCTACTTACTCCTCCAGAGACTACAAATTGAGAGACAGAGTGCAAGGGCTTTTATAGGCTCTGTCAGCCGACAATTAGCCAGAAGACACACCCACTGAAAGCAGAGTTTGCAACTGGTTCCCAATATTGCAAGTTTGCAACAGGTCCAAGAAACAAAGCCATGTGCTGTTCAACTGCATGTTTAAAAAAATTAAATATCAATCTAAATAATACTGTTTTAAATAGAAATCAACTCAAAAAATAAACAGAGAGGGAAGGGAATATCTTTGCCTATGCATTAAAACTTATTTTTCCCTTGTACAGTAACAAAATAAAATAATCTTAAAAAGTAATAAATAAATATATGATAAATATAAATCAAATAGTACTGTTTTACACACAAATCAACTCAAAAAAATAAAAGAGAGAAAGGAATTTATTTGCCTCTGCTAGTCTGCTGCCATTTAAACCCTCACCCTTGCACATGAAAAAAAAATCTTTAAAAATAATATAAAAATGACCAGAGTACACACAGATTAACTTGTTTTAAGCACTGGACATCAACTTGGTAGGGCTTATCAGCCATATTTATTAAATACCTAACCATTTTTAATTCATTAAAGTAGGTATTTAAAGTGTTTTAAAAAGCCTTTTATTTCAGTGATTTTCACAGCCATTAACGAAAATGAAACAAAATGAAACTAAATTTTCCCTTTTGTTTCATCTTGTTTCTGTTTTAAAATGT
Organism: Phrynocephalus guinanensis; assembly: GCA_037367245.1. Classification (NCBI taxonomy): domain Eukaryota; kingdom Metazoa; phylum Chordata; class Lepidosauria; order Squamata; family Agamidae; genus Phrynocephalus; species Phrynocephalus guinanensis. The sequence continues at coordinate 54,987,605 of CM074735.1, read as the reverse complement.
GGTTTGTTATTCATTTTGTTATGTAATGAAACAAATAACGAAAAACAAATAAAAATTGTTTCATGCCTGTCTCTAGTAACATCATTCTATGTACCAGTAAAATCCATAGTTCTTTTTTTTAAGCATGCCCCATCCCAAGTAATTCTGTTTCATTTTTTGTAAACAGATAATTTTTATGCTTCTGAAGACAGGATTTGTTTAGGGCATTATGAATGAGTCACCTTTTGATGGCTGCAGTATGAAGCAGGCACCTCAAATATGTGAAATAAAGCACTGCAGCTCTAACACAGAGATGTATGGACAGGTACCAGTGCTGCTTTTGTTCATGAAATAAGGCAGTATTGAGTAATGAAAAAAGCAAACACTGAACACTCCCAGAGTGCTTTGTTTGGAGTGTGACAATCTAGACCTTTAGGGATACTTCTGAGAAAATGTCTAAATGTCAGGTTGAGCTTAAAAGCAATCAGCTTGACTCTACTCTTCCACAGGGAACCTGTGTGTGAGAGCCACTCTTAGTCCACTCTGACTCAGCGCGCTTCTGGGGAGTTAATGCTATGTGAAGTGCTTGAATGCTTATACCAACCTTGAAAGATATGAATACCAAAACTGCCCACAAAATTTATGGGCTCCCAGTAGAGTATGTGGGGAAGGCCTGATTCTTTGTAGTTCCATATCTTTTACTACGAAATCACCAAACAGCTGTAAAAATGGTGAAGGATTCTGGGAATGGTATGCCAAATCAACTTTTCCATGCTATGGTTGATCCATTGTTTGGTATTAAAAAATGGACGATGTCTGGCTAATTACCAGTAACAACGCACTTCTGAGGCAATTCTCAAAATGGGAATTGTGTATCTTTACAGTTTTTGACAACTGTAGATGGCATATCATTGTTGTGAGGAGTTGTGCAAATGTTAATTTTGGCTAATGAAGGTTCTAATTTTTCCAGAGTGCATGTTTTTCTTTCTTTCTGAGATTCTGCACCAGATTGTCTCTAATTGTTCATTGCCCTCCATTAGTGTAACACCCTCCTGGCAACAAGCTAATAGTTTACATCTCTTGGGGCTGAGAATTACTATTTTAATTAAAGCAATTTTTTCAAAATGGGCCTTCCAAATCCCAGTATGAGGTTTGAAGAGCCTGAAGCAAAGAAATGGAACCAGGGAGAGGGAGAGGGAAGGCAGCAAATGAAGAAAAGCACTTGCTAGGAAGGCTATTGTGAAGGCCTAAGAAATACATGCTCAAGATAAAATATAAGCCCTGATATAACAGAGGATCTTGTATTCACAGAAATGAATGAGTAAAGCTAGGTAAATGTGCTGCTGTTCACCATATTCAGCCATATTGTCATAGTTTACCTCAGCCTTGTTTTTTTTAAATTATAGCATTCTCTTATTGTAGGGAAAGTTACACAGCTGAAAGCGAGAAATGTCTTTCCTATACTTTCTTATTTCAAAAAAGTTCTACAGCTGTATATGCTAAAATGTTATAGTGAAGTAATCAATTCAATTCATCTCCACTAGGGGAATCTTTTATTTTAGAAGCCCCATCTGAAATACTGAAAACTTGCCAGGGCAGAGAAAATTTTAGTTTTCAAGCATTTGCTAATGCCATGGTCATTTTTCAGTCCTTCACTGTAAGGAGGTGCTTCATAGAAATAGACTCCTATTTGAAAACAGAATATTTACCACCTGAACAATAAACTTGTTGATTGGCCCTAAGAGATACTAAATGGGGGCAGTTCAAGATACATGTAGGTTGTTGCAGCTGTTGAAACTGGTTGGTTGCAACTTACTGGAAATGGCTTGGTAAATTTTGGCCTAAAAGGAAGAGGGAACTCAGAGAAGTAGTGATAGATGAAGTGGTATTGTATATCTTTTACAACATGAATGTGTTGAAAGGGCTATCCCTTTGAAAGTGATATGGAACTGGAATGGAGGAACCATAAAGACAGCCAATTGAGGTAGACAGCAAAGGAAGCTGAAATAGCATTAAATATGTTAAACGTGTTTGAGATAAACTTCCTACACCCTCCTTGGGTATGTACAGTATTCACCTAAATCCTTGTCCTTATACCTTGATCATTTTTATTATGTGATTATGTGCTGTCAAGTTGGCTCCATCTTAGGACAACCCTAAGAATGAGTGGTATCCAAAATATCCTCTCATTATCAACCTTGCTCAACTCTTGGAAACTCAGTCATGCCTTTAGTTATTGAGTCACTCACCCCCTAGTTGGTTTTCTTCTTTTCCTTTTGCCTCCAGCTTTGCTTACCATTATTTTCTTCCCCATCAAGTCTTCTCTTCTAATTATGTCTCTAATATATGACAGCTTCAGTTTCATCATAGTTGCTTCTAGTGGGTTTTATAGATTGATTTGATCTAAGATCCATTTGCTTGTCTTTCTGGCAGTCCATGGTTTCTGCAAAGTTCTTTTCTAGTGCTATATTGTGAACAAATTAATTTTTCCCCTGTTGTCTGTCTAGCTTTTACTGTCACCTTGGGTCCCTTAGGGGAGAAAGGCAGCATAAAAAGAAAGTACTACTACTACTACTACTACTAGTAGTAGTAGTAGTAGTAGTAGTAGTAGTAGTAGTTGTCGTCATCGTCGTCGTCGTCGTCATCATCATCATCATCATCATCATCACACAGCAGACAAGATAACTATGCTGGATTTTGTAATACATATCACTAGTCGAATGCTTCCCAAGCATTTAGGACTATGTGATATATCAGCGAATTATGTGAGTAGATCCCAGTAAGGTGGCTTTCTGCGGCTTACTGATGGTGACTTTGTCAACTCCAATTTCTTTTAAATGCTTGCTTAGCTCTTTAGGCACCGCACCCAGCATGCCAATTACCACTGGGACCAGCTGTACCAGTGAATATCGGCACACTGGGTGTGGTGCCTTCTTCTTCTTCTTCTTCTTCTTCTTCTTCTTCTTCTTCTTCTTCTTCTTCTTCTTCTTCTTCTTCTTATTATTATTATTATTATTATTATTATTATTATTATTATTATTATTATTATTATTGCTGCATAGTACTTAGGAATGCAATAACATTCCTGAGTACTATGCAACAGAGGATTTTTTTCTACATCCTTCATTGCTGCCTTTATTATAGCACACTCTTATTGTAAGGAAGTCTAGAAGTTGAGTTATGGCAACTGGTCTTCTTTTCTTGAGACATTAATCTCTAAAGAAAAGAAGTCGTTTCCATGACTCAACTTCCAGATAACCTCACCTGGATGTTTTTTATTATTTTTATTGTTTTTTTATTTTATTGTTGTTTTTTTACCCAGAGTGTTGTTAGTTTGTGGAACTCCCTGCCACAGGATGTGGTGATGGCATATGGCCTGGATGACTTCAAAAGGGGATTGGACAGATTCCTGGAGGAAAAGTCCATCACAGGTTACAAACCATGATGGAGATGTGTAATCCCCAGGCTTAAAACCAGGGTACTTCCAGGGCCAGATGCAGGGGAGTGGTATCAGGAAACAGATATCAAGTCTCATGCCCTCCAAGACACATTTGGTGGGGCCACTGAGAGATACAGGAAGCTGGACTAGATGAGCCTTTGGCCTGATCCAGCATGGCTCTTCTTATGTTCTTATGTTCTTATGATGACCAGGAATTTTCACAGTCTTATTGTAAGGAAGCTTATACAACTCCTTGACAAGAATGGCTTGTCAAGGAGTGTAATTAGCTGTAGCTGTAACTATAACTGTAACTATAATTAATCAATGTCTAAAGTTAAGATTGACAAAACTTGCTTCTCCATATATGTCTATACAGGATTTTGTCTAGGTTTGTGAGTTTGGCTTCCATTCTTCAGTAGTTCCTTGATGCAAAAGCTTATGTTTATAATTTCATTTGAGAATGCTATGAATCATGATGACTGATGATAAAAAGCCATATACATTCTGATTACTGTTTGATAATTTCAAATATCACATGAATGATGTATGAATCAACTTTGAATCAACCTTTTCTTTATTTTTATAAAAAGCCTTCTGTAGTACATTTCTTCATTCTTTCCTTTTTTTCGTTGTTTGCATTTTTTTGTTTTTAAAAAAAGGGCCATAATGAATAATTTTTAAATTCTCTATACCATTCTTCCTCCATACTTGCAGATCTTCATATGGTACCTTGATGTTTTCTTTAGCTCTTTAGTTTTAAAATTAGGAAACTGACGGATCTATATATAATCTGATTACATACTGTGCAGCATGGGATCAGTAGTGTCTACAATGAGTAAAAGTTGAAAAACTTTAACAAATTGCTCCAGGCAGAAATAATAATTCTGAATGAAAGGATAAAAGAATTAAAATTAAACAAAAGATCAGGTATTATAGAGTGTTCACATGCCCCACAATAGCGTAGAATGATCATTAAAGAGAGTGAAGCAGCTGAACTCTAAGGAGAGAGGATGAGTCCTGAAAAGAGAGAAAAAAAGTTAGATATTATTAATTAATAATGTCTTCTTATTATCATGGACATTCAAACATCTACTTGAGGATTTCTTCAATCTTGGGTGCTATATGCCCTAAATGTGGAAAGGCAGCTTTTCCTTCTATGCTTCAAATATTAAAAATTTCCTGGCCAGTTGAGGGTGGGGGTGGTCTACCAATTCAACATTTTCTGAGTAAATTGTCCCATTTTCCTCCAGGCATCCTTATTTCTCCAAATTGTCAGGGCATCCCTTTTACTTCAAAACTACTTCCTGTTCTGAGACCATGACAATTTAGGAGACTGTTTGGTATAAGACAGACAACGAACACAACCTCCTGAATAGTGGGATAAATTCTGATATAGCTACCAAGATGAATTTTGAAGCACTGAAAGTATTAGAGGATTTTCAATTAAAATTTGAACCACTGGAGATACTAAACTACGTCTGAAGTTCTAAACAGTACCTCATCATTCAATTTTATTTCAGTTATGTGGATTCCTTTTTACAGGGCAAATAAGAACTGCATGCTTCCACCTGTTAAATAGCCTTCAGACTTATTATATTTAATGTGAAAGGCACATTTAATTAACCACAGGATTACTACCTAGATGTGAGCCTGGCTCCTGAATGACTATTTCCAGTTGCCACCTGCAAGATGCTTGTATGCATTTGGGGTATATGCCTTAACACTTAGAACTTTCACACAGCCAGGTTTTTGGGGAGCTTAAAATCTAATTAGTAGTTTTTAGCAACATATGTTAATGATGCAGCTCCAATCCCACCTTGCTTTATGACATTACTGTGTGATATTAGTTTTTGTCACCAACTCTGTTCCCTTAGGTAATGTGTCAAGTCTGGCACATTATTATTAAATTGTTGACCATCTGTTATCCCTAGAAAGTTTCTCTAAGCCAAGATTTTCCTCAGAGATAAAAGCACTGATTTCTTTATTAAAACAAACTTCTCTAGGCTTGCATGGTCACCAGTCCCAGTCCCTTTGCTGCTTCTCACCACACAATTAACTTCAGTATGCTCTGGGCTCAGAAACAGCCTCTCCACAGAAGCTTGAAAACATTGTAGAGACTATGGCCTCAGTGGCACTTCATGCTTTTACCTTCCACAGAGCCATGATTTCATGCAAGTATTTCAACAAAGGACAAAAAGAAGACACCTTATTGATGGATGGGTTGTTTGCCACACTTGGAATGTTACTTGTGAAAAGGAACTTCTTGCCTTACACCACTGGTTTCCAGTAAAAACACAGCAAAGTGTTCTACTTATATGCTGCCCCAGACCACTTCACATGTAGAACTAGAGACTGGCATGAATTGCTGGTTCATCCTTCAGACAAACAGGTGTTTTATGTGCTTTCCAGCATGGCCTACTCTGGTGGATTTCCATTCAGAGGCACTGTTGTGGCTTCCCTGCCCTGCCTCCTCCAGTTGCTGCCTTTGAGTGGGCACTTCGCCACTATCTGTGCTGGCTGGGGTTCCTGGAAGCTGTAGTCCAACACCTGGGTTACCCAAGCTTGGGGACCACTGCCTTACTCATTAAACAGAGACAGCTGAATGCCTACTATTGCTACTGTTAAGGTCTCCTGTGAACATGGTCCATTGCATTGTATGCTATTCATGTGTTGTGTTACTGTTATGGACATGTCAGGAAAATGGAGGGAAATGCATTTGCTACTTGAAGAGTTTGTCTTCCTCTGCCTAACAGTAGGACCAGCCCTGGGCATGCATTACATTAATACAAAAAGAATGAAGAAAAAAATCCCAAGAAAGCAACTAGGGTTAAAATTTGGAATGTAAATACAAATCTAGAAAAACAAATTGGTACCATTGTGACTGCATGCCGGGTTTATTCACTTACTTTTTACATAGTTATTTATTTGTTTGTATGCCACATTTCTCTTGACATTTTTCATCTCATTATCAATTCTGTTTCTTGCATCTTTTCCAGAGGTTGGAATCTAGAGATAGACTAACAGAACTGTTTATGTCAGTGGAATCAGACAAGGGGAAATTTATTCTCTCTTGTGTATTTCTCCACATACCCAAATTCTGGCCCCAGAGAGCTTTGGAACCTTCTAGACTGTTGTATTTCTGATAAAATTATAGCTTTCATGTTTCATGGAGTACACCCATTTCTCATTTACTAACAATTAAAGTCACAGTAACTCACTCTTAGACCTTTGTAAAAAATAAAATAGAGTATAAAAACTTTATACTTTCTTGAAAATACAGTCTTATGTATACTGCTTTCTTTACTGCACACATAAGAACATAAGAACATAAGAGCCGTGCTGGATCAGGCCAAAGGCCCATATAATCCAGCTTCCTGTATCTCACAGTGGCCCCACCAGATGCATCTGGCAGCGCACGAGACTAGATATCTGTCTCCTGATACCATTCCCCTGCATCTGGTCCTTGAGGTACAGCCGGTTTTAAGCTTGGAGATGATACATCTCCCTCATGGTTTGTAACCTATGATGGACTTTTCATCTAGGAATCTGTCCAATCCCCTTTTGTAGGCATCCAGGCTAGATGCCATCACCACATCCTGTGGCAGGGAGTTCCACAGACTAACAACATATTAGCAGCCAATCAAATATGTCAACAGTAATATACAACTGCCACCAACTGATGAGAGAGAGAGAGAGAGAGAGATGCATCACTCAACTGCTTGGAATTTCAAAAGCTGGAAGAACCTATTGGTTAGTGGTGGATAGAGAGACAATTGACCCAGCACAGAAAAGGCCCTTCCTGTGGTTGAGACATCATATGAGGTTGTAAATAAAACTCCAACATAGACTAGCTTTTTGTGTAGCATGCAGGGCAGCAGCATGGAGGCAAGGGAAGGAAACCCCTGTTGTATTGGGGCTATAGCACATATACACTGATGCATTTCAGTGGAAAGAAAAATGTTTGTGGAAGCATTGACTCAGTCTAATCAATAATTTAAAGTATTCTTTATAGAATTTTGCCAGGAAATATGCAAGTCATATTGTTATTCTTAAGTATTAAGTTGGTGTCAGAAAGGGAGGAAGGGAAGAAGAGAGAAGGAGACAGAGATTTAATATCCTGGAAGAAAACCAGACATTGAGATGCATTCCTTATGGTCAGAGAGAAATAATTCAAGTCCCTTGCAAAACAGGCTCAACATCACCATCTTACAAGCTCTGTTTGCACCAGCTGTTTTTCGTGTGATATGTCTACAAACATGCTGTGAATAGCAGAAGATTCTCCTGAACATGGAACATGCCTTATGCAAAGAACTCTGTAAAAGGAGTTCTAAAACAGTATTATTTGAAAGGTAATACATTTTTTAAATTTTGCCTAAGACAAGGACTTCGGTTAAGAACTATTTCTCATACAGTTTTGAAAGAATAGTGTAGTGCCTGGATAACTCTGCACTATGGACAAATTCCAAGAGAAGTCTACAGTTCTAGCAGTGTAATGATTTTGAAATGATCTTGCTGCCAAATGGTTGATATATAAAGATAATAAATGAATGAATGAATAAATAAATTCTTTTTATTTGACAAACTGGATAATCATATTATGAACAGCCATGTGGATGTCATGCAGAGAAGACTATTTTTCTATACTACAAAAGAGGCATGCTGTAACTTGCCGCTTTCACAGCATTTATCTGTCCCTCATCCCATCATGCAAAGAGCCATCCTACCTTCATATATATTGTTAGAAAACCCAACCATCTACAATTGGGGAATGAAAATGTCACAACCCTTTTTTGGAAGGTCCCTCTTCTGACTGCCAATCGCAGCTTTAAATGATTTCACAGCTATTGGACGTAATTGTTTTTTTAATTCTGAACAATGCATTAAGCACTGGTTTCAAGTGGAAATTTTGTCCCACAGATTGCATTGATTAATAACTCTTCTTCTATCACTGACACTTGCAGCAGAAACCTATCTGGTTATAATCTACCAAGTTATTGTTCCCTTGACACCCTGGCATGGATTGTCTTCTTCTGATCTCCTTTTCAAGTCTTGCATTGGTCCACCCAGCCCACAATAATGAGATGACACACAAAGGATTGGTTTAAAACTGGGCCAAAACTTTATTCAATAACTTTTAACCTTAAATCTTAAGCTCCCTACTTACAAGGGGGTGCAGTCTGTACTGCAGGCAGGTCTGGGTCTAGAACCTATTTGACCTCCAGCCCATGCCTGATTTCAGAAAATGTCTACTTCAGAGGAGTGCTGACCACTTTTTCATCACTCTTCCAAACTTCAGGATTTGAATTACATAAAGACAGCACTCCAATAAATCAGTAACCATGGTCTCCTGTGATCTCTTACTATTCTTACTCTACTCTGTTCCTTTCACAATTACTAGATGAGGGCTGCCTGTCACCAGTTGAATGCCTTACTCCTCTGCTATTCTGAAACCTCTAAACTTTTGTACTACCTTCCAAATTGTGACTGTAAATTGCTAATCCCTTAAACCCCCTACTGAGAACGGGATAGGTGAAAACATGCCAGTTCCCTTTCCAATTGGGAACCAGCCAAAATTACCATCGGCACAAAGAACTTTGTGACCAGCTACTCTCATTCTCATTGAACACAGGGTGGGAGGAAGGGATGCTTCAAAGAAAGGAGAAAGAGGGCAGCGACAGACACAGTCAGTCTTATATAGGCTACCTGGCTCCTGCCTGCTTGGTCCCGTAGACAGTGGGGGTTTCCTGCCGTTCCTCTGGATGGGAGGCAAAGAAGCCCATAGACTCTTTTGGCACTATAATTAGAAAATTTCTTCAACGTATTTCTGTAACTTCATTTACTGTCTTTACATTTTCATTTATATTCAGTTCCTCCCATCTTTTTCTGCATCCACATCTCGCTTTTAATTTTAGACTTTATTCTTTTGACAGGGATCTGTTTTATTTAACCTGCTTGATGCTTCAGTTTAAAAAGGTACTTTTGAAAACACAATGCTTATGTCATCAGAAGTCTTTATCTATTATTTCCTTCAGTTTTCAGCAGTGAGAGTAGTGTAAGACTGGACTCATTAATATGCGTTTGAGGACTTTATATCCAGATGCTGAAAGTGAAAGGATAGAAAGAAATCTACTGAAGAGTTGACTGGTAATCCTACATGAACAGCCCAAGGAGATTGTTAATGTGCAAGGCTTACAAGGTAGCCTCATTGTGTAAGAAAGCTGCTTGCTTGGAAGACTTCCAGCTCCGGCCTAGTTTTATGTGTTCATTATGAGGCTATAGAAAGAGAAACAAATTGAGGCTGTGATTTACTGAGACGTACACCAGGTAACAATGTCAAAACCAAGGGACTTTATAGTGTCTCTTCTACGGGCTCCAATTGGGACTCAAAACACTGAAGCCTTTCAATGTAAACTGTTCCTTTCACAGCAATATGATACTAGAACATTAAGAGGCAACTCTTCACAGTTTCAAGGCAAGCCATGCTGTTGAAGATGTTTAATGGCATTCAGAAAGACCCTCCTCAAACTGAAGAAGCTACTTGGATGAGTAGCAAAATGTTTCTACCTAACAAGAAAGGAAGTCTAGTTGCCATGATTGACTCATGGCAGATGCCCCTGTGGCCTCTAGACAGTTCAAACCATCACATATTCTTTGAACTCCAGAATAGAGATGGGCACGACCAGAATTTTTTTTTTCAAGTTGTCATTTTTCGGGACGGGTCCGTTTCGGCTCGTTTCCATTTTTCGCAAATTATTTTAAAAATTTGTCATTTCATCATGTCGTTTGTCGTTTGTCATTACCACCGCGATTTCGTGCGATTTGACATCCCAGCGAGTGGTGTCCTGCCGGCGCTAGGTGTTTTTGCGCCCTAGGCGTTGGGCGGGGTGGCGGGGGGCATGGGCGGGCGGTGGCAGCAGCAGGGGGAGGGGCGGGGGCGCAGGTACGCGGGCGGCGGGCGCGTGGGCGGCGGGTGCACGGGCGGTGGGCGTGGGTCCCGCAGTGACCCAGAGCAGGCGGAAAACAGTTTAAACTGACTTGCTGCACAAGACTGCATCGAATAAAGCAATTGCAATTTTTATTGCAAACAAAGTGGGCAGTGCACCCACAGCAGAGCTGCAGGCAGGGTATGAAAGGACCTTGGCTTGCCACCAAGCAAATGAAATTTTTAAAATAAATCCACACCTCCCCTCCCACTCAAACCTCCCCCCCTTTGAAGCACTATCAGAAAAGAAATCCTAACAAACTGCAGGAGAATAAAAAAGAATAAACTGTGTTGCTATTCCCCACAGCAGACAGAGAATGAAAGGAATTATTATTTCCTAAAAATTCAATTGAATCAATTCCCTCCCTCCCTGCCTAACTGAAATCTAAAGGCTCCGCGAAATCGAAACTAGACTAGCACAGCAGCCAGCTACACACAGCCCTCTACCACCCATATCCAAGCCTGGACTGCGACTCTTCTGGGAGTGCCTCGCCTTTTTATGCCCTCTTGCACATCCAGAAGTGTCAGTCAAAACCTGGCCATGCGATTGGTAGAATGGGTCCAAAAATTTCCATGGTCCCATCCCATGGCCAGCCCATCATTGCACAGGTGTAAAAAAAATAAAAAATAAAAATAAAAATAAAAATAAAATCAGTGCGACCTTTTACTGCTATAAAAACCCACTGGTGCTACTGTAAAAATTCAAGCATTTAAAATAGCTAATTTTCGCATGTTTCTGTGGTGCTTTGGTGGTTTTTTGGACCACGATTTCAAAAAAAATATTGTGGACGCCATTTTGGATCCCCCCGCACCGCATGGCAAATGGAGACGCCGAGGATGCCCCCTCCCAGCCCGGTACCAGCAGCCCAGGACAGGAGGGGGAGAGGCTGGGGACCCCCCCCCCCAGAAACCACCCCTCTGGTAGGTGTCCTCAGGCAGGCATATTTTGCCTGCTTTTTTGGCCAGGAATCGGTTTTTTTTATTTTTAAAACTTTTATTCTGTGCCGCTTGGCATCGCGCGATCGCCATGCGATGCCAGGAACGACAACGACAAATCAGACCCAATTTTTCTTTTTTCGGTTCGAGTTCGAGTTCTGACAGCTTAATTGTCATTACCGTTTCCGTTACGTAACGGAAACGATATCCGAAAACGGAAACGACAATTTTGCCAAGTCGTGCCCATGTCTACTCCAGAATAACACTTATAACACTCATCATATTAATCAAAATTATTTGTTTGTTCATTGAAATATTTTACTGCTTTCCTATTTACCATATCTTTGGGTAGAGTAAAGTAAAAAAACAACATTAAGTACTTCTTTAAAATGATACTTACTTAAAAGAAGAAGAAGAAGAAGAAGAAGAAGAAGAAGAAGAAAGAAGAAGAAGAAGAAGAAGAAGAAGAACAACAACAACAACAACAAGAACAAGAACAACAACAACAACAACAAGTGTGGCTTAAGCGGATAAATCAGGGTGCATAACCCAGACCACAACTGGTCAAAACCAGGCTTGAATTGAGGGTTTATTTTAACTTGGTCCTGAAATATGATAGTTAGCAGACCAGTTAGGATTACAAATGGAGGGCTTTATTATACTCCAAAGCTGCATCTAGTAGTTTTATTTATTTATAATTTTATTGGGTTTTTAAGGGGGGGGGGAAGGGAGGGGGTATGGGGAAAAAGGAAAAAGGAAAAAAGGGGGGGGATAGAATTTAAAATTTACATTGAATATGTCAAGCAAAGTAAAAAAAAAGTAATATAACATATTGATAAATTGCCAAATATTATCACAGTACTAATAGGTTTGTTACTTCTTGCCATCTTTTCCGAGAGATCTCATCATAGTCTCCCTTTAAATAGCCGGAGAGTCTATCGATTTCGATGCATTCTCTTATCTTTTCGTGGAAATTCTTCTCTGTTGGCACGTTTGGTTGTTTCCAGAATTTCGCATACAATATCCTTGCAGCAACAATTACATGGTGAAGTACATATCTCTGATCATATGAAATATTTATATTTACTATGTTTAATAAGAAAAGTTCTGGTCTAAGCTCTATCTTAATTTTCAGACATCTTTCTAAAAATAGTTTTACCATTTTCCAATATGCCTTTGCCTCTTTACATGTCCACCACATATGGTAAAAAGTACCACAATCATATTTACATTTCCAACATTTGGGTGAGCAATTATACATCTTAGATAGTCGGTGTGGTGCGAGATGCCATCTATAGAACATCTTATAACAATTTTCCTTAAAAGAGATAGATTTAAAGATTTTAACTGTATTCCACAGAGAGTCCCATTTGTTTAGATGAATAGAGTAACCAAAGTTTTCTGCCCATCTTATCATAGTATCTTTGACCAGTGTATCAATCATTTTTTCATTTAACAATATAGTATAAAATTTACTAAGCAGCTTGGAGTCGCCAGAGGAAAGTATTTTATCAAGTGGAGTATCAGTAGTCGTGAATCCCCCCTCTTTGGTGAGATCTTTGAAGTGTGAATATATTTGTTGATACTTCCACCAGTCTAAAATTATAGCCTTCTGATACTAATTTCCCTAATGGTTTCAATGAGAGGTCAACATTCAGAAGGTGTCTATAAGTTATAACATTTGGAGTTTCACTTATATGGGAGCTATAAATGGGAGCAAGATGGCGGCGACCAGCAAAGACGTTAGCTGAATGCAGCCCGGCTAGCGTCGAATGTATTCCAGGTCCCAAGAGGGTGTTTCCACTTCAAGACCACCCGCTGGGAGCAGAAGATATCCCAGAACTGATCCGGGGCACTCAGGTGCGGTTCCCCCTCCTCGTGAGGGGTTGAAATCCCTGGGGAATTCCCGTGCGGCTGAGACTCTGGAAGATCCGGATGGAGATCGAGCTGCGTCTACCCCTCCAACTGTGAGTGGCCTCTTTCCACCAGATAGCCCCTTCAAAAATATAAATCAAGCAAACTCACCGAAAAGAATCTGCTCCTCTCTAATTACTTCTTCAGCCTAATCGCCATTATCTGCCTCTTGGAAAGGGCTGCAGTTTCATTTTCTCTTCGTTAAAGGCAGATTAACTCTAAAACATCCGTTTTACTTCTGATAGGGTTTTCGGACTCTGTTGGCTTAAAAGTGGGTACAATACGCCATCTACTGGACCTTTCTATGTATGCAACTACACATACATTTCTTGAAAGTAGCAAGCCAACTTGAACATGATTAAACTAGCTCCTGTTAATCCCTCTGAGACTTTGTAATATTTCTGAGAAGAGGCAACTGATCTTTTAACCTCCACAATATAGTAAATATACTACGCTGTATTGTAAATCTCCAGCAATGAGCAAAACTCCACCCATAAAAAAAAGTCTGCTTCTATATCTCTGGCCCATCCAACGACCATGTCTCAGCAAACAAGTCAATCTAGCCAAATTCTAGATGCACTTAACCAGTTGAACTTAACCCAGGCCAAGCTGGTATCAGACCAAAGCACCGGGTTCTCTAATTTAAGAGCAGAAATGAAAGAGGGTTTTTCGAATGTGGATACTAAACTAGAAACCTTTGGTGGACGTTTAAAAGCCTTGGAAGATAATATGAACGTTACCGACTTCTGTCTAGAAGAAATTGAAGCCACAATGGAATCAACAAGCAGACTGGTCCTCACGCAGGAAATCGAAGCCTCTTCCAAAATTTTAAGGATACAAAACCTCACTGCTGATAAAGATGAAAACCTCTACACTATAGTTGGAGAAAGCCTGGCCACCCTACTTGAGGCACCCGTTGAAGAATTCCTTCGTGAGGTAGACGTGATCTACTGTCAACCTACAGCTTATACCAGAAGAAACAAACTTCCTCCGGAGGTAATAGTCAAACTAGTCAGAAGATACACCCGAGATTGCATCCTCAAGGTTATCCGAGACAAAGAGGTGGAAATTAATAAATCCAAAGTGACAATATTGAAAGACGTCCCCTGGGATGTCCGTCAACTGCGAAAAGAATATACATTTCTTACTAAACTTCTGCTCAAGCATGACATAAGATACAAGTGGCTCTACCCCCAAGGTCTCTCTTTCCAATGGGAAGGGAAATTACAGAAAATTGAATCCCACCAGAAAGCTAGAAACTTCGCAAAAAAAAACAACGCAGGGAAGTTGGGCTACTCTCCCTCCTCCTCTTCACCATCTTCCTCCGAAGGCGAGGGTAGGGCCGATAGTCAAACCACCACCAAAGATGACAGCCGAGAAAATCAGACCCCTAAACAAGAGATCCCAAAGCAGGATCAAGATTCTCATGGCACAGTGGGAGGTGCCAGGTCGAAACACTATCTCAGGCCAAAACCAGGGAAGAAGAAATATCGTTGGAAGTAAAATAAGATGGCCCAGAAAATCCTAACATGGAATATCAATGGATTGAACACCCCACAGAAGCGTCGGAAGACTTTTAATCTCCTCCCAAAACAACAATGTTCAATCATCTGTTTACAGGAAACCCACATATTGAGAAAGCATGAACAATATTTAATCCAAAACAAATTGGGGAATTTATTTTCCACATCAAACAAAGTAAAGAAGCAAAATGGGGTGGCACTATATATTAAACCAGAGCTCTTCCCAACCCTTCTGGAAAAAGATGAAGCAGGCAGATGGATCCTTGTCCAGGCAAATATCCAATCTAAAGAAACAATTATTGTTGGTATATACACCCCCAATGATAATCATGGAAGACAAACCCTTTTCGAAGAATTGGCCAAGAAACTGCTGCAATACGAAAACTATCAGTTAATAATATTGGGAGATTTCAATGCTGTACATACTCCATCTGTAGATAGGAAAACATCCAAAAGGAAAAAATCCATGATCTCATCTTCCACACTGCCTAAATCGTTTCTGGACATGTCTGACATTTTAGAACTTCAAGATATTTGGAGAAGGAAAAATCCACTAAAAGACGGTTTCACCTTTTATTGAAGACAATATGCCTCTTTCTCCCGTATAGATATGTGCTGGGCTACATCCGATCTTCTGCTAAATACAAGGGATATAGAAACTTTGCCCCGAACAATATCTGATCATAATGCCATTTTATGGACACTGAAATCTTCGGGTAAGCCCAGACACTGGAAAATCAACTCAGCCTTGTGGACGGATAAATAATTTATTTTAGAGGCAGCCAAAGACTTGAACCTATATTTTGAAATGAACCTGAACAAGGGTACACCATTGAAAACGGTGTGGGATGCCTCAAAGCCCTATTTTAGAGGTTTTGTCATTCAATATATGGCAAGACGGAATAAAGAGAGGAAAAAGCAATTTGAATCAATTCTTAATACGATGAAAAAGCTTGAAACGGATCTAATTCACGATCCCCGCAATGAGCAGCTGGACAAAGACTTGGCTTCTTGTAGGCATGAACTAAATCTGATTCTGACTGCAGATATAGCTCACAAAATCAAGTTGGCCAAACTGAATTTTGTGGAAAATGCAAACAAACCAGGCAGATGGTTAGCCTACAGGTTAAAAAAGGTACAATCTCAAAAACTCATATTATCACTCAAAGATAAAACTGGGGAAAATCAGACAGCGCAGTTACAAATCCAAAAAATTATAGAGGCATACTTATTCAAGCCGGAGGCGATCGACAAAGATGCCATCTTTCATTATCTCGAACAAGCCAATTTCCCAAAACTTACTGAAGAACAGAGAGCCCAGACGAACGCTCCTATTACAATGATGGAAATAACAGAGGCTATCAACCACCAAAAAATGAACAAGGCCCCTGGTCCCGACTCAATACCGGCTCAATTTTACAAAAAATTCTCGGAGATAGTCTCTGGAAATATGAAAAATCTTTTTACATCCATTTTAGAAGGTGAAGACATACCAGATTCCTGGAAATTATCACATACGACACTGATTCCTAAAGAAGGGAAATCAAAAGATTTGATACAGAACTACAGGCCAATTGCCCTTCTAAATGAGGATTACAAAATCTTTGCAACCATTTTGGCTAATAGATGGCGGACGATCCTACCCCCTTTGATATCACATGAAATCAGTCTGGCTTTCTTCCGAAAAGGCATCTTCAATCCAACATCAGAACTTTTCTCAATGTGTTGGAATATTACGAATCCCACCCCGAGAAGCAAGTAGCTTTCGCATTCATTGATGCTGAGAAAGCTTTTGATAATGTATCCTGGTCTTTACTTAAAACTCAGTTAGATTATCTACAATGTGGCCATAGAATGCTGCGAGCAATTGAACAAATCTATTCCACCCAAAATACCAGGATTATAGTCAATGGCCACCTTACAGACAAAGTCAACATATATAAAGGTACCAGGCAAGGATGCCCCCTCTCTCCCCTCTTGTTTATACTAACTCTGGAGGTACTCCTTCATGTTATAAGAAAAACCCCTGGTATCCAAGGCCTACAGAGCAAAGGAGAAGTTTATAAGGTACAAGCTTTTGCAGATGATTTGTTGGTAATTATGGAGAATCCCCAGACCTCCTCTTTAGAACTCTTGAAGACTTTGGAGGCATACTCTAAAATTTCTGGATTAAAGGTAAACAGAGATAAAACATTGTTGCTTACTAAAAATATGACCTCATCTATGATTGAAAAACTGGTAAATCAATCGGGTTTCCAACATGCCAGTAAGGTAAAATATCTGGGTATTACTGTATCTAATCGTTGTAACTCTTTACTTAAAGATAACTATGTTAATGTTATAAAAACAATCAAAGCTGACTTCGAAACTTGGTCAAGACTCCAATTATCCTTAATGGACAGAATTGCTGCAGTTAAAATGAATGTTTTACCTAAACTGCTTTTTTTATTTCAATCCTTGCCTATATTACCTAATTTTAAGATCATTACGGATCTGGAAAAAAGTATACGTATATTCATATGGCAAAAGAAAAAAGCAAGATTTAAAAATGTCTATCTACAGGATAGAACCAAAACTGGTGGCTTTGCCCTTCCTAATTTAGTATTATACTACAAGGCTGCTGCCATGACCTGGATTAAAGACTGGATTCTGATGACAAACAAAAGAATTTTGCAGCTTGAGAGTTATGGCCTAGACAAGGGCTGGCATTATTACATGTGGTATAAGGGTAACATACCTACTCTCTTCAAAAAACATTGGATAAGGAACGCCCTAGTTAAAATATGGTTATCGATTAAAAAAACAATTCTACTCTAAAGCACCATTGTGGCTATCTCCGCTGGGAGCGATTTATAGCTCCCATATAAGTGAAAGCTGCATCTAGTAGTTTTATGCCTTGTATCATATCCCCAAATGTGAAACAGAGAAGGGCCTCCAGGGCAGACCTCAGTGCTCAGGTAAGCATATTCAAGGAGAAAGACTGAGATCTCAAGCCAATTAGGATGCAACAAGAAACAACAGGTTTCATGAACAAGAGAAGCTTCACTCCTCTACTTTCACAACAGACTTGTAAAGTATTGTGGGGAGTCACAGATGTCCAACGT
Source organism: Phrynocephalus guinanensis (assembly GCA_037367245.1). NCBI lineage: Eukaryota > Metazoa > Chordata > Lepidosauria > Squamata > Agamidae > Phrynocephalus > Phrynocephalus guinanensis. The sequence goes on along the minus strand of CM074735.1, from coordinate 54,969,728 downwards.
TACTTTATAGACATCAGGAAGCAACTTTTATCTGGTTTGGTGTGCTGATGTATATGGAGCATATAGGCTAAAATCATCTTGTGTATGTTTTTAAATGGTGATGATGTCACCTTCACACAATGCCAATCTTTAATTTGGACTCTTTTAAAGAGAAAGGGTGAAAATATTTTAAAAAGTAAACAAAAATAAATAAAATATAATCCAATCAAAAGTTTCCTAACCTCCACCTACATATTCCAAGTCTCCCTAGGGATCCATTTTGACTAAGAAAAGATCTTTGGGATCCTCAAGATGAGAAGGAGAGCTTTTAATATTCAAAACATACTGGTGGTCCAGGAACTTTTTTGATAATAAAGATTTGCCCCTGTCACCAACGACCCAAATCTTTTGAAGTAAAAACAGATCGTGAGGGATCCTGGGAGCCTCAGGAAGGGGAAGATAAGACGCTTTAAATTAAAATTATTTAACATCATGGACTAATGACATTATCGTCTTCTATACCTGTTTTGTTGTACTGTATTTAAGAATTTCAGTCTTAGAATCCAAGGGAAACAAAAGAAATAAAAATCGCTGTAACACTACCAGAAAAGAGTTACTGAAATAGTAATATTTACTCCACTTCAAATAATAGCAATAAGGTATGGAAGATCCACTTGAGTGATCCTATCATATAAAATAATGTTACTGGAATGGTGAAGTGATATCAAGTTACATTTTTCTGAAAAGAGATTTTCTCAAATAGATAGCATTATTCTTTCACTAAAAATTGTTATATTATTGGCTCTATCTTATTTGAAAATAAAATTTTCATTCTCCTGAAGGATAAACAAGTTATTTTCACAGAAAGCTTTTGTCAAGAGATGGAACTGTTTAATGAAAACCAAAAGCAAATGAATCAGAACAAAATTCATTCCTGCTCCAGACTAATCACGTCAGTAAGATAGCAGAGAATTGCAATTCCAAGGTTATAAGCCACAGCAAAGTAGAATTTACTCTGACTGTGCTACCTCAAACTTAATGTCCACATAATCCAGGCCCCCAATGGTAAAATGAATCATTTAGCATATTACATACCATAGAATACTAGAACATTGAAAGAGAGCTGTGAGCGTAATGAAGCTTTGTGAAGAAAGTGATAATGATGGTGGTGCTGGGAGAACTGTTTGGGAAGCTTCATTATATAATTCTTATAATTAAACACACACATCAATTCACAGGGCAAATCCATTGTCATCATTATTGTTTGTTGGCACAAGCTTAAAATAAGTGTAATGTTAGCAGAAGAGGCATACAGATTAGTAAAACATACACATGCGTGTTTTGTCCAAATATATGTATCTAGGCATTATACAACTTGAAAACAATTCAATAATGATTTAAAATTGAGAAAAGAAGCATCACAACAGAAATCACAATAAAACTACAAATGCAAACATAAATCTAGCATGATAAAAATACAAAGTCATCTTGTAAAAATTCAATGGCTGAAATCTAACAGTAAACTACAACTTGAGTTGATCCATTTGAATCATGGGGGATTTGATAGGTCAACAATGTTTGTAAATTCCATTGATTCAGTGGGCTTACTATAATTGCAACTTACTGTTAGAGGAAGATGCCAAAGTCAGGCAGGGAATGAAACAAGTGTTACAAGCATTAAAATATACAGTGGTTAGAGATGGGGACGAATCAGAAAAAAGGTAATTATACTACGGCGTCTTTGTGGTTACTGCTGCTGCAACTTCTGAAGCTATTATTATATAAATCAATTAACTTCCTACATTTCTTCATGAGAACCCTTGAGAGTATATTTTATATTTTTAATTTCTATACTTGAAAATTCTGTTAAGCTGTCATTGACATCATCATCATCATCATCATCATCATCATCATCATCTTCTTCTTCTTCTTCTTCTTCTTCTTCTTCTTCTTCTTCTTCTTCTTCTTCTTCTTCTTCTTCTTCTTTGAGCTGCAGAGGTGGAAGGGAATCTATGGATCATGAAGGCTAGCCCCTGTCAAGGAGGCACAGCGGGGAATCAAACTCCTATCTTCTGCCCCCAAAGCCAGATACCTAAACCACTGAGCTTTCCACTTGATGTTCAAATGAAATCTGGAAGCAGAGTGGACAAAAGTTTGGAGCAAAGGTAGAAGTAATGGAGATCCCAGAAAGAACACCTTCAGTGTTAGTACTGATACATCCTCCTTTGAGAATAAGATTTAGATTGGCATATTTGACTAGGAAATGTGTCCAGGAACTCCTTCCAGTGTTTATGATAGTGATGGGCAGCCTGCAGCCTGTGGACTACATGGAACTCCCCAGGGCTCAAAGTTGCCCCTTCGGTATGCTTGAATCTCCCTCCCACTATTAAAAATTGTTTTGGAGAAACTTTGGCTCACATCTTGTGTCCTTGAAAGCTATAGGGGCAGTTTTGCTGTGGTTTCGAGAGGACCCAGTATCCCTGTGGCCTGTGCCTGCTCAATAGTTAAAAATCATCTTCTTGGCTACTAGAGGGAATGAGAGGCTTTTCAAGTAACTTCACCATTTTTGTAGGACAACTGTGCTAAAGGTAAGTGGCACAGGACTGAACGTGACCCTTCAAGGTCCAGAGATGGATGTGTATGGCACCTGGACTTCTAAAGATACCCGCTCCTAGTCCAGGATCTAATCAGGATCTAGTTCAACATCTAATTTAATAGATCTGAATGAACTGAATACATGTGGTAATTCTTTTAATACACACCATACTTTTCTGTTTTACTGATTTCCTTCTGCTAAACATTTTCTGGAATATATTGTATCATATGCTGGCATTAAATCTGGCAAGTACAAATACTATTAGAAGTAACTGCTGTATGTGTTATCTTTACAAATAATAGATTTCTTGATAGCTCTGGTGATCTAAATTCCTCTGTTGCTATTAAGGCCAGACATCCAATGATTTGTTTCCTGTATGGTCAATTAACAAAATAAGACACCATTAATAATAAGACTGAATTTTTACTAGGAGTACAATCCCAAGCATGTCTAGTCAGAAGCAAATCCTCTTTAGTTTATTTCTTTTAAAACTAAAATTAGTCGGTGATACTTATTTTAAGTGAATGTGTGCATGATTGCAGCCTAAGTCAATACTTGTGGTTTGTCTCTGTTGTGAGTCATGGTGTCATAGTTTCTGAAGGCTTTTGCACCCTTTCAACATGGAGCGTTCTTGTTTAAATATTTTCCAGGTTTGTTAATTGGACATGGTGGTGTGATTTCTTTTCAGCAATAACTACAAAATTGGACTCTTCTTTTCCAGTTGGGGAAGACAATGATTTTCAGCAAATTGCATTCTTATTCTGTGCAGGCTAGCTAGAAATCAGAGATGCAGCAGACATGATCCACGGGAGGTTCCATCACTGGTTTCTTTTGCAGCAACTCTCTGCCATTCCCCACAGCAGAAAGCTGCCATTAATGAAACCGGTGGAAGAAGCTTAGTGTGTGTGCATTACTAACTGTGCCCAAGTTAAAATTCTGGCTGTATAGCAGCCAATTTGTTTTTATTATTATTAAAATTTTATTTTATGAAAAAAAGAAATTAATAAAAATTAATCTAGGATCCCTTAGGATCTAGAACAATAAAAGTAATGATGTTCTTAAAGCCTACATTAAAACATACACAACATACATAGCCAAAATAAATGTATGTGTAGCCAAGATAATAAAATGTCTACTGTACAGAGCAATTCTAATATGACAGAAGTAGGACAATCCATGGTATAGGAATTGTCAGCTCAAAAGTTGTGCTGAATAACCAGAAGAATGAAAGACAGGAACACATAACTGTGTGTATGTGCATTCTTCTGACATACAGTATTCTCTTTTTTTTTCTCTTTTCCAGTTGATGGGTTTTTCCCCCATTTTTCTTTCTACTGGCCATAGGGCAGCATATGGTATTTATTCCCTGATCTGTATATCCAGCAATAGAAGTGATTTGGATCACCAGAGTTTAAAGTTACCTCTGGTCTATGGCTGACACGCAGACAGCTACCCAATACAAGGGTATTAGGTTTCCATCTTCATGCTAACAATTGGATATGGGCACAATTTTTTTAAAAATGAAACATTCATTGAAAAATTGCTATTTTTTAAATGCAGTGATCCTCACCCAGCCATGCTGCCACCACTGCCGCTTCCCACACAAACCTCACTGGAGATGGAGTCGAGCCAAGCCTCGGAAGCAGCTGCCAGGCAAGAGGTGCACTTCCCAGGCAGCCACTTTTGAAGTTTGGATCACTTCCATCGCCTGGGCTGTTTGCGAGAGTAATGGCGGCAACAGGACTGTTTGCAAGGAAAGCGGTGGCAGCAGGGCTGAGCAAGGATCACTGCTGAAGCTGCTGGGGAGAAGACAAACCAAGCTGCTTTTCTCCAGCCTGTCCCCTCTTCCTTTCAGCATTTGGGTACCTGAAAAGGAGGAGGGGACAGGGAGCCGCAGCCAGCACAAGGAGGGAAGCTTTTACCATGCCCCAGCCCAGCAAAGAAGGGGGAAAGCTTCTCACCATTGCTGGGTTGGGGATAAACCCTTTGAGTCACTGGCAGCTGAAGTCTGCTGCACACAGCTGTGTCAAAATCAGCTGTCTGTCAGCTGCAGGTGGAACTGTCAAGCCCCACACACAGAATACACACACAGAGTTCAGTCCTTTGCCAAGGTCTTTAGTGAAGAATCAAGCAAATTCAAGTTCTTTGCCAACAATCAGGTGCCAGATAAATAATAGAATTGAAACCACAGCAATTACCAATCCAGGTCAACACCAGAATGTTTCACGGAAGCCAGATGCCAAGCTGAAGGGAATCGATAAAGCCGTTGTCAAGGAAACTAGTCCGAACTCAAAGGAAAATAGAGTCAGGAACAGACAGGAACGTGGTCACAAGTTTAAGTGACGTGTTGCTCCCATGGAGAGCTCAAGGTGAGCTTGCCAGCTATATTCCAAAACAGGGGACATGCCCTTACTCCTGGGAAGGCTTCTGCTAGTACTCAGGGCTATCTGACCCGATTCTCTGTCTAGAATCAAAGACTCTTTCTCTAGCTATCCTTGTAATACGTCCTTGCAGAATCCTGCTCATGGCCCTTCTAGGAGGCGGAGATATGTTTTCAGCTGAGTCATCAGACCCAGCTGCTTGCTGACTGGAGCTGCAAGTCTCTTCCAGCAGCTCTTCACCAGTTAACCCCTCAGAGTAGGTTCTGTGGCAGGCAGGGTCCTGACAGGAACAGCCTTTGGCTGTCCATTGATTAAGGGGGTTTGGGACAGCCTTCCCATAGGAATGCTCTGAAAATATATTAATCTGTTCCCTCCAGAATGGATTAATTGATTTTCAATGCATTCCTATGGGAAATGGCACTTCGCAAGACAATTTTTTCATAGAATGAATTGCCCCATGGGATGAATTAAATTTGTCTTATGAGGTACCCCCCTCTCTGTGTGTATTTGCATTCATGTATTTGTACATCTTATGTGCTTCAGACTTTGGATTTGACGCAGGGATGACAAAATTTCATTGGCTAGGTATTGGCTAGTTATGATGGAAGGATAAAGATGAAGTGATGTCTTAGCTGTGTGGACCAACATCATTTAAGTCATGTAAATAGAGAAGGACAAAAACCTTGAAACCATGGGAATACCCCCTTTTTGCATTAGGTTGATGAGTTATTATATTCTGTACAGATTCCAGTTTTACAGACAGTTATAACTGACATTCTTGAGCTGCATCCATTAGTTTACTATTTATTTTAGCTTTCAAGAAGTCAAGATAGAATATTTGCACATTTATGTTAAAGAGACATTTCTGAATCTGGAATGTATTACCCAAGGAATTCAAAGGCAGTGGCAGAGGGCAGAGTCTGCATATACAAGGAAATTAAAAGGAAATTTACCAGTCTCAGGCCTTTCATTTTTAACTCCAGTCCAGCTAGCACAAAAAGAGGGGAGATCCCTGTATAATACCCCTAAAATATTCTGAAGGAGATTGGGATACTTTTTTTTCAGGGGCATTTGCTAAACTAGCATGACTATGACATATCTGTTTCTAAATTAGCCATGCATTTCCCATTTATACAAAACATTGCACTCAGTATACATATTGTTTTCTCAATCTCTCAAAACAAAACAAAACAAAACAAAACAAAACAAAAACCTCAGTCTGATGCAGCATTCAACAATATCTGAACTTTACTGTTACTTATTGATTTTTATTTTTCATAACAACTTAAAAGTGCACTTAATGCATATTTACACTAGGGTAGTGTGCAAGTCTGATTAAAATGAAAATAATAATAATAATATCTCCAGATGTCAAGACAAGGAAAGGAACATTAACATTAAAACAGGTATATAGGTATATATCAAGGAATAAAATTATGTAGCTGAAATAAACCTAATTTCTCCTTTCTGTATTTGAAATAACACTTCCTTCTCCATGTCAAGAAATAAGAGCTGCTAGACTATACAAGAAAAATGTGGAAGAAAACTATCAGTTTGCGACTGGCTGATTTCCATTTGTTCATTGATAGCATGATGCAATGGGAAATGTCATTTAACTCAGAGACCCATGACCCCAAATGGTAGTTCTTCCTTCCCACTAGAGACTCTTCTACTTTTGAAAACTTATGTAATCACTTTGAACTGATGCTGAAAGTAAAGACCAACTGAACACATGTGATCGGACACATGCAAAGTGGTGCTTTGGTGAAGCACCTTCACTCTTGCCTCATGAGGGAGGATACACATATGGACAAGCTATATTCAGACTCACTTCTCTCCACAAAGCCAAAACATTTCTACCATCACTCCACCACCCCACCACCTCTCTTTCTCCTTCTCCTCCTTCTCAAGCAGACCTCTTGTTTATTTTTTATTTTTTGAAATAGCTTAACAAGCATTACAGGACAAACAGAAAAGATGAAGAAATTAGTGCCTTGACTGATGAAGGAAAGCCTTTTTGGGCAGTGGCTTTGAACTGTGCCACCTACAGGCATTTCAAATAGAACTGCAATTAGAGGGCTCCCTGCTGGACCCACTCTGCCTATATGGCCATTTATATGGAAGAAAACTGAGTTCACAAGAGAGTGCAAATTAATTTTCATTAAAAGTTTGGTCTTCTCCCTTCCTGCAAGGTGCTCGGGTGTGCCAATCCATGGTGAGGGATTGAACAACTCAGTGGCTCCTTCTGTCCCAGTTTCTCTGTCCCAAACTTCCTGCTGGGGCCCGAGCAAGGCACAAGAAAAGGAAGCAGATAAAGGAAATTGGGGGGCCAATTTTTCAGAGGAAGCGGATAAAGGAAATTGGGTGAGCCAACGCAGAGGGGGGCTCATCTGTTTATTTCCCCCACTGGGGATCAAGAGGCAAGAAAAATATGTCAAAGAGAGAGGGGTAGATGGAGGGATGGAGGGAAGGAGTGTGTGTGTGAGAGAGAGATAGAGCATATAAAGCACCTCTTTTGCTTTGTTGAAAGAAGGAAAAGGTTGGATCAAAATATAAAATATCCCCATACACATTTACTGTGACAGAAAACTGGAGCTCAATCAAATTAAACAGATGTTCCAGTCTGTGTAGATAATCAATATCAGCAGTGTGTAAGGTGATATGACTACAAGATCCATACATAGTCTGAGAAATTGGAAGACCACTCTTCTTGTGCTGTTATCAAGACACCCAGGCACAAAAATACAAAGAAGCCTGTCACTCACCAGATTTAAAGAATATGAAAAAAAGAGAGAATACAAATTGCAGATTTCATCTATTTGCATTTTTGTGAGCTTAAATCAAATCCTTATTTTATCTTTCATGAAATTTGCAGAATAGCTGGGTAATTAATATATTGAGACTTGTATTTCACACTTTCTTCCGCTCTGGGCAAAACACAAATATGCATGAGCAGTTCAAGAAAATGACATGCTTTAAAATTAATGGTAGAATCCGATCACAGTTTTATTCATGGAGAGAGGAGGAAAATATGAAGGGAATTCAAATTTTGCTGAACGATTCCTTCAGGCAGTACCATATCGGTTTCAATAACATTTAAGCAAAAGAAGCAGAAACATGCTTGAAAAACAACCTTGAGCTTTTCAGGTAACACAACTTGGAACAAGAAAACAGCAAGTTTTCTGAACTTTGATAGAAAGTTCAGAAGCTGCAAAGAAACCTTGAAAACTGAGGACAAGCAAACTAGGGATGGGTGCCTTACAAAAATGACATGCTGTTTTATTGTTTTGTAAGCTTACAAATCCTTACAAAATGAAATGAAACAGCAAACATTGTGTTGTCAAGAAATTAAATGAAACACCATTTTTTGTTTTGGAAATGAAATGATTCGTCCTAGCCTCTTGAGAACAGGATGCTTATTTTTAAACTGATTGATTTGTTTTTCTTCCTTCCCCTGCCTCACCTGTTGAAATAGCTTACAACAGAGCGTAAAAAGGCTGCAAGGGTGACAGAGGGGTGGGGTCATGGTCATCGTCGTTGGTGGTGGGAGGGGCAGCGATGACGGAGGTAATGGCGGTGGAGGTGGGGTCGGGTCGGCGGTGGCAGGGGCGGCAAGGGCGATGGTGATGGGGACGGTGGTGGTGGGGGGTCAGGGGTGGGGTGAGGTCAAGGGCAGCAAGGGTGACAGGGTCAGGGTTAGCGGCGGCAGCGGTGGTGGTGGGAGGGGCAGGGATGGGGTTGGTCTTGGCTTCGGGGTTGGCGGAGGTGGGGTCAGGGGCAGCAGGGGGCAGCGGCAAGGGCAGCGATGGCAATGGCGATGGTAGGGTCGGTCTGGCACCCGACATGCTCCCTGACCCTCCACTCCCCCCTCCACAAATTCCTCATGGCTGGTCCAGCAGAGGGGGAAGTGGGGGGGGGCAAGGAGCATGTTGCATGCCAGGTGAAAGCTCTTTCCGTGCCACCTTTGGCACGCTTGCCATAGGTTCGCCATCCCTGATCTATGTTATGTCAGTTAAAAAACTTCTTTTTACCTGGCGCTGAAATGTCATCAGTGTTGGCACCAGGCGGATCTCACTTGGGAGGGCATTCCATAGCCTGGGGGCAGCTGCCGAAAGGCCCTGTACCTGTGGTGTCCAAACTTCAGCCCTCCCGATGTTTTGGACCACAACTCCCACAGTCCTTTGTCATTGACAATACAGGATTGGAATTCTGGGAGTTGTAGTCCAAAACATGTGGAGGGCTGAAGTTTGGACGCCCCTGCCCTATACCTACAAGCTATCCCTTTCACCTCCTTGAGGGATGGCTCTTTCAGGAGGGCCCCCTGGCTAGATCTTAATTGCCAAGTAGGTTCATATGGAAGGAGACGGTCCTTCCAGTATCTAGGTCCTAAGCCATTTAGGGCTTTATACATCAAAACAAGCACTTTGAATTGGGTTTGGGCAGCAACTGGGAACTAGAGATGGGCACGACCAGGAAAAATGACGTTTTGAGTTGTCGTGTGTCGGAGCCGGCCCGTTTCGGCTCGTTTCCATTTGTCGCGAAATTTCTCAAAAATGTGTCATTTTGTTTATTGTTTTTTCGTCTGTCATTAGTACTGGTTTGGGGGGGGGGTAGCGGGCTCCTGGAGGCACCTCTCTGGGGTGGGTGGGTGCCTCCTCTGGCCCGCTGCAAAGGGAAAGCTGGTTCCTGGAGGCACCTGGGGTGAGTGCCTCTTCTGGCCCGCTATGAAGGGAAAGCGGGCTCCTGGAGGCACCTCTCTGGGGTGGGTGCCTCCTTTGGCCCGCTACAAAAGGGTATGCATAGCTAATTGGATATGCATTGCATACCAGTTGCAGTGACAGGCAGAGGCACCTCTCTTTCTTTTGGGTGGGTGCCTCTACTCTGACTCACTAAGAACGACAGCATATTGGCATACAGGTGTACAGTGCACTTGGGCTGGAGAACGAAGTGAGAGAGGACCCCTATGGGCGCCCTGTGACTCACTAAGAAGGGAAGTGTACTTCCATGTAGTGCAATGTGAGTACACAGATCTGGCTTAGGGTTAGGATTAGCGCAAGGGCTAGGCTTAGGGTTATGGGTAAGGTTAGGGTGAATTAGTGGGGTGCACCTCTGGGTGCCTCTCTGACCCACTAAGAAGGACAGTGTACTAGCATATGGGTTAGGGTTAGGGTTAGGGTTCGGGTTCGGGCTAGGGTTAGTGGGCTTTTTATGCCCGACTGGCACATTCCAGAAGTCTCGGTTAAAACCTGGCCAAGTGGCCATGCAATTGGTGGAATGGCTCCAAAAATTTGCATGGTCCACTCCCATGGCCAGCCCATCATTGCGCAGGTGTAAAAAAATAAATAAAAATAAAATAAAATAAAATCAATGGAGACATTTGGTTGCAAGAAAAACCCACTGCTGCTACTGTAAAAATTCAGGCAGTTTTAAAATAGCTATTTTCGCATGTTTCTGTGGTGCTTTGGTGTGTTTTTGGACCACAATTTCAAAAAAAATATTGCGGATGCCATTTTGGATCCCCCCGCACTGCATGGCAAATGGAGATGCCGAGGATGCCCCCTCCCAGCCCGGTACCAGCAGCCCAGGACAGGAGGGGGGAAAGGCTGGGGACCCCCCCCCAGAAACCACCCCTCTGGTAGGTGCCCTCACTCAGGCAGGCATATTTTCGCCTGCTTTTTTGGCCAGGAATCGGGGTTTTTTTTTAATTTTTAAAACTTTTTTTCTGTGCCGCTTGGCATCGCGCAATTGCTGCGATGCCAGGAACGACAACGACAAATCAGACCCAATTTTTCTTTTATCGGTTCGAGTTCAAGTTCTGGCGGAGTAATTGTCGTTACCGTTTCCATTACATAACGGAAATGAGGAACGGAAACGGAAACAAGAATTTCGCCAAGTCGTGCCCATGTCTACTGGTAACCAATGAAGGTTATACAGAATCGGCATGATATGGTTGGTCCCTAGCGGCCCCACCACTCACCAGTTGTCCTGTGCGACTCTGAACGAGTTGCAATCGCCGGACCATCTTCAAAGGCTGCCCCATGTAAAGCACATTGCAGTAATCAATAAAGGTTGTTACTAGTGCATGCGTAATTGTCATGAGGCTCTGCTCGTCCAGGAAGGGGTGTTGCTGGTATATTTTCCACAGCTGAAGACAGGCATTCCTGGCCACCGAGTTCACTTGGGCTTCCAGAGTTAGATCGGGGTCAAGGAGCACCCCCAAACTGAAGAGCCTGTCCCTTAGGGGGAATGCAACCCTGTCCAGAACAGGGAGATGGCCCTCTGGTGAAGCACCCACTAACAGCTCTTCTGTCTTGTCTGGATTGAGGTTCAATTCATTAACCCTCATCCAGTCTATTATCTGGCCCAGACATGAGTTCAGCACAGAAACAGCCTCACCTGGACTAGTGGAAAATGAGAGGTACAGCTGAATATCATCAGCATATTGCTAACTCCTCAACCCAAACCTCCTGATGACCTCTCCCAGCGGTTCCATGTAGATGTTAAACAGCATGGACAGTATTGAGCCCTGCAGAACCCATGACATAAATGCCATGGGGCAGAACTGTCACCCAGCATCACCTTCTGGACATGGTCAGCCAGGAAAGAGCAGTACTACCACAAAGCAGTGTCTCCAACTCCCATTCTGGCCAGCCTATCCAGAAGGGCACCATGGTTGATGATGTAGAAAGCTGCTGAGAGGTCCAGGAGTATCAACAGGGTTGCACTCCCCCTGTCTCTCTCCCAGCAAAGGTCATCGATCATACAGGTTGACCAATGCAGTCTCCAACCAAAGCCCGTCCTGAGACCTGATTGAAATGGATCCAAAAAATCCATTTCATCCAGCAGCAACTGGAGTTGCCTGGTCACTACCTGCTCCAACACCTTGCCCAAGAAAGGTTTGCTACTGGTTGGTAGTTAACCTGAGCCCAGATTTTTTTTAAAGGAGTGATCTAATTACTGCCTCTTTCAAGGTGCCAGGGACAACTCCCTCTCTTAAAGAGACATTCACAGTCTCATGGGCCCAGGTGCAAACTCCCCTGGCAGGTCTTTTAATTAGCCAAGAAGGGCAAGGGTCAAACAGCATGATGGTAGAACAGACAGATCCAAGCACCCTGTCCACATCCTCGGGTCTCAATAATTGGAACTCTGTGAGGGTCTTGTCATTTGTAGTATCCACCAAGTTCTCTATCTTCTGTCTAGTCCCTGTTTCCATTTCCCCAGTTGTCCTCCAAAGGTGACTCTAGACTGGCATATGACTTGTTGGTAGGCAAAACTGTCATAATATGTAGAATTGACAAATTGTATGTATTGTATATTTAACAGAGTGAAAAGAGAATTGTAAAATGGAGTCAGTCAAAACTGCAGTGTCATGATGTTAGCCACAAGTGCATGGAATTAGAAATCACCAGCAGGTTAAGTGATTTAGCACAGGTGGGATAGTTAATGACATCATGGTGTGTCAGAATGTGATTGGTCTGCAGACCCTATCCTGGGCTCACAAGGTAACTATTTTCATAGGGCAGAAAAGTATGCATTTGTTCTCTATATTGATGGCAGGATAGCTCAATGGATTCTGTTCCTCACTGGCCTTCCAAGGAGCAGAGCTAGTCTGTACAGCCTTGGACAAGCTGCACAGTCCCAGAATGCCCCCGGGAGAAAGGAATAGTAAATAATTTCTGAGTACCCTGTACCTAGAAAACCCTGGATTGGTCTGCCACAAATCTGAATTGACTTGATGGTATACAATTACTCTTCTTCCCTATACTTGAACTTTGCTCCACAAGCTTGATAAGCAGAGCAGCTTTTAGGTTGGTTTTCTTCTGTCCCCTGTTTTCCAGGCAGCTGACATTTCTTGCTGTCAGTAAGAGTGAGGCTGCTTATAAACTACACTTCTGCCTTTGTCTGTTTTATAATTCCCTTTCTAAATTGTCTATTACTTCTGGTTCCACCTGGAAGGTGAAAACCACTGAAAACTTCGTAGTGTTCTGCAATATTTGGACCCATGATCCCTGTAGCACAGAGGTTAATCTGTAGTCCTGCAATCAAGTCTCTGCTCATGACCCAAGTCCAATCCTGCATATGAAACTGAAAGGTTCAGATAGCTGGCTTAAAACTGACTCAACCTCCTGTCCTCCAACTGTTGGTAAAATTAGTATCCTGCTTGCTGGTGGAGCAAAGCGTTCTTTGCATACTTATGCCTATAAGTCAAAACAAACAAACAAACTTATTTCCATATCAATGCCAGGAATGTGGGAAGTGTTTCTGGGTTTTTTTCTGCCTTATTTGCCAAAATAACTTGGCTGTCTTTGAGTATTATGCACCTTGAATTTTGTGCGTGGGGAGAAACAATTTCACCTGCATCCTCTGCAGGAAAAACGTTTTAAGGCATTGTTGCTTCATGCTTTCTCTTTGGAAAAAAATCACAAACTTGGAGGCATAAAAGCTCAGCCTGCTGGAGCTAATTTCCTATAGTCCTGTGAAGCACTTGCTGCTACCAGAAAAGAGCTGTACCTTTTTCAGTCCAATCTTATGCTCTGTTCTGTAATTGTGATAGAACTGAATGAATGATGGTACCTAGAGCTAAACCATATTAAAATAATCAAATAAAAGAAAGTAAAAGCGATTACCTATGGACAAGTTTGACTACAGCTTTTGGCAAATGGATTTCAAGTCCCTTTTTTGTGGATTACCTCCTTTCACAAAAACAATTATAATCTATTCACCATTGAACTCTCAGCTGGGACTTTCCCCCCAGTAAAATAGTTTTTACTGCTTCCTCTTTGCACCTCTAAAACCATGTTGTGTCTCTGCATAGCTTAAAATTGAGCTTTCAGTGTTGCTGGCAACAATCAATTAGGAGCTCATTTTCCAGATGAAACAATTCATCACCCTTCCTTTCTCGGCTTTCTTCTTTCCCCATATACCCCATTGCCTTGCTCGCCATTCAAATACTGAAGGGGGAAACACGTACTGCTAACTTTCACAGGGAAATTAGGGAAATATGCTGGCTAGACTCCAAAACTCTAGTAATTTAGCATGGATAATGTTTCATTCAACAAAGCCTTATTAAACTCAGTATTGTCTATTGCAGTGTGGTGGCGAACCTTTGGCACTCCAGGTGTTTTTGGACTACAGCTCCCAGAATTCCAAGCCTAGATTGCCAATGACAAAGGACTGTGGGAGTTGTAGTCCAAAACATCTGGAGTGCCAAAGGTTCACCACCACTGGTCTATCGGTTTAACATCCCCACCTCCACATATATAGGTCCACTTTAAGATGAAGTGAAGACTAAATTCATTTCATGTCAACCTCCCATTTGGACTTCCATGCAACCACACTATTTTTTTAACTACATGTTTTCACTCTAGGGAGACCAACACAGCAGCCACAGGATTTCCAAGTGGTTACTAATCTACATAGTACCCTTACTTTCTTGGCATCAGTAAGAATCCTGCACGGTGAGACTAACTTTTCATGAAAGACCAGTCCTCCATGATAGCATATGGTACATAAGATTCCACAATCCACAAGTAAAAGGTATAGGTCATAAAATTCCTGTGGCAGAAAGGAAGAACAGACCACATTTGGCTAAAGGTGTGACTAGATGACCAAACTATCCAAGCCTGGATTGTACTGTACTGTACTTTGAGGAGATGGATGTCAATTGGATGATCCTGGCATCCACATGCAAGAATCAACCACACAACACCTCAAACAACCCTATTTGGGCCTTCTTTCCCTTTAAAGCTAAAGAAGAAAGTCCCCTCCTTGCCCCCTCTTGTCTTATCCTTCATGCTTTGCTCAAGCTGCTTCACAATTGTGGAATATGGACAGCTTCCTCCTCCTGTCCCACATGAAGAAATAGGAGAGAGGAAGATTTCAATCCCCCCCTAAAAGCATCAGATTGCATTAATGCTGCCTTCAGGCCTTAAAAACCCCACTTGCTTTCTTTATCTTCCCCTCCATTATGGGCCTTTTTACACGTCCCCTAAGATCCGCTGGCCACTTAAATTCGGACCAGAGATCTTAGGGGTTCGTCGCTCTTCCTCTGTCTTCCTCTGTCCTCACCCCCCTCGGCACTTCCTGGTTGCTGGCTGCCTGAGGGAGGGAGAAAAAAGAAAGAAAAGAATGCCGGCTTACCTCCGTTCTGTTCCCGGCAGCATTCAGATCTCTTAAAGGGGCAGGGGGGGCAGAAAAACAACAAACAGAAGCCAGGAGAGCCCCGCACTCACTATCCTTACACCGGATAGTGAGTATTTTTCACATCCAAAAAGCAGGTACCTGAAAGCTGCGCTGGAACGCGCTAAAGTGGACGGGGTCGCACTTAATTTCCTGTTAACTCCGGAGCTGGTGGGTAAACATTTTTAATCTCCGGAGCTGGGAGCCATTTGCCCCGGAGTTTAGGGGTCATGTAAAAATGCCCTATGAAATCCAAAATACATGTCTATGAGAAGCTTTGTTCAAAGATGGGCATTTATGTACTTCAGTTTGACATTTCATGCAATCAAATATTTTCTGATGAATTCAAGACTGCAACAGAATGGTCTTATGAATACACATACAAACCTTGACATGGAATAGAAGTATACTTATCTGTTCATTTCAGGGACAACCACCCTCTTTTGTTCTACAACAATGTCCAATGTTTGCTCCTGAGATATATAAAAGAAAGGGGTTTTTTTTTTAAACTTCTAGGAATGTTATACTATATTGTTGGCTTTCTTCTGCCTGAGTTTGAATGCTATGATGAGCCTGAAACCTAAATGAGAGCAATCAGTGTAGCAGTGTAAAAATAAAAGGCATCTTAAAAGCATTCTGCTCTTTTAATAAGGCATCAACATGGGCAACATGATAGACCCATTATATTATATAACAGTTTCTATTTGGAAGATACATTTTATGACTTTACACTGGCCCCAAGCAAGAAAGATGTGATGCTACCAAATAAGCCTGTCCCAATAGCTAACTCAGTGTTTCTGCCTGCAATGTTCTATAAAACATCTATGCAATTCCAGACCAGTCTTTTGAAGTATTATTTGCAATAGCATTGACCCTTCTTCATGAATGGGGCATATAGAAACTGGGCAGTAAGAGTAGCTTTGTAAATCATTTCATACAAATTCCTAGCCTGTGGAATGTTTTGCTAGCCTGCTGTGACCTAACAGCTCAGGGAGAGAGAATTTCTATGTTGGGTGCCTATTAGAGATGGGCACGAAACGAGCGATTTTTTGTTTTTGTTTTCGTTTTTTCATTTCGTTATGCAACGAAAATGAAATGAATTTTTTTAAAAAACAAAACGAGAATGAAAACGAAACGACCAAATTTGCCGTGTTTTTCGTTTTCGTTGCAGCAGATGCATTGAACTAAAAAAATGCTAACGAAACAGCAGTTTCATTTTTGTTTTCATTTTTTCGTTTCGTTACCTAACAAAATGAAAATGAAATTTTTTGCAAAAAACATCACGAAAACAAAAACGAACCGAAACGGACCCCTAAACGACCAAACGACAAACGAAACACCATTTTTTGAGTCGTGCCCATCTCTAGTGCCTATCATTATGTGTGGGGTGTGTTCTGCTAAATTCCCCATAGGAATGCATTGAAAACAGAGTAATCCCATTTTTATGTTGTACAGATTTGCCGCATAGGCAATTATGTTAAGCAAATTTCCCCTATCTCCGGAATTTTTTATGTTGTACAGATTTTATGTTATACAAACTATTTGTTATACAAGGGTCAACTGTATTTGTTGACATAAGGCTACTTGCATTGGTAAAAATTCATCTGCAGGTACTCATCGTGGCAAGATCGATAGCCATGGTTGCAAAAGATGTTTAAAAATGGAGGTGGCTCAATACAATGTCATTAGAAAAGTACATTTCTTCCTAGGTACTATAAGGCTTCAGCTGAATTCAGAAGGAAGACGGGAGCCCAAGGATGGGGGTGCAAGATGTCATCTTCCCTTTTAATCAGGGAGGCCCAGCTCTTTAATCCTTGTATCAGTGGCCCCTCTCCATCCCAGGATATTAGGCAAGCCATTAAATTCATGTCCGAGTACTGTAGTTATGTTGAAGCTCTCTTGCACAGAGGCAATTTAGTGGTGGTGGTGGTGAGAATTGCACAGATAAAACTCTCTCACACACATGCATGTACGCATACCATTAATATTCTCGGATACAGCATTGTCTGAATCAATTAAGTTCTACCCTAGTATATTTTGACCACTGAAGTCAAAAGGAGTTTGTACAACTTCTGCTCACAGTGCAATTGTTTTGTTGGCAATCTCAAACTTTTAAAATTGGTTCCAGCATTTTAGTTTGCAGATTCTGCCACTTTCGTTTTATCTTTTGTCTTTTTTATTTTTTTTATTTGGTCACATTATTGTGCAGTTTTAAAGTGACCTTATTGGTGGTAGCAGTTTTTGGAAAGGAAAAATCCCATGGCACCCAATGGACACAACAAATAGGACATAGAATTTTGTCAAAATCAATTGAAGCATTGCATATTGAAATATGAACTGCAGATGATGATGCCGCCAGCCTTATGCAGTGTAACAATGAATTTCAGTCACTGTTTTTAAACAGTAGAAAAGAAAAATGTTGGCGGTTTGGTATTCCATTACATATTTTCAAGCTGTATGCTTTGAAATCTAAACTCTTCACCAGATGCAGGAGTATCTGTTTCCAAATTCCACTGCAGATCATGGAAAATGATGCCATCATCAGTACCATTCATTTAAATTATTAGCTGTCAGACAGTATCCTGTTGTGTTGGTCTACCTGAGCAATGGAAGTGATGCAGCTGGCCAGAGCAAATTGTCAATAATTCAAGAATTCCTTTGTCAGTGTTTGGATATGTGCTGAAATGATACAGATGACTGACATCTAAATATGAAAAAAAGAATTCTGTATTTAGTTGCAGTCTGCTGAGGCTTCTGGAGCTACTGCTGTTGTGCTTCTGGTGCTACTGCTGTTCATTCAGTTGAAAAACCTCAAAGTCTCTTACAATATTAAAGCTTATAAGGGTCGCCCAAAAGTTTGCCTGTTGGAGGGTTCCCGGGAGACTCTGGGGTTCCAACATTCAATCCACACTAAAGCAGGCCCCTGTTGTTGAGTTGATGAACAGTTGCAAGTTGAGAAATATGTTAATAAAGTGTGGCCCAAGTTGTACCCCAAGAATGTGTCTTGCCTGATTATTTCACCATGGGTGGGCAAGGGGATTGTCCAAGGTAACCTGAAACTGTTGTGGCTCTGTGTGAAGTATAAAGCTATTGGAGATAACTAGAGATAAACAGTTTATGATATTTATTATTCCCCACTATTTTTGAATAATAGATTAACTCCTTAATATCAATTGCAACTTTTACATTAGTGACAGTTATATGGGATCATAACTGAATCACAATAAACATTAAACCTTGCCATGATTCAAATGCCAATTTTGAGAATTTGCATATAGAAATTTACATGCCTTATAATCCCTGTTTTGACTTCTTGAAAACATGAAGACCTATTCTTCCATTTGCATTAATTGTTTGCATAAATAATTACATTGTTTTATTTCTACCTTCATATAAATTCACGGAACAGGAAAAATTTATGTGTTTTGCCCCTCTGCTTAAAAATATACAGACCAAATCCAGCTGTTAGTCAAATCTAGAGTAGACCCTAGATGAATGCTAGTGGTTGAGTCACCATTTATGCAAGTTCTGTTGGTTCATTAGGTGTACTCTACTTGGAACTAACACTTGGATTTGGTCCTCCATATGATATGAATTTTGTTTTGTTGTTTTTATGCTTTGGATTGTATGATTTATAGTTTCAAGTGTTTAAATATTTTTCATTTGTTTGTCTAAGGAAATACAGGGTAGTATACTAATGTTATGAAGAAAACTAATGAACAAGAATAATGATGATGACTGATTTAATCCACTAGTAAAAAGCTATAAGAGGTCGTCAAGTGACAAAATATTAGGCAGATTAATATTTTCAGTGGACAGTGAAGTACCTGATCATTTAGGGGGTGTTGGCATTTCAATAATTGTTCTGCAAAGCTGTAGCATATTGCAAAATTTTGTGAACAGTTCCTGGACAAGTTAGATATATACTTCATGCTCTAGAATACAAATCTGTAAGACCTAGAAGTCCATCTGACAGATCAGGGGTGGAAATATTTAATTTAGCAGTTTCCAATCCCTCCATTTAAGTATCTGAAGCTCCCTACAGATCTCTCATGCCCTGAGGGGGTCTTTGGGAGCCTCAGGGCAGGAAGGGGAGTCTTCAAAAGAAAAAAAAAATGACCACTTTATTGCTGCTGCTTGTATCTGCTCTGGCTACTGCTGTACTTGTTGAAACTGATAACCTTCCCAAGATATGATAGAATTATGCCTTGAGCTACTTTTAATTTCTGAGGTATGATAAACGAAGAAGTGTGTCTTTCCACTTGCACTGTCTCGGTGTCCTCTCTGCAGACATTTTAACCACCAGAGTGTTTCATGCAAGTGAGACTTCCCACTCAATACCGATGAAATTGGTGACAGTTGATTTCTGCCTCTTGCAATTTAGCTAGCTGATTTTAGATGCTGCTTCCCAGACTCCAGACATTAATTACCACTTCGATAAAGCAATCAGCTTGGAAGGTTGTTGGCTTGTCAAAAATCATGTTAATTTCATGGAAGCTTTGTCTCCACGTCCCCCGCTTCAATTCTGCTTCAGCCACCTCTCAGTGGTGTCCTTGGCACCGTCAGTTCTCTTTAAAAGGAAAGTACAATGGGAGCTACAATAGTCTGGTGTACGGCTCCCCCCACTAAACAGATGTGATAATGAAGAATAAATGGTGACCCAAAGGGGTCATTTCCTTTGTTCCATCAAAGCTGCACAGGTTTCTTTGCAAAGGAAGCAATCAAAGTGGCTTAATGACATAAGATAATAATGGATATCTTAACTTTTACATCAGAAGAGGAAGCTAGGCATTATTTGGAGCTCCTGGTACAAAGCTTTTTAGAGTGATTCTTTTTGGGGGTGGAGCTGTAGAACTTGGTCAACTTCAGTATGAAGAGGACCTTTGATTCTCCACTGTGTCTCCATGACAGAGATTGGACTCAGTGATCCAGAGTGTCCCTCCCACTTCTGCAGTTTTAAGATTGTCCAGTCTAACAGACAAGTTCTTTACTCAGCACTGTTGCCATAGTTAACAGGAAAAGATGAGGGTAATAAAAGCAAAGCAAAGTGTTCTGCGTGTATACCACCCCGTACCACTTCATGTAGACTCTGGGTGGTTTACCGTTTAATTACAGTATGCAGGCTACACATTGCCTCCCCCAGCAAGCTGGGTACTCATTTGATGTGAATCTTCACTTGATGTGAATCTTCACTTGAGTTGAATCTTCACTTGATCTTACTTAGAGCAGACCCACAGGCCTAAATTCAATTATTTCCAATTAACTGGTCATTCCAACTAGAGAAGGCCCATTGAATGATGATCTGAATAGTGGGATTACACTGATGCAAATCTCACCAGTGATTTAATGGGTCTAACTGAATTGTCACCATGAACAGACCATTAAAATAACTGAGACATAAGCTAGTCATCACTAACTCGATGGGACTACTGAAAGAATGACTAACTCTGGATGCATTCCATTGTCTTATTGGCAAAGAATGCTGGAAAAGATGGATCCTTGATCAAGAAGTGTGGGTCTCATATTTTAATAAAACATGTTTGGATGTGAAGCTTGATGTCAACAGTGTAAGATCCAACTAGCTTTGAGGCGTGCTCCCAGAGAGGAGGAGTGGACAAAGTGGTGACCCTCTAGATATTGTTGGATGTTAGCTCTCAGCAGCATTCTTTGTGATAGGTTATGTTTGCTAGGACTGCAATCTCACAACCTCTGTAAGGCTGCATGTTATTCACCCATGTCCATAGTAAGCACCTTCTATTGTAGGTCTCATACCTGCTGTATCTCATGAACAGAAGTTGAGATATTTGCTTGTAACAAGTACAGAAGTGTGAGGGTGTGTACTTTTGAGACTTACTCTCCTGCTGCTTTAGAGGTGTAGTTTCCTGAATCTTGTTGAAGTATGTGTAATGGATTGCAACTTCTCAAAGCCCTGACTGGAGATTCCATCAATAACAGAAGACTTAAGACTGGAAACATCTGGTCTATAGGCTCATGGGTGGGAATCTGCTTCTGGATTGTACCATTTCAGACTGAAGGTAGGGGATTTAGTGGTTAATGCTTATTTTTAAAGAAATAGCTCACGGTAGATACAAACACTGGTATGTTAGGAGTCTAGGTCAGTCCTTCCCCCCTTTCTAAATACTGTATATACTCGAATACAAGCCTAGTTTTTCAGCCCTAATTTTGGGCTGAAAAAAGGGGCCCTCGACTTATATGTGGGTCAATACTTTTAGCCATTGAGGCAAGTGCTTGGGTCGGTGGCTAAAAGTCATTTTTAACATTGTGTGCCGCTTCTCATGACCCCCCTCTGCATCACAGGGGAGCGGTGCGCGATGTTTAAAATGACTTTTAGCCACTGACCCAAGCACTTGCATCAGTGGCTAAAAGTCATTTTAAACATCACACACCACTCCCCCAGCTCACAAAAGGAGGAGCTGCCAGGCCCTGCTGCATTTCCCACCCTAGACTTATACTCGGGTCAATCTGTTTCCCCAGTTTTTGGGGGTTAAATTAGGGGCCTTGACTTATACTCAGGTCGACTTATACTCAAGTAAATACGGTATATGTGAGATTTATTCAGTGGGGGTATATGTTTTATATGAGGAGGGAGTCAAACATCTGAAGTGATATAATCCAACAACAGTTTTTTTAAAAACCAGTATTTCCTCATGTATCATATTTTCAAAGCCTACGCTGATACTGAATCATGCCATGTTGCTGCAAAGGAAGGTGGTTTCGGGTCAGAGCACAAACTAGTTGTTGCCTACAAACTAAATACTGGGGTAAATCCATCACATTCACACATAATAGAGCAGCCTAATAACTCTGAATAAAACATCAATAGTTATTTTCATCCAGTCTGAAATCTTTCATTTAAAATTTGCTTAGCCTGCACCTGACCCATAAAAATGTAATTTTAGTGGCAATAGAAAGAAGTGTTTCATGCTGATCTGAAACTGTGTGGAAAAATACCTTCTTTTCTTAAAAGGATTTGCAGCTTTCTGAAAAAAAAAACTAAGTGAAAATTTAATATTAAAAACTAACTGCTCATTATAAGCAGAACAATTTTTATATATCTGTATGACTTAATTATTCTGTGATTCTCTATGACTTCGAGACCTTGGTAAATGTTAATTTATGGATCTCTTCTGTTTTGATTTTAAGAGATATTTGAGCATCATCACTTTTCCTCTATATTTGATAATTTTAGGAGCCTTAAAATGAGAAACTTAATTTAACTCCATTTTCCAATTTTGTTCAAGGGTGTACTCAGATGGAATAATTTCATTAAAAATGAAATGATCCTCATAAATGTGCAGGGGCAAGCAGATGATTTTTTATAACATAATACAGCTGAATTTATGACACCGCTGTTTCATATTTTTATATCCTAACGCCTTTGTGATCCTGTGGTGAATAGTGATGGCTAAGTAAACTAGTGGATTAGCTCTGCAAAAATTAATTATCCAACAATTTAAACTCTGGTGGTTCTTTCAATATTGAAATCTAGGCTCTGCTCTCCAAGTTGCTAGAGTAGGGGTAAGGCACACATGCTGGAAAGAATGGCAAAATACTTGAAAATCTAATTAGCACTGTGAAAAAAACATTTTAAAACATATTTTAAGTGCACTTTAATTTATCTTTTCTACACAAAAAGGGGGAGAAAATCGAATTCAATTACAGAATCAAATGCCAAAAACAGTTGTTCAGATATTATTTTATTATAATTTTCCTACACTTATGGTTAGTAATTAAAGAAAAATAATTAGGCATGCAGTAAAGAGATAAAAGAAAGCCTATATTAATTTATTAATAAGCAAATCATCTAATCCTGACAAAAACGAATCAAGCAAATCTGTCAAATCACAACTTTTCTTGATAACTTTCTCCTCTAAAAATGAAGAACCAAGTCATTACTGGTCAGTTTTGTGAGGCTGATTTTACCATCTCAAATGTTGGTGACACCAAATAGTATCCTTTTCTAAAAATGGGGTGAAAAGGACTCTCAATGGCATGTAGTGAGTTTGCCTGGTGGTATACAGTCTCCTGTTCAGGTGGAAAGAGAGCAAACAAAAAGGAAGTTTCATGGACTGTATCTTTGCATATATTATTTTGGTCATTCAATAGTTCCTAGCACTTTGCTTTGATAAGCACCTGGCACTCTACCCTATATATATTGCTTTGTTTCCTTCAGTCAGAGCTTAAGCTGAAGGGATGTGACCCACTTACTTTTTCTAGATTTCCTAGCTGTTTTCAAGCCATCAACAGTAGGATGCCTCAAGACTGCCTGTGTAGATTAGCAATGGAAAGTAGAGTTCTGATTTTCTCTGGTTCTTTGAAGGTCTCAGTGTGAAACAAACACATGTAACATTAATAGATGGAATTAATAGAAGGATAGAAGATAGAACCTTCCCTTTCCTGGAAGCAAATGGGCACTCTATATGGGCAGAAGTTAGCAAAGTTGCTTTTTTGGACTCCCAAAATTCCCTACCAAGCATGGCCACAGCAGTTCCAGTTACATGGGAATACAAAAAGAGCATCAGAATCTCTACAACATCAAAAAGTTTAGGAAAGGTGATGTAGCTCACTTTCTATATACCTCGGATACGGGAGGTTCCTGTTGCAGAATTTAAAATTTTGGGTAAATTCCTCTAGTTGTGCAGCAGGAGTGCAGGAATTCACAGAGCACAATTAGCTTCATTTTCCCCAGATTAGCCCACCCTTTTTACTCATCAATGGACACTTGCTGTTTCAATAACTCACTCTGAGACATTAGCTGGAGAAAGACTAAAATGTCTTATTAGTTACAATTGAAAAAACCAAACAGCAATCTGACAAATATGACTGCTTCAGCAACAGGCCTCAACAGACTCACTGTTTAATTCCAAGAGACAAAAGATATTAGAACAATGAGCAGAGAAACAGGGCTCTTTTTGAATTCAGAGACAGGAGGTAATAATTGGTTCCTGTTGGATAGACTTAGTAGTCAACCCAGCCCTGAAAAGGTCCCTCCAAGCCACACCTACCAGCGGCAACATGGGTAGGTGCCAAGGTTACCCCCCCCCCCCCATATATAATGCTTTCAGAGCTGAAAAAGTCCTCTTTGGTTTTTTTTCAGGAAAGCTTCTGTCAAGTAGATATTAATTGGCTTATCTATTCCAGGGGCCAACATGAGACTGGGAAAGCATGCACTTTATACCCTGGTGATGAGGTCAAGGCTTCAATGACATTTTTATGAGGAATAAATAAAAATGAAGCTAATTTATAGAGGATATATAGAAATATTTTCACTATATTATATTATATTATATTATATTATATTATATTATATTATATTATATTATATTATTATATTATATTATATTATATTAATTATATTATATTATATTATATTATATTATATTATATTATATTATATTATATTATATTATATTATGGACTTTTTGTTTTGGAAACAGGCCTTAGGGCCAATACATAAGAAAACTGCACCCTTAAAGACTGTTTCAGGTTAGATCATCCAGGATCGTGAGCAGCAGATGGCACGCTGGATGCAGCACTACTCTGAACTATATTCCAGAGAAAACACAATAACCGAAGAAGTCTTAAATAATACTGAGTGCTTGTATGTCTTGGAGGAGCTTGACAATGAACCAACACTAAAAGAACTAAATGTGGCACTGGATTCACTTGCCTCTGGCAAGGCACCTGGGAAAGATAACATCCCTGCGGAAGTTCTGAGGTGCTGCAAAGAGATCATTGCCACTGAACTGTATGAAATCCTCTGCCTTTGCTGGAGGTAAGGGGGAGTACCACAGGATATGAAGGACGCTAATATTGTTACGCTGTATAAGAACAAAGGTGACAGGAGCGACTGTAACAACTATCGCAGTATCTCTCTTAGTGTTGTCGGGAAGCTGTTTGCATGTGTTATACTGAAGAGGCTCCTGATACTTGCAGAGAGAGTCTACCCAGAATCACAGTGTGGCTTTCGAACCAACAGGTCCACTACAGGCAGTTGCAGGAGAAATGCAGGGAACAAGGACAGCCACTGTTTGTAGCCTTCATAGATCTTACGAAGGCATTTGATATGGTTAGTAGGGATGGACTCTTTAAAATACTCCTCTGGGTTGGATGCCCACCCAAGCTCCTTAACATCATTAGGTATTTTCATGAGGATATGAAGGGCAATGTAGTTTTTGATGGCCTGGTGTCAGATCCCTTCGACATCCAAAGCAGAGTGAAGCAGGGCTGTCCTTGCGCCAACCTTGTTTGGGATCTTCTTTGCTACCATGCTGAAGTATGCTTTTGGAACTTCAACAGAGGGTATCTATCTCCGGACCAGATCAGATGGAAAACTCTTCAATCTCTCTAGATTGAGAGCAAAGTCTAAGGTAGAGGTGAAGTGTTTGCGGGATCTCCTCTTTGCTGATGACACCGCCATTACTTCTCACTCTGACGAAGATCTCCAACAACTCATGGATCATTTTAGTAAAGCTTGCAAAGATTTTGGGCTAGAAATCACCCTGAAAAAAACACAAATAATGGGCCAGAATGTGGACTCTCCTCCTCGCATTACAATTTCTGCAAAAGAACTGGAAGTTGTCCATGACTTTTTGTATCTTGGCTCAACTATCTCAGATACACTCTCACTAGAGTCTGAGCTGAATAAATGTATAGGTAAAGCAGCTACTATGTTTTCCAGACTAACAAAAAGAGTATGGCTCAATAAGAAGCTGACAGACCATACAAAGATACAGGTCTATAAAGCTTGTGTACTGAGCACACTTTTGTATTGCAGTGAGTCTTTCCGTGGTTCTGTTCGTTTCGTTTCATTTTCATCACAATTGTCGTTTGTCGTTTCGTTACGTAATGGAAACGACAAACGGTAACGGAAACGAAAAAATGTTCGTTCCGTACCCATCTCTATAAGGGAATGAATGAATGAATGAATGAATGAATGAATGAATGAATGAATGAAATTTTATTTACGGTCAACGACGATAAGGGATTGATTGATTGCATTCCTCTAGCTTCAAACACCACCTGGGCTTCCACATTTCATTTTAGAAGCTGGCCACCATTTCTAATTATATTATATTATATTATATTATATTATATTATATTATATTATATTATAATGGAACCTTTTTCTAAGGATGTGTATTTTGCCTAAATCTTGTGTGGTATTACGAATCACTTTGTAATTAATAAGTTGCTGTTCCAAGCACTTTTGTGTAACATAGACAGTTACCTTGTGCAAATGAACTAGGATGTGCAGTTGGAAAGATAGAGGGTTTTCTCTCTGTGACATAGTTTCTCAAGAGCTACAAGTTTCAGCTTTTCTTGTGCATAGAAAAGATGAGGAGGGACAGAGCAACAGAAGATTCAAAAACTTTGTTATCAACCAAAGGGCAGCCACTGCTGTTTGAAGGCTTTATAGTTAGGCCTCCAAGGTCAGCATCCCTGAATTCCCTGAGATTTAAGGGCCAAAAATGTGACCTTCTGATATAATGAGAGCAAGCTCTTGTGATGTCACAAAAATGGGTTGTTAAGGATTGGGAGGTGAAATCCTTCCCTTTGTGCTTTTGTATTGCTGTCATCAGAGCTTCTGCAACAAGAATGCTCAGGAGTTTTGATTAAAATGCTCAACATCCTGCTTTGCTCCAGTGCTGGCATGTGAAAAAGGCCAGATGGCAAAGGAGATGAGGAGAGAGGTGGTAGGTATGTGCACGTAGGACCATTATGTTGTCTTGAGCAGCCTGTGCACATGTGTGCATGTGTATGCACATACACGTATGCATGCCCACCCAGTTTCACACTGTCTAGCATCGTGCGGGTGTTGTAAACTTGGTGTAATTTTTCACAACTAATTGAGGCCAAAGAAAAAAGTCACAGGGTGCTTCTTAACTGGACAAGGATCCAATTACAATCTGTTCCAGGTTATCAAATAGCCAACTGGCTGGGTTTTATTAAAATACCAAAACACAAATGTGATAAGTGTTATTTGGGTGGGGGTGGTATAGCCTCGGAAAGGTAGGTAGGTAGGTAGTGGGTGGCTATTGTATTATAAATTCTGAATTAAAATTTTAAAAAATGAATAATTCCTGGCCTCATAAGATAATTGGGTATATATGAGATGTGATTGCTACATATATGTGTTCAACAAATCTATATTGAGCTCTCCGAACATGTTGCCTGGGCTATGGACGAATGTGGTGTGACCTTGTAGGCAGTTTTCACACCAGCTTTTACGCTTTATCTGTTCTGGCTTGTAAATAACTCACCAACTGAGATAAATGTAATTGTATTTGTCATAATGCTGGCAATGCTTTGCTTACTTAGCAAGGGTGGGGGAGTAGAAACTCTGAAATACCAGCATCAGTCTAGAAATGATTTTATAAGAAGCACTTATTCCTAGTTATTGATTTAAAACTACCACGGGGGTGTAACAACTTTTGTTTTTCAGAAGAAAAAATGTTGTTAGACAATGCATTTCTGCCTAATCTGAAGAGAGCTCTCCTCCTCATATACCAAAGGACATTCAAGTGTCACAATTAATTGTAAATAAGATGCATTTATTGAACACCCCAGGTGGATGCATACACAATTGTCCAAATACTTGTATAATAGAATGCTTTTGGTCCCCATTGACCTAGACACAACCCTCATCTGCATGCATAGTTAATAAAATAAAAACAGCCTCCATATTTATTGCTTGGTTAATATCCAAAAGAAGTTCAAATGGTGTTTGCTTTTGGAAGCCAAGCTATACAACTAAGAATTTCAATTAACAGTTGTGAGACCCACCAGCTTCAGCAGGGTTCCCACCTTCCATTCCTTTTTCCACCTGATCAGTAGACAGTGGGTCAAACTCAACAGGATTTGTCTCAATTTGGATCAGTAGAAGAAGAAAGCAACCACTTCTGAGCAGAATCTGAGGTTTAAATGCCAACCACTAGTCCCTGACCTCCTTTCCCTCTGAAGATGCCAGCTACAGAGTCTGGTGAAATGTCAGGAAGAAAAACTTCCAGAACACGGCCTGAAAAAAATCACAACTATTAGACCCACATTTTCTTTATTCACCACCACCACCACCAGCTCCTCCTCCTCCTCCTCCTCTTCTGTGTTTGTCCCACTTATTGGTGGTGTCTGCTATTCTTTATTTGGCCCTCCACTTGGCACAGTCCTGGGCTAGGTCCGGGTGAACCAGTCTCTGGTTCTATATACTGAGGGCCTAAGCCTCTCAGGGTGACTCAATTTCCTTGACTAAGTCCCCAGTCTGTTCAACCAGTCCTTTGTGAGATGTAAGGACTCTCTTAGTTGGTGTTCCCCTGAGCGAGGAGGGGTATATCCACACCAAGGGCACATATGTTGGCTTGGCACCCTTTCTCTGGATTCATATTCTATCTCACTTCTGTGCATTATTGCACTGTCCCCTTCTTCATCATTTTTTATGCGGGAAAGTCATCAAGTTGTCTTTATCCATTCAATCTTTTCTGTACTCTCTCTTTCTCCAAATAAAAGGGTTATGGGCAGGTCTATATGGGTTATGAGTCCATAGAATAATACAGTAATAGAAGAGACCTATAAGGCCATCAAGTCCAACCTCCAGCTCAAGGCAGGAATACCAAGCAAAGCAGATCTTACAGATGGTTCCTCTTGAATGCTCCCAGTGTTGGAGTGCCTGAGGTAACTGGTTCCATTGTTGTGCTGGTCTGATATTCAGTCTAAATGTGGCTTCTTGTAACTTGACCCCATTATTAAATGTCTTGCACTCTGGGACAATCAAGAATGAATCCTGCTCCTCTTCTGTATGGCTACCATTCAAGTATTTGAAGAGTGCTATTCTTTAGTCTTCTTTTCTTCAGTCTAAACATTCCAGTTCTTTCACTCTTTCCTAATAGGGCTTATTTTCAAGGATGCTCATTTGCTGGCATCCTTATTAAACTGCAGTGTTCAAAACTGGACACAGTATTCTAGATGAGGCCTAACTAGTACTGAATAGAGGGGGACTAGTATCTCATGATATTTGGATACTACTGTCATTGCATTCTAAAATTGCATTTGCCTTTTTTGCAGGCACACCACACTATTGACTCATATTCAGCTTGTGATCTATAACAATTCCAAGATCCTTCTCAGTCATAGTATTATTACTGAGCCAACTATCCCCTATTTTGTAACTGAGCATTTGGTTCCTTCTCCTCCCCCAAAGATTTACAACTTGTGTTTATCCATGATCAATTTCATACTGTTGTTTTCAAGCAAGTACTCAAGTCTATCACAACCTTTTTGAATTTTGTTTGTCTTCCAAGTTATTAGCTTTTCTGCCCAATTTAAGTACCTCCTCTCTCCTAATCTCCTGCTGAGCTAACTCTTCTTCTGGCTAAAAAGCCACTTTTATATCCTTCATCCACCAGGGGTAGACTAGTTGCCACTGTTCCCCCAGGGACCATTTCCCAATTCCCAAGAGTGTTGTTAGCATTGTGGCTTCTGTTTGGATTATAGGGTCTTGGAAAAGACTAGTGCTAACACATTGTCCAGTAAACTCTCTGCAATATTAAGGTAGTAATCCAGTTTGAGCCCCCCAAGTGCTGGGTCGCACAACAGCACGAGCATCTATGGCCCCTGTCCTCCTCATAGGGGTATTGAGCTACTATGTGTGTAGTGCCATGCAGCAATACTGAACAGAGGTGTATCTAGGGTTCAGCACCAAGGGACAAAGTCAGTTTTCATGCTCTCTAAAGGGACAGGGAGGGGCTCAGGTGCCACATAGGAGGCAGTAGTGGTGGCCGGGGAGCCTTCCACACTGGCCCTGGCAGGTGACCCGCAACACACCTTCCCATGACTCCTGGGCCAAAAGCTTTTTGGCACCCAATTTGTTGCCCACAGATGCTATACCCAAGAAGATATGTCCCCCTTTGTCCCCAAAAGCTACTCCACTGATACTGCAATGACAGATGGTCTAATTCAAAATTGGAACAAGATCTTTCCCTTTGCTAGGGAAATGTAATCTTGTCATTTTGCTAAGAGACAATGCTGACAGGGAATACAGTTTTCAGCCCCTTGCTTCTCCTTCACTTCTCATTAATTTGTTCCCCAAGCTCAGTGTACTTTTGTTTACCTATGTATATTTTGTGGATATAATGAAGCAGTTCTTGCCTCCGAGAACTCATGGAATTAAAAGCCAGTGAAAACGTGGAAATCAGTTCAGGTATATAGATACAAAAGCTTTTTGCCACCAATCGATTCTGACAGAGTAGTTCTGAATGAAAAGATTATTCACACCTTTCCTTCTCTAGTGTAAGTCCCAAGCAAATGGAGAAAGACTCTTATGGGAAATCTTTGTTCAGACTCTCTCTTTTTTTCTCTCTCTCAGCATATTAAAAAAATTCTAGTGGAAGAAAACCAGTTGTGACTTTTTGTTTGCCAGTTGCTCCTACGTCCAGTTCCAATGACTTGATAAAAATGTTGATGCTCTGTTCCAACAGCAATTAGTCATTTATTAAACTAAAGAAAGTGAGCTGTCACTCAATAATTAGAAAAGACTATAACATGTAAGGATGTGTCACTGAAGACCAAGACCAATATAATCTGCAACCCTCTCTTTCTGCTTACGATGTACAGGTGTGAAAGCAGGACATTTAAGAAGGAGAGGGGGGAAAATTGTATTTGATCTGTGGTGCTGGAGTAGAGCTTTTTGGATCCCCTGGACCTGCAAAAAAAAAAAAACATTTTGCTGAGCAAATCCATCCTGAATGACCTCTGGAGGAAAAAACATGCTGAAATCAAGGCTATCCTACTTTGGGCACATCATGAGAAGCAGGGTTCTCTATAAAAGACAACCAGGCTGTGGAAGGCTGAAGGCAGCTGAAAAAGAGGAAGGCTAAATAACAGATGGATCACCTTTCTAAATGAATCACAGGATTGAGTTTGCAAAAGCTAAGCAGATCTGTCGACGAGAGGAAATTTTGGAGATTGCCCATTCATGGAGGATAGAATAGAATAGAATAGATCTTTATTTCGGTCACTGACCAGACAAAATACAAAATACATTCCACATAAAACCAAAATAAAAGCGTATAAAAACAATAAAAGCATGCACACAAGAACAGCATAACACAATGGCATAACCTTTACATAAAAGGCAGAGCAGGTAAAATCTTCCCAGCCCAGTGGGCCCAATAACAGAGTAGTCGACTCAATAGGTCTAGAATTGTCTCCAGCCTGGGACCATGCCCGTGTTCTAGACCACCTCCAGCCCACATCTCTCTCTCTTTATTTATTTCAGTCACTGACCAGATAAAATACAAGATACATTCCACATAAAACCGAAATAAAAGCGTATAAAACAATAAGAGGATGCACACAAGACAAGCATAATGCAATGGCATACTCTTTGTATAAAAGGCAGAACAGGTAAAATCTTCGAACCCCAGTAGGCCCAATAACAGAGTAATCAACTCAATAGGACCAGAATTGTCTCCAGCCAGGGACCATGGCCGTGCTCTAGACCACCTCCAACCCACATCATGAGAAGAGGTAAGGATAAATACACAATGAATATTGCCAATCATCTGACCTCGCCACCTGAAGTGGGCAGAGATGAGCGATGCCTCATTGCTGCGGCACAGAATTTGGCCACCACCTCAGTCACATCTGGCTTTTTATCTCCTAGCAGGTGTTGGACACAAAACTCCCTTGGCCTCCCCTGAGTTTGCTGCAAGATAGACTGAAGAAGAGTCCTCCGGATATCCCGATAAAGGGAACACTCCAAGAGGACATGATCAATAGTTTCAATAGTCTCCTCGTCACAAGGGCAAACACGTTTATCCACTGGAAGACCCTGGTATCTGCCTTCCAACAATCTGGAGGGCAGAACATTAAATCGAGCTAAGGTGAAGGCTCTCCTGAACTTGGGAATGGTTATATTAGATAGGTAGTTGGCCATTCTAAAGGAACTATTCTTAACTGTGCTGAGTTTGTCATGGGCTGCTAGATGTTCTTGTAGATCTACATCCCATATTCTCCTTTTAATTGCAGCCTTGGCATTGCCAAAACCCATGGCCAAAATAGCCTCTAAGGAAAAACCCAGCTGCAGTAGGTTAACAGTTAGATTCCTTTTCCAAGTTGATTGGAATGTATCCACTAATACTAGGGGTGCCAAGCCAGATGGGGCAAAAATAAGTTTCAGCCAATAGCTGAACATGTGGATCAGGGCACGTGCTTTAATGGAGATTAATCCAGCCTCCAGTCGGAGTGTCATATTGGGGACACACAAAGGTGTTACAAGAATTCTTCTCAAAAACTTTGTCTGCACCGTCTCCAAAGGCTTCACGTTTGAGTATGCAAACAGTTGGGCTCCGTAAAGTTCAGTTCAATTCATGGAGGATAGTTAATGGCCTACAACAATAACAAGAATATTCTACTGTTCATTTTGTTATTGAGACTGCTCAAAGAGGTGCCATGGGTATCAGGGTCTCACACAATTGTGGCTTCCACAGTTTCTGAGCCCTTTGGAAGGGTCACCACATCTTTGAAAATTACATTTTGCCTGCATCTTGGCATCCATAAAGCTTCTACATATTAAATAAGGTAATGATAGGTGGAGGTAGCACCTTTGTCACCTCTTCAGACATTAAGTACCTTCCAAAAGAGAAATGGAAGTAAGTAGTGGTACTGTAAGTGCTGCTGAACTCCAACTTCCGAGAGATGTAAGCTCTCCTTATAAGGACTCTGATACCCAGTGT
This sequence comes from Phrynocephalus guinanensis, assembly GCA_037367245.1. Lineage (NCBI taxonomy): Eukaryota > Metazoa > Chordata > Lepidosauria > Squamata > Agamidae > Phrynocephalus > Phrynocephalus guinanensis. The sequence continues at coordinate 54,936,843 of CM074735.1, read as the reverse complement.
GGTGTTATGGTTATAGCAAGGGACTAGGACATGAATCTCTCACTTATGTTGAATACCCAGTTAGGATTGCTTAAAGTCAGTTCCAACATGACATGATATAACAGCAACAAAAATGAATTTGCAATTTACAAATTAGGGGCATTCCTAGTCCAGGTACTATAGTTTTGGAATTTCCTTACAGTTCCTTATAGTTTTCTTACAGTAAAGAACATCTACTGAAGTACCATCCATACATGAGACATAATTTCTGCTGACCAAATAGAAATCTCTGAGGGCAGAACTATAGTTCATCCATTATTAAAGTTCTTCTCTCAGTTTAGTCAATGATGCTCTCTTTTTAGATGTATAGCAATTAGAAGGGCAAGTAGTCATACCACAAGAAGACATGTAAGGGTGCTTTATGACTAATTTGCCGAAAAGTTAAGTGGCCAATGTGACTTTATTAGCTGAAGATTGCCAGGAAACTATTCTGTATTCTAGTAGTCTTTTGATTCATATATTATGTTTTGATAACTTTATTGAATTCTGCTTTGATGAAAGTTTAATCAAAGTACTTTTCTGTTCAAGGGAAGCATGTAATTAGGAGACAAAAACATTTTTATATTCCATTCACACACACAGTTTTCTGAGTCTTGGTGTTCAGATTTTGCATTTTTAATGCTCTCTTGTTTTAGTTAATTATTTATGGAGGATACTGTGTATTTTTAGCTATAGAAAGTGAGCCTTCACAATATGATATCAAGTTGCATTAGAGACAAATGATATCAATTAGACCTTAGTGATAAACAAAAGTTGAGGGCTATGTGTCTATGTTACAGGTAGGTAAGCATTTGTGTGCTTTGAGGTTTTTTTGTTCAGCTTTCAAACATCTGAGAAATACACATAACGAGTTTTATTATGCAAGTTTGAATCAACCTGCTCTGCATTTGGAAAGAACTGTCTGAGTCAATCTTTAAAGGCTGGGGCATTAAATGAAGCAGAATTCTGTGCTTTCTTTTAATATAAGCATTGAGGACTGCATAATTTCAACCACTTGTTTCCTACTATCATTGTGGAAAGAGGAATAAAAGTAGGTTCACAAATATTCTAGAAGCTGAGTCATGGCAACTGGACTTCTTTTTCTTGAGAGATTAAAACATTTTGCTGCTCATCCAAACAGCTTCATTAGTCTGAAAAAAGCTAGTTGTGAGCCCTCCATTTTATAGCTCACTTTGACCTCTTGATTGAATCCTGAAGCTATTTCCTTGTCTTTCTGGTGGTACTTAAAATGAGTTGAGTTTTTTTGTTTCATCTTTCTTCTTTGTCCAGTTTTCAGTTAATAATAAATGATACCAGAGTGTGGATGACCTTGCATTTGAGGATATTGGTCAGTTCTTTCGTAGCTGCCCTCCCAAGTCTCAGCCTTCTAGCTTCTGGACTATGGTTTCCATTTGGATTGATAACAGAGCTCAAATATAGAAAATCTTTAACAATTTCTATTCCTCATTGGCAGTATTTCTTCAAGAAATCAAAAGAAGACTGAGAATTGGAAGGGCACCAATGATGGACATAGAAAAGATCATCAAGTGTAAGGATGTATCACTGGAGACTAAGGTTAAGATAATTCACAATCTTGTATACATTCATTTCTGACACCTTGTGTATAGGAAACCATTCTGTCTCCCCATATTATATCCTAACAGTAGCTCCTCGTCCACGGTATTGCCTCAGGACAATCAAGTGCTGAGGCACATTCAATTATTTTAGAATGATCAGTAGCATTTCATGATCGGCATGGTCAAGGGCTCTGATGTAATCTATAACACACTGCTGTAAATTTCTATGTGTACACCTGGTTGCTGTAGAGGTGAATACACAATGCATGTCTGTAGCTCATCATCATCATCATCATCATCATCATCATCATCATCATCATCATCATCATCATCATCATCATCATCATCACATTAAATAAATAAATAAATAAATAAATAAATAAATAAATAAATAAATAAAACTTGAACCTCGTCTGAAATAATTAGGGCTGTGCATGGTATACATTTTATATTTCTTTCATTTTGATTTCTTTCACAAATGCTTTTTTTAATGGGTTTGTGCATATGTCTACCTTTCCTTTTGTTTTACCTGAAAGGGAAAGCCTCATTCAGGATCTTTCATTTAAGGTTTCCCATTTGTGTTTTCTAGCACCCCAAAACCCCTACAGAACTTCTTAAAACTACCTCAAAATACCAGAAGGGAACAGGAAAGCAGTCTACACCAAAAGTAGGTGACAATACCTGAGGGGGAGGGGAATCATCAGATTTACCCCATAACTAGTTTATACAGGAAGCCTTTAGCAGTGCACACCCCTCACAGTACACCGCCATCAGAGACCACACAAAATGCTCCTCCAGCCAATGTAACCTACCATGAGTGCTAGGTGTGTGGGGGGAATACCCACTCAACCACCAGCCAATCCAGAAAGCAGTGAAGCAGCCACAATTAGAAAAAAATAATAGGATGAGTTCATTGCCATCAACTCACGAGAACAGAGTCCCCCACCCCGCTGGCAGCACAAGGGAAAAAAGCAAGGAACAAGCCAGCCAAGAGCTGTCTGGTATACATCAAAGTAACCAACAACTATTCGAGCCAGTCCCCAATGAGACTTGGGCAGTCTTTTGAAACTTGCATGCATTTTTGCCCCTGCTTTCTCCTTGAAAAGACCCAGAGTGGCTTACCACACTGAAAGACTATATTCAAAGTAGAGAACCATGTATACGACAGTTGTAAACAAGATTAAAAGGCAATGTTAAAGCTAAGAACAATAAATAAACAAATACAGAAATAAAAATATGCCACTCTGAGAAATGGAAAACATAAGTAGTACTGAAAATCCAGTGAGTGCCATGCATGACCATCCATCTAAAATGCACATAGCAGGTTGCTAGTTACTGAGAGAAGACTTGCCTGAAGAGAAAAATCTTTGTCCTTTTGCAAACAGACAGCAAAGATAGTTTCTGTCTGGCCTCCTATATGAGAGGGGGTTTCAAAATCTGCGAGAAGCAATAGAGAAGGCCGTCTCTTGTGTCCCCATCAGACATATCTGTAAGGGTGGCAAGACATGGTTTGCAGCTTTGCATCAATATCATATAGTTTTCTTATTCTTTTTTTGGGGTACCTTATTTTTGAGGTCACTGTTGTATGCTTGAGTGTAGATATAGCATTATTCAGCCAAAAGGGTAATCCCTGTCCATGAAACAGCAGCATTAAGAATCAACAGGGTTGGAGAAATGGGTGGCATTTCCAGAACTGCAAAAAAACTCAGATAAAAACCCTAGGCAAGAAATCTGCTCCAACAAATAGTACAGTGGGACTGAAATGCCACTGAAGGTTAGGAAAATTCGGGTAGTAAACAGGGTTGCCATTGAAACAAACAGAGCTTCACTGGCTCATCTGTTTCTACTCCCAAAGCCTCATAAGACCCTGCTTGGCTTTCTTGTGTCGTTGAGGGGAAGCTCCTGGTTTTTGAAAATCTTTAAAAAACAAACATGTAAACAAATCCATTATATACAGATAAGAAAGGTCTTTCCACTCCTGTCCCAGGAGAAGGAACATAAGAAAGTACCATTCAGTAAACAACTGTGGAGAAGTGTCTTTTCGTGTTTGGCATTGCCCCAGGCAATGGTAAGAGAGTAGTGTCTATGGCAAGCTGGAGGAACACATGGTTTGTCATTCAAACGAAGAAAAGAAAGCAGCAGGCGGATGCTTCCCCTCCACACTGTCCATCATCTGATGCCCAGAACAATTGCTGACCTCTGACTACTGGTGGAGGAGCGACCTCAGGTTATACTCAAAGCCAGTTAAATGATGCTGAAGCTTGAGCAATGAACGTAGCAAAAACTGGAGGCACGCAGAGTGCATGCCTGTGATCAGCTGAGGCACAGACAGGCCAGGGGATATGAGACTGAAGCACTGATGGGACATGGAGAATGGAATACCTCTCTGTACATTTCAGAATCAACAGTCAGCTATTGAATTTGAAAAGGGTTAGTGAGCAGCTCCTCGAAACTGGTGTGAGAGAAGGCCCCTTGGGCTTCACCAAATGTTTGGATCAACAAATTCCAATTTGTTGTAAGCAGTTTCACCCTCATCAGCTTCCTTTATAAGATCTTTGGACCTGCTGAATTCCTGGAATTTGTTAAACATGGAGAAAGGTGCTCTACATGAGCTTTAAGTTTTTAAGTGCATTGCCCCCCCACTCGAAATGACCAGGCGAGACAGTGTGCTGGGGGTAAATGGGCCACACTTTATTGACACATATAACCAAACATCAACAACGACAACAGGAGGGGCCAGGCATCCATAACTTGGTTGGAACCCCGGGGTCTCCCGGGACCCCTCCAACCGGGCAGCATTGGGCGAGCCCCGAACCCCCAGGTCGTCTGACAGCACCCACCAGGCCAATCGATTTATTTAATCCTCCGTGCCCCTTCTGTCACCCATCTGGGAGATTCCCAGGGCAGGGAGGCGTTTCCTCTCCCCCACCCCAGCACCGAGACCTCCTGGCCCGCAGTGCTGTGGATGAGGAGGTTTGTGTCCAGCTGTTAATTTTATGCTCACCGCTGCCCTCCATCAGCTTTTAGCCGCCATAGTGTGACCAGTGTGGAAATGCCCCAAACCTGTCAACTCCCAGGCACCAGTGTGGGATAGGCGAAAAATCCCCGCCCTCAACAGCCAATCCAGAGTGCGGGTCAAAAATTCCTATCCGGCCCCAAAACTTGGCGACCAGTCAGACTCACACTAGCCCTAACGCGGAGGGTGGGTGGGGAACTGCTCCGGCTAGGCCCGACCGCAGAGCGGAGCCGCACCGTGGGGTTGGCCGCCTATGCGGCCCTCAAGATGGCGCCCGCCACGCGGCGCCCACTGTGTAGCCGGCGTTCGGGGGTCTTCCTTCCCCGAACACCGGAAGAAGACTGACTGGTGTTTGGGGGGAGGAGCCACCCTTTCTAGGCATGGCTCCGTCCTGTGCCCATTGATCTCCGGGTGGCCCGTCACTGCCCCACAATCCTGGCAGACCGCCCAATTCACCCCTTTCCAGGAGTGGCTCCGTTTCGTGTGGGTCACAGTTTGCTCTCGCCATCTGGCGTGGAATCGTCATTAACCAGGGCCTCTGCAGGCCGTGTACCAGGCCTTCTCAGACACCAGGTCGCCCAACTTTGAGAATTAGGACTTGCCAGTTTGCCTGGTCAATCCTTTCCCCCCAAGCGAGTCAAGGGAATGTCGATGAGATGTCCCCGGCCGCAGCCGTAGCTACTCCGGGGCACTCCCGCCACCCCGCTCCTCTAGTTCCCCACCACTCCATGGTTGCCCGTTTGTCCTCCGTGCGCCGTCCCACGTGCGCCGTTCCTGGCCTGGTACACGTAGCTGTGACCCACCCAACTATTTGTCGCCCACCATGGGCAGCCTTCCGATCCTGTGGAAACAAAATAACACGTTAAAGCGCCGGCAACAGCCGCATGCATCCGTCTAAGATTGAGAGGCCCACCTCCCAGTTGGCCAATGGGGACAGATCCTGGCCCACGGTTGCCGCTGTCAGCGGCCCACTGCCCCCTCCATGAGCTCGGGGCCAGCCCCTGGATACAGGTGGACCCAGAAACGCTGAAAGTGCCCCGTGGGCAGGGGGGGTGACGTTAGTCAAGGCCCTGGGCGTCCCCAAAGGCAGTGTACTCCCCCCCAAGCGCCGCCCTGCCGCGCCCCAGGGGCAACAACATGGCAGCGGGGACCTGCGCGCCTGGGCCCCGGTGTCGCTCTCCGCGCCCAGGCAGGTGAGCACCTGACTGAGCCCTTCAGTCTTTTCCTCGACTAAGGAGAGGCCCCGGCTCGCGGGCCGGTGAGCGGAGCTGATCTAACGGGGCTCTGTCCCTACCGGAGCCGTTGGGTCCGCAGGACAGGTGAGCGTCCCGGCAGGTCATGAACTGGCACAGGCTGCCAAACATCCCATGTGAGGACCCCATCCACGTAAAATCGGCCCCGGAATCGGGACCCTAGCCGCTCGGAGTCTTCCAGGGAACGGGTAGGGGCGGAAGGCGGACTTAATGTCTCATTTCACTGTCCCCACCGCCCCACCGCGGGTGCGCACCATGCGCTTGACCCCAACAAAGGACGTGCCCCTGACCATGAGACACTCCTGCGATATCCCAGCCTGGACGGATACCCCCCTGGGATGGGGGGGTGATGGGGTACCCTGAACTCCCCTGAAGCTAGCTTCGTTACCAAGCCAATCGGGGACACCCGCCGATATGGCGCTGGTGGCTCCCGGAAGGGGCCGCGGACATGGCCCCCCTGGACTTCCTTGGGGATGCTGTCCCCCGCCCCCCTTACCGCCATAACCATGGTTGCAATTCGTTTGCTAACCACGGTATGTGAGCCTCCTTAACGGAATGCGGGACCCCGACTCAAAAATCTTGCCCCCGAAAAATCTTGCCCCAGAAATTGTGCTGCCACTGTAACGGGGTATGCCGCAGCCCATCACCGCTCCGCCTCCCGCCTAATCGGGCTGGGCTCCTATGCCAGGGGGGGTCCCCGTACCTCCCACTTTTGAGCCCTCCTCCCTCCGTGGCCATCCTTGCTGGGGGGGGCTCTGCTGCGACCGGTCGCCGGGTGGTGTGCACCGTGAATAAAACATTCCTGTGTAATGCGGCAGGGTTTCCCGTCGTAGCCTCCCTGGCCATTGCAACCCCAGCAGGCCAGCGAGGCCTAACCCGGCCGGCCTGCAGCGCGGGGCTTGCTGGCCAGCCTCGTCCTTAAGTGTGGCTACTGTCGTACCCTTCCCCCCCGTATCGGCCTAACTGGGGTCTTAAACTGCAACAATCGGGTGGCAGCGGCCCCTTGCCACGACGTAGGGGTCCAGGGCCACCATACGGCGAAGTTCCTTGTCGTACGAAAGCCAGGTATGGCCAGGACAAACCCCGCCAGCCCGTATATCATATCGAGATACCTAAGCATCGCCTGCCCCCCCATGGGTGGGCCTGCGGGGTCAGGTATTCTGGCAGCTATATCGCCCAGGAGCGATCGGCTATCTCCTGCGCCTGCGCTCCCTGCCTTGTGGGTCTTCCCCGTCCAAGTCGTTGATATCCAGCTCCCCATCGCGTAAGCTGGGGATGTCTATGAATTTCCCCCGCTAGCTTTTCTCCCTAGTGGGCTTAGCCAAATGACGCCCAAATGGGGAGGCGCCGTCGCCCCGTGGCCTGGCTGCCACTGCCACCCCGGAGGAGCCCGGGGCTGCATCCTTCCCGGCCACGTCGCCATTCCCCCAGCCATACAGCCGATCACCGACCAGCCCGGCAACCGGCCGGGCGCCCCCATTGGGGGGGCATCTTGGCAGAATTGGTTGGCGCTGACCTGGCCCGCCCCCTGGACGGTGTTAGTTGGACTGGTCTCCGCCCCACCTGTGGGGGCGCTATCCGGGTATCCACGATGGGAACGGCCTCCAGGCAGCCTGGTCGCTGGTAGCTGGCAGGCGGCGCCTGGGCTGCTCCCTTCGCCGGGGGAGCTACCCCCGCCCGGAAACCACCCCCCGGCCAAGGCCCAAATGATAGTGGGCGCAGTTTTTGGGTGCACCCGCCAACTCACAGCGTACTGTGGTCTCCGTTGCCGGTCGCGGGGGCCGATCTCGGCTGAGGCTTCGCTGTGTCCCGCGGCCGGTCCCGTGGCTGTTTCCCTCTGCTCGAGCACTGTAAAACGAGACAACGTATCGTGAATCAAGGCCTCCCACTGTTCCCACTGACGTGCCCCTGCGGTACGCACCCCCATTCTGAGAGTTGGGCCGGGCTGGATGCCCGCCACCCGCTTTGGCGCCTCCCATGCTCTAAGGCTAGCCTCCCTGTGAAACGAGGGGGGGCATCGCTCTTCGCTTGCAGCCCCTGCCGAGGGCTGGGCCTGCTATGGGGGGGCTGCCTCACTGCTGTCCACGCTCCCTTGATGGAGAACCAGGGCACTGCAAACCAGGGTACTTCAAACCATGATGGAGAAACCAGGGTACTCCAAGGGCCAGATGCAGGGGAGAGGTATCCGGAGACAGGTATCTAGTCTCCTGCGCTCCCATAGGCATCTGGGTGCCACTTGTGAAATACAGGTAGCTGGACTGGATGAGCCTTCGGCCTGATCGGGCACTGCTCTTCTGATGTTCATGCTATGGGTGATATAAGATGCACACTTTGCTTTTGTAATTGAATGCCTTCTGGTAAGAAAGTACTTTTTTACGCAGCGTATTATTAGACCGTGAAACTCCCTGCCACAGGCTGCGGTGATTGCATCCGTGCTGGGGGAAAAGTCTCTCCCAGGTCACTATCCACGATGGAGATGTGTCTCAGTGGGCCATTAGGCTGTAGACTCCCTGCCCCCGGGTGTGTTGACCGCAGCCGGGCTGGCGGAAAAGACACTCCCAGGTTACAGTCCACGATGGGGATGTATCATCTCCAGGCTTAAAACCCATGGACTTCGAGGGCCCGGTGCCGGGTAGTGTTATTAGGAGACCGTGATTCAAACTCATGTGCTCCCCAAACGCCTCTGGTGGGGCCGCTGTGGGACACAGGAAGCAGGACTCGATGGGCCCCTGGCCTGGTCCGCAGGGCTCCTCCTATGTCCCTTGCCTATGGGCCCTCACAGCTGAGGCCGGTCCAGCCCTGGTGGCTCGGTCAAACCGGCCCCCGCTGAGGGGTTGAGTAGCGGGTGCAAGCTGCCCCAGGGCCCAGAGCCCACCCGCCCCCCAGCTGACGCGTTTGGGCCTACAGACAGGGGGGTGCAGGCCAACTCGCCCACCCCCAAGATAAACAGGATTTCCCCTATACCTCCCCTGGTGGGCCCACCCCACCTGGGATGCCCGTTCAGGCCCCGCCCAGAGACGTGGGTAGGCCAGCCGCTGGCCGGGGCCCGGAGGCTCTGATGAACCCTTCTGCCCAGCAGCCGCAACCTCCCCGCCTGGGCGATCGGTCCCGGGCAACCCTCTCCCAAAGGCCTCCCGGTTGGGGCCTAGTCGGGGCCTGGATCCTCACTTGCGCCCACGTGGCGCAGCCTGCAGTGGCTCGAAGGAGGGATGAGGAGCCCGCCCTCCAGGCGGGCCCGGCGTTTCCCTTCCCCCGGCGCAGCCCAATTGCGTCCCCCCCGCTCGGCTTGGCCCAGTGGACTCCCCCCGTCACCGGCCCCGTCCAGGTCGAGAATGGAAGGAGCGGGCGCCTGGCTGGCTCTACCGCCGCCTAGTTCCGCGGCCCCACTCGCGCTGGGGGGGGGGCTGAGCAAATAAGGGTGGGGGGGTGGTTCACCGGACGGCCCTGCTCACTCTGGGGGGGAGGGCCGCTGCCGCTCCCCCCAATCCGATGCCGGGCCACGGCGAGGTAGTCGGCCGCACCGTCCCTCTCCGTGGCGCTGCTGCTGTTGTCAGGCCCGGGAGCACCGCCCTGCCGCGCCGGGTTCGCCACCGAGGCGGCCTCTCCACGCGGCGCCCGCCAAGGTGCCCTATCGCCCAAGGGCCGAGGCATGGCCATAACGGGGCCCTGAAAGTGCGGCCAGGCTCCCCCGCCCGTCAGCTGCTGCGCGCAGTAGCGCAGCAGCAGAGGCCGGGAGCCAGTTACCGCCGCGGCCCCGGCCCTCCAGGGGCCGGGCCCGGCCAGGCTCTCCCGACCATCAGCTGTTCTGCGCGGTAGCGCAGCAGCAGAGGCCGGATCCGGTCGCCGCCACGGCCCCGGCACTCCAGGGGCCGCGGCGCGCCGGAAACAAAGCCGCGGGAGCGCAGCCAAGCTCCCCCGACTGTCAGCTGTGCTGCGCGGTAGCGCAGCAGCAGCGGGTCTGTAGGGCGCCGGCCGGGCCCCGCTGAAGGCTCCTCCGCTGGGCTCCGCTCCCACTGGTCCGGGCCAGGCCAACTGCTCCGGCTAGGCCCGACCGCAGAGCGGAGCCGCACCGTGGGGTTGGCCGCCTATGCGGCCCTCAAGATGGCGCCCGCCACGCGGCGCCCACTGTGTAGCCGGCGTTCGGGGGTCTTCCTTCCCCGAACGCCGGAAGAAGACTGACTGGTGTTTGGGAGGAGGAGCCGCCCTTTCTAGGGCGCTCCTCCCCCCTCCCTCTCAGGATTCCCAGCTCCTGTCTCGCCCCTCGCCATTCTCGCGAGGGGCAAGTCGGCTCCGCGGGCGGACAAGCCACCCGCGGAGCGTGCATTGGTGCAACTTTATTAAAAGAAACACAAAAAGAAATCATTAAGCTTTTAGCAACAAGTCCAGAGAGATGTTGCTACCCCCAAAAAATTACTTTTCAAAGTGATTAGCAGTGCTGATAAGCGTGGTTTACATCCACCAAATGACAGTTTAAGATGCCACACAGTTTAGTAAGCCATGCTTTTAAGGTGTTAGAAAATTCTGGGACTCCACTAACACTAAAGCCAAATTGCTTTCACTTCAAATGAGCTTTTATATCGCCTTGATTATTTCTATAATTTCTATAGAGACTTGGCAACATCCTTCTTTTTATATAGCCTTTATGAGGCTTGGGGTCCTTGTTATCTGTCTGGATTTTGTTTTGTTTTGTTAAAATAGAAAACCTTCAGGCCAATGTGATTTTCACAAAAAATTACGAAAAATTCAAGAGTCTTTCAACACAGCATCACCTACATTTACAAAAGGTGAGGGATTTTTTTTTAAAAAAAGGTTCAGACTTAAAAGTCTGCTGTTCTAATACTAAAGTATTAGAAGGATGGGAAGGATGAACCTTTACTACAGAGTTGTTATTGTGTACTGCCTACGTGAGATGCAGGTGAGATGTACAAGAATAGTATACAATTGCCATCTCCATCTTGTTTCCATTGCTGACTTGAACCCAGGTTTTCTGTGTCATAATCCAACACTCATTTGTGATAGCAATATGCAGCATAATATAATTATTCAGAATACATTACAAGTACAGTATGTTATTCTCAGTGTAGTCTGTCGCAAATACCAGAAAAGGGGAAAATGAGGAGTGGATTTCTATGGTCCAGTGAGTGGACATGTTCCTTCCCTGATCTCTCATAGGCCTCAGTAGACCTGGACCTGGAAATACCAGGAGATTCACACTGTCCACTTGCCATGTTTGACCCAGAACAAGGGATCAAATTCTGCTTGGGATCATCCTTCTGTATGGTCGCCATTGAGTTGCTAGGTCTCAGGTCCTTGCTATGTTCCAGGAAATGCTATACTTTTGTAGGTCTTGAGGCATGGAGATAGATCTCCAGGCAAACAACAGTGACAGATGGAATGACTTGATTTCTATATAGGCAGTGGCTTTCAAATCTGATCATCACTCACTCCCAGCAGGCGCCAAGGCCCCCAGCTCAGTGTGAAAACGTTTGCATGTTTTTAAAATGTTTTTGTTGCACTTCTGCAGAAGCAAGGGGAGGGTGAGAGGATGAGTGTATGTGCTTGCATAGGACCTGGAAATAAACCATGCAGTTTGCTGGTGATGAGCCTTCTATGTAGTCCAGTAGCTATGTAGGGCATGTAAAAAATTTCCATGTGCCACGTGTGGTATTTGACGCAGTGAGAATGCAAGCTGTACCAAGAGCAGAGGCAGCAACTGCATCTGCGACACACATTTTAGACCCCTGTCTAGCTATGGGAAAATAAGGGTAGCAGATTCAGAGCTTTCATGCTCCTTAGATCCATAAGGAATATATCTAGACACAGGATGGATCTAGGGAGCATCAAAGCTCTGAACTTGCTACCTTACATTCCCATTGCTGGACCGGCAGCTGTTCTGTTCAGGAGGAGCTACTTAGGTTAGTGTGATGCTGCAGCAATTACAGGTTCCTCAGTCTTTGGAAAGAAGTAATTTTTATAAAACTCTGGGATCGATAAAGTATGCTTTCAGGCTTCACTAGATGAGGCTTGCTGATCAGGACAAATTTCCTTTCTAGGCATAAACACAGAGACCGCTTGGTAATAGGACAGCTAAAAAAATTCTGTAAATAAATAAATAAATAAATAAATAAATAAATAAAATGCCAGGATTTGCATTTAGTAAAAAGGATAGATCTTAGTGGCTCCTTAATGTATCAACTAAGTAGCAAATCTCATGGAGGTTTGAGTGCCGCTTTTGGCAGCAGATTTTGGTACACATTGTGATTTCAATGCAGTTGAGTTGTTCAAATCAGTAAATCCTCAGTCCAGTTGAGACCTGTGGCAGTGTCCATGAGAACATGTAGGAACTCCTCAGGATGGCTAGGCTCATGGAAGGTAAGCACGGAGATGTTCTTTGCAGGGCAAGATGCAACAGAATATACGATGTGGATCATCATGCAAGCATTATGTAGAACTGTACTGCACATACAAAAGCTCCATGTTTCCCCCCCAGGCCAAGTTCTGGTTGTTGGCCTCATCATTTACTTGTTAATGGCCACCAAACTTATATAATTAAGGCTGGAGATGGAAAGATGTGTAATATTCCCACTGCTGCTAAAAACTGGGAATCAACAGTCCTTCTGGAGATCTACCCATTGACCTTGACCAACCTTCGGTCCAGTCCTTTCCTAATCCAGCGGCTGCAAGATCTGCTTATCATTTGGTTTCACATTATTACTTGACAACATCACTGCGGACTCAGAAAAAAATAATGCCAGGGATGTGATAATGTGTTTCCTGAGTATTTACTGAGTGTTTAAAGGTTTAAACATCCTTGTTGTTCCTTCTTCACCAGAATGTGAGCTTTATCCCTGTTCCAGCATGGAAATCCATGATTACTTTCCTGCATTTTTTCCCAAGTATGCATTTTATAATTTTCTATTGCGTGTTTTTAAGAGCGCACATTTTCAATCGAGTGCAACGTGTCTGTGTGCACATGGAAATGTACATACATTCTGTGACATGTTTTGCAAGTGCACACATGATTTCATGCAGATTTTGTTCTTCTCTTTTGAAAATTCATCCCAGATTGCAGCGACATACAGATTTCCAAGGCACAACTCATTCCGCTCTGCTAGCAGCGTGAAAAGGTGCACAGTAAGTATTTCTGCCTCAAAGTACACACCCAGTGAATTTTCCCAGTGGATTATTTCAATTCTCCATGCGTTGGAAATCAATTTGGGATGGTTGGTTTCACACATCACTTAACGCTCGTCAGAGACTGATGAGCAAGCATCTGCAGACCGGCTCAGCGTAGGATTCAGCTCTAGATGTTTGTTCCTGCTTGTAGTTCAGTGAGCCAAGCACCCAGGCAGAAAACCCTGTGAGAAGCTAATGGGGGCATAAGGAAGCCTTTTAAATGCTGTGGACAGGACTGACTAGTCTGTACAGGTCATTGGCCAAATTAGCTCAGTGGAACTTAATGTAGTGCAAATGAGGAAAGTGCCATATATATTACGCTGTCATATCATGTCAGGAAAAGTGTACTGCTGCTGGAAATGCATTTTATTTTCATTAATTTTTGAAAGCTTGTATTGTGTTTATCTCACAGAACCCCGGAGAAGTTAAAATGATCAATTTAACGCTGCCCAGCTCTTCATACAGTCTATGTAGCAAAATATTAAAAAGAATCCAATAATTTCTTGGTACTCTTGCAGAACTGATGTCCAAAGGATATGAAATGCTCTGTGGCAGCTAGTTTCCAAGATGGGCAGGGGGAGAGCTTGGCCCATTATTTCTCAGTGAGGTGTCCCTCCTGATTGTTTGAATCCACATCCTTAGCCAATTAGAGTGTTCAGTGTTGACAGTAGTGATAGTGCATGTAATTTGAATACATGCATTTTTAAGGTGCTTGGGCAATGGTTAATTAATTCTGGCTTGAGCTGAAGACCCAGTTTTGGCCATTTTTAAAAAAGTGAAAAACCTACTGTTTTAGGGTTTTTCTTTGGTTATACAAGTTACTGGCCTTGCCATTCATCATGCAGTTGCATTCCTCAGTGAGCCTTATGTGAAAGCCACTTATTCCTTAGTACTTTCATCTGTTGGTCAGTGTGAAGGTTCATGGGCCTTGAGTAGGCAAAGTTATTTAATTTAATATAGGACATTTATTTGTCTGGGTAGCTCAGTGAGTTAGGCATCTGGCCATGAAGCCAGAGGGTAGGAGTTTGATTCACCCACTTGCCCCCTGGAACAAGAGCCAATCAAAATGCCCCTAGACGAAGGGAATGGTAAACTATTTCTAAGGACTCTGTACCTAGAAAACCATGGAAAGTGTTAGCATGCCTCAGAATTGGCTAGACAGAAGTACTATGAATTCACAGATTAAGTACTGTTCCCATTAGAGATGGGCACAAAATGAAAAAATGGCATTTCATTTCATTTCATTTCATTAAGGAGTTTGGTTCATTTCATTTTGTTTTTCGTAATTTTTTGTGAAAAAATTGTTTTGTTGTTTCATTAATTCATTATTCGTTTTTATCCGCTTTCAACCCAGCGCCCACTGCGTGGTCCCTGGGGCCTGGTCGATGCTGGGGGGTGCCTATGAACGGGCATGGGAGGACTAAAGAGGGGGAGCCGTGCTGCTCTAGCTGCCTAAGCACGGCCTCCTTATCTCCCCTCCTGATTGGCTCCATGATAACAGGCCACGGGAGGGAGGCGCAAGGGGGTTGGCTTTGAAGCCACGCTGCTCTGGCCACCTAAGTGTGGCCTCCTTATCTCTCCTCCCTCCCAATCGGCCCCATTATAACGGGCCATGGGAGGGAGGCGCAAGGGGGTGGCTTTGAAGCCGTGCTGCTCTGGCTGCCTAAATGCAGCCTGCTTATCTCTCCTCCCGGGGCTGGGCTGAGGCTCGAGTCCACCGCGTCCCTCGATGGCACCAACAAGGTACATGCTCCCTCCGTGCAGCTCGGCATGAAAGGACCTCCGGACCAGCCCCAGGTAGGAGACATCTCTGCCCCCCATTAATGAAATGAAACGAAATGAACCAATTTTTCCTCAGTTTGGTTTGTTTCATGTTAAATTTGCCCCTAGGGTTGTTATTCGTTTTGTTACGTAATGAAACAAATAACAAATAACAAAACAAAAAAATCATTTCATGCCCATCTCTAGTTCCCATTGTCTTTAGTAGATTGGAAGGGAATGGGAAGTTGATTATTCCTTGGAGTTTTGATGAGCTCAAGAAAAAATTAAGAAGGCAGGAGAACACCATCAGCAAATGAAAGAAAATTGCCTGGCGTTGTTGGATTTTTATCCACCTGAAACTCCATTGATTCAATTATTGTCCCAAATTCTTCAGCATCTGTGAAAGCTGAGACAGCATGGCAATGCACAATTACTCCAGAGTTGTAACATGGGAAATTCAGATACATTAGTTATAACATGGGGAATTCCGATACATATATTTCCCCATTTTGGCAATGTATTTAGATTAACTTCCACTTACTGAGGTGGTCTATATTTGGCAAGTTGTTTTCCCATATACTACTTCTCAGATGCAATTTCAATAGTTTTGCAATTCCTTTGGTATGAGGTTTTAATCATGTTGCATATGTATGCATATCTTCTCTGCATTGACATAAAAAATACATCCACCCATACACCTACATATCTATCATCATAGTGGTATGTATATAGCTTTCTGAATAGGCAGATACATAATGAAATTGCACCTCACAGGTGGAGTGCTATTTCCCTTGTCTTTATCACCCACATCTTTGCTTTTAGTGCAGGATGAGAAATGATTCCTCATTTGTATAATAGAAATTACTATGTACTGTCCTCTAGAAATTACCATAGATAGACATTTAACATTCTGTTTTCAAACCTGACAACTTAATTGCTTTGGTATATTTCCTGTGCAATGCTGTTTACTCTCTTTAAATGGGGGGGGGGGAGAGAGAAACCATCTTCTCTCCTCTTTCTTAAATATTCTTCTCTACTTTTTAAAATTCTATTGTCATTTAACAGCCCACACTTTGGTCCCTTAATTGGACACTATTTCTCTTAAAAGCATTAAAAGTAGACTCCATGTAATTTAAGTGTCACTGTGCAATTATGCCTCACTTTATCTTTTCTATGAAAAAAGAAGGAAATAAATGCAGGTGTGCTGTTAAAGTGTGATGCCTGGCACATGGCGCATGGTATCTGTAAATGAAATTTGCCAAGATTTTGCAAATAGTTATGCACTGCAAAGCCTGGCTCCGCGGCGCGGCTGTGCCAGGCGGAGCGCCATTGCCCCCCCGGGGCGGAAGCCACGCGAGACCTTCGTGGTCTCGCAGAGGGCGGAGACCAGAGCCCTTGTAAGGGCTCGCCACGTGGCTCCAGCCCTCTTCCGTTGTCGGCCGGCGTTGGAGCAGGACGCTCGGAGCGGCCGTACCTTCCCTTCAGGTTTGCAGCCCGACGGGCCGTGGTGGGGGCGCTGAGGGAGCGTTTTCCTGGCGGCCTACCGCGGCTCGCCGGACCTGGGGAGCGCGACCCGGGTGCGGTGGGCGGTGGAAAGGGGGGACCGGCTGGCGACCCAACCTTCCACTTTAGGCTGCCTCGGCGAGACCGCGGTGGCGGCTCGCAGCAACCCTGGGGGGCGAGGGCGCGGACGCTCCTCGCGGGAGCGGGCCCCACTGGGCCTACCTAACGGAGAGGGCCGGTTCGGCTCAGGGGCGGTCGGTCGCTGTGACTCGGGCCTCCCGGATAGTGAGGGCCGGCTGGGCTCGGAGGCCGTTAGGCCGCGGCTACCTGGGCTTACCGGATAGCGGGGAGGGTTGGGCTCGGAGGCTCTTGGGCCCGGCTACCTGGGACCACCTGATATCGAGGGCCGGCTGGGCCCCGGATCGGCTGGGCCGTGGCGACTTGGGCCTGCCTGGGCGGCCTCCATGCACGGGCCTTTAGGTCGTTCCATAAGTGGGGCTAGGCCCCTTGGGTGGGCCGGAGGGGGTGACATGGCACCCAGGAGGCAGAAGGCTGGGCCTAAGGGCAAGCACCCAGCCAAGCGGCCTGCCCCGCAGGTATCTGAGGACGAGTCCTCATCGGACGGGGAGGACTGGCAGGAGTGGGCCCAACTGGAGGCTTGCGTGGAAGAAATGGAGGGGGGCCCCAGTGGAGCGCAGCAGGCCGGGGAAGGGACGTCAGCCGGCAGGCACATGGACAGGCCATCCAAGGCCAGGAGGCGGGCAAGGAGGTGGCAGTTGGTGCGTAGGTTAACGGCTCGTTTTGCTTCCACGATGCAGAGCAACCCACAGCCAGGCCTGACGCAGGTGGGCCACCCGGCCGGGACGCCTCCAGCCTCCAGCCTCGTGCCAGGAACGGACCCCGGAAGAGGCTGCTGGCCCAGCGGCGGCGGCGCCCCTCGGCGCCCCACACCCTACCCCCAGGAGCGAGATGGTGACAGTGCCTTCAACCAGCAGTGAGTTGGCGTGTGCACCGGACACCACACTACAGGAAGCCTGGCCCTGGGGGCCAGCAGGGGAGCCTTTCCACATGCAGGGCGGGGCACATGGCCCGACCGGGGGCACCCCCCAGGCCCCCAGCGGGGGTTGGGCAGGGGGGTCAATGACGGGAGGGGGGCCTTTCGGTGCTGCAACTAGTGGTCCTGGGCCCCAGGCCCAACAGGTAAGTATGGCACACAGTCCTGCGGGTCCCAATTTTGGGGCAACACAACAAACACCACAGGGTCTGGCATGGCCGATACCCCAGCCGCAGCAAGGGGCGATGGGAACAGGCGGCTCTGGGCTGTGGAACCCTGCTCAACAACCCTGCAGGTTCCCGGGGGCGGGCAGCCCCCAGTGGGGCCCTCACGGATGGGCAACGGGTCCGGTTTATGCTAGAGTTCCCTATACAGCTCTACCTCACGCCGACTACGCGTCACCCTTGGGGGACCATCTGGCCCAAGGCACAAAGGAGCGGATCTGGTGGGGGGGACTACATAGACCTCTTTAGCCTCCTTAACAAGGAGTTGGAGCCCAAAGAAATGGAAAGGGAGGATGCCAAAGACAAGGAGCGCCGATTGAAGCGCAAGCCGGAACGGAATTGGGCCAATTGGCTGCCGGCCTATAGCATTTATATGTCCATGGTACTGCATGCACACCCATGGAGGGCTCAGTCCCTCATCAAGTATCAGGACATGATATACCGGGCCTTTGTGGATTTCCCGGGTTATGCCTGGCTGACGTACGATGAGCGCTTCCGCATGAAGGCAGCCACGCAGCCTCACCTGAGATGGGATGAGCCATACCCCCCGCTGTGGCTGCAGTACATGACTCCGGTGCGCCCGGCCCTGGGGGACCGGTTCCACAGCGGGCATATCATCCGGCGCCCAGCTCAAGTAGCAGGCGCCCGCCAGGGGGCGGGCCAGCAGGTTCAACCCCGGCTGGTTTGTTGGGACTTCAACGGCCAGGGCGCCTGCAACCGGGCACAGTGCCGATTTAGACACGAATGCTTGGTCTGCGGGGCACAGCATCCCGCAGTTAATTGCCCCCGGGCAAAAGGGGGGTTTGGCAGGCAGGGAAATGGGGGGCAGCAATGGAATTCCCCTAGAGGGGGAGGGCCTAATCCGCCAAAAGGGCCCCAGCCCAATCAACCGTAGAGTCCTGGAAGGGTGGTTGTCCAGTTACCCAGACAGGGAAGGGGCTAGATTCCTTGCAGAGGGGTTTGCTGTCGGTTTTCGTATTCAGTTCGAAGGGGTGCGCCGAGCGTTTTCGGCGCCCAATTTGAAGTCATTGAAGGGCATGGAACTGATAGCGGCGGAGAAGATCCAGAAGGAGGTTACTAAGGGGAGGGTCCTGGGGCCGTTCGACGACCCCCCGCTGCCCAACTTTAGAGTGTCCCCCCTGGGGTTGGTACCAAAGAAGGCGCCGGGCGAGTACCGGCTGATCCATCACTTGTCGTTCCCGGAAGGGGCGTCGGTCAATGATGGAATCCCCCAGGACCTTTGCTCAGTTAGGTACACCTCCTTCGATGCAGCCGTGGCCATGGTTCGGTCTTGCGGGGTGGGAGCAGAGATGGCCAAATGCGACATCCAGTCGGCATTCCGGCTTCTACCAGTCCACCCAGATGACTTTGACTTGTTAGGTTTCCAGTTCCAGGAGAAGTTCTACCTAGACAGGGCGCTTCCGTTCAGGTGTTCGATCTCCTGTGCGGTTTTTGAACGGTTCAGTTCCTTTGTTGAGTGGCAGTTGCGCCACGTTACAGGAATGGGCAGTATTGCCCATTACCTTGACGATTACATTTTCTGCGGCCGGCGGGACTTGGGAGCATGCAAGTTTCTGCTCAGTTCCTTCCAGGCCCTGGCTGACGAGTTAGGGCTCCCCCTGGCAGTAGATAAAACTGAGGGCCCGGCAACCTGCCTCACCTTCCTTGGGGTGGAGCTGGACACCTGGGACCAATCCTGCAGACTGCCAGGGGATAAGCTGGCGGATCTCAGGGTTAGGTTGGCGGCTTTGCTGCGGCACAAGAGGGCCACCTTGAGGGAGCTCCAGGAATTGGTAGGCCACTTGAACTTTGCCTGCCGCGTGATCGCGCCTGGCCGGCCGTTTACCCGGCGTTTTTGTAGCGCAATGCGAGGCCTGAGGAAGCCGGCTCACAGAACCAAGGTTACGGGGGGCATGAGGGATGACATCAGGGTGTGGTTGGAATTCCTGCAAGGGTATAACGGGGTGTCTTTCTGGAGGGAAGAACTGAGGTTGGGGGTGGATTTCCAGGTGCAGACCGACGCGGCGGGTTCCCAGGGCTATGGCATCTACTGGAAAGGTAAGTGGTGCCACGGTACCTGGCCACCTGAGTGGGCGGCCGCCGGGATTATGCGGGACCTCACATTTCTGGAGCTGTTCCTGATAGTGGGGGCCCTGTGGCTGTGGGCGGGGGACTGGGCCAACTCAATGGTCCGCTTCTGGTGTGACAACATGGCCGTTGTATACACCATTAATGACCTAACATCCAAGTCAGCGCGGGTAATGGGGTTGGTTCGGACCCTGACATTGCGCGCACTTCAGTATAACATCGTGGTGTGCGCGCGCCATGTTCCGGGGTTAGATAATTCCATAGTGGATGCTCTTTCCCGCCAGCAGCTCGAGCGCTTCAGGGAGCTGGCCCCGGGGGACTTTGGTAAATTCCGGGACCTGATGGAGCTGCCGGCCTCCTGGCCTGCCCCCGTAGACCACATCTGGCAGTACCTTGTATACCTGCGCAGGAAGGGACTGTCGCCGGGGACAATGCAAGGGCAGTTGGCCACGTTGGCATTCCACGCCAAAGCCCTGGGGTGTGAGGACACAACTTGGGATTTCCGGGTTTGAAAGATGTTGGAAGGTTGGGCCAGGGCTGGGGGTAGGAAGGCAGACGGCCATTTCCCACTGACGCCAGACATCTTGTCCCAAATGGGGGAGCAATGGGTGAAGCTGTGCAGGGACGGCTATGAGGCCGCCCTGATGAGGGCCGCGGCGCTTACGGCCTTTTTGGGGGCCTTCCGGATCAGCGAGCTGGTCGCGGCGGGCCGGCGTGACGAATCCAGGCGGGCTCTGCAATGGGCTGATTGCCAACTGGGGCAAGGTAAGGTGGTGTTCCTGCTGCGCCGCTCAAAGACGGATCAATGGGTGCAAGGGCAGAGGGTGGAACTTGGGGCTTGCTCCAGGGTGGAGGTTTGCCCCGTCAGGGCAATGGAGGAATACGTGGCCCTCCGGGGAAAGGGGGACGGCCCTTTGTTCTGCCACGCGGAGGGTGAACCCTTGACGAAATTCCAATTCTGGAGGCTGACGCAGCGGGCGTTGGAAGTGCAGGGCCTCGGGGGTATGAAGTTTGGGACACATTCCTTTAGAATCGGTGCAGCCTCCACAGCGGCGGCCTTGGGTTATGGGCCGCGGGAAATAAAGTCCCTGGGATGGTGGGCATTGGCATGTTTCACTACTTACGTACGCCCCCTCCCCCACTGTTAACTGTTTGGTTTGTTCTCTTACAGGACCCGGGCCGGGACGTGCAAGGTGCCGCGTGCTCGTTTTGGGACATAGTTACGTTTACTGGGCAGGGAAGTACGCGGCCAGGACGGCCTGGGGAGTCAATTTGGGGATGGGGGGAAGGGCCCTTCTTGAATGGAAGGGATTCAGGGGCATGCGTTGGTGCCAGTTTGAGCGGACGGCGAGGATGGAAGCTAGAGGCCGCCCCCTGATGTTCTGGTGGTTCACTTGGGGGGTAACGATGTGGGTGATCAAACAGGGAAGCTGTTGGCCCAGGATATTGTCAGGGATCTGACTGCATGGAAGGAGGCCTTCCCTCAGGTGGAGTTGGTGTGGTCCAATATAGTGCCACGGAGAGCTCAGTGCGCCCCGCAGGTGATGAATACGGTGTGCAGAGGGGTTAATAGGGATGTGTGCCGGGCAGTGGTTCAGGGTTTGGGTTCGGTGGTGGGTCAACCGAGGATCGTGGCCGCTAGCCCTGAGTTATACCGGGATGATGGGGTTCATCTTTCGGACCAGGGAATGGAGCTGTTTCTTATGGACCTGAAGAGGGGCCTGTGGGAGGTGGTGGCTCGTTGGTGGGGTGGGTAGGCACCATGGCAAGTCCAGGCTCCTACCTTGGCGGTAGTGCGGGTAGGGAGAGGCAGTAGGGAGTCGGGTCTCAATTTCCCGAAGGGACCGTCCGCTCTCACGGCGTTGCAGATCGGAGATCACAAAGCCGGGGGGGGATGGATGTACCTGGAGGGCCCGCTGGACTGCTAGGCACAATGGACGCGTCTGGACAGTCCGGCTGGGGAAAGGGGACCAGCTAACCGAGGCCGCCCTGTTTATGGGCAGGACGGGCTAGGGGCTAGCGACTCACCCAAATAGAATGCCAGGTAAAAGGGGGGGGGTCTGGGGAGACCCAAAGAATAATTCCACCCGCACTGCAGCAGGCCCCGGGTTAAAGTTGTGTTCTGTTTAATATGTTAATAAAGTGGCCCGGAGTTTGAACCCAAGACCCTGTCTCGCGTGGTTATTCCGCCATGGGGGGGGCAAAGCATTTTGTCTTCGAAAGTTATGATCTGGATAGAAGCTGCACCAGCTGCACATATCCCTCGGGTTTAATAAGTTTGACAGGCAGAGGTGCAGCAGGATAAATCAATCAGCAAACTCTGTTGCTGTTAAGATACAACTTGTATAAACAGAAAGAATTCACCTGGATAGCTTAATCTAGCATTCTTAAACCAGCAAGAGTACATCATTGTGCTGATGAATTATATCAAGAGTACAGAATATGTCCATTAGAGCAGTGCTCCCCAACCTTTTTATCACCGTGGACTGGTAAATGTTTGATAATTTTTCCCTGGCCCGCTTGCGGGGGGGGGGGGTCGCGGTAGCCGCAGCGGCGGCGATGGCGGGACAGGGGCGATGGCGGGGGGGTCGTGGCGGCGATGGCGGGGCAGGGGCGATTGCGGGGGGGGTCGCAGCAGCAGCAGCGGCAGTGATGGCGGGGCGGGGCGTGGGCGATGGCGGGGGGGTCGTGGCGGCGGCGGCGATGGCGGGGAAAACACCCGGGCCGGCCTGCGCCGCCCCCCACCCCCTCCGCTCACCTCAACACAGGCCAAGCTCGCGGCCGGCCGTTAACGCCTGTCCGGGAGCCGGGCCGCCACCACAGGGAAATGATTTGAAGTTCCTTGGGCGGCGGCCCGGTGCGGATTGCTCCACGGACCGGCACCGGTCCGCGGCCCGGGGGTTGAGGTCCACTGCATTAGAGAATGGGCACAAACAAAAATATAGCATTTCTTTTCATTTCTTTAGTAGTTTTGTTTTGTTTTGTTACTAATGAGTTTTTTCAGAAATGAAACAAAACAATTTGTAATGCTATAAATAATGGGGAGCTTCCTTGGACTCTTCCCTGGACTCTACAGAGCCTCGTGGCGCAGTGGTTAAATGCCTGTACTGCAGGTAAAACTGTGCTCACGACCTGGGTTCAATCCCCGGTAGCAGGCTCAAGGTTCACTCAGCCTTCCATCCTTCCGAGGTCGGTAAAATGAGTACCCAGCTTGCTGGGGGGGCAATGTGTAGCCTGCACACTGTAATCAAAATTGTAAACCGCCCAGAGACTACTTGTAGTGGTATGGGGCGGTATATAAGCAGAACACTTCCCTGGATGTTCCCCAAATTTGGACCGGCTTGGGGTTCAGGGGGGCAAGTTATTAAACTCCAAAGTGGGTCCCCAGGTAATTTTAAAAGTGTTTTATTTTAAAAGAGAGGTTTTGGACGGTAAGAGGAAAGGTGGTGAGAACCAGAGAATTAATTGCTTCCTCCTTTGCTAAGTCGTCTTACTACCAGGTTGAAGTTCAGTGTTTCATCTTTCGTTTGGTGCCCATCTCTAATCTCCATCAATTTCAGTGAAAAACAGGTCTTCCTATGCATAACTATTCATTCAGCTGATCCAGTCACTGAACTGGAACAGAGCTGTTATTTACTACTGTAGTAGTTCCATACAGCCATTGTGGAAGAGTAATGTGTGCAACAGATGAAGTCTGTTGATTTCCATGGGAAGGTGTCATTCCTCAGGAAATATGACATGCAGTTATTATAACCCATAAAAAAAAGTTGTGTGGAAGTCAATGTGTCTGTAACATCCCTTTAATTTAATAGGCCCAAGCTATTTAGTAGCAATAATGAGATTTATGCTATTGTACTGACAGCCTTTTTCTGTTTTCTACATCTTATTGCTTCTAGAGTTGGAGACCTGGTTTTACACATACTGAGTGAGACTATATCCTCTTAAGTCATGCTTAGATCTGTGGCCTGCTTTGTAAACTGGAACAGATGCACAATCTATGTTTGGGTTTAAATTTACCATCCTTAACTACAAGGCTAAAGTTTTTCCAGTTCTTGAAAGAATGTTCTAATATTTGTTGCTGCAAACCTAATGAAATTTACTAGCAAAAGGATCAGACTTTGCACAGACTGCTAAAGCCATTAGTTGGATACATTGACTGAAAACTTCAAGCCCAATTGCACAGTGGTGAAAAGTGGACACATTGTGCCTGCCCCCTCTGGGTAAAATGAAAGCCACAGGGTCTTCCTGGAATGCCAACTGGTTTGGTAAAGGAAATACCCATTTCATGGTCATGGGGTGGAGGAGGGGGCTATACAACAGCAGGCTGAGTAGGCTGCTATGTTGATCTGTTTTTCAAATTACTGCCCTTGCTCCAGACTGCATTGATTGTATACCTATGTGCAGGTTAGCCAGTGACCAAAAATAGGTAGGCTCCAAATACACTGGCTAAAATCCTGTTGGTATAATTACACTTGCAGAGGACTGATGATGTAATCAAAAGGGATGATTTTCAGGAATTTAACACTTTTGCTTCTATCCTATAGCTCTTGCAGAATCCCTTTCATCAGGTGGAAGCCATGAGAAGGGAGAAAGACCTCTTAAATTAGCATACATCATTGCCAGTGGTAATGCTATCTTTGGGATAGCCATTTTTGGTACTTAAAGTCTTCTTCCTCCTGTCCCACAGCTCCTTAACTATGAAAAGGGGTTACAAAAGAGTGATGGGAGGCACGGGAGAGATGTATAAGTGGTTTGATCTCTGAAAAATTGCCCATGCTGATGCCATCATCAGCCTTCCATAGGTATAGTTACACCAACAGCATTTCAGCCACAACCTAACTTAAATGAATTAAGGTATTTTAAGGGGGGAAAACCAAGTGTATACACCTGGGGGCAGAGACATAGCTTGGGTTTTAATTGCCTCGGGACAAAGTCAGTTTTGGCACTCCCAAGGGACCTTCTGAAAACGTTGCACCCTGCCCTCCAGCCACAGTCTTCCCCACTAAGTGGCTCTTAGGAAGAGAAGGTGGGGGACTTCTCCGCTTCCTTGAGATAACCCTTTTCCAACACCCATCCAGCCTCTCCAGGAAGCAGGATCTGTCTGGAAACAAGGAAGAAGCCAACCACACTTCTGCCGGGTGCAGAGGTGGGTGCTTCTTGCCCACACTCTCCCCTCCACTTCCCATCAGCCGAATAAAACTTTCAGAAGGGCTACATGTGCCCTCCCCTCCTGGGGAACAGGGGCCAACTCGCCGGCCCAGATTGCCCAGAAGTGTCCCAAGGAGGCACAAGCTTTCTGTGAAGTTCTGGCACTCCTGCAGTGGCAAGTCCAGCAATGTGCAAGGATGCCAGGGTGCACATGCTACCCCAACACCAACCAGCACGAGTCCAGAAGAAAGTAAAAGGTGGCTTTTTACTCTTGATTTCATGTGATATTTGCATGGGAGCCTTCCAAATCACCACCAAATAATATATCTCATTAACATCCAAACACCACACATTAATAATCATGGGTCTTCTAGTACATGGATGTGCAGTGGCACAAAAACATAGATCCAAGGCACGTATCAATCTGATTTTATATGATTTTTACATTGGCTCATACTAAAACCACAGTTACATCATAGTCCCCATCTCTGCCTACATATTGCACCAAAAAAATCAGGGGTCCATTAGTGCATGACTCCACAGTGGCGGAAAAAACATGGATTCAAGGCATGCATCCTCATGGATCTACCTGATTTTTCTACGGGATCAGCTCCAAACCTTTCTCCCACCATAGGCCCCATTTCTGCTTACAGATTACACACCAAAATCATAGGTCCCTCAGTGCATAATTCTGCCATGGCACAAAAACATGGATCCAAGGCATGGATCCTCATAGATCTACCAATTTTTTATCCAGGATCACCCCCAAACCAGACTCCCATCAAAATTCATAGTTCCATTAGCACATGGCTCCAAAGTAGTGCAAAAGCATGGATCCACCTTATTTCATAGGATTTTTTTACATTGGATCATACTAAAGCTATTCTATATTTATTATTTATTATTATATTTGTATACCGCAATCCGATTCTCACATCATAGTCCCTCATCTCAGCCCACAGATTGCACACTAGGAATCATGGGTCCATCGACGCATGGCTCCACATTTAATAAGGTAGACCACAATTTAATAAGGTTTAATCTGCATTTAATAAGATAGAACAAAGTGGGATATACAGTGCAATTATCAGATGGATTTACAGCTGGCTGACCAATCACACCCAGCATGTGTGCCTCAATGGAATCACATCTACAGGGTGGGAGGTGTGCAGTTCTGCGTTGGATTGAAGTAGACTTCATCAGATTGGCAGATGACACAAAGCTGGGGGGGGGGGATCAATCCTTTGGAAGACAGACTCAACATTCCGAAGAAGTACCTTGACAGTCTTGTACATTGGGCCCTGTCCAACAAGATGCAGTTCAACAGTGAGAAAAGTAAGACCCAGCACTTAGGCAGGAGGAACCAGATGCACAGGTACAGGATAGGTGATACCTAGGTCAACAGTACTACCAGTGAGAGAGATTTAGATGTCCTGTTGGACCACTACCTAAGGATGTGGCAACAGTGTTCTGCAGATGCAAAAACAGCGAACACAGTCTTAGGCTGCATCAAGAGAGGGATAGCATCAAGATCATGGAAAGTGATAGTAACTCTCTATACTGCCCTAGAGAGGGGCCACATTTGAAATACAGTGCCCAGATTTGGTCACCACAATACAAACAAGACACAGAGATCCTAGAAAATGTGCAGAGAAGAGCAAAAAAGACAATAAGGGGATTGGAGGCTAAATCGTATGAAGAATGACTAAAAGAACTAGGCATGTGTAGCCTGATGAAGAGAAGGCAGAGAGGAGATGTGATAGCATTCCTCCAATACCTGAAATGTTGCCATGGGGAAGATGGCACTGATTTATCTCAGTTGCACCTGAGGGTATGACGGACCCATGATTTTTGGTGTGCAGTCTGTGGGCAGAGATGGGGCCTATGATGTGACAGTGGTTTTAGTATGTTCCAATGTAAAAATCATGTGTGCAGAGATGGGTAATAGGATGGGAGAGTGGTTTGGAGCTGATTCTTGATAAAAATCAGTTAGATCCTTGAGGATCCATGTCTTGGACCCATGTTTTTTGCACCACTGCAGAGCCATGTGCTGGCAGACCTTTGATTTTTGGTGCGTAATCTGTTGACAGAAATGGGGCGTATGAGGAGAAATTGAGTTGGAGCTGATCCTGTAAAAACAACAACAGGTAGATCCATGAGGATCCATGCTTGCACCACTGTGGAGCCATGTGTTGATGGACCCCTGATTTTTGATTTGTCGTCTGTGGGCAGATATGGAGCCTATGATGTGACAGGGGTTTTAGTCTGGTGCCTCTAAGACAAATCATTTCGTTCCTAGAGCCAAAAATTGTGGTTCATTTTGCTTCATCACAAAATGCATTCTACCATTTTGTTTCATAATGAAACAATTTGTTATGTAACAAAATGAGAAAACAGCATTTTATTTTTTTGTTTTGTGCCCACCTCTAATAATCTTTATCATTAGAACGTTGAATTCATGCTCCCAAAAATGGAATAAGCAGACCATGAACGATGAGAGTTATCTATGGTAGTCAGTGCAAAAAGAGTGTAATTCATGTTTGTAATTACGTCCCACAGATAGAGAATAAACGAAAGATAGAGGTGATAAACAAGAGGATAGATAAAGGACCGATGGTTGAAAAAAATGCACTTACTTTATTATTCCTCATAAAACTGACATAGTGCTTAACAATATAACCTTACAGTCAGCAAGGAGCTGATAGCAATTGCTTATGCACTGGTATGAAAGACTTAGTGAAAGTCAAGAAGATTGGTAGGTATAATATAATATGGAATATGTTAGATTATATTTGGGACCAGTGGCATGCTACATGTCCATAAAATATCTTCATCTAGTAAATCTAATAGACGGAGGGCCTACAATAACCAAAGCACATGGAGGTAATAGTGTGCAGTCAATCAGCATACATTATTATTAGATAAGGGAGAAATCTTTTATAAGAAGCTAGAGCTTCTTAGATGAAACTGACAGGCCATATGATTTTGACTGCACTTAACCTAATAGCATAATTGTAGGTGTCCCAGACTCTGAGTCTTGCTTTTTGTTTCCAAAATAGAAGACAGCCCCCTTTTGGGTGGCTCTTTTATTGTGATTGTCAGAAGTGTGATGATTGTCGACATTCACACTGCAGCATTGTCAATCTTCATCTTGTCTTGTGAATGTGCAAAGTTGAAAAGACTCAGTGGGAAATATTAATGTTCACTTCATTGCAAGGACAAGCCAGTTGATAAGGAGGACACCTCATATCTTAGCCCAGTGGGGCACAAAGATGTTGTGCTGCATCTAAGCAACCTCTAAGCCAATAAATTCTTCTGCTTCCTGTGCTACTTTTCAGCACAGGGTTCCATGTACAGCTGAAGAAGCAGGATGAGGGAGCTCTGAGGATGTTTGTGGAAGCACTCGTGATTTCCACAATTAACTACCGTAACACTCTCTACATAGGTCTTCCTTTGAGACTGACCTAGAGACAGCAATAGGTTCAGAATGTGTTGGTATGAGTAAATTTGACCACGACTGCAAAGTTTTGGCTTGCGTGCACTGGTTACCTGTGTTCTGCATCAATTTCAAGGCTTTGGTGCTCTCTAGGGATGGGCACGAAACGGTGTTTCATTCTATTCTGTTTTGCCCACTCTCTGCATTTCGTTTCATTTAGTCTCTGGCTGGCGGGCTCTGGCGGTGGCCATGTTGACTCCAGCGGCGGCGGCAGGCCTAGGGTGGCCTGCCAGCCACTCACCCTCTCTGGTCTGGCTGGGCGGTCTTGGCAGCAGGGGCGGCAGCGGATCACCTGTAGGTAAGTGACCATTTTACAGAACTAACAAAATGGTTCATTTTAATGAAAAAAATGACCATTTTGTTTCATGTGCAACTCAATGCTGCTTCCTCATTTTGTTTCGTTTCGTTCTGTTTTGTTATGTAACGAAATGATGAAACAGCATTTCACTTTTTGTTTTGTGCCCATCCCTAGAGCTCACCTATTAAGTCCTCCATGATTTTGGTTCCTTTTACTTGTCAGAGCATTTTCCTCTAAGAAGATCTTCCCATATCAGATCCTCTCAAGCCATGCTGGTTGCAACATTAAGGGCGGCCAGGAAAACATGCACTAGATGTTCCACCTTCCCAATTGTAGCAACACCTCTTTGAAACTGGCTCCTGGCTGAGCTATGCCTGCTCTAATTACATTTAACAGGTTAAAACATGGCTCTTCATAGAGTTCTCCAACAAGGCTTTGATAAAAACTTTACCTGAATTTGTCATTTCCCTGACCATCTTATTATAACAGTCATACTTTCTTGCATTGTCTTCGTTTTGTGATGGTCTACTTGATTTTTAATTTTTTAAATCTTGTTATTGCTTGATTTATTATCATCTCTATGTGATTGTTTCAATTGTTAACCACTCATAATAGTGCCTTGCACTAATGGGATAGTATAGAAATCTATGGAATAAATAAATAAATAAATTTCCCAATCTGCCTTAGAAAAGGATATTGTAGTGATGGAAAACATCTAAAAGATCCATCAACAAGTGCTTTAAAAGCTTCAACAAGCTCTAACCATTAGCAAATGCTTTAAAACAACCAATGAAAAGATCAAAGAAACTTGTATGAAACTGGGGGTATGCCCTATAATAGCTGCTGTATCAATTAAATATTTATTTTGTAGTTTAGGAAAAAAGGTGACTAAAGTAGACAATGACATAGAAGAAAAACTCCAGAGTTTGTAAAATTATTATGTACTGATAGCATCTTACAATGCTTGATAAGTTACTCGTTGCTGTTACTTATTGTAGTCTTGGGGTGGAGGAAAACCTAACTGGTTATGTTTGTGGTGATACTCTTTTATTACTTTGTGATAAACATTTGGGATGGAATCAATTAATCATTACACCAGTAAACCGACTTTTCAACAATAGTCATGGAATCATTTTGAACTTCGACTTTAGTATACCCTCATTAGTACTGCTGAACTACATTGCTTGTAACTCATTACTTCCAAGTTCTGGATTCATCCGTTATTGGTATTTTTATCAAGAGTTTGTCCCAGTTCAAATATAAATAGTAGAGATGGGCACAGAATGAACAATTTTTCGTTTCTGTTACCGTTTGTCGTTTCCATTATGCAATGAACTGACAAACGAAAAATGTGATGAAAATGAAACGAAACGAACAGAACCACGAAAATTGTGTTCGTTTCGTTTCATTTCCGTTACTGGCGACACACAATGAAATGAGCTGTTTTAAATGTTAAAAAACGCCCTGGACATCTTTTTTTCTCCCCCCCCCCCTTCTCTTGCCCCAGCCTACTTATGTTGCCTACTTGGACCGCTTTGTTATTGTGCTTGTCTTTAGCCTTTTTTAATTTTTATGTGAACCGCCCTGAGTTCTTGTTGGGAAGTAGGTGCGGTATATAAATCTGAAAATAAATAAATATAAATAATAAACATCCATAAAAATGCAGCAATAATTATGTATACTGTCTGATAATTCCTACCGGGGGGCTGGGGTCCTTAAAAGGTGCATTTATGTCTTTTCTCAGATTGCTGTATTTTTTTCCTTTAAGGGGAGTTAGGGGACATTGACCCAAAATGGCTCCCAGATGCCTAATATTGATTTCTTGGGTATTAAAACGCCCTGGACATCCATAAAAATGCAGAGATAATGCAATAATTATTTGAAATTATTACCTACCAGGGGGTTGGGGTCCTTAAAACGTTTGTTTTTGTCTTCTCCCATCGCGATGTATTTTTCTTTTCCCTTTAAGGATGACAAAATGGATGTCGCCACACTCCAGCCATAACATGGAGGCAAGCCATGTGATGGGATCATGTAAATTCTTGGACAACTTCAACCAATAGCATGCCCAGGTGACAGACTGGGCAGGTCTGGCAGCCACAGAGGGCATAAAAAGCTCTGGCAGCCCTCGTCCTCCTTGCAGTCTCCAGTGGGAGTTAGGGAAATGCTTTGAAAATCACGCAAAAGCAGGTAGAAACGACAAACAAATAAATGAAAAATGGAAACAAATTGTTTTCAAAATTCTGCGACAAACGACAAACGAAACAAAATGGACCTCTGAATGACAAACGACAAACGAAACACCATTTTTTTTATTCGTGCCCATCTCTAATAAATAGGTCTGGCCCAAGACATTTTCTTGCCTGGTTCTAAAGACAAGATTGCACACCTCTGTTTCATGTTTGATAGACGGGTGCTTGAATCTTATTTCACTGTTTATAACAGAAATTTATGGGAGGGCTTTGGGTCTCCCCTCTGAGATGGAAGTGCTTGATGAATTCAGAGGAATTGTTTGGAAGGCCTTCCACTGCTGCCCCGCATCAGTCATCATAATGATAGGAAGAACCCTGACCATCATGACAAACGGCAACTGGTTGAATATAGAATGGAGACTGAATTATGGTTTAGAGTCCAAACAAGGCTGCCATGTTCTAAGGGCACATGTTTCAGAATCCATGATTAAAAGTAATTGAAAACTGTGTGTGTGTGTGTGTGTGTGTGTGTGTGTGTGTGTGTGTGTGTGTGTGTGAGAGAGAGAGAGAGAGAGAGAGAGAGAGAGAGAGAGAGAGAGCATTTTGATTACACAAGAAGTAGATGTTTAGAAAAACAGGTCGCAACCTGTCGAAAAAATCTCTTGCAAATGGAAACAAAGGAAATAACGATTGGCTTTCAGTCACAGCATGTCAAATTGCTGTCGTTTTCAAGTTCAGACTTCTCATTCACATTTGAATGGGAAACCTCTGGAGAGCCTCCCATCAGGTTGCTAAGAGAGCCCTATAAAAGTGATTGAAAAGGTGTGACTGCTTGCTGGAGGCAAGACATCAGCCTGTTTCTGTAGTAGCACTAAAATCCCTGCAAAGAAACATTTGGCCAATGTGGAGGCAGAGGTGTTTTGCAAGCTTCAGGCCATTGGTTCATCTACGCCAGTGTTGTCAACAGGTCTAGATGAACCTGATGGCTTTCCAGTTTATCAAGATAGGTTCTTTCCTAGCACTGGTTGGGGATGCTGCAGGTTGAAACTGGAGCCTTCTGCAGGTGATGCTAGAGTCCCTCTTCAGCACAGCACCTGCTGGCCTTTAAAAAAAACACTAATTGAACCCAATCCTAAATCAAATGGAGTTCTATGTGGCATGATGGTATTAAATAGATTTAATATAACTGTATTGGGAATCTGGTTTGGGAGAATGCTGCATCTCAAGTAAAGCACATGACTTTAGGGTCTCTTAAGCAGTTTTGCCACTGCTATTCATCTTGATAAATTTCATGGGTTCTACATGCCAGTGTTTTAACTCCAAACCTCCCGTTCTTATAACTGCAGCATGAAAAATGGTACAGCCCTTAAAAAACCTCCCTCCCTCCCTCCCTCCCTCCCCCCCTCTCTCTCTCTGTGTGTGTGTGTGTGCGCACGCGCGCACGATTTTATGTGTGTATACATTAAATTAGTTAAATGCTGCCCTAGAGATTGCAGTGGAAATGCAGACCCTAAAGGATGATCATAAAATGCCTTGTGAGCTATCTGTGTGGAAAGGACCATAAAATTTGAGGATCACTATTGCTGTTATTAAAAATCAGGGAGGATATAAATTCTTTTTCAGAAAAATTGAGCCAGACAAAGAATATAAATTTATTGTAGTATTGTAGTATACATAACATTCTTTTTAAAAATATGAACATTCCAGAATCCCTATATCAAAGCTGCAATTTCCATAACTCTGAATGTATCTCACTTCTGCCTGTAGTCTCTTCTCCCTTCTTTCCTCTCCCAGTCTTTTCCATCATTCCTTGTGGTCTTCCTAGCTCCACTAAGTTACTACAGAATTGACAGTATGTGCTCAGCCCATGTTGTGTTGTGGCCTGGAGTGTGTGCGTGTGTCACAGACATTAAATAGCAACCACACATGCAACAGAAACACACATAGGTAGTGGTGAGGAAATTGCTTCACAGTTCAAGAGAGATGGAACCTGAAGATTTCCTTCATTAATCTTGACTGGCATTGCTGCTTCTATGTTTTGACTAGAAGCATGGAAACTAAAATGCTATCTACAATTTAGGTTGTTGGGAGAAGGGAGGAAACAGATATAGCCCCCCCCCCTTCTTCTCCAAACGAACTTGATGAGTGATGTGAGGAGATGCAGCAGTTGAGGGGGTGAATCATTAGGGCCTCACAGTATTCCTCTTATGGTTCATGTAGCTGTGGAACACAGTTTGCACATATCTGATCTGCTAAGTTCATTCATTCATTCATTCATTCAATTTATATACCGCCCATCTAACCAAAGGCCACTCTGGACAATTCACAATATAGAGCAAACTGTTACAATAATACAAGAATAATTAATGCAAGAACATAATACAGAACTAAATGTAATGCAAACAAAAACATAATTAAGTAAACACCATTCATAAAATCAAAAGTGAATAAAATGGGCTAAGGGCAGTCAAAACAGAACACAAAATCAGTGGAAGA
Organism: Phrynocephalus guinanensis; assembly: GCA_037367245.1. Taxonomy (NCBI): domain Eukaryota; kingdom Metazoa; phylum Chordata; class Lepidosauria; order Squamata; family Agamidae; genus Phrynocephalus; species Phrynocephalus guinanensis. The sequence continues at coordinate 54,903,543 of CM074735.1, read as the reverse complement.
GCGAAACGTTTAATAACCGGGGAAAGCAGATGACGTCCTTCATTCACGATCCTATACTTTGTTGGAGCGGGGCATAGAAACCTGAGAATTTTCTTTTGCATCTTTATGTCTGTGAATATTCTCAGTCATCTGGAAGTCAAGTCATGGAAGCTAGACTACTTTTCTTGAGAAATTGGAATATTTCACTACTCATCCAAACAGCTTTCAGTCTTTTGTATCTTGTTATGTCTCTCTCTTCCTCCCACCCACAAGTTGCATCCAACTTATGGCAACCCTAATATGGTTTTTAAAGTAAGTGGAATATTTAAGGAAGGGTTTCCCCTCTGGCACTCCTAAGTTTCTTTGGCCAAATGGGGATTCGAACCCAATAACCTGAATTCTAGTCTTTCACTGTATCCAATGCCTCACACTGGCTCTTCTCTTAAATCTGTCATGTGTCAAATTCACATGTTTAGAATTAGTAGAAAAGGGGAGGCACATGCTGAAAATCAGTTCTTACTCGTACACCCCATGTTCTAGGGCAGGGCTGTCGAGCTTTGAACAGGCTGAGGTCCACTTTTTCTGTCCCGAAGTGCCTGAGGGCTACTACACTAAAACCTCTACTTACGAATTTTATCCATTCCGAGCACATGCTCATAAGTAAAAAAAATTGTAAGTAGAGCAGTGGTTTCCCATGGGAATGCATCGAAAACCAATTAATTCATTCTGGAGGGAACAGATTTCAATGCGCCATAGCCCTTGAACTGCCCCGCTCGGCTGAGACAGTGGGCTGGCAGACCCAGAACCTTGCTGGGTCAGTGGTGGTCCTTGGAATGGGGGAGGGAGGGGTGGAGAACTTATCCCCTCACTTTTTAAATTGATGGCCGGTGGGCTACTTTTGAACCCTTCATGGGCTACCGGTAGACCGTGGTCTACCTGTTGGGCAGGCCTGTTCTAGGGCAAACAAACAGAATCTGGGCTCAGACATGGGGCTTGGCTCTCACAAAAACCTGATACCTACCACTGAAGAAAAGTGAAGCCTGTGTAAAAAGTGGAACAGAGCTGGTTTTCTTCCCATGATAGAGCACCTGAGAGATCAATAAAAGTACATAAACAGTGAAAAATTCTGTAATACACCCGGCAGCTGAGTATAAGGATGGCTGGCACAGCACACTAATAGAGACCGTGGCTTTTATAGTCAGGTTATAAAGTTTATCCTCACTCTGGAGGTCACACTGGTTCTGTCCCCAGGGTGTTGATGGGAAAGCATCATCATTGCTCTTGTGGCAATTATAAAACCCTCTTGCCAGCTGCCTACTGCAGTGCTTAATATGAGTCAGCATGACCGGCACTGAAAAGCTGCTCTTCACAAAAAGCCGTGGGATTCCCTGAGTTATTATTTTTCATATTTTTACAGCCCTCACTTTCAGCTTATGTGACAGGTGAAGTTTTCAAAGACCCGCAGAGGTATTTGATCTTTCAAGGTGCAGCCACTTGCAGAGGCTTCTTATGCTTCAGGCATCAGAAGAGCGGGTCAAGTGTTGCACAGTTTCAGATAAGTAAGTACAACGCTATTAGTCTCGCACTCACAAGAATGGAGAGAAAGAGGAGGCTGCTTGAAGCAGCTGCAAGTTAGAATTAAAAGGAAGCCGACGTGAAACCAAAAACCTGAATAAGTCAAACTTGTTTCAGGTTTCAGGTTTTTCTTACAAGATACGTCTACACAGAATGGTGTCATGTCCTTACTGCTTATGGCTAAAGGGGCAAGAGCAAGTCGTGATCAAGGCTCTTACTACAAGGGTGGTTTGAACAAAATGTTTCTCATTGCTTTCATGTTGACGTAGACTGAAGTGAACTATAGGATGGAGCATTTCACTGGGACCAGGAACAAAGTGAAGGAGCAGTTCATAAGGCATGAGTCCCATAAGGTTTTAGCAGGGAAGGATGAGAACCTGGTTGAAGCTGAGCTTCTCTATGTAAATGTGCATTCACACATGACATAGCACAATGACACACATCCTATCTTGCTTTGGGGTTTCACCCACTGGTCATGTTTCCACTATCCAAAGATGAAAGATGCACAGAGTCGTGCTTATGGCTTCAGCAAAGTTCTGCTTATCTACCACCCCACAGCACTTAAAGCACTCTTGGGGCAGTTTACAATTTAAATTATGCAAGCTACACATTGCCCTCCCTTTCCCTGGTGAGCAACATACCTAATTTAACAACCTTGGAAGGGCGGAAGCTTGAGTCAACCTCGAGCTGCCTACCTGAGCCTGGGATTGAATTCAGGTCGTGAGCAGAGACTTAAGTGAAGCACAGCAGCTTAATCAATACATCAGAAGGCTCACAAAAAATGAAAGCAGCTAAAAAAAGAGAGATGCAACGGGTGTAGTGGATACAAATGCATTTCAGTCTTGTAGAGAATGTGTACAAAGATGCAGATACTTCTGCATCACCTTCCTATGTTCTTAACCCAGAATATTCTGTATGAATAAAGATAGGCTATTGAATCAAAACTACCACTCAGGGGAATTATTTTAGAGAGTTTCACAGGGATTTGATGTGCACACCTATATGCAAACATGCCTGTTCTGAAGGCATGCTTGTATTTCTATTCACTACATATTGAACATACCGCAACATATCCTCTCACAGTATACTACTTTAAGGGAAAAAAATCTGCAGCACATATCTAAATGTGCCCTTAGAAGTAAAGTACCATGACACTCCATAGGGTTTTCTAAGAGCACAGAAGATTGCAAATTTTCAGCTTCAATATATCCAAGAGCAGATCTTTTTATTTTCCATCTCTTTACTTTGAACCTCCTGAAACATGACCCTGACTTCTAGCCAGATTTCATCCCAGAACCTCTTGGATATGGAAATGAGTCACGGGGAAAGGTTACGTAGAAATCAAAGGATGTAGAGGCCACTGAGATATAACAATGCTGGAGGGCTGCAGGGCTCAGTTAGTAAAGAAATGTATGTTTCAGCTTACCAAGATACCTGGTCTGACTTTAAGATATGTATGTAAGAACTACAGCTTGGAAAAGTCAAATTTTTCGATTACAGCTTCAAAAATCCCCGTCTGTCATGGTCCTTAGCAGCATGAGCTGGAGTATTCTGGAAGCTATACTAAACACACACACACACACACACACACACACACACACACACACACACACACACACACACACACACACACACACACACACACACACACACACATTTTAAGTTTTTAAGAAGTATTATGGCTAGGATGGTCACAACTATGTGGGGTCAAACCTCATGATATGTCTATCGTGCAACAGACACCCCTTGCATGATAATTGTTCTATAGAGTTCTGCTGATCTGTGACTTTAATAAGGTACGTATGTATGTATGTTCCACAATGTGTTTACCACACCAAAAGCCACTTAGCTTGTAGACTGCTGCCATTGCGGTAGGAGTCCCCACAACATGAGGGGAATTCCTGACAGAAATATGGAGACTCCTTCAATACCATCAGTCTAGGAGTAAGTGGATGCAAATGTTCTGATCACATAATGGTTTATTGCAGTGGAGTCCATCTAGCAAATATATCGGGACAGTAGCTTTGTACACAGAGATAACTGATCACTATTGAATTGGCACTGAGATCTGGAAGAGAAGAAACTAGCAGGGATGTTGGCAATTCTTTGGATCTGAACCCCAAGCCTGAGTCAGAGTCTTTGGTACCAAGTCCTGAGTCCAAAGCACCAAGTAAGAAGCCCTATTAAAATATTTTTCTCCCCCCTCCAATCCCTCCCCAAGTGAGAGGTGGGTGGGTTTGGAGTTGTAAGTCAGGTCTCAGCCATTATCTACCCACCCCTGAGTTGAGTCACCAGTGCAACTTAAGTCTGACTTGACAGTGCATCCAATGACCTGAGTTCCCATTCCTGGATACTAGCTAGGTCAAAGCCATCTGTGAGTTCATTGCCAGAACTTTCAGGGTGGGACTCCTGTTCATTTCAATTAAAATTTCATCCATGGATAACACTGAAAGGCAAGCATGAATGGCCAAATGTCTGGAATCTGAGTCTGAGGTTTTTAGATCATACACACAAATAGAGAAGGACTAGGTCCGGCTCCTCTGAGGCACCCCAATGGGAAGGGCCACTTTGCCCTCCCGGGCGAGGTAACATGAGACCAGGTGGACTTGTGAGAGGATAAAACAAGGGAGGGGGGACTCCCTATGAAAGGGATCTCCCAGAAGGCCCAAGCCTTTTTGTTGAAAATCACACCCCACCCACCCACCGCTTGTTTCCAGTACTAGTGTGAGTCTAACTGGTTGCCATGTGGGGCTGGATAGGAATTTTTAACCCACACCAGGATTGGCTGAGAGGTGCAGGGATTTTTCGCCTATCCCGCACTGGTACTTGGTGGTGGGTCTCAGTTAGGAGTCTTGACCCGGTCTTGCTTGTGGTAGTGTGGATAAGATAAAGCTAATTCTAAAGTTAGAACCTCACCCATCCAAACTCACGGTGCTGCGGATCAGGAAATTACAGCGCTGGGGGGGGGATGCACCGGGAGGCCACCCTGGGCCATGAGTAACAAGTAATGGGGCTCGTGGACCCAGGAACGGGCAAAGGAATTTACTGGCCCTGGGTGTGCTGTCTGGGGGACAGGGCACACAGGGGGTTGTGACTCGCCCAATAAATTGCCATTGGAGGGGTTCGGGAGATTCCACCATGTGATCCGCACTACGGCAGGTCCCTCTTTGAGTTATTGTTGTTGATTTATGTTAACAACTTAATAAAGTGAGGCCCACATTTGTACCCAACCAAGTTGTCTCGCCTGCAAAATGTGTGCACTCAGCTGGGATCTTCAGCCAATGACAGCTCTGTGGCAAGTGTCCCTGCATAATCTGAATGTTTGCTGCAGTGTATGTTGCAGATTTTAGTCTGAAAACAGGATACATATATGTCTATACAGGTAATTTCACAGATATCCACAGTTTTCTGGCCTTAATGAGCACTATGACACTTAATTCAGAGTTAAGGCATTTCCCAGAGATGGAAAAAGTTTCTTCTTTGGACTACAGCTCCCAGAAGGACCACTTGTCCATGCTGATTCATATGTTCTGAGAACTGTAGTTTCCTCCTCCATCTCATGTTCCATCTTTGGGGGTTTCCAGGTATAGCATATTGGATGCAATTGTTAGACATGTAGAACTATGCCTTACTGAAATTATTATATTGATACATACCTATGGGTTTGAAAAACCTCAGAATATTCCCAGATATTTGACTTATTTGGTTCTCTTTCAATATGGTTTTGACAAAGAGGGAACTACTTGACAATTTTTCCTGATAGTCTATCTATTCTATATGTGTGGTGGATTTATCTTTTAAATAGATGAACTTGTTTTTAAGCACTCACCTGCATACCCTATAATATCTTATGTTACTGAATCAATTTATTTTATAGGTATCCATCAAAACATTTGCCTGCAAGAAATCCAGTGACAACTATTGCTTTTGTGGTTCATTTCACAAAGTAATAGAATGTTGTACAAAACAGAAACCTCACTTTTGGTTTAGTAAAATACATTTTGTTTTTTCAGCCATCGCTGCATTTTTTGCACTTTATTTTGGTGAAATCTGATAAAGGAAGCCTTGTGAATGTGACAGTTCTCCACCATCTGTGTTGGAGGGGGTATCATCCTGACAAACTGAAAATCTGAAAGAATGAGGTACTCTTAATTTATGGTTTTGACTGTGCTCTTAGATGAACTGTTAGCTGCCTTTGCTTTGGAAAAAGTGCAGGTATTATTTGAATAAACAAATAATATTAATTGGAGCAAAAGAAAGATATACGTGCAATGAACAAATGAAGGAAATAAATAATATACTACCATGTAAGTTAACAGGCAGCTTGGTAACTTTATTAGTAACCTTCTGAGGTTGGTAAAAGGAATACCCAGCTTGCAGGGGTGGGGCAATGTGTAGCTTGCATAAATAAATTGTAAACCACCCAGACACTGCTTTAAGCACTATGGGGTAGTATATAAGAAGAACACTTTGCTTTACTTTGCATTTTCTCAATGGTCAAATAACAGGCTTCTTGAATGCTCTGAGATCTGCTGGCCTACCCATCTCATGAAAGTCAGATAATCAGACAGCTGCTACCCAAGTAGGTTAATTTAAAGTGCAGGTGCTGACAGTATTTGGGGGAAACCAACCACAAGGTGTTTCTGGGAACATGAAAAATAAAAGAGGAAGGAAGATGGATAAGTATTGGGATGGTAGTAGGGAAGAAACAAAGCACCTTAGTGGTTGAGTTTACATGACTAGTGAAACCTAGGGATGGGCTGTTCATTTTGGAAGCAGTAGCTTCCTGAGATCATCTGTCCTTCTCCCTGGTGCTGGCCAATCAGACAGGAAGGTGGGATGATGCATTTCCCTGCACAGCTCCTGATTGGCCAGTGCCAGGGATAGGACAGAGGACAGATGATGTCTGGATACTTCTTCCTGGTTGAACTTCAGTCCAATATGACTATGCCGGAAGGTAAGTGATTGGCTGCTTGCATTTTGAAGGGTTCCAAACAGCACCTGAGCTCGTGTGGGTCATTTAGGAAGCTACTGCTTCCGAAACGAACAGCCCATCCCCAGTGAAAACTGTGCTGATATATAAAACTGCTTAAGGAGAAATCAGTGCTCATGGGACTCCTTCTCCAGTGGAGAATTTCTTCATTTTAGAAGGTTCTGTCAGCTGCCTTTTTATCTTGAAAGGCATTAGGGCTATGGATGTGAGAAGGAAGCACATACATGCTTACCTGACCCCACAGAGGATGGACCAGGAAGGACTCATACTGAGGTAATGAGAGGCACAAATAAAATAACTTTGAATCCACAAGCAGTTCAACCTAGGGAAGCCAGAGATATGATTCATCGTTCCTCATTTTGGAGTACCTAAGGCTAAAGAAAGATGCAAGCAAAGAAAGAGAGCTGGAAATCATTCATCTTCTCCACACAGAAATCATTTATTATAATATAATCTGTGAAACAAAGAGAGAGACAAAGCTTGATTATGGAGTTCAGCTCTGTAACGTGTAGTAATAACAGTGTGAAAAACAGTAGTGGTTGAACATTCTTTGAACACTAGATGAAATGTGGTAGAACACATTTTTTTCACTACCTCAGAATAGGCAGAGGTTTGCAAACTAAAGACCTAATATATATTGGTTACATTCAACTGAAAAAAGCATGCATCCTGACCTCCCCTAGGTTGGTACAGTATGTTTGCACTGGAACAGTAGGTAAGATGTTCAGCAGATAGTACTATGAGCCATTTTCTTGTAGGGACTCTACGGCGGTTGTTTCCAGGGTAACATTTTTTTTCTTGGTGAAGAATATTGTCCTGCAAGAGCAGTAAAACTCTTCTTGAAAGTACTAAAGATAGCAGTGTTCTTTTCCAAGGGTTCAAAAGAAGGACCAAAATCCCACTGGGTTTTAATGCACATGAGAGGACAATTGTGAAACAAGTTTCCCTGACAAACACCCATTCACATACCTGCTTGTCCAACTGGTAGCGGAACTGATGTCACAATCACTGCATTTTCAGGAAGGAGGGCTTAAAAGAAGGAGACATTGGAGGCTGTTTCACCCAGAAAACAGGTAGAGATGGGATGCAAATCTTGCAGCCTCTTGCTGTTGGTGAAAAGCCAAGCAAAACCACCTCCTGCATAATCCTCCGATTCAGGTTTCCTCATGTGAGATGTACCCCAACTCCGAGGAAACTTGAAAGATTTCTGAGATGGTTTGTGGCAATTATTTTTTTTTTTCTGGCAAGAAATCTTAATTCCTGTGGATCTCATGACATCTTTCCTGGAAATAATGGTACTGAGCTGCACAGAATTGAGTGGTTTCTTGTATAAAAGAACAGGCAAAACCATGAGGAGAGGGAGACAGGAAAATGAGACCAAGCGTTTCGTTATTGTAGAAAGCCAGGAGGAGGTCTTCCTATTTGCAGGGCAAGTCTCAGGAAGCAGTCTCATCTTGGCAAGAGCTGAAAAATCACCACAAATGAGACATTTTTGAGCACTCAGCACATCCCAAAGCAGAGAGGTACACTCTTCTCATCCACTTTACAGCAATCTCATGAAACCAATATGGGCCTTTACCATGGAGTAAAGAAAAACAACTTGCTTGTAACCATTGTATTGGAAAGTTATCATTAGTGCTCCTTTACAATGCTGACCCATTGTGTGAAAAACAATAAGGGAGTCTGTGGAAGTGAGCTGAAGATATTGATTTTATGGGCAAAATGAGCATTTGATAGTAGAGATGGGCACGACTTGAAAATTTTTTTTTTCGAGTTGTCATTAGTCGGGCCGGTTCCATTTCGGCTCGTTTCCGTTTTTCGCGAAAATTTGCAAAAATTAGTCAGTTCGTTTTTTCGTTGTCGTTAGTACTGGTTTGGGGAGGGGGTAGCGGGCTCCTGGAGGGAGCTGCAGGAGTCAGCCAGAGCCACAAGTGACGGACTGGCAGACTCTTTGCACCCGCTGTGTCTCACGTACTTGCATGTAGTGCAATGCAAGTAGATCTGGCTTAGGGTTAAGACGGATTAGCGCAACGGCTAGGGTTAGGCTAGTTACGGGTGAGGTTAGGGTGAGTATTGGGGTGCATCTGGGTGCCTCTCTGACCCACTTAGAAGGACAGTGTACTGGCGTATGGGTTAGGCTTAGGGTTCGGGTTTGGGCTACGATTAGTGGGCTGTTTATGCCCAATTGGCACATCCCAGAAGTCTCTGTGGTCAACCTGGCCAAGTGGCCATGCAATTGGTGGAAAATTTGCATGGTCTACTCCCATGGGCGAGCCCATCATTGCAAATGTGCAGGTGTAATAAAATAAAATAAAATAAAATAAAATAAAATAAAATCAACGGAGACTTTTTTTTGCAAGAAAAACCCACTGCTGCTACTGTAAAAATTCAAGCATTTAAAATAGCTAATTTTCACATGTTTCTGTGGTGCTTTGGTGGGGTTTTGGGCAACGATTTCAAAAAAAATATTGCGGTCGCCATTTTGGATCCCCCCCCACCGCATGGCAAATGGATGCGCCCTCCCAGCCTGGTACAGTCAGCAAAACCTGGCCATGCGATTGGTGGAATGGCTCCAAAACTTTGCATGGTCCACTCCCATGGGCGAGCCCATCATTGCGAATGCGCAGGTGTAAAAAAATAAAATAAAATAAAATAAAATCAACGGAGACTTCGTTTGCAAGAAAAACCCACTGCTGCTACTGTAAAAATTCAAGCATTTAAAATAGCTAATTTTCGCATGTTTCTGTGGTGCTTTGGTGGGGTTTTGGGCAACGATTTCAAAAAAAATATTGTGGTCGCCATTTTGGATCCCCCGCACTGCATGGCAAATGGATGCGCCCTCCCAGCCTGGTACAGTCAGCAAAACCTGGCCATGCGATTGGTGGAATGGCTCCAAAACTTTGCATGGTCCACTCCCATGGGCGAGCCCATCATTGCTAATGCGCAGGTGTAAAAAAATAAAATAAAATAAAATAAAATAAAATCAACGGAGACTTTTTTTGCAAGAAAAACCCACTGCTGCTACTGTAAAAATTCAAGCATTTAAAATAGCTAATTTCTGCATGTTTCTGTGGTGCTTTGGTGGGGTTTTGGGCAACGATTTCAAAAAAAATATTGCGGTCGCCATTTTGGATCCCCCGTACTGCATGGCAAATGGATGCACCCTCCCAGCCTGGTACCAGCAGCGCAGCAGTAGCAATAGCCAAGTAGAGGGGGGGCAGGGAACCCCCCCCCCAAATAAAACACCCTTCTGGCCTGGTAGGTGCCCTCAGACAGTTTTCGCCTACATTTAGGGCCGGGAATCGGGTTTTTTTTAACTTTTAAAAACTTTTTTTCTGTGCCGCTTGGCATTGCGCGATGCAAGTAACGAGCACGACAAATCAGACCAAATTGTTCGTTCGTCGGTTCGAGCTCGAAGTCTGGCGGAGTAATTCCCGTTTCCGTTTCCGTAGAGTAACGGATACGAGTAACGGAAACGGAAACGGGAATACCGCTAAGTCGTGCCCATCTCTATTTGATAGCTTTGAGGGCAACAGAAAGAGAAAAGAAAGGTATAAAGGGGCTTGTTAAAAACAAAGATAGGAGGATAACCCATAGCAGGAATGTCAAAATGCTGCCTGGTTTGATGTATTTATTTCAGTTTCATGGTGGTGAGGTGTAGGGAATACATGCTTTCTTTGAACACACAAGTGAGTGCATGTCAAAGGGTAGCCTTTATGCTGGGTGATAATTATGAATGGTTGCCTTTTATGAACTAAAACTATATTCTCTTTTGCTAAATTCAAACTGAATGGATTTTTGTTTGAAACTAAAAACTTTCTTTCTTACATTCTACTTTCTTAGTTGCTTAATGTTAATTATTTCAAGAAATGTCCTAACAGAAGTTCCTTATTCATAAGAGTAGGGGTAGGTGATGCCTGATGGAAAGAATAAATAATCACAGCAATCAAGAATATCCAAGAATATCTGGAATTTGAGTCATGGGACCTTTTTAAAAATATGATCCTTTAACAGGACCCATCTTGAATCAAGGCATGTAGGTAGATGTGATTTGCATCTTGAAATAAACTTGCTCATTGCCCTTAGTATGTTCCCCAGCCAAATACTGGGGTGCAGTAGCCAAGCAAATCCACACCCTGGATTCCAAGGTGACTGCGATATACACAAAAACTATAAATGTAGGAATCATGCCCAACAATGTTAATTCAAACCTGTACCTAAGTGAGATGTCAAAAAGGGTAAAATGAGTTGCAGCAGCTAGATAAACCTTTTGAAGAAGCCGTCAGTCCAGGTCCACCTCTCAGAAGTGCAAGTAAAAGAGTGCTTATGCCTTCCTATGCACTGATACTCCAACAAAGCTCCCTTAATGCATCAAAAGAATAATGGATGACAGCACCAACGTATTTATTATAGCTAAGCTAGTTTAAAACCAGGTGTCCCAGCCAAATGCTATTTCTGTTCAATCCCCTTGGTCTTCTTCCTCCTTTCCTCCCTCCCTCCCTTCACTTCCAATCAAGCTCATTTTATCTTTCCGTGAGTTAGAAACACTCATTCTCTTTATTTGTATTCCCTAAATACTCCTTGCCCCAAACTCTACTTCATTCTTGCAGGGCAGTCTTTCTATCTACCCTTTTGTTCATTCTGCCATACACTTCCCTAAGTGTCCCTGCAATGCTGAACAGGAACCACAAAGTTCTTCCTCTCCTTTTCTTCCTTCAAATGTTCTCCATTTCCCAATTCCTCACATCCAGGCAACCCTACTTGCACATTATGTAAAATGGCTCATTATTAGAGATGGGCATGAAACGAACAATTTTTCGTTTCCGTTTCCATTTTTTTGTTTCATTATGTAATGAAACGACAAACGAATTTTGTCTCTAAAATGAAACAAAACGAACAGAAACACTGGAATTTTTGTCATGTGTTTCGTTTCCGTTACTGCAATATGAGTGAATTGCTTAAAATCTAAAAAAAATCACAAAAATTGAAATAAATGGTAACGAAATGGTAACGAAACGAACGAAAATGAAAACAATTTTTTTGCAAAAATCCGCGAAAAACGGAAATGAACAGAAACGGACCCTCCAAACAACAAACGACAAACGAAATGCCATTTTTTTGATTCGTGCCCATCTCTACTCATTATGCAATGCATGTGGGAGTCATAAAAAGGTTGCCCCTCATGCCCTATGTGTGCAGGCACATAGCTAAATGTGCCACAGAGAAACACGTCTTTCAAAACTGCTGCATAAATAGGAAATAGGTAATGTCAGGTTTTCTTAGATTATTTGCCCATAGTTCCAGGATGCGCAGTCTGCAGCTCGGGATCTTTTGTGTGTCCCTGTGGCCCCTTTTCTTTATGACTTTTCCCCTCATAGCTCCTGAGAGTTCAAGCGCTAAAGAGGATGCAGTCATTCAACATGTATAGCTTTCCAAGCAAGGGAAATTCCAGAAGGGGTGGGATCCTGCTGGAAACATCTAACATTAATTTCTACTTCTTTTTAAGCTTTCACTCCCCTTTCTCTATTGAAATGTTCACTGAACGTTTCCCTTTCTTGATTCATATTTGCCTGACATAGCAGATAGGTCACATTCCATCCCCTCATTTCAGGAAAGGCATGACTTTATTAAGGAATTTCACAAACATGAGCAATTGTAAATCTATAAGGAGGTTTGCCTCCCAAGGTACCATTGCCCACCCACACGGAATGACGAGACCAGGCAGTAAGATGGGGTGAAACTGGGCCACACTTTATTAACACAACTTTAAAACAACAACAACAGTAACAAGGAGGGGCCTGGCTTCAGCAATCGTGGTTGGACCCCCGGGGTCATATCTGACCCCTCCAACCGGGCAGCATTGGGCGCGTTTTAACCCCCAGGTGGCGCGGTCAGCCGACGACACCACCTGGGCCGGTCCGCTACTTACCATCCCTGCATCTCCTTATAATAAAGCTGGGTTATCCCCAGCGCAGGGAGGCATCTCCTTGTACCCCAACCCAGGCCCTGTGACCTCCCGATCGGCAGTGCCTGGGCTAAAGAGTACCTGGGGACAGATGTTTAAAAGTCTCACCGCTGCCCTCCATCCGCTTTAGCTGCCAGTGTGACCAAAATTCCGCTGTGGCTTTACCTAATGCCCAGGTACCAGTGTGGGATAGGCGAAAAATCCCCGCTCTCCTCGGCCAATCTAGAGTGTGGGTCAAAAATTCCTATCCGGCCCCCGAAGGCGACCAGCAATGCTCACACTAGTCCTTAAAGGGTGGGCGGGCCGGGAACGCTCCTGAAGACTGCTGACGGGAGGGGTCGGAGCAGCCCCTTTTAAAGGGCGCTCCTCCCCCCTCCCCTCTAGACGCCTGTTAGCGTCCTGCCTGTCCCGCCCCCCATGCGGGCGGGCAAACACGCCCCGCGGGCAGAGGGTCCACCCGCGGAGCGACCATTTGTTTGCCCTTGAAAATTAATTAATTCTAAAACAACTTTGTGTGCAGTCTTGTTCAAGCTAATGGGACACAAAATAATAATAAAGGTGTGTAAATATTCCCCTTCATTGGATCACTTCCTTGTTGCAGCAAAGGGACTTGAGCAACTCAGAGAAGCTATGAGAGATCCCCATAGGTTATTAAATATCTACCATTGTCATCCTTTACTACTTCTTTTACCACAAATTCACAATACTTAGAAAATAAAATTGCAACTGCTTTAGATTTTGAAGTCCCATGCCCTTTTTCATACATATTAATGTTCTGTAGTTTAAGTTCGTTGATCCCATCTCTTAATTGATGAGTCTCTTGAAGGAAAATGCAGGGTTTATTGGGGGAAGAAGAATATACCCTAGTAAATGTTTATGCACCTAAGTTACAGCAAGGAGACTTTTTATTATTCTGTTCTAAACAGGTGAAAAAAGGGTATGTTATTATGGCAGGAGCTTTTAATATGGTTTTGGATAAAGTGAAAGATAAATCTGTTATTTAAAAATATGATATGACTAATAGAATTACTGTTTTGAAAAAAACTGATGAATGCAGGTTTAAAGGATATTTGGAGAGAATTAAAGGGGGATGAAAGGAGATATACATATTACTCTTCTGTTTTATTATATATATATATATATATATATATATATATATATATATATATATATATATATATATATATATATATATATATATATATATATATATATATATATATATATATATATATATATATATATATATATATATATATATATATATATATATATATATATATATATATAAAGAAAGGTCTGGATATCCCTGATAACCAAGGTAGTGTAGTTGCTGACCTGGAGCCAGACATCCTGGAAGGTGAATTCAAGTGGGCCTTAGAAAGCATTGCAAACAAGGCTAGTGGAAGTGACAGCATTCCAACTGAACTCTTTAAAATCTTAAAAGAGGATGCTGTAAAGGTGCTGCACGCGATATGCCACCAAATTTGGAAAACTCAGCAATGGACTGGTGAGGACTGGAGGAGATTGATCTACATCCCAATCCCAAAGAAAGGCAACGCCAAAGAATGCTCCAACTATCACACAATTGCACTCGTTTCACATGCTAGCAAGTTTATGCTCAAAATTCTACAAGGGAGGCTTCAGCAGTATGTGGACAGAGAACTCCCAGAAGTGCAAGATGGATTTTGAAGTGGTAGAGGAACTAGAGATCAAATCACCAACATGTGCTAGATTATGGAGAAAGCCAGAGAGTTCCAGAAAAACATCTACTTCTGCTTCATTGACTATGCCAAAGCATTTGACTGTGTAGACCACAACAAACTATGGCAAGTCCTTAAGGGAATGGGAGTGCCTGACCACCTTATCTGTCTCATTATACATCTATATGTGGGACAAGCAGCAACAGTCAGAACAGGATATGGAACAACTGACTGGTTTAAAATTGGGATAGGAGTATGACAAGTCTGTATACTATCACCTTGCCCATTTAACTTATATGCAGAGTACATCATGCGAAACGCAGATCTGGATGAATCACAAGCCAGAATTAAGATTGCTGGAAGAAGTATCAACAATCTCAGATACACAGATGATACTACTCCGATAGCAGAAAGTGAGGAGGAATTAAAGGACCTGTTAATGAGGGTGAAAGAGGAGAGTAAAAAAGTGGATGGAAGCTGAACATCCAAAAAACTATGATCATGGCCACTGGTTCCATCATCATCTGGAAAATAGAAGGGGGAGAAATGGAGGCAATGACAGAGTTTATTTTCTTGGGCTCCTTGATCACTGCAGATGGCGACTGCAGCAACGAAATTAAAAGACGCCTGCTTCTTGAGAGGAAAGCAATGACAAACCTAGGCAGCATCTTAAAGAGCAGAGACATCACTTTGCTAACTAAGGTCTGGATAGTAAAAGCTATGGTTTTTCCAGTAGTGATGTATGGAAGTGAGAGCTGGACTATAAAGAAGGCTGATTGCTGCAGAATCAATGCTTTTGAGCTGTGGTGCTGGAAGAGAGTCTTGAGAGTCCCCTGGACTGCAAGCATATGTAACCTATCCATCCTGAAAGAAATTAACCCCAAATGTTCACTGGAAGGACAGATTTTGAAGCTGAGGCTCCAGTACTTTGGCCACCTCATGAGGAGAGAGGACTCCTTGGAAAAGACCCTGATGTTTGGAAAGATTGAAGGCAAAAGGAAAAGGGGATGGCAGAAAATGAGATGGTTGAACGGCATCATCGATGCAACCAACATGGATTTGACCAAACTCTGGGAGGCAGTGGAAGACAGGAGGCCTGGCATGCTCTGTTCCATGGGGTCACAAAGAGTCAGACACGACTTAATGACTGAAGAAGAACAAATAAATATTTGGACTGTTGTTCAAGTTCACTGACCCACATCTGTAATCTCTGTGGTGCAGGAAATATCTTAAAACACATTAAATCATGCTATTAGAGAGGAGGAGATGCATGTTAAAATCAAGTGTTTTATTCTCCATCCTAATAGCAGGAATATGTATGAAAACAGTAGGAGGCATTGAAAAGGTGTGAGGTTATGGCCAAGATATTCATGTAATAAATGTGGCTTCTTAAGTCTTAGTGGAACAAAGTCAGTCTCTGAATGGCAGATTTTTTTGTGCCCAGGATATACAGGTACCTTTTAATGGACATGCCATGTAGCAATTTGGCTGAGTGACCAGCTGTTTTAAAGAAGTCATAATCCTATCCAATTTGTTAACAACAAGAGTTTTTACTTCACACACAAGGAAGAGGAAAGTGGCCCATCTGCTGTCACTTCCATCATCTCGTGTGCACACAGGGCAAGATACCCGAAGCAAATGTTCTACATGTGTGCCAGAATCTTGATTTTCCTATGCCACTGTGTACGACAGAAGGAAGGATGGCGGAGGTGTGGCTAGTATGTTCCTTCTGCTACCATGCTGTGACCTAGCATTTATAATGACTGGGGAGGGGTAAGAAATTACATGACTATGGAAGGCTATCACTCCGTAAATATCTATTTTACCTTGAAAGCACTATTAGGATCATTATAAATTGGCTATGACTTGATGGCAAATAACATCATATCATGTTACAGACATAGAATTTATAGGCCTATTATTGAAAGGAGAAGTGGTGGAGTCCTATACAAGTCTACTTAAGTACAGGATTGCAGTTGCCCCAATGACTGAATAGGGATCAATATAAAATAACAACAATCATGTGCTGTCAAGTCAATTCTGACTTATGGCAACTCTTTTCAGACTTGCATACACAATCTTTATGCAAATCAGTTGCAATGTATGGATATAAATTATTACAAATGAGCATATTGAGAAATAGTACATTTTCCCAATATACACTTGAAAACACATTTTTATGGCACACTTTCATTCAAAGGGCTGTTTTTGTGTTCATTAGAGATAATAGCCAGACGAAGTATGCACCATGCTGTAGCTGAAATGCTGCTTTGTCATTTTTCAAATGCCAAAAGGGAACTATTATTTGGAGGACAGTGTCCTAGGAATATGTATACAGGGTAGAGGGATCATTTTTAGCCAGTCCATTTTGTTCAGGCACCAAAGGATGTGCGAAGATGAAGATCAAGTGAGATCTGATGTGACATATTATAACCTTGGGGATCAGAAATGTAAGCACAAATCTCAAAACAGAAATTCATTAATTCCTCAGGATTATATTTGGTGATGGATGAGAATTTGTTCACTGAAGAGCCTCCTGGCATAAGGTTGCCCAAACTCCATAGAACATGGAAATTTAAAGTACAGTACTTTGCTATTCATTACACAAACACTTTAAAAACCTTGTCCTTGAAGAACAGTGGCCAGCATGAGCTATCCATACTCCCATAATACATGACAAAGTATTTTTCAAAAGGTAGGAAACTTTAAAAAACAGTATATGGTAGGAGTGAGGGAGTATGTGATTCTCCAGATATTGCTACTTTGCCCACTTAAAAATACAGTATTTTTTCATATATAAGATTTCTGTGAAGATTCTCAGTCATCCAGGTGAGGTTATCTGGAAGCTGAGTCATGGCAACTGGACTTCTTTTCTTGAGAGATTGAAATGTTTTCCTGCTCATCCAAGCAGCTTTGTCACAAAGCTGGTGGATGTGTAGTGAAACATTTTGACCTCTCAAGAAAAGAAATCTAGTTGCCATGACTCAACTTCCAGATTCCCTGTATAAGACTATATTTTGTCTAAAATTGTTAGAGAAAAAGTTGAGGTTCATCTTTTACACTTAACACTTTTACACCTTTAACCCTTATATACAGAAGTAAGCCAAGGAGAGTACTTTGCAGTTGTGAAACTGTAATTTTGGGTTGGAAAAGTGGGCGGTCTTATAGATGGAAAAATATGGGTAATATATAATGCTAGCTTTTGACATATACCAGTCTTCATCAGGCTATGCACAAATATATTGTGGATAGCACAGAAAAAGTACAGGCACGAAAGTTCCTGAAGTCATTGCAAAAGTTGCAAATGTCTGGCCAAAAAAAACTAGTCAGGGATATATGTTTCAAATTCCATCTCTGGATAGAGAAAGGGTATTTGTACATGACCCCTAAACTCCGCAGCAAATGGCTGCCAGCTCCGGAGCTTACAATTGCTTCCCCACCAGCTCCGGAGTTTGCAGGAAATTAAGTGCGACCACGCCCACCTAAGCGCGTCCCAGCGCACTTTTCTTGTACCTGCTCTAGGAGGGTGAAAATCCCCAGGTCCGGATTTAATCTGGTGAGTGCGGGGCTCTCCTCACCTCTGTTTGGTTTTTTTTGCCTCCCGTCCCTTTAAGAGAAGGGGCGGGAGGCAAAAAAAACACCAAACAAACAGAGGGGGAGGAATCAGGACAATGACGGGGCTCCGGGCAGCTTCGGAAGTGAGCCTGCATTTTTTCCTCTCTTTTTTCCTCCCTCCCCTCACGCAGACAGGAGCAAGGAAGTGCGGAGGGGTGGGGACGCAGAAAGAGCAACGAACCCCCAAGATCCCTGGTTCGAATTTAAGTGGCCAGCAGATCTTAGGGGTCATGTGAAAAGGCCCAAAGAATCCAACCAATGGGTTGCCATCGGTGCACAAGGGAGCAGGTTATGCTGCTACTTTGCAATTTATTTATTTTTTAATCTGAACATTATTTACAGTCAGGCACGTGTCTATGTAGATTCCCCTGACCCCAGTCAGTGCACACAAGGTAGTTCTCCTTCGCACCCTCCTTCCCTACCAAGTTTATGCAGCTTTCATTCAAGGATGATTAGCCACAGAGTTTGAACAAGGGTTTCCTCCTCTTCTTCAGTCTTGCCTAACACCCCAGCCCCTGGCACTTGACTATCACTCCTCTTAGGCCTGCAGGTCCCTTTCTAGTTGACAGAGCCTCTTGAGATGCCACTGCCCATTGCCATGGCCACTGCCAGAGCTGGGTCAAAGTTGAAGTGGACTCAGAACTCGTGTTTGCCTCAGTGTTCCCTCCTAGGCAATCCAATTCATCAAGAAGGGGCTGGTCCAGGAGTCCGTGACCTCACCTTGG
This sequence comes from Phrynocephalus guinanensis, assembly GCA_037367245.1. Classification (NCBI taxonomy): domain Eukaryota; kingdom Metazoa; phylum Chordata; class Lepidosauria; order Squamata; family Agamidae; genus Phrynocephalus; species Phrynocephalus guinanensis. Next base: position 54,884,988 of record CM074735.1, on the reverse strand, counting down.
ATGGTACTTCTAGGCACTTGTAGTAAGAGGGTAAAACCAGGGTGTAAGGGAGCCTCATGGCACAGTGGTTAAAATTCCTGTACTGCAGCTAAAACTGTGCTCACGATCCGGGATTCAATCCCAGGTAGCAGGTTCATGGTTGACTCAGCCTTGCATCCTTCCAAGGTCAGTAAATGAGTACCCAGCTTGCTGGGGGAAGGGTGGCAATGTGTAGCCCGCATACTGTAATTAAACTTTAAACTGCCCAGAGACTACTTGAAGTGTTATGGGGCGCTTTAAAAGCAGAACAATTTGCTTTTTGCTTTGCTTCTTCCTGCTCAGAAGCAATGAGCCACTCTGAACTGCTGCTGCTTCTTTTAGTTCCTCTCACCTTCCTTGGGGCCTCTATTGCTTCCTTCTTCATATCTTTGTCTGCATTTTCTGCAGCCACTTCTCTGCTGAGCCTTCCTTATGCATTGCCTCTCTTCAATCATTATTGCCTCCCTTGGATGCTCCACCCACTGGGGGCTAAGTCTCAACTGATGGCAGACATACAGTCCATCATCAACAACTTATCCCCCACCCCTCTTCCCCAGGCAGATCCTGAAATGGTCATTTTGGGACACCTGTCACCTTCTCATACCCATCAGGACTTTCTTCTGTAAATATAAGGCAGAAATACAGCTGGAGACAAAGAAGAGAAATTGGTGCCAGAGAGGTTTCATTAACTTGCATGTCGAGATTATGCACCTGAAACTGTAATAAGGCTGACAAACATCTTTGCAGACCAACCATGATGGTCTAAAAGGTTTCTATTTTGATGTACTAAATGGTTTCTATTTTGAGTCCTTTTCAAAACATCATAGGGTGGTGATTCTTTTCAGGGACACCACTTTGTTGAAAGCAAAGGGTATGGTTAATAAACTGTGTATTTCTGGATTTTCTTTTCTGTGTTTGGTTCTGTAATCTTTGATCTCCTCCTTCAACTCCACCCACTCCAAAACCATATTTTCTTCATATCCGTGATCTGTCTTTTCTGAATATTGATAGCTGTTTTCTTTTACCCTGACTTTTTCCATTAAGTGAGATGAAATAGGAGGAGGGGACTAGTTACAAAGAACAATGAAATAAAGGGCAAACATGATTTACAGCTTAGACTAGATAACTATTTATGCTGCTATTTTGTTCTGTTACTGTTCTGGTGACTGCATGGTGTTGGGACTAGAGGTGGGCACGAACCAGAAAACCCATGGTTCGGGTTCGTCTGGTTTGGGCCCACTCTTGGTTCTGTTTGGGTTCGGGTTCATACGATTTTTTTTTTTAAAAAATCGTACATTGAACTGGTTCGGATTTTTACCAGTGGTGGCTCGGCACTGTCATTGCCACAGGGAAGATCCCTTTAGAGAGACCCCCATTCTCGCCTCCCTTCAGACATTTCTCCCCTGCGGCAGATGACAGAGAGAGCCACGTAACAAAACAAGCCTAACTGAACTAATTTTTTTGGTTCGTTTTGTTTCATTTTAAATTTACCCCTAGGTTCACTATTTGTTTTGTTACATAATGAAACAAATAACAAATAACAAAACTAAAAGTTTGTTTCGTGCCCATGTCTAGTTGGGACTAATTACAAGTAAATCTGAGCCTTGGTCATAAATATGTGGTGTACTTTGTTTGGCTGGCATGCCTTTATTTTTGGTGCTGTTTTGATTCATGATTTTTTTCTTGTTTTGGTAAGTGTGATCCCCTCTATTAGTCCTTGGGGCTGTTGCCAGGCATGCCTAAGTAATATCATTAGTGGTGCATAGAGTGGTGTGTGGTATGGGAATCAACTATATTCTTTTTGCCTGCCTTCTGCTTGCATTGGTAAGGAATACAGCAATGAAATGCGTAGAGTAATTTTTAAAAATATATTTTTTTCTCCTAGTTGAGTACTATAGCACTAAAGTTAGTGCTGTGTTGCTAAATTGATAAAGCAGTAATTCAGATGCTTGCCATACCTGTGAGTTCAGTGCAGTTTCATTTGCTGAATACTGAAATAAAAGAGAATGGAGTTAAATGTTGATAAAATGGACAGGAAAGGGTGTAGTGATAAGGTTGAGAGGGGTTACATGATGTGTGAACTGCTCATATTAGCACTATTCTCACGTGCTCCTTTAAGTACGCATGCTAAAAGAGGTCACAATTTTTTGAGAAGAAGCCAGGCCTTCTCAATGTTGGTACCAAGTCTTTTGAACCATCTTCTGGAGGAGACAGCTGGCATCCTTCCAATCTAATTTCAGGAGGATGCTGAAGGTTCATCTCTTCCAAGAAGTTTTAGGTGTCATTCTCCCCTGATCTTCCCTGTCTTCTACTGCTGCCTATTTGTACTAACCATTGGGGTTTGCACCTTTGTCTATTTTTTCCTTGTTTGTTGTTTCCTTATTTTTGAGTTAAATTGTGCCATTTTGCTTTTTGTTCTGTGTTTTTATATATACACCACTCATAGTAGGGCTGTGCATTACTTTGTCTGTATATAAATCTCCTAGATAGATAGATAGATAGATAGATAGATAGATAGATAGATAGATAGATAGATAGATAGATAGATAGATAGATAGATAGATAGATAGATAGAATTGGTCCTTGGGAAACCACAGAATCTACTTCCATGGGGGGCAAATATATTTTTGTGCAGATCTATCTTATGGGTCTGAGGCCTAGATGCCCTAAGCATATCCGATCTCGACTGATTTCGGAAGCTAAGCAGGGTCGCCCTGGTTAGTACTTGGATGGGAGACCACTAGGGAATACCAGGTACTATAGGCTCCTGGAGTAGGAACTCGCAAGCCACTCCAGTATTCTTGCCAAGAAAACTCCATGGTCATGGAGTCATGACGAGTTGGTCACGACTGTAACGACACAACACACACACACATCTTATGGGTATAACCCAGTGGTGGTGATGTTTAGGACCATAACTCCCACAGTCCTTTGTCATTGGCAATCTAGGCTTAGAATTCCGGGAATTGTCGTCCAAAGCATCTGGAGTGGCAAAGGCTTGCCACCACTGGTCTAACCTAAAAAGAATTTTCATCACAAAATTAAATGAAACAAAAAGATGTATAAGGCTATAAATAATGGGGAGCTTTCCTTTTTTTATTTAACAGGAAGCCTACTGCCCAACTTTAAATAACTTTAAACCAAAGACCCTCCTTAAACCTTCCACTCTATTTGCTTTCAAAGAACCCTCTGTAAACAAGCAGAAAACCTAATGGCTAGTTGCACCACAGAACAATTGGAGAGATAAGCTCAACAGCTGAAGTGTGGGGAGGGACGGAATGAAGACATCAAAGGGCCTTTTCACACGACCCCTAAGATCCGCTGGTCCCTTAAATTCGGACCAGAGATCTTGGGGGTTCGTTTCTGTTCCTGCGTCCCCACCCCTCAGCACTTCCTGCTCCAGTCGGCATGAGGGGAGGGAGGGAAAAAAGGACAAAAGAAGCCTTTACTAACCTGCCAGTGCCGGTCGAAGTTGCCACGAGCCCCGTTACTTCCTGGTTCCTTCTCAAGGGGCTCTTAAAGGGGCGGGAGGCAAAAAAACAACAGACAATCGAGGAGAGCCAGGCACTCTTATCTGCATCAAGGAATTTTCATCTGCTGAGAGCAAGTACATGAAAGGCGCGCTGGGTCGCGCTTATGGGGGCATGGTCACACTTAATTTTCTCTAAACTCCGGAGCTGGTGGGGAAACATTTCTAAGCTCCGGAGCTGGGAGCCATTTGCAGCGCAGCTTAGGGGTCGTGTATAAACGCCCAAAAATAACCTTCTAGGAAAACATGTTTAAATCAAGTTGCAGACACACAGGAACAGGGAAGGGAAGGGAAACATGATCTGATCAGCCTCCTGGTCCTAAAACTGCCATCCTGCAGCTCAGAGACAAGTAGCAGAGCTCCTGGCTAGCTACACCACAGATAGATCAGAGAGATAAGGTCAACAGCTGAGGCGCAGGAAGGGAAGGAAGGAAAATAATCAGTTTAAACCTCCTGTTCTCAAGATGGCTGGATCAAGAAAGAGGCCTATAGCCACTAGGATGAATCATTTCATTTCTGAAACAAAAAAATTGTGTTTCGTTTCATTTCTTGATGAAACACTGTCTGCCATTTCATTTCGATTCAAAATATTTTGTAACCTTATGAAACAATGAAACTGTGTGTAGTTTTTGCGTGTGTGCCCATCTCTAGTTGTGACTTTACTTCTAAACTTTCTTTTAGTTCAATGATTCCCAATCTTGGGTAACCTAAGTGTTCTTGGGCTGTAGTTCCCAGAGTCCTTCGCTACCACCTGTGGTGGCTAGGTTTTTGGGGAGTTTAGGTCCAAAAATGCATGGGTTACTCAAGGTTGGGAACCAGTGTTCTAAGAAGAGCTATGTCAATATTTACTATAAAATAAATTTGGGTGAAATGTAGTTTTGAAGGCTGGATGTACAGTAAAGATAAATTATTAAAGAAGAGTGAACTGAAATCTCTTGCACTTCCCTTGCAAGCCTCTGTTATCTGATAACATTCATATAACACAAATCAGGGATGAGGTGTGGACCAACTGCAGAAGCATCTCATCCCAGAACCTTTGGGGGACCTCTGCCACAGTCATGAACCACCTATGCCATAAACAGTTAAATGACCCATTTTGCTCTGGATACCTTACCTTGTTAGAGACTTCCCTGTACTATGCCGTAAATGTTAAGGAACTATTGCTGACTATCAAAGGCACAGGATGTGATCCAACAAAGACATTGATCCTTATTTGATTTCATTTTGTTTACATAGTTTAACAGTGTGATCGCATGAACATATGGAAGCTGTTTTAACCGAACCAGCATTCAGCTGTTGCATCTAAAATGCACTTGGGAGTCAAACAGGGTAACATGAACATTGACATTTCCAGTGCTTAAATTATGGAATAAAATGAAAGGTTCACTACTAAACATGCAAGGTCCAACACCAATCATTTCCCCCGGAATTTATGCTTGTAAATATTGTAGCTAAGTGGAAGTGCTAGTGGTTTCCTTGATCCTTTCTAATTTTTATGATTTCCTCTTCTTACCTACTGAAACCATGCAGCTGTTTGTTGTCTAGAGCTGCTGTCACATTTAGGGAGCTGACCCTATTTCCAATATTTGGAGGGTGGGATAATGGGAGTGTAATGGAGTGTGGAGGGTGGGCTCATTGTGACCTCTCTTGGGGAGCTGTTGTACTCACTACACAATTCAGGCAGTGATACAGGGGCACAAATGGAGGCTTAAGTCATTTTTCCCATGGTGAGAGTTGTGAGACAGCTCCTGGGAAACTGGTGGGGAATTTTCTGCCCCTATTTGAGAGATATAAAGGGGGCTTTGCGAACAGGAGAGATAGAGGATGGAAGGGGGCAGGAGATGAACGTGTAGAGTTCAGTGGAAGGAAACACACCTCAGGGAGTGGGAAAAGAATAGTCCTGTGGAGAAAGAGGAACAAGAGAAGGTCTCATCACCCAAGGAACAAGAAGGAGGGAGGGAGGGAGGGAGGGAGGGAGGGAGGGAGAGAGAGAGAGAGAGAGAGAGAGAGAGAGAGAGAGAGAGAGAGAGAGAGAGAGAGAGAGAGATTCTTACACAATAAGAAGAGGAGGTAGGGTTGAAAAGAATTTCAAGAGAAGTTGACCAAGCAGTCTCATGGAGCATGGTCCAACCTCAGGAGTAGACTGAACCAGTGAACATAGGGGGTGAGAGTGGAGGAACACCTAGGAGGAATTGTATTGTAATTAGTAGGCTGAGGAATCTCCAAAAGATGGCATCCCTGGACAGTGGGACTATATCCCTAGTGAGCATCTTGGGTGCATTTCTGAATGCTAGATTTGAACACAAACTACCCATTGGTGGGAATAGGATAGAGAGGAAATGAGAGGGCAGAAGACTAGGATAGTCCTAGTCCTTTTTGTAGGGAAAGAAGGATCCCAACTGACCACCCCGAGAGGAGAAAAGGCGTGGCACAATGCTGAAAGAGGCTTGCCATTTATGTCCATACAGGCATATCAGTCTTCCCTCCAGAAGATTAAAGAGACTGAGAATTAGTCCAGTTGCAAGGCTGAAGTAGTGGTGAAGACTGGGAACTCAGTGAAAGGAACTGGGGTTTCCCAAGATGCTAAAACCATATTGTTGAAAGGAACCAGATTTGGTCAGAGATGGCACAAGACATAGAACCTGACGCTAAAACTGAGATGGCAAGTTCTATTAACAACAGATTATTGTCTCCCCACCTCCTCCCCAGATTCAAGTAAATCCTATTGAGGTTTCTTTCTTGTCTGTGGCTTGCATAGAATGTTAAGAGGGAAGGATGGAACCTGCTGGAAGCCCCAGGGTCTATCAGAGATTACAAATGTTATGCCAGATTCAACATGATCTAACCAAAGGCACATCTGCTGTTATTTGATGGATTTTGAAAATATTGGAGTGACTTTCATTGCCCATCTGTCTTACTGAGGGGCAAGAACCATTGAACTTGACTTCAATTCAGAGTAAATGTATATGACTGAAGGATTAAATATTTGTTGCTGACAGTTATGTGGCAAGCTGTTCTCTTTTTATACAGTTAAACAGTACCTTCAACATAATCTGCAATTATTCTTTTCTTAGTTTTAGGCATTTGTGCTTCATTATACGCTGCATGGCATAACTGGTCAAACTGGCAAATAATTACTGACATTTTGTTTTTATTAAATTCCTTGTTAATATTTGTGGTTTATTAGCTTTTCCTATTCTGGTATGTTAAATATCTCTGTACTAAAATATTTAGGTAACAGTTTCACAAAAAGACTGACATGTGTGCGGATGTATAATTATCAATTGTTTCTTTCATTAGCAGCTTTCTTATGTTTTTTTTTTATATTTGTACTTGCTAACTGGTATGGACAAGTCTACCGCCTTAGTCTATGTATGGAGGATACAGGATACAAATATAGGAGGATGTGTGTGATGGATTTTTAAACCCTCCTCAGTACCATTTTATTCAGATTAAAACCTCCCTTTCCCCAGTATGTCATTTATTTTATTGCAGTGGTTCTCAACCTGTGGGTCCCCAGATGTTCCTGGACTGCAACTCACAGAAGCCTGCACCACTTGCTGTGCTGGAAGGGGTTTCTGGGAGTTGCAGTCCAGGAACATCTGGGGACCCACAGGTTGAGAACCACTGCTTAATTGTGACAAGACAGGTAGGTAGAGGCATACCAGTGTTCTTTGTACGTACAGTGGTACCTCAGTTAAAGTAATTATTTTTTTCTATGGGTCGTTTCGTATTCCAAAAAATTCATAAACCAAAACACAGTTTCCCATAGAAATGCACCGAAAACCAATTAATCCATTCTGGATGTCAGAAAACACCGGGGGCATTCCATTTCAAATTTTCTTAAACCCCATTCTTTTTGCCATGAGAACATCATACACCACGTTTTAATACCTTACGAAAAAAAATCTAAAATGGGGCATTCCACTGAAAAAATAATTCTTAAACCAATGCATCCCCATTTCCAATAATTTCTATTCTTAAACTGTTTTTTTGTTTTTGTTTTTTGGTTAACCGAGGCATTCTTAAACAAACGTACCACTGTATATGTTTTTCTCTGGCAGTGGAAGCTTCATAGTTTTAATTATAGGACTCTCAATTTCAACAGGATGCCATCATGCTCTCAGCATAGCATCAAATTCTGTTTGTAGAAACAATTCTGGCCAGCCATTGATTAATCTATTTCTGGGATGGTGATTGCACTAAAAAGCTGCAAAACTGGGTGTACTTTGGCCTCTGCATGAACTGCAGCTCAGTGGGGCCCCTCATATATGGTCTTTGTACCAGATTTAGCTGACTCTAGCATTTTTCTTGAAAGGATTGCTTTGTTGTCAAAAATTGTACGGATATTGCTTTCCACGATCTGATCCAGAAAGAAAAATAACCTCTTGTATGTCACACAAGATGCCCCGTTGGTGCCTTCAAGAAACACTGGCAGTTGGAAAGAGGGAAAGGACTTAGGGCCGGCTATCTTTCCTGCTTTCTGTCAGGTTTTGTGAGGTCCAGCAGGCCCTCATGTTCAATCCTCATACGTATAGGGATGCCTGGTAGAGACGACAGAGGTGAGACATAACTGAAGTTACCTTAGCTGAGGGTTTTGGATTCTCTTGCTTTCATGTTGGGTTAAGGGTGGGAGCTCTGCATCATATGTGCCATGTGCAGTATGTTTGAAACTCAGTACAATTCCCAGCCCTGCTTGGCCTAAAACCTGTCCAGCCCTACAAATGGACCATCATGTCTACAGGACTTCATTAGTCTGGCTTAAGGCTATTTCACTCCTGCTGCACAATAGAAGTTGCCTTCTGGTCATTTTTAAGTTTGAAAAGAGTGAGAGCATAACTTTCAGAAGTCATGGAGTAGAATATGGACCTAGAGGATGCTCATTCTTAAAAATTGCTCACCCATGTTACAGCAATGTCTGACTTATCACAACACTGGTTTCCCAGGTTTTGCTTAACCTTTTAACAGAACATTTCTCTACAATGTTCTTGATTGCACCACTACTTTATTTTTGCCCAAAACTTAATCTCCAAAGTGCACAGATGAATCTTCATGTTGTGTTTGGTGGGAAACAGTGAGTAATCTGGATCTTTACCTTAAAAAGAAAGAAAGAAAAAGGAGCTTGGTGGTGACTAGAGATGGGCACGAAATGAAAAAAACGTTCCATTATTCGTTATTCGTTTCATTACATAATGAAACGAATAATGAAAATTGTGATGAAATTGGAATGAACCAAACAGAACTACAAAAATTAGGTTTGTTACGTTTCATTTTTTAATGGTGACACACAATGAAATGAGCTGTTTTTAAATGTTAAAAAATGACCTGAATAGACGTAAAAACCCAGCAATAATTATTTATTAAAACCATTCCTCATGTTAAAAAGCCAGGGGGGGTTGGGGTCCTTAAAATGTGCATTTATGTCTTTTCTCAGATTGCTGTATTTTTTTCCTTTAAGGGGAGTTAGGAGACATCGACCCAAAATGGCTCCCAGATGCCTAATATTGATTTCTTGGGTATTAAAACGCCCTGCACATCCGTAAAAATGCAGCAATAATTATTAGAAATTATTACCTACCAGGGGTTTGGGGTCCTTAAAACGTTTGTTTTTGTGTTTCTCCCATCGTGATGTATTTTTCCTTTTTCCTTTAAGGATGACACAAAATGGATCCCAGCCACAAGATGGATGCAAGCCATGTGATGGGATCATGTAAATTCTTGGACAATTTCAACCAATAGCATGCCCAGGTTGCAGACTGGGTAGGTGTGGCAGCCACAGAAGGCATAAAAATCTCTGGCAGCCCCCGTCCTCCTTGCAGTCTCCGGTGGGAGTTAGGGTGGGATTGCTGTCTCTGCGACTCATTACTTTAGGCCAGCCAGGCAGCTGTGTGTCTCTGTGTTCCTCCTGGCTGCAGCCTGGCTCTTAGGGGAGAGAAAGAAGAGATTTCTCTTGCAGCCTCCCTGTGTGCATGCGTATCTCTCGGTGAGTACCCTCCCCTGCCCCACAGTGCAGTCACTCTGTGGCTGCCTTACACCCTGGGCAACACCCACCGCTGCCTCTGCAGCCTCCCTGCGTACCTAGTCTATACTGTGCCTCTGTCAGCATCATTTTTTTAGTGTTTTTCTGGGGCATTGCGGGACGCCCCCACGCGGAAATGCTTTTAGTCACGCAAAAAGTGGGTAAAAGCGAAAAATGAAAACAAAAAAAGAAACATTTTTTTCAAAAATTTCATGAAAAAATGAAAACGAAAAGAAATGGACCCGCAACAAAAAATGAAAAACCGAAACGTCATTTTTTCAATTTGTGCCCATCTCTAGTGGTGACCTTTCCTCATACCTTACATAATCTTTCTCAGTCACTATTAGATTTAACCGGTATTAAGAAATATTGGGAGAAAACTAGATAAGTGCATACAAAACAATGATTTGAGGTTCAATTAAATCTTCCACTATGGTGTCTGACTCCTGTGAGCAAGCCAGCTGCAATATTTTTGAAGATGAATCAGGCAGTTGGTTTTCATGGAATATGACCTGAGATAAGTGAACATATTTTCCACACCATGTGCATCAGTTCAAAGTTATTACATCATAGCTGCTGTTTTGTAAACCCCTAGGCTGTAATACTGGGAGATTAACTTTTTAATTTTATTTTACTTCTTCAGAATCCTACAGTTTAACAGCTAATTATCAAGGATTCCACACAGAGGCCAAGAAGTTTACTGGTTCATCAAGTCCTAGGCATTTCTAATTAAAATATTTTAAGTAGCAAGCTTAAGAATGATGACTCTTTACCCCTCTTAATTAATGGACTGAAGGAGAACCAATAGACTGAAACTGAGTTCTGACAAGATGGAGACATTGGGGGTAGATGGCTTTCATGGTTGGTGTGTGAACTTTTAACCTGTTGTGGAACAAAAGATCCAGTTTCCTTAGAGTTGTGCCTTGAAAATACTCCTTGATTCAGCTTTGAAACCTGGGTGGCCTCAGAATTATGAATAGAATTGCTGGATCAGCAGTTTCCTGTTCCATGGGGTTGCAGTGTCAAAACCTGACTAGAGCTCAGTTCCTTATGATGCTACAGAGGTGTGATGGGTATGGGTGGGGCGTTTTTCCAGGTTTTGTGTTACTAGTGCCCAGGTTGTTCAACAAGAAGACACCTGAGCCATGATGCTGGTTCTCTACTCCCAGCCTTCCTTCAAGTGACATGATGGCTCCAAACTTCAAAAGAATCAGCATCTGGGCAAGTAATTAAAACAAGAGCTGGTGAACTCTTGCATTCCAGCCTGCTGTCATGTTAAAAGTAACACAGAGAGATACACCCTCATGCTGAATCAGAGAAATCAGGCACCAACTGGGAATGGGTGGAGAGGGATGCCCAGCCTTTAAGGAAATGGATGGTGTAATTTTATGAACTAAAATCAATGTATCACTCCTGCAGTTCTGTTTACCCTAAGATTAGTTTCCTTGCCCGGAGAACAGGAAAAGTATAGCAGTTACCCGAAACTTCATCCAGTGCTTGAGAACTGGTCATCATTAATGGAATTGGTTGCCCACTATAGCTATTTCTGGACAATAATGATCTGGCTCATAGTGATCTGGGATCTGGTAATCTACCTGGACTGAGTACTGAAATGCATGTTATACATGGGCTACCTATGATGATGTTCTTGACAATTCAGGTTGTATGTATACAGGTGCTAGAATTGTAGCAGAGGCAAGTCAGTTTTATTGTCATCAGGCAGTTTTAGAATTGGATCTGCTTTGATTCTATACTTCTGCACCCAGTTCAAGATGCTGGCACTTGCCTTCATAAAACTGAATATTAAGAACATCTACTGAGGCCCTGCTTTGCTTTTGCAAAGTGAGCAGGATGAGTACAATAGAAGGCCTTTACTTCAGAATGCAGCTCAGCTTCTAAGATGATATCTCAAGAGAGATGAACCTACTGTCTTCTTTACAGGGTTTCTTGTGTGAATGAGGCATTTCTATTTATCCTGACAGCTTGAAATACATATTATACCTCTACATGGTTTTGTTGTTGAGAAAGCCAGTGTTTTAGGCTAATACATCAGACAGCTGGGTTCAAATTCCCATTTGAATATGGAAACTTACTGGGGGTAGTCACTTCTTGAACATCACACATGCCTAAAAATCTGTATTAGGATTGTCCTAAGTCAGAAAGAACACGAGGGTAAATAGTAATAACATTGCATTTGCAATTTTATGTTCTCTTTTGTTGCAATATGTTATGAATAACTGTTAGTGTAGTACTGTACTGCACATTATCTTAGTATTGGATGTGACTGGATGAAGGCCAGTTAAACAAAATACAACAAAATATTTCCAAAGAGCCAATTGGTGAAAATGGTAAAAGCCTAAATTGATGCTTGGGCTGTCTTATGAGAAGTCATCTTACCATTAGCTTTGTGAAATGATAACTGTAGAGGAAGTGACATGGTAACAACAGAGTCATTACTGTTTGCAACTGTCAAGGTCCCCTTCACCTTTGTGACATGTGGACTCTTGAAGCACTCCTTGGGATAATTGAGCATCTCTGTCTCAATAGCAAGAATGATGCAAGTGCCAGCATACAATATAGAAAAGTTCTTCTCAACCTGGCTGGGACAAACCTCTGTGAAGTCATGCCTTCACTTGTGCAAGCAACTGCTCATGTCAGCACTGATATATAAAATCAGGACAGCAAACCTTGGGAAATCCCAGTGTGTACTACCATGAAAAAAACACACAACAGCAATTATTGCACAGTTCTAGTTAATAGATTTTACCTTCCAATTTTCTACAATCATTTCCTACTAAACACTTGACATGAATGCACTACCAATATGAACAACTGGTGCAGGGAACATCCCTAAAGTTCTCATTGAACACTTTACCAAGCAACCAGCAGCAAGAATGTTAAAACATGGATTCAGGAAACCACTGTCCTCCCCACCTCCATCTCCAAAGTGTGAACTAGAGATATGAAGAATATTTGTAAAAATAAGTGTGTGTCTATGTGGTGGGGGACTGGCTAGAACTTTCCCCGTGCTTAATGGGTTGAGGTTAATGGTTTCTTCAGCACTTGAGAAGGGCTTTGCCAATCCACCTCCGTCAGAGCCTATTTTTACTGATCACTTCTGGTCAAGGCAAGACAGCATTTTAAAAACCACCCTACCTGACAATTCCACCTATTTGTTCTTGTGCTGTGATATCTATGCATAGGGAATGGGACACCCTAGTAGGCTTTTCCAGATCACGAAACAGGAAAGCTTTGGCAAGAAACTCAATCCAGACTCAATCCTTAAGAAATGGTATGCCTCAGAACAAGGAAAGGTTCACTGCTGATTTGTAGAAGGAAGAGGTCCCTATAGGATCCTTCCCTCTGTTCATTGCTACACAGTTGGTAGGCTTTCGGCAGATCTTCTTGCAAACAGTTATATAAAACTATGACTTTAGTTCTTGCTTCTAGGAGACAGTTATGCTGAATAGCCACTATGGAATAAACATGGGTCATGTGCACTTATGAAGGCTGTGGGTTACTGGATATGATGATCAAGTACTAAAGAATAGTGAATTCAAATGTATGGATCTTCTTTTTCAGCTCGAATCTGTAAGGATGGAGTCATGAAAGCTTAGGCTCAAAATGAGCTAAGATTCACAATAAATGCCAAAAATAACAAAGAAAGTTTCTTTCAATATGTCAGGAGCAAGAGGAAAGTTAAGGAAATGGTTGGACCACTAGTGGGAGAAGATGACAAGCAGGTGACAGACAACAGGAAAGAAAACGGAAATGCTAAATTCTTTTTTCGTGTCTGTCTTTACACAAAGGGAAAAGTTGGTCCATCCGGTCAAAAGCAGCACTGTGCATGACAGGAGAGAAAAGTGGGTCAAAATAGGTAAGGAAGTGGTAAAAGAACATCTAGTGACTTTGAATGAGTTTAAGTCTCCTGGACCAGATAGTTTACATCCCAGGGTACTAAAAGAGCTGCAGATGTGATCACAGAAGCACTGAATATCTTTGAGAGGTTCTTGATCACAGGCAAACTGCCAGAGGGCTAGAAAAGAGCTGAAATGGTTCCAATGAACATAATATATTACTTAGTAGAGATGGGCATGACCAGGAAAAAATACGTTTCGAGTTGTCGTGTGTCGGAGCCGGCCCATTTCGGCTCGTTTCCATTTTTCGTGAAATTTTTCAAAAATTTGTCATTTCGTTTGTCGGTTTTTCGTCTGTCGTTAGTACTGGTTTGGGGGGGCTCCTGGAGGCACCTCTCTGGGGTGGGTGCCTCCTCTGGCCCGCCATGAAGGGAAAGCGGGCTCCTGGAGGCACCTCGTGGGTGCCTCCTCTCCTCACCCGCTACAAAATGGCATGCATAGCCAATTGGATATGCATACCATTAAGTTGCAGTTGCAGCAGGCAGAGGCACCTCGGGTCGGGTGCCTCTGTGACTCACTGCCTGCACACTTGGGCTGGAGAGCGAAGTGACAGAGGACCCCTACGGGCGCCCGCTGTGCCTCACTAAGAAGGGAAGTGTACTTGCTGTAGTGCAATGTGAGTGCACAGATCTGGCTTGGGGTTAGGGGTTAGCACAAGGGCTAGGATTAGGGTTACTGGTAAGGTTAGGGTGAGTTACTGGGGTGCACCTCTGGGTGCCTCTCTGACCCACTAAGAAGGACAGTGTACTGGCGTATGGGTTAGGGTTCGGGTTCGGGTTCGGGTTCGGGTTTGGGTTCGGGCTAGGGTTAGTGGCTTTTTATGCCCGACTGGCACATCCCAGAAGTCTCGGTCAAAACCTGGCCAAGTGGCAATGGAATTGGTGGAATGGCTCCAAAAATTTGCATGGTCCACTCCCATGGACAGCCCATTGCGCCGGTGTAAAAAATAAAAATAAAAATAAAATAAAATAAAATCAATGAGACGTTTTGTTGCAAGAAAAACCCACTGCTGCTACTGTTTTAAAATAGCTATTTTCACATGTTTCTGTGGTGCTTTGGTGTGTTTTTGGACCACGATTTCAAAATAAATATGGCAGTCACCCCATTTTGGATCCCCCGCCCGCACCGCACGGCATGGCGAGTTGGCAAGACGACGAGGAATGGATGCACAGCCCAGGGGAGGAGAGGGGGGAGGCCGGGGACCCCCCCAGAAACCACCCCTCTGGTAGGTGCCCTCACTCAGGCAGGCATATTTTCGCCTGCTTTTTTGGCCGGGAATCGGTTTTTTTATTATTTTTTTAAACTTTTTTCCTGTGCCACGCCGCTTGGCGAGTTGGCGTGGGCGAGTGCGACTCGACGATGAGGATGCGCACTTTGCGCAGCCCAGGAGAGGAGGGGAGGGAGGCCGGGGACCCCCCCCCAGAAACCACCCCTCTGGTAGGTGCCCTCACTCAGGCAGGCATATTTTCGCCTGCTTTTTTGGCCGGGAATCGGGTTTTTTTTTATTTTTAAAACTTTTTTTGTGTGCCGCTTGGCATCGCGCGAACGACAACGACAAATCAGACCCAATTTTTCTTTAGTCGGTTCGAGTTCGAGTTCTGGCGGAGTAATTGTCGTTACCGTTTCCGTTACGTAACAGAAACGAGAAACGGAAACAGAAACGAGAATTTTGCCAAGTCGTGCCCATGTCTATTACTTAGATTTCAGTAAGACATTTGATAAGGTAGACCACACCCTACTAATATGTAAGGTAGAACAAAGTGTGATATACAGTGCAACTACCTGACTGATTTGCAGCTGGCTGATCAATCACACCTAACATGTGATCCTCAAAGGAATCACATCTACATTGAAGGAAGTGTACAGTGGGGTCATTGAAGGTTTTCTCTTGGTCCCAGTGCTCTTCAACAGCTTCATAAATGACCTTGATGAGGGGACTGAAGGAGAACTCAGTCATCAGATTTGCAGATGACACAAAAATGGGGGGAAATGCCAATACTTTGGAAGATAGACTCAACATTCAGAAATTTCTTGACAGACTTGAACATTGGGCCCTTTCCAACAAGAGTCAGTTCAGTGGTGAGAAATGCAAGGTCCTACACTTAGGAAAGAGAAACCAGATACACAGGTACAAGACAGGTGGTACCTGGCTCAAGAGTAGTACCTTTGAGAGGGATTCAGGTGTCCTGTTGGACAATTGCCTTAGGATGAGGCAGCAGTGTGCTGAAGCTGCCAAAAAAGAGAAGACGGTCCTAGGCTACGTCAAGAGGGGGATAGCATCAAGGTCATGGGAAATGATAGTACCACTCTATACTGCCCTATTCAGGCCATATTTGGAATACTGTGTACAGTTCTGGTCACCATAATACAAAGAAGACACAGAGGCCCTAGAAAAAAATGCAGAGAAATTTGACTAAGATAATAAGGGGACTGGAGGCTAAAGAACAACTAAAAGAACAAGGCATGTTTAGCCTGATGAAGAGAGAAGACTGAGGGAAGGCATGGTTGCACCTGAGGGAATGACAAGAACCAATGGGTGAAAATTCATCAGAGGGAGAACCAACCTGGAAAGAAGGAGAGATTTCCTGACACTGAGAGCTGTTAAACAGTGAAACGGTTTGCCACTGGTGTTGTGGGCATCCCATCACTGGAGGTTTTCAAGAAGAGATTGGACAGCCATCTGTCCGGGATGGTATGAGATCTCCGCCTTGGGCAGAGGGTTGGAATAGAAGACCTCCAAGGTCCCTTCCAACCCTATGATGAATCTATGAGACCAGAACTTGAATAGTCATAATGTACCCTTAATTTTCCATGTGGCTGATAAATCAAATTTAAAACACACATACAATGAAAACTGTTTTCAGACAGTATGCAGATTTGTCTTTTATTATGTTCAAGATCACTTGGGAAAAATACCACCACACCACTACTAGTAAGTCGTGTTTTCAGTAGCTATGTAGACTGGCAGAAAATAATTATTGTGATCCATCAGAGGTTTATAGAAGCTATTCTAAGACATTTCTCCTGTTCTTTTGACACATTTATTTGGTAACCCTGCAAAAGAACTGTTTCTACAGTCATTCAGTACCATTTATAATTATGGCAGTTGTAGAAAAAACACTGTAATTTGCCATTACAAGTGTTTGCCAGTTCCTATGATAAAAGAGTTTGTATTATATCAGGGAGGGAGACTAGAAATGATTAAATGAGTTTGCATAAAGCTGGATTATTGGAAAATTAAATGCTATATTGTATATGGATTCTGAGTCTGTGCTGATAGCTCCAGCATGTGGGAAACTCTTCAGTCTCATTTTGATAGAAATGAGAAATGAAACCTGGAAGGGGGGTTATGGAGGTAGCTGGCATTTGACCTGCAAAGGACCAATATGTTATAGTCTCATTTAAATGACGGATAATAACTGCCACATCACAACTTCTCAGTTGGGTTTTGCAGGGGAAAGGTTTCACCTGTGCTTATGAAAAACATAAGCACAGGAGAAGAGAGAGTGACAAACAATTCATGGTTTTCAAACCCAGCACAAGACTGAAGGTAACCTTGTATGACACAGCACAGCTGGTTATGGATGCGTGAAGATGATAAGTGAACCGGGTTCATGTGGCTAAGCATTATGGCCTTTGTGGAATGATTGCCTGCAGTTATCTCACGTTCAGTGCTAATTCATAGTCCTGTCCCTACCATTAGGCAGAGTGAGGCAGTCACATCATGCTGGGAGGTAGCATCAAGTAGTCAGAGAAGATGACTAAGTGTCAGGTGACCAGTGGCATATCCTCCAAGCTAAGCTGCTGTTTTAATATATGGTGAATAGAGATGGGCACGACTTAGCGGTATTCCCGTTTCTGTTTCCGTTACTCGGTTCCGTTACTCTACGGAAACGGTAACTGGAATTACTCCACCAGAATTCGAGCTCGAACCGACGAACGAACAATTTTGGTCTGATTTGTCGTGCTCGTTCCTTGCATTGCGCGATTGTGCGATGCCACGCGGCACAGAAAAAAAGTTTTTTAAAAAAAGTTAAAGCACAACAGAAACACGCGAAAATTTATAAACTGCCAGATTTTTCACAGTAGCAGTGGGTTTTTTCTTGCAACAAAATGTCTCTCCTCTCCTCCTCTGTCCTCCATTGATTTTATTTTATTTT
Source organism: Phrynocephalus guinanensis (assembly GCA_037367245.1). Lineage (NCBI taxonomy): Eukaryota > Metazoa > Chordata > Lepidosauria > Squamata > Agamidae > Phrynocephalus > Phrynocephalus guinanensis. The sequence continues at coordinate 54,867,345 of CM074735.1, read as the reverse complement.
ATTTTATTTACACCTGCGCAATGATGGGCTGGCCGAGTGGCCAGCCATGTGGGAGTGGACGACCATGCAAATTTTTGGAGCCATCCCACCAATCGCATGGCCACTTGGCCATGGAGACTTCTGGGATGTGCCAAAAAGCCCCCTAAAACCTGCCCTAGCCCCCTAACCCTAACTCTAATCCTTGACTCCTTACCCATATGTCACAGACTGTCTTCTTAGTGGGTCAGAGAGGCACCCAGAGGTGCAACCCACTAGCCCACCGTAACCTTACCCGTCACTAGCCTAACCCTAGCCCTTGCACTAACCCACCTTAACCCTAAGCCAGATCTACTTGCATTGCACTACACGCAAGTACGATTCCCTTCTTTGTGAGACATGGCGGTGCGAGAGCCTTAGGCATCACCCTATGGCTCTGGGTTCACTCACTGGTCTCACTGTCTGCAACTGGTATGCATATCCATATGGCTATGCATGCCATTTTGCAGCAGCAGCAGGTGAGGAGGGGAGACCCCCATGTTGAGGGGTCTCTTGGAGCCTGCTTCCCCTTCCTAGTGGGTGAGGATAGAGGCACCCACGGGTGCCTCCAGGAGCCCGCTTTCCCTTTATAGTGGGCCAGAGGAGGCACCCACCCCACAGAGGTGCTTCCAGGAGCCCGCTACCCCCCAAAAAACCAGTACTAATGAAAACAAAAAAAACGAAAAAAACGAACCGACTAATTTTTGCGAATTTTCACGAAAAAAAACAGAAACGACCCGAAACAGAACCGGCCCGACTAATGACAACTCGAAAAAAATGTTTTCAAGTCATGCCCATCTCTAATGGTGAAGGATGCTGACCTATCACCGGTGCTGAAGAAAGATCAAATTGTCAAGCCAGATGGTTTTTCACACCTGGGATTAGGTTGGAGGCAGAGGTTTTAATCCTCATCTCAGGCAGCCAATATGTCTTGGGCTGGTCCTACTGACACAGTACTTGAGGCACAAGCCTGCTCTAGAACATGGTACAAGTGCTGGTATAGTAATTCATGCTGGTTTGTTCATTGGACAAAGTGTTTGCCGATTCAAAGCCCAACCTCCTCTGATGGACACCCACTAAGAGGCAGCATTCAGATGACACAGGGCAGGAAAGCTAGACTGTGGCTTCCAAGTGGATGCCAACTGGAGGAGGCAGGGCTTTGAAGTGCCAAACACCTGTGCAGACAATAAAAAAACTGGCACAAACCACTGGTTCATACTCATCTCTAGTTCAGATCCATCATAATATTCCAAAGCAGTTACAGGATGATGTGTGTGATGGGATGTGTTTAACCCTTCAATGTGTCATTTACCTTACTGTGATGGAAGAGGAAGGTAGGGACATACCAGTGTTCCATGTACCTTTATGTTTTTCTCTGGCAGTGGAACCTTCCCTCCCATGCTAAATAGCAGCTCTGGGAGGAAATCAGTTCCTCTGATATCAAGGAGGTGGTATCCCATGTTCTGTGGGCTCAGTCATGATCAGATTTCCAACAACAATTGCTAGATACAGCAGTCAGGTGTTTTTTTTTTTACATATATGTGATCAAATGATGTATTTAACGACAAGAGTGGTTTGCCTTGGCATATTTTAGGGAGAGGTCAGGAATAGAACTTGCCCAACATGAGGGAAAAAACTGGTTTCCTGGTAGTTCAGGATGCATCCATAAGCTGTTTGATCCAATGAGGCTTAAGTGCTCTATATGCATATCATGAGGCATTATGCACTCATCAGTGTTTTCAAAATCATTCTAATATAGAGCAGATAAGATGATAGGATAATAACATCATATCTTGTATATCTTCCTTCTTGGCATCAGAGGTCATGCTGTGCTGTAAACAATCAATAGTAATCGTGCCAAAACCCAGGATATTTGAACAATCTGTCATGAGCTGTGAAGGTTAAATGAGATACATGCCAAAATTTCCTGAGAATTGTCCATGCTTTACATATTTTATGGAATACTTAGTAACATGCTGATTATTGCTATCATTAATGGCTTGCAGTTAATCATCAGGCTTTGGCCTAATTTATTCATCTCATATGTTGGGGGTTGTTCTGGAGAAAAAGCTGTGTGAATGATCATAAGGGATGCTTCAATTCATGTCACACTTTTGCACAAACAGCAGGAATATCTGTACTCAATTAGCTAGGGGTGGTGGTGTTTCTATAATAAGTCAACACTCTTTGTAGGTAATAACCCAGCTATAAAAATGATTGGCTGATATAGCTGTTTGTTTTTTTCAAGAATAAATTTTTATTTATTTATTTATTTATTTATTTATTTATTTATTTATTTATTTATTTATTTATTCCCTGCCTTTTTCTTTAAAAAGGGCCCAAGATGACTTACATCCTTAGAAGTTACTGTATATTTAACACTAAAAAAGCAAGTGTACAAATACTAAAAAGGATCAAGCAAATACCACACTAAAATGGTAAACAAAGACAACACAAAAACCACATTCAAAGTATAAGACACAACAACAATCGGTTTAAAAAATCCTCTTAGGGCTCTATCCCACATCCTGGAAGAGCTGTCTTTTCTCCTGCAGTGATCACGTGATTGAAGGAGCGCTTCCATTGTCCCAACAAACATGGAGAGAAAAGCCGCTGCCACCGCTGCCACTGCAACAGCAGCAGGAGGAGGAGGGAAGGAAAGTTTGGGATGGGAGGCGAGCTCAGAGAAAAACATTCTTTTTCCTTCCCCCCTTGCTTCCTCGATTCCCCCCTCTCTCACACACACACTTCCCCCTCTCATGTCACACACACAACACTCACTCACGCTTTCTCTCTCACACACATCACACTCCTCACATCCTCCTTCTCCCTCTCCCTCTTGTTTGCTTTCTCTTTGTGTCTCCCTCTTGTTTGCTTGTTTGCTTTCTCTCGTCCTCTCTCTCGGTCTCATCTTTTTAAAAATACATTGAACAAGGAAGATCCCTGTCCATTTTTTAAAGCAGGCTGTCTCCATTAGAAATAGGTAGGTAAGAAATGGCTTTTTGGTTCTCAACTTTCATTGATTTGTTTTAAAAGGTAACTCCTAACTGACGCAAAAAAAGAGAGAACCCCCAGAGGTTGTTCCAGGAAACCATGTTTCAGGGGGCATGGCTGAGTTTGTTTTTTTTAAAGAAAAGCCAGCTGCCCGTGAGGGCACGGTTTTTAGAGGCAGCTTTTCAGGAACTAAGAAGCGTTTCATCTGAGGTCGTGGCATAGCACTCTTAGACAACCAGTCACTGAGAGAAAGCTTGCCTGAAATGAAAGGACTTCGCCTGCAGAAGGACAGAAAACATGGGACCAGCCTGGGTTCCTTTCGGAGGGAGTTCCAACAGAGAAGGCCCTCTGCTGTGACCCCACTAAACATACCTGTGAAGGTGATGGGACTGAGAGAAAAGTCTCTCCTGATTACCTTAAAAGAAAAGAAAAAATTGGTACGTGCCTTTCTCTATTCATACTATGACTCAGAGTCCTGTATGGTCCAAAGTTCTATTGCAGAGAGTTCCAGGGAGTTCCACCACAGAGAACCATACACAAGGAAGCTTCCTATTATCATTCCATTCTAGCAATTTGATTCCACCCACCCACCCAATATGAAAGCATTCTCTGACTCCCAAAGCAGAGAGAGAGGCTGTGCCTATGAATTGTGGGTAAAATCCACCTGATGTACTTACCCCTTGAGTTGATCCACTGACCAATGGTTTACAAGCAAGTAGATTCTATTGGTCTCCTATATTTGCGACTGGCAATTTGGCCAGCGTTTGCATGTACACAGAGGAGCTGCTACAGAGAGGCCATTGGTTATTTCTTTGGGGGGGGGGAGTTGTAAAGCATGCTGTAAATGTACAAGCAGTGGTGAAGCTTCTGCTGACCTGCACCTCCTTCCACATTTCACTGGTAATGTGTAGTTGAGAAATCCAACAGATACACATGAATGTATTTCTATGAGAACAGGATCTTCCTCTCCTCCCTTTGCAGGACCTTAAATGCCTCCCCCAAATCGGCTCTGGATTATTCCCCATGACAGAGGGAAAGGTAAATTGTCCTTCCCTGTTTTACTGGTGGAAGATTTACATAAGAACATAAGAACATAAGAAGAGCCATGCTGGATCAGGACAAAGGCCCATCTAGTCCAGCTTCCTGTATCTCACAGTGGCCCCACCAGATGCATCTGGGAGCGCATGAGACTAGATATCTGTCTCCTGATACCACTCCCCTGCATCTGGCCCTTGAAGTACCCTGCTTTTAAGCCTGGAGATTACACATCTCCATCATGGTTTGTAACCTGTGATGGACTTTTCCTCCAGGAATCTGTCCAATCCCCCTTTGAAGGCATCCAGGCCAGATGCCATCAGCACATCCTGTGGCAGGGAGTTCCACAGACCAACAATGTGCTGGGTGAAAAAATATTTTCTTTTGTCTGTTCTTACTCTCCCAGCCTTCAATTTGAGTGGATGTCCCTTAGTTCTGGTATTTTGTGAGAGGGAGAAGAGCTTCCCTCTATCCACTTTACTCATGCCCTGCATTATTTTGTAGGTCTCAATCATATCCCCCCTCAGGCGCCTTTTTTCCAGACTAAAGAGCCCCAAATGTTTAGCCTTTCCTCATAAGGGAGGTGCCCCAGCCCAGTAATCATTTTAGTCGCTCTCTTCTGCACCTTTTCCAGTTCCACTATGTCTTTCTTGAGATGCGGTGACCAGAATTGTACATAGTACTCCAGGTGCGGCCTTACTATTGCTTTGTATAATGGAATTATAATGTTGGCTGTTTTATTTTCAATCCCCTTTTTGATAATCCCTAGCTTGGCCTTCTTCACATCTGCCACACATTGGGTAGACACCTTCATGGAGCTGTCCACCAACACACCAAGATCTCTTTCCTGATCCGTCATGGATAACTCAGAGCCCATGAGTTGATAGATAAAGTTTTGATTTTTTTTTGCCCCAAAATGCATTACTTTACATTTGGCTACATTAAAACACATTTGCCATTTCGCAGCCCATTCCCCCAGTTTGGAGAGATCCTTCTGGAGCTCTTCACAATCTTCTCTGGTTTTTACCACACGGTAAAAGTACGTGCCTGGGGTGAAGTAATTGGGTAACATCCTTTGTGTCATGATGTTAATCCTTCTTCCTTCATCCTGCTTCATTGGCTGCCACGACAAGGGAGGAGAAGAGAACAGCTAATGGAATATTGACATTATGCTTTCCCCACTCCCCCATCTGCACCCTATATTGTAGAATGGGCTGGAATCACTGAATAAAACCAGCTATTTCATTAATTGCACTTTCCAGCTTATGTCCAGTATCTTTTTCATTATGAAAAAAACGTGAGGCTTAGTTAAATGCATAATAGGTTTTTGTTTGTCTTCTGGTGAATCATTGATTTTCTTAAAAATAGCATAATTCTTTAAAGTTTCAATATGCTGCCATTTTTGATCCATCCTGTTTCCTTTTAACAATGGCCACCACTGGAACATAGCCACTGAAAATATATTTGAAATGTCATTCAGCCTTTTGATCCCAAAAGGTCCCTAATTAGATGGGGGGGGAATACTGCCTCCAACTAAGGTCTCCTGGACAACATGGTGAGCATGTTCTGAGTTGCATAGGCTGACATATCCAGAGGGTGTTATGTTGCAGAAGGGTGACTTGTGCCAAAACTCAAAACCAAGACATGAAAACATTTTACTTTATATGCAGTTTTATGTAAATCTATTTAGAAGTAAATTCTAAGACTTTCAGTGGGACGTATTTCCTACCTAATGATTGCCAACCCTGGAGTCTTAAAAAAAATCTTGAAGTTTCGTAGGTTAAATATTAATATTTCAATTGCTTGTTCACAAATCAATGTCCTTGGGAACAGTGTTAAGTCAGGAGAGTTGATGGAGATGTAACACATAATGTGTAAATTATTGTTGCTTTGATGGGAAGAATATTGGGATCATAAATAATCAGACAGGCTCACTGCTGATTTGAGGAGAAATACTTGTCAGAAGTGGGTGTTGCTGACAAATGCTTTTCATAGCAGCAGTCCTAGAGAAAAATTAAATTAAAAACAAAAAAGAGCAACAGAAAGGATTAGATTGCTATTAGGGAAATGCAAACCTTGTGCTTGCATATTTTGCTGGTGTGCTGCAAAGGCACAAGAGCTTTCTGACAGTTTTGTAACCAGCTACACACAGCATAAAAATTGCAGTGACTCTCCTATTATTTGGCACTCCATGAGTCTTGAATTCTGCTGATACAGAGGTCTAACACAGTGAGCTAGTTACCAATCTTTTTTTTAATAAGAAGCAAGCCATGTGCTCTTTTCCATTTCTTTCTTTTTCATACTGTAAGTGTTTACAGTTCCATTCATTACTAGAATCACCTGTCTTCGTTACAGTTTTGCTGTTGTTTCTAACCCAGTTGTGAGAAACCTTGAATCCCAGTTCTCAGAGAAAGTTAGGACATCCAATAAACATATACATATATTTAAAAGCAGTGGTCCTCCTTGTCACCTTGTCAGCCTTTCTTCCATTGGCCACAAAACCATTCGGTCACTTATCTCTTTTCTCCTGTTCTCTGTAGAATTCTTCAGCTGGTCAGCAGCAAATGGATTAATGACCCTGATGCTTTTTAAAATTGTTTCTGTTTCTCAATCCAGTCATGAAATCCTTACTTTTCTGCAGCTACTTAATTGGTGTCATTTCTAATCCATAGTTAGGGCTGTGTATGGAATCCAAAATTCCAAACCAAACTGGCTTGATTCAGACTGAACTGGAATGGCCAGTTTCAGTTCTTGGACAAAGACAAGCAAATTTACAAATCAGTTGGTGCTCTGAACACAGAATGAATAAAGGGAAGCTCAAATTATTTCACACCTCACCTTGGGGGCGGGGAACTAATTGCATTTTATGCAAGCTTCTGAATAATAATAATAATAATAATAATAATAATAATAATAATAATAATAATAATAATAATAATAATAATAATAATCCCCCCAAGGGTGCCGCCTTGTCGTGGCGGGGGGCTTAACTGCTCCAGTAGGTCCAACCTTACCAGAGAGGTCTTGACTGAGGAACAGAACCAAGCGTACCCAACAACCCATGAATCATGGTGAAATACAATATAAAGAAGCCTATACCGGCTCGGTCGTCGCCCGGGTTAACAAGGACCGCAATGGGTGTTGATGAACCTGGACATACGTCGATAAATGGGCTACAGGTCACGGGTCCCATTGCTGAGCAACCAGGGCATGGGCCTGTAGAGTTACTAGAAGCTGAACCATCTCAGAAGTGGCAGAAATATACTCTACCAGAGAATCGGACAATCATGAAATGCTATTATAGAGCGGAACCTGAAAAACGTGGCTACCAAAAGCGGATGCATCAGTTATGGAAACAAGAATATTCAAACTCCAAGATAACTGAATTACGATTAGCTGACCAGCAAAGATATATTATCAGAAACAAGGTGTTTAGTAAAGTTGAACTAGAAGAAATACAGAGGAGTTGTGAAATTGGAGGTCAACAAATTATCCAAATAGAAGGAAAAATAGATTAATAACACCTGGGGACATTGAACAGTCAAAAGTTGAAGAAAATATGGATGTTGCGCAAAACTTTGAATCAAAAGAAGGTTCAAATAGGATTGGAACACCAGCAGAGCTCACTATTAGGCAGCAAGAATTGAAGAATAAAATACTCACACATGCTGCATTAAATGACGAGAGAGGAAGGCTCCCAATTTTAAAGACTGTGCCTAGAAAAAAATTGGTACAATTGATGAACGATGTAAACTCAGCACTTGCAACAATCCAGATAAGGTCAATTGAAGAGATAAATCAGCTTGCTTATAGTGCAGCAGTAATAGTAACGGAAGAACTAGGGATTCCACAATTGAAGCCCCCCCAAAAATGCATTGAGAAACCACGGTGGAAAATCAGACTGGAGCTTAAAATCAAAAGACTCCGAGCAGATGCGAGTAACTTAAAAAAACCTGCAGGAGGAGAAATTAAAGAATGGTAAGTTCAGGAAATATTTGACTAAAAAATACTGGCTAAGTACAAGGAAAATTGGAGAAGCATTGGAAATAGTGAAGCAGCAAATAACAGCAACAGCTAGAAAAATTGAAAGATATGATGCTAGATTTACTCAGTATAAAGACAACCAGTTGTTTCAATCAGATCAAAGAAAGTTCTATCAGAGTTTAAATCAGAAGATAGGTAAAAGAGATGAAAAGCCTGAAAAAATGGCAACCATTCAGTTTCGGAAAGACATATGGGGGACTGAGAAAGACTATAATAGAAATGCTGGATGGCTCCAAGATTTTGAGAAGAAATTCTCCAAGTGCACAATGGACCAACTAGAAATAACAGCTGATATGATCACCAAAAGAGTACAAAGAGTCAAAAACTGGACATCACCTGGCAATGATCAACTGCATGGGTTTTGGCTTAAACACCTGACCAGTCTGCATGGAAAAATGGCCCAACAATTTAATGAAATGTTGAGAACAGGTTATATCAATGAGTGGTTAACAACTGGGAAAACCTATTTGATTCAGAAGGATCCAAGAAAAGGAGCAATACCTGAAAATTACAGGCCAATAACATGTTTACCAACTATGTATAAACTGCTAACAGGCATCATAGCTGATAGAGTCCAGGATTATGTGGAAGCAAATAACATCATGCCAGTAGAGCAGAAAGGGAACAAACGGGGAAGTAGAGGCACAAAAGATCAGTTACTCATTGATAAAATGATCCTAGACAATTGTAAAGCCCAGAAAACTAATTTATATATGACTTGGATTGACTATAAAAAAGCCTTTGACTCAGTACCGCATAGTTGGATTATTAAGTGCCTGGATGCCATTGGAATATGTAAAAGTATTAGTGCCCTAATTGAAAATGCGATGAAGAACTGGAAAACAGAATTGTTTGTCAGAGATGAAAGCTATGGATTGGTTAGCATCAAACGAGGGATTTTTCAAGGTGACTCTTTGTGACCTCTGCTATTTACTATTGCCCTAATTCCCCTCTCAATAATTCTGCAGAAGACAAATTTAGGTTACCAAACTGCTAAAAATTCAGGGAAAATTTCTCATCTATTGTATATGGATGACTTAAAGTTGTATGGAAAATCAGAAACTGAAATACACTCACTGACCAACACTGCCCGAATTTTCAGCACCGATGTTAGTATTGAGTTTGGACTAAACAAATGTGCCACAGTGGCACTGAGAAAAGGAAAAATAATTGAGAGTGAAGGAATTGAAATGCCAAATGGACAAGCTATTAAGTATCATCGGTCTGAAGCCTATAAATATCTGGGCATACTGGAATTAGATAATATAAAGCATGGGCAAGTGAAAAATGTGGTCAGTAAAGAATATATCCAAAGGGTCAGAAAAGTATTAAAAAGTAAGCTGAATGTTGGTAACACCATCAAGGCCATTAATAGCTGGGCCATACCGGTCATCAGGTATACCGCTGGCATTATAAACTGGACTCAGACGGAGCTAGATATTCTAGATAGGAAAACAAGAAAACTTATGACCATTCACTATGCATTACATCCACGCAGTAATGTTGACAGGCTGTATTTACCTAGAAAATTAGGTGGTAGAGGTCTTCTGCAAGTGAAGCAGACAGTTGAAAAGGAGAAGCATGCGTTGGCAGATTATGTAAAAAATAGTACAGAGCCAACATTATTGGAGGTTAAGAACAGGGAGGTGTTTAAAGTAAATCAAACAAAGGGTCAATACAGGAAAACAACAATGCAAATACGAGCTGATAGCTGGCATAATAAAGCGCTGCATGGGCAGTTCCTCGAAAAAGTCAAAGGAAAAGTAGATGAGGAAAAGACTTGGTTATGGCTCACCAATGGAACACTGAAAAAAGAGACAGAGGCCCTGATTTTTGCAGCTCAAGAACAAGCTATCAGAACAAATGCAGTTAAGGCTAGAATAGAAAAATCAGCTGAGTCCCCCACATGTAGACTCTGCAAAGAGGCAGATGAAACTATTGACCATATATTGAGTTGTTGCAAGAAAATTGCTCAGACTGATTACAAACAGCGTCATAATGTAGTTGCTCAAATGGTCCACTGGAATTTGTGTCAGAACTATCATCTGCCCATAACAAAGAACTGGTGGAACCATAAGCCTGAAAAAGTGACTGAAAATGAGCATGCAAAATTACTTTGGGACTTCCGAATACAGACAGACAGGGTTTTGGAGCATAATACCCCAGATATTGTGATTGTGGAGAAGAAAAAAGTGTGGATCATTGATGTTGCTATACCAGGAGATGGTAGAGTCACTGAGAAACAACTTGAAAAAAATTACCCGATATCAGGATCTCAAAATTGAACTTCAGAGACTCTGGCGTAAACCAGTACGGGTGGTCCCAGTGGTAATTGGCACACTGGGTGCGGTGCCCAAAGACCTAAGCAAGTATCTAGAAGAAATTGGAGTGGACAAAGTCACCATCAGTCAGATGCAGAAAGCCACCTTACTGGGATCTGCTCGCATAATTCGCCGATACATCACTGAGTCCTAAACGCTTGGGAAGCGTTCGACTAGTGATTGGTAATATAAAATCCAGCGTAGATAGCTGTGCGGCTAAATAATAATAATAATAATAATAATAATAATAATAATAATAATAATAATAATAATAATAATAATAATAATAATAATAATAATAATAATTTATTGTCATTGTGTGTATATACACAGTATACACATACAATGAAATTCAGACACCCAGAGACCAGATTCAAAACACACACACACACACACACACACACACACACACACACACACACACACACACACACACACACACACACACACACACACACACACACACACACACACACACACACACACACACTGAAGCTAGCTATTTGAAATTTGCCAGGTCTTTTCACTGCATTTTTCAGCTGTTTTGTTGTTCTCCAAGGATTGATGAATTACAGATTTGTGGTAGACATAGGGCCTTTTTACACGACCCCTAAGATCCGCTGGCCACTTAAATTCGGACCAGAGATCTTAGGGGTTCATCGCTCTTCCTCTGTCCCCACCCCCCTTTGCACTTCCTGGTTGCTGGCTGTGTGAGGGAGGGAGAAAAAGAGAAAGAAAAGAATGCCGGCTTACCTCTGTTCTGTTCCCGGCAGCATTCAGATCTCTGAAAGGGGCGGGGGGGCAGAAAAACAACAAACAGAAGCCAGGAGAGCCCCACACTCACTATCCTTACACCGGATCAAATATTTTTCACATCCAAAAAGCAGGTACCTGAAGTGGGCGGGGGTCCACTAAAGTGGGCGGGGTCGCACTTAATTTCCTGTTAACTCCGGAGCTGGTGGGTAAACATTTTTAATCTCCAGAGCTGGGAGCCATTTGCCCCGGAGTTTAGGGGTCGTGTATAAACGCCCACAAATTACCAGGATTAATAGATACAGCAGCCATTACTCTGACGGGTATCCCCATCTCATAACAATCATCTCCTCCCAGTGGTGAACCCTGAACAGTGATTTTTTAGTGCAGCAGGCCCTTTACCAATTCTTTTGCCTAACTCAGCTTCTTCAGTAACTTTAAAAGGTCATACAAGCAGGATGCACTTTGCAGTGTAGTAAAATGCCAAGCTTGTTTTTTGCATGGGCAATCAAAAGCACTGGTTGTTACTCTTTTGTTATTTTGCTGCAATTTAAGAAGTATTTCTTGGTGAAAACAGCCCTTACAGGAAATGTTGCCTAATATAATGAATCTAATTAAATATTGCAGGGGCATTTTTCTGAGATTGTAGCAAAGAGTTGTAAAGTTTGTACAAATTAAGCACCTCAATTCTTTCTTTCTTAACTGTTGCTGTGGTGTCTTTTTGCTTGATTGTTTAAATGAGGATTTGAGGTGCTGGTTTGAAATTATGGATTATGAACATCTTTAAAGGATCTCTAAAGAGTACCTTCATACTATGTACCTGGTCCGTCAGAGGGACTGCAACCCCATCCAGAACAGGCAGTCTACTAAGTCCTAGACTTGAGAGCCACAAAGCCATACAGCCTCTGTCTGGTTGATTTGTGCTTCATTTTTTTTGGCCCTCAAAAAAACAATATCCAAACAGTAATTAAGCACACACACAGCCACAACCACCCCTGGGAATTAGTACAATGATGGCACCCTTTCCAGCAGCTTCATACTCATATTGAAAATAGAGATGGGCACAAAATATTTTTTTATTTTGTTTTTCATTTTTCATTTCATTACAGAACAAAACGAAAAATGAAGTGCCGTTTAAAAAAAACAAAATGAAACAAAATGATCTCACACGTGTCAAAATAAATAATAAAAATAAGCACTGACCAGCTGGTCCCCAGCTGGTCAGCGCTAGAGTAAAAAAAAATGGCCTCCCCACGGGCCAGCTGGTCGGCGCTAGGTAAAATAAAAGGGGGGAGTGCTGACCTGGCCTGTGGGCCAGCTGATTGGCGCTAGGTAAAAAAAGTGGGGACTGGTCGGCTGTAAAAAAAATCATAAAAACAAAATGAAACAAAATGTACAACAAAATGGGTTTTTAAAAAAATGTTTCATTCCAAACAAAGCAAATAAAAAAACAATTATTTAATTGAAAAGCATAGGGACATAATAGATCTTTGTGACAGGCCACAGTTTAATCAGCATGGAACTGAACAGAAGTTGCTAGTGCCATTTTCTGGAACTGGTCCTGCAGGTAGGAACAGAACAATTGTAACACAGTGCCTCCTATTCCCATTCCGTAGACATGGTTCAAGAGGATACCATGAGCAATGCTATCAAAAGCCATTCAGAGACCCAGGAAGATCAACAGGATTGGAGTCCCTTGTCCCTACTACAGATCACGTCATGTGCCAGGGTGACCAAGGATGTTTCAAGTGTCAAACCACAGCTTGAGACCAACATGAAATCTCACTGCCCAGTCTCCACACACTCAGGCGCCTTGCTCAAAATGGACATATTTATGGTAGGTCAGTAGTTCTCATATATCTCTGGATGCATGGCAGTCCTCTTCAGGAGTAGCTGCACCACCATCTATTTCAAGGCAGCCGATGATATCCCTTGATACAGTGCTTCAAGCATTATGGGGTGGTATACAAACAGAACAATTTGGTTTGTTTGGGGGGGTTGTTTTTTTCTTTTCTTTTAATGAGGCATTTATGACCTCCCATACCTACCCAATCCATCCACTTCTGATAGTTCTTATTAACCATGATGAACAACAATCAAGTTTGCATGATATGGGACAGACTGGGTTGAGTGTGTTGACCACACTATCAGGCTGCAATAGCTGAAACTGGTCTCAGGAAGAGTAACTCGAATTCATATTGGGCATCCCCCAGATACGGTATTGTAGGGTCAAGTTCTGAGTGAATATGAGTGACTGTCCCTTCCAAGTGCCTAGGACCTTTGTTACAGTAGGAGTGGTGACTGAGGGTTTCACTTCTGGCCACTTGTTAATAGAAGCCTATGAGATAAAAATAACTTTTTACACCAGTTGAAGCTTTTGCAGACTGTAGTCACACAGAGATTATAATGGGATGCAATGAGAATCAAGCCCCTTTAATTTTTTAAGGCTCGGTTTACATTATTTACATTAAATAAGCAAATTGTTCTGCTGAGATTTTGAATAAGGTACTTGTTTTTCTATATATTTCTTCAAATAGAGGAACAAAAACGTACCTCCTGGACAACAATTCCTAGAATTCCTGGAGAGTTGCTGCTGAAAAGTTCATCTATTTATAGAATTGGGGATGGTGATTTTTTAAAAGGCTAGTTGGTGTATGATAGCAATTTAATAGTTGCATTTTAGGGGTGGGGATAACAATGCTTTGCAGGTTTTTTTCAAGATTAAAATTAGTTTTATAATATACGACCAATTAAAAATGACACAACTCTAAAACAATGATTTATTGATGCTAGGTTGAAGTGAAAGTAGCACTAGGAACAGGCATAGGGGGGTTGGTATTTCTTCCATTAATTCTTGTGTAGAAAGGAAGAGCCTGGATATAAATAACAAGAGCTATTTATTTAACTTATTTCACTTGATAAAATGTGTGTGCGTCTAAATTGGTTACTTGTTCATTTTAATACCCACGGCTGGTGGCTTTGTGAAGCAAATTACTGTGCACACTAAAATTTATTAAAACAATTACAGCTGGTTCACAAATGCATCTAAGTAGATGTATAGATTATTGTATGATTAATTGCTGAGGATGCTGAGTTCTGTGCAGAGAGAGCAAACTGCAGTTTTAATAATGAGCAGCTGCTGCAGGTATTTAAAATGAGACACACAAGAAGCAGGAGCTTCATTTGATAAATTAGAAAAGGATTATCATCAACAACATTCATGGAATGGCTCTTAAAATGCACCCCACATTACTTTTGTTTTGGGGCCGGGTAAACAAGAAAAAGAAAAACCTCTGTAAGGATGCCAAGCAATTAGTGGGCCTAAAATGTGAATTATTTCCTCCTGGTATGGACAGAAGATTAGTCTGGAGCTCCTTTCACCAGGAAGCATTTTATTTACTAGCGTGCCATTTCCACAGATATCGACTCTGGTCAAAAGTGGGGGCAACGAAACGAATCAACCGTGTGCACATTGGCCTCCAGCCCAAACATCTCATCTCCATTGTCAGTTGTGATGAAGCCTTGTGTTTCTCATTCCCAGCACCACCAGATGTTCCTGTCTCTTTTCTTGGCTATTGTACCATCCCTTACGTTAAGGTCTCACTCATAGTGTGCACTCAGACTCAGAAGGCTTATTTTGGTCAACTAAAAACATGTAGCCCAGAAACTTTGCTGAGCCAGGTGTTGCTGTTTTCTGAATTTCCTGCTGTAGAGGGTATCCTTGCAACATTAGAGAGACCACGTACTATAAGAGACTCTCTGCCACCTGTTTTTCTTAAAGAGAGATTGCTCCCACATGGTGCTATTACACATTCTTGATTGCTAGTCATTACTAATAATGTGCATTCATGGGCAGGTGTCATCCTCAAGTTTCTGAAGATTGTGGAAGTATTTCCAATGAATAGAAATGGGTAGAGATGAGCATGAACCACTGAAATGTAAATGTAAACAACTAGATCAGGGGTCCTCAAAGTTTTCAAACAGCGGGCCGGTCCACCACGCCCCAGGCACCACTGGGGGCCGGACCACAGTGGGTGGGGGGAGCAGGGGACCTTGCCGTAGCCCTCCCACTCTAAATTCCCCACTAGCCAGCATGCTGATCATCTGGGCAGTAGTTGGGGGGAGTGGGAGAAGTGACATATCCCACTGCTTTGATCTGCCTCAGCAACAGAAGCAGCTGCAGAGGTTGGCTTGCTTGCAAAGCAGGGGTAGGTGGGGGGGTTGCAATTGGTCCCGGGGGCCGGATTCAGGACCTTGGGGGGCCGCATCCGGCCCCGGGGCCTTAGGTTGGGGACCCCTGAACTAGATTGTTAAACTCAGTTTATCTCCAGAACTGGTCGTAACAATAAATTAACCACCATTTTTCACCAAATTGGAGAGACTAGGTCCTGGTTATGTTCACCGGCTTGTGACAAAAATCCAGTATTTATGATGGTGTTCTCACACGGATAATTCCAAATTTGTGATAGGGATGCTGAGGGAAGACTCCCCGCCCACACTGAAGTTGAAGATGCACAGCAATAGCAAGAAAAGACAAGAAAAAGTAAAAGGCAGGAAAAGGATTGCAGAAGATTTGATGCAGGACTAGACTTTGATTTTTGGGCTGTGTATTAGCAGTTTTCTAATTATCTTGAAGCCTAACACTGGACCTGTCTTCTAATTACTATGTCAGGACAATAAGACTTAGCATTTATCTAGCACTTCAGGTGTTTCTAATTCACCTCAAGCTTTAGCATCTGTCCTGCCACTACCAAAAGCATATTTGGTAGAAGCTCACCCAAAGTTCTTCCTGGGAGCTCCCCCAGTCTTTGGAACACCTTGCCACAGGAAACCAAGCTAATTTCATTTCTGACTGTTTTCCTTCCACCAATAGGAAAAATTCATTGAGGCTTTTAAATAATAAATAGCATACTCCTTAAGAAGAACCTTGGTGTAATCGGGTTTTGTCTATATGTTTAGTTTAATGCCAATAAAGGTTTTAATTGATTTATTGAAATAAACATTGACTGATTGAAATAAATAATTTCTACCTCCTCTTCCAACAGCCTTAAAATTGAATTGACTCACATTCATCCACTGAGAAGTTGCACCAGAGAATTCACGTTAACACAAGTCTCTCTGCATTAATTGGCCACCCAGGGAGAGAGAGAGGAAAGCATTTTTGTAGATTGTTTGCAACTTTATTTATGGCCCAGGTGGCATGGTTAAAAAGGAACTGTCATAAGCTATAATCAAAATGTATGCTGTTTGATCCTCTTGCTAGCTTTGCCCTAAACTATTAGAGAGAGGGGGGAGGGAGGGAATATAGTAGTAGTAGTAGTAGTAGTAGTAGTAGTAGTAGTAGTAGTAGTAGTAGTAGTAGTAGTAGTAGTAGTAGTTTAAGAAAAGTCTTGATGCCAGTTTTTGATCACCATTCTCTGAGTGTGAACTAATGGCTGATGCATTAATTCAAGTGTTCACATGACTGAATTTATATGAATGGATCTATTTTTTAAAAAACAAAGAACCCCAATGGCAGAGGGAAAAACTATAGATGGGAGGA
This sequence comes from Phrynocephalus guinanensis, assembly GCA_037367245.1. Lineage (NCBI taxonomy): Eukaryota > Metazoa > Chordata > Lepidosauria > Squamata > Agamidae > Phrynocephalus > Phrynocephalus guinanensis. Next base: position 54,850,641 of record CM074735.1, on the reverse strand, counting down.
ACACTTTGGGTTGATTCAGACTTCCCTTTGCACCATGTGAACAATAAAACAAAAGTGCAGATCACACTGCCTCAAACACATAATACTCAGTGTAATCATGCCCTGAGGAATATGTGGATCTTCCTGTGTTCTGTTCATCAAGGCATGTTGGCTGAAATATTTTTGCTTAGCGTACAAAGTCATGAGAGTAGGCCCACAGAAAAGCAAGATATATCTGTGGAGTGGTGTGTTACCAGTTGGGAGGGGTTCTTCATGGAAATTGCATTAGGACAATACTGTTTTTACAAAGATTGAATTTTTGGAAAACGATAGTTTGCGTATAGAAGATATAGACTGAAAATTTAATTATTTACTGGCAATTATTGAGCGACAGTATTGGGTACTGCTATGTATTTGTTTTCTGTTGATTGTCTTATTTAAAGGAAAGTACTTTAAGGGGGGAAAATCTATTAGTTTTGAGGGACTGCAGTGGGCATAATATTCAGCAATCTAGTGAGCTGAAAATTTTAATAGTGGTCTGATAATGGCACAAGAGATTTTTGAGGCCTAAATGTGCAAAAGACTGAGAGTAATGAGGCATAAATATTAGGCCATTTGGACAGTAGAGATGGGCACGGAACAAACATTTTTTCGTTTCTGCTACCATTTGTTGTTCCATTACGTAACGAAATGACAAACGACAATTGTGATGAAAATGAAACGAAATGAACAGAACCACAAAAATTGAGGTCGTTATGTTTTGTTTCCATTAATGGTGACGCGCAATGAAATGAGCTGTTTTAAATGTTAAAAAACGCCCTGGACATCCATAAAAATGCAGCAATAATTATTTATATTGTCTGATAATACCTACCAGGGGGTTGGGGTCCTTAAAACGTTTGTTTTAGTCTTCTCCCATCGCGATGTATTTTTCTTTTCCCTTTAAAATGGATGTCGCCACCAGCCACAAAATGGAGGCAAGCCATGTGATGGGATCATGTTCAACCAATAGCATGCCCAGGTTGCAGACTGCGCGGGCAGGTCTGGCAGCCACAGAAGGCATAAAAAGCTCTGGTAGCCCCCATCCTCCTTGCAGTCTCTGGTGGGGGTTAGGGTGGGATTGCTGTCTCTGCGACTCTAGCTTCAGTCCTGCAGCCTCCCTGTGTGCGTGCGTGCTATGTACCTCTCGGTGAGTACCCTCCCTTGCCCCGCAGTGCAGTCACTCTGCGGCTGCCTTGTACCCTGGGCAATGCCTGCCGCTGCCTTTGCAGCCTCCCTGCATACCTAGTCTATACTGTGTCTCTGCCTGCATCCATTTTTTTTAGTGTTTTCCCTCTGGTCTGCGGCGTTGGGGGATGCCTGTGCACGGAAATGCTTTAAAAATCGCACAAAAAGCGGGTAGAAACGACAAATGAAAAAAAATGAAAAATGGTAATGAAATTTTTCAAAAAATTTGCGACAAACGGAAACAAACCGAAACGGACCTCTCAATGACAAACGAAAAACCGAAACACCATTTTTCTGTTTCGTGCCCATCTCTATTGGACAGTGTATACCACACTCTTGATTTGGGAAGTCTGGGTTTTCTTTTTTCTTCTTCAAAATGTGATTTTCCTTGGTGTCATTTAATTTAATTTAAGAGACTCCCTTTTGTTCTTAATTGTAATTCATGTGATTACAGCTAATGTGGTTTTAAATAACATCTGTCCTCACAGATTTGTAATGAGTTGGTTTTAGTAGTACTGGAAATAACCAATTTGAGACATTTTAGGCTTAGCAGCTAACCTATGCATTTTTGGTCTTTATTAACTCTCTGCAGAAAAGAGACAATAGCTGATACAAAAGGGCACAACGTAATACCTTCATTCATTTTAGAAGAGGTAGCCATGTTAGTCAATGCCAGGGAAGAACAAAACAAGAATAAAATAAAAAGAAGACAACAGAATCTTGTGACGTCTTAAAAACTGTTATATTTTAATGTGAGCCTTCATGGATAAGTCCACTTCTTCAGACAGTCATAGTCTTTCACAGCTTTGTTGAAAATTGTTATGATAATCCAAACAAGGGGACCTTGTTAGGGGAATTTGCAAATTAATGGCTGAAGATTATTATTTATACAAATTGAATTTCCATTACTTTTGATATGAATTTTGATATAAAATTTGTGCATAGCTTCCCATCTGAATTGGAACGAAATTAAGTGCTCATATGGTTTGGAAATTCTGGGAACTGTAGTCCAGAAAGTTATCTTTCTATGTTCTGCTGAATGCTTGACTCATATGTTCTAAACAATTAAACGATCGTGAAAAGAACATTGTTCTCCAATGCACCCTCTGCTAATAGAAAACCAAATCAAGGGAATTTTCCTTGTCCAGGGTTGTGTGGAATGAATAGCAGTAAATTTAGTAAGAAGTATTCATGACAATAACATGACATGCAACAATAGGAATAGTGATCTGATTTTTAGATTAATAGCAATAATTGAGGGCTGCTAAGTCAATTCTGATGCATGGATGCCCTCTTCAGGGTTCCTCAGGTAGAGGATACTCAGAAGTAGGGATGGGCACCATAGGAAAAAGGACATGCTGCTTCATCATTTTGTAAGGTTTCAAAACATTTAGAAACAAAACAAAATGGCAGACTGGCTGCTCCACAAGGATTTGTGCCTGGCTGGGGTGGCTTTGCCTCTTGGTTGAAGATTCACGAAAGTCCCACACCCAGTACGGTGGCTATGAAGTGCAGGCGAGAGCACCTATTTCAGGCAGCTCCTGCAGACTCCCAGCCCCTTGCTGCTCTGATTGCTTGCCCCACCCTCCTACCCTATATTGAAGATGGTGATGATTAGCTGGTCACTTCAGGGCCAGATGGGAATTTTTCACTGTTACTCAGATTGGTAGAGTGGCAGCCTGATTCAGACATGATTTACTTTCCCCTTCTTCTAGGCTAGGGGATCTTGGGACCACACCTAGTCCAAGGACACACAGACTGGCTCTTCTCTGTGGTGGCCTAAGGGGGAATCAAACTCCCAACTTCTGGCTCCATTGCCAGACACTTAACTCACTGAGTAACATGCACATGAATTCATGTGCATGCACCCGCCCCCCACAACACACATACTTGTTCTTATGTCCTCAACAAGTTGCCTCTGTCTTATTTTATTTATTTTTAAAAATATTTCACCCTGCTTTTCTCCTTTAAAAGGACCCATTTGGACTGATGATTTAACCAAGACAAACCAGATTGTTAAAAATTTCAGTTTGTTTCATTGTCAATATTAATGTTGTGTACCGGTGAAAGTTGAAAAATTAGAATATCCTGCAAGTATTTATTTATTTCAGAAAGTCAACTCAAAAGATGAAACTAATATATGAGATAGACTCATTACATGCTAAGTAAGATATGTCAAGCCTTACTTTAGTATAATTGTTGTGATTGTTTTTGGCGTGCAGCTTGTGAAAACCACAAATTCACAATATCAGAACATTAGAATAATGTGAAAAGTTTCCCTATTCACAGTAGTGCATCAAGAGCCACCAATGGGTCCTGGACATGGGCTTCAAATGTCGTGTTCCTCTTGTCAAGCCACTCCTGAACAACAAACAATGCCAGAAGCGACTTATCTGGGCTACGGGGGGGGGGGGACTTGTCTATTGCTTAGTGTTCCAAAGTCCTCTTTTCTGATAAGAGCAACTTTTGCATCTCATTTGGGAACCAAGAGGGCCGGTGCTAGGTTTTTTTGCGCCCTAGGTGAGGGGTGGGGGGCAGGGGTGGGGGGGGGGGTGGGGTGGGGGTGGGGGGCAGGGGTGGGGGGTGGGGGTGGGGGCAGGGGTGGGGGTGGGGATGGGGGGGCAGATGGCAGGGGTGGGGGTGGTGGGTGGTGGGCAGATGGCAGGGGATGGCGATGGGCACGGGGGGCAGCAATGGGTGTGGTGTGCAGCGATGGGCGGATGGCAGGCGGTGGGGGGACGGACAGCGGTGGCCAGAGGCGGGGGGGTGGCAGGGGGTGGCAGGCTGTCCAGCACCCTCTCTCCATTTTGGCGCCCTAGGCAACTGCCTAGTTTGCCTTAATGGAAGTGCCGGCCCTGGGTACCAAGGACCCAGAGTCTGGAGGAAGAATGCAGAGGCACAATGCTTGAGGTAAAGTGTGAAGTTCCACGGTCTGTGTTGATTTGGGGAGCCATGTCATCTGCTGGTGTTGGTCCACTGTGCTTCATTAAGTCCAGGGTCAATGAAGACGTCTACCAGGAGATTTTGGATCACTTCATGCTTCCTTCCACAGAAGAACTATATGGGGATGCTGAGTACATATGCATGCTTAGACTTTTCAGAGGTCCGATATTGTTCTATTTCCAATCCTTGTGTTATTGATGTCATGTAATATTCTAATTTTCTGAGATTGTGAATTTGTGGTTTTCATAAGCTGTATGCCATAATCATCACAATTATACCAAAGTAAGGCTTGACATAGCTCACTTAGTGTGTAATGAGTCTATCTCATGTGTTAGTTTCAACTTTTGAGCTGACTTACTTAAATAAATGAACATTTGCATGATATTCTACTTTTTCAAATTTCACCTATAAATATAATATGTCTTTGGCCCCTTTCGGGGAGAAAGGTGGGATAGAAATATTTGAAATAAAATAAATAACTAAAATAATTGTTTAGAAATCATGATTTTGTCTTCTTAATGTTCAACTACAGTCCTGCTTTGGTACATTTGTCTTTCACTTTCATCAAAAGTCATTTCAAGTCGTTGCTGCTTTCTTCCAGTAAGATATTATCTACATAAATTATTGATATTTCTTCCAGTAATTTTCACTCCTCCTTCATCTGATTCTAGTCCAGTTTTCAAAATGTTCTGTGCATAGACTGAAGAGATCGGGACATAAAATGGTATATGTTACATTTTTACTCACAGATTTTTTTTGGGGGGGGGATGTATTTACTGGAAGCTGATTTTAGGACTGTGCTGAATTACTGTATGTTAGAAATCCCTTCTACTTACAAGGGGGAAATGCTTCATTCCAAAGAATGGGACTTACATTTGCATCATGTGACACTGCATATATCTTTGCACATATCCAAAAACTGCTGCTCTGTTCATTCAACCATCAGATCAAACAAGCAAGAATCTGGCCAATATATAACCATCAAGTCTACTATTATTGCTTTGCTTTGCTCTGTTTTTTAAAAGGATCAGCAAAGATCTGCTAATCCTCTGTTGGGTTGCCTTTTACACAAAGCTCAGGTACTTAATTACTGAGAATTAGTGACACGCTCTCTGACAAAACCTTTTGTTTTTCCAGGTTTAGTCACTTAGAAGAAGACACTGCCATCAATCTAGATTAAAATGAAAATGCCATGATAACTGATCCATTTGTTTCATCAATGACAATTACCAACAAGATTCATAATGTTATTAGTTGTGTGAGCAGCTCATCACAGCATTCATAAGGTAACATCCCCTATGAGAGAATATGAATCTTGTCAAACTCTCCTTCAGAGGACATCAGGTGATGAATAAGGAGAGAACAATGAACCTTATGTTTGGAGTTCTACAGCTACCATGTGTGTTGATTCAGTTTTGTTTTAACATGCCATTGGCAAACCTTTTCGTTCTTGCCAGCTAAAGATAACTTAATTCTTGTTTATGAGAGAGGTTTATGGGGAAGATACCCATTGAGAGCATCTTGATAATTCCCCTTCAAATACATTGACTTTTCTAGGAGGTATTTTACAGAGGCTGGAACACTAAATCACAGGTTCTAACTCCAGAGTATGTTATGAAACCATGTTAGATTTGTCATCAAGCATAGAATCATAGAATCATAGAATCATAGAGTTGGAAGAGACCTCAAGGGCCATCCAGACACTGCTTAAAAACCTCCAAAGAAGGAGACCCCACCACCCTCTGTGGGAGCATATTCCATTGCCAAACAGTTCTAACCATCATGAAGTTGTTCCGCATGTTTAATTGCAATCTCTTTTCCTGTAGATTGAAACCATCGCGAAGTTCTTCTAATGTTTAAACGGAATCTCTTTTCCTGTAGTTTGAAACCATTGCCCCATGGGAAATAAACCAGTCCCTTCTTCACTATGACATCCTTTCGAATATTTAAGCATAGATAGCATATCCCCTCTTAGCCTTCTTGTTGTAAGGCTAAACATTCCCAGCTCCCTAAGCCGCTCCTTGTAAGGCATTTCTTCCAGAACTTTAACCATCCTGGTCGCCCTTCTCTGGACCCGTTCAAGGTTGTCAACATCCTTTTAAAATTGAGTTGCACAGAATTGGACACAGTATGCGAGGTGGGGTGTGACCAGAGCAGAATAGAGTGGTACTATACTTCCCTTGATCTAGAGAGACTATGCTTCTGTTGGTTGAACCAAGAATCAGATTGGCTTTCTTGGCCACTGTGTCACACTGCTGACTCATGTTCAATTTGTGGTCCACCCAGGCTTCCAGATCCTGTTCACATGTACTTTTTTCCAGCCAGGTGTCTCCTATCCTATATCTATGCAATTTTCTTTTTTCTTTTTACCTAGATGCAGTACCCTACATTTGTCTCTGTTGAAACCCATTCTGTTAGCTTTGACCCAGCACTCCAATCTGTCAAGGTCGTATTGAATTTTCATCCTGTCCTCTAGGGCAGTGGTTCTCAACCTGTGGGTCCCCAGATGTTCCTGGACTGAAACTCCCAGAAGTCTTCATCACTAGCTGAGCTGGTGTATTTGAAGGGGAACTATCAAGATGCTCTCAATGGGCATCTTCCCAGAAAGCCCCAAGCCAGCGCCTCATTTTCTTAAAATTTTTTTACTTCAAGCGCTGACTGCTCGGCCCCAGGGGCTGGGCCAGCACGTCTTCTATTTTTTATTATTATTATTTTCATCGCTATAGAGCACCACCCAGCCACCCCTGGGGCCAGATGAGATTATCTGGAAGTTGAGTCATGGCAACTGGACTTCTTTTTTTGAGAGAGAGATTGAAATGTTTCGCTGCTCATCCAAACAGGCGCATCAGTCTGAAGAAAGCTAGTTGCGACTCCTCCATTTTATAACTATAATTATAACTCTCAAGAACAAGAAGTCCAGTTGCCATGACTCAACTTCCAGACAAAGAGTGGATATGATTTACCAGGGTGGGGACAAACTACTTCTGATGCATCTACTTTATTCCAACTGACAACTAATTATTAAATCTCATGTTCTTCCCTCTGCATTTCTTTCAACTTTCTTGTAGGAATCCTATTGCATTGTACTGTACTTTTTATGTTGTATTGAGGTTTCTTATAAAATTAAATTGCATCATTCAAAGAGCGATGCCATCCAAACACTTCAGTTTATTAACATTTTATAGCTGGAGGGGATAGCTAGCTGGTTGTTTGAACTGTACAATAGATCCCAGAAGGCAGGCAAGCTGCTGAAAATGCAGAAAATGCAGCTTTCAATAAACATATTAAGTTGTTACAATTTGTTTATGGCCGTAGTTCACTTGTACTATAAAACTATTTTCTCTTTCATTGTGTAGAACACAGGAATCCCTCCTGCAGATTTTCTTTGGTGCCTCACAGATATTCGAACACAACAAGAAGGCATAACATTTAAACCTTCTATAGCAGACTGTAAGGTAGTCATTAGAGAATACACAATTGGTTGTTAATGTCTAAGTATATTTCAGAATACTCAATGGAATGAAGTACAAGGGTTATGAATCTTCTGGAAGGTATTAAAGGATATATTTTAAACAAATATAGAAAGCAGGATCTTTTTCTTCCCCTGCCACCACCACCCCCCGCTCGCCAAACTACTTATATTTCTCAGATTCATCCCCTATCCTGCTTGTTAAACAAAACTTCTGGGACATAAACTGACTTTCAGTGTGTCTGTGAAGATTCTCAGTTATCCATATGAGTTTATATGGAAGTTGAGTTTTTCCTTTCTTTCAATCTTTTGGTTTACAACTAGGTGCTATTAAAAACTAATAGTGGCTAACTGTGGACTAATCGTGGCTGTGGGATTGAGAATATAACACATGAAAGTGGCCCAACAGAGAAATCAGTAGCATTGTATATGTATATGTTTCTAGTCATTATCATTTTTGGGACTCTTTCAGGAGAAACAGATTTTTAAAGTGTTCAAACACCGTCCCTTGATAATTAATTTGGTCAGAAGCAGAAAGAATGAATCTTGCATGTGAAATTTGTCATAAAGGCTTTATTGATGGTCCAGATGTGTTTCTAACCAAAATGCACTAGTTAAAACAGTTGCACGCTAAAGCTTTTTAAAGAACAAAAAAGAATAAGAGAAATTTTCCACAGAAGAAAAAGTGCTGACTCCGTATACAATAAATAGTATCTAAGACTGGAAAGTCAAAATAATTTAATTTGCAATATTGTTTAAAATTAATTTTTCATGTTCCCAGTATGACTAGAGAGTGCCAAGTGAAATTGGTTTTGTCTTATACCATCTGCCTCTTTTATTGCAATGGGAAGGGCGTAATGCATTGTGCGTAATTTTATCCAATGGGATAGAATAAAATATTTTCATAGTCTAATTACAATACCATCTGCAATAGCCATAACCTAGAAATTCCAACAAATGGTAGATAATTTGTAGCATATTTTTGCCTGTCACTTCTAAATAACAAGAGAGGTGGTGAGAGAGTCAAGAAATAGGTGCATCTTCTGGCAACCCAAGAACAGGCACAAGCAAGATGTGAGAGCAACAGGCAGTGGAATTTTGTTAAGAACAGAAAAGCCAGGAAAACTGTGGCAGCACCATCACCACCACTCCTCTACAATACCCAGTGGTGATTTCAATAACCAACCACTAGTTTCATTGGGAGTACCATTAAGCCTGTTGACAGCAGCTGCCAGATTAGCTCTATGAGGCATGCCCAACAACAAACAACTGGTGAGACCAGCTGTGTTTGTTAAGGAATGTGTGCAACACTATTCAATATGATTTCCATTATATGAGTCCTACATTGTTCTCACTCTTTTCTGTCTGTCAAAACTTGGCCCAGCTGATATATACTGTGGTCTGGCAGGTGTTATTGAGCCATGTCTCCACCTCATTCCCATTATAGTGATAATGACTAAAGACTGGGATTGTCTCCACACAAAGTTGTGGAGACAATCCCAAGAACCCACTTGATCTAGAGTCCAAGAGGGAAATGCTTCTAAAACTGTGGAGTCCCTGGATTTTGGACCTGGAAATGGGAACTGAATTGCCACTTGTTACCCATGACTGTGGATTCTCCTCAGGACCCCACTGCAGAAGTGAGGGGACATAATTTAAGCCACTCAATCCAAGGACATCCAAAGAGGTCACAGCATTTGGCTTCAGACTACAGGTGAATGGTTGTGGATCTGCTCGTATGATTCAACTGTGGATCCTGTCAGCCCTAGCGAGTATAGCCACTGGTGAGAAGTGATGAGAGAATGGATCCAGGAATGTCTATAAGGTCAAGTTGCCAGTTCCTGGCACAGACCAAAACTCCTTCTTTTAAATTTCTTTCACCATTGCAGGTGGGGCTGGGCTGTGTCAATCATTAAGCCTGCTTATAAGTGCCTCCATGTACATATGATCCCTTATTCAGTTTATTACTATGCTTTGGTGTTAAACTGTATGGCTTAGGGACTACAGGCTATCAACTGTGGCTGCTTAAAATATGATGGCCTTCCATGCAACTAGCTATTCAGATTTATTAACTTTGGGTAGAATCCTTTATTAAGACCACAAAAGGACTTGTAAAAAGATGTATGACCAAGCACAGATAATGTACATTTGGATAAACAACCAGGCATGTGATCCACATGAGACCAGAGTCCTCTCTGTGTGTGTGTGTATTTGTGTGTGAAAACTCAACAGCTTTCTGTGTCTGGAGTTGAATAGCTTCGATGATACATTTATCACATTTTTACAGATATGCTCTTTCAGGAAGTGAAAGAGATCTATTTGTGATTCTTCTTATCAACATTTAGAATTTTATCTCGAGATTGATCATTAGGAGGTAGACATGGACACAATCAGCAGATCTGATTCCTGAAACTCATATCTCTGAGGAAATCCAATTGTGGGAGAGGAACTAAGCGAATTATATTCTTTTATGCACCAGAAGGATAGCAGTGAAGGAATTAGAAAAGATTATTTAATGAAATAACTGAAATGTTGGGCAAGAATGTACAAATGTCTCCTTTGTTGAATATAATTAACAATAATTAATTAAAATGGGAAAAATGAATAGTTACTATGGTAACTGTGTAAAAAATAATCAACTTAACATGAAAGAATGGTATGAAGGAATGTGGAACACGGCTATTAATGATAACTTGTGAAACCAAGTTAAGACAGGTAGTATAGAATATTACTGATTTTAAAGAAATATGAAGTTCATTTTTAGTATACAGTATGTACTTGAGAAAATGAAATTAAAAGAAGGGGTTAAGAATCATTGTATTTTTGGAGAGAAATATGGCAATATAAAATGTAAAACAAAGGTAAAGGTAAAGGTTTCCCGTACACATGTGTGCTAGTCATGTCTGACTCTAGGGGCGGTGCTCATCTCTGTATTCAAGCTGAAGAGCCATTGTTGTGCGAGTCCATGGCCATGTGGCTGACATGGCTGCAAGGAAACACTTTTATCTTCCCACTTTTTAGGGAGGTACCTATTTATCTACTTGCATTTACATGCTTTCAAACTGCTAGGTTGGCAGGAGCTGGGGTTATCAGCAGGAGCTTGCTGCACTGTGTGGCACCCGGGATTTGAACCACCGAGCTGTTGACTTTGCACCCAGCAGTTTTCGGAGCCTTAGTTCGCTGAGGCACCTAAATAGTAAATATATAAGGCAAATAGTCCCAAAGGGGGAGAGGAGCACAACATAAATGATATATGATATAAATGTAGCCACCCCTTGTCATTATTTTAGTATTTGTAAATGGATATATTAGTTGTATTTTGTTTGTTCTCATATTATGGAAAACTAATAAAATTTAAAAAGAAAGAAAATAAAAGATAGTCAAGTAATACAAATCCCAAATTGAAAACTATATCTGACTGTGTATTAAGGATGTCACTGTGGAAATGAAACATCCAGCTGTTTCCTTTGATTGCACATTGATAAAATGTACAAAATAGTTTGCTGGATAACCAAGTAAGTCAACTAACTGGCTGTGGAGTCAGAGGTTGAAAGTTTGGTTCCTTCCTGTTAGAGATGGGCACGACTAAAAAAAAATAATGGTGTTTCGTTTGTCGTTTGGTCATTTAGGGGTCCGTTTCAGTTTGTTTTCGTTTTTGTGACGTTTTTTGCAAAAAAAATCATTTTTGTTTCATTAGGTAACAAAACGAAAAAATGAAAACGAAAATGAAATATTGCTGTTTCGTTAGCATTCTTTTTAATTCAATGCATCTGCTGCAATGAAAATGAGAAACACGGCAAATTTGGTCGTTTTGTTTTTGTTTTTGTTTTGTTTTTTTAAAAAAATTCATTTCATTTTTGTTGCGTAACAAAACGAAAAAACAAAAACAAAAATGAAAAATCGCTCGTTTCGTGCCCATCTCTACTTGCTGTGCATCTGAGGAGAAAAGTCATCCTGGGTACCCTTGGGAAAACTTCACAGTTTCAGCCCCCCCCCCCAAAAAAAACAACAAAATGGACTGGTTAACTACTTCCAAGTATTCTGTACCTGGAAAACTCCGTACATCAGAAATGACTTGATGGCACATGATTGTTATTTTCACATGTATAAAATAGGAATAATAACTATGCCTTTTTGGACCATGTTTCTATATAAAAAAAGTAAACTCTGCAACCATTTTGCACCTTAAATACGTTATATGAATATGGCAGCAAAATATTACATAGATAAGCACAGAGTTCTTTGTGATGCATGGAGCATTTTGTCTACCTGTTTACCTGTCACCCTGTGTTTAAGGCAGGCTTTACTCTTACGGCCCATACACAAATCCTTTTTCTTCTCTTGCACCTTGATAGCCTTGACTTTCTTTCAATTTTGTGCACCAGTGACCCGGGTAAGCCTTTCAGAGAAATGGATTTGAAGGTATCAGGCAACCCCCATCCATTTACAGAGCTTGCCCATCTTCCCACAAAATCAACAAAAGTAGTATTATTAAGGAAGGTTATTTGGAAAAGTGAGTAAATGGAAACAGTCTTGAATTGTGAAGTCAAGACAAAAGAGTTTTCATTTAATAGAAGGCCAAGATAGTAATATTATAAATATCTGGGGTGGGGTGGGTGGGGTGGGGTAGGAAATGAGTAATCAACCCAATTCCATGAACAAAACTGTTTTAAGTGTGTTAGTCTATATTCAGAATCCCGAGGAGTCTTACAGTACCTTAAATGTTACCATAAGTGTGTGGCATAAAATGTTGCGAACTATAACTCCCATTCATGAATGTTTTATGCCTTAATATATTAGGGCTAAATGTAATTGTCAGCCCCAACTAATGCAGACCTATCATAGCTCAGTGGGGATTAATTAATACAAGAACAAGGAATATAAAGAAAAACATAGTGGAGAAGTAATTTGAAAACATTGGAAGCATTTTAAAATCATTTACTTTTTCTGTTCCCCTTCTCCTCTACTACCAAAGCTCTATCCCTTAGGCCACCGCACCCTTTGGGTATATGGTCTTTGGGCATTTGGAAGCTTGTTGCTATGATCTGCAACATATACCCACCTGTGAGCCATTTCAGCTGTATGGTCATATTTTAATATTTGTGAACAACTTTATTATTATTTTTTGTAAAAATAAAATGATTATAAAGTTTGTGTTCTTGGAACACTGGTCTATCAGACTTCTCAGAAACTGGATTCACTAGTGTGTGTTCTCACATTGATTAGTAACACTTACATTTTTGAACTTTTCATCTAACAAGCTTGTGGCAGATTTAGGGCGCTTTTACACGACCCCTAAAATCCAATGCAAAGGGCTCCCAGATGCAGAGCTTAAAATTGTTTTCCCACCAGCTCCGGATTTAAAGAAAATTAAGTGCGACCACGCCCACCTAAGCGCATCCCAGCACATTTTAAAAGTACCTGGTCTCCGAGGTTGAAAACATTATGATGTGGATGTAAAGCAGTGAGTGCCGGGCTCTCCTCGCCTTGTGCAGACAGAGGTGACCCTGCATTCTTTCCTCCCTTTTTTCCTCCCTCCCCTCACGCAGACAGGAGCAAGAAAGTGCAGAGGGGGTGGGAACACAGGAAGAGCAATGAACCCCCAAGATCTCTCATCCGAATTTAAGTGGCCAGCGGATCTTAGGGGTAGTGTAAAAGCACCCTTAGCTCCCTGCTCTTCAACTTTATTTTCCCAATGGCCTTGTGAAGGAGTTTAGGCTGAGAAAGAGCCAGAGGCCCCAATTGTGAATGGAAGGAGACGGTTTGAGCATGCGTTCCATTCCCTTCTTACAAATGACGGGCACTCAACTGGAGCATTCTTCTGCAGCTCACCTGGTTTAAGTAGGTGTGCGAATGACTCACTCAAAGATTCTAAGAGGACATTCAAGTGACCTATTCAGTCTGTAGTTGGTGCATTCGGCAGGGTTCCCTTTCTTTTCCAGATTGGCACTGTTGTGCTGCTTTGCCAATCTACTGTCATAATGGGAGGCAGTAGTATTTGTAAGATGATTCTTGCCTCTTTTTGTGGTAGTTTCTACCACTTGATTCCCACTGGGGCATTGCATTCTGCTGTGATTTCCTTGGGTGGGTCAATGCGGAGGTCACAGGTAACCAGATGTGTTGGGAGCAATCACCTTGGTAAGGAAATTCAAACCCCCATGTTATTCCTCATCTTCTGGCAAAAGTGAGAACAGGAATTGTATTTTTGTCCCCTTAACAAGGTCTTCATAATTTGCACAAACTGAATGCAAAACTAGTATTTAGAGATTGGCACGAAACGAAAAAAATAGCATTTCGTTCCATTCCATTCCGTTTCTTTAGTAGTTTCATTTTGTTTCATTTTTTTATTAATGGGATTTTTTTTGGAAATGAAACAAAACAAAACAAACAATTCATAACTGGGGAGCTTCCTTGGAATCTTCCCTGGAAGCTTTCCAAATCCGGAAAGGTTTGGTGTTCAGGGGGCGAGTTATTAAGCTCTTAAGTGCTCCTCCCACAGTAATTTTAAAAGTTTTTTTTTAAGAGGTTTCGATCAGACCATGATAGCAGGGAAAGGAAGCATGGAGAAAGCAATTACTCATCCTGGTTGAACTGGCAGAGAATTAATTGCTTCCTTCTGCGCTTGGTAACTTTACTACTACTACCGTCACTGTAATATACTTTTCAGGTTGAAGTACAGCCGGGAAAGTATGACATGAAGGAAGCACTTAGCACAGGAAGCTATTAATTCTAATTGGAGAGAAAAAATGTGGTTCAGTTCCGTTTGGACCAATACAGTTTCTTTTGTTTTGTTTCATAATGAAGAAATTCATTGTGTAAAGAAACAATAAAACTGTGTGTCGTTTTTTGTTTTGTGCCCATCTCTACTAGTATCCTTTCCCTTTGATGAGCAAAGTGCACAAAACCCCAAAACATATGAAATGGCTGGTTGATTGTTAAAACAAAAGCGACAGACCCCCACTTCCTATGCTTCTAATCCCCAAAAGTTAATGCAACAAGGCAACATGCCACCATCATTTTGCAAACTTTTGCATTAGGAAATTCAAGGATTGCTTTCTTTCTATTCTCATGAGCCATGAAGCCACAACTATCTGAATGTTTTAGCTGCTTTGCTTGACATCAGGCGTGTTATATGTGTTACTTATACCAGGATTTACTCCCATTCTTTTTCCTTTTCATGAGCTTTTCATCAGCAAATTGACCTCTTTTTTTTTTTGCATCATTTCTGTATCTTTAGGGTACTGCAGCTGTCTATTGCTTGCACTAAAGGCCATAAATTCCAGCAATCTGGACCTTGGCTTGCCACATTGTGTCCCCACCACTGTGATTTCTCTGCATCGCTGACTCAGCATTTCACTTCAGGATTCTGACGGTAGCAGGAAATTTCGTACATCTCAGTTTTTCATATGTAAACTCCAGTATACCGGAATCTCGCTCTTTAGAAGTATGTTATTTTCACATTCTCTACAATAAATCAATATTTTTTTCCGTAAAGTGAAAAAAAGAGAAATAGTCTGTCTATGACTTTAAGGCAGATAAGGCTTTAATATTTCTTCTTTTTTCTCCCACTGCAAAAAGACAGGCAGAGAAAGAAATGTACTCAGCAGAGGATTCTGAAATCGTGGAATAATTGTCTGACAATGGTATGCAATTTCAGCACTGCATTTTGCTTCTACCCAAGTCTGAGAATTTTTAGGCGAAATTATGGTAACAATCATATCGCAATTGAAATGCAAAATCTTGCTGCCATTTTTTGTGTAGGACTAGTGAAAAATGTCCCTTTCCATTTTGTCAACCGGTGACCAAGAAAAGTGGGACGGGCTCTTCTGCAGTAAATGAGGGTGAAGGGATGGGTGTGTGGTATGTCACTGGAACCATTGCTGAGGAGAAAGAGGGGTCTATGACAGGATGATGCCTGTTTGCTTTATGATGGATCCAATTTCCTCTTCATGTTTTGAATACCGTGAAACATTGGAGGTTTTTCTCCACAAGTCTTTTCTATTAACTTTTAGCTTCCGACTGAGGATACATTTGTAATTTGGACAGTAAGTGGTGGTTGGTAATTAGTGGCCTGTGTTTTCTAAGGTTGAATTTGCTCTGTAATTGAAGGAAGCCCAAGAACCATCACATAGATGGTAGCTCATTTTCTCTCCAAAGGCATACACAATTTTAAGGGGTAAATTATGTCCCATGTTCAATTTATACATATAATGCTATAATAATTCATCTTCTATGATGTTGTACATAACAAAGTATACACACAGATTCCATTTTTCAACAAAGAGCCTCAGCCCTAACAGGCCTGCTTGTGCACAGTCCAATTTCCAAAGGCTTTAACATTTAATTGCCTTCTTCCTTTTTTTCCTGATTTTCTACCAGGTGGTGGAGGAAGCAACTCAAAAGTATAATCTTTCTCTACTAGAGGAAGATGAGCATATAAAGCAATCCATGATCCTCGAAGGTCACCTCTCATTGATTTTTCAGTGTTCCTGGAATCGCTTCAGCTGCTATACAGACCTTGCTCTGCTGAAGAAGAATGACCTTCTTTTGTATTTATTGGAAAATATGGGGCATGTTTGTGTCTCTTTCTGTATATTAAGTCAGAAGGCATCAAAGATCTTATTTTAAGCTGATAAGGACAGGGATCAAAAAGGGAGGATTTTTTAACATCATTATATATCTGCAATGGCTTTATATTGATGGGCAAAAGTTAGTCATGACATGCATCGGACTGGAAGTTGGACATTTTATATGATAAAGAGAGGCATCTGTTTCTTCTCTCATCCATAGTGACTTCCAATACAAATGAACAATCCATCAAGCAAATATTAATTGCATGTCTCTAAATAATAAGCTTAAAAGCCTTTCTATGAGAGTACAACAAAGAGAAAGGTGGAGTGCAGACCTCAGAAACCACAAGAACTGCATTGATCAGGCATTGATTGCTTGAAAGGTATGATATTATAATCTTGTCTTATACTTTTTTGTTCTAATCATTTAGCTCTGGTTATGAACTTTGAACTTTCAGCTGTTTCCTAATTTGGCATTTTTGAGTAAAACTTAAGAAACCTAGAGTTTGTACTGTTTGTAGTAGAGATGGGCACAACTTGAAAAAATTTTTTTTCGAGTTGTCGTTAGTCGGGCCGGTTCCGTTTCGGGTCGTTTCCGTTTTTTGCGAAAATTCGCAAAAATTAGTCGGTTCATTTTTTCGTTTTTTCATTGTCATTAGTACTGGGTTTTTTGGGGGGGGAGCGGGCTCCTGGAGGCACCTCTGTGGGGTGGGTGCCTCCTCTGGCCCGCTATAAAGGGAAAGTGGGCTCCTGGAGGCACCCGTGGGTGCCTCCTATCCTCACCCACTAGGAAGGGGAAGCAGGCTCCAAGAGACCCCTCAACATGGGGGTCTCCCCTCCTCACCTGCTGCTGCTGCAAAATGGTATGCAATAGCCATATGGATATTGCATAACAGTTGTGCAGACAGTGACTGTGAAGACTAGTGGATGGCACTGAACCCAGAGCCATATTGAGATGCCTAACTAAGGCTCTCGCACCACCATGTCTCACACAGAAGGGAATTGTACTTGCGTGTAGTGCAATGCAAGTACATCTGGCTTAGGGTTAAGGTGGGTTAGTGCAGGGGCTAGGGTTAGGCTAGTGACGGGTAAGGTTACGGTGGGCTAGTGGGTTGCACCTCTGAGTGCCTCTCTGACCCACTAAAGAAGACAGTCTGTGACGTATGGGTACAGAGTCAAGGGTTAGGGTTAGGGTTAGGGGGCTAGGGCAAGTTTTAGGGGGCTTTTTGGCACATCCCAGAAGTCTCCATGGCCAAGTGGCCATGCGATTGGTGGGATGGCTCCAAAAATTTGCATGGTCGTCCACTCCCACATGGCTGGCCACTCGGCCAGCCCATCATTGCGCAGGTGTAAATAAAATAAAATAAAATAAAATCAATGGAGGACAGAGGAGGAGAGGAGAGACATTTTGTTGCAAGAAAAAACCCACTGCTACTGTGAAAAATCTGGCAGTTTATAAATTTTCGCGTGTTTCTGTTGTGCTTGTGTGTTTTTGGACCACGATTTCAAAAACAATATTGCATTCACTGCCCCATTTTGGATCCCCCGCCCGCACCGCATGGCATGGCGAGTCCGGCTGCCCAGGACGGGGCGGAGGCGGGACCCCCCCTCCAGAAACCACCCCTCCGGTAGGTGCCCTGCGCCCTTAGTCAAGCAGGCATTTTTCCGCCTGCTTTTTTGGCCCAGGAATGGGTGGGGGGAGAGTTTAAAAGTTTTTTCCTGTGCCGTCCGTGCCGCTTGCTTGCGCTTTAATTGCGGCGGCTGGCGGCCGGCGAGACTGGGCTTTTTGCTGGCTGGCTGTGAGCCTGCGGCGAGTCCCACCAGAGCAGCCCAGGACGGGGGATGGGGGGGGAGGCCGGGGACCTCCAGAAACAACCCCTCTGGTAGGTGCCCTGAGGCACGGCAGGCATTTTTCTGCCTGCTTTTTGGCCGGGAACCAGGTTTTTGTAACTTTTAAAAACTTTTTTTCTGTGTCGCGTGGCATCGCGCGATCCAAGGAACGAGCACGACAAATCAGACCAAAATTGTTCATTCGTCGGTTCAAGCTCGAAGTCTGGCGGAGTAATTCCCGTTACCGTTTCCATAGAGTAACGGAAACGAGTAACGGAAATGGAAACGGGAATACCGCTAAGTCGTACCCAACTCTAGTTTGTAGGATTCTCAGGGTTGTAGTGTGAAAAATGGATTCCCCTCCCTTAAGATCTATCTTTTGTTTTCAAGTATGGCTATCTGAAGACAAAGAGTTGTTATTGTGTAACAGGAATGAATTGTAGATTGATGAAGTACTTTTGTGCTGTATATCTTAGCCAGGAATTGTAGCTAGGGCTAGAAACAGAAACTGAGCCTCAGGAAAAAAATGATAGTGTCTAAAGATGCACTTGGACACCAGCCTGTGAAGACCTCTTAGCAGCCAGAATCACTGGAGAAGAAAGACATTTAAAAGGTCAGCAGCTGCTGAGGTACTGAAGGCCTCCCAATCATGCTATAATTTAAATATTGAATGGGAACTAGTGGGATGAGAGCAGTCAGTTGAAAGGTCAGCAGCCAAGTGGGATACTCCAGACTGGAGTTTCCAGAGCTTTCTTATTTCACTTAGAGATATGAGAACTCTCAATTTGTGTGCCTCCTGATTAGCATATTCACTTGCACTAAATCTGTGTTTGGGCTGCAGCCATAATGCTGTCATTTCATTTGTAATAGAAAACGGGAGGTAGGAAACCAAGAGGATTAACTGGAAGAGGCAGGATTTACTGGTAGCTCCTCCTTCTGGTTTGCCATTCTGCAGATAAAATCCTGGCTACCTTAGCAACATCCTGCTGGTCAAAACATGGTGCTGCTTAATATCAGATCTGGGACTTCATTCTGGATGAACAACCTGACTTAGTTTTTATAATTGAAATCTCATTGAGTGAAGGAGTGTCTTAATGTTATTTAGCTGCAGCCACCCAGTTTCCAGTGACAACAGCCAGCAAAATCTGGTCTTAGGGAGATGGAATCACACTAACCTGTCATTAGTTATGTTCTTTATTAAGGCATCGTCAGGCAATCTCAAATTCCTGAATCTGCATACCTGGTGATAGGGCCATGAAAGAAAACTAGGATTCTGTTGTTATACTGTCTATCCTACCACCCAAGTGTCTTTGTGCCTGTTCAGTAGGAGCGGTGTTGTTGGTCACTCAAAATGTGGCTGATCATACTCCAGATCTGAATCTGCTGGCTAGGAAGAACATACTCTGTGGTTAGAGGGGGGTTACATTTGCTGCAATTCTTTATTTCTGCAGTAGTCAGTCACCTGCTCTGAAAAACTTAGGGATCCTGAAATAGAGATGGGCACGATACGCTAAAAGAGCATTTCATTTCATTTTTCGTCTCGTTCAGTTCAGTTTCATCAGTTGAAATAATTTTTTTAAAAAAATTCCTCTCAGTTTTCATTTTGTTTCATTTCATTTTAGTATACTGTGTGTGTGTGTGTGTGTGTGTGTGTGTGTGTGTGTGTGTGTGTGTGTGTGTGTGTGTGTGTGTGTGTGTGTGTGTGTGTGTGTTGCTCGTGTAACTTGATCGGGCAAGGGAAAAGGTGAGATTTTTAAACATTTTATCTTTGCTGCCCCAAGCACTGGTCAGCTGTAGCATGGGCTTGGGGAGGCAAAAAAAGTTTTAAAACCCCTCCTGTCCCCCCACCTAATGGGGTAGGGGGAAAGTAGGGATTTCTAAACATTTTTTCTCTTTTATTGCTGCCCCAAGTGCCAATCAGCTGTAGCTCAGGCTTGGGGTAGCAAAAAAGTTTAAAACAATTTTTAAACATTTCCCCCTTTTTTTCCCCACCCCAAGCGCCAATCAGCTGTAGCCCAGGCTTGGGGTGGCAAAAAAAAGTTTAAAAAGCCCTCGTTTCCCACCACCCACAAGGGGGTTTTAAACATTTTTTGCCACCCCAAGCCTGAGCTACAGGTGATTGGCATTTGGGGTGGTGAAAAAAGGAAAGACAAAAATGTTTAAAAATCCCTCCTTTCCCCCCACTCCATCAGGTGGTGGGGAGGAGTTTTTAAATAATACTTTTTGCCACCCAAAGCCCACGTTATAACTGATCGGCATTTGGAGCTGCAATAAATAAATAAATAAATAAATAAATAAATAAATAAATAAATAAATAAAAAGAAAAAGAAAAGAAAAGAAAAGAAAAAATGTTTACAAATCCCCCCCTTTCCCCCCAACTCATTGGTGCCCAGCACCATGTCAATTTACCAAAATTTGTGTGACAATGGCTGCCCCGCACCACCTTGTGTGGAGCAGGGGACAGCTTTGCCGGCTGGCTGGTGGCAGGCGGTGATTGGCTACGCTCGTGGCGTAGCTTACGCCCGGGAGCGCAGCATTTAAGAGCTCCACTGCGCTCCAACACCGCCTGCCTTTCTAACTGCCGATCGGTTGTGCAGGACGACATACCTCTTCCAACCCACCTCTACCTCTAGCTTCCCGACAGGGCTGAGTCCTTTGTTCTTTTTTCTTTTCGGGAACTGGGGAGGGGGAGGGCTTCCCCGCCAGGCTCCCGTGAGCTTGCGGTGGTTGCGGGTGAGGGAGGCATCCCTCGGACGGGAGGTGGGGGCCTCCAGTAGCTCCCTCCGGCGTCCCCTTTCCTTCCCTTGTGGCTGCTGCTGCGCTGCTGCGCGCAGCAGCTGACGGTCGGGCGATCGTTCCCCGACCCGGCTGCTGCTGCTGCGCTGCCGCGCACATCGGCTGGTGGTCGGGGAGATATCGCCCGACCCGGCTCGCCTCCAGGCGATTCCTTTGAGCCCCGGCTTTCTGGGGGGAGGGGGTTGGAGCGCGGGGGGGGGCTTGACTGGTCTGCCCCTGGGATTGTTAAAAAAGAGAGAGAGAGAGAGAGAGAGAGAGAGAGAGAGAGAAAGAAAAGAAAGAAAGAAAGAGGAGGGAGTTTTCGGACCTCTAGGGTCTTGCCGCGGCGGGGGCTGCTGCCGCCCTACTCCAGGCTGAGGTCCGGGTTGATAACAATCGGGCTCGCAGGCTTGCGGCCCACCGGAGCCTCGGCCTTCCTTTCAGGTCCCCGGGTTTGCAAATAATAAAATAATTGTGCAAAATAAATAAATAAATAAATAAATAAATAAATAAAAATAAATAAAAAATACGAACCAGGGGTAGCTGGCCCTACTGGACCTGCCTGTTAGACTGTCTCATAGCCTGGCACCACTACCTCCTGGCTGGATACCAGGCCGGGGCTGCGTCCCTTAGCCATCCGGTGGTGGCCATTTTGGGTGGGCTCATCTCAATCCATACCCATCCAGCCTCCATAGGGCCCATCCATGTCCAGTTTGGGACCCAATCCGACCCCTCTCCCCTGGGTCGACTGGCTGACGCCCGATTTTTCAGGTGCCGTCCCCGGATTTGCGGGGTCCTTGCGCCCGGCCGGCCCTGCTCCTGGCAGCCATTTTGGGTGGCCTTCTCATATTAGGCGAGGCCTCAGCCGTTGGGTTTATTCCATTCGGGCATTTACCATGCCATCCAAGAAGGCCACAAGCAAGGACAAGGGCAAGGCCCCCCCAAAGAAGAAGCCTAGGTCTTTGCCCCCCCCCCGATTCGCCCACATCATCAGACGATGAGTGGTCGCGGATAGCGGCGGCCTGGAGGAAATTGTCCCAATTGGAGCGTGACAATGCTGAGCGGTGGGGCATGGCCTCATCCTACGGGGGCGGGCAGGCCACCGGGGAGGCGACGGGCCAGGGCAGTTCGGCTTTAAAACTAATGGGTGACCTAATGTGGTCTCGTATTAATTCCCTTGAGGCCGCATTGGCCGGACCTTCGGGCCTGGCCATGGCAGCCCCTGTTACTAGGACGTCGGAGGCTTCAACCAGTGCTGAGGATCTTCGAACATCTAGCCGGCCGGCTGTGCCCCCAGCTCTTGGGGCGACTCCCATGCTCGCCAGTGAGGACGTCCAGCACCAGGCCATGGATTTATCGAGGACCGTGGGCACCCGTAGCCGGCCTCCGATTACATCCACTACTCGGATGGACTCTGGTGAGTCAATTCCAGCTTATACGTCCACGCCCAGGCGTGTCACCTGGCCTTGGCCGGGTGGCGTGAGGGAGTCTGAGGCACAGGTTGACCCCCCCGTGCCCGTAACACGCACACTCTACAGCCAGCCCGCAGTATGTGGTGCCTTGATCAGGACTGAGGTAGCTGCCCGACCAGACCCGGTTCTAGACCTGTCAGTGCCCGCACCTGCCGAACCCGTTAAAGGTCTGGGGGCACCCCGGCCGCGTCAACCTGAGCCCCCGTCACCGGGGGAGGGTGACTCCACGCGGCCAGGTATCAATGAGCTACCTGAAGGAGATGAGTCCCTCCCATTGGGGGACCATCTTTCGGAAGCTATGGTCGAAAAGATAGTCTCTGGCAAGTACATAGATATCTTCGACTTGTTAAATAGAGAGATAGACACGAAAGACCTAGACAAATTGGACGACAAGGAGAAGGAACGGATCCGGAGACGCAAGCCGGACCATTCCTGGAATAATTGGCTCAACGCTTTCGTGATGTACGCGGGCATCTATTCAAAGGCACCCCCCCCAAAAGGAGCTGACCTCTGGCATTATTTAGACCTAATAAATAGGGCTCGACTTGATTTCCCTAATACAGCCTGGTTAATGTATGATGAGGGGTTCCATAAGCGTATAGCTAAGGACCCTGCGTTGCGCTGGGATAGACCCCAAAGCTACCTCTGGTTAAGGGTGATCAGCTCCAACCGCTCAGAGCACTTCGACAGTGGCCACCCCGTTTTGCGTTCTGGCACTGCAGGCAATTCCCGCGCCCAGGCGGGTCAGTCGGTTCAACCCCGGCTGGTCTGCTTCGACTACAACAGCAGGGGTTCCTGTGGGTGCCGGCTATGCAAATTTTGCCACCTATGCTCAACCTGCGGGGCAAACCACCCCGCCTCAACTTGTCCAAGGGGAAAGCCCGGGAGCGAAGGGGGTAGGGACCCCGGGGGAAAGCGACAACAGCCCGGCCCTAATCTGCCCCCAAAAGGGACCTTGCCCCATAAAGATTCAGGTTCTGTGGGCGTGGCTACGTAGCTACCCCTCGCAAGCGGACGCTTGCTATCTGATTGAAGGGTTCCAGTTTGGATTCCGGATTCCTGCCCAGGGGGAGAGAAGACCCTACATGGCTCCCAACCTCAAATCAGTGATTGGCATGGAGGACATCGTATGGGAAAAAATTGCTGCTGAACTGCGGGCCGGCCATATCTTAGGTCCATTTGCATACCCGCCCACTCCCAGGTTTCGAGTGTCCCCATTGGGCGTCGTTCCAAAAAAAGCCCCTGGAGAATATCGTTTGATCCATCACCTCTCGTATCCGGCTGGCCAGTCTGTTAATGATAGTATCCCCCAGGAATTGTCTAGTGTTCACTACACTTCGGCCATTAGAATGGTGCGCGGCTGCGGTATTGGGGCTGAAATGGGAAAGTGTGACGTTAAGTCAGCTTTCCGTTTACTGCCCGTACACCCCGACGATTGCGAACTTTTGGGCTTCGCATTCGACGGTGCATATTACATGGATAGGGCCGTGCCATTTGGCTGCTCGATTTCTTGTGCCGCCTTTGAGCGTTTCAGTTCCTTTATCGAATGGGCCGTCAGAAAACGCACCCGGGACACCCACGTTATTCACTATCTAGACGATTTTCTATTTGCGGGAGTGGCAGGCACCAATCGGTGCAGCCGGCTCATGGCCTCATTTAAAACCATGGCCACTGAAATTGGGTTGCCCCTTGCTGATGATAAAACGGAGGGCCCGGCGACGGTGTTAACTTTCCTGGGCATTGAGCTGGATACCGTAGCCCAGACCTGCCGCTTGCCCCAAAATAAACTCCAGGACCTCTACAGCCGCATTACGCTGATGAGGGCACGTAAGAAGGCCACTCTTCGCGAACTGCAACAGCTCATCGAGCATTTGAATTTTGCCTGCAGGGTGGTCGCCCCCGGGCGGCCATTCCTGCGTCGGCTGTGTGATAGCATTGCGGGCCTCCGTAGCCCCCATCATAGACGCCACATTTCGGCTGCTATCAGGGAGGACCTGGACCTCTGGATTGAATTCTTATCCAAATTCAATGGGGTATACTTCTGGCGTTCGGAGGCAACCGCTGCAGCAAATTTACAGCTGCAGACGGATGCATCCGGATCGTTAGGCTTTGGGCTATTTTTCCAGGGCCGCTGGTGCTCCGGTTCATGGCCACAGGAATGGCATCAGGCTGGCCTGACACGAGACCTCACCTTCTTAGAGTTGTTCCCCATTGTTGGAGCACTCTTCCTTTGGTCCGACCTATGGGCCAATTCGGCAATCCAATTTCAGTGTGACAACCTGGCTGTTGTGCATATCATCAACAATTTGACGTCCAAATCAAAGAGGGTGATGCGCCTGGTCCGCGCTCTTACCCTTCACTGTCTCCAATTCAACATCTTGTTTTGTGTGCTCCATGTGCCGGGCGTCCAGAACAATATTGCTGATGCTCTGTCACACCAACAGATGGAGCGGTTCAGAGCGTCGGCCCCCCACGCTTTGACGGACCCCGACCGGCTCCCAACAGAGGTATGGAGGCTTGGCGGGTAGAGGCCAATAGGGCGATGGGATTGGCGTTGGCACCGAGCACCCGTCGGGCTTATTCCGTGGCTTGCGCGGAGTATGTGCGATTTGGGGCTAGCGCTGGGCTTCAGCAGCTCTGGCCAGCGACTGCTGACCAGCTCGTTCAGTTTGCAGTACACTTACATTTTAAGGGATTAGCCCCACGTACCATCCAGGGCAAAATGACGGCCCTCTATTATTATGCCAAGGCGCAAGGACTGGAGGTTCCTGACTGCCAGTTCCGAATAGCCAAAATGATTGAAGGGTGGTCCAGGGAGCGGGGTAGGCCACGGGACAATAGGGCACCCATTTCTCCCCTTATGCTGGCCAGGCTGGCTGAGGCGTGGCCACGGGTTTGTGTAGATAGTTTTGAGGTCGCCCTGTTTCAGGCGGCCGCGTTGGTCGCATTTTTTGCAGCCCTGCGAGTCAGCGAGCTGGTTGCCTTTTCCAAAACCGACGTATCGGGTATGGCCTTACTGTGGTCCGATATGGCCCTTGAGACGAATCAGGTTTACCTGCGCATTCGCAGATCCAAAACGGACCAGCAGGGTCGGGGCAGCGTCATACACCTGCGTAGGTGCTCGGTGCCTCAAATTTGCCCCATATTGGCCCTCCAGAGGTACGCTCCTCCAATGGGCAGTCGCCAAGGATCTCTGTTTCAGCATAGGGACGGCTCGCCATTAACCCGCTACCAATTCTGGAATATTTCAAGGAAGGCACTCCAGCTTGCTGGCTTGCAGGGCTTACACTTTGGTACCCACTCGTTTCGCATAGGGGCCGCCTCCACCACTGCAGCCATCGGCGTAGATCCCGCCGGCATACAGCGTATTGGGCGGTGGAGGTCCAAGCGATTTCAGGCCTATGTTCGCCCATTAATGGACCTGTGAGCGCAGGCCAGTTGTTTTGTTTTGTCGTTACAGGTCTCATCGAGCGAAGGCGCCCGCGGATTACCCTGTTTGGCCACAGTTTTGTTTACTGGGCCACCAAGTTCGCCATTAAGTCTGGACGTGGCCGCGATCTCGGCCTGGGGGAATGGGCTGACCTGGTTTGGAAGGGGAGGTGGGGTATGTGCTGGAATGCATTTTTACCAATGGCTCTCTCCGAGCCTCAAGACCCCGCGCCTTCCATTGTGGTGATCCACCTTGGAGGCAATGACTTGACTCGTATGTCGGGCAAGTCACTTATCCTCAAGGTCATTGCTGACCTGAGAGTGTTTCGAACCAGGCGGCCCGATACCCATATTATTTGGTCTGCGATTATCCCTAGATTGGTCTGGGGTGCTCACCATCACCCACAAAAAATGCACAAAGCCCGTAAGGGTGTGAACAGGGAAATCGCACGTGTTGTTACCTCTGAGATGGGCGCAGTTGTTTGGCACCCGGCCATTACAGCCCGAGACCTGAGTTTATTTAGGCCTGACGGTGTTCACTTATCTGATAAGGGCCTCGAGATCTTCCTTTCTGACATCAAGGAGGGTCTGTGCGCTGAGTTGTTCAGCCGTTTGGGGTGAAGAGACAGCAGTGCGTCTCTTCGTGGCGGGTAGCGCAATATGTAATATTGATAAAACAGCCCCACATTCGAATTAATTGCTTCAAGGTCCTGGGCAGCCCTCATTTAATAAATTAGATTAGGTAGCGCATAGGTACAAATTAAATAATAACCCACAGGTGAGCAAAACATTTTGGCAAGTTGGGGGATGCTCAAAGATACTTATTGCATCCCCCTTGCGGCAACATAATAGACCGCACCTAAATTTTGCAGAGGACCTGAAAGAATGACGTCATCATTATTGCGCTACGTCACAGACCCTCCAAGTTACTGTTTAGTTGAATAAAATTAAAGTTCTGTTCAATGGCTGCCCCGCACCACCTTGTGTGGAGCAGGGGACAGCTTTGCCGGCTGGCTGGTGGCAGGCGGTGATTGGCTACGCTCGTGGCGTAGCTTACGCCCGGGAGCGCAGCATTTAAGAGCTCCACTGCACTCCAACACCGCCTGCCTTTCTAACTGCCAATCGCCCTCCCTGCCTCCACTTTTTGATGTGATGGTGATGCTTTGCTGGTCGCTTCGGGGCCGGATGGGAATTTTTGACTGCCACTCTGATTGGCCGTGAGTGGCGGCGTGTTTTCGCCCATCCCACCAGACACATGCTGGAGGGGGGGTTAATAATCCCGGTCACAGTTTGGCGGGTAGCGCAATATGTAATATTGATAAAACAGTCCCGCATTCGAATTAATTGCTTCAAGGTCCTGGGCAGCCCTCATTTAATAAATTAGATTAGGTAGCACATAGGTACAAATTAAATAATAACCCACAGGTGATCAAGAGGGCTGCCAACATTTTGGCAAGTTGGGGGATGCTCAAAGATACTCATTGCATCCCCCTTGCGGCAACATAACAGACCGCACCTAAATTTTGCAGAGGACCTGAAAGAATGACGTCATCATTATTGCGCTACGTCACAGACCCTCCAAGTTACTGTTTAGTTGAATAAAATTAAAGTTCTGTTCAAGTTAATAAATTGTGGCCCTGTTTAACCAAGACAATCGTGTGTGGCCTCGTTATTCCAGCCTAGCTCGGCAATAGCCATGTGTAAATGTTCAATAGGATTTTGGGTAAAGTATGTGAAGAGGGAGGTCTCTTGGTGATGCTTAGAAAATGTCTGTTGATTTTGAGAGCCTGGAAACAAAATATAGTAGTTAGAACAATTCTTGCCAATGATGTCAGCTGGTAAATCATGGTTTCTTTGCTATTACTTTATTTCATGCAGACATGTGGGCCTGAATCCAAGTGCTATAGTATCTTCCTTACAGTTTGAGAACAAGAGGCTGCTGGATTCAGATGCCCAGATTTTAATGAATAACAAAAACATTTTTTAAATTTAAGCAATATCCTTTTATACCACCCAGTCCTCAATCAGATAATTTGCCCAACCCAGTGTAAAGGTCAATAAGTGTAAAGCACAAATTTAAGCCTATATACCAAACACAATCTTCATTGTAATGAATATGTTGTTGTAGCATTTATGTTTTGTTTCAGGGTCAGTGGGAAATATTTTAAATGGACAACTGTAGTGAAATGCATATTTAACTTATGAATATTAATTGTTGAAATCTGTTTGACCAGTCAAATAGCTCATGGGAGGGCCTAGCAGATGTACATTCCTGTGACAGTGTAATAGGGACTATATAGTGTAGGTCTGCAATGCTAGTGTATATATATTGGTACCTGTTCCTGTAACATTTCTATAAAGAGGAAATCTCTAAAAGTATTTAACTTTATTTAGCAACAGAACAACTGACTGCAAAATGTTCTTTATATTTATTTTATTTTATGACTTACTAAACTGCATTTGTGTTTTGCAACCTTAACCAATGGTGTGAGACTCCAGTGATTTTAGAAATAAGGAAAACATTTTAAAACCATGACAACAACATTTATAGAAAAACAGCTGACTTTCTGATTTTTGACATGCTTTAGCCATTCCTCCATTGCTAAATTCAGACTTTATAGATTATTGGTCATCTTATTGAAGACAAAAGCCTATTTGTTAGGAAAAAAATGGGATCTAAGCTAGAATCTTTATCATTCCTGCCAAGTTCCCATATTCTCTCTAAATAAATGTTTTTTCACCATCTGTTTTCTCTAGAATGCTATATCCTGTCCATCCCTTCATAATCATGAAGCATACGGTACTGTTGTATTGTTGTGATCAGCAATGGAGATGGGCAGAAAACAAAAAATGAAATGCTGTTTCATCGTTTCGAAAATCATTTGTTGTGAAACAAAACAGTAGGATAGGTTTCCTCATGGTATGAAACAAAATGAAATGCAATTTTTCCCTCTAGGAATGAAACAATTTGTCCTAGAGGAACCAAAATTACAGGGTAGCTTCTTTAGACTCTTCCCTGTAAGCACCCTAAATTTGGAGACTTTTGAGGTTTAGGGGCTGAGTTATTCAACTCCAAAGTGGGTCACCCTAGGAGAAAATCATTTCTAATTGAGTCAGGAAGCTGCTAATAGCTCCTTCCCTCATGGGGAGAGCTTCCTCAAGTGGTTCCCTTAGTTACAAATATTTTCTCCTGGGGGGACCCCTTTGGAGTTTAATAACTCAGCCTCCCTGAGCCCCAAAACTCTCCAAATTTGGGGGGCTTACAGGGAAGAGTCCAAAGAAGCAATCCTGTGATTTTGGTGCCTCTAGGACCCAGGGGAGCCATTAACAAATTGTTTTGTTTTGTTTCATTCGGAAAATTCTTTAACAATTTGTTAGTAATAGAACAAAATGAAACTACTAAAGAAATGAAATGAAATGCTATATTTTCATTTTCTGCCCATCTCTAGTCAGTGATGCAAATCCATAGCATACAAAAGGTCCTTGGGCCATTCACTGGATTCTCCATTTAAAACTATCTAGTACCAATGCAAAGAACCTGTCCCTCAAACCATGGAGAAATCTATTTCCCGTCAACATATCTTTGAAGTCTGACAAGGAGCACATTGCTGGAATTGTGTACTAACAATACTGGCGATTATGTACTATTATTTGTATCATGCCCTCATAACATTTGATACAGGATGATGTAGAAATACTAGAAATTTTGGATTGTTTTATGAAGATTGTCAGCTACTTGAGCATTATTTGTAATGAAATTTTTATTTATTTATCTATCTATCTATCTATCTATCTATCTATCTATCTATCTATCTATCTATCTATCTATCTATCTATCTATCTATCTATCTATCTATCTATTTATTAAAGTTTTATACTGTCCATCTGTCAGCAAGGCAGAGTATTAAAGACAGAGTATAAAATCTGTAAATTGATACATATTACTTATATATATATATATATATATATATATATATATATATATATATATATATATATATATATATATATATATATATATATATATATGTTTTCGTAGATTTTCACGGGTATAGGTATGCATGTTAGGGTGGATTCGGGTTTCTTCCCGTGTAGAAATCTGGTTGTTTTGGCGACGTTTCGACGAGGTCTCACTCGTCATCTTCAGGCTGGTGTTCTGGCTTCTTTCTTCTTGAAGCAAAGCGTGATCTCAGTTGAAGTCCTTCTATAAATACTGCTGGGGGTGTGTGGTTTGCTTGCTCTGTTGCTGATTGTGGGTTCGTTTGTTCTTTTGTGATCTGCTGTGTGGCTGAGGCGATCGTTAAGGGCTTAACTGCTGGTGGGTTAGATGGCTGTTTAGAGACATCCTGTGTGGGTGAGGTGCTGGATGTGTGTCTATTAGCCTTTTGTTTCTTAACGACCTTGGTGATGGGCGTTCTGGCAGCATCCTGGGCTTTGGTGGAGTGGGGTCCTGTGTCTTGTGAATTCATTTTGGTCTGGCTGCGTGTCTGTGGTCTCCCAATGTTTTTTTGGCGTGTGTAAGTGTGCTCCATGTGGTGGCTGGAGTGGGGAGTAGCGGTAGATGGTGCAGTCGTGGTTTTGTTATTGGATGGTGGTTTCGTTTCATCTGTGGGAAGGGTCTGGGTTTGTGTTTGGTGTGGATGGAAGGTGGTGGCATCTTGTGTCTTTTTGGACCTGGTGTCAGTCTTTGTGACAGAGGCTCGTCTGTTGACCAGGGCTAGTTTCCAGATGTCAGGCAAGCGGGAGGTGTCATCACGTTTATTCATGTTGTTTGGGTGTTTCTCTATTTCAATGGCTTCCATGATTATTCGACTGTTGAAGTGTTCAGTTTTGGAGATGAGTTTGGTTCTTTTAAAATCAATTTCATGACCTGTTGTTTTTATGTGCTGGAAGAGAGAGGAAGATTTTTCTTCTTTTTTGACTGCGTTCTTGTGTTCTGCGATGCGTGCGCTTATTCTCCTGTTTGTCTGTCCGATGTATGTGGCTGGGCAGACTTTGCATGGTATTTCGTAGACTCCTTGGTTTTCTAGCTCAATCTTGTCTTTGGGGTTTCTTAAAATGTTGGCTATTTTTTGTTCGGTGCAAAAGGCTGTCTTGATATTGTGTTTGTGGAGAATTTTGCTGATTTTGTCTGTGGTGCCTTTGATGTAAGGGAGGAGGGCAGTGCCGTTGTTCTCTTCTGTTTCTTGGTTCTTGGGGGGTGTTTCTTTTTGGATTAGTTTGGTGATGGTGTTTTTTTGGAATCCGTTCGCAATTAAAGCATTCGAGAGAGTGTGTAATTCAGTTTTTAGGTGGTCTTTGTCAGCGAGGCGTTTGGTTCTGGAGATGAGGGTTTTTGCTACGGAGTTGATCTGTGCAGGGTGGTGGTGTGATTGTTCATTTAAGTAGCGGTTTGTATGTGTTTTTTTCCGATAGATGGTATGTCCTAAGGAGCCGTCGGGTTTTTTGTAGATTAGGACGTCCAGGAAGGGGATGTCCTAATCTACAGATGCCCCAAGCTCTACGTTCGCCCCAAGATTCACAAAGAAGGAACACCTCTCAGACCCATAGTCAGCTCCATAGGCTCACCCCTACAAAACCTCGCCAAATTTCTTGCCAAACAACTCCAGCCCTATGCAGAATCCATCACTTCATACGTACAAAACTCGTTCCACTTCATAGAAATTATAAAGAAACAAGACCTACAACCCAATGACCTACTCGTGAGCTTCGATGTTGTTTCGCTCTTCACACAAGTGCCCATTCAAGAAGCCTTGACAGCTATCCACAACAAATACAACCCCCCCAAGCACATCCTAGATCTGACCAACCACTGCCTAACCAACACATACTTCATCCACAATGGACAAAGATACAAACAGATAGAAGGAGCACCCATGGGATCACCCCTCTCACCGGTCATCGCAAACCTATATATGGAACACTTTGAAACCAACGCGTTACAGAAGTCCGAACATAAACAAAAACTCTGGCTCAGATATGTTGATGACACCTTTGTTATTTGGCCACACGGGAAAGACAAACTGAACAACTTCCTCACACATCTCAACAGCCTACACACCAAAATACAATTCACTATGGAAATAGAAGCCAACAACCAACTCCCCTTCCTGGACGTCCTAATCTACAAAAAACCCAACGGCTCCTTAGGACATACCATCTACCGGAAAAAAAACACATACAAACCGCTACTTAAATGCACAATCACACCACCACCCTGCACAGATCAACTCCGTAGCAAAAACCCTCATCTCCAGAACCAAACGCCTCGCTGACAAAGACCACCTAAAAACTGAATTACACACTCTCTCGAATGCTTTAATTGCGAACGGATTCCAAAAAAACACCATCACCAAACTAATCCAAAAAGAAACACCCCCCAAGAACCAAGAAACAGAAGAGAACAACGGCACTGCCCTCCTCCCTTACATCAAAGGCACCACAGACAAAATCAGCAAAATTCTCCACAAACACAATATCAAGACAGCCTTTTGCACCGAACAAAAAATAGCCAACATTTTAAGAAACCCCAAAGACAAGATTGAGCTAGAAAACCAAGGAGTCTACGAAATACCATGCAAAGTCTGCCCAGCCACATACATCGGACAGACAAACAGGAGAATAAGCGCACGCATCGCAGAACACAAGAACGCAGTCAAAAAAGAAGAAAAATCTTCCTCTCTCTTCCAGCACATAAAAACAACAGGTCATGAAATTGATTTTAAAAGAACCAAACTCATCTCCAAAACTGAACACTTCAACAGTCAAATAATCATGGAAGCCATTGAAATAGAGAAACACCCAAACAACATGAATAAACGTGATGACACCTCCCGCTTGCCTGACATCTGGAAACTAGCCCTGGTCAACAGACGAGCCTCTGCCACAAAGACTGACACCAGGTCCAAAAGGACACAAGATGCCACCACCCTCCATCCACACCAAACACAAACCCAGACCCTTCCCACAGATGAAACGAAACCACCATCCAATAACAAAACCACGACTGCACCATCTACCGCTACTCCCCACTCCAGCCACCACATGGAGCACACTTACACACGCCAAAAAAACATTGGGAGACCACAGACACGCAGCCAGACCAAAATGAATTCACAAGACACAGGACCCCACTCCACCAAAGCCCAGGATGCTGCCAGAACGCCCATCACCAAGGTCGTTAAGAAACAAAAGGCTAATAGACACACATCCAGCACCTCACCCACACAGGATGTCTCTAAACAGCCATCTAACCCACCAGCAGTTAAGCCCTTAACGATCGTCTCAGCCACACAGCAGATCACAAAGGAACAAACGAACCTACAATCAGCAACAGAGCAAGCAAACCACACCCCCCAGCAGTATTTATAGAAGGACTTCAACTGAGATCACGCTTTGCTTCAAGAAGAAAGAAGCCAGAACACCAGCCTGAAGATGACGAGTGAGACCTCGTCGAAACGTCGCCAAAACAACCAGATTTCTACACGGGAAGAAACCCGAATCCACCCTAACATGCATACCTATACCCGTGAAAATCTACGAAAACATATATATATATATATGCAATAAGTATGCATATGTTCACCAAGCAACTATGGCAAAGTGAAAATATTTGCTGTGCTGTATGAATGTCTATGAAAAACAACCACCACTTGATGTGGTTTTCCCCTGTACGTATTATTGGTATGGCATAAGACAAGTCAAGATGGTCTACAGAATACCCTCCTCTGTTGAGTGCCATTCACCCTTGTTGAAAAACAGTCCAGACAATTGCTTTGTTTT
The DNA here is from genome assembly GCA_037367245.1 of Phrynocephalus guinanensis. Classification (NCBI taxonomy): domain Eukaryota; kingdom Metazoa; phylum Chordata; class Lepidosauria; order Squamata; family Agamidae; genus Phrynocephalus; species Phrynocephalus guinanensis. Next base: position 54,817,165 of record CM074735.1, on the reverse strand, counting down.
TGGGTGAGATTTGGCTAACTGATGGAAAAAAGGAGTCAGCTTCTGGGATTTTTCCCTTGTTATTGCCACTTTGTGAATTGTAGTGAGGAACACAGGGCATTTTATGGATTATTTTGACTGCTGCCATTGGTGTTGTCAATATTCAGACCACCTTTTGCTATGTAAAGCTCAGCATCCCTTTTCCTGCTGGCAATGCTTGCCATCTGCTCTTCCCTAAGTTTGTTCACACTGCCGGGTTGAATAATACCCCAACAGGGCTTCTGTTTGCTGTGTGAGGAAAAACTGGGAATTTATAGAAGGATAGCCTGTGCTGTTTAAATATCTGTTTTACTAAAATGACTTGCTTGTAGCTCTGTTTAGTTTACTGGTGTGCTGCTGTTTCATCTGCAGCTAACGCTGCTGGATGCCTTGTATCCCCACTGGGATTCATGTACTAATATCACAAGGCTGTGTTCTTTTTAAAAAGGAAGCTGTTTGCATTCTCCCCTCCTCCAAATAGTTCAACTTTTATTCCATTGCATAATTCAACTTGTATTTCCCAGCATCCTTTGAATATATCAAACCATAGTCATAAATAACAGGTCCATGATTAGATCTGATCACAATGGTTACATTTTATTATGTCAGCTTATAATTGGCATGTAAACAAACAAACAAACAAACAAACAAAAATGTAGTGAATCTCATGGCTGCAGTTTTAACTCAGTTCATGACCTTAATTTGAGCCCAGCAGATTAAGGTAGGCAGCTCAAGGTTGATTCAGTCATTCATCCTTCTGAGGTTGGTAAATTGAGTACCCAGGTTACTGTGGGAGACAATGTGTTGCCTGTATAATTAAACTTTAAACCACCCAGAGAGCACCTTAAGCACTATGGAAAGGTATATAAGTAGTGGACTTTTTTTTGTAAGAGGAGGGATTTTCATGGGCAAAGAGGAAAAATCATTTGGTAGTACCCGGGAGAAATAGATTTCCTGAACTTTGGTGTTGGGGAATGGGATACTGAGATTCATCTGAACTGACTGTCATGCTCAATTTGATCTTGTCATGTCTTCAATGATGCCACCATGAGTGAGATATGCCGCATTGCCATTTCTCAGATCTTCTGAAAAGACTAAAATCTCCCTCCAACTTATATAATTGATAGCCTCCATCCTCCTACTTCACCTCCTCTCTCCCTCCCCATGAAAATCTGCACTCCCTGAGATGTGATGTGTCAGGGGTTACATGCTGGTGGTGGGGTCAAGCGAAATATTGGTGGAGTAGAAGCCAACTATAGATGTTGTCAAATGATCTCTCTCTGTCTCTTTTTCTTATTCTCATTTTGCTGCTACATTTCTGTGGCTTCTATGAAGTAAGGTCAATAGCCACATTTGGCCATGCTTCCCACCTTGATGATGTGGATTAATTTTGCACAGTTGTGGGAAGCTTTGGTGAATGATTGTGTTTTAGGCATATTATCTATCCAAATAATGTTGTTCAATCATGAATAATCACTGTAGTTAATTCTGCGTTATTCACATTGGCCTAAAAATGGAACAAGTGTGAATGAAATTCTGCTCATAGATTAGGGCTTTCTGTATCTTCCTAAGGATTGAGAGACCTTCACAAATAACATGGGAAGGAGAAGATGAGCAGAAAAGCTGAATTGTCAAAGTCCTCCTTTTACTTTCTTGGGGCACTTTTGGATCCAAATTGTTGTGATCATTGTCTACAATGCTCATAGAGCACTTCATTGAATTATCTGAACCGGCTCTCATGACTGTGCAGGGCAGTGCTTCCAAATGTATGGATTTCACACAAGCAAAGCTGTGGGTAAAACCATAACGATTGGATATTTGATAGAACTCCATGTTTGCAGTTCTTAACTACAAGACGTTTCACTGTTGTGAAACATGAAACATGGAATACATGACTCACATGGCTGGCAAGGGTTTTTTTTTTTTGAAAGAAAAGAACTATGATGGAACTTTAAAAAAGAAAAGAAAGGAACTATGAGGGAACTTAAAATGATGCTGCTAAAAACTGGTGGCAAAATAATGTTTGCCTCTCCCTTTGGTATAAAACTAGACAAGCCATTAGCAACACTAATCTGGATCTCAGAGTTATAAAATAGCAAATATTACCCATGAGGTAGAAATGTAACTTATTAAAAGCTTCTTGGTGGATGCATTCATTTGGTACCTGGGCATTCCCCTATTGTTCAGCTGATTAGAGAAAATAATATGCGAGAAAACAATATGCATTTACTAATATAGGATAAAATGAATTAGCGAATGCCTATTAAATTGTATATATTCCTTAATATTCTGCAGACTGCCAGGTTTCCCCCCATTGCCTTCTTTTTAAGGAACATTGGTATCCCGAGGCAGCTCTGAGAAATTTAATGGCTGAATGATTTCAATTCATTTCTCTGTGATGGTGTAATAAAACGGGGGAGGCTCACATAAATGGGTGGCACTTATTTTCCTGACATGACAGTGTAGCTGGTTGGCTCATATTCAGACTGTTTTTGGAGTTATGTGCACTGAACTTTGGGGACTGAGTCTGTTCTTGTAATTTCAAATGTAGATGGGCCAACCTTGTTGGAGCTGACATAGCCAGAGATGTCGCATGATCAAAGGAGAGAGCATCTGCCTTTTCTGCATGATCAGTGAGCATCTCTTTGTCCCCCCATTCCCCGAAATAAAGAGGCGACACACCAATAATTTGGGTTTTTAAAACTGGGCCACAACTTTATTAATAACTTAGTCATAACTTTATTTAACTATAGCAGGAACTATTAATTCGGATGGGCCTCCCGTAGTGCAAATTAGGTTTTACTACTATTTACTATTAATTTTGGTCTGATTTTATGACGTCATGTGCTAGCCTATGGGAGTGCCCTTTGTACAGCATGGCACTCCCCGTTGGTATATTTTGACCTGTATCTCACAGCGGCCGTGCCTGTCCTGCCATTTTATCATACTCTATTCGCTGGCCTGCTGAGGCCCTTTTTGTTCAGTCTAATTCTTGCACGACCGCCCGGTTCCTTGCAATGGGAACCTTACACATGACGTCTCGGGTTCTGATTTTATTGCACTACCTGCCCCCCTGTGGCCGAATATTCCTACCTATCAACGACCTCCTGGCATCCGGACATAACCTCAATACCTATTTAAGGAAATGCCAAAGAGAATGGAATGGGCGAAAACTCGCTGGCACCAAGGCCAATCAGGTGCCAACCAAAAATTCCCATTCGGCCCCGAAGCGACCAGAATATCTCATTCTCCAGACAACTAAAGGGTGGGTGGGTGGGGTGCCGGTCGGATCAAAGAGAGGCCGGGGACGCCGCGTGGCGCCCTTATAAGGGCACCCCGCGACAGCTATCGCGAGATATCCCCCGCGCCTCTCCTCGGTCCGACTACGGAGTCCGGCAGGGACAAAGCCTCCCCACTCGGACCTTGGCCTTGTGGGGAGGCCATTGTCCCCCCATTCCCCGAAATAAAGAGGCGACACACCAATAATTTGGGTTTTTAAAACTGGGCCACAACTTTATTAATAACTTAGTCATAACTTTATTTAACTATAGCAGGAACTATTAATTCGGATGGGCCTCCCGTAGTGCAAATTAGGTTTTACTACTATTTACTATTAATTTTGGTCTGATTTTATGACGTCATGTGCTAGCCTATGGGAGTGCCCTTTGTACAGCATGGCACTCCCCGTTGGTATATTTTGACCTGTATCTCACAGCGGCCGTGCCTGTCCTGCCATTTTATCATACTCTATTCGCTGGCCTGCTGAGGCCCTTTTTGTTCAGTCTAATTCTTGCACGACCGCCCGGTTCCTTGCAATGGGAACCTTACACATGACGTCTCGGGTTCTGATTTTATTGCACTACCTGCCACGGCGAAGGAGCTGCTAGCATGCTCCTCGCCCGCCAAACAACAGGCCAGCTCGGCCTGGAGGCCCATCCGCAGGTCCCTGAGAAAAAATTTTTATGCCCTCCTCAGACAGGTGTACACCATCAGGTCTGAACAACTCCGGGCAAGCAAATTTGATGTCTGGGTGTGGGACGACTGTCCCCACACCCCGCTGCATGGCCTTGAAAATGGCCCGGTTCAAGCGTTTCCTGGCCCTTTCGACCCCAGGCGGGTCCCGGGCCCCAAGCCACACCCGCCGTGGCAACATCTCTGACCAGACCAATCTGGTACAAGGGGATTGGGCCTTAAAGGCCTCAAGATCATGACAGATCCGTAAGCTTAGGCTCTTTCCCTTAGCCCTGGTCAGATCGTTCCCGCCCAGATGGACGAGCAGGATGGCAATTGGCGCCTCTTGGGCGCAACGGGACGCGACCGTAGAGAAGCTGTCCCAGCTCATACCACGGGATCCTTTCCACTCAATGCTGATCCAGTCACTGAGTCCAAGGTGCTGACCAAAGGCGGAACGCCGGGCGTATTTTGCTGCCCAAAAAAACAAAACTGTGGCCGCAAATAACCACTCGCAATCTGTCCCGAGGAAAGGAACCTGTAACACAAAACAGTTAGCAGAACACGCTGGCAGCCTAACATTTAGGGATTGGGCGGACATATGTCCGAAAACGATCTGAGGACCAGCGGCCCAGTGCTCTTATATCTGTCACCCCGTATCCCATCGCCGCCGCAGTGGAGGCTGCCCCAATGCGGAATGAATGCGTGCCAAATTGTCGGCTAGGTAATCCAGCCGCCTCCAAGGCACGGCACGTGACCGTCCAGAATTGATAACGGGTCAAAGGGGTGTTATCTGCGTGAGCAAACAGGGGGCCGGTATTGGTGCTACGTCTAGCTAGATAGGCCTGTAGTAAAATCACGGGGCATAGTTGTGGTTGTGCGCAGCGCCCCAAAGTCACCCGGGTACCCCGGCACCACTGATCCGTTTTGGACTTCTGCAATTGCAACACCACCCCATCCTCGGTCAGTGACACATCTGTACGTTGAAGGCAGGCCTTAGCATTATCCTGCTTAGAGGCCGCCAGTAACTCGCTAATCCTAAAAGCTCCAAAGAAGGCTACTGACACAGTCACCCGGAATAGCAACACTTCGAACTCGTCACTACACGTGGTGCGCCAAATATCATACAACTTTAACAAAATCCCAGGTGTGATGGGCCTGCGCGTGTCACTGGTGCAACCCCTCTCTTTGGACCACCCCTCTAGCATCTTCTGCAGAACAAAATCGTTATTGGGGTGAGGAAACCTTTGAGCCTTTGCGAAGTAAGCCAACGCGGACAGCTTACCTTGTATTGAACGTGGGGCCAGCCCATTCCGATACAGCCGAACCGCGTATTGGATCAATTGATCGGCGTGGGCCGGCCATGGCCGCAGGTTCAGTTGTACACAAAAACGCTGGTAGTCCCTGCAGGCTGCCGCATATGTACGCCTAGTACTCGGCGCTAGTGCCAAGCCCACGGCTCTAATGGCCTCGGCTCTCCAAGATTCCAAACCTCCTGCGGCAACACCTCCTGCTCCGCCCTCGCCCCCGGGGCCAACAGTCGAAAACGCTCCATCTGTTGACGGGACAAGGCGTCAGCGATCTCGTTGTTGACCCCAGCGACGTGGCGTGCATGAAAAACTATGTTATAACGGAGGCAGCGCAATGTAAGCGCCCTGACTAACCGCATCACCCTAACTGATTTAGAAGACAGGGTGTTGACAATGGAGACCACTGCCTGGTTGTCACACCAGAAAGTGACCGCCGAGTTTGCCCATAAAGGAGCCCAGAGCCATAGGGCTCCCACAATTGGGAAAAGTTCTAGGAAGGTAAGGTCCCTAGTTATTCCCCGGGAGGCCCAGTCGCTCGGCCATGTGCCCATTGCCCAACGGCCCTGGAAGAAGATGCCAAAACCGTGTGCTCCAGATGCATCCGTGTGGACTTGGAGTTCTGAACCCAGAATAAGCTCACTCCTCCAGAACGACACGCCATTAAATTCCTGGAGAAATATCTGCCACACCCTCAAGTCTTCCCGCATTTCTCTGGACACCTTTCGTCTATGGTGAGGCCTAGTAAGGCCCGTCATGGCGTGACACAATTGTCGCAGAAAAGCACGCCCCGGGGCCACCACTTTGCAAGCAAAGTTCAAATGACCCACGAGTACTTGCAGTTCTCTCAGTGTGACTTTTCGCCGAGCCAGAACCTGCTGTAATCTTGTCCGTAAATCAATTATTTTCTCCAGCGGGAGGCGACTAGCCTGTGCCCGCGTATCTAACTCAATGCCCAGAAATGTTAGGCTGGGCGCAGGGCCCTCAGTTTTCTCCTCCGCTAACGGGATACCAAAGTCACATGCCATTGCTCTGAATTGGTCCATTAAGAACTGGCATTGCTGCGACCCAGCCGGGCCACAGAAAAGGAAGTCGTCTAAATAGTGCACCACAGCTGTGGTGTGTGTCCTAACCTTGAGTGCCCATTCGAGGAATGTGCTGAAACATTCGAATGCTGCACATGATATCGAACATCCAAAGGGCATGGCCCTATCCATATAGTAAAAGCCCTCAAAGGCGAAGCCCAAGAGCTCAATGTCTTCCGGGTGAACAGGTAACAAGCGGAAAGCAGACTTTATGTCGCATTTTCCTAACAGTGCACCCGTGCCTTCACGCCGTACCATGCGTACTGCAGCGTCAAAGGAAGTATACTTAACAGTGCAGAGCTCCGGCGGGATCATATCGTTCACTGACTCCCCATCGGGGTACGATAAATGATGGATGAGACGGTATTCCCCAGGGGCCTTCTTGGGAACGATCCCTAACGGAGACACCCTGAAGCGCTCAGATGGGGGGTCAGTGAACGGACCCAGGACCCTGCCTTCCTGTCTCTCCTTTTGAATCTTAGCACGGACAATATCTTCCATGCCCCTTATAGACTTCAAATTATTTGCCCGATAGGGCACCCAGGGGCCCTGTGCTGGAATCCTAAATCCAAATTCGAAACCGTCCCTTAAGTAGGCTGCTGCTGCCATGTCTGGGTAGCCGTGGAGCCACTCCAGCATAGCAGGTAAATTAATGGGACTATGTGCTTTTTGGAAGCTGACCCCCGCCCGGGGCAGGCTGCTTTTTAGTGGGCTGGTCCCGTCCTCCCTGGCTGCCTTGGCGACCCTTTGGGCAAGCGTAGGACGCATGGGGCCCATTGCAGTTGCCGCACAGGTGCTTAAACTTACAGGGTCTGCGGGTGCAGAATCCTTTTGCATTGTACTCCCAGCACACCAGTCGTGGCTGAACCGACTGGCCCGCGGTCACGCGGGCAGGGCTGGTCTGGCCAATTCGGAAAATCAAATGCCCACTATCTGTCCGGTCACCAGTTATTGGGCGCTGGGGCACCATAAGTCGCCTCCACAATGGGTCCAACGGAACGTCCCAGCGCAGGTGCGGCCGCAAGGCCGCCCTCATCCGAAATCCCTCGTCATAAAGCATCCACCCAGTTCCTGGGAACTCGGAGTGCGCCCTGTAGATCAGGTCCAAATACTGAACCAAGTCAAAGGCGCGCTCGGGGCGGGCCTTGACTATAGTGGCCATATAAATAAGGAAGGCCGGGAGCCAATTAGCCCAGCAGTGGTCAGGACGCTTTTTTCGAATCCGCTCCTTATCATGGGCCTCCATATGCTTCAATTTCTTTTCATCTACCTCCCGATTCATAAGATCAAATATGTCCACATATTCCCCCCTGAGGATCCTCTCGACCGTTGCCGGCAAGAGGTGGTCACCCAGGGGCGTGGATTGGTCTGAGTCGGGGTAGAACTGCGGTGGGATCTCCCTGTCTCCCCCCCCCCCCCCCCGTGGCTGGTCCGCAGGTGACCGGGACCGCCGGCAAAGAGGAGGGCTCCACATTGCCGTGAGGCGTTTTGGTAGTGTCCGGACTGGGTGCCTGCGGTGATGGACTTACCGTACCCAGTGCAGCCGGGAGCGGTGACTCAGATGTAGGAGGCTGCAGAGTACTGCCAATGCCTGTGTAGGGCCATAATGGCCGCCTCTCCATAAATGTGCCGGGCCACGGCCAACTCCCAGGTGGGTTAACAGTCCTACACGACGCTTGTGACTCACCTAGGTGCTGGGCCCGTCCTAGCGACTCGGCTGCTCGATTGGGTGTGGATAGGTCCAGGGCCTGCGCTTCAACCGTCACTGAATCCACCGCTTGCAGTGCTGCTGGAGGTTCAACAGCTGCCAACGACTCCGCCCGCCATGCGTCCTGGGCCACAAACTCTCGCTCCTGCTGCAACTCTGGGGCTAACTGTGCATGGCTGGACGTGCCGGCTTGCTCACCTTCAAGGACAGCAATTCGAGACATGAGTACCTCAACTGTACGGTTAAGGTCGGCTAACTTCTGGGACTTGGATTCCCGTGCTGTTCCCTGTGCCCCGAAGCACCCCGCCATGCCCCGCTGCAGGACCCTCCTCTGCTCAGTGGCACTGAGCTTGTCAAATGTTGACCTGAAATCGGTTGGGTCATCATCGTCCGATGATGATAAGACGAGTGCGGGCTTGGCAGCCGTGCGGCGCTTTGCAGGCTGCTTGCCCTTCCTGCTTGGAGGGCGTTTGGGAGCCATGGAATTATTATTGGACTTCACAGACTGTGTCCCTAACAAGGAGCAGCTGCCCTCTTGGTAACACCTGTGAGCTTGTCTAATTTTTATTTCAGTTACTGTATTTTAATTCTTCTTATGTAACCCTATTTTATTCTATTTTATTTTATTTTATTTTATTTTATTTTATTTTATTTTATTTTACCCTATTTTATTTTATTTTCCAGGTAAATGCAGCTGCCCGGCCAGCCAGCAGGTGGCGCTGTTGCGCAAGGCCTGCTGCAGAATAGAAAGCCAGCAGCCGGCTCCAGGTCCAGACGCCGAAGCACGGAGCTCGTCGACCAGGTAAGTCTGGGAGGGGTAGGCTTCCCAACGGGCCCCGGGCTGGAGCAGGGGAGCCGGCCTCGCCGAGCCCCCTGCCTAGGTTCGGGCAAGGGACGGGGGGGGGGGAGGGAAGGGCGGTTTTTATTTTATTTTATTTGTTTTTTTTGTTTTTTTTTTTTTTAGTTATTACAAGAGCGGCTTGTTCGCTCTCTGGTGGGGGCTGCTCGTCCCGCGCGGCTCCCGACGAACAGCTGGTGGTCGGAGAGCCGGGACGAGCGGGGTGGGGAGACTTTCCTGGGGGTGGGGGGCGACGCAAGCCTCCAGGCGCCTGGCACACGCGTGTGTTTGCGTTGTCTGCGTGTGTGTATGTGGCGTGTGTGTGCTTTTTTTTTCTTTTTCTTTTTTTTTTTGTTTGTTGTTTAACCAAAGAGCGGGTCTTCCGCTCTCCGATCGGGGGCCGCGCGCGCTGGCGCCGGCTCCCGACCCACAGCCTCCAGGCCCCTGCCGGAACTTAGCCGGCGGACGGGGGCACTTTGTTTTGTTTTGTTTTGTGTTTTTTTTTTTTATTGTAAAGGAGCCCCGGCAGCGGCAGCGGACGGCTCCGCAGGGTTGGGACCTGCAGTTAAGCTGCAGTAGGTCCCAACCGTTGATCACCTAGGGCCCGGCTGACGGCACGGGCCCAACGCTCCTTCCTCCGAGCCGGAACGGCGAGTCCTCTCCCGGTGCCGGTCGGATCAAAGAGAGGCCGGGGACGCCGCGTGGCGCCCTTATAAGGGCACCCCGCGACAGCTATCGCGAGATATCCCCCGCGCCTCTCCTCGGTCCGACTACGGAGTCCGGCAGGGACAAAGCCTCCCCACTCGGACCTTGGCCTTGTGGGGAGGCCATTCCATCCTTCCCCAATTGCTAGACATGTTTTATGCCAGTGCCCAGATGCCAAGAATTCTAACAAGCTAACTTCAAATCTAGATTGAGGGAAAGAAAAGCCCTTGTGAGATGAAGATGCATCATACTGTGGGCCAAACTGTAAGTGACAGTTCACTGTGAAAAGAAGGAATTCTTTATGTAGAGAGATTGTCTAATTGTTATTGCAGCACTTCCTGCTAACATTTGCAAATTAGCTTGGTTTCTTTTGTGACCAGCTGGTTGGGATGTAAGCATAGATTTCATTTGCAAGAATTATTGCTCAGTCAGGAAGGTCTGTAGGAAGCTGGTTTCAAAAAGTGTCAGCTTCTAATGATTGACAATCTTTTATATGTAGTTTGGGTCGGAGACAACCATTGGTATACCCAGTTTCACCTGTTCTAAATGATCCCAATTCCCAACTAAAGTCTTTTCCAATTTCTTTCAGTACAATCTCAATCATTGAAGCATCAGTGTTGTGAAGTAAACCTGCATTCCAAACCAAGCCTTGTCCTTTCCCAAGTGAGCTATATCTCAGGTAAGGTATTGATTTGGAGCTGTTGGTTATGTATGCCAAATATTTCTGTCCATTGTTCAGATTTGAACAGAAATGGGAGTGATGAAGGAGGCATCTTCTCTGAGTCAACTAGAGATGCTTGAAGAATTCAAGTGTTGCAGTTTCTGATGTGAACTGGCATGTCCAAACTAACCAGCACAGCAGGCTGTAATAGTATCTGGATTTTATAGTTCTCTGAATTTTGCAACTTTGCACAAACCATGTCAAAATATCCTTTTAAAATGTCTATTTTGAGAGAAAATATATTTAGAAATGGGTCTTCAATCACTAACTGAAATGCAAGTTCTAATACAGAGATTTTCAAAACTCTCAGTAAAAGTAGCAGTAGGATGGAACATCCTTAGGTAGGAATATATGCAAAAGTGACCCAGTCTAAATGTAGATTGATCCATCCATCCTCAGAATGGATCCACTCTTGCTGTCAGTTCCATATCCTTGTTTAGGCAGGGAAATGCTCTAAGTACAGTCTGAGTCGGCTGAGATGAAAATGTGCAGACCTGCTATTCTTTGATTTATCCTTTCTTAAATCAGATGAGGTCTGGAGAGTGATGCCACTGCTGCAAGTACAGCAGGAACAGTAAAATGGCTCCACATGATAGACAAATAGGACAGGCTTAATGTAGGAAGTAGACATGGGCACGACTTGGTGAAATTCTCATTTCCATTTCCGTTTCTCGTTTCCGTTACATAACGGAACAAAGAACAATTACTCTGCCAGAACTCGAACTCGAACCGACTAAAGAAAAATTGGGTCTGATTTGTCGTTGTCGTTCCTGGCATCGCAGCGATCGCGCGATGCCAAGCGGCACAGGAAGAAAGGTTTAAAAATAAAAAAAAACCAATTCCCGGCCAAAAAAGCAGTCGAAAATATGCCTGCCTGAGGGCACCTACCAGAGGGGTGGTTTCGGGGGGGGGGCGGCCTCCCCCCTCCTCTCCTGGGCTGCGCAAAGTGCGCATCCTCATCGAGTCACCAACTCGCCAAGCGGTGCGGCACAGAAAAAAAGTTTTAAAAATAAAAAAAACCTGATTCCCGGCCAAAAAAGCAGGCAAAAATATGCCTGCCTGAGTGAGGGCACCTACCAGAGGGGTGGTTTCTGGGGGGGAGGTCCCCGGCCTCCCCCCCTCCTGTCCTGGGCTGCTCTGGTGGGGGGCATCCTCGTCGTCTCGCCGAGTCGCCATGCCATGCGGTGCGGGTGGGGGATCCAAAATGGGGTGACCGCAATATTTATTTTGAAATCGCGTGGTCCAAAAACACACCAAAGCACCACAGAAACATGCGAAAATAGCTATTTTAAAACTGCCTGAATTTTTTCAGTATCAGCAGTGGGTTTTTCTTGCAACAAAATGTCTCCATTGATTTTATTTTATTTTATTTTATTTTTATTTTTTTACTCCTGCGCAATGATGGGCTGGCCATGGGAGTGGACCATGCAAATTTTGGGAGCCATTCCACCAGTTGCATGGCCACTTGGCCAGGTTTTGACCGAGACTTCTGGGATGTGCCAGTCGGGCATAAAAAGCCACTAACCCTAGCCCGAACCCGAATCCTAACCCTAACCCTAACCCATACGCCAGTACACTGTCCTTCTTAGTGGGTCAGAGAGACACCCAGAGGTGCACCCCAGTAACTCACCCTAACCTTACCCGTAACCCTAATCCTAGCCCTTGCGCTAACCCCTAACCAGTAAGCCAGATGTGTACTCGCATTGCACTACAGCAAGTACACTTCCCTTCTTAGTGAGTCACAGGGCGCCCGTAGGGGTCCTCTCTCACTTTGTTCCCCAGCCCAAGTGCACCGCAGGCAGTGAGTCACAGAGGCACCCGAAAGAGAGGTGCCTCTGCCTGCTACTGCAACTTAATGGTATGCATATCCAATTGGCTATGCATGCCATTTTGTAGCGGGCCAGAGGATGCACCCACCCCAGAGAGGTGCCTCCAGGAGCCCGCTTTCCCTTCATGGTGGGCCAGAGGAGGCACCCATCCCAGAGAGGTGCCTCCAGGAGCCCCCCCCCAAAACCAGTACTAACGACAGACAAAAAAAGACAAACAAAATGACAATTTTTTGAAAAATTTCGCGAAAAACGGAAACGAGCCGAAACGGGCCATCTCCGACACACGACAACTTGAAACGTAATTTTTCCTGGTCGTGCCCATCTCTAGTAGGAAGTGACACTGAACCATACTAAGCTTATGGATCACGCTTACAGGGCCCTATAGCATTATAATCTCAACTCACATAAACATGTTTGTGTTTGCATACACTGTCAATGGCTCTCACAATCTGAAAGTCTACATTATAGCTGAATTTGCTTGTATGCAAATCCAGGCCTGTACAGAACTATTACAAGTGTGCGTTTCCTGCACTCGCGCAAATGAACTTGTTGGAACGCACAGCCACTAATTATCTGGCTAATGTCTTAGTCTAGCACTTTAATTAGAGCAGAAAGAAGTAGGAATGTTTGCAATACATTTTGATACTGACACTCAATAAAACTGAATGGAACGGCTGTTATACAGTGATTTGCCAAATGCCCTGTATTTAATTTGGTGAGTTGATGAACTGTAGAGTTTGGCGAATTGTGAACAAGGCAAACATTTATGCCAATTACATTGTCTTGTTTGCTGTTGTAATTACTGTAGTGCCTGAAATATACAATGTATATTGAGCAAAGCACAACAGCAAACAGAAATATTGTACTTTCAATGGGTAACCTTTACAATCACATTAATTGAACCTTATGCCAAACTGTAAAAGAACTTTTCTAAAAGGTTAGGGAGAGGCTCAGTGATAGCAGTTTAGTCAGGGAGACTGAAATTGGGGATTTCAAATGCTCTCATTGACTTTCACACCAAATTTTGATTTCTATGGGCAGAATATTATCATGCTTATGCTGGGTCATATTGAATGATGTAGATCACAGCATCTCTACTAGTTAAGAATTATAGGTTGTCATTGTGACAAAACCCTTGCAGGCATGGTCATGAATATGTAAATAGGTGACCAATCCACTGAATGTGGGTGGGGCTGGTACCTATATAAGGAACGACCAGTAAACTATCAAGGGAGAACTAGGGGGAACTACAGAGAACTAGAGAGAGAGAACCTGGGAGAACCAGGGAACGAACCACCAAGCTAGTAGTTGGCAGCAGAGAAACAGTGTTTGAGATGTAGAAACTGGTTAGGACTTGTTTAAGGGTGATAGGGACTGAATCTATTTATCTGAAACTAATAAGTAAAGCAAGCAACGTTAAAGCAGATCTTTATTTATGTATTACCTTAACTTTCAATAAACTTTAATTGTTATTTGCAACTTTACCATCTTCGTCAGTCCTGTTTTGTATCTATAGGAAGTTAAGTAACTAAGTGGTGGCAGCATTACCGAATGAAGAAGAGTTTGTGGTTTCACCATGTGTATGTGCATGCCAGGTAGTCGAAGTGCTTCTGATTTGCCTGAGGATTGTTGAGAGGGCAGCTTGGTAAGTAGTAGAGACAAATTGTGGCCGAGTCCCCCACTTCTGTTAAGATAGGGGTTTTCAATACATACATGAGTGGCTTCCCTGACCCCTCTCTCAAGACACCCATCTTCTCTGTCTAATATGTATACATCCTCATAATTGAATGATTGCTCTTTGTCCTTCAAGTGATGGTATACTGCTGATTCTGGTCCTGAGCTGTTGCCCCTACTATGTTGGGCCATCCTCCCATTTAGTTGATCTTTAGTTTTTCCCAATAAAAGTAAAAGCAGTGCCTGTTTTCTAACTGGTAGAGATGGGCACGACTTAGCGGTATTCCCGTTTCCGTTTCCGTTACTCGTATCCGTTACTCTACGGAAACGGAAACGGGAATTACTCCACCAGAATTCGAGCTCGAACCGACGAACGAACAATTTGGTCTGATTTGTCGTGCTCGTTACTTGCATCGCGGCGATCGCGCAATGCCAAGCGGCACAGAAAAAAAGTTTTTAAAAGTTAAAAAAAAAACCGATTCCCGGCCCTAAAAGTAGGCGAAAACTGTCTGAGGGCACCTACCAGGCCAGAAGGGTGTTTTATTTGGGGGGGTTTTTCCCCGCCCCCCTCTCCTTGGCTATTGCTACTGCGGCGCTGCTGGTACCAGGCTGGGAGGGCGCATCCATTTGCCATGCAGTGCGGGGGATCCAAAATGGCGACTGCAATATTTTCTTTGAAATCGTTGCCCAAAACCCCACCAAAGCATCACAGAAACATGCGAAAATTAGCTATTTTAAACGCTTGAATTTTTACAGTAGCAGCAGTGGGTTTTTCTTGCAAAAAAAGTCTCTGTTGATTTTATTTTATTTTATTTTATTTTTTTACACCTGCGCATTCGCAATGATGGGCTTCCCCATGGGAGTGGACCATGCAAAGTTTTGGAGCCATTTCACCAATCGCATGGCCAGGTTTTGCTGACTGTACCAGGCTGGGAGGGCGCATCCATTTGCCATGCGGTGGGGGGGTCCAAAATGACATCCGCAATATTTTTTTTGAAATCGTTGCCCAAAACCCCACCAAAGCACCACAGAAACATGCGAAAATTAGCTATTTTAAATGCTTGAATTTTTACAGTAGCAGCAGTGGGTTTTTCTTGCAAAAAAAAGTCTCCGTTGATTTTATTTTATTTTATTTTATTTTATTTTATTTTATTTTTTTACACCTCCACATTTTCCACCAATCGCATGGCCACGGCCAGGTTGACCACAGAGACTTCTGGGATGTGCCAATCGGGCATAAACAGCCCACTAATCGTAGCCCAAACCCGAACCCTAAGCCTAACCCATACGCCAGTACACTGTCCTTCTAAGTGGGTAAGAGAGGCACCCAGAGGTGCACCCCAATACTCACCCTAACCTCACCCGTAACTAGCCTAACCCTAGCCGTTGCGCTAACCCGTCTTAACCCTAAGCCAGATCTACTTGCATTGCACTACATGCAAGTACGTGTAACACAGCGGGTGCAAGGAATCTGCCAGTCCGTCACTTGTGGCTCTGGCTGACTCCTGCAGCTCCCTCCAGGAGCCCGCTACCCCCTCCCCAAACCAGTACTAATGACAATGAAAAAAACGAAAAAACGAACCGACTAATTTTTGCGAATTTTCACGAAAAATGGAAACGAGCCGAAACGGAACCGGCCCGACTAACGACAACTCGAAATTTTTTTTTTCAAGTCGTGCCCATCTCTACTAACTGGCTTCATTCATTTTGTATATGGATAGGGAACATTTCTTTGACCTCAGAAATGTATGAGGAGAGCACCCAAACGGCACCTACCAATATCTAATTAGAGACGGAAACAAATTGATTCATGCCACTGCATGGAAATTCCTAGGTGCAGCACGTACATTTTGCAAAATGATGGGGGTGATCCCGTAGGTGGTATTGCCATGACATAGGTAGTTAAGTGTGATATTTAGGAACCGCAGAACCTCGGGCTGTAGCAATCTGTTCACCACATGTCTCAGAATTGTTTTACTTTCTGAATAAATAAGCTTAGAACTCAGTCATTGCATTGATATACTAGTATAGTGCTGGATCATTTTATTTAGTTTATGCATTGAGTGCATGAATACAGATACACACACACACACACACACACACACACAGAGAGAGAGAGAGAGAGAGAGAGAGAGAGAGAGAGAGAGAGAGAGAGAGAGAGAGAGAGAGAGAGAGAATGAACCAGTGCCAGCACTCATTCCATACACCTCCCCCTGGGCAGACCTCCTCCCTTCTTAACAACTTAACGATCAATTTTCTGAGCAAAACAAGATAAAGATATAGAGCCACTGAAAGTGAAAAACCTTCTTAAAATAGATCTTTTGAATTGTGTCACTTAACAAGTGCTTCAAACAGAACTACAATTAAAAAGATTTTTTTCTCTTCTGTCTCCATCCACTTATATCGAGATCAGAATGCCTTGTGAAAATTTAGTGTGAAAATGTGAGCTAATTTGCATGTCCCTTGCTGTGTTTTCACACCCCTAGATGAACTTGAGTGGCTTAATTGATGATGGGTAGAGTAGGCAGCTGGAAATTCTTTGTTAAAAACTTTTGGTCATTAAAGTTTGAATTGTTCTAAGGCCAACTGTAACTTTATTTGCTTTTGCCAGAGGGAGACAGAAATAAACATTAAATTCAGAACTGCCGAGAGCTCTCATCTACATATTTCTAATTGTTTCCTTAAATTGTTCTTTCACTTTCACATTAAATGTCAGTGATACTGGTTTCTTGAATTTTAGGCCACTCCTAATAAAGCTGGCTCTTCCATTAGGTTATCATCCATCCATCACTTTTAAAGGCTTCAAATCCATTGTTAATCTGCAGAACAAGGAAGAAAAAACCAAAACCTCTAGTACTTTTTAGCATATATAGCACAGATATGGTACAGTAGATTGCATCTGACCTTCTTAAACGGCCAACAGCAATGATTAGATTTTCATAGGGTAGAATCAACCCTTGGGTAATCAAAAACTTCTTGAACTCCATGCATTTTTCCCAGTTATAAAAGCAGGGGGGAGATGTAACTTTAGCCTGAATGAGCAATTGACAACAAGTATTATAAACCTGCTAAATGCTGAGTCTAAAAATGAAAACTGAAATTAATTTCAATGGTACTTGTAAAAAGCATATTCAAAGAAAAATGTACTGTACCATTGAAGTTTGTACTATTGGATTTGTTGCCTTGTCTGTGCATATTTGTGTAGATATACTCTGCAGGAATGGACTTAGAAATCCCACCATTTCTCAAAACGTCCTAACATGCAATTATAGCACTATGATATACAACTTCAGTTTCTGGATGACCTGTAATCCACTTGCCCTATTGTGGATGAAGTCAACAAGCCCCTCTCCCCAATTACAGTTACTTTGGGAACCCACGGTCAGCAACAATCGCAGACATTGCTGTGATTGGCTGGAGGAGTCTCGTTCTAAGTTAAGAAGACAACCAATCATGGCCGAAACTGGCTGCTGTCAAACTGTACTCGTACCTGTGGTTTCAGATCTTCTCCACCCTTAGCTAGTCTCCATACTTAAATAGTATTTATTACATGTCTACAGAAACCACAATGCATTCTCATTCTGTTCTGTGTCTGCTATTTGTCTGGGTTCAGCCTTTGTTAGCACATTACCAATGGATTTGTGTTTTTTTTAAAGAAAAGGTTTTAAATCAGCTCTTCGGTAAACATTCAGATTTCTCCAACCAATCTGATACCTTTGCAGAAGGTCTGATTTAGCTCTCATCATCCTCATATGAACCACCTGACTCTGCCATTAGAGAGCGGAGAGACACAATTTTGTGGGGATCAGATGATATTAGAGATGGGCACTAAACAAAAAAAATGAAACACTGTTTTGTTTTTTGGTTATGTAACAAATTGTTTCCATTACTATAGAAATTGTTTCATCACAAAATGAAACAAACCACATTTTTTTGTTTTGGAAATGAAACAGGGGAGCTTTCTCAAGCTCTTCCCGGTAAGGCCCCCAAATTTGGACAGATTTGGGGTTCAGGGGGTTGAGTTATTCAACTGAAAAGAGGGTCCTGCAGCAGTAATTGGAAATGCTGTGCACATGCCAAGCTGGCAATAGGTCAATTTATTACTTTCCCTTGCTTAACTCCTATATTGCCAGTGCGTGTCATAGACAATTTTACAATTAGCTAGCTAGAGGGACCCTCTTTGCTTTTGTTCCCTTAACCCCAAACCTCTCCAAATCTGGGGGGCTTACAGAGCAGAGCTTGAGGAAAATCCCCTACGATTTCCAGGGGATTTCAAACTCCAATCTTTCTAATGATCCAAGAACCGAATAGGTAGCCGAATTCTAAGCTATATCCAGCTTGCAGCACATTTACTAGAAAGCTGAGTAATTATTCCCAGAGGAGGGGGAGGGAGAGGGAGAGAGGGAGGAAGAGACAGATTATGATAGGAGCATATCTGCACTAGATGTAGTGAAATGATGCTTTTTTAAAAAAGATAGTCAAAGCCTGTTGTAATGATGATTAATGACTCTAGCTGTTCCAGCACAATTTACCCTGCTTTATATAGTTGTTTAATGGTGTCTGCCTCTTTTCTGTGATTTATTAAGATCTATGGTCTTAATATGATCTATGGTCTTCATAACAAGATTTTGAAATTTGAATTATATTTAACAGGTTTTTCTCCTCATTCCAAGTATTCAGGAGAGTTGTAGCTAGAGATGGGGACAAAGTACCAATATGGTAGTTCTCCTGGGTTTGTGGTTTGTTGAGGTTGATGAACCACAAACCATGCAGTTTACTAATGCATAGAGATGGGTATGAAATGCTATAATAGCTTTTTGCTTTGTTTTTCGTTTTGTTTCATTTGAAATGTTTTTTTTAAAAAAATTTGTTCCGTTTTCCATTTTGTTTCCATTTGTTTTTAGTGTACTGTGTGTGGTGCTTGTGTAACTTGATCGGGCATGCAAAAAGGTGGGATTTCTAAACATTTTTTTTGCTGCCCCAAGCGCTGATCAGCTGTAGCTAGGTGGAGGAAAAGTCAGGATTTTAAAACTTGCTTTCTTTTTTCTTTTGCCTCCCCAAGTGCTGATCATCTGTAGCTGGGGCTTGCAGCAAAACAAATAAACAAAAAAACCTGCACTTGGGGGCAGCAAAAAAAAAGGTTAAAAATTCGCCAGTTTCCCATGCCCGGTGTATTAGGGGAAAACTGCAGGCTTCCCCCATGCATTTATTTATATTTATTTATTTTCACACTTATATACCACACCTATTTCCCTCATAGGGGACTCAGGGCGGTTTACAAGAAGAAAAGATAAAACCACTAAAACAGCTAAAAGCGTCAAAGATCCATAACACAGGAAGGCAGGGCGATCAAGTGGGCCAGGCCAAAAAAAAAGAAAAAAAACTGAATCCCTAGTCAATGCCGAAGGCGTCCCGGAAAAGTAAGGTCTTTAGATTTTTCTTAAACAACGCCAGCGACGGAGCCTGTTGTAACTCGCTCGGAAGCTTATTCCAAAGAGTTGGCGCTGCCACCGAGAAGGCCCGTCCACGTGTACTTGTTTTGCAGGCCTCCCTCGGAGTGATGGTCCAGAGCGAGAGGGCCAAGGAGGATCGGGTGGGTCGGGCCGGATCTAATTGTCAGGAGAGACGCTCTGCCAGATAAGCAGGGGCCAAGCCATGGAGGGTTTTGTAAACCCAAACCAACACCTTGAACCTTATCCGGGAGGCAACGGGCAACCAGTGTAGGCGAGCCAGGATGGGGGTGGCACGGTCGTAACGATGCGTACCAACCACCAGCCTGGCCGCCACATTCTGTACCCGCTGCAATCGCCGAATAAGGTTCAAGGGAAGCCCCATGTAGAGAGCGTTGCAATAGTCCAGCCTCAACATGACCAGCGCCTGTACCACTGTCCTCAGGGATTGAGGACATTGCTTCAGTGCATTCCTATGGGCAAACGAAAAACGGAATGGAACAGAATGAAAATTTCCATTTCATTTTATTTCGGGTTTTCTTGAGGGAGCAGTTTTTTATTCATTTCATTATGCAACAAAATGAATAATGAATAATGAATCAAATAAAAAATTCATTTTGTGCCAATCTCTACTAACGAACCACAAAATGGTTTGCCAGTTTTGGGGAGGGGGCTTCTCTTGTTTTAAGACAGCACATGGCCTCTGCCTCCACAGCCTGCGCCTATCCTGCAACCTCCCTACGTTATCCTTTGGGAGCAGTGGAGGCCGCAACAGAGACCATGGCAGTGATCACAGTACAGACATCAGTAGAAGCTCAAGCCTCCAGCAGCACTGATAAGAGACTCAGTAGTGGCTTTGGTGCAGGCTGTGGTGGTGGTGGTGGTGGTGGTGGTAGAGACTATGGCAGAGGCCACAGAGGAGGAGGTAGGGAGGAGATGTGGGCTGAGGGGAATGGGAAGGGGTTTGTGTGTGTGTGCGAAAGATGGGGGAGCAACAAGCCAGGAGTTTAATAAATCTCCCCAAAATTAACTGCTTCAGAAAGGTTTGGGTTCTCTGGTTTGGACATATCCAAACTGATCTGAAGTACTGAACTAACAATTTCCCACAAACTGCCTGGTTCGTGTTGGGCTTCGTGCCCATTTCTAATTACAACTTTATTTCATTCTCTCCCCACCCACCCCCCAGCAGAAAATTGTGAAAAGAGAGTCTGAAAAGCATCATCTGCCACATGGCCTTGAGGTTTTGTAACACTTCATCCCCAATCAGCACTATCCAGCATACCCATGGTGAGGGAATGGTGTAAGAGCTGCAGACCAACAACATCCATATTATCCACTTCTGTTATATAAAGAAAGTGTTCTATACAGAAAGCTATTCTATAAGGAAAAGGTAATTTTTTAAAAAAGCAGTTAGTGTATGCATGTCTCTACCACTTTAGATCATGTCCGTCGTTAATATTCTCTTTCAGAAGAGGACCTCTCCATTTTCTTTTGCCACAATGCCTCCTCCTCCTTTTGAACACATTTATCTTAAATGTCTCCACAATTGTTATTATTTTGAAGTGAAGTGTAATTTTTTTACGGAGTAGCCTTTCCATCAGATCATATAAAGTTGCAGAAATACACAGGCTGAGAAAAACACATTTTAAAATTGATATAATAGGATTATGTGCAGTGTTATCCTTCCTTTCCATCCAAGCTAATACGACATCATAGACTATTTTGTGGCACTTTACCTAGCTCTCAGTACTGGAGAGTTAGATTTTACATCAACATTTTGACCTGTAGGAAAATAAATACCTGGCTAACCTAGATTTGGAATTTCCTCTGTATTTGTATTTCCTGCTGTGCAGAAATGTGTCATGTTTGAGTATATGTGATCAAATCCATACCATTCACACACACAAACACATACATTGAAGAAGTAAAATTTTCTTCTACCATGTTTTTTTGACATGCCTTTTCTTAGGTAAAATGTGCATCATTTTCAAATCACACACACTCTCATGCACACATTCATTTCCTAAACACATGAAAGCAGATGAAACAGTATCTGAAGAGATGTTTATAGCATACAATTCCCCCATACAAAAACAAAAACAGCAAAACGAGGAGATGCTACTTCCTGCTTCACCCACATAACATCTCTGCATTCATTACAGAATAATTTTCAAAGTACAAGTGCAGCTACACTGATATAAAATGAAGAAATGCTATGTGGCTGCGACAATTTGATACACTTTCCCCTCCTGTTGAACACATAATTTAAAATCAAATGCAAATCTGTCTGGACTACTCCTCTTCTATAAGTTTCTCCTCCACTACTAGGGTTTCTACTCCACCCCTAGTGGATATATTTGCATTGGTTCAGGCAATATAATATCTTGAACTGATGCAGAAAAGTGTGATCCTGTGCATACTTTACACTCTGCTGATTCCCTCTGGGGGAAAAAATGCAGTTGTTGTTTTTAAGATGCCTTTGCTGTTCCTACTGAAGATTTACACATCATAAAAGAAAAAGAGGAGGAAAGGAGAGGGGATAATTTCTACTTGGCTCTTTTACACTTCTCCTATACTTTTCCTACATATCTGTCTTTTGCAGATGACGAGGACTGCAAGAGAACTATGTTAACAAGCTGCAAACAAGGCTGCTTAGTCAATTTCCTCCTTTCTACCTCTGTGGTCAATGACTGGATTCACTCAGGGAAACCTGAATTCTCAGGGCCTAACTTCACAGTGTGTCAATTCACATTTTTCTTTCTGTATCATCACACCCTAGGAATTATATACTACAAAACTTTTTATTACAATTAGAGATGGGCACGACTAGGGAAAATGACGTTTTCGAGTTGTCGTGTGTCGGAGGCGGCCTGTGTCGGCTCGTTTCCGTTTTTTGCGAAACTTCGCAAAAATTTGTCGTTTCGTTTTTCGTTTTTTCGTCTGTCGTTAAACTGGTTTGGGGGGGTAGCGGGCTCCTGGAGGCACCTCTTTTTTGGGGGGTGGGTGCCTCCTATCCTCACCCACTAGGGAAAGCAGGCTCCTGGAGACCCCTCATACATGGGGGTCTCCTCTCCTCACCTGCTGCAAAAGGGCATGCATGCATAGCCATATGGCTATGATTGCATACCCAGTTGCACGCAGAGACACAGCAGACTGGCAGAGGCACCCCTCTTTTTGGGGTGCATACTGCCTTCCCTGCATCAGTCAGGCCTCGGGGGCATGGTTTGCATGATGTCACACATGCTGCCGGCTGAGCCATCCTGTGCAGGAGTCACCCAGAGCCACAAGTGGCGGACTGGCAGACTCTCTGCACCCGCTGTGTCTCACTAAGAAGGGAATTGTACTTGCGTAGTGCAATGCAAGTACAGATCTGGCTTAGGCAACAGGGTTAGCGCAAGGGCTAGGGATAGGCTAGTTATAGGTGAGGTTAGGGTGAGTATTGGGGTGCACCTCTGGGGGCCTCTCTGACCCACTTAGAAGGACAGTGTACTGGCGTATGCATTAAGGTTACTGGGTTAGGGTTAGGGTTCGGGCTACGGTTAGTGGGCTTTTTATGCCCGGTTGGCACATCCCAGAAGTCTCTGTGGTCAACCTGGCCAAGTGGCCATGCGATTGGTGGAATGGCTCCAAAAATTTTCATGGTCACTCCCATGGCCAGCCCATCATTGCGCAGGTGTAAATAAAATAAAATAAAATAAAATAAAATCAATGGAGAGAGGAAAGAGGAGACATTTTGTTGCAAGAAAAACCCACTGCTGCCTGCTACTGTAAAAATTCTGGCAGTTTTAAAATAGCAATTTGTGGTGCTTGTGTGTTTTTGGACCACGATTTCAAAAAAAAATTGCGGTCGCTGCCCCATTTTGGATCCCCCGCCCGCACCGCATGGCATGGCGACTCGAGTCCGGCTGCCCAGGACAGGAGAGGGGGGGAGTGATAAGAATAAAATTTGTCTAAAAAATAGTTATTGATTGGTTTTCTTAGTTAGTTGCCAATGCACCATTATAAGTTATAAATGCATCATTGGTGGTTCATCAAAATTGCCACGCTGAGTTAGTTATATAGCAAAAGGTTTATTTAAGGCAGATAGAGTTATAACACAGAACAATACAGTACAGTAAATAGGTTAGTTTAAGAGATCCTAGGAGCAGCATGGCCAGAGGCATTGCTGTCCAGGACTCTTACAGTAGGTTAGTCTAAGGGATCCTAGGAGCAGCACGGCCAGAGGCCTCGCTGTCCCCGGACCCTCCACAGTACGTTAGTCTAAGGGATCCTAAGAGCAGCATGGCCAGAGGCCTCGCTGTCCCCGGACCCCCTGTGATGGTCTTCCGTGGTCCTTTTATACTCTTTTGCATGATGTGGTGACGTATTTTAGTACGCATACAAGTGATTGTTTATGTTGGCCTATGTCCATCTGGATGCCTCTGGTGCGCCATCCTGTCTCCTGCCTGCAAGAGGTTTTCGCCCACGGGTGTGAAGTGTGCCAGCTATGACGCCAAGCCTGCCGGCTCAATTTGACCTTATGCCCTGTGAGCTCATTTGGGTCTATTTTTGATTTTGAGGCATGTTAACCCGTTCCTATCAGTCCTTACTTTTTCTCTTCGCGAAAGTTGAAAAAAACTAAATAAAAAGCTATTCTTGAACTAGCTCTGAAAAACTCTGAAAAGTTAAGGAGTATAATATCCATTAGCTTAAGCCTTATGTCTGCTGGATGATTTACTTGAGGTGACATAGTGCTTTTTGTTAACAGTAAGGAGGTCTTGTTTCCTTAGGACTTAAGGAGTCAAATTTTCCCCTATTAACCAAGCAAAAAAATTTTTTGGCTTACCTTAGCTGGAAATGCAGATGATCAAAGGAAAATGGAAATAGAGCAGAGGTCAGAGGAGATTGTTATTGGTTGGAAACAAGGACAGTCCGAGGGAAAAAAAAACAAAGAGACCCGTTCACCCTCGCCGCTGGCAGAACTTTCTCCAGCGTAGCGTGGTTTCCCGGCCAATGCACCATCTGATAAGAATAAAATTTGTCTAAAAAATAGTTATTGATTGGTTTTCTTAGTTAGTTGCCAATGCACCATTATAAGTTATAAATGCATCATTGGTGGTTCATCAAAATTGCCACGCTGAGTTAGTTATATAGCAAAAGGTTTATTTAAGGCAGATAGAGTTATAACACAGTTATAACACAGAACAATACAGTACAGTAAATAGGTTAGTTTAAGAGATCCTAGGAGCAGCATGGCCAGAGGCATTGCTGTCCAGGACTCTTACAGTAGGTTAGTCTAAGGGATCCTAGGAGCAGCACGGCCAGAGGCCTCGCTGTCCCCGGACCCTCCACAGTACGTTAGTCTAAGGGATCCTAAGAGCAGCATGGCCAGAGGCCTCGCTGTCCCCGGACCCCCTGTGATGGTCTTCCGTGGTCCTTTTATACTCTTTTGCATGATGTGGTGACGTATTTTAGTACGCATACAAGTGATTGTTTATGTTGGCCTATGTCCATCTGGATGCCTCTGGTGCGCCATCCTGTCTCCTGCCTGCAAGAGGTTTTCGCCCACGGGTGTGAAGTGTGCCAGCTATGACGCCAAGCCTGCCGGCTCAATTTGACCTTATGCCCTGTGAGCTCATTTGGGTCTATTTTTGATTTTGAGGCATGTTAACCCGTTCCTATCAGGAGGCCGGGACCCCCCCCCCAGAAACCACCCCTCTGGTAGGTGCACTCTGCACTGCAGGCATATTTTCACCTGCTTTTTGGCCCGGGAATGGGGGGGGGAGTTTAAAACTTTTTTTCTGTGCTGCTTCCGCTTGAATTGCGGCGGCCAGCGGCGAGTCCGGTGCTTGTTGCGAACTTGCGACTTGCGAGCGACTACGACGAGGATTTCCCCCACCACCAGAGCAGCCCAGGACAGGAGAGGGGGGGTCAACCACCCCTCTGGTAGGTGCCCTGAGCCCTCACTCAGGCAGGCATATTTCCGCCTGCTTTTTGGCCGGGAATCGGGTTTTATTTTAATTTTTTTTTAAAAAAATTCTGTGCCGTTTGGCATCGCGGGATCGCCGCGATGGCAGGAACGACCACGACAATTCAGACCCAATTATTCTTTAGTCGGTTCAAGTTTGAGTTCTGGCGGAGTAATTCCCGTTACCGTTTCCGTTGTGTAACGGAAACGAGGAATGGAAACGGAAATGGGAATTCCGCCAAGTCGTGCCCATCTCTAATTACAATATATTTATTCATGAGTTTAATGGGATATGAAATACTATCAATTAAAATCCGTGAACACAATACACATTGAACTATAAAAAAGGAAAGTTAAAAAGTTCCCATGAACTCTCATGTGACACAAGTTTTTGTAGTAAGAAAACACAGCACAGAAAATGGCTGTTTTCCAACAATTGTCTTTCAGTTTTTTATAGCAGTTATGTCAAATCCCAATAGACTTCAAACTGCCAGTTATGGGAACTGCACCTCTCTAAGTGTAATTCTGTGTTTAGTTGTTTAAAATTTAAAGGTGTTAGTACCTAGTAAAATTTGACTGATGGTACTGCTTATTAGCTTACAAACAATTCTGTGCAATAAAATAGAATACATAGCTCAAATCTATAGAGTTTATTAAGGATAGGACTTCATATATAACCTAAGGAAAACCTGTAATATTAAACTAATTAGTAGAGATGGGCACGACTTGAAAAATATTTTTTTTGAGTTGTCGTTAGTCGGGCCGGTTCCGTTTCGGCTCGTTTCCGTTTTTCACGAAAATTTGCAAAAATTAGTCGGTTCTTTTTTTGTTTTTTCGTTGTCGTTAGTACTGGTTTGGGGAGGGGGTAGCGGGCTCCTGGAGGGAGCTGCAGGAGTCAGCCAGAGCCACAAGTGATGGACTGGCAGACTCTTTGCACCCGCTGTGTCTCACGTACTTGCATGTAGTGCAATGCAAGTAGATCTGGCTTAGGGTTAAGACGGGTTAGCGCAACGGCTAGGGTTAGGCTAGTTACGGGTGAGGTTAGGGTGAGTATTGGGGTGCACCTCTGGGTGCCTCTCTGACCCACTTAGAAGGACAGTGTACTGGCGTATGGGTTAGGCTTAGGGTTCGGGTTTGGGCTACGATTAGTGGGCTGTTTATGCCCAATTGGCACATCCCAGAAGTCTCTGTGGTCAACCTGGCCAAGTGGCCATGCGATTGGTGGAAAATTTGCATGGTCTACTCCCATGGGAGAGCCCATCATTGCAAATGTGCAGGTGTAATAAAATAAAATAAAATAAAATAAAATAAAATCAACGGAGACTTTTTTTTGCAAGAAAAACCCACTGCTGCTACTGTAAAAATTCAAGCATTTAAAATAGCTAATTTTCGCATGTTTCTGTGGTGCTTTGGTTGGGTTTTGGGCAACGATTTCAAAAAAAATATTGCGGTCGCCATTTTGGATCCCCCCCCACCGCATGGCAAATGGATGCGCCCTCCCAGCCTGGTACAGTCAGCAAAACCTGGCCATGCGATTGGTGGAATGGCTCCAAAACTTTGCATGGTCCACTCCCATGGGCGAGCCCATCATTGCGAATGCGCAGGTGTAAAAAAATAAAATAACATAAAATAAAATAAAATCAACGGAGACTTTTTATGCAAGAAAAACCCACTGCTGCTACTGTAAAAATTCAAGCATTTAAAATAGCTAATTTCCGCATGTTTCTGTGGTGCTTTGGTGGGGTTTTGGGCAACGATTTCAAAAAAAATATTGCGGTCGCCATTTTGGATCCCCCGCACTGCATGGCAAATGGATGCGCCCTCCCAGCCTGGTACAGTCAGCAAAACCTGGCAATGCGATTGGTGGAATGGCTCCAAAACTTTGCATGGTCCACTCCCATGGGCGAGCCCATCATTGCGAATGCGCAGGTGTAAAAAAATAAAATAAAATAAAATAAAATAAAATCAACGGAGACTTTTTTTGCAAGAAAAACCCAC
The DNA here is from genome assembly GCA_037367245.1 of Phrynocephalus guinanensis. Lineage (NCBI taxonomy): Eukaryota > Metazoa > Chordata > Lepidosauria > Squamata > Agamidae > Phrynocephalus > Phrynocephalus guinanensis. The sequence continues at coordinate 54,789,934 of CM074735.1, read as the reverse complement.
TGCTGCTACTGTAAAAATTCAAGCATTTAAAATAGCTAATTTCCGCATGTTTCTGTGGTGCTTTGGTGGGGTTTTGGGCAACGATTTCAAAAAAAATATTGCGGTCGCCATTTTGGATCCCCCGCACTGCATGGCAAATGGATGCGCCCTCCCAGCCTGGTACCAGCAGCGCAGCAGTAGCAATAACCAAGGAGAGGGGGGCAGGGAACCCCCCCCCCCAAATAAAACACCATTCTGGCCTGGTAGGTGCCCTCAGACAGTTTTTGCCTACTTATAGGGCCGGGAATCGTGTTTTTTTTTAACTTTTAAAAACTTTTTTTCTGTGCCGCTTGGCATTGCGCGATGCAAGTAACGAGCACGACAAATCAGACCAAATTGTTCGTTCGTCGGTTCGAGCTCGAAGTCTGGCGGAGTAATTCCCGTTTCCGTTTCCGTAGAGTAACGGATACGAGTAACGGAAATGGAAATGGGAATACCGCTAAGTCTGAAAGGTTCATTTCATTTCATGCAAATAATAAAGGATTGGTTCTCATTTCCATATATAAGCATAATCTGGCACACTGTCTTCACATTTGTAAGGGTCCAGATTAATATTAAGATAAGAACATTAACAAAATGAACAAACTGCTCCAGCCTCAGCTAAACTGGGCTCCTGGTGTCATTAATCATGCTTTGAATTGTGGTCCAGGCCTCTTTTACAATCCCTTTCTCTACATTCATGCAAAGCTATGAAGATGCATGTACAGAGCTATATGAGAGTCCATCAAACTGGGGCTCAGTGTCAACAGTGAAATATAAACTGTCAGCAGTCAAGTGTAAAACACCTGACTGTTTCAAATGAGATTGTCTGGAGAATTTTAGATTCACTGTAGGATGCATGATTTTATTTCAGTATTTACCAGAGAATTACTCACCGAGAGGCAATGCCTCTGTACGTGCAAAGTGTATACCCAAAGTCTGTACTTAGCATTGCTCTTGGAATTGAAGGAAGAATCACATGATGAGAGATTTTACCTAAAATTGGACAAATAGGATAGTCTCTTTGAAAACGGATCAATGAACACAAGTTTGACATAAGAAACCAAAATATACAATTTCAAACAATTTCAGTCTCCCAGGACACTCCTTGGAAGATTTGAAGGTCACCATTTTGGAACAGAAAAGAATACAAAGAGAAACAGCTGAGCTAAAATTCATATGCATGATGAACACACAAAAGAATGGATTAAACATAAGCCAAGGTTTCTTGAGTCATTATCAAATGTAATACTTATATATTGTCACTGTTTTTTTCATGGAAGTTTATCTTCCACCAAAAGACTCGAAGGTAAAAACTGTCTAAACTAAACTTTCCAATTCTCTCACTCCCTAATGATCCCGTTTCACCTCCCCCCACTCTTATACCCTCTCACCCTCAGCTAGTGTCTGTTTTTGGCCTCTGAGGAATTTTTACTGCAGGGCCCTAAAACTACACCAACCATATCAATGCTACTTTCCCACTTCCATAACCTCAAATGAAACCCCCCATCTCTTCCTCTCCCCTACCCACTCTCACCCAGATCTGGTGTCCGTTTTCTGTCTCTTTAAGAATTTTTGCAACAGAGCTTACATGCAAGTATACCTACACACGACAGCCAATGAATATTTGGTATGAAACATATATTCCATACATATTCTATTGTACATCTCATTCTGCTGCTACATATCTAAAGAAGTGGACGTGTCCACGAAATATTACATTAAAATATGAAAGTTAGTCTTTAAGGTGCCATATGTTTTTTGTCTTTTGTTTTGTTTTACTCTCCTTGATTTTAACCTGGAATACTTTTGGAAATTCCACCTTAGGGTAGTGGGTGGCATATAGGTTGTATAAATAAATTAATAAATTGTATAAATAAGTCAAGGGTGATTTGATGTCTCATAACAATAGGTCACATGTTAGGCCTATGTATATGTGTGGTTGAGTTTGAATGTGCTTATATTGTTTTGGTCAATAGATTAAAGATGTGTCTCCCCCCAAAATAGTAAGAGGATAGCCATTTTGTCTATTTGGACAGTATAACATGTTTTTTCTTAAAAATGCCAACCTTTATGTATCTATTTGGTATACAAAAAGCAATATTTTGAAAGGGGGCTTCTTGTAGTAGCCCATAGTTTTTCATGATATGCAAGGTTAGATATTTCTGCAAAGAGTAAAAATACCCTAAAATAATAAATAAATAAATAAATAAATAAATAAATAAATAAATAAATAAATAAATAAATGACTGAGGGAAGCTCCTGTAAAACACAAAACTATAGTGTACCATTCCAGTCAACTTTATGACTTGAGTTTGATCCTAACATCTATTGATGTTGATAAAATCAGTGCTCAGTTCACTGGGACGAACCCAACCCATGATAATTGAAAATTTGCGATATGCGGATGCAGGTCGGGTTGGGCCTGTGGCACCTAGCTGGGGGCTCTTGTACTTAGCCCCAGCCTGGTGCAGCCCCAAACGGGCCTCCCTGTGAACTGGAAATGACTTCTGGTAAACTGGCATAGAAATTTCTTCAGAGACCTCAAAATTATTTTTGGTGGCCCAGAAGTCACTTCTGGTTCACAGGGAGGACCTTTTGGGGCCTCCAGAAGGCCCAGGAAGGCCCTCGCAAGCCCATTCGGGGCAGCGCCAGTCCTGGGGTAAGTAAGGGAGGCCTGAAACAGGCCTTTCCCCCCTTACCCCAAGGGGCCAATCAATTTATAAAGCCCTCAGTTAACTGCTCTATCAACTAAACCCCAGAAAACTGCTAAATTCCCAGTTTAGCAATGTCCACAAATCAGCAATCCCACCTATAAAATAATTCCCTTTTTATTATTTTTTCATTATATCCTCCCCCATGCCCTACCCTGCAACCTTGCCTGAGGCTTGCTCTACCCCCCAACTTCATCAAACCCTGTCCCCACTTTGTCCTTAAACCAAGTAAACAACAAAGGTTTCATCCCTATTAAATAACAAACTAAAGAGATGCTGCAAAGGCAGCCACACCAGGAGCCCAGCAAAATGCTAGGCTCCTCTGTTGTAGCAAAAACAATACCTCTGTCACTGCAACCTCCGACGCGCCTGCAAAACACTTGCAGAGAAAAGGAGAGTGAGTGCATCAGGGAAGCCCCTTAAATAGGTTTCCCTCCTCAGCTGTGCCACCCTCTCCAAAACTGCAGGCTTTTCCACGCCAAGCCTCCATTGGGGTGGGCAAAACTACCCTGCCCAGGAACAATTCCCAGTGGAGCTTCCATTCTCAACAGAGGAATCTGACAACCTTTCTGCCACTTACTATGCTGCTTTTTCATCAATCCCCACACTTCACACTTTCATCAGCAAGGCCACATCTAACGAACCATAATGAATGGGTGTTGGGAAGGGTTGCATTAGGTGGAACTTTAACTTACGCCTGACCATTGTACATCTAATGAGTGCATTCAGGCCATTGTCTACCTAAGGAGCCTATTCAGGCCACCCCCTCCACCTAAAGAGCCTATTCAGACCAGGGTGATATGAAATAAATTGGAGGCCTCACCACTAAGTTTCCTCAGACTGACGAAATTGCTTGGATGAGTAGCGAAATGTTTTAATCTCAGAAGAAAGAAATCCAGTTGCCATGGCTCAGCTTCCAAATAATTTCACCTGGATGAATGAGAATCTTCACAGATTTATGGTGAGCTTTAAAATATCAGATAGGGTTTGGTACAGAGCGTAAGGATGGCTGGATCAGTGAAGAGACACTGTGAAGGAAGATTGTGACATTGTGACTTAAGGCTAGCTTGTTATTATTTTGATTAAAATTGAAGAGATGAAATATTGAGACGTAAATCACTGGAGGATGACATAGAATAGGAACTCCTAATATTAATAGTTATATTGAATAAGTTTATATTTATTTATTGCTCAACTTCTTAGTTGTTATACCACATTTTATAGGCCAACTGAGAGTTGGGTCTAGTGAGGACCCTAGTGGCAGCAAAGAACCTGAGCAAGTTTCAGGGAGATTTGGGGTGGCCTCTGTATTTTATGACTATCAAGAGTGGGAATATTCTATGCGGCTTTTGTCATCCACTACAAAGAGACTGCCAAGTTGCAACACCACAGCAGGATTGCTCCCCTTGATGATTTCTTTGGGTCAATGACAAATGGTGGCATTCAGCATATCCACACTCCAAAGATTAAACAAGCATGGTAAGATGTGCTGTTTGTCTCAGATAGTCAGTAAAAACATCCCTCTCATGCAGAACTAGTGGGAATTGTGACATAATATTTTCTGCTAAATGGACCCACATCCAAGGAAAGATCAACTTTGCTTTGAAAATCGATGTTCATGGAGTAATTTTCTTATCAAACACTTAAGCATATTTGATAGGAGAATGATGGCAGAAAGCACTACACATTAAAAATGATCTGCAAAGAATTACATATTTAAATCACATTTTATCCAAGTAGAGTGTCAGTCTCAACTTCCTTTGCTTTAAGCTGAAGAATTACTCCCACACACTGGATTTTTAAGAAATCCATTGAGATATTTCTCTTCATGTTAAACCAGCAACATATAGAAAAACAATGACAGAATTAGTTTGAAAAGTAGATGAACTCTAAGAATGTACATTGTCCAGAATAGCCCGTACATAAAATTGCATTGTTTTTTTAAACATGGTACTCAATTTATTTATTTATTTATTTATTTATTAAACTTGTGTACCGCCCTTCTTCCCGGAGGAACTCCGGGCGGTTCACAACCAAAAATGTAAACAAAATCAAAACAATTAAATATAACAATTTAAAAACACTTAAACAGTCAATAAAACCAAACAAATGGCAGATGGCAGATGGCGGCGGGGGGGAGATTAAATTTAGTCACTAAATGCTTAAACTCAAGAAATGCAATCAGCCAACAATACATGAGCAATATAATGCTTCATATTTGACATGAGTCATGAACTTCCTGGATAAAAAGGATAATGCTACAGATTTTACTAGCCATGGAAACACTTTGAACATATGGAAAACACTGTATAAACTACACATCTACAGTCCATGTTAGGTGTTCTGCAGCTGATAAGTGAGTAGACGATGTCTATTATGTGATCACTTAGGAGTTATACAGTGGTCTCCCATGTCTCCACAAAAAATGTTAGTGCTTTTCGGATGAAGTTAGTAAACTTCCACTTCAAACTAAGTTAAAATGAGAAGGTAATGCTGTGCTCTGCTTTGATTACATATGCTTTCCACACTCCCCTACATGGAAATCTGTGTATATCCTTCTGTCAGCCGCTACTTCTAAATAAGAATTTTTTGTACATATATTTCAATTCTCTATCTGTAGGGAGTCAGGAACCCATTGGCCAGAAATCACCAACTCATCATTCGTGGTTTCATATTCTTCAATTTGACAACTTTGATGCATATGAAGCAATGTTGGTTTTTTGTGACTTTTGATTAGTCAAACCCTTTTTGGCTCATGCCACCTGCTTCTGTCATTTTCCTGGGAGTTCATAGCTCAAGCATTTGAAACCCAAACTTCACCAAACTTGCAAGGATTGAAGATTCCCTTGATCGTGGATCTTGGGAAGTCCATAAAAGCAGGAGACAGTCTCTCCAGGATAAAACCGGTGGTAAGTACTTTTTTCTTGTACTTGCCGGTGGGGTCTCTTTTTAGTTTTTCATATGTGTGTTGGTCATCTAAAAGTGTGATAAGTAGAGATGGGCATGAAATTAAATTTTGGTTCATTTTGTTATTTTTTTATTCATTTCATTACATAACGAAACGAATAACAAACTGCCCCCTCTAATAAAAATGAAACAAAGCAAAACGAGACAGAAATTTCCATTTCGTTTCAGTTCGTTTTTTGTTCCGGCAGTGTCTCCTACCTGGGTGGAGTGGTCCTCCTGGTCTGGTCGTCCTCCTGGCTGTAACATGGCAGCAGGAGGACACAACAGCCATCGTGCTACATCTGGTAGGTGGGCCATGTGGTTTGGAGTAAAAAAAAAATTAAAATTATTATTATTATTATTATTTTAAAAAATTCCTGATCTGGCCTGCGGGCTGCTGAACTAGCCCGCCAGCACTGGACCTGACCTGCGGGTTGCCGAACTGGCCCACAGGCTGGCAGGAGAAAAAAATAAAGAAAAAACAAACAAACAAAAAGACAAAAAAAGCCCAATTGAGCGGCCCACAGGCTGGCAGGGAAAAATATCTGACCGGCCCGCACTACAGATGGTAGGCGGGCCACAGGGTTGGCATGAAAAATAAAATTAAAAAATAATAAAATATAATTAAATAAATAAAAATAAAAATTACCTGATCCTGTCCATGGGCTGCTGAACCGGCCCGCGAGCACGGGACCCGAGCCATGGGCCTCTGACATGACAACTTTTTTCCTAAAAAATCATTTTGTAATTAACTAAATGAAACAAACCAGAAAATGAACTGAAACAAAACAAAACACAATTTTTTTGGTTCGTGCCCATCTCTAGTGACAACCTTTTTTGTGGTAGTGCACAGGATTGAGGATGACAGTGCATCTTCCTTTGTCTGCAGGCAGAATTGTGATCTTCTCATCCTTGCTGAGGGATGTCAGAGCACTTCTCTCCTGGCTGGTGAGGCTGGGTGGTGGTGGTTGAACTAGCTTATAGTTCCATTTTTTTTTAAAAAAATGTACTTAATTCATGGCATGTTGAATCCAAGATCTGTAATATCTATTCAGTTTTATGACATCCGAGCTTAATTACATTTCAGTTTCACAGCCACTATAATGAGGATAAACTAGACAGAATAAAAGGACACATTCATAGATGGTGGGAATCTCCTTCTGTTTCTGCTTAAATGTCCAGTTTAGTTCGCTGCCAAAGGGAACCCCTATCAAATCTGGAATACTTGTCCTGTCTCTTCTGGACACTATGTTTTCAGAGGATGGTGCTGTTCTATCTATATAGTCAATCTGCAGTGCCGTCTGAAGGCACAGACCTTGGAACAGAAGAACTCACAAAGCATCTGGCGGACAGAACTAGAACAGGGGTGTGCAGAGACTGGCCTATCAGATATTAATGAGCAGAAAATTCCCACCATTCTTTACACTGGCTGTACTGACTAAGGATGATGGGAATTGCAGTCCAATAACTCCTGGAGGTCTTTATTCTTCCCTCTCCTGACCTAGAGATCAAGCATATGTGCCATGTCCAATCACAGATTCCCTTAAATAGCAGATGTCTGAAAGAACTAGGTACCTGGGGTGATATCGGCATTAGGCACTTCATAATAACAGGAATATGTGCACCAGCAGGAAAATGGAGGCCACTAAACAAAAACAAACCTAGAGTTCCTATGTATATTGCTTTCAAGCTATGCCACTCATGGGGCTGGGAAAGGATGTCAACTCCACAGCCATGGGCTCAGCCACTTTTCTGCATGCTACTTCTGCCTGTGGGCATCCAGGACTCAGTGCAAGGAAGGACTCTGATTTTGCAGCAAGATGTCAAGAAACACACAATATTTACAGAAGTGTGTGACAACAACATTCACAGATTACTCCCCTAACTTTTAATGATGGTGTGAAATATGCTTTTTGTGTCTTTAATGGAATGCCATTGGGGAATCTGGGTCAGTGTAGGCTGCAGAGGAGGCATATGATTAGCAAAGAATTAACGTTTAATCTCATATAATTAATACAGAGCTGAGAAGAGGAAGAAAGGGATTGGGGATTTGCTGTTGCTTTTAAGGTTGGGGACACCGAAATTCCACTTAACAGATTATTGGTTCTCATAAAAAAGAAGTTGTCTCTATTCTGTGGCCACCAGTGGAGCTGTAGAAGGAAAAATGTAAGTCAACACAGACATTTTTTATAAAAGACTATGTGCTGCTGCAATGAACCGGACAATAGAACATTGGATAGAGCAGCCATGAAGTCCCCTGACAAGGCATATTTTTAAGAGTTATTCCATAAAAATATCTATATAAAGCTATTAGTAAAACAAGAAGCTGCTACTGTAAAACAGGAAGCTGTATTGGGACACAACCAAAACAGAAGAGCAATCAATATAAACAGAAATGATACCATTAGTGTGCAAGGCGGTATTTTATATTGTCTCCTTTTTTACAATAATGGTATTACTGCCTTGTAGAATACGCAGGGCACTGTGACCAGAATCATTTGAGGTTTTAAACATATTTTTGATAAAGAAGGGGAAAAGGGCAAAGGGCATGTTTAAAGAGAATGAGTGGCAGTGGAAGTTCCAAACAGCATTGCCCCCCAGGGTGAAATAAAGACATGAGACAACAGGCTTGGGAATAAACTTGGGCCACACTTTATCAACTTTAATCAACATACTATTAACTTAACTCTGAGAGGGGCCTGATGTAGTATGGATTGTAACCTGGACCCGTGGGGTCTCCCGTGACCCCTCCAGCTAGTCAGCTTTTGAGTGATTCAATATCCCCGGGTGCGCGGTCCCTGAGGCAGTAAATAAATAAAAATATATAAAATAAAATATATGTATATAAAAATAAAAATTACCTGATCCAGCCCGTGGGCCACCAAACCAGCCCGTGAGCATCGGACCCAATCCGTGGGTCACCGAACCAGCTTGCGGGCTGACAGGATATTTTTTTAAAAAATAAAATAAAAATATAAACAAAAAACACCAATCAGGCTACAGGTCGCCAATCCGGCCCGGTGGTGGCAGGAGGAAAAACCCCCAAAGCCGACCAGCCCGCACTACAGCCGGCAGGTGGGCCATGTGGTTGGCAGTAAAAAAATAATAAAACTAATAAAAATAATAAAAATAACCCAATCCAGCCCACAGGGCAGCAGGATTAAAATAAATAAATAAATAAAAACAAACACAAACAGTGGGGTTCAAAAGAAAAAAAAGAAAAAAAGAAAATGAACCTGAACTAAAACGAATTATATTTTTTTTTACAAAATCATTTCATAATTAACAAACTGAACTGAACCGGAAAATGGACCGAAATGAAACAAATCCCCATTTTTTGGTTCGTGACCATCTCTAGTGACGACCTATAAACAGCAAAACAAAAAGAATGGTTGTGCCTGAGCTGAGAAGTAATTTGATACATTTCAAAGGATGATTTTCTTGAAATCATATGCAATGCTTTTCACTAAAACAAAACAAAAACTTTGGGGGCATTGAGTCTTCCATTCATATATGTGATGCTAGAGAACCAGAAGCTTCTGCATGGGTACCCACTAGAGGAGTTGGAGCTTTGAAGCTCCAAAAAAAACTGTTTGGCCAATAAATGTGCCAACACAAAATGCCAGAATGGTGGATCGTGCTCATCTCTAATCAAGTCCAAGCCTCTATCAAACCAGGATTACTAAATTAGTTCTAAATGGAGGCTACTAGCTAAAACTGTAATTTAAGTTAATTACAGTTACATTTTGACATATTTCTTATGTTCTATTTCTTGTTTGACTAACACCCTTCACCCCATTTTATTGGAGTTAAGAATTGTTGGAGATTAAATACATAGCCGTACAGAGACAATGCTAATTTGGGAATTCAGCCCTTTGAAATGTTTACCTGAGCGCACTCCCCTCTTTGGAAAGGAAACATATCCAAACTAAACAAAGAAGAAAGCTTGTGTTTATTACAGAAACATACTTGGTATTGGAAAGATGACAAAAGTCCTAGTCCTAACTAATTAAGTTGGAATATTGGGAGCCATTATGGGTCCTTTCATCTTCAATAGAAAACAAGAGGAAGGTGTCTCCTCCTTGAAGGGACAAGAAAAAAGGGCCAAAAAGAAGGAATCTTAAGCAATCCTAAAAATAACTACATAATATTAATATCTTAGAATTGCAGAGCTGAAAGAGGTCCAATGGATCATAGAGTTCAGCCCCTGTTAGGGAGGCACAGTGGGGAATTGAACTTCCAAACTCTGATCAAGCAGCCAGATACCTAAACCACTGAGCTATCCAGTGATGACTGAAGGTTGAATGATGACCATCCCAATCAGAGCAGGTAAAGGACAGTCTGTTAAATCTGATGAGGTCCTCACTCTGCTCCTACTCATTCAAATGCATGCATCTTTTTTAGTATAACCCAGGTTGCACCCAGTCACTTCCAAAAAGCAGGTGTAAGGTGAATAGAGTTCTTGCTAATAACATAAGATACACTGACGACACTGTCCTGCTTGCAACAAGTCTGACAGAATTGCAAGGATTATTGGATTCTGTTGCTGTAGAAAGCAGTGTCACGAGATTGCGACTTAACGTGAAGAAGGCAACATGGATGGTTATCAGTAAAAATCAAAATGGTTCACAGAACCTTCTCAAGATCATCAATGATATATTTGAAAGAGTATTGTCTTATAAGCACGTGCTGTGCTATGTCAAAAATAACTGGAACCCTTCATGAGAAATCTGTTGTAGAATTGAACAAGCTAGAAATTCCTTCCAGAAAATGAGGAAAGTCTTGGCAAACCGGGACTTATATATCAGACTTCATACTTGAATACTTTGATCCTATGTATTCAGCATACTTCTCTATGGTGTTGAAACTTGGGCCCTTACAGACATATTATGCAGGAAGCTGGAAGCATTCAAAATGTTGATGTACAGGTTAATTGTGAAGATACCTTGGACAGCCAGAGTCACTAATGTGGCTGTATTACAACACATGAATGAAATGCTAGAAATCCTCAATACTGTAAAGAGAAGAAAATTGCAATATTTTGGTCACACAATGTGTTATAACAAATATCATCTGCTGCAGGTTATCATTCAAGGAAAAATAGATGGGAAGCATGGCCTGGGGCATAGAAGAACATTCTGCCTTAAGAACTTACGGCAATGGTCCGCAGTGAGCACAGCTGCTCTATTTACAATAGCTTTAGAAAGAAACCAGTTCAGGCTACTGATCACCAATGTTCTACAAGGACATGGCACTTGAATAAAAATGTCTTTTTAAAGCATTGTTTTTGCCATTGCAATATGTTCTCTGTACTGCTAATGTATGGTCTCATATGATATATTAACAGAAATATGATAATTAAACATACTTTCACATTAATTAGATAGTAGGTAAACTATTTGAAGATAATTAGAGCTCATCCATTTAGGTCTATGTAGTTATTCTCACTTGCTCCAATCTCTGTCGCCCAGTAAAAGAAAAATTATTATTTTTTAAACTTTACTTTTATGCCGCCTTTCTCCCCAAATTCAGATTGGATGCTGCAGTGTTTTATCTTTGGCAGGAATTTGAATAAACTTTTGGAATATATTTTCTCTTTGTTTAGCAAGCATTTCTTCCAAGTCATTGTATCTATATTTAAAGCACGGTAGAAAGCACAAACTGACAACAATCTCAAAATAAAGGGTAATTATAATAAACACCTTAACTGAATGTGCATTTGAAACTTTCATTTTAAAGTGGAGGGCTGTTCCACTGTTCTGTCCCATCAATGGGATTTCCTTTGTGGCTATTTAGTAATTCAACCTCAAGGACCAGCACCAGGTAGGAGACATTTCCGGCACCGCCATTAATGAACCGAACCAAACAACCAATTTTTTCATTTTGTTTCATTTCGTTCTAAAACCACTCAGGGGTTGTTTATTGTTTTGTTATGTAATGAAATGAATAACAAATAATGAAATGAACTAAAAGTTCATTTCGTGCCCATCTCTACTGTTAACTGCTATCTAGTAGCAAATGAACATTGTGACTTTTGCCTTCCTCCTCCATAACAAATCAACAGGATAGCATCTACTATATGCCCATGAATGCTATTAGTGACATTTCAGGGATGGGTGTAGGTTGTTAATTAAAGCCAAAGTTAACAACACAACAGAAGCCAAGATCTGGATTGTTCACATATAAATAAAAATATCGTGTGTGTGTGTGTGTGTGTGTGTGTGTGTGTGTGTGTGTGTGTGTGAGAGAGAGAGAGAGAGAGAGAGAGAGAGAGAGAGAGAGAGAGAGAGAGAATGTATTGAGCGAAAAGCAGAAAAATCAGCAGTCAAAATTGTTGCAAGTTTGTTATGGTGGCTGGATCCTACAAAACTGAAATGGACCTTCTCTTCTGTGTGTGCTTTAGCAGGCTAGGTTTTGAACAATGGATTACAGCTGGTGCTCTCTCGAGAATATACTGTTTTTACTGCTGCATACCTTTTGCTGTAAACTGGTTTTGTGCAGTTTGTGTGAAGAATGTGAAGGAAAAGTTATAATTAAGATAAGCTTCAATGAGAGCTAATCTTTTTGCATGGTTTTGCAATTACTAGAAAAAATGTTCTGTAATTATTTTAAAGTTAATGTAATAAACATTTATTTAATGTGGTACTTACTCATAACTATCTGGCTAGCCATACATATGCAAACACTTAATGAATGAATTGTTCTCTATACAGAGCCACCAATCCTTAAATAAATGTTTGTAGTCATGGTGTTAGAAATGTGACTATAAAATTTTATGACTAACAATATTAAGAATGAGTATGAGGGGCAGTATAAATTATTCCTACGTCACAAGCTTTGTTGTTCACAGACATTTGATAAACAGGTTGGTTGCACCAACCTCTGTCTTTCTTATCAGTGTCTGCTGAAGCAGAATTTCCACAGCTATCCACATTTTACTTAGATCCTAGGACAGAGGGTGTTTCCTCAGCCTATGAACCTTGGCCCATAGGTTTGGGAGCTGACATAATGAGAAGTAGAATGTTGGAAATCATCTTCTGACCTCTGTTGGTTCTGTTTCACTTGTCATTCTGACTGTTCTGCAAGAAGACTACATTGAGTATCTCAGGCAGTTATCTCAAGCTTAGAACAAAGGCAACTGGCTGGAGCAGGAGAGTATGCCTTTGTGGTGGCATTCTGGGATTGGCAGCACATGTGCGTTTCTCTTTGCTAAGATGTAGAGGTGGGATATACTCCCAAAGAGAGGAGACAGCCTGAGACATAACACAGTTTTGCAGGATTTCTGAGGTGTAGGCCTGTCCATGGTAGAAGGAATGAGCAAATTGTTATAAAGGTGTTGTCTGCCCAGCTCTTGCAAACTGTAGCCTGTACCTTCCTTTGGGGAGTTAATCCACCTTCTATCTTGCATTCCTCTTTTCTTACTGCCCTGAACCTTTCCCAGCATAAATGTCTTTTCCAGATAATTCTGTCTTCCCATGATATACTGCATGCATATGTACTGTGTATGTGTTTACTATAATAAGAAATAGTAGCATGAAACAGAAATAAGTAATGATAATAACATATTAAAATGCAATTCTTGAAATTAATGCTAATAATGGTAATATTAACAGCCTCGTAGTGCAGTGGTTAAATGCTTGTACTGCAGCTAAAGCTGTGCTCACGACCTGGGATTCAATCTCAGGTAGCCGGCTCATGGTTGATTCAGCCTTCCATCATTCTGAGGTTGGTAAAATTAGTACCCAGCTTGCTGGGGAGGGCAATGTGTAGTCTGCATATTGTAATTAAATTGTAAACTACCCAGAGATTACTTGAAGTGGTATGGGGCGGTATATAAGCAGAACACTTTGCTATATATAAGTAACAAGAATAATAGAAATTAGAGATGGGCATGAAATGAACTTTTTTTTCATTTCCGTTATTCTTTATTCATTCCATTACGTAACAAAACGACTAAAGACAATTGTGATGAAAATGGAATGAAACAAACAGAACCACGAAAATTGGGTTTGTTATGTTTCGTTTTCGTTAATGGCGACGCGCAATGAAATGAGCTTTTTTAAATGTTTAAAAACGCCCTGTACATCCATAAAAACGCAGCAATAATTATTTATACTGTCTGATAATACCTACCAGGGGGGTTGGGATCCTTAAAACGTGCATTTATGTCTTTTCTCAGATAGCTGTACTTTTTTCCTTTAAGGGGAGTTAGGGGATATCGAACCAAAATGGCTCCCAGGTGCCTAATTTTGATTTCTTGGGTATTAAAATGTCCTGGACATCCGTAAAAATGCAGCAATAATGCAATAATTATTTGAAATTATTACCTACCAGGGGGTTGGGATCCTTAAAACGTTTGTTTTTGTCTTCTCCCATCGTGATGTATTTTTCTTTTCCCTTTAAGGATGACAAAATGGATGTCACCAGCCACAAAATGGAGGCAAGCCATGTGATGGGATCATGTTCAACCAATAGCATGCCAAGGTTGCAGACTCTGCAGGTCTGGCAGCCACAGAGGATATAAAAAGCTCTGGCAGCCCACATCCTCCTTGCAGTCTCCGGTGGGAGTTAGGGTGGGATTGCTGTCTCTGTGACTCTAGCTTCAGTCCTTCAGCCTCTCTCTGTGTGTGCATGTGTACCTCTTGGTGAGTACCCTCCCTTGCCCCGCGGTGTAGTCACTCTGCAGCTGCCTTGCACCCTGGGCAACGCCCGCCGCTGCCTTTGCAGCCTCCCTGCGTACCTAGTCTATACTGTGTCTCTGACTGTATCCATTTTTTTTAGTGTTTTCCCTCTGGTCTGGGGTGTTGGGGGATGCCCACACAAGGAAATGCTTTAAAAATCGCGCAAAAAGCAGGTAGAAATGACAAACAAAAAAACGAAAAATGAAAATGAAATTTTCCAAAAATTCGCAAAAAATGGAAATGAACTGAAACGGACCTCTCAATGAAAAATGAAAAACCGAAATGCCATTTTTTTATTTGTGCCCATCTCTAATAGAAATGACAAAGCTACTTGAATGAGTAGTGAAACATTTTGATCTCACAAGAAAAGAAGTACAGTTGCTATGACTAAACTTCTGGATTACTTCCCCTGGACAACTGAGAATCTTCAGAGATAATGATAGCAATATTAGTAATAATACTTTGGGCATATCATGAGAAGGCAGGATTATCTAGAAAAGATAATTAAGATGGACAAGATTATGGGCAACAGGAGAAGACCAAATATGAGAAAGTTTGATGTTCTAAAATAAGGCACAGGCTTTGGTTTGCGGGAGCTTATCAGGGCTATTGAGAACAGCCTCATTTTCAACATTTTGTCTTCAGAGAAAGCTGAGCCTTGATTCAAACTATGAGACACTTGGTTGCCTTCTCTGTGAGAAGCAAAATGGATTAGGAATCCACAAATAAACTGAGAAGAACAACAAAGCCTTACAGGAACCCTGACCTGCCCCACACCGGAGCCTTAAACACTAAGAGAAGGGCCCCCTGAATGATCTTAAAAAGCAAATAGTGTTGGGTGTCATCAGCACACTGATTGTACCAGATCTTTAATTTCTAGATAGTCAATTTCAGGTTTTTAATGTGTATGTGGAGTAGTTTGTGGAATCATGAAACCCTGACACACTCCACAGACTAATGGTCAAGGTATTAAACAGGAGTCCCCCATGGCCATTACAGTTCAGAAAGTGGCACCACACAATGGGAAATCCCTGAAGCTGACTTCTTTTTTAATCAGCCCATCACTTCTTACCCAAACACAAAACAATTTTCAGTGATGTTTTTCAACAGGTGTGAATGGTAGTGAACACAAGAGGGTATTCTGCAGATTATCTTGACCACTGCCATTGGTATTGTCAACCCTCAGGCTTTTTTTTTAAACCATGTAAAGCTTAACACCCTTCTTCCTGATTGCCATGCGGGCATGATATTTTGCTGAAATACTTGACCATTTCCTGGCTTTATCCTGTACTAATCAGAACATCAGCACAATATTCCACATTTACTGTGCCCATGTTCTGATTAGTACAGGATAAAGGTTTTTTGAACAATTGATTTTACTTGTAGTTAAGATTAAAGTTCAGAAATGTAGAGAGGGTTTATGTTGAAATGTGTCGCCTACCCTTAAAAGCATTTCCTTAACAGAGTGCATCTGACAAACAGTAATGGTTTCAGGGTCAGGCCAGGCTGCAACATGCATGTAAATGGAGGTCAGGGCCTACAAACTGTTAACTCTTGAACTTGTCGCCTAGTAATGTTTAAGATGCAAAAATTGCACTTACATGCCCTCCTCCCCAAATAAAACTGTGTAGCAGTAATGGAGCTGGGAGGCTTTTGCTGATAAGTGAATTTGCTGACAAGTGAGGAGAATTCTGTCATGCATGTGACGGACACGCATTTCAGCTTGATAAGCAACAACCACAGCTATAAATTCCCTAGGCCTGGCAAAAGAACTCGTCCATGTTATTTTGAGGTAAAATATACCTACAGGTTTGGAGGTTTTAAGTTTTTTTTAGAATAGTTTGTGCTTCAAGCACTTAATTTTTTTAAATGATCTATATTAATATCCACAAATCCTGAATAATATATACTGTATTTCCAGCGGATATTGGTCCTAGAGAATTCAAGTTTAAACACTCAATATTATAATACTGTCAAAAACTACTTTGTGTGGCACAGAAGAGCCCTCGTAGATCCTACATATAGCAAATATACCTTGAAGACAGTGAATGTGTCATGGTCAACCACCAATTCTCTTAAATAATAGTTTGCTTCTTTGCTTAGATGAACAAATATGTAGCTGCTAACTTCCATGGTATAAGGCATTTGTTTAGCTTTGTATAATGTTCATAGTGTTTTCAGGCATAGGTCAGTTCTATCCCATGTCTATAAATAGCTGTAATGTAAAAAAATTCATCACAAAAGTTCGTAAGAATTTTTTTAAGCATGAAAATTTATGTATAGTTTTCTATGTAAACTTTCCTGGTATATGGAAATGCAACCAAAACTGCCTTTCTGTATCCGTGTTCCCTAAACTATATATATATGTTAGGGTGGATTCGGATTTCTTCCCGTGTAGAAATCTGGTTGTTTTGGCGACGTTTCGACGAGGTCTCACTCGTCATCTTCAGGCTGGTGTTCTGGCTTCTTTCTTCTTGAAGCAAAACGTGATCTCAGTTGAAGTCCTTCTATAAATACTGCTGGGGGTGTGTGGTTTGCTTGCTCTGTTGCTGATTGTAGGTTCGTTTGTTCTTTTGTGATCTGCTGTGTGGCTGAGGCGATCGTTAAGGGCTTAACTGCTGGTGGGTTAGATGGCTGTTTAGAGACATCATGTGTGGGTGAGGTGCTGGATGTGTGTCTATTAGCCTTTTGTTTCTTAACGACCTTGGTGATGGGTGTTCTGGCAGCATCCTGGGCTTTGGTGGAGTGGGGTCCTGTGTCTTGTGAATTCATTTTGGTCTGGCTGCGTGTCTGTGGTCTCTCAATGTTTTTTTGGCGTGTGTAAGTGTGCTCCATGTGGTGGCTGGAGTGGGGAGTAGCGGTAGATGGTGCAGTCGTGGTTTTGTGATTGGATGGTGGTTTCGTTTCATCTGTGGGAAGGGTCTGGGTTTGTGTTTGGTGTGGATGGAAGGTGGTGGCATCTTGTGTTCTTTTGGACCTGGTGTCAGTCTTTGTGACAGAGGCTCGTCTGTTGACCAGGGCTAGTTTCCAGATGTCAGGCAAGCGGGAGGTGTCATCGCGTTTATTCATGTTGTTTGGGTGTTTCTCTATTTCAATGGCTTCCATGATTATTCGACTGTTGAAGTGTTCAGTTTTGGAGATGAGTTTGGTTCTTTTAAAATCAATTTCATGACCTGTTGTTTTTATGTGCTGGAAGAGAGAGGAAGATTTTTCTTCTTTTTTGACTGCGTTCTTGTGTTCTGCGATGCGTGCACTTATTCTCCTGTTTGTCTGTCCGATGTATGTGGCTGGGCAGACTTTGCATGGTATTTCGTAGACTCCTTGGTTTTCTAGCTCAATCTTGTCTTTGGGGTTTCTTAAAATGTTGGCTATTTTTTGTTCGGTGCAAAAGGCTGTCTTGATATTGTGTTTGTGGAGAATTTTGCTTATTTTGTCTGTGGTGCCTTTGATGTAAGGGAGGAGGGCAGTGCCGTTGTTCTCTTCTGTTTCTTGGTTCTTGGGGGGTGTTTCTTTTTGGATTAGTTTGGTGATGGTGTTTTTTTGGAATCCGTTCGCAATTAAAGCATTCGAGAGAGTGTGTAATTCAGTTTTTAGGTGGTCTTTGTCAGCGAGGCGTTTGGTTCTGGAGATGAGGGTTTTTGCTATGGAGTTGATCTGTGCAGGGTGGTGGTGTGATTGTGCATTTAAGTAGTGGTTTGTATGTGTTTTTTTCCGGTAGATGGTATGTCCTAAGGAGCCGTCGGGTTTTTTGTAGATTAGGACCCCTCTCACCGGTCATCGCAAACCTATATATGGAACACTTTGAAACCAACGCGTTACAGAAGTCCGAACATAAACCCAAACTCTGGCTCAGATATGTTGACGACACCTTTGTTATCTGGCCACACGGGAAAGACAAACTGAACAACTTCCTCACACATCTCAACAGCCTACACCCCAAAATACAATTCACTATGGAAATAGAAGCCAACAACCAACTTCCCTTCCTGGACGTCCTAATCTACAAAAAACCCGACGGCTCCTTAGGACATACCATCTACCGGAAAAAAAAAACACATACAAACCGCTACTTAAATGCACAATCACACCACCACCCTGCACAGATCAACTCCGTAACAAAAACCCTCATCTCCAGAACCAAACGCCTCGCTGACAAAGACCACCTAAAAACTGAATTACACACTCTCTCGAATGCTTTAATTGCGAACGGATTCCAAAAAAACACCATCACCAAACTAATCCAAAAAGAAACACCCCCCAAGAACCAAGAAACAGAAGAGAACAACGGCACTGCCCTCCTCCCTTACATCAAAGGCACCACAGACAAAATAAGCAAAATTCTCCACAAACACAATATCAAGACAGCCTTTTGCACCGAACAAAAAATAGCCAACATTTTAAGAAACCCCAAAGACAAGATTGAGCTAGAAAACCAAGGAGTCTACGAAATACCATGCAAAGTCTGCCCAGCCACATACATCGGACAGACAAACAGGAGAATAAGTGCACGCATCGCAGAACACAAGAACGCAGTCAAAAAAGAAGAAAAATCTTCCTCTCTCTTCCAGCACATAAAAACAACAGGTCATGAAATTGATTTTAAAAGAACCAAACTCATCTCCAAAACTGAACACTTCAACAGTCGAATAATCATGGAAGCCATTGAAATAGAGAAACACCCAAACAACATGAATAAACGCGATGACACCTCCCGCTTGCCTGACATCTGGAAACTAGCCCTGGTCAACAGACGAGCCTCTGTCACAAAGACTGACACCAGGTCCAAAAGAACACAAGATGCCACCACCTTCCATCCACACCAAACACAAACCCAGACCCTTCCCACAGATGAAACGAAACCACCATCCAATCACAAAACCACGACTGCACCATCTACCGCTACTCCCCACTCCAGCCACCACATGGAGCACACTTACACACGCCAAAAAAACATTGGGAGACCACAGACACGCAGCCAGACCAAAGTGAATTCACAAGACACAGGACCCCACTCCACCAAAGCCCAGGATGCTGCCAGAACACCCATCACCAAGGTCGTTAAGAAACAAAAGGCTAATAGACACACATCCAGCACCTCACCCACACATGATGTCTCTAAACAGCCATCTAACCCACCAGCAGTTAAGCCCTTAACGATCGCCTCAGCCACACAGCAGATCACAAAAGAACAAACGAACCTACAATCAGCAACAGAGCAAGCAAACCACACCCCCCAGCAGTATTTATAGAAGGACTTCAACTGAGATCACACTCTGCTTCAAGAAGAAAGAAGCCAGAACACCAGCCTGAAGATGACGAGTGAGACCTCGTCGAAACGTCGCCAAAACAACCAGATTTCTACACGGGAAGAAACCCGAATCCACCCTAACATGCATACCTATACCCGTGAAAATCTACGAAAACAAATATCCGACCTCTACGGGGAGGAAACCTTCCAGCTGACCAGAACCCACGAGAAACTAGAAGTCCGAAGAGCCACCATCTTATGTGACATTGCATTCCTACGCAACTGCCGAGATAAAAATGTGATCCCCACAAGCTTCCAACTGAAATTCCACTCAAAAACCCCATCCAGCGAAAGGATCCTGAAAAGAACAGAACTAGCCCTAATCAGAAACGAACTACACAAGAAAAGATACCTACTAGATCAAACCAACAGAGACCTACTCACTCTCCACCTCAAACTCAGCAACAAAATCCACCCAACACTCTGGAACAAATCCAAGCAACTCGCCGCCTGGAGAGCTGAAACAGAGACCTCCCACAAGACAGACACACACACCAACAAACTCCACAAACTGGAAAAACGCCAGAAGCCCAACCCCCACAGCAGCCCATGAAACAAACAGTTCACAACATATCAGACAGGACACTCACCATCGCAGAGACCAAAGTCCTGTCCAAAGGATTCAACTTTGCAGTCGCCCCCAGACACATCCCCACTGAAAACATCATATGCGGAGTGGAAGCCAGCCTAACCAAAATCAACCCAGATGAAGCCAACAAAATCAGACTCGAAGTCACCAATATCCTCTGCTCCAGCAAACCACCCAGAAGCAATTTACACAAAGAAGAACAAAAAGCCCTCACCAACCTGAGGAAAGACAACAACATAATCATTCTCCCAGCAGACAAAGGCAATGCCACAGTGGTGATGAACACATCTGACTACCAAGCCAAACTATCCAACCTACTACAAGACCCTGCTTACATACCTTTGAACACAGACCCCACCACCTACCTGGAAAAAACCACCAAAGCCAAAATAAAAGCCTCACCCTTAAGTGAAGAAATCAAGCCAAGCATCATCCCCAGAGAGAAATCATCCAGATGCCCCAAGCTCTACGGCCTCCCCAAGATTCACAAAGAAGGAACACCTCTCAGACCCATAGTCAGCTCCATAGGCTCACCCCTACAAAACCTCGCCAAATTTCTTGCCAAACAACTCCAGCCCTATGCAGAATCCATCTCTTCATACGTACAAAACTCGTTCCACTTCATAGAAATTATAAAGAAACAAGACCTACAACCCAATGACCTACTCGTGAGCTTCGATGTTGTTTCGCTCTTCACACAAGTGCCCATTCAAGAAGCCTTGACAGCTATCCACAACAAATACAACCCCCCCAAGCACATCCTAGATCTGACCAACCACTGCCTAACCAACACATACTTCATCCACAATGGACAAAGATACAAACAGATAGAAGGAGCACCCATGGGATCACCCCTCTCACCGGTCATCGCAAACCTATATATGGAACACTTTGAAACCAACGCGTTACAGAAGTCCGAACATAAACCCAAACTGTGGCTCAGATATGTTGACGACACCTTTGTTATCTGGCCACACGGGAAAGACAAACTGAACAACTTCCTCACACATCTCAACAGCCTACACCCCAAAATACAATTCACTATGGAAATAGAAGCCAACAACCAACTTCCCTTCCTGGACGTCCTAATCTACAAAAAACCCGACGGCTCCTTAGGACATACCATCTACCGGAAAAAAAACACATACAAACCGCTACTTAAATGCACAATCACACCACCACCCTGCACAGATCAACTCCGTAGCAAAAACCCTCATCTCCAGAACCAAACGCCTCGCTGACAAAGACCACCTAAAAACTGAATTACACACTCTCTCGAATGCTTTAATTGTGAACGGATTCCAAAAAAACACCATCACCAAACTAATCCAAAAAAAAAACACCCCCCAAGAACCAAGAAACAGAAGAGAACAACGGCACTGCCCTCCTCCCTTACATCAAAGGCACCACAGACAAAATAAGCAAAATTCTCCACAAACACAATATCAAGACAGCCTTTTGCACTGAACAAAAAATAGCCAACATTTTAAGAAACCCCAAAGACAAGATTGAGCTAGAAAACCAAGGAGTCTACGAAATACCATGCAAAGTCTGCCCAGCCACATACATCGGACAGACAAACAGGAGAATAAGCGCACGCATCGCAGAACACAAGAACGCAGTCAAAAAAGAAGAAAAATCTTCCTCTCTCTTCCAGCACATAAAAACAACAGGTCATGAAATTGATTTTAAAAGAACCAAACTCATCTCCAAAACTGAACACTTCAACAGTCGAATAATCATGGAAGCCATTGAAATAGAGAAACACCCAAACAACATGAATAAACGCGATGACACCTCCCGCTTGCCTGACATCTGGAAACTAGCCCTGGTCAACAGACGAGCCTCTGTCACAAAGACTGACACCAGGTCCAAAAGAACACAAGATGCCACCACCTTCCATCCACACCAAACACAAACCCAGACCCTTCCCACAGATGAAACGAAACCACCATCCAATAACAAAACCACGACTGCACCATCTACCGCTACTCCCCACTCCAGCCACCACATGGAGCACACTTACACACGCCAAAAAAACATTGGGAGACCACAGACACGCAGCCAGACCAAAGTGAATTCACAAGACACAGGACCCCACTCCACCAAAGCCCAGGATGCTGCCAGAACACCCATCACCAAGGTCGTTAAGAAACAAAAGGCTAATAGACACACATCCAGCACCTCACCCACACATGATGTCCCTAAACAGCCATCTAACCCACCAGCAGTTAAGCCCTTAACGATCGCCTCAGCCACACAGGAGATCACAAAAGAACAAACAAACCTACAATCAGCAACAGAACAAGCAAACCACACACCCCCCAGCAGTATTTATAGAAGGACTTCAACTGAGACCACGCTTTGCTTCAAGAAGAAAGAAGCCAGAACACCAGCCTGAAGATGACGAGTGAGACCTCGTCGAAACGTCGCCAAAACAACCAGATTTCTACACGGGAAGAAACCCGAATCCACCCTAACATGCATACCTATACCCGTGAAAATCTACGAAAACAAATATATAACACCTCTCAGACCCATAGTCAGCTCCATAGGCTCACCCCTACAAAACCTCGCCAAATTTCTTGCCAAACAACTCCAGCCCTATGCAGAATCCATCTCTTCATACGTACAAAACTCGTTCCACTTCATAGAAATTATAAAGAAACAAGACCTACAACCCAATGACCTACTCGTGAGCTTCGATGTTGTTTCGCTCTTCACACAAGTGCCCATTCAAGAAGCCTTGACAGCTATCCACAACAAATACAACCCCCCCAAGCACATCCTAGATCTGACCAACCACTGCCTAACCAACACATACTTCATCCACAATGGACAAAGATACAAACAGATAGAAGGAGCACCCATGGGATCACCCCTCTCACCGGTCATCGCAAACCTATATATGGAACACTTTGAAACCAACGCGTTACAGAAGTCCGAACATAAACCCAAACTCTGGCTCAGATATGTTGACGACACCTT
Organism: Phrynocephalus guinanensis; assembly: GCA_037367245.1. Taxonomy (NCBI): domain Eukaryota; kingdom Metazoa; phylum Chordata; class Lepidosauria; order Squamata; family Agamidae; genus Phrynocephalus; species Phrynocephalus guinanensis. Next base: position 54,766,690 of record CM074735.1, on the reverse strand, counting down.
TGTTATCTGGGCACACGGGAAAGACAAACTGAACAACCTCCTCACACATCTCAACAGCCTACATCCCAAAATACAATTCACTATGGAAATAGAAGCCAACAACCAACTTCCCTTCCTGGACGTCCTAATCTACAAAAAACCCGACGGCTCCTTAGGACATACCATCTACCGGAAAAAAACACATACAAACCGCTACTTAAATGCACAATCACACCACCACCCTGCACAGATCAACTCCATAGCAAAAACCCTCATCTCCAGAACCAAACGCCTCGCTGACAAAGACCACCTAAAAACTGAATTACACACTCTCTCGAATGCTTTAATTGCGAACGGATTCCAAAAAAACACCATCACCAAACTAATCCAAAAAGAAACACCCCCCAAGAACCAAGAAACAGAAGAGAACAACGGCACTGCCCTCCTCCCTTACATCAAAGGCACCACAGACAAAATAAGCAAAATTCTCCACAAACACAATATCAAGACAGCCTTTTGCACCGAACAAAAAATAGCCAACATTTTAAGAAACCCCAAAGACAAGATTGAGCTAGAAAACCAAGGAGTCTACGAAATACCATGCAAAGTCTGCCCAGCCACATACATCGGACAGACAAACAGGAGAATAAGCGCACGCATCGCAGAACACAAGAACGCAGTCAAAAAAGAAGAAAAATGTTCCTCTCTCTTCCAGCACATAAAAACAACAGGTCATGAAATTGATTTTAAAAGAACCAAACTCATCTCCAAAACTGAACACTTCAACAGTCGAATAATCATGGAAGCCATTGAAATAGAGAAACACCCAAACAACATGAATAAACGTGATGACACCTCCCGCTTGCCTGACATCTGGAAACTAGCCCTGGTCAACAGACGAGCCTCTGTCACAAAGACTGACACCAGGTCCAAAAGGACACAAGATGCCACCACCTTCCATCCACACCAAACACAAACCCAGACCCTTCCCACAGATGAAACGAAACCACCATCCAATAACAAAACCACGACTGCACCATCTACCGCTACTCCCCACTCCAGCCACCACATGGAGCACACTTACACACGCCAAAAAAACATTGGGAGACCACAGACACGCAGCCAGACCAAAATGAATTCACAAGACACAGGACCCCACTCCACCAAAGCCCAGGATGCTGCCAGAACACCCATCACCAAGGTCGTTAAGAAACAAAAGGCTAATAGACACACATCCAGCACCTCACCCACACATGATGTCTCTAAACAGCCATCTAACCCACCAGCAGTTAAGCCCTTAACGATCGCCTCAGCCACACAGCAGATCACAAAAGAACAAACGAACCTACAATCAGCAACAGAGCAAGCAAACCACACACCCCCAGCAGTATTTATAGAAGGACTTCAACTGAGATCACGCTTTGCTTCAAGAAGAAAGAAGCCAGAACACCAGCCTGAAGATGACGAGTGAGACCTCGTCGAAACGTCGCCAAAACAACCAGATTTCTACACGGGAAGAAACCCGAATCCACCCTAACATGCATATATATATATATATATATATATATATATATATATATATATATATATATATATATATATATATATATATATATATATATATATATATATATATATATATATATATATATATATATATATATATATATATATATATATATAATTTGCTAGAAAATTGAATAATGAAATTGGAATCAAGGTATAATTGTATTTCACTTCATATATTCCTTCTGGAAAATTTAATTAGATTGGCCTATATTAAAAGGTGAACTTCCTCAAGCTCTTCCCTTGAAGCCCCCAACAAATTTGCCCCCTGTACCCCAAACCTCTCCAAATTTGGAGGACTTAAAGGAAAGAGTCCAAGAAAGATATCCACCTAATTTGGTGCCTCTTGGACCCAGGGGACCCGTTTTATAGAGTAATGATTCAGTTCATTACTGGTTTGTTTTGTATTAATTTTTTTAAAAAAATGTTTATAAAAAAAGTAACAAATCACGAGGGGATGAAACAAAATGAAATGTAAAACACAATTTTTCCATTTTGTGCCCATCTATATTAATCAAAACATAAAGGCACAAGATTTGACTAGAAGCTGGTAATTTGTATGTGTGTATGATTTTTTGTATGATATATGTTTCTTTTTGCTACATGCTATCCAAATAAATTATTATATTTTCATGTGTATGAGTGCATGTTATACAGGCATTTTTTCTTCTTCCTGACCATGGGACCCGCTGCATGTTATATTCATGGTGGCATCATAATCCTTTCAGTGCTAAGAACCCATAAAGGTCTTTATCTGCCCATGACATGGCTACAAAGATGGCCAAACTTTCAACTTATGGGATGTAGTTGTTTTATCTTTCTCAGGAAGAACACCATGTGTAAGATAGTGTCTCAGAAGATAGTAACCACACACATTTTGAGATAAGAAAAAAAGATCTCTGAGTGCATCTCCGTCTAGGAATTTGCATCCATTATCAGATCTGAGCTCCTAGCTTTTTCATATAAAATCCATTGCTGGCTCTCTTTTCTTTTCCACTCTTGCAGCTTTATTTTTTCCATGATGTTCTTGCACTCATTAAACATTTAGGAGCCAGCAATGCTTAGTTTAACTTGGTTCAAACTAAGGATGGACTGTTTGTTTTGGAAGCAGTATGTTCCGAAATGACCCACATGAGCCCAGGTGCTTTTTGGAAGGCTCCAAAATGCAAGCAGCCAATCACTTACCTTCCTGCATGGTTGTATTGAGTTAAAGTCCAATGAGGAAGAAGTCTCCTGGCATCACCTGTCCTTGCTGGTGCTGGCCAATCAGGAAATGTGCAGGGGGATGCACCATCCCACGTCACTGTCTGATTGGCCAGCACCAGGGAGAAGAACAGATGATGTCAAGTGACGTCTTCCTGGTTGGAGTTTAGCCTGATTCAACTGTGCAGGAAGGTAAGTGATCGGCTGCTTGCATTTTGGAGGCTTCTGAACAGCACCTGGGTTTGCATGGGTCATTTCTGAATGTGCTGCTTCCAAAATGAACAGCCCATCCCTAGTTCAAACCATCCAGCTGGCAATCAGTAGATCTCAGTCCACCTTTAGCCCACACTTGTGTAAAAGGATTGTGTTTCCTTACAGGGTACATGGTGTAAATGATAATGAGACAGATCCAAAGGCAGCCCTAGGTGAGTGAAAAGCAGATCTGTGCATGTAGGAAAGATGCAACATAACTATCGTTATAATTTGCTGTTCTCCTTCCAATGCGCAGCTAAGCTGGTGTGGAGAGGGGGTGGGAATGGTGAGTACAGTATTAAAAAGCTCCAGTTGATAAGTGACTTCTTGGAATGACTTTATGTTACCGAGAATCATTCTGTGTTGCTTAGTAAAGAAAGAAAATATTAAATTCGTCTGCATCTGAAAATGTCAAGGAGAAAGGTACTTCAGGTACAATGCCATGCCCTAGAAAGTGTTTACTGAATGTGTTTTTTTTTCCATAGAGGCATCGGAGAAGGATAGCATTTAAATTCTCATTATACTGTGTGTCACTTACCTGTTGACTACATATGCCACATCATTCATGTTAGTCTTCTTGAAGTCTATGTTGTTGTGTCCTTACAGTCGTGACTAGAGATGGGCACGACTTAGCGGTATTCCCGTTTCCGTTACTCGTATCCGTTACTCTACGGAAACGGAAACGGGAATTACTCCACCAGAATTCGAGCTCGAACCGACGAACGAACAATTTGGTCTGATTTGTCATGCTCGTTACTTGCATCGCGCAATGCCAAGCGGCACAGAAAAAAGTTTTTAAAAGTTAAAAAAAAACCCGATTCCCGGCTCTAAAAGTAGGCGAAAACTGTCTGAGGGCACCTACCAGGCCAGAAGGGTGTTTTATTTGGGGGGGGTTCCCCACCCCCTCTCCTTGGCTATTGCTATTTCTGCGCTGCTGGTACCAGGCTAGGAGGGCGCATCCATTTGCCATGCAGTGCGGGGGATCTAAAATGGCGACCGCAATATTTTTTTTGAAATCGTTGCCCAAAACCCCACCAAAGCACCACAGAAACATGCGAAAATTAGCTATTTTAAATGTTTGAATTTTTACAGTAGCAGCAGTGGGTTTTTCTTGCAAAAACAGTCTCCTTTTATTTTATTTTATTTTATTTTATTTTATTTTTTTACACCTGCACATTCGCAATGATGGGCTCGCCCATGGGAGTGGACCATGCAAAGTTTTGGAGCCATTCCACCAATCGCATGGCCAGGTTTTGCTGACTGTACCAGGCTGGGAGGGCACATCCATGTGCCATGCGGTGGGGGGGGGATCCAAAATGGCGACTGCAATATTTTTTTTGAAATCGTTGCCCAAAACCCCACCAAAGCACCACAGAAACATGCGAAAATTAGCTATTTTAAATGCTTGAATTTTTACAGTAGCAGCAGTGGGTTTTTCTTGCAAAAAAGTCTCCGTTGATTTTATTTTATTTTATTTTATTTTATTTTACACCTGCGCATTCGCAATGATGGGCTCTCCCATGGGAGTGGACCATGCAAAGTTTTGGAGCCATTCCACCAATCGCATGGCCAGGTTTTGCTGACTGTACCAGGCTGGGAGGGCGCATCCATTTGCCATGCGGTGGGGGGGGATCCAAAATGGCGACCGCAATATTTTTTTTTAAATCGTTGCCCAAAACCCCACCAAAGCACCACAGAAACATGCAAAAATTAGCTATTTTAAATGCTTGAATTTTTACAGTAGCAGCAGTGGGTTTTTCTTGCAAAAAAAAGTCTCCGTTGATTTTATTTTATTTTATTTTATTTTATTTTATTTTTTTACACCTGCACATTTGCAATGATGGGCTCGCCCATGGGAGTAGACCATGCAAATTTTCCACCAATCGCATGGCCACTTGGCCAGGTTGACCACAGAGACTTCTGGGATGTGCCAATTGGGCATAAACAGCCCACTAATCGTAGCCCAAACCCGAACCCTAAGCCTAACCCATACGCCAGTACACTGTCCTTCTAAGTGGGTCTGAGAGGCACCCAGAGGTGCATCCCAATACTCACCCTAATCTCACCCATAACTAGCCTAACCCTAGCAGTTGCGCTAAGCCGTCTTAACCCTAAGCCAGATCTACTTGCATTGCACTACATGCAAGTACGTGAGACACAGCGGGTGCAAAGAGTCTGCCAGTCCATCACTTGTGGCTCTGGCTGACTCCTGCAGCTCCCTCCAGGAGCCCGCTACCCCCTCCCCAAACCAGTACTAACGACAACGGGGAAAAAATGAACCGACTAATTTTTGCAAACTTTCACGAAAAACGGAAACGAGCCGAAACGGAACCGGCCCGACTAACGACAACTCGAAAAAATTTTTTCCAAGTCGTGCCCATCTCTAGTCGTGACCAACTCTCTGTGACCCCATGTCCATGGAGTGGTTTGCCAGGTCCTACTCCAGGTGCCTACAGCACCTGGTATTCCCTGAAGGTCTCCGATCCAAGTACTAACCAGGGTCGACCCTGCTTAGCTTAGGGCATCGGATGTGCTTAGGGCATCTAGGCAGCTTGCCTACAAATCTGAAAAAAGTACATTACTAGTCACATCTGAAATTCATCATTATCTCCATCAACAATAACCTTGCAGATATGGAAGGGGCCCTATGGATCATCAAATATAACCCCTGTTGAGGAGGCACAGTGGGGAATCAAACTCCTAAACCATTGAGCTATCAGGAATGTTACCTTTTCAGGCTACATGCTAGTTGTGAGATTCTGAGAGATCAGAGGATTCCGGTATTTCTGAAGAAATCTTGCCACACGTTGTTTACAGACAAGACAAGGCCTTCTCAGTACAGCCAGATAACCCACTGTGAATACTCCAGTCTTCGTAGGAATTTTCACCTCCAGAGTCAGGATAGGGGCAAGGTGCACATTTGGTCTCAACATCTCTTTTATCCTGTGCAAAATTAGTGCTTTCCCCCCATGCATGCATATTAACATATGAGCACATAGAGCATGTGTGAAAAGGCAAGACTAGTGGTCAAGAAGCTATAAATAATTTCAGTATCACTGAGGCCCCTATCCCACATCCCTTTAAATGCAGATTTAATTTTGTAGATAAACCATGTCAAAAAATGCCATCCCCATGGCCACTGGGCTTTTTGGAAAAAACAAAAAAACCTTAAGCGAGGTTTCCAAGACTTACCAGAGAGGTAGGGAATTGTTTGCCTCACTTAAAAAATCCACCTTTTAAGGAGGCAGATGTTGTGGGACCACGTAGATGATGCGGTTTTCTTTTTCTCTTCTTTTACTTCATAGCTCCGACAGGCTGTTCTTGGAGCCGATCAAGCACTGGATTTTGTTTTTTTTTACTTCCCCCCACACCTAGCACCAGTCAGCTGGCTGATTGTCAGCTGTTTTTTTTTAACTTCCCTCACCCATAGCACCGGCTGGCCATGGGGCTGAACTGTAATTAAAAAAAACCTTTGTACGTGGGAACTGCTATCCCACATATTCAGTCACATGATGGGAAGAAGAGGAAAAGCCGGACCTTCTGAAGCTCAGGATCTTCCCCAGGTGAGATAGCAGCCTGAGAGAGTTAACATAAGAAGGCAACATTTAGCATATTCTGCCCCACCTCAAAAATGAGTTCCAACTATAAGCATGAGTCCTGCAAACTTGCAAAATCCTTGTGAGACCAACAGAAAACATTCTTCCCATTTTGCAGCAAGGAAACATATTTTTCTGCTTTCTCATTTACTGCACAAGGACAGATCAAGTCAAGTCAGGATCAATATCCTGCCCCAGAAGTGACCTTTCCAGTGTTCTGACAGCTGCTGTGAACAACTACTAAACATTGGATACAGCTGAGGTTGTGCTTTTGGCTTTGAGTAGCACTCTTCCTCAATGGCCTGTGAAGAACCTCCCTCAACCAGACCATCAGGGTTCAGTGAGCAGAGTGGTAATGGGGTATAATGAAGTGATAGTTGTTCTTATAGAACCCATCCATAATGCTTGCTTGCTTTTCATTGATATAGAGTTATTCTCTCCAAAGAGACCAAGGATGGCACACAACACAAAGACAGTACATACATATAACACACAGCAATACAACACTCCATATAAATGAAAATAGTAAATAACTCCTAATAATAATCTAGATAACATTATCTTATACACAGTGACATAATTCAATGCACACCACATAAGTGGTGAAATACCAGTTCCTAGCCTCTGAAGGCTTGCTGAAATTCCACTTTACAACTTTTATCTTTGGCTTTAAGGCTGAGGGTATTGCAAATAAATGACCCTCTCAGTTGCCTCATAAGGAATCCCCTACTGTTCCTTGCAGGGTTTGTCAGAGTCCTGGAATGTTCTGTTTTAAAAAGTATGCAATTATTATTTTGAGGCAATAAAGTTGATTTTATCCTTGGTTAGATAATTTGTCAAGCTGTGTGTTATTAATGCACTATGTTGTCACCAGAATGCCAAAAGACAATTGCTATATAGGCAAATGTTCTGTAGCTACCAGTCCCAATCATGTACCTTGAAAGCACAAAACGATGTGACCCTTGTCAATAGGATTTATAATTATAAGATAATGACACCAAGCATGAAATGTATTCTATTAAAATGCTTCCTCAAAGGGCTTCAAATGCCTTTAAAAAGTAGCTTTTGGAAATAACTAGACGTCATTTCTTATACCAGAACAGTTGTATTTTAGCTAATAATTTTTTATCAACTATAATTGTTTTAAATTGTATTGTGATGTTTTTTGGTGTACATTGATTGACTTTATTATTATTTTGTTTTATTTGCAATTGTTAACTGTTGATTTGTATTTGTTGCAAATGGCCCAGAATGACCTTGCCATCAAATGGGCAGTATATACATTACATTAAATAAATAAATAAATAATAACAACTGCATATGCTATTTTTGAAGTGTAACTTGCAGTAGTTAAAATGCTTATTATCCATGAATTACTAAATTACACGTAACTATATTTTATACATGTTCAATTATTGGCTTCCTATCCTGTTTTATAAGAGAACAAGACTATTTGGCCATAAGAGAAAGAACAGAAGAAAGAAAAAACAAACAGTCCAGCCATTAAATCCCATTTATCCTCATGTCTTGCAGTGTATAGATGCTGATTATAACAGGGGTCATTTAATAGCAATCTTCCAACTACAATCAAAAGGAGTCATCAATAGAAGGGCTACCTTTGTAGACATGATTTTTTTAAAAATAAAGGCTCAGAAGTTCTTAATGTGTTTTTTCTGCCCCTTTTATACTGATTATGTAGACAGGTACTGCTACTGCTTTGCATTGACTACTTAATTAAGAAATTACTTATGCCACAAATCAGAGTGGATAGAGACATGAGAGGAGTACATTACAAAAGATGCCATTTTTGGCAGTGATGTTGTCTATTTTTCCATTTATAGGTGAAGGAAGAGATGGCGAATTTTGTAGTGAAAAAGGCAAGAGTGGAACCGATCCTTCTCCTAGGCTGGAGGGTGGAAATAATGTGGTTAGGATGCAGTCACAGTGCTTGATTATGCACAGAAGCTCCCCCCCCCCGCGCTTAAAAAAAAAGATTTTTAGAAACTTCTCAAATGATCAGAACGGTTTAGACTTCAGCCTCAAAAGTTTTCAGAACTGGGGGAAATAAGGAAACCATGTCCTCTCAAATACATGAGCTTTTAAGACACCCACCCCCAATTTATTGCTAAAGCATTCACAATGTAATAAGAATGTGCAATGCAGAATGAGAATGTAGATATTGTAGCAGATTGTGGGAAGTTGGTCCATGCTGAGCTGTTCTTGCATCTGAATTCCACATATTGGTATCCAAAGTTACAATTGGATGTAACAGCTGGGGTAAAAGCAGAGGGAGAAATTCATCTCTACTCCACCTCTGCTTTAATATTGGTCCTCTCTGTGAATGTGCTTTCTCAGTTCCTAAAAAATAACTAAATCTAATAATGGCATACATAATGTAAAACTATTTCGGCACAGCCCATCTGGAGGTTTCTTTGGAAATAAATGCATTCTCTGCAAGATTTTCAATCATTTTAGTAGGGATAGCTGAGGAGAACCCAAAGTTTTACACCCTTTGACAACTGTGTTTTTTGCATAAATAATAGATAAATAAAGAAACAGACCTTATTTACATATGCAAAATGATAATGTGTCCTCCTGTAATATATTGGATTTCTGCATTTACAACTATATGCAGAATTGTGGCATTATTCTATGTTTTACATGGTTTCACCATGCAACTTCCATGCAAGTAGTACAGGTAGTTCAATCAATCAAAATATTGGCATTAAACTAGACATATAAAGTCCTGACAATATAAAATAAGCACAACCAAATTACAATGAGGATCTTCATAAGGAGTCATCCTTACAAATCACAATTGCTAGGCATTTAGCTACACACACAGTCAACTTTTGTTGTTTTTCAGCTAACAGAAGTCAGGTTAGGCTCTCAGGGCAACCTGAGAAGTTAGAAATGACAGGATTCAGTAGTAGTTGGTGGGGCTGGTTGAATTTTCGGCAGGAGAGAAGAATGTGTATGATTGAATCTGGTTCAACTAAACAGTGTTTACACAGTCAATTCTCAAAGGGAATATTGTGAAATCTGCCAGATAGAAGTAGAAGGGAAGATGTTGAATCTAGCTACCATGAACACCCTGCTCCATAATGGACTAGTAAGGTTGGAAAGAATTTCTCCACAGTTAGTCAGAGAATCCAGGTTAATATGAATTGAAATAATTTTGGAGCTAATAAGGAAGCTCCAAGCGGTAGTGTAAGAATCTCTTAATAGATCAGTCAACAGAGTTTGGGATGATGTTTGAAAATGTAAACAAAGCCAAAATTTAATAGTAGATAGCCAAGCAAGGGTATCTGGAAAATGTTCACTTAATAATGTTGCAACTCTGATTGCATTCGGAACACCTAAGATTTTGCATAGAAAGGAGGGAGCTACGCGATCTAATTAATAATTAACTGCTGCAATCCATACTGGGGCCCCTAAAAGAGGATAATTAATGATTTTAGCCTGAAAAATCTGGAGTACTGCAGGAACATATAGATGACCACAGAGGAAATGAAAATGAGGTATTGCAGAGAATTGGTTCATAAATGGTTGCCACATTACAGTAGTAGGACCATGTTAATTTATAGTGAAGTAATAAGCCTTAATATCAAAAATATTTTACTTGTTCAATTGGCATTCCATTAATTTTCCAACTGGTGGGCTTCCAAGATTTAGAAAATATAAGAATCTTAGATTTATCAGTATTAATGGTTAAGTCATTCTTGGAGCAATACATTGCAAAGGCTGAGAGTAGTTGTAAAGCACCTGATTTAACAGTAGATAGGAGAACAGTGTTGTCAGCATACAATAGTAATGGAACAGAAGATTAGTTCATTTTAGGAGCTAGATGTTTGAATGTGGTGATGTATTCCGATAGGTCTGACATAAATAGGTTGCAAAGAATGGGAGCAAGGACACAGCCCTGTTTGAGACCTTTGAGGATTGGTATAGCTTTAGTCAAAAGACTTTTTTTATTAACCTGAATTGACCCAAATATTAACCTTACAAGTATTTTTTCTGTTTCCAAAAGTTTCAGTGGGAGTTTCTTGGGGGCAGCAATGGATGATGCACACTAGTCTATTAACCTAATTAGTGTGCATAGCATAAATCATTGCAATTATTAAAATAAGATCTAAATTTAGAATTCTGGAGCTGGCTGGATAGCTCGATGGTTTAGGTATCTGTCTTTGGAGCCAGAGGTTAGGGATTCCCCATAGTGCCTCCTGTGAGTAGAGGCACCCTGTGTGGCCATGGGCAAACTTCACAGTCTTTGGGTGCCTCCTGAAGAATGGAATGGTAAGCCACTCTTGGAGTATTGTCTACTGGGAGAAGAGTCATAATAGTTCCTAATAATATTTTATAAGCATTTGGAAACAATACTGTTTTCTTGTTTTGTACTATGCTGCCCATGCAATGTTCTGTTGGATTTGGATATGTGGGTGTGACAGGATGGCATCTGTCATCTTATTGTTTCTTTCCAAATCCATGCATGATTTGGATTATGTTTTATATTACATATGTCCTTTTAATCCATTGACTAAAGGAGTCTTTTGGGCATGTGTGAAATGCATATCTTTTTCTATGGCCACTTTCTAAATGCTTGCACACTTTTCAGACATGAATGCAGACTTCCTCTTTTGTGTGGTTTCCAGAGTGCAACTTACTTTTGTCATGCACCACCAGAACCTGTAGTTCTGGAAACTGGACAGAGATCCTTGTGTATGAAGCAAATACAGTAGGCAATTGTGCAGGCTAACAATTTAAGAGAGATATTGAAGAGCTCAAGAAGGCACATTAGGGCCACGCAGGATTGATCTTATTTTTAAGCCTTTCCCAACAGCTTTGTTTATGATGGATTAACCCTATCACAGTAAGTATATTCCTGGGGAAAGCTGGGATTCAATGCCACCACTTAATCATTCCTTAGGTATAAACGTTAGAAACCTCTGTTTCTTTGTCAGATTTGCCCAAATGCCTCTTAATCATATCATGATGGACACCAACAGTTCTGCAACATTAGACTTGTTCAGGCCTCCAACCCCTAAATTGGAATTGTACAATTAAACCTAAGACACCAAACATACCTGCTGTGATGCAGCAGGACACTCAATATTTATTCCACCTTCTCATTTTCACTTGTTGCATCAAGCCGAGCTCCAGGCGTACTTCACTGTGGTGAAAGAGGGTATTGTACAGCTAGGCATCAAGTTGTATGGTTTTGTATCTGACCAGTATCCAAAACAATTCCTTTGTTACCTAAGTTAACCTTTCATGGGTGATTAGGCATCTTGCCCTCTGATGAGTACTTTTTGTGCTAAATCTAGATTTAGTCTGAGTAGATCCACTAAAATTAATGGCTCATAAATTCATTCATATATAATCCAGTTTTTAAAAGTTCCTCACAGGGAGGGAGTGTGGTTTTTACTGGACTCTTCTGTTCTTCAGAAGGCAAGTCTTTACCAGATGGTTGTCACTTATGACAATGAAGGAGCTGTCAACACAATAATAGCTTCATTTGTTCGAATGCAGCCCACTTGACTATCATTACTCATGTATAAAATGTCTCAATTTTTCAGAGCACTGTATAGAAATCTGACCCAACACCAAAAGGCCACATCTGCCCAAGGCTGACAATCTAGTAGATACAATAAAAACAAAAGGAGGAGCAAGTAGAAAATCAAGGAAATTCAGACTCCAAGATGACATACAAATGAAGATAAATGGTGCACCAGATACCACATTGATGAAATAAATTAAAATATCTATTTCCTCTCATATGAATGATGCATATTTATTCAAGGGTTTATACTTTATACAAAGAAGATGGCGAGAACCCACTTCTGAAAAGAAAAAAATTAGGCACAATTGGCTATCATTTTTAATAATTATTTAATAATTAGCATTTAACATTTTTGATTGTTTTCCTCTTAACAAAATATTAATACATTGAGGGATACTGAAGCTTCTCAAGGGGGGGCAGTTGGGTACTCCTTTTGGGTACTAATATTTTCTACTTAATTTAAACACCCCCTCTCTTGATCATCAGCTCTTGGGTCACCTGATCTCCAAGATTTCTCCTTTATGAAATATTACATTGTGGGTAAATAATTCAATAACAACCAGTGAGTGAGGAGCTTGTTTTGGAAAATGTATGTAGTTATTCCTTTTGTTAGCCAAGAAAAAGCCTAAAGAAAATAAAGAACTGAAAGTTGTACCAGGTATTAGTTGATAGGGTCACAGTTCTCTGGCTTAATCTCAAAGGACATGACAAACTTGGTTATAGTCCTTGGAAGACCTCTTCTTCTTGAAGTTTTTTTTCTTTCTTTAAGTAGAGGCTCCACAAGTACTATCCATCACCACAGTAAACTTCCATGGCAGAGCAGGGATTTGAAGCCAGCTCTTCTGAATCCTAGTCTATCAGTCTATTCACTACTTCGCATTGGCTTCTGACAAGCCACCTGTTTTACCTGTAGAGACTCCAAACTTGCAAAGAATTTTCCTCTGATTCTCCTCTATAATCTCTCCAGGTTTGGTCAAGATTGCGTTTTCCCAACCAGTTTCTAAAGGCCACTTTCACGGGAGGGGTGGGTGTGGGTGTGGGTGTATAACTCAGATATCTGAAAGCAAATCTGCAACAAACCCGGAGGTATTGTAGATGGGAGTTGACAGAAGCATCTCTACAAATTTAGTGACTCTAGGTGCCTGGGGGTGCACTATCCTGAGGGAACCTCTTTTGGGTACATAGCTGAGACATCTCAACCCCAATCTTAACCAAAATTACAGGGCTTGTAGAGAAACATCAGAGGAAACATTCCTGTCAGTTTGGGGTCTAGATGCCAGTGGGGCTTTTTATAGCACTTTAAAGTGGAGACAAATCAATTTGTTACTTAATTGCTAGAAATTCATTGACTTGTTGATTTGTCAGCCCTGATGAATCACGAATTGTGACAAATAGCAATTTTTAATTATTTATCCCCATCTCTTATTCTGACATAAAATCCATTACTTTATGGGTCAAACAGACCAATCATCATCCATCTGTGTTTTTTAAAGTATTATTTTTAAAATAACTATATTTTCCTGTTAAGTATTGCTTTTGTTGATTTGCTCTGTGCAGCACTCACACACTCCAGTAAAAGACTGAACCTGTAAGCAATGGAGCCATCCACAATAACATAAGTAGTACAAGGCAATGATCAGGTGTTGCATATTGTATTATACATTATATATTATGTCCTCGAAAATAGGATTCCCGGCCATGTATCAGCATGGAAATCAGAGTGTAGCTTCACTGGACTCTTCCTTGTAAGCCCCCAAATTTGGAGAGGATTGGGGATCAGGGGGCTAAGTTATTAAGCTCCAAAGGGGGTACCCCTAGGAAAAAATATTTCTAATTGAATCAGGATTCGGAAGTGAAGTTGCTAATCACTCGCCATGGGGTGGGGAGATATTGTAGCTTTCTGATTCAATTAGAAAGATTTTTCCCCAAGGGGAACCCCCTTTGGGGCTTAATAACCCAGCCCCCTGAGCCCCAAACATCTCCAAATTTTTTGGTCTTACTGGGAAGAGCTTGAAGAAGCTCCCTTGTCATTTCGTCTAGGATGAATCATTTCATTCCTAGAGGAAAAATGACATTTTATTTCATTTTGTGATAAAATGCATCCTACTGTTTTATTACGTAACAAAGTAATTTGTTACATAAAGCAAAAAAGAAACAGCATTTTGTTTTTCATTTTTGTGCCCATCTCTATTTGTCACCTTTGATGAACCATGAATTGGGATGAGATTGTATTTTGGCAGTTCATCCCCCTCTTTAATAAGGAACTTAAGTATATTTCACCATGTTAGCTTAATCCTTTGCATATGGAGAATATTTATGTAATGTAAACACAGCCATATACATTAATTACACAAAAAGTTATATTTCTTGGTAGATATGGAAATAAAAGCATGTATACTTTTTTTTTTTGAGATGAACACCAAAATGTGCATGGCATATAAAATGAGGGGAGGGGCACAGCTACTGCTTGAAAATAATGCCAGTGTTTGAAGGTAAAACTATTTTGTGGATATTTTTATCTCTTCCTGCTTAGTTCCTAGTTTGTTGATGGGGATGGGGCTGTTACAGAGAACAGGGAAGTCAGAAGAGATGGAAGTGTGTGAACAGAATACTCAGTTGACCAGATAGAAGTGGCAGACCTATTTCAGAGTGCTAGAAAGAAATGGAAATTCTGTCAGGGACCGAAATCTATGGTGGCAGAGGATGTCTAGCCACTGTCAACAACAATGTAGAGACCATATAAGAAAGAAGCAAGGGAATAAGTCCTCGATTTGTGCTGAAGAAAATGCAGCAATCCTATTAAACTTTCATGAGGGCTTCAGCTGGATATATTTCAGAACAAGCAGTATCTTGGGGATCGTGGGCAAAAGAGTGGGTGAGAAGAAGCGGGCTTATGTTAGCTCTTTCTGTTGGAAATGCACTCTGTACCTGGATTGAACTGTTGGAAGAACAACTAAAATATCTTGCAGAATTCCTGTGGTTTGGGATAAGAGGGGAAAAGACAGCTTATTGTAAAACAGAATATTACCTTTGGAATTGTACATGGACATTTTAAGGCAATTTGGAATACAAGCAGATAAGCAATAAATGTTAGAACCCCACTGTACATTGGCAGAACAGCTTATCTAAAATTTTATAGGATGATCCCTTTGCTTGTTCCTTTTTTCTCTCCTCCCTTTTCCCCATCAGCGACAGCTTTCCTACCCCTGATATCCTATTTTGAATGAACCCAGTTTCTTAAAAACAAACAAAAAACACTTGTGGAGATTTGAGGTGGAAACAAAAGAGAATGCTCCAATATAACTGTTGTAGAATCCTGGAGGAAGTCTGAGACCCACACAACTTGCATCATCTGGCTGTTCACTCAGAAAAAAAGCTGAGAATTTAACTCCTGATCCTTGATGCCAGATGCTGCACCCTACTGACCTATTGAGCCACCTTAGGGGTTGGCCATATAAATGAACTGTGTAAACTGATCCAGAAGAATTGTTATGGTTGAAGAGTCAGGTAAAAATCTTTCATTAAAATATGGCAGCAGCAACAGTGCCAATGATGGCGGTAGACTGAGGTGGAAAGTTGATTTTTTTTAACCTGTGCAGTTTGATAAAATTCTATACTATCCACTGTTTAAAAGAGTAATAAAAATAACCCCCTCCCCAGCAATGACAGAAACACAAATAACATATTTTGTTGAGCTATGCACCCAAGCACTAGGAATTTAACATAGAGGTTTACTGAAATACTGTAGAATGAAATCAATCAATCCTTGCAATCTTGAATTTGACAAATTCCAAAGACAGATGGGATAACTGTGCAAAGGAACAATCCAGTCTGGTTATCTAATGCATGAATTGATCTGCAGATTTGTAAAGCAATTCCAAGCACATATCCTTGGAGGAAGTCCATTTGAAATCAATTGATCTGTCAAACATATTTATGGCCGGGATGTTAATTTTCAATCAGACTGAAATATCATTCAGTAAGTCTGAATGATCATAACAAAATGCCATTTGCACATCAATCACCTGTACAGCTTAAGGAAAGCAGCATTACTTTAATATCATTTATATCATCAGAGATGACAGACTTACCATTGGTAGCATTATTTTCCTCCTGTGATCGCTTTACGATTTTTCTCCAAAATGTTATGCATCTGCTGTGCCTAGGGTTGCAGTGCATTCTCTGTTGTGACTACGGATGTTTTCACTGCAGTCTTTTCACTTGTTCACCAGTTTGGACACAATCTTCTCAATACAGACAGCCCTCATAGAAAAATATTCATGGATTACCAGAAATTATGGTTCCAGAGTCCATATAAATCAACAGTATGAGGGTTCCGACCAGCCCAGTACTGGGAGGGGCATCTTTGTTGACCTGTCTGAGAGAGACACACTGCCCACTAGCCAGGCTGGCCAATGGGGGTTTGCCAGAGCACCTGGGAGGATTGGCCAGCCACCAACCACCAGGTCACCTGACCACTCAGTAAAGCCCCATGTAAAGGGCCAACAACAAGTTCATCACCCTCACTGTTTTCTGAGCACTTCCCCACCCACCCTCCCCTAGAAGAGAATGGGACTAGCTGGTTGCGTAAGGGCCAGATGGGAATTTTTGGCCACTGCTCTGATTGGCCTTAAGCGGTGGCACATTTTTGCTCATCCCATTCTCTTCATCATGGGGTTCCACCTTCTGTCTCTGGTCACAATTGGTGGTAAGGGAAACTGGCAAAAAGCCCCTCAGGGTAGGAGTAGGAAATAGTACCTTGTACAAGGGCAGTCCTTAAACCCCCAAATTAGGTGTAGAAGTAGATATGACAGAACAGAATGATTTATGACCCTAGCCATAAAGGCCTGAGGAGGGCTGCCCTCAAATGTTCCATCACTGGGGGGGGGGGGAGGGCGCTCCAGTTGATGCCCTCATTTATGTCATTTGTAAATACCAGAGAGCCACTTGCCCTTTCAGGTCCCCCTCCTATGGTAATAGTAGGAGAAATAGTCTGATACAATGTTAACAAAGTCCCAGTATTAATCCCAGAAACATGTCTCGACTCTTTATTTTGGGCTGGGCAGACAAATGACCTCTACAAAGCACACAGTGGCTAAAAGCAAGTAGTAATCTGCAACTAGAGTAGGTCTACTGAAGAGGTTTGGTGAGTTGATTCTTTTGTAACTTGCATTGATTCAGTGAGCCTACTCTAGTTGCAGCTTACTACTAAATTTCAGTTAAAGTGTTTGCCTTGGCTGCCATTTCTAGTACATGTCATTTAGAGATGGGCTTTTCATTTCGGAAGTGGTCAGCTTCCGAAACAAAACACGGGAGCCCAGCTGGTGTTTAGAACCGGAGGAATGAAATCAACCAATCTCTTACCTTGTTCTGGGGTAGTGCAGGGCTAAATTCTAATGAGGAAGAAGCCTCCGATGTCAACTTTTTTTCTCCTAGGTGGTGGCCAATCAGACAGGGAGGCGGGATGATGCCACTGATTGGCCAGTGCCAGGGAGAAGGAAAGATGACATATCGCACGTTAAAATGTTCCCCATTTTAAGAATGGCATTAGAAATTGGAGTTTAGCCCTGCGTGAGGAATGAGGAAGAAGCCTCCAATGTCATCTTTCCATGCAAGAGAAGGAATTGGTTGATTTCATTCCTCTGGTTCCGAACACCAGCTGGGCTCCTGTGTTTCATTTCAGAAGTGACCACTTCCAAAATGAAAAGCCAATTTCTAATGCCATTCTTAAAATGGGGAACATTTTAACGTGCGATATGGGTAATACACATTTAATTTACTATGCTTTGCTTTTATTTCTTGTAGAGAAGCATGCATGTCGATTGCCAAAGAGGAGCTGGCTATGAAAATAGGTATCATTTTGACACAGGGACATAGAGACTCCTGTTAAGGCCACTAAGGCCAGCAGCTGTTGGTTAGCATTTACATGACTGCACTAAAAAGTGAAAACAGAAATTGGCTGTCAGGGAGGAAGAAAGGTTTATTCTAACCCTCTAATTGTCTGATCTATGCACTTTATATCCACCATTACTCAGATACTAATAGTGTATAATTCAGTAAAATTCAATAAGCTAAGCTAAGTTAGACAGTAATAAAAGAAGGCTATTCCACAATGAGACAGTGACACAACTCATTCACTTCAACTTGTAGCTCTATGGCTGCTGGAGGAGCTGCAAAGAGTCGTGTGTTTCATGCATTGATCCCAATCTGAATCCTCCTTTGTTCTGGTGCCAGCAGCTCATTCTACTCCATGATGTTTCTCTTTCTCTTTCCTCAATTCTAAGTGCTAAGCATTATCTTTTTTAACCCAAATGAGAGTCCAATGATCTCCAGTGGTGCTGCTCCCCAATGGGATGAATACAGATGGGCATGAAATGGAAAAATGGTGTTTCGTTACCGTTTTGTTTTGTGTCACATCTCCCTTCATTTTTGTTGTAAAGAATTTTTTTTTTAAAAAAATTCATTTCAGTTTTCGTTGTTTCAGGAATGGGGTCTTCCTGCGGGGGATGACAGCGCCGGGCATGCTGACATCCCCCACAGGGAAAATCTCTTTCAAGAGAGCCCCAGTCCCGCCTTTACACGTGGAGGTGGGAACAGGGCCTTCTCTTGACTTTCCTCCACTGGGGACGGATGACAGCCAGGCTGGCTGTCATCAACCCACAGCAGAGATCCCTTGAGAGGGAGGCGTGATCCTACCTCCGCATGTGGAGGTGAGACCACGGCCCTCTCCCAGCCGCTCTCCACCACGGGAGGATGACAGCTGCCCAGCTGTCATCTTCCCACGGCAGAGATCGAGCCGTGCTCCCACCTCCACGTGTGGAGGCGAGACTGCGGCCCTGTCCTGGCCAATCTCCGCTGCAGTTGGATGACAGCCGCCCAGCTGTCATCCCCCGGTGGCAGAGATCGAGCCGCGATCTCGGCCGCTCTCTGCCGTGGGAGGATGACAGCCATCCAGCTGTCATCCCCCAGCGGCAGATATTGAGCTGCGATCCCACCTCAGCATGCAGAGGTGAGACCACGGCCCTCTCCCGACCACCCTCCACTGGAGGAGGATGATAGCCGGGCCGGTATGTGGAGGTGGGAACGGGGCTCTCTCTAGGCAGTCCTCCGCCGCCAGCAATGACAGCCAGGCTGTCATTGCCAGCAGGTAAGAATGAAACAAATCTAACTGAACCATTTTCTTTGGTTCATTTCATTTTGTTCTAAGATCACTATGGGCTTTGTTATTCGTTTTGTTGCCTAACGAAACAAATAATGAATAACTAAACAAACTAAAAGTTCATTTTGTGCCCACCTCTAGGGTGAATATTGGCTCCTTGGTCTGGTATCACATGCCTACTTCAGATTTACCCTGTTTCCCCGAAAATAAGACATTGTCTTATATTAATTTTTGCTCCCAAAGATGCGCTAGGTCTTATTTTCAGGGGATGTCTTATTTTTCCATGAAGAAAAATACGGTACACATTTATTGTTATCTTATTATGGGGAGGCCTTATTTTTTGGGGGATGCCTTATATTTCAGTGTGGGGCAAAACTGTAAGTAGGTCTTATTTTCAGGGGGTGTCTTATTTTTGGGGAAACAGGGTAGCTTGGTATTGCACATATGAACAAAGCACAACCCTAATGAAAATGCACTAAAAAAAACCCCACCAATTAAAAGCCATTTCTCAGAAACTTTTATAATGAGGGAGCTATGCTCTGACTCTCAGTGGCCTTCAGTAGTCTGGCAGCAGTTCTGTGGGCCAGCTGAATTTTCCAAGTACTTTTTCAAAGATGACTCCACACAAAGTCCTTAGAGCATTTTTGTCTTCCCTGTATCATACAGAGCTTGGATACTTTAACATTAAACTCTAGTATATTTTCTGTTCAGCATCAGCCAAAGGATCTTAAAATCTAATCTCCTAATGAATATAATTCTAAAGGAATGCTAATATACATTCTTCCTTTTTGTAATACAGTGGTACCTCTACTTACATGCGGCTCTACTTATGAACAATTTGACTTAAGAGCAGAAAACCATTGGCATTTTAACTGCTGCCTTACAAATTTTAGATGTGGTCTGCTCTACTTACATTTTTTAAACATTTTTTAAATTTTTATTTTATTTATTTTTTAGATATGACTGCTCTACTTACGAGTTGTTCGACGTATGAGCATGCATTCAGAATTGATTAAACTCTTAAGAAGTACCACTCTAATTTTGACATGCCTTCTGCAGAGTCAGTTCCTATCTCCCTATCACAAAGAGAAAAGCACTTATAATTTCATTTCAAAACTAAATTTATATTAAACAGCCCAATCTTAGTCTTGTAAATGCATTTGGTGAACAACGTCTAGATGCTTTTTTAAAGCACAGTCAATAATCCATTTTTGTTCTTTTTTTGTTTCCAGAGCTTCTCAGAGTTTACTGTCACCCTTAGGAGCCCCAGGATGGGAAACAGAATTTGGGAATGGACTCTGCAGAGGGCACACAAAGAGTGTAGTGAACAATACATTTTCAATTAGAGATGGGCACGACTTAGCGGTATTCACGTTTCCGTTTCCGTTACTCATATCCGTTACTCTACGGAAACGGTAACGGGAATTACTCCGCCAGAATTCGAGCTCGAACCGACGAACGAACAATTTGGTCTGATTTGTCGTGCTCGTTACTTGCATCGCGGCGATCGCGCAATGCCAAGCGGCACAGAAAAAAAGTTTTTAAAAGTTAAAAAAAAAACCCGATTCCCGGCCCTAAAAGTAGGCGAAAACTGTCTGAGGGCACCTACCAGGCCAGAAGGGTGTTTTATTGGGGGGGGGGGTTCCCCGCCCCCCTCTCCTTGGCTATTGCTACTGCTGCGCTGCTGGTACCAGGCTGGGAGGGCGCATCCATTTGCCATGCAGTGCAGGGGATCCAAAATGGCGACCGCAATATTTTTTTTGAAATCGTTGCCCAAAACCCCACCAAAGCACCACAGAAACATGCGAAAATTAGCTATTTTAAATGCTTGAATTTTTACAGTAGCAGCTGTGGGTTTTTCTTGCAAAAAAAAAAAGTCTCCGTTGATTATTTTATTTTATTTTATTTTATTTTATTTTATTTTATTTTTCTACACCTGCACATTCGCAATGATGGGCTCGCCCATGGGAGTGGACCATGCAAATTTTCCACCAATCGCATGGCCACTTGGCCAGGTTGACCACAGAGACTTCTGGGATGTGCCAATCAGGCATAAACAGCCCACTAATCGTAGCGCAAACCCGAACCCGAACCCTAAACCTAACCCATACGCCAGTACACTGTCCTTCTAAGTGGGTCAGAGAGGCACCCAGAGGTGCACCCCAATACTCACCCTAACCTCACCTGTAACTAGCCTAACCCTAGCCCTTGTGCTAACCCGTCTTAACCCTAAGCCAGATCTACTTGCATTGCACTACATGCAAGTACGTGAGACACAGCGGGTGCAAAGAGTCTGCCAGTCCGTCACTTGTGGCTCTGGCTGACTCCTGCAGCTCCCTCCAGGAGCCCGCTACCCCCCCAAACCAGTACTAACAACAACAAAAAAACAAAAAAACGAACCGACTAATTTTTGTGAAATTTCGCGAAAAACGGAAACAAGCCGAAACGGACTGCCTCCGACACACGACAACTCGAAAACGTCATTTTCCCTAGTCGTGCCCATCTCTATTTTCAATTTCAATGTTAATAAAGAAATAATGATAATTGCATACTATCAGGTTACTTCTGATTTATAGCAACCCTTTCCAGGGTTATGTAGGTGTAGAGAACTCAGAAATGGTCTACCATCCCCTCCTTCTGCGGACTCTCTGGGACTGTCAACCTGTCCTAGGCAGGCTAGCTTTTCCCATGAGTCCACAGGATAGAATTGAATGAACACCCAACATCCGGATTTCCAGTCTATGCCTAAACAAATGAGCTATTCAGGCAGCTTAAATGTTTAAAGTTAACAAGTTATTTTCCCCAATTTCTAATAGCTGCTGATTAATTCTCAGGCCTGACATTCTAAGTTCAGATATGACATACAGTGTGTGATGAAATGAAGAGGATATCAGTGGAAGCCCTTGATGTTACTGCTTATTTTTTATACCAGGTTGAAAGGACTAAATGGTAAAGTGCCACTGTCCGATAATCCTGTGGTTTAACATAGTACATCACACCTAGAGTAAGCTCGTTTGAATCAGTGGACTTTAAGGAGGACTCATCAAGTCAATGGGGCTACTCTAGTGTAACACTAAGCCACAAGATTTGTCTGTGGAGGAATCAATAAAGTGAGAGAAAATGGATTTACAGTCCAAACCAAAACATTGAAAGAAGTCCAGAAACAAGCAGGAAATCATTTCAGTTGATGCAATCCTGTCTGAAAGTGTTCCCTCTTGATACCAGAAGGGAGACTTATTATGGCATCCTGAACTACCTGAGGTTTCCGGCCCATCTTCAAGGACAAGCCTATGTAGAGCATTCCAGCAATTGATTCTAAACATTATAAATGGCTGGCTGGCTGTGACAAGTCCAGTACTAGACGTAATTGATAGAAGGCTCTTCTGGCCATAGATTGATGAGGTTTTCCATCTTCTCATAGTGCTACGTCTGTAATTTTGCAGCCAGAGAATGAGATTTGAATTCAGTAAAGCTTCCCCACCCCTAAAGATATTGGACACTATTTGTTTCCTTTCAGGCATCCCTTGAAACTTCAGTATAATAGTGAGTGCCTTTGGCCAATGTTGTAATGGCATGCATGTCAGAACTTTGCAGAACATGGGGGAGGATGTCTGTGAAAGAACTGATCCATGGAAATGCCAAGGATTAGCATTCTTGTTTACAGAGATATGTTTGCAGCAGAAAAGTTGGGCTAATTGCTTTATTTCCCCCTTCTGTACTGGAGCTTGGAAGTTATTGATTGTAAGCATTGCATTAGGACATTAATCACAGTACAGGCATTCCACCAATGTGTTTAGTTTCTGGCCTTTAAAGTATTACAAGGTTCATTATTTTCCTGTTAGTTGGGTAGTTTTACTCTTTATTAAATGTAATAATTTACTTCTAATAACCCAGTTTTATTGTGTTTTAAAATGGGCTGCCTGGAGCAATAGCATAAGCTGCATCAGATCCTTGAAACTGGCTTATCCCCATTCTAAGGTCTATTAATGAATAATGTACAATGCATTACTTATGCATAATTTATATGAAACTTGTTTTAAATTGATAACTGTGATTTATCACCTGACACAGCTTGTCCTTATATTTTTTTTAAAAAAAATTATTTATAAAAGAACAGATAAAACAGCAAAATAACGTAAGAATAAAAAA
This sequence comes from Phrynocephalus guinanensis, assembly GCA_037367245.1. Taxonomy (NCBI): domain Eukaryota; kingdom Metazoa; phylum Chordata; class Lepidosauria; order Squamata; family Agamidae; genus Phrynocephalus; species Phrynocephalus guinanensis. The sequence goes on along the minus strand of CM074735.1, from coordinate 54,743,226 downwards.
TAACAAAACAACAGTATACAAAAATATAACAATATACAGACATAAACCCAGTGCAACCCACCCCCCTCGGGACTTAAACAAGATTACAACTTCATGGTATTGACCAGCCCGTTTCTCTCCAGAAGTACATTGAGTCTTCTCCAGGTGTATACCCCTTGCCTTTTTGAAATACATATACCAATAATTTATCCCATATTCCATTAAAATCATTAGGTTTGCTCAGCCCTTTCCTAATTTTAATTTCACAGGTCAATTTATCATTAATAGCTAAATTCCATAACTCCTTATACCATTCTTCCATTACTAATTGATTATTAGATTTCCAATGTTTGGCAAACATCAGCCTTGCAGTCGTAACCATTATAATTACAAGTTCGCCCTCCTCTTTCTTCAGTTGTATATCTGCAACTATGTTTAACAGTGCCAGCTGGGGGGACATTGGAATCTTTTTCCCTAGTATTTCTTGCATTTCATTGAAAACCAAATTCCATTCCAATTTCCTTTTCTCTCATGTCCACCACATATGTAAATATGTCCCTTTCTCTTTTTTACATCTCCAACAAATAGGAGATATTTCTTTATTTATTATATTTAACTTTGCGGGTGTTATATACCATCTCCAACATATTTTATAACAATTTTCTTTAACCCTCACTGACATATTTTTCACTATTCTTTTCTTCCACAATTTCCCCCAATCTTCCTTTTTTATCTCTTTGTTAATGTCTTCTTGCCAAATTTCTCTTAACTTATTTTTTCATTATCTTCCTGAATTAATATTTTATATATCTCACAATTCCTTTCCTCTGTTCTTAATTTTCAATCTCATTTCTTCTATCTATAACTTCTTCAAATCTGGTCAATTTTCTACACTCTCCTACTTTAGTTATCCATTATTTAGTCCATTTTTCCAGTTGTATAATGTTCAGCCATGAAATATTTCCTTCCAATTTCTCCTTTATGCTTTGTCTATTCTGCATTTGCTTTAACCACTCCCACAAGTATATAACATTTTTATCATGCAGTAGCATGTTTAACTTCCCTTTTAAATTTTCTGGGAAATCCTTAATTTCTGTTATTCGTATCAAGGGTGAAACCAATGGGCTTAAAATCTCCCTAAAATTCCTCCAACATTCCATAGTATTTTTCAAGAATGGATTACTTATCTTTTTCACCTGAACATTAACATCCTCCTTTAAAAAAATCTCTTTTAATTTAATTTCTAAGTCTCTCTAAATTAGGTTATCATTCCCTATTATTAAATCTGGAATATGTCTTGATTGACTATGTAATATAGCTTAATGTTAGGTAACCCTAAACCACCTTCTTTTTGTGGAATATACCATAACCTCTTATTGATCCTAGCTTTTTTATTGCAGTTGCAAAACATATTAATTTTCCCCTGAATCCCTTTAAGTTCACTCTCATCCCATTTTATAGGTAACATCCAGAATAGGAAACTTAGTTTGGGAATAATTTTCATTTTACATACTGAAATTCTTCGAAACCAAGAAATCCTTAGTTTTTGATACTCTTTTATTTGTTCGGTAATCTCTTTCTTAACTTTCTCAACATTTATTTTAAACATATCTTGTAAGCTCCATGCTAATTTTATCCCCAAATAATTAATGCTATTTACTAATTTACCTTTAAATACTTCCCTAAACAACTTTTTCTCTTCTTCACTGTAATTTAACAAAATGCATTCAGATTTGCTCCAATTAACCTTTAATCCTGTTACTGCCTCAAACCCCTTTAAATGCTTCAGTAATTTATAAATATTAATCAATGGGTTTTTAATTATTAATAATGTATCATCAGCAAATAAGTTAATTTTATTTGACTTCCCCTCTTCAACCTCTTCTAGTTCTTTATCCTTCCTTATTACATTAGCCAGCATTTCCATTATAAGTATAAATAGAACTGAAGATAATGGGCAACCTTGTCTAGTTCCTTGGCCCAGGGTAACAGTTTCTGTTATTCCATCATTCACTAATATTCTAGACTTATTATTAGAATACAGTTGATTTATTATATTGCTAAATTGAGCGCTAAAACCTAACTGATTAATTAAAATTTTAATGTACTCCATTCTACCATATCAAAAGCTTTAAAAATATCTAATGAAATTACTCCTAGCTTCCGTTTTTTACTATTTGCTAAATACATGTTATTCATAACTCTTCTAACCAAATGTCATATGTCTACTTTTAACAAAACCATTCTGACCTTATTTATATATTTCCCTACAAAACTATTTAATCTATTGTCCATGATTGCTCTAAATAATTTTTGCGTCTTGATTAATCAATGAAATTGGTCTATATGAATCCATAAATGTTGGATCTTTATTCGGTTTTAAAATCAGTACTATTATTGATTCTTTCCAAGACTGTGGAATTCATCCCCCTCCTTTAATAATATTAAATAATTCTTTCATTTTAGGTATTAATAATTTCTTAAACACTTTTTAAAATTCTGGTCCTATTCCATCAGTTCCCAGTGTTTTACCTATCTTCAATTTATTTATAATTCTCTCTATCTCTTCATCTGTTGTTAACTGATCCATCGTTACACTATCTTCATTTTGAATTTTTATTATGGTATTTTCCCTTACAAACTCATAAATTCTACTTATAGATGGGTTGTTACTTGTAGAAAGAGTCTTATAATACTCTTGAAATGCCTCTAGCTTTTCTTTCATTTTATTACATCTTTTACCCCTTTGATCCTGTATTACCCCTATCATTTTTTTATTCTTCTTAATTGGCGTCATTCTTGCTAGCAACTTGGAGTTTCTATTATTATGCTCATAATATTCTCTCTTTAAGTACATTAAATTTCATTGCACTCTTTCTAAGTGAATTCCTTCCAATTTCCTCCTTTTAGCTTGTAACTCCAATAACACTCTATTATCTTTAGTTGAAATAAATATAGTTTCTAGTTTTTTAATATCATTTTCCAAATCTTGAATTTTTTGAATGCAATTTGCTTTAAAATATAGGCCTCTTTCCATGCATACCCTCTTGCTACTGCATTCATTGTGTCCCAAATCATGCTTGTTTGTCCTCCCCCTGCCTCATTTATCTTCCAAGTTTCTTCCAAATTTTTATGCATTTTATCTATTATCGACTTATGTAAATAAATCCTTTCATCCACCTTCCATCTTTTTGCTTCTCTATAATCAGACCCTGGGATAAATTCCATGTTTACCATAGAATGATCTGAAATTTGTATTATATCTATCTCTACATTATTTATTCTGGATAATAGATCATTAGACGCAAATATGTAATCTATGCTAGAGTAGGATTTATGTACAGGGGAATAAAAGGAATATTTTCTCTCATCTCCTCTTAATTCTCTCCAAACATCTCTAAAGTCTGTTTTTTTTAAATAAGTCTATCCAGTATTGTTTGAACTCCACTTGTTTCTGCTTTCCAACTTTTGGACCTGTCTTTGCTAATATCCATAACCAAATTAAAGTCTCCTGCCATTATAACATATCCTTTCCTTATCTTATCTAATTTCTCCAAGGCATTCCTCAGAAAATTTTCTTGATTGTCATTTGGCACATACAAGTTCACAAGGGTGTAATTTTCTCCTTTTAATTTCCCTTGAATTATCAACATCCTACCTTGGTCATCTCTATCTACTCTAAAGATTTCAAATTCTGTTCTTTTGGAAATCAATATAGCTACACCTCTTGAATTAGATGTGCCAAATGATTTTTCATGCACATCAACCCATTTACATTTACGTTCATTCATCCCATCCTTATTCTGATGAGTTTCTTGTAAAAAAACAATGTCAGCCTGAGTTTTGTTCAATTTTGCTTGAACTTTAGCCCTCTTAATATTAGACCCTAGGCCTTTCACATTCCAATTTATAATTTAAGTAGAATATGCAGTTAGATTTTGTATACATACAAAATAGGTGTGGGAAAGTATTTTGTGTGGATACTGAACCAGCCAAATGTACAGTAGGTGCAAAGAGTGCTGAAGTTTTAGTAGTTTTGGCTGGGCGGGACCGTTCTGGACTAGGGGGATTGATAATCTATCAAGCACTAACTGTTTCTTCACTGCCTCATAGTTCAGTTCTCATCTGTTGACATCTGTTCCTCAAAGCAAGTCACATTTGTTAGTTGGCTGCTTGATCTGTTCACAGCTGTAAGTAAAGAAAATGGTTTCTATCCCTTTTCTTACTAATGTCTCAGAATTAGTCATTGTCAATTAATGAGAAAAGGGTGGACTAATCTGGTGGACTTCCATTCTGTAGAGTTCGTGCACTTCCTCTGCACTGATAGAGCAATTAACCTAAAAATTCAAAAGTCTTAAGGAGAGAGTTCATTGGAAAGATGTAAATAAATTGTCCAGGAGAATGAACCTGAGATTGAAAGATATAGCATTAGCTCAAATGTGAATTTGGCTTCTTTATCAGTGACATCCCCAAACATGGAGTACTAGAATTCCTTCTAAAATAGAAAGTGAAACCAAGAATGTCACATACACTTGCTAAAATATAAACAGATCCGTCATAGTAGTGGTGTTAAATGGCAACTACGTCTGAGAAGTAAGATAAGTGAGATACTTAAGTTAAGACAGAGATGCAACTAGTTAATGAATTAAAAATCCTGGGTAATCCATGCTGCCATAAAGGTTGGTCTGAAACATTTTGTTGCCTAGGGCAATGGATAACATGTTATTCCGATTACGTGTTCAGAAGCCAGTTCAATGGGCTATTGAATCTTATTTCAACAGGGGCAACAATACAGTTACGATGTACCTCTTTCACATGACCACTAAAATCCACAGCAAACTTTGATCTGGATCACCCCCCGGAGCAGTCACGTGGTTGATGTCGCAGATTGGATGTTCCCATGGTCCTGTTTTGAAAATCCACAACCGTTCTGATCCCACAACTGATAATGTTATAATATGCTTTGCTTTGCAAAAATTCTGCTTATTAAAATTAATTTTATAGAATTTGTGGCAAATTTGACTACAGAAATGAAAAACAAAAAGTTGAGAGATACTGTTCAGAGGGTTTAGAGATGCAAATATTTTAAATGACTAGAACAACAAAATGGTATTCAAATATTTGTATGAGCATCTGGCTAATCCCAGGAACTCATCTGCTACAGAAGCAGAAATTGAGATAATATATGTTTGTCTCAGCTCCTCATGTGAAATGGAGATGTTGGCATCTGTAGCTTGGGGGAGAAGCATATGTTCCTGAAGGTGGGGATACAGCTCATGTATCTCCTCTGGAGGAAATGAGGAGATTTGCCCTTTGGACAAGAGCAAGTCAAAAGTATGCAACAGGCATCTGTTCTGTGTCAATGTCACAAAAATGCACTATGTGTGTGCTGAAAAAAATATGCTGGAAATGAAGGTGATAAAAGGAGAAATAACTGGGATATGGCTTTGAAATGATCTTACTGCACAATATTCTTTCATTCTTTTTTAAATCTGTCATTCAGATTCTTCACTTCCACCTGCTTCATCCTTGCATCTAGGTAAAATACTAATTGCTGTATGGGCACATGGTTCCCTACTGTGATTCCTCTGAACTGAACTGAAGGTACAATAGGGAGAGGCTCCCCTTCTGTGCAACTGCAATCTGTTACCTTTGCAGCAGTCACTTCTGATCTTTCCTTCACGTGTTACGTTTCCATATTAAAAATGATTCCCAAGGGAATGAGTGTCATAAGGTGTTCCTCTGTATTATGAGATAAAACATTCACAATATGCTAAAAGAAACCAATTTATTTAAATAAATGTCATTAAGTTCAGTGGATGTACAGTGTGTGCACATGGGCACAAACACACACAGGTTGTTACTTGTAAAAGTTATTCCCAAATATGTTCCACCATGTATACTACGCAGTACACCAATTGTATACTCTGCACATTCAGTGTTATTCACTTGCAGAGAAATATACATGAGTTTATATAGAGATATCTGAAGAATAGCCCAGTATTGCTTTGTGTATTGCACGGCATTTGTTCAAAAGGAAGAACAGTCCCCCTGAACACTCTGTCTCACTGTCTGCTCATTGATTCTGCCTAAGAGAATGGGGAGCACAGCTCGCAGAGCACATGTGCAATTGCTCTAAACAAATGTAGCCCAAGAATTAGAAAAATGGTGATTCCTTTTGATTTGTGATTTGTCAAGGTCAACGAATAAAAAAATGAATTAATTTTTTTTCCTGATGAATGAAAGGATCAATTTGTAAACTCATTATTTACTTAAAATCCTATACAGTCACCTACAAGGCACCTAGAAACATCAAATTTGGAGTGAAGCTCCCTATCACATTCCCCTATAAGCCCTGTATGTTTGGTGAAGCTTGGTTTTCAAATATCTGAGTTATATACAATGGTACCTCTACTTATGAGTGGCTCTACTTACAAACAATTTGACGTAAGAACAGAAAACCTTTGGCATTTTAACTGCTGCCTTGCACATTTTAGATGTGGTCTAGCCTACTTATATTTTTTTTCAATTTATTTTTTCAATTTTTTCATTTTTTTAAAAAAAATACGGCTACTCGACTTAATGAGTTGCTCGACTTAAGAGCATGAATTCGGAATGGATTAATCTCGTAAGTAGAGGTACTACTGTACACACAAAGTGGGATCCCCTAGGAATGTGCCCTTTAACAACTGGTTTGAGGAAAGCCAGTCTTCACCAAACGTGGAGGAATTGCAGAGGAGATTCAGAGAAAGCTCCTCTGCATGTTTGGTGTTTCTAGATACCTTGGGGGAACTTTCCTGTGGGGGCTCTTTGGGGGGTATGTATGTCAAATACCACAAATCCAATCTTCCCCAAACTTAGGGTCTTTTCACATGACCCCTAAAATCCACAGCAAATGGCTCCCAGATCTGGAGCTTTAAATTGTTTCCCCACCAGCTCCAGAGTTTACAAAAAATTAAGTGCGACCATGCCCACCTAAGCACGTCCCAGCGCACTTTTCAAGTACCTGCTCTCCGGGGGTGGAAAATTCCTGATGCGGATGTAACGTAGTGAGTGCCAGGCTCTCCTCGCTTCTGTTTGTTGTTGTTTTGCCCCCCGCCTGTTTAAGAGATACTTAAGAGACTGGAATGCTGCCAGGAGCAGAGCGATGTGGCAGATCAGAGGTGAGCCAGCATTCTTTTCTTCCTTTTTTTCTCCCTCCCCTCACACAGACTGCAGTCAGGAGTGCGGAGGGGGTGGGAACACAAGATCAGCGACAAACCCCCAAGATCTCTGGTCCAAATTTAAGTCACCAGCGGATCTTAGGGGTCGTGTGAAAAGGCCCTTAGAGGAATATTGAGAAGATTAAGGGGAAGCTGCTCTGAAATTATGGTGCCTCTAGGTGCCTGGGTGGTGCATTTTAAGCCCAGCAAACTGATGAATCAAAAACCACTAAAACCCATAAACTCTCATTCATTTGGGGCATCAATTTGTACAAATTATTTGTTGTATCATCATTGTATTCAGTTTAGAAATAAAGAAGTTTTTGGCCCATTCTTTTGAAAAGAGCAAATAAAAAAAGCTAATGGAATGGCGCATATGTCCAAACTGGTCTTGCAAATCTCAGGTTTGACTATCAGGATGTGATCACTGTCTGTGCCTATTAAGATGACATTTTTTCCAATAAATATATGACCTGACAGCAGAACAGACATAATGGAGGAGGAAGTGTAGACTGAGGGCTTTTCGAATCAGAGACTGCAAGAAAACTTGTTAGGTTTATTTGTTCTTTTAAAAGATTTCTTGGTACATTTCTAAGACAGTAACATATGTGAATGTTTCTGTAGGCACTCATGCTTACTGAAGTTTCATGGACATGTGGCATCTTATTAAATACAACATTTCAAGAATTTGTTTTCCTTCTGCTCAGCTCATATTGACAGCAAAATACTCCACTTCACATCTCTCTAAAACAGGCACCTGCATTTAATTGCATAGTTTCTGGTATCATATGACATAATATGGGAAACATGCAAAATGCTTGTGTTGTTAATTAACATATCCTTAAGTGTGTTCATAATGTATGTGGACCTTAAAAACATATATCTGTAATGCATACTTCAAAAAATGAATTAGCACCCAAGACCAATGTTTTAAATGTTTATTTTACACACACGCGCGCGCGCGCGCACACACACACACACACACACACACACACACACACACACACACACACACACAGAGAGAGAGAGAGAGAGAGAGAGAGAGAGAGAGAGAGAGAGAGAGAGAGAGTCTGCTCTACATGACATAATATAATAAAATTTGATTACAGTCATTGACCAGCAAGGCAAAAGTACATAAAACATCACAGCATACAGTGTATATAACAATATGTAAGCCATCTTATCATAAATCCTCTACCTCTACAACGTATCTATGGAAATTTCTATGAATCAGCCATATAAGATAATACAGTAGAGGACAATATCAAGCCCCAGCATAATTGGCACTGTACTTACTTAAAACCCCATTAAAACTATCAGTCCCTAGAAAACCTACCTATAAAACAACTTACTACTACTGTAACAGAACTCTAGCTGGGACCTTCCCTTCACAAATTTTAATGGCGACCACACAAAATTTAGCTACTTTGGTCAGTATGACTAAGTTAGGAGTGGACCCAGTGAGCCTACCAGGATAATGTCCTGTCAGCAGAAACAGTGTATAATGTGCTTCTGAGCATCCTGGGCAAACCCTTATAAAAGGGTTAACAAAAGCTTCTTGTATTTCAGAGTAGAAGGTACAATGCAACAACACATGGGAGCTGCTGCCCCTGCAGACCACCGCCCCCCCCCACACACCCCAGGCCTAGACCCGGGAAACCTGTGTGGGGGTGTGCCGCTGCACTCCCCCTGTGCTCCAATGATGTCCTCCGCTCTGGCTTCCGAGCCAGCTGCACCATTGCTGCTTCGCCACGTGGCCGAGATCCCAGAGCCCAGCGCATAAGGGCTCGGATCCTGCCTCTTCTTGCGAGACTGGCAAACCTCATGTCATCGGCTCTAGCGGAGAGGGGGCAAAGAGGCTCCGCCAGGCCCAGCCCCCTCTCGCCGCCCTCCGTTGCTCCATTATTCATCGTGCGAGTGGTGCAATGGCAATAACAGAAACAAACAGAACCAAAGAAAATTTTCTTGGTTCTGTTCGGTTTGAGCCTGCCCCATTGCAATGGTCGTTATTCGTACCGTTACGTAACAGAACAAATAACGGAGAATGGTAACAAAAATGGTCATTTCGTGCCCATCTCCAATGCCGAGGGTTATACGAAAGTAAACTTTGCCAGTATATTGCAAATATACTTGAATAAGGTTGCAGGCACCTATGACTCACCCTGCATCCCTAGTTATGTCCCGTTGCCATGGTCTAAATTCAATTGTACTGCAAATTACAGCACACCAATTGAATTAGCAATGCCTGTCTTGCATTACTCAGTTTGATATGCACTGCAGGGTTATCACAAGCCATTGGATAGGATGAGCATATTATAATGAGTAGATAAAAATACTTTGTTACCCCTACAACCAGCTTCATAGCTAGAGTACATAGGGAGGTGAAGAGATCAGGGGGGTGAGTGAGAGGGGTAAGATTGGAGGGCTGGGGGAGTTCAATATTTGTAGAGCTGGAGCCTAGTATTGAGGCAGCTCTGGGGGTGCTTCTATTTTAATAGTAATAAAACAGCAGTATCCCTGTATTTGCTGATTTGGCATCTGCTGATTTAGTTATCTGTGGCTGGCCACAAAAATAATTAAACAATTACTGAATAAATCGCTGTTGCAAAAGGGTTACACAAAGCAAATCGCTGTCACAAAAGGTTGCCGCTATTGATTTTTGGGGGTGCTGCCAGGGCATTTGTTCTTATTCATGGATTCCAGTATGGGGGGGCTACAGAAGCAATACCCCATGGATATGGTTGTACTACTACTACTACTACTACTACTACTACTACTACTACTACTACTACTACTACTACTAGAAGAAGAAGAAGAAGAAGAAGAAGAAGAAGAAGAAGAAGAAGAAGAAGAAGAAGTACGATTCTTGCTAACTTGCCTCTGGTTTCACCAAATAGCCAATTCTATTCCCTTCCCTTCCTGCCCTGGTTTTGTCTTGTGTAAATACATGTTTACTTGCTTCTCTCTTACTGTGTGTAGCCATTTTTCCCACCTTACTTGTCACCCTTCTCTCTACCTACTTGTGCTGTGCCTTCTACTTGAAATATTGAATCACACATATGTTCACATAGCCAGAAAGAAATGTGTCATAATTTGGAAGACACCAAAATGTGATATTATGAATGATGAAGATTTCTTTCTTTCTTTCTTTCTTTCTTTCTTTCTTTCTTTCTTTCTTTCTTTCTTTCTTTCTTTCTTTCTTTCTTCTTCATCATCACCATCACTCCATTACTAAAAACAATTTCTTCCTAGGAATTATAGTTGTTCTCTATTGGTTTTAAGACAATTGTTTCAAAATTATCTGTCTCACACATTACAAGATCAAATGTGAGACAAAGTGCAAAGTTTATGGCCCAGAATTCATTTTCAAGTTAAAGTGTGTCTGCATGAGTTGTGATTGGGGTCAGAAAGATCTCAGAAAAGGACTTCTTGGATTAGTAGTATTAAGCCAGAGTGCAGTCAACTGTGCTATATAACTAGGCAAAGATACATCCCTCAGGTGATAAAATGAAGTTTGAGCTGAAAAAAGAGAAGGCAGACATGGGTGCCTGGATGATGCAGTAACACATGAAGAAGTCTTGGTTCTAATAGCGTGTGTGTGTGTGTGCCATTTGGGCTTTGGTTCAGGCAAAAAAACATCTTGGGCCAGCTCTGACCAAAGTCCGCTCTATACAGAGTCTGAGAATTTGTGTTGTCTCTTATCATCCACCTCACATTTGGGACTATACTAGCATGAGGAGGGGAAAAGGGCATCCAATAGAAGCAAATATGCAGAACAAGGATAATGAAAGATTCCTATGTGTGTGGCAGGTTCTATAAAATCAAGCTGTGAAAAGCATTCCATTATCACTACTCTAATATAAAAGCATTTGCAATTGTTGATACTAAGATGCAGTTGTGTACATTTTGTAGGTGAAGAAGCTACCCCCCAAAGGGAATTGTTCATTTCTCCCTTCATCCATTTGCTGAAAAAACTAGGTGTTTCAGCACTCTTAAAGTGAACATTTGCCAATATGTATTAATTCTTCGTCTTTTTGTCTAGCAAACTCTGCTCTGGTCTCCTCTACTTCTCCCCTTCCATCTCTGTTTCAGATTCATGATGAAATTTCACCTTGCCAGCCTTTGTAAGCAAAATACAACATTGTTATTAACGTTCATCATGTCTCAATTTAATTCTGCTAGATTTCATGCATCTTCAAATTAAGCAGCTGTAATAAGTAAAACCATTTGCAGTGCTCCCTTTTATCAGCCTTAATTTGAATTATAGCTTTTCTATTCTGTTCTCTCCTTTTCCTTTTATCGGATGCCTCTATTATGGTTTCCATTCTAAAATGCAATAATTACTCCATTTCTGCATATGTGTGAGGTAGTATTTCTCTTGACAGACTACTGGGAAACTTGCTAGTTTCAGAAACTTAATTAGTATGTTGTACTTCAAGTTATATACAACAGATGGTTTTTCTTAAATGATGATAGACTATGGATGACCCAACGTAATACAAGTGATAATTGATTGAAGAGATAACATGTGTGGAAAAGTAAGATGGGAAGTCAAGAAGATTTAATCACAGCTTCAAAAAGAAGAAGAATGAAAAGTATTGTGATCTGATGGATGAAATTGTCAGTATGATTGGTTTCCCTTTGTGAAACTGAGAACTGCAATAAAAACAGGAATAGAGCAGAGATTAATGATTCTGCAATGCCGCTTTTTCTCGTGGAAGAAGAATATTCCTTGGACATCTAACTAGGCAGATTAATGTTTCTATCCAGGAGCTTTTATGGAAAGTAACAAATGATAGCATAGCAATAGAAGATAGAATGGACTTACTGCTTTGATTAGATGCAGCATTGCATTATTGGACCAGTTTATACAGTCATTTTCTTCCACACAATTGCTTTTGAGAGTTTATCGGTGAGGCTGGCTAAAAGGTCAGTAGAAGATACAAGGACAAGTGTTAGACGAGTGATCATGCAAGTCATAGCTGTAGCTGTATGTATAGGCTTAACATATAAAAAGGTACAGGCACATACAATCACTGCATTGTTTGCTCTATCATAACCAGCCTAATGACCCCTTTCTTACTCCTAGAAGTCATTACCATGTGGACGTAGAGTGTATGTAGAAATAAGACCACCCTCACCGTCTATCTGCTACTTATCAGACTGTGCTTTTAACAATACCCAGACAAATCAAACAGCCTTCAGCACCGAGGCCATAGCTAACAACCCATACTTTATGGGTTTCAGCACCTTAGGCCATTGTTCACCTTAAGCTTAAGGCTATTGACTCTTGTCCACCCAACAAGCCTATTCAGACCATTGTTCATCTTATGAGCCTAAGACCAGGGTGACAAGAGGTCAAAGTGGACTATAAGATGGAGGACTCACAACAGTCTTTATTGATGAAGCTGTTTGGATGAGCAGCGAAACATTTCTATCTCTCTCAAAACAACAACAACAACAACAACAACAACAACAACAACAACAACAACAACAACAAAAACCAAGTCCAGTTGTCATGACTCAACTTCCAGATAAACTCACCTGGATGACTGAGAATCTTCACAGAACCTCACTGAGGTGATGTTAGCAGGGAGGTTGGCAGTAGGGTTTAAACTGTTTTCAAAAGAAAAGAAAAGAAAAGAAAAGAAAAGAAAAGAAAAAGAGAGCTGAGATAGCCACGCCCAGAGAATGAGCAAGGGACATTTATACACATCAAGTTAGTTGTATATCTCAGTAAAGTGGAGTGCAGAGCCAGGAGTTGGGAGTATGTTTCCTCACTACTTCACTATGGATTCCAGAAGAAGAACCAGACTGCACGGAGGCTGACCTTGAGATCTGGTACCCTAGTTTTCTGGGTTCTGAACATAGTAGATTTGATTTAAATCAAATTTAAATTTAGATGTAAACTATAATATAGATCAATTTTATTTGAAATATTATTTGGGTTACAATTCGAATCACTATTATGCCCCCACCAGGCAACCTGTCTTTGCCTTGTGCCTCCTGGAGAGCTGTCAGGAGTTACATATTTACACCTCAGGAGAGGACAGATACTGAATGCCAGGTCCTAAAAAGAGATGAAGCTAAGACAGGAGATGGGACTGAGGCTAGCAGGCAACTGGCAGGAAGAAAGAAAGGGAAGGAGTAAGAGGAGGTAGCGTGGAGATGGATTCAGGGCAGACAAATGGATCTGAGGAGGAAGAGATGTGGGGTAAAATTGAAGGAGCTAGATCCCATCTTTTGTGTGGCCAGAGATGTGGACTACATGGACGTGTGTGTGTGTGTGTGTGTGTGTGTGTGTGTGTGTGTGTGTGTGTGTGTGTGTGTGTGTGTTGTTGAGGTCTCTAATGCAAGGAGTTAGGAGCACCTATGTTTACTCCATGTTGCTACCTCATCTAACTGACCCATGGAGACTTCAGTGTCTGGCAAGGCACACAGCCCCTACCCCATCCAATAACGTTTCTGGAAGTGCTAGAGGCAAAAGAATCACCATTTAAAACTACAGGAGAGACCCCAGAAAGCAAGTGGCAGTACAAGTCCTTTCTTAAAAGGCATGAGGAGGCTCAGGACTTGTTGATAGCCTGACACCAACAGACTTTGAGAGATGGCAATGCAGGGCTGGGCTGAGACTGATCTATTGCAGGAGGGGAACTAGTGGAGGCAACTAGGCCATGAAGGATTGTCCAAAGATGGTGTGACTGGTATCATCCCTTTCTTCATGCCATGCTCCCCAGCCTAATAAAAGAAAGTTCAAGTAGATTCAGGAGTTTGGAGTTTCTGGATACAATGGCTGAGGAGTGCCGACATGCCACCTCTGCACTACAAGGGGGCAGGGATGCTCATAGAGATCCAATTTAAGTATGTGATTCCACCCAAAGATGCATGAATTCCAAAGTACTGCACACCATAATGCATATTTTTGATGACTTGGATGTGCAGTATCATATTCTATCAAATCCAGCTTATGGATGAGTGGTGTCCATAATGTTCTGTCCTCAACAGCTCTGCTCAGCTCTTGTAAAGTCAAGCCTGTGGCTTCCTTAAGGGAGTAAGTCCAACTCATAGTTGGTCTTCCTCTGTTTTATCTGCTTTCAAGCTTTCTCAGTGTTATGGGCTTTTCCAGAGAATCTCATGATGTGTCCAAAATAGGACAGAGTTTTACCTCCAAAGAGGTTTGATTTCTAGGATCCTCTTGCTTGCCTTTTCAGCAGTCAGGGGTACTGGTGGTGAACCTTTGGCACTCCAGGTGTTTTGGACCACAACTCCCAAAATTCCAAGCCTGTATTGCCAATGACAAAGGACTGTGGGAGTTGTGGTCCAAAACCTCGGGAGTGCTGAAGGTTCGCCACCACTGGTATCTGCAAAACTCCTAGGTCACTTCTGTCCACATGCTTGAAGCCCTCTACTTTGTCCTGTTGGATACCACTAAATGCTTGTATGTTTTTTGGGAAATACATCCTCCCTCAACCACTAAGTGATGGGAGGGAGAGCTAAATTGGATAGAGCACTGGGAGACAGTGGTGTAACTGGGAAGCATGCATTTCCTCAGAGTATACAAGAGGAAGAAATGCTAGCTTTTGTGATGCCAGCATAGTGGAACTTCTTGTCCCAAATCTGATTAGATTACACATCTCACAGGATTCCTCCCTCAGGTTGACCTGACACCAGGCTGATTAATAATGTAGATGCTTGGATTTGTGTAGATTCTTTCCTCTGATCATGCAAAGAACTGAGCAAGTTTGTCTCTGCCATAAAATAGACAATGCCTTAGCACAGTGCACCTCTTGAGATGCTTCCCAAGCCAGGATCTGCATCACACAATTCAGGGGGGAAAAAACCCAAAATATATATACCTAGGTTGAAGTGTATATATAGGAAGTGTGGATCATATTATTTCATGGGTATCAGAATCACAGAGATGGAACTGTCCAAGCGTTCTGAGCTCAAGCTTTTGGGGCTTTCTTTTCTGCTGGCAAGAAAAGCATAGCAAAATGGAAAGTCATCTCATCATTTTTACACACCACTTTTTTCTAGTTCTCACCTGGGCAGCCAACTGGATCCATGTAAGTTATTGACTAAGGCAATAGACAAGCTCTCTGGACTGTACAATGATGATTCTTTTTATATGCAGGGGAGATGTCCTATGTTTCTCTCATTTGTGCTTCTCCAGCTCACTAGTGATGTCTGCCTGCTCACCTGGAGGAGTGACAAGGCAAAATCTGAGAGGATTCAGCTACTTCGTATACTGCCTCCATGTCTTCAGCCTGAAAGCAAGAACAGCCTCTCCAGCTTTATCATATTTATTTATCCTTCTTAATGGGACTTTCTTGGATATGTGACAGAAAGGAAGTTAGAGGGTGTGTTTTTGTCATGCCTCATCTACTTTGAATTTCTGCATTTTTTCTGACCATTTATCTGCCTTTCTTTCACTGATTCTGAGGTGTGTGTGCCTCTATGTGTGTGTGTGTTTGCTTTTAAAAATATCTCAGTTACAAGCTTCTCTTTGATACATGTGCCTCTTTTAAAACTGTTAAAATTTACTGTTGAAGTTCTAAGAAATAAGAACTGTCTGGCCTCAAGAGTTCCTGGAAGCTGCATCACTGTGATTTAAAGTTCTAAAAGATGACATCCCCTGTTTTTAAAATGGCAAAATCAATCTAGACATGCTATGGGGTGTCTTCAGGTTAGGAATATGTGGAATCATGTCTCAGCCCAAGGCTTGATTGACTGTCCAAGATGGCACTTCCCAAACTGTCTTTGGTCTGGCTACAGGTTCTGCCCTAGCATCCTTACATATATAAGTCTCTCCCTTCCCACTTCATATTTTAAAAGTGCAGAGAGAAAAATGAGCAGATTTCAAGTGCAAGCCAAGTCCAACCTAAATATGCTTTAGGGTAACATGTTTAGGCAATGCATACATTTAAATCATGCAAGCATAAATGTACACATGTGGGGTGTACATGTCATCCTTTCTTAAAGCATGAAGAAAGTGAATTTTGGCTATTAAAATGCAGAAATAGATTGAAACTCTGAAAACAAAGTATTGTATTGTGCAGAGTGTGACAAAACCATGGAAACAGGAGTAATGAATATACAAATCAGCCAATACCAGCAGGAGAGCGGGGAATGGTATGATATAAAAAGGGTGGAGCCTAGTCAGTTGAGGCAATTCAGTTGAGTTAAGTTAAGTTGAAGGTTTTGAGAGTGTGCTGGGAGAGAGCACTGCTCTGTGAGAGTTCTGTCAGGCAGTGAGGGCTATACTCTTTGCTAGTTATTAAAGACGGGGGGCTGGAAGAGTTGATGAAATCTATTATATGTTAAAGGCAACACATACCATCCACATATATTGTTATATTTATTATTTTCTCAATAAACTTTGTCATTATTTTTATATTATACATCTGAGTTGATCCCAATTCATAAGGCGACGATCTAAAAGGTGGCAGCATTACTAAGTGAATAAAAGGTGGCAGCATTACCATTTCCATCACATTTACACGTGTAAAAGGGAGGTGTCATCACAATTTGGTGGCACAGCGGTGGGATGTTGAAATAAACCCAGTTGTGCCTTGAAAACTCAGTCTGTGAAAGGGGTGACGTCACACAGAGCAAATAACATTCTACAGTACAGTTCTAAAAATGGGGACACCCCCAAAATATATAACTTTGAAACTAAACAGCAAATGTGCAGCAAGCAAAGTACAGATGTAGCAGATAGTTTGCTCTTGTTCTGTCCCAAACATGAGGAAGTTGGGGTGAAGAGTTTTTAAGTTAGGATTTTTTTAGCAGTAAAACAGTTTTACTGCACCATGCAGAAAAAAGTGACTGTAAATATCCTCAGGTTTAAAACAGATCTAATAAATTGGAAAAAAAAACTAGCCTTGCTTATCTTGAAAGAGAATGGTTGGCTTCACCCACTTTTTTATTTGGAATGAATCCAGGTTGCAGAGGCTCAAATATTGATCTTCAAAAAGGGCCTTTCAGATTTCACTAAACAGAGCATGTGTCATTCCAAAGTAGATGGATTGCTGTAGATTTGTGGCTTGGGAAGGGAGATGTAACAGACCACTTGTAACAGTCAAAAGACAGGTTTTCTGTTTAGAGTGACGATATCAGGTTACATTTAAGGAAAGTAACTGAGTGCTCATGCTCCAGAAAGGGACATTTTGCCATGTATTTTCAGGGAATGTGTATACAGTTTTGTAGAAAATATTCAAAATATGAAAGTGCACCTTGAAATCCCTGCTAGGGTCACAGTAAGTTGGTTCTGACTTGGCAGCACACAACATACAAAGACTTAACAATTGTCATTAATAAGCTGTTGATTCTTACTTTGCGGTTTAAGGGGAGTCAGATTGGTGGCTACGCCACAGACCCAGTTGCAGGCGGGGCTCCTTTGCCCACCTGAATGGAGGATATTTGGTGTGAAAGGATTTACTGCAGGGATGGGAAAGCCTATGTAAACTCTCTCCCTGCAGCCTGACACTCTCTTGCCTAGCTAACTGTTGTCCCCCTTCTTCCTACCCTTTAGTCTGAGAGGATGAGATTAGCTCGTCATGTCAGGGCCAGATGGGAATTTTTGAATGTCACTCAGATTGGCATGAAGTAGCAGTGTGTTTTCACTCATCCCAAACTCTCCGATGTGTGGTTTGGGGTTCCTTTAGACAAATTTCTCAGTCACAATTTCTCAGTCACACTATGGGTGCTATATCAAGGTGTGTACCTGAATTCTGATATCAGAATTCAGGTACACCCCTTGATATAGCACCCATATGGTACTAGGTCCTCAAGTTAAATTAAATGTCAGCAGTAGGATTAACAATAGATTTAGTGAAAATAAGATTGTGTGAAGTGAGATTGAGGGCTGCCAGGGGCTGAGCAGAAGTTGGAGGGATGCTAAACAGGTGGGCAGCATCCTCCTGAAAAGAGAATCTCACTGAATTCATTTAGGGGCAACAATTCATAACCAACATTCACTGGTACCTACTTGTACTACTTAGCAGGTCATCTTGCCATTTAATAATTATCAGTTATATTTAAATATTCTGAATATTAATAAAATTGTGGGCCAGTGTGAACCAAAACACCTTGTCTTATCTCTTCTTTCCAGTTTTGGTGGGCAAAGTCTTTTATGTCACAGTTCTCTATGATGTAAAAAACACCTGATTTCTACATTTTTAGTGGGATTACTTTTAACTACTGTACTTACATTGGTAAGTTACTGCCTTTATATTATTTGTTTCCACAGGTAAGGATGTTTTTGATCTGATTGTTATTTGGTTTTGTTTGTTCAGATGTTAAGTCATGTCCAACTCTTCATGACCCCATGGACCAGAGCACGCCAGGCCCTCCTGTCTTCCACTGCCTCCTGGAGTTTGGTCAAATCCATGTTGGTTGCATTGATGACACCATCCATCCAACCATCTCATTCTCTGTCATCCCCTTTTCCTTTTGCCTTCAGTCTTTCCCAACATCAGGGACTTTTCCAAGGAGTCCTCTCTCCTCATGAGATGGCCAAAGTATTGTAGCCTCAGCTTCAATATCTGTCCTTCCAGTGAACATTCAGGGTTGATTTCTTTCAGGATAGATAGCTTTGATCTCCTTGCAGTGCAGGGGACTCCCAAGAGTCTCCTCCAGCACCACAGCTCAAAAGCACTAATTCTGCGACGATCAGCCTTCTTTAAAACAAAAAGTGTTTTGCTTATATTTATGGTCCAGCTCTCACTTCCATACATCACTACTGGAAAAATCATAGCTTTGACTATTCGGACCTTTGTCGGCAAAGGGATGTCTCTAGGTTTGCCATTGCTTTCTTTCCAAGAAGCAGGTGTCTTTTAATTTTGTTGCTGCAGTCACCATCTGCAGTGATCAAGGAGCCCAAGAAAATAAACTCTGTCATTGCCTCCATTTCTTCCCTTTCTATTTGCCAGGAGGTGGCCATGATCATAGTTGTTTTTTTCATGTTGAGTTTCAGCCCATTTTTTCTTCTCCTCTTTAACCCTCAATAAGAGATTCTTTAATTCATCCTCACTTTCTGCTATCAGAGTAGTATCATCTGTGTATCTGATGTTCTTGATATTTCTTCTCGCAATTTTAATTCCAGCTTGTGATTCACCCAGACCTGCCTTTTGCATGATGTAATCGGCATACAAGTTAAATAGGCAAGGTGACAGTATACAGCCTTGTCGTACTCCTTTCCCAATTTTAAACCAGTCAGTTGTTCCACATCCAGTTCTGAGGGTTGCTGCTTGTCCCACATATAGATTTCTTAAGAGACAGATAAGGTGGTCAGGCACTCCCATTCCTTTAAGGAATTGCCATAGTTTGTTGTGGTCCACACAGTCAAAGGCTTTGGCATAGTCAATGAAGCAGAAGTAGATGTTTTCTAGAACTCTCTGTCTTTCTCCATAATCCAGCACATGTTGGCAATTTGATCTCTAGTTCCTCTGCCTCTTCGAAATCCAACTTGCACTTCTGGGAGTTCTCTGTCTATTTACTGCTGAAGCCTCCCTTATAGAATTTTGAGCATAACCTTGCTAGCATGTGAAATGAGTGCAATTGTGTGATAGTTGGAGCATTCTTTGGCATTTCCTTTCTTTGGGATTGGGATGTAGACCAATCTTTTCCAGTCCTATGGCTATTGCTGGATTTTCCAAATTTGCTGGCATATTGCATATAGCGCCTTTATAGCACCCAACTGGAATGCCAACACCTCCACTGGCCTTGTTGTTTGCAGTGCTTTCTAAGACCCACTTGACCTCACTTTCCAGGATGTCTGGCTTGAGGTCAGCAACTACACTATCTTGGTTATCAAGGACATCCAGATCTTTCTGGTATAATTGTGTATTCTTGCCATCTCTTCTTGATATCTTCTGCTTCAGTTAGGTCCCTATCATTTTTGTTCTTTATCATATTCATCTTTGCACAAACTGCCCCTTTACTATCTCCAATTTTCTTGAATAGATCTCTGGTTTTTCTTTTCTATTGTTTTCCTCTATTTCTTTACACTACATTCAAGAAGGCCGTCCTGTTTCTCCTCACTATTCTTTGGAAGTCTGTATTCAATTTTCTGCATCTTTCCCTTTCTCCCTTGCATTTTGCTTCCCTTCTTTCCTCCATTATTTGTAGGGTCTTGTTGGACAGCTACTTTGCTTTCTTACATTTTCTTTTCTTTGAGATAATTTTCATTGCTGCCTCCTGTACAGTGTTACAAGCCTCCATCCATAGTTCTTCAGGCATTCATTCCACCAAATCTAGTTCCTTAAATCTGGTTCGCTAGTTCAATGCAAATCCTATCTACAATTTTTCAAATGTGTTTGTGGCTGCAGTCCTGTGCCTGTAGTGTAAATCTGAAAGTAAACATTGTTAAATATGGTGGGAGTTTCTGCTAGACAGAAATGTGATTCCAGGATGAAAGTAGTACCTTGGTTAAGAATGTAGGGGAAATGCAGTTGACACTTCCCATTGTTGGAAACCTTTTGTCTGAACTTTTTGGAGTGAGGCCATTAGGAGTTCAAAGTAAAGGAAAACAAAGTAGCTTGTGACAGAGAAAGTTTAAATGATTTTAAGATTGGGGAGGGCTTACTAGTGAATGTGGGTTGGCTCAATGACTTTAAATATTTACAGATCATTTCCCAGGTAGGTAGGTAAGGTAGGTAGGTAATAGTTTATTATAACATTACATCCGCAACAAATATAATTAAAACTTTAAAATACCATGTAACATTTACAATGCAATATAATCCTTCCAGGGTTAGAGATTGGCCCGAATTTTCATAGCTGCCAGTGCAAACTTTGCTACTTGCTGTGTAACAGACCTGTCTGTACCAAGTAGCATACTAAGTTGGGCTCCAGGGGACCTATCAACCAGTGAACTAATAATCCCACCAAGGAATTTACATCTAGGTTGGTCATGAAGGGGGCAGCTGAGCAAGTAGTGGGGCACATCTTCGACTTCACCTGAGCCGCAAGGGCAAAGTCTGTCCCGAACAGGGATATTATCACGTCTCCCCTCTAAAAAGGCAGAAGGCATGGTCTGAAAATGCAGGGCTGTGAAAGCTATCCTCAAGGGAGCTGAGGTTAAATTGTGGAAATAGCTTTCCAGCCCAAAAGATGTTTTATACAAAGGATAATAGAGGGAGAATGACAATAATGAAAACGCAGCTAATTCCTTCCATTTGGAACATAAATAAATCTTGTCTTTGACCAAATTTTTGATACTGGGGGAGACAAAAGAGGGGATAGATTCAGTATTGATCCCATAATGATGTAATATGGGTCTGACTAGCTTTGCCCAGGACTCCCGCAATGGGTGCTGAAGTTATTCTATATAGCACTTCTTTGGCAAGCAGGAGTCACTCATGCTGGCCAGCTTCAACCAGTACATTGCCAAGGCAATGTGTATGTGAGTTTCAATGGAAGTTAGCCCTACTTCAGCTCTTAAATATGCAGAGGGTGTGCCACGGGGTACAGCAAGAAGAGATCGAATAAAAGAATTTTGAACCACGTCGAGGTGTGGTATTTTAGTATACCCCCAGATTTCAGCCCCGTATGTTAATTGGGGGACTATCTTTCTTGAAAACACCTCAACTGCAGGAGCAACCAGTTTACCACCTGGGGTTGAAAAGAATCTCAAAAGGGATTGAGAGGAGTGGGAGGCTTTCAAAACTGTTGCTTTCAGATGATATTTCCAAGAGAGCATGGCATTAAAACAAAGACCAAGGTAACTAAAATTTCTTAACTGCTCAATGGGTTTGTTGTCAAGTGTCCACCTATGTCTAGTTCTTTTCCTCCCAAAGATGACTACTTTGGTTTTAGAGTAGTTAATGGACAAATGTTCTCTGGTACAAAAATTACTCAACTTAACCAAAAGTCTACGCATGCCGACTTGCGCTGTAGAAATAATTGCAATGTCATCTGCATAAAGTAGAACAGAGATCTTAACATCTGCTGTAGAAGGGGGGGAAATACTGGATCACTCAGTTCTTGAACAATGTCATTAATATAAAAATTAAACAGAAAAAGGGCCAAAGGACATCCTCGCCTGACCCCTCTGTCCATGGGTATAGATTCTGGCAAGAGCCCGTTTGCCCCAGTCTTACCCTGAGATGAGTATTGGAGTGTAGCTGCTGGATTAAAGCTAAAAGTCTTCTATCTATGTTTGTTAAAGAAAGTTTTTGTCACAAACGACCCCTATCTATAAGATCAAAGGCACATTTCCCAGGTGCTTCAAGCAGTGAGTGGGAGCTGCCATCTTAATTATTCCATGGTCTTGAGGGTCATTCAGGACTGCACTCATTATTTTGTTGCCTGTGCATATAGTTATCAGTGGGCTGAGAAGGTATTTGCTCAGCATGAATATTTTATTTAATGTTTCCTCAGCACCTCCTCAACAATCTGCTGGAGAATCAACAGCTTTTGGGAATTTGTTCTATTGAGTTGCTATTTTTGCTTTTCCTTGGGCAAGTTGTCCTTTAGTCTTATACTATTCATTTGAAAAGTGGGTAAAAAGGGTTTTAATGTCTTCTAAGCACTTCATTGCTTAAAATTATACTCCAAATCTGTGTATTGTATAAATGTAATTTGGTGCATATTCATCAGATAGATCTGTTTGAAATCTCTATTTGCCATCTCAAAATGGACATAGCAAGGATGGGGGGGTGCTCTGTTATTCTGGTACATAATATCTGAGAAATGATGTAAACAGGTTGTTGGCCTTAGTTTGAACAGGTTTTATAACATGAAGATGGTGACCTTTCCACTGAAGCAGACTGCTATTTAAATATCACTAATCCACACACGTGAAAGGTTTGGCTGAGAAGTGGTGACACATTTTAAACTGCTTATATCAGAGGTAGGAAGTGTTTGGCTTCTTTTTCAACTATAAAGGTGTATTGTGAACTCCAGGTCCATTCTTAATGGAATCTCTCATACAGCAGTTTCAGATATTTTTCTTCCTTTCTTCTACACAGTGAACTGGGTTTTCTTTCCTGTAATACTGATGATTTCTTTTGTACTGCTACTGTGCAGTGTTATTTCACTTTAACTATGGATATGTATTTACATGCAGAAGAATTGTTTTGCACAAGCAGTAGAATGAGGTGGTAGGAATGATTGCACTGTGATGGACTGAAGGAGTGGAATTGGATTGTGTTTTTGGATGCTGTCTTAAGGTTCAAGATATTACAGATAAACAAGAAGAAGAAGAAGAAGAAGAAGAAGAAGAAGAAGAAGAAGAAGAAGAAGAAGAACAACAACAACAACAACAACAACAACAATAACAACAACAACAACAACAACAACAACAACAACAACAACAACAACAACAACAACAACAACAACAACAACAACAACAACAACAAGTCCGGCAGTCAAGGAATGAGCTTTGATCTTTCTTTGACTTGCTCCCTTCTTGTTTCATTACCACCTTTCCCCCAAAAGAATTAGGGACAACTAGGAAATTAGGAATTCATTGTTATGAAATCTGAGAGCACAAACTGCAGCTATTACTTGCCTTCAGTTTCTAGTACTCGGGAACATGTCAACATTTTGCAAAAGAAATGCAGCTTTTTGAGAAGTCAATGAAACATCTATTGTTTAGCTGCAAATAGAATATCACGTGCTTGGTGGTACATATTCTTTCATAAGCATGCATAGGATGATAATGCTGGGACTTTTCCAGTGGGTTATTTTTACCCCTTTAAATTCCATGTCAAACAGGGACTGTAAGAGAAATTCCCATGAAACCCAGGATAATAGCTTTCTTTTGTACAGCAGGGCTGGGGGGTGGGGTGGGAGTTTGGAGTTGGTTCCAAGACCATTGTAGATGCCGAAAATGTGACAGTATTGAACGCTAATATATTGGCTATCTCTAATGGCCTTTTTCTGGTCCATAAATCCTGGGAATATATATTGTATACATAGGTATCTCTCTCTGTGTGTGTATTTATTTAGTATTTTCAGCCAGCACAGAAGTAAATCAGCAGATACTGATTCAGTGGATAGAGTTCTATTGCATTGGCCTTTTTAATGGGTTCTCAGGACTTACTGACCTTCCCCAAACTATTGGTTGACTTTTTGAGGTTGGGGTATGACTTTGTTTGTGGGAAAGAATATAGCACAATATTTCTTCCCATTTGCAGCAAATGTGTGAGGAGTCACACACTTGGAAGCCTGGGCATGGGTCTGATGAAGGGAGCCCCAAGCAGGCCAGAGCCCTTCAGTGAAAAGCTACTGGCTTGTGGGTTAGCACTATGCCATCTTGAATCTGGTAGACAACAGTTTGGACACAAACCCTGGAAAACCCTGCACTCTTTTGGTACCAACCAACAGAAGGGAAGAAGGCTTGAGAAGGACAATATAAATGCTGCACCTGGGAAAGCTTTTAATTAGATCTTGGCCTGAAAATTGTCTTCCTTACCAATAACTTCCCTTTATCTTTTAGTATCTGATCTGCACTTTTGAAGGTAAACAGGTGGAATGCTGCTTATGCCTCTTTTCAACTTCCTTTGAACTTCTCTTCATTATTTCCATGCTCTTTTATATATTTTATATTTCTGTGGAAAAGTCTGCATGCAGTTGTTTCCCTCATGAGACATATTCTATTAAACCTGTACATTCCTAGTTGTTTACTGATAGAAATGTATGCATTGTTGTTAACCCTTCTCCCTTTGCCCACTGGAGTTTTGTAACTAGGTACTGATTTATCCTGGTTGTATTGTATACAATTTCCCACCAATTAACTAACAATGTATATTACTTTCTAAACTGTTACTTATTTTTATTTGAAAAAAAATATACTGCTCTCTACAGCCTACCCTCTCTCCTCCCTGGATTTTAATATTTGAGTCCACCTTCATATATTTCACTTCCTATGTAAATCCCTAGTTGGTTTTCTGACCATTATTAAGTGTCCAGCCCAGTCCAATTGTGGCTACTTATATTTGCCTTTAGCTAAATGTCATCAGAAATTTATGGGTAAATATAAATTTAAAATGGAAGAAAAACTGTCTAGTTTAACTAAAACAGGCAAAAATGATGTAATTTATCAAGACACCCAGAGTGGTTGATATTTTTGGAGTTTTTGTGTCCATTAGAGATGGGCACAAAATGAAAAATGACACACTGTTTCATCATTTCATAACATTACAAAACAATTCATAACATTACAAACAGCAGACTGCATGTCATCAGAAAACAAAACAAACCAATTTTCTTCCATTCAGAAACTGAACTGGGGAGATGCCGGATCTCGCTTCATGCAGGGAGCTGCAGTGAGATCCAGCTGCTGGAGTAAAGGATTATGATTCCCCCTGCTATGCTCTCCATTTCTTGCCACCATCACCAAGATGCTTTTGACAGCTCGAGTGGTCAAAACCAGCTGGGTGGCAATGGAAAGAACTGGAGAGTAGAGTGGGGTTTTGAATTTTGCACTGCAGCAGCACCATCACTGCTGCTATGTGAATTGAAAAACCTGCTCATCTCTCCTCTTCTCAGCCAGGCAACGGTTGGGCAGGTGGTGCACCCACTTAGCCCTTGCCTGGTCGAGAAGGGAGAGCTGAGCAGGAGTGCAGCAGGGCAAAATTCAAAACCCTGCACCGCTTTCCCTTTCTCAGACAGGCAAGGGCTGAGTGGGTACAGGACCCACTCAACCCTTGCCTGGTTGAGAAGGGAAGAGTAGAGCATGTTTTCAGTTTTGCACACCAGCAGTAAAGATGCTGCTGTGACACAAAATTCAAAACCCTGCTCCATTCTCCCATTGTAGCCACTGGTACCCAGCTTTTTTTTTTTTTTGATAGGTCGGGCTGTGGGGAGGGGGGCTGCCCCCTCCCCACAGCCTGACTGGTCAAAGAAAACCAGCTGGGTAGCAGTGGCAACAATGGGAGAATGTCACAGGCGGCACCACATTCAAAACCCTGCTCCACTCTCTGGTTCTCGCCACCGCTACCCAGCTGTTTTTGACAGCCCAAGCTGACAAAAAAAAAGCTGGGTGGTGGCAGCTTCCAAATCATTTATTTTGTTTTGTTTCCTTAATAAATTTATATTAAAATGTGTTAATTACAAAAAGAAACAAAGCACAATGAGCAACAAAATGAAACACTATTTTTCCATTTCATGCCCATCTCTAGTGTCAATGGACGTTGCCTATAGTAGATTTGGCTGAGAGGGGCCTTTCTGGGCTGGGATGACTTTCAGTCTATCCAGCACTAACCAATTGTTCCTTCCCAGCCTCTGAATTCAAAGAGATCCACACCTCTGTGACAAGAGTTTCTCCTTCCCTTCATTTGTCTGTTGCAAACATTGAATCTATTGAGGCCTATTGTTCAATGCAGTCAGCCATATTTTGTCAGTTTGCTATCTGATCTGCTCAATTGTAAGTAAATGGTACTATTTTATTCTGTCTCCAGCTAATGCCACAGACTGTAAGTGTTAGTTGGACTACAGTAGGGGACCTGAAGTTAATTCTGCTCAGTGAGACCCTGTGCTTCTGCGCAGCTAGAGGATTCTAATCCAAAATTCAAAACTCTGCAGTGGATGTTTCTGGGGCAACAGTGGCCATTGAATGGCTCTTAACAACCAACATATGAAAGGCTCCATCTCAAATTCTCAGCAACCCTTTCATCATCATCATCATGTTGCAACATGTGACTTTCTCTTGCATTCCATATTCCCATCCTCTCCATGTCGGTATCAACATCTGTCCATTGAGCTCCACTCTCTGGATATGGGAAAATGAGTTGGAAGGTTATACATAGTAAAATGTGATAGACTTTAAGATGCCACTGGGCTCCCAGAGTAGCAGGTGATAGATACTGTGTAGCTTCAAGAATTTTGGCAATAGAAGACTATTAATAGAATAGAATAGATCTTTATTTCGGTCACTGACCAGACAAAATACAAAATACATTCCACATAAAACCAAAATAAAAGCGTATAAAAACAATAAAAGCATGCACACAAGAACAGCATAACACAATGGCATAACCTTTACATAAAAGGCAGAGCAGGTAAAATCTTCCCAGCCCAGTGGGCCTAATAACAGAGTAGTCGACTCAATAGGTCTAGAATTGTCTCCAGCCTGGGACCATGCCCGTGTTCTAGACCACCTCCAGCCCACATCTCTCTCTCTTTATTTATTTCAGTCACTGACCAGATAAAATACAAGATACATTCCACATAAAACCAAAATAAAAGCGTATAAAAACAATAAAAGGATGCACACAAGACAAGCATAATACAATGGCATACTCTTTGTATAAAAGGCAGAACAGGTAAAATCTTCGAAGCCCAGTAGGCCCAATAACAGAGTAATCAACTCAATAGGACCAGAATTGTCTCCAGCCAGGGACCATGGCCGTGCTCTAGACCACCTCCAACCCACATCATGAGAAGAGGTAAGGATAAATACACAATGGATATTGCCAATCATCTGACCTCGCCACCTGAAGTGGGCAGAGATGAGCGATGCCTCATTGCTGCGGCACAGAATTTGGCCACCACCTCAGTCACATCTGGCTTTTTATCTCCTAGCAGGTGTTGGACACAAAACTCCCTTGGCCTCCCCTGAGTTTGCTGCAAGATAGACTGAAGAAGAGTCCTCCGGATATCCCGATAAAGGGAACTATTAATGAAAGTAGCCTTTTGATACTACCCTAGACGTAGCAGGAAGAAACACATCAAACCTCAAGAATCCACATGTTTAGAAGAGTTACGGGGCATTTCAGAAAACATAGTGGTCTCACAAAACAATGTACAGTGGTGCCTCTTAAGACGAATTTAGTTCGTTCTATGAGTCAATTCATTTTACAAAAAAATCATCCTATGAAATGTGGTTTAATGCTGTTCCCATAGGAATACATTGAATTCATCGTATGAGGCACCCCAAAGGAAAAATTCATCTTATGAGGTTTTCCTATTCCCTGATATATTTTTTTGTATTAAGGGGCATTCATCTTATGTGTTACTACTGTACCCATTTTCAAATATGCATAGCTAAAAAGATGTACAGTATAGTTGATTTAAAAAGGACAAAGTTGCTGTTGTAAATGAGGAAATAGGTGTATTAGCTAAAATGTGTCAATCACATCAGTCAGAAAACTACATAGAAGACATTATAATAGCAAATGGAGGAAGAAAAACACAAGGTCCTGCAACCTAAAAGAGCAAGAAGAAAAGAGATTTTCACATTTTCTGGGTGGACACACACATATGAACACACAAAAATAGTTTCTTGAAAATCTCCTAGAACTCTCCTATGTGATGGTCTCATTTTTGTCTTTTAATAATAATCATGTATAGTCAAGTTAATTCTTATAATGACTGTTTTTCAAGGCTTTCCACCAGTTCTCAAGGGGATTACCATTCCCTTTCTTCTGGGGGCACCATGTGATTGTGCAGCTTGCCCAAGGCCACGCAGGCTGTCTCTATTTCGCAGGAGGCACAGTGGGCAATCTGACCCCAACTTCTGGTTCTATCTATATTTTAGTGCTCAGGATATCCCTTTTGCCAAAAGAGGCATCCTTAAACTGGGGGAAAATGAAGTAAATGATCAGACATACACAGCACTCTATTAAAATTCAGTTGATAATGATATGTCAGACTTTGCCATTCATCAGTTTGAAAGCCTGTCAGATCTCATTTATTCAATTCATAATAACTCCACCATTCTAAGGAAAGAATGGGCATGAAATTACAGGTAAGTCTTGTGTACTGTGAACAGACTTTTCACTGCAATCATTGCCAGCTACAAAAACAAATGTAGCTCAATAACAAAATGAAAATATTTATTGCTATTTAAATTGGAATGACTGGTGCTGAGAAACACACAGAACACTGGGAATGTAAAACAATCCATGCTGCTGCTTACCTTCCCATGTATCCAAATACATTTTTTAAAAAGGTCCAAGATGCTACACTATTCAAGCATCTAAAATACCCTGAGAAAGAAACATTCTGGAAGGAACAAATGGATTAATGTATTTTGAAGTTGAAGTGCTTTTTACTGGTGATTATGCACTGCCCTCTTCTTTTATACCTTTTGAGGAAGCAACCACAAATAGGTACAATGGAATTTTGTACTAGTACAAGACATATCTTAATGAGCTTGCCACACTTAACCCACAAGAGTTGTTATGTTGGTAATGATAGTGGATGCCATTTACTGTTTTGTAATTCACTGAAATATTTCTATAGTGATATATACATTGGTTCTTACTTAATGTGCATGACATGATAGACTTCCTATACTTTACGACATGTAGAACACTTCTTAGCCACTTGAAAATTTCTGATAAAAATAAGTTGTGTCTGAAAAATAACAAGTATATAATACCGGTGAAACACATTTTCTGTAGAAAACAGCATGGGAAAACTTGAAATGCAAAGAGTGTATCTACACTATGTAGTTATAATGGTTTGATACCACTTCACCTGCTACAGCTTCATCCTCTGGAATGTACAAATATATGGTTTGTTGAGGTACTTACAGTTTTCTGCTGGAGAGCTCTAATGGTCAAGGTACTTAAAATTCAATGAAAGAGCTCTAGTGAAGTCCCCCCAAAAGAGCAGTTCTTAGTTGGTACTAAATCCCTGGAGTACTTAGGATGGAGCCATGGTATTTAACATGGCATCAAACTGCTATAAATGAGTGGAAGTGTTGAAGAGGAACGCTAAGCAGCCTTTAATGCAGAATTTTTAATGTTGGTAAACTTCTGTTTTGCTAATCAGAGGAAGCACAGAGACAGAGAAGAATAGCTTCAGGTGCCGCAGAGTCCACCTCTTTCTGATTAAGTGGCACTTAATCTCTATAACTTCCTCTAAGGCATTGCCCTCCCAAGTAGAGATGGGCACGAATTGAAAAAATGACATTTTGGTTTTTCATTTTTCGTTGTGGGTCCATTTCGGTTCGTTTTCATTTTGTGTGAATTTTTTGAAAAAAAATATGTTTTTTTTTATTTTTCGTTTTTCGTTTTTACCCACTTTTTGCGCGACTTAAAGCATTTCCACGCACGGACGTCCCCTAACGCCCCAGACCAGAGGGAAAACACTAAAAAAAATGATGCTGGCAGAGACACAGTATACACTAGGTCTGCAGGGAGGCTGCAAAGGCAGTGGCGGGTGTTGCCCAGAGTGTAAGGCAGCCACAGAGTGACTGCGCTGTGGGGCAGGGAAGGGTACTCACTGAGAGGTACGCACACACACTTTGTCTCCCCTAAGAGCCAGGCTGCAGCCAGCAGGAACACAGAGACACACACCTGCCTGGCTGGCCTAAAGTAACGAGTCACAGAGACAGCAATCCCACCCTAACTCCCACCACAGACTGCAAGGAGGACAGGGTCTGCCAGAGCTTTTTATGCCCTCTGTGGCTGCCACACCTACCCAATCTGCAACCTGGGCATGCTATTGGTTGAAATTGTCCAATAATTTACATGATCCCATCACATGGCTTGCATCCTTCTTGTGGCTGGAATCCATTTTGCATCATCCTTAAAGGGAAAAGAAAAAATACATTGCGATGGGAGAAAGACAAAAACAAACGTTCTAAGGACTGCAACCCCCTGGTAGGTAATAATTTCAAATAATTATAACTGCATTTTTATGGATGTCCAGGGCATTTTAATACCCAAGAAATCAATATAAGGCATCTAGGAGCCATTTTGGGTCAATGTCCCCTAACTCCCCTTAAAGGAAAAAAATACACCAATCTGAGAAAAGACATAAATGCACGTTTTAAGGATCCCAACCCCCCGGTAGGTATTATCAGGCAGAATAAATAATTATTGCTGGGTTTTTACGGATATTCAGGACTTTTTTAACATTTAAAAACAGCTCATTTCATTGTACGTCGCCATTAACGAAAACGAAATGTAACAAACCTAATTTTTGTGGTTCTGTTCAGTTTGTTCCAATTTCATCACAATTTTTGTTATTCATTTTGTTACATAATGAAACAAATAACAAATAATGGAACAATTTTTTTTTCATTTCGTGCCCATCTCTACTCCCAAGTTGAAATAAAGAAGTGAGATCCAGGTGGTACATCTAAAACTTGGGTCACATTTGTCCTTCCCAGTCATGCAAACTACAGACAGTATGGGAAGAGGCCAATAAGACTGCAACAGTGCAATCGTCTTGATTTGTGAGAACAAAAAATAAATCTATTATAAGTAAGCACAGAATAGGCTGGGTGACTGTTATCTTTCAGAGATACCATTTCCCTCTTGAGAAAAAGAAAGATTGAACTGTTAAAAACACATTCCTTTGAACTGCCATAACAACAAATAATCTCATTTTTCAAATGAGATAAAATAATGTGTGTGGGAACTTACTGCAAGGCTGATAATATGGTATGTCATATTTTCCAAATATGTGTGGAACATTATTCTCTCATGTGTTCTCAGTTTCACATCATTTGTAATTTTTTTATTTCTTTTATTTTTCCAGTTGAAAATTATTTATTTATTATATATCTATCCTTCCCATCTGGCCTAAAAGTCCACCCATGGTGGCTTACAACAATTCAAATATATAATTAAAATATATCAAAAATCAAATAATGAACAGCAAATTATATAATCATCAAGAGGAAAAAATGGAAATACAAGTGCCAAATGCTCATAAAACTAAACAATAACAAAATACAGATTAAAAAGATCAGATGGGGCAGGGGAAGAGTAGGTTGAACTATAATTTTGTCAGGGTAAGCCTGACAGAAAAGCCAAGTGTTTAACTGTCTTTTAAAGGAATCCAGTGAAGGTGCAAGCTGGATCTTGGGTGGCAGACCATTCCACAACTATGGGACAACCACTGAGAACCATTCAGAGTCACCTTGTAGCTAGATGGGCAGTATATAAATCTAATAATTTAATAAAATAAATAATATTGTCCTCAGGAAGAACAAATTCTCCACCATTTTCTCTGTAACAAACCTTTGGTCTTTGGTTTGGTTTTACTTTTCGTGACAACACAAATGGCAACAACCATCACCATTTCATTGGCATTCTGGCCATCATTTTATTTTTCTGCCTAATGACCTGTGATGTGCATGACGGAAAGCAACTGCCCCAAATGGTAAATTTTGTAAATATTTAATCAAACCAGACTTCTTTTTCTGTCTGTCTGTCTGTCTGTCTGTCTGTCTGTCTGTCTATCTATCTATCTATCTATCTATCTATCTATCTATTCTGAGGTTCCAAACAGTTTAGCGCCTTGTACATTAACATCAAAACCTTGAAGTCAATGCAGTAGCATAGTGGTAGCCAGTGCAGAACTCCCAGTACAGGGGTAATATTATCATGCCTTCTTAGACCCATTAATAATCTGACAGCTGTATTCTGCACTAGCTGCAATCTCTTCATTAACCTCAAGGGCAGCCTCATGTAGAGAGAGTCTCTTCTTGAGATTACAAGTGCATGAACCAACACAGTTAATGTTCTGAAATCAAGGAGGGCCCACAGTTAGGCAATCCTCTGTAGTTCAAAATGTGTGGAATGGACTACCAATGCCACCTGGGTTTCCATGGTAAGCACTGGGACCAGCAAGACACCTGGACTGTGGACACCATCCTTTGTGCAGTCAGCCTCCCAAAAGTGAGGGAGTTCACCAAACTGCAGACCCCAGGGCTCCCCACACACTGGATCTTCCTCTTCCTCAGGTTCAACCTCAGCCTATTAGCCCCCATCTAATCCAAGATGCCCATCATGCAGCGCTCAAGGGTATCCACTGCAGAAGATGGAAAGGAGATATTGAGCTGGGTATCATCCACATATTGATGACACAAAGCTCCATTCTCCCTTATGACCAATTCCAGCGACCTCATATAAATGTTGAAGAGCATCAGAGAGATGACCAAATGCTGTGGCACCTCACAATTGAGGGAGCCCTCCAAGAAGGACCATAACATCGCCAAAGTGTGATCTCTGATCCCTAAAATGGAAAGCCTCCCCAGGAGGATACCATGGTTGACAGTATCAATGGCTGCTGAGAGATCAAGGAGGACCAACAGGGATATTTTCCCCCTGTTGGCCTTCCTGAAAAGGTCATCAAGCAGGGCAACCAATGTCGTTTCCATACTATGGCATGGCCTGAAGCCCAACTGAAAAGGGTCAAGGGCATTTGTGTAATTCAGAAGACTCTGTGCTGGTCTGCCACCACCCTCTCCAGGAACTTGCTCATATAGGAAATACAGTATTGGTGATAGGCCTATAGTTGTTAACTTTGTCTTCTGCCACATTAGGTTTTTTTTTCTGAATGGGCCTAATGAGTGTCTCCTTGAGGGCCAGTGGAACCCTGCCCTCAATGAGAGACCCATTAATTATTGCGGTGGTCCATTCATTAGTAGTCAGCCTGGCTGCTTTTTATTAATCAGGCTGGGCAAGGATCCAAGGAGGTGGCAATGGCCTGATAGCAATCAAGAGCTCTATCTACTTCTGTCAGTGTCACTGGTTGAAAGCTAGAAAGCAATGCTTTTAGAAAAAATAAAATTCTTAAGAAATTTCTCAGAAAAAAGGGCAACAAAATTTGCTCCAATTCCATTCTTTAGAATTCAGTACCTTCCCTAGACTTTCTAGATATTACATTTGGAAGGGTCGCTTTCTGTGTTTTTTGCTGTCATAGCACTTAACTAGATATGAGCACGACTCGGCGAAATTGTCGTTTCTGTTTGTGGCATCGTGGCGATTGCGCGATGCAAAGCACAGAAAAGGTTTTTAAAAGTTTTTTTTTTAAAAACCCCGACTCCCGGCCAAAAAAGCAGGCGAAAATATGCCTGCCTGAGGCTTTGCCACCTACCAAAGGGGTGGTTTCTGGGGGTCCCCGGCCTTTCTCCCCCCTCTTCTCCTGTCCTGGGCTGCTTGCACCAGGCTGGGGGGTCATCCTCGTCGTCTGTCTCGCTGCATGCCATGCGGTTGGGGGGGATCCAAAATGGCGACCACAATTTTTCTTTTGAAATCGTGGTCAAAAAACACACCAAATCACCACAGAAACATGTGAAATTTATTTATTTTAAATGCCTGAATTTTTATAGTAGCAGCAGTGGGTTTTTTATAGCAATAAAATGTCGTATTGATTTTATTTTATTTTATTTTATTTTTTATACCTACCCATTTGGGCTGGGCATGGGATGGGACCATGCAAAATGTTTGAACCATTCCACCAATGGCATCACCAGGTTTTTGACTGACACTTCTGGATGTCTCGGAGGGCATACAAAGCCGAGGCACCTTCCAGAAATCGCAGTCGGGTGTATGGATGTGGTTGAGGGAGGAGGGCTGGCTGCTGGTGCTGGTGTGATCCGATCGAGATTGAGGAGGGAGGCTGGAGGCTTTAGGATTTAAGTTAGTCAGGCAGGGAGGGAATTGAATTTAGAAAATAATTTCTTTGATTCCCTGCAGCTTTGTCTGCTGAAGGGAATAGCAGTTTATTCTTTATTTCTTCTCTGGGAGTTTGAGGATTTTTTTCTGATATTGGATAAAGGGGGAGGTTCGACTGGGAGTGGGAGGTGTGGATTTATTTTAAAAATATATTATATACTACCATTTATTTTCTATTTTCCCAACTTCAATTTGCTTGCACAAACACACACATTTGGGGTGAATGCCAAGAACAGAACCTCTATGTTAAGTGGTATCCTAACTGCCCACTCGCCCGTCCGCCCGCACCGCCACCCGCCTGTGGCCCGTGCCACCGCCTGCCCACTCGCCTGCCCGCGGCCGCTGCCTGCCCATGCCCCCCCGCCACCGCCACCCGCTCGCACCGCCCCCCGCCGCCCGCCCCCCACCCCACCCGCCGCCTAGGGTGCAAAAACACCTAGCGCCAGCCATGAACGCCCCTATGCTCTGGGAAGTCAAATCGTGCTAAATCGCGGTGGAAACGACAAATGACAAATGACAAACGGAAACAACAAATTTTTGAAAAATTTCACGACAAACGGAAATGACCTGAAATGGACCCGTTCCGACAAATGAAAACTTGAAACGTCATTTTTTCTGGTTGTGCCCATGTCTACACTTAACCTTTCTTGTGAGCTCTGAAGAAAGTATGAGATAGAATAGTATCATGTCTGGCTCTAGGAAAATATTGAAGCTAATATTGTGGCAAAAACATGTTGTACAATTTCACCCAAATTATTATGATGCTTCAGTTATTTTTCCTCATCTCCAGGGCTAAGGATATTTAATATTTCTCTTGGCTATACCCTCTAACTCAGTGTAACACCTCTAGTTGAATGAAGGTGCAGCTTCCTTATCTCAAAATGTCCTGTGGAAAGACTTAGTTCGCTTAGGGCCTTTTCACACGACCCCTAAGATCCACTGGTCCCTTAAATTCGGACCAAAGATCTTAGGGGTTCGTTGCCCTTCCTTCCTCCCCACCAGAGAAAGAGGGGAAAAATGCAGCTCACCTGGAGGAGCTTCCCGGAGCTCCGTTTCTCTTCTGTTTCTCTTCCATTTCTCTTCTGCTTGCTTTTTTTCCTCCCACCTCTTCTCTTAAAGGGGCAGGAGGCAAAAAAAAAACACAAGCAGAAGCCAGGAGAGCCCCGCACTGACCAGATTAAATCCGGACCTGGGGATTTTCACCCACCTCAAGCAGGTACAAGAAAGTGCAGCTGGGTCGCGCTTAGGTGGGCGGGGTCGCACTTAATTGTCTGCAAAGTCCGGAGCTGGTGGGAAAACACTTGTAAGGTCCGGACCTTGCAGCCATTTCCTGCGGAGCTTAGGGGTCATGTATAAAGGCCCTTAGATTTTCTCTTGCACTTTAATTTAAAGTGTGGAAAACAGGCAGAGTGGCGTGGGCTATCAGGTGACATAAATATAGTTCTGTAATGAAACGCAAGACAAGTAGATGTATGTCTCATCCACATAATAAAGAATGCTCAAGAATCCTAAACCTCACCCTGGATAATATAGCCACAATTTTCCCCGTTTGAAATCTTTTTGAACCAATTTTTACCATTAAAATGCATGAGAATGCCCAAGGTTTCTCACAGAGCAGGGTTCTTGGGACAGATGCAGTTTAGAAAAGCCTTAAACTGAAATAGAATGAGTATGTTCTTCTGGCAGCTAGGGAAACTCTTGCCACTTTGTCACGCAATGGTTATAAGATGTTTTTGTGTCTTCACTGCCCTTCAATCCTAACAGACATTTGCTCCTTGCATTTATATCTAGCAGATAATATACTAGCTTAGTAGCACAGAGGACTGCATTATTAATCTATGTCACATTGATTTAACTTAGAACACAAATGGGATCAGAATAGCAATGTATATATTTGCTTTTACGATCCATAAAATAGTGTGATTTCTTGCTCCATAAAAGATTGATATTGACAACATGCATATTATCAAAAAGAAATTCAATTTAAATACTTTTTTTAGAATGTTTGGTCTCAAATTGCATTACTTTAATTTAAATATGTTTGGATGCTCACTAGGCATCAGTAAAGTTGATCCCTTCAAATGCAGAGTGTCAGAAAATCAGGCAATGTCATCAATTCATATACGGTGGTTGTTTCCTGCATAATTTATATTGCTTCAATTTTGCATTTATTTGGTAAAAGGAAAATTATAATCATGCAGAAGTCGCAGTTCATCTTGTCTGCAAAGATTTATCTAGTAAAAATATGCCTGAGATAGGCTATGTGAGAAACAGTTTTCTCTAACATCTGAAACAATGAAGAAAGCTCGTCTTTCAACTGTTCTACCCTTCCACTGTATTCAGCTTAATAACATTGAATCAGATGAGAAAGCTAACACAGTGCATCATGAAGCTTGTCTTCCTCTTGTGATATAATAATGCCTCATACTCTGATTGTATTACAGGGAACTATGGGATGTGAAATGAACCTTAATTAATATTCTTTCAACTGCAATATCTATCACTGTCATATTGGTCTAATACGCATGTGATAGTGACGATCAGATTACAGAATTAATGACTGGGAAACTAAAATAATTCAATAGTCCTAATCAGTCTATTTGAAGAGATGTTAACTCCCTGCTTTCCATAATTATGTGGCAAATTACTTGTTTTTGTACAGTTTTCTTTTATTCTATTTTGTGCACTATAAGCCACCGAGGTTGTATAATAACTATAGGACCAGGCAGCTCTATAAATAAATGCATCTCCTTGGACATCTGGAATGTCCTTAGCCTTGAAGAATTTATTTGTTTGCATCTTCAAGAGTCCACGTTCTATGTGTATAAGGCTTGTCTCCACAGATATGCAGTTTCATGGGTGGGAACTCTTTTTTTTAATAATAATTTTATTTATACAAAACACACAAAAATACAAATTACAAATTACAAAAGCACACACATCAGCAACAGTGCACCCCTCCACCAGCAGGACTATTCTTCTTATTTTCTTTCCCTATCCTCCCCTCTAGAGCATAATTGATTATTGCATGAAAGCTTTACCCTTATCTCTTACAAGCACATATTCAATAAATCTACCCTAAATATCATTTTGTACCTTTTTTGCATTCCCTGGGTGGGGACTCTTTAACCCCACCCCCAATGAATTGAGATGAATTGCTTGGGAATGCAGGTGCATTGCCTGTATGACTGGGAATGGAGTACCTTTCATAATGTGCCCCCCCCCAATCCTCTGTATGGTCATTTTATTTATTTATTTATTTATTTATTTATTTATTTATTTATTTATTTATATACCACCCATTTTCTAACCAGAACTCTGGGTGGTTTGCAATAATACAATAAGAATAAAAGTAAGGAAAAAATCATAAAAACAATGTATCATCTATCACCTTCCCTGATGAAGATGGTTTACCATCAAATCTATTTGATTTTTCCAATGGTCCAAAAAAAGATGTCACATGCTTCTGCTTATGTATTGTTTTTCTCCTCAGGTATGTGATTGGATGCAATAAATGCCTTTCTTTGATTATAGATAATTGACACTTTCCTCTTCAGTAGGTTCCTCTATTCACAGTTACTCCATTTGCTTTCTGACTTTTTGTGTTAACAATGTGTGTGGGGGGAATTATTGGATACTGCAAGCCACATGGAGAGGGTGTGTGAAAGTATGTAGGTAAGCCCTGACATGTTGTTTGAAGGACTGGGACAATAAAAACCACCATCCTTTACTCCAGATGCAGTCTCAGAATATCTAAGCTCTGGGCCTCAAGTAAGAAACTACCTGGAATATTTTCCATCTTTCCAAGGATTTTACATCTAAGAAATAACTCACAGCAACTCCATGTTTTTCATGTTTTTCATGTTTTAGCCTGTTGGTACAGCTCTGAAGAAGAGGGGTTTTGCCCTCAAAATATTACCAACTTTTTTGCTATTTTTCTAGTAGCCTAAAGATATCACTTGTTCTTCTTTCATATTTGGGTTTCATTGATGGCCATACAGCTCCTCAACTTGTTTTGCTTCAATTGCAAGTACTTTGAGATAGTACCATAAAGCTGCAGATGTCTCAGAATGATAGGGAAATGGGGCAAACTGAGAGATATAATTTATGACTTGCCAGCATCAATGTTACCACTTACCAGTTGTCTTAGACCATGCATCTCTCTATGTCTGGGTGTGATTCCTTTAAATGTTCTCCTTATCTTGGTATTGTTATTTGTTTAGAATAAGGAA
The DNA here is from genome assembly GCA_037367245.1 of Phrynocephalus guinanensis. Taxonomy (NCBI): domain Eukaryota; kingdom Metazoa; phylum Chordata; class Lepidosauria; order Squamata; family Agamidae; genus Phrynocephalus; species Phrynocephalus guinanensis. The sequence continues at coordinate 54,704,442 of CM074735.1, read as the reverse complement.
GCCTATGGCCCTTCAAAGCTCAATGAACTACAACTTCCCTGATCTTAGACCAAGCTAGGTAGAGAGCTATTCAGAGTTGAAGTCTGAAACCAAACTAAACCAAACCAAATCTTCCATCAGGACTGGTTTAGACCACAGGTAGGTTTTGAATTATCCACTTTGTAGAAGCTAATAGTGTGCTTTTTGTGGCTGTTGCCTTCTGAGCTTAATTGGAAGTGTGTTCTTTGCCAAGAAAGCTGTAAATTATTTGGGTCAGTGATACCTTTGAAAGTTTTACTTTATCTGGTAAATATAATCCTCCAAAAGTGGAATTTTCACACATCAAGGAAGAATAACAATAGTGCAAAGATGAAAGATATTACCCAGGTCTGGAATTTCTTCTTTTGGGAGGTCCCGCAAGTTCAACCAGAAACCAACAATAATAACATACTTTGCCAAATGGATGAATACAGAAGAATGTCTCCCTTCAGGATAGGACACTAACTTGGCCATCTGGATGTCACTTAATAGGCTTTGAAGCAAAGGAGGAAGATCAAGAACAATCAAGTAAAATAGAGCTATTTGGATTCAGAGCAAACCTTCTGTGACTGTGGAGAAATTCAATCAATGCAACACCTCTGTGCATGCAATTTATGCCCGTCCACATGTACAAAAGATCTAACGAATCACTGAAATAACATTATTGAAGTATATTAATATCCTAAGAAAATTAGAACAATAGTCTATCATGACATTTTAATATTTTTAAGTTTTGCCTATCATTGTAAATTTTGCCCATAATTTAAATTGTGCAATACTCTGATACAAATAAATAAAGAAGCATAGGCATAATTTGGAAGGATAAAATACCCTCTTCTTAATGTTTAAAATACTGTTGAATTGAATTATTAATGTTTCAATATTACTTATACTCTTGAAACTGTGGCTATCTCAGAGGCTACAGTCTTTTAAAGTGTGCATAATATCCTTAGGGCCACATCCACCCTCTTTATTCATGGAATCATGATTTGCTGAAGAAGGGAAGTCTGTGATACCTGAGTAGCTTCTTCTCATGAGCCAGAACTCCAAAAGGGGGAGTTTGATCGTATGTGGAGATGTTGTCTGGGTACAGTAGCGTCCATTTTTCCAGAAAGTTGTGGTTCTATGACTAATAAGACAAGAGGAGGTCAAGCTGTCACACTCTCCTCAATGCATGTCAGCTCCACATAGTTTAAAACAGCACTGAATAGGCCTTAAGCAATGGGATGTGATACTAATGAAACCACGCTAATTGGGTAGATTAATAAGCACATATTCCTTGTGAGAACACTTCTAAATCATATATGTCAAAGGGAAAGCTGTTATTATAAGTGTTGTCAGGTTCAATGACAACCTTGTGGGAAACACAGCTGCACCTACTCGTAAGTAAAACTGACTTTTCAGAATCGGCCCTACTATATACAAAAAATATTTTCTGATGCTCATGTGTGAATAAGTCAAGAAGTGTTTTGCAGTAACAGCTGACCAAGTGAATACACCTATGCTAGTCAGATATAAATGTGAAGGAAAGCACTTTTCAAGTTGAGCTACTCTGAAAGCCATTAATTAGAAGTATGCTGCCAGCAACAGTGGTGGGGCAGGGGGAGGATTTCCAGGAGATTTTTATTAGTTTTTCATACAATTACTGTTAATGCCAGAACCACTTTTATGTAGTTATATCCCCACTTACCTAATGGACTCCTAATGATCTCTTATTGCCATAGCCTGATGGTAGCTTTTTTGTTTCATCTTCAAATTCATGCAGTTCATTGTTCATACAAAAAAGATGTGCATACTGGGCTGCTTGTTGAGGAAGATAGATATGGGCTATCTTTTAAGATCAAATCAATTATACTCATCCATAACTGGGATAAAAGAGCAATTGCCATTCACCCTAAGCAGGAGGGAATAAATAAACCCTAGCTTCAGTTAACAGCTGTCATGTCTTATTTAGGCTACCTTCCTATAGACACTTATTTGGGAATGAGCCCCTTTGAACTTAAAAAAGTATAGGATCATGTTGTAATAGTCACATAATTTGGAATAAACACAGAAACTATGACACTGCCCGGGGGTACATAACAAAGCTCTCATGCTGAATTTAAGCAGTAGAGATGGGCACGACTCAAAAAAAAATGGTGTTTCGTTTGTCATTTGTCGTTTAGGGGGTCCATTTCGGTTCATTTTCATTTTTCATGAATTTTTTGCAAAAATTTTCATTTCTGTTTCGCTATGTAACAAAACGAAAAAACGAAAAAAAAAACAAAAAATTGCTCTTTTGTTAGCATTCATTACAGTTCAATGTATTTGCCACAATGAAAACGAAACGCACGACAAAATTTCTGTTGTTTCAGTTCGTTTCGTTTCATTTTGGAGACAAAATTAGTTTTTTGTTTTGTTACATAATGAAACAAAAAAATGAAAATGAAAACGAAAAATTGCTCGTTTTGTGCCCATCTCTATTAAGCAGAGATAGGTGTGGTCCTGGAAAGGAGATATCATGTAGCTCAAAATGAACCAATAAATGCCTTAAACATAGCTAATGCATTGCTTCAGATGGGTTCAGGTTCATCCATACTGGAGAACATGAACTTCTCTGAGGCAATGAATTTTGGGCAATTTACAAGCCTCTTGGTTCATTGACCCCACCACAAAATTTCCCCACCCTTTCCCACTCTCCTAACCCTTCCCCCTGACCCAGTTACTCCCCCTTTTATCCTGCCACTGCCACTTTCATCACCATATTCATTATTTAAATGTATTATTGTTACTATTTTTGCTAGAGGCCAGCTCACCACCAGCTCACTCTGCAGAAGTACCTGCCTCTCAGCTCAGGGTTGGCTCAGTCCTACCTTATCCTGTTCTTTTGCCACCATGCCCGTACCATCACCATATGCATTTTTCTTTTTGCTAGAGGCTGGCAATGGGACTCGGGGGGGCAATGGGAAGGGAGCGGGGAGGAGAGGTGTGGAAGGGAGCCCCTTTTTAAAAAGCCACCATGAACCAAACTATCAGTTTGTTGGTTCAGAGGAGATTCATGATTCATCAACTTGGATGAACCACAAACCACAATGAACTACCATTTTGGTAGTTTCCCCCCATTTCTAGTAGCAATACATAAATATAAGTATGGTTAATAACATTTAAACCAACCCAAACTTCAGTACCTACAGAATATTCAGCCTAAATAATCTCTGAACTTTCTCTAGATTGAAGGTCTATTAATCTGTTCAGAATGCTCTCAACTCTTGTCTCCGGGTAATTATCTGTGGATAGAGGTCAACCATAACAGTTCAAAATGCAAAGGTAAGAGTGAAAACCTATATATTGACTTAAGTGCAGCTCCTACTCTATTCCCTGGAGTTTACTCCTAGGAATGTGGGTGGGAGTTTGCAGTACAAATGTCCTCCAATATAGCCTCCTTTCCTTTCACAAAACATATTTTAATGAAAAAGAAATGTTTGCCAAACATAAATAAGATATTTGGGGGGGAAAAACAAACTGTATACGTAACTAATAAATAAATCAACCCACACATAGGTATAATAACACAGTAGATTGTTTTTCTGAGGAAATGCACATTGGTTTACACTAATAATTTTAGAACTGTAGAACTGGAAGGGACCCTATGGATTATCAAGTTAGCCTCTGTCTAGGAGGAGTCAGACTCGCAACCTCTAGCTAAACCACTAACCTATCTAGCAGTTTAGTTCAACAATTGCAGTCCTACAAAAATTTTTTTCTGAGGAAAAAGCCTCATTCAACATTGATTATGGTCCTTTGGTACATCTGTAGGGTGCAGAATTGTAAATGAAAGAGCACAAAGATAGTGGCCTTTATGGTTTCAGTAGTTTTGAGGAGCAAAATCAACAGATTTTTAATCCAGCAGATAATAAGCACAGTGTAGAAAAGGAGCTGTTCTTCTTTGCCTCAAGGGGATAGTCCTGTCCTGTTTGGTATGAGAGAGGCATGTGCAGACTCTTCATCTCTGTGCCAGGAGACTGAAAGTTGACTCCCTGAGACTGTTGCTGGGATCCACTAAGTTTAAAGTGTGGAAGGGAACATAAAAGGCAGGGTGGGCGGGGGTTGGGGTAGGTACGAGAGAGAGAGAGAGAGAGAGAGAGAGAGAGAGAGAGAGAGAGAGAGAGAGAGAGAGAGAGAGAGAGAGAGAGAGAGAGAGAGAGAGAAGGGTTCTGATGGGGTCGGTGGAAAATGAGTTTCCTAAACTGTCAGAAGTTAAGAATGTTTGCATCTCCGTGGACAGTAGATTCCACACTGGCAGCTAACGTGTCTTCTTTCAGTCACAGGAGCCCACAGAATTGATGAAGTGGAAAAAAAGAGAATTTGGGAATAATTCCAGAGTTGTTGTTCCATTTTTGCCCCCTTGGTTTCCCAAGCTCTTAGACTTAGCATTCGTTTGACAGCTCTCAAAAGAAACTTTTAGAACATGAAAGAAATCATGACCACCAACCATATGGCAAATTATCTGAGTGTGGCTTCCATTAATAACTTCAGAGCAAATTCATAAGCAACTGTGCCAATTAACATCCACAGAACATGCTGAGAATGGATCGATCATGTGCATTATCCCGAGTCTCTTTTTCTGACCTTGGCGGGAAATGCAGTGATATTTGTGGGAAGTGTATAATGCAAATGAGGTCAAAATTAACTCTCTGATATTCAGTTTGTATGAATAATTACACAAATTGTGTGCTAGAAATGTACTGTACAAAACAGACTTTACCAGTATTCTATGAATGTTTGCTCAGATTTAAATCAAATTTGACTTCAAAGGAGCTTGCCCCCAAATTACTATGGATATTCTGTTTTACAATTGGATGATAAAATGATTTATTTCACCCATTTATTCATTAAACCCTTGTCATGCCACTGTAAATGCAGTGTCCAAGCAGAATATCAAAAATGTTACTTTTTAGAGCCAGAGATTCCATAATCCTCCTGTTGATAAGGCAAATGATGATGTACTATCCACCCTGCTAAGAATCAGCCCCCCTGCCAAAGCTGGCTGTAGTGCTGAAAAGGACAGTGACAGTAGTTCTGTAGGACTTCAACACAGAGACTGCTGTGAATGGGTGGGCTAAGCTCTTCATAGCCTCCATGATAACCACAGAGCTGCATTAAGTTGCATCACCTCGACCTCTGAATCTGAACGTACATTCAATTTACATTCTGTGCAGTAGTGTCAGAGGGATGATCTCATGATGCAGTGGGGCATGAGGTGGGAGTCAGGAAAATCCAGAAGGTTGGGATGTTTCTGATGGAAAGAACTATTTTATCTGCTGTGTTTTTAGTTTTTCTTTGGAATGGTGAAATGCAACAGACTCTCAACACAATACCAGAGTGTCCTATCCTGACTTGAGGACACTACTTAGCTTTTTTGTACTCTGGAGAACTGCAGACAAAAATAACAGGCTGAACAATGAGTAGACGACAAACAGCAGATATAGTGTAGTGAAGGCAACCAAACATGTTGGACCATACTGTATAACTACACCTATTGAAGGTGGTGAAGAAGACTTACCTTGCTGTCTCTATTGTGTCTTCAAGTATCTACCCACAAGGTGTGGTGGTTCAATGCTTGTTCTCAGCTAGCTTTAGCAACATCTAGCATGAATTCTAGCACCATGAATAGAGTGCTAGAACCGATCGAATCTCACTGTGACCAATAAGCAAGGCACTTTGCTCATGAAGTGAATTACTCAATGATCTTGATCATGCTTGCATTGCCAATTGGCATCTAGACCATAAACAGAGAATTTGCTGCCAGTCTGTTAACCATGTACACTCTTGTATTTGTTGGTTTGAGTAAGCCAGGTGGTTGAATCCTGGGTGTGAGGGAGCAGTGCTTGTTGTCCTACTAGTCAACACTGAAACTAGCAACAAATTTTTGCATTACCTAAATATCCTCAAAATTCCAGTTGCTCTGTCCTCCTCTGATTTCCATTAAAGTAAAAGTTACAGGGTGGGTGTAATTTATAATACCTCTCCTTATACCAGAGGTGGTGAACCTTTGGTGCTCCAGATATTTTGGACCATAACTCCCACAGTCCTTTGTCATTGGCAATACAGGCTTGGAATTCTGGGAGCTGTAGTCCAAACCATCTGGAGTGCTGAAGGTTCACCACAACTGGCCTATACCAATAGCACTATTCAGGTATAAATTCATAGTTTCATTGGGTTATAAAGATGGGACCACAAATGGATGCCTTGCCTCCTTGTCTCCTACATCACCAAGTCTCTCAGCCTTTTATATGTTTAGCAACAGAAGGTCTTAAAAAGTTTAGGTGAACATGCCTAGTAAGTTATAAAACAGTACTGTATCTGTGTTTTTGTAAGCTTTCATCAGGGACTCTACTTCTCCACCCACAAAAGACACAGAACAAACAGTCTGTTTCACTTCTAATCCCAGTACCAGCCATGCCATTAAGTAATGTTTCCAAAGTGGCTGCTTTAAATAGCAGATATTGAGAGGGAGGAAGAATGATATGCTGTCGGGAGAAAGAGGATACTATGCAACTTTCCTATGCTGCCTAAACTAGTCTGCTGTCCCTGGTAGGCTGCTTAGCACTAAAGTAAATTCCAGTCTGTTTGGGCAGCACCTGTACATGGAATAGTGAGTCACTGTTTTATTTTTGCTTTTTGCTTGTTTTTTTATTCAGGCAGCCATATATCTTAGAACAGTCCTGGCTAATTTTAAAATTATTATTTTTTGTTCACAGACCTGGTTGTATAATTTCTATCCCCACCCCCAATCTTTGATCAAATCTAAATTATGCATCTCTTGACCAACAGTTATCAAGACATAGGATTAAATCAAAATTGCGCTCACACAACCCAAATTAAATATTCAATATGGCAAAGATTCCACCGCACCCCAGGTCCTAGTTAGAACTAAGACTAATGATATAAGGACAATGATATCTCTAGACACCTCAGAAAATGTAGTTCTGCATCATTTACTCATTTGACTGATGTCAGATTTCTTCAGAATTCAAACCCTAATCAGTTCAGTTGTGCTCCTGTTCCCTAACTAGTAGGTTATAAATTATTTTTTAATAAAAGTAGTATCTGTGTTATCACAAGAATTGTAGTTACACTCACCCAAAACATGTATTGGCCATTCTGTAATCACTTTGTTTTAATAACCACCAACACCAACACCAACACCAACACCAACACCAACACCAACAACACCATTGGAATCTTAATCCATATCCATAAGCACAATCATATTTTCTTCTCATAAATATGTTTAACATTACAGTCTTAGATGGTTCTGTGTGGAATGATGTTCTGATTCTAAATGAATGGATGAGAAGAATGCTCATTTTCAGACTAATCATGCAGCTGGTCACAGTCTTTGTGAATGAACCTGTGCAAGAAAAATGAATGAACCTGTGCAAGATTCCCATTGGAATCTTGTTCATTGTCCATCCCACTATGAGAAATTGGATTTCACTAGGCAAAATTCCTGCCTCAGTCTGGAATATCTTATAAATGGGGCACATTTCTACTTTTGTGTCCCAGTCGATCAGCGAGGCTACAAAATAAAACAGGCTGAACTTTGCTTTCATCATTGTAAGGCTAATTACACTGGTGACAATGAGGCCTGTAATAAGACTTCCTGGGGTAGGAACTGGCAAGCCACCCCGGTATCCCTGCCAAGAACATCCCATGGTCAGAAACAAAAGGCTAAAAGATATGACGCTGGAAGATGAGCCCCTCAGGTCGGAAGGTGTCCAACATGCTACTGAGGAAGAGCGGAGGACAAGTACAAGTAGCTCCAGAGCTAATGAAGTGGCTGGGCCAAAGCCGAAAGGACGCTCAGCTGCAGACGTGCCTGGAAGAGAAAGGAAAGTCCAATGCTGCAAAGAGATATACTGCATAGGAACCTGGAATGTGAGATCTATGAACCAGGGTAAGCTGGATGTGGTCAAACGTGAGATGGAAAGAATAAACATTGACATCCTGGGCATCAGTGAACTTAAATGGACAGGAATGGGTGAATTCAGTTCAGATGACTATCACATCTACTACTGTGGGCAAGAATCCCATAGAAGAAATGGAGTAGCCTTCATAGTCAACAATAGAGTGAGAAAAGCAGTGCTGGGATACAACCTAAAAAATGATAGAATGATCTCGGTACGATTCCAAGGCAGTCCTTTGAACATCACAGTAATCCAAGTTTATGCTCCAACTACCGGTGCTGAAGAGTCTGAGATTGACCAATTTTATGAAGACTTACAAGAACTTCTAGAACTGACACCAAAGAAAGATGTTCTTCTCATCATAGGGGATTGGAATGCTAAAGTAGGGAGCCAAGTGATAAAAGGAATAACTGGCAAGTTTGGCCTTGGAGTTCCAAATGAAGCAGGGCAAAGGCTAATTGAGTTTTGTCAAGAGAACAAGCTGGTCATTGCAAACACTCTTTTCCAACAACACAAAAGGCGACTCTACACATGGACATCACCAGATGGACAATACCGGAATCAGATTGACTATGTTCTCTGCAGCCAAAGATGGAGGAGCTCTATACAGTCAGCAAAAACAAGACCTGGTGCTGACTGTGGCTCAGATCATCAGCTTCTTATTTCAAAATTCAAACTCAAACTGAAGAAAGTAGGGAAGATCACTGGGCCAGTCAGGTATAACCTAAGTCAAATCCCATATGAATACACAGTGGAAGTGAAGAATAGATTCAAGGAACTAGATTTGGTGGACAGAACACCTGAAGAACTATGGATGGAGGCTTGTAACATTGTACAGGAGGCTGCAATGAAAAATATTCCAAAGAAAAGAAAATGCAAGAAAGCAAAGTGGTTGTCCAACGAGGCCCTACAAATAGCGGAGGAGAGAAGGGACGCAAAATGCAAGGGAGAAAGGGAAAGATACAGAAAATTGAATGCAGACTTCCAAAGAATAGCAAGGAGAGACAGGGCGGCCTTCTTGAATGAACAGTGCAAAGAAATAGAGGGAAAACAATAGAAAAGGAAAAACCAGAGATCTGTTCAAGAAAATTGGAGATATTAAAGGGGCATTTCGTGCAAAGATGGATATGATAAAGGACAAAAATGGTAGGGACCTAACTGAAGCAGAAGAGATCAAGAAGAGATGGCAAGAATATACAGAAGAATTATATCAGAAAGATCTGGACGTCCCTGATAACCAAGATAGCGTAATTGCTGACCTGGAGCCAGACATCCTGGAAAGTGAAGTCAAGTGGGCCTTAGAAAGCATTGCAAACAACAAGGCCAGTGGAGGTGATGGCATTCCAATTGAACTCTTTAAAATCTTAAAAGAGGATGCTGTAAAGGTGCTGCATAAGATATGCCAGCAAATTTGGAAAACCCAGCAGTGGCCAGAGGACTGGAAAAGATCGGTCTACATTCCAATCCCAAAGAAAGGAAACGCCAAAGAATGCTCCAACTATCGCACAATTGCACTCATTTCACATGCTAGCAAGGTTATGCTCAAAATTCTACAAGGCAGGCTTCAGCAGTATGTGGAAAGAGAACTTCCAGAACTACAAGCTGGATTTCGAAGGGGCAGAGGAACTAGAGACCAAATCGCCAACATGCGCTGGATTATGGAGAAAGCCAGAGAGTTCCAGAAAAACATCTACTTCTGCTTCATTGACTATGCCAAAGCCTTTGACTGTGTAGACCACAACAAACTATGGCAAGTCCTTAAAGGAATGGGAGTGCCTGAACACCTTATCTGTCTCCTAAGAAATCTATATGTGGGACAAGCAGCAACCGTCAGAACTGGATATGGAACAACTGACTGGTTTAGAATCGGGAAAGGAGTACGACAAGGCTGTATACTGTCATCTTGCCTATTTAACTTATATGCAGAGTACATCATGAGAAAGGCCGGTCTGGATGAATCTCAAGCCGGAATTAAGATTGCCGGAAGAAATATCAACAACCTCAGATACGCAGATGATACTACTCTAATAGCAGAGAGTGAGGAAGAATTAAAGAACCTCTTAATGAGGGTGAAAGAGGAGAGTGAAAAAAATGGGCTGAAGCTCAACATCAAAAAAACTAAGATCATGGCCACTGTCCCATCACCTCCTGGCAAATAGAAGGGGAAGAAATAGAGGCAATGACAGAGTTTATTTTCTTGGGCTCCTTGATCACTGCAGATGGCGACTGCAGCAACGAAATAAAAAGACGCCTGCTTCTTGGGAGGAAAGCAATGGCAAACCTAGATAGCATCCTAAAGAGCAGAGACATCACTTTGCCAACTAAGGTCAGGATGGTTAAAGCTATGGTTTTTCCAGTAGTGATGTATGGAAGTGAAAGCTGGACTATAAAGAAGGCTGATCGCCGCAGAATTGATGCTTTTGAGCTGTGGTGCTGGAGGAGAGTCTTGAGAGTCCCCTGGACTGCAAAGAGATCAAACCTATCCATTCTGAAAGAAATCAACCCCGAATGCTCACTGGAAGGACAGATTTTGAAGCTGAGGCTCCAGTACTTTGGCCACCTCATGAGAAGAGAGGACTCCCTGGAAAAGGCCCTGATGCTGGGAAAAATCGAAGGCAAAAGGAAAAGAGGACGACAGAGAATGAGATGGTTGGACGGTGTCATCGATGCAACCAAAATGAATTTGACAAAACTCCGGGAGGCAGTGGAGGATAGGAAGGCCTGGCGAGCTCTGGTCCATGGGGTCACGAAGAGTCGGACACGACTGAACGACTGAACAACAACAGGCAAAATTCAGAATGACACCAAAGTCTTCTAGCACCTGTCCCAGGTGGGTACTCCTGGGTCACATGGCCTCAGCAGTTGCTGCTGGGCTGCTGCACAACAGCAGGCCTGGCCGCTTGCACTGCTGCTTGCCATTTGTGGATAAGTGAATCTGCAGATGGCAAATCAGTGGATACAGGAGTCCTATTGTATAAATAATAGTCATCTCAATATGGCTTACTTCTGAATAATGTATAGAAATGTACTCTAATTCTATATGTTTTCCCAATTGAAATCTACACCTTTAACACCATAAACATAGAGACTGATGGTATTCATTGCTACCACCACCACCATGTGTAGGTCATCATCACTATTTACAAAAATAAAAATATAGCTCCTTACAAATAAGGTTAGTATCCTGTTTCCTAAATGCAGAATGGAATGATGATATGGTAAGCTTCCCCCACATCTGACAGGCTTTGTGACCAGTTGCATGGTTAGTCTGAAAATGAGCATACAATTAGGAGCTTACTGGGTTTAAGAGAAATTGTTATCTGATTTCTCTTTCCTCCAGGCAATAGGATTCTAATGTATATGTTTACAATGGGCAGTATGCTATCAAGCTTAGGTTGTGTGGAAATTTCCTACAGTGCAAAAATGGGATTATACTGCTCACCCAACCATTGCAAAGCAGTAATTTCCAAAAAGGAATCCCACCATTCACTTGTGTAGTTCTGTGTTACAGTGTTGGCAGGACTTTTAGCTCAGCAGATGCTCAACAGAGTAGTGGATTATGAAAAGTAACTTCCTCTCTGAGTTTTTTTTTCAAAAATGTCATGCAGAATGTCATACCAAATACAATAAGGAAACCAGATATTTCACATGACGTATTTTCCTGTTTTTTCATTCTTCGTGTTATATTCCTTGTCCATGGTGTGCATTAAACCTTAGCGATCCACTACATCTTGTGACATATGTAGTGGCATTATATAATTACAGTACAAATTGCTTTCTAAAGAGATGCTATTAATCTCTTGACTTTTTTGTGTACATGGTTCTTCACAGTTAGCATTAAAACCTAGCAATCTACACTGATCATTTCCCAATGTAATTCATTCACCCTTTAACTGTGAGTTAGATAACCAGTACATTCTGGATAAGCTTCAGCTTGCCTCTGTGTGACAGATAAGAAATTCTGTTGGACAGGTTGCATCTATGATAGACAGAAGTAATATCTCCAGCAACAGGAGTACTCAACCATTTAAGCTTCTACAACATTTTGCACTTTCTTTCTAAGTAAGCAGAGTTTCTGCAACCAAAGATGGATGAAGAAAAAAAATCCATAAAAATGTGTATATCCTATGCAGCCAACAGTCTGGTTCACAAATAAATAAATAAATAAATAAATCAGCAAATGTGAGATTACACAGAGCATTAGCAAAATGGGTGGCTGTGTATGCTCTGGTAGTTATATAGTTTTAGTTGGTTGTTAAAAGTACCACTTCAGTACAGAGGTTGGTTTCTCCATCACTTGAGTTTTTAAAATCACAACTTCTTTCCAACCCATGTACCTAGAGGTGTGTACAATGTATATAGTTATACTTTTAAAAACTGAAATTGTTACCCATTACTTCTTTAAGAGGCAAGAATTTTTCCTGCCACTGAAATAGAAGGGTAGAATCTGTAAAGTAGGATAAAAGGTCCTCCTGTTCTTCCACCAATACTTCTAGCTCTCATATCTATTGGTCCCACTTCTATACTGGATCAAAAGTTTTTAAAATGGCAGCACTGAATAGTGTTGGAGCAAGGTAGACTGATTGGAGCTAGCCAGCCAGAAATGTGGGCTTTGTGTTTAATGGCTTCCATGTGAAGATTACAGAGTATCTGCCCAATATTTGTATCAGTGCTAAGTAAGGTACTTAAATTTCTGTGTTGTTCTTCAAGAGAGTAAATAAGGGTGCTTTTACACAACCCCTAAAATCCGATGCAAAGGGCTCTCAGATGCGGAGCTTAAAATTGTTTCCCCACCAGCTCCGGACTTTAAAGAAAATTAAGTGTGACCACGCGCACCTAAGCGCATCCCAGTGCATTTTAAAAGTACCTGGTCTCTGAGGGTGAAAAATTTCTGATGCGCGTGTAAAGCAGTGAGTACCGGGCTCTCCTCGCCTTGTGTTTGTTTTTTTGTCCCCACCGCCCCTTTAAGAGACAGGAATCATGACGATGACGGGGTTCGGGGTGTCTTCCACCAGCAGACGGAGGTTAGCCTGCATTCTTTTCTCCCTTTTTTTCTCTCCCTCCCCTCACACAGACAGGAGCAAGGGAGTGCAGAGGGGGTGGGAACACAGGAAGAGCGACAAACCCCCAAGATCTCTGGTCCAAATTTAAGTGGCCAGCAGATCTTAGGGGTCATGTAAAAGCACCCTAAGAATGTCCTAACAAAGCATAAAAGTATAAATCCCAAAATTCCAAAGGATAGAGCCATGCCAGGTAATGCATCACCTCTGTTTTCCAATATGGTAAATCAGCACCATCACCATTGCATATGCTTAACTGAATGGTTTCATTTCAAAGGGGTTATAGAAGGCAAACCACAGTTTTTGGAAACTTTGCTCCTCTTTTCTAAAAAAGTACTTAGGTTGTAAAACACATAAGATTAGTCAAAAATCTGGAATTGTCATTACATTTAGTAAACAAGATCAATGAAAATTCAACTGATCAATGATCCATTTACACGAAGAGGGATTTCTACAAATGAATTAGTGGATAGAACGAGATGTAAGGGTGATGAAGGACAAGGGAGTTAAAAACAATTTTCTGTAGAAGCTAATGGAACAGAATCATATGGGTAAGTGAAAATTAGAACTAAAAAAAAAATCCTTATGATGGCACATTTTCAAAACCCATGCCTAATGTTTCTCCTTTGGTTAAAAAAAAAAGGAAGAAGCAACATGTGTTTCTGCCTGGATACCCTCATCAAAACAACAGAAATCCTATGGTACTTGAAATATTAATAAGTGATATCGAGGATTGACTACTGCAACGCCCTTTACGTGGGGTTGCCCTTGACCCTTGTCCGGAAACTCCAACGGGTGAAGAATGCAGTGGCCATACTGGTGGTGGGTGCTCGTAGATACGATCACATCACCCCAGTTCTGGCCCGTCTGCATTGGCTACCTGTTGCTCTCTGGATAAGGTTCAAGGTCCTGGTTTTGGTTTTCAAAACCCTCCACGGCTTAGGTCCTGAATTCCTGTCGGAGCGTATCTCCCAGAGGTCATCTGAGGCCAGGCCCACCCGAATGTCGCAGGCGCACTCATTCAGGGTGCCCACTCCTAGGGAGGCATGGAGGTCTGTTACTCACAGCCGTGCCTTCTCTGTTGTGGGCCCATTCTTATGGAACCACCTCCCGAGTGAGCTGCGCCTTGCGCAGTCCCTGCCTGCCTTCAAAAAGGCATTGAAAACCTTCCTTTTTAAGGTGGCATATGGCGACCTACTCTAGGTTTTTTTTATCCGTATCTGCCCATCTCCTGATGTTTCTTGCCTGGTTCCCCCCAATCTATTTGTATTATATGTTTTTACTGTGTATTTTTATGTCTTTTAAAGCTGTAAGCCGCCCTGAGTTCCAGTTTGGAAGAAGATGTGGTATAGAAATGCAACAAATTGTCTCCCTTCCTGTGTCATGGTCAGATCACCACCTGCTGTCCTTCTCCCTGTCAATCACGGCCCCTCCCCACGGGGACCATCAGCCCCTTGTTTGGGCTCGGCCCCGAAGGCTTATGGACCCAGCTCGGTTCCGCGAGGCCTTCGGGGAGCTTCCTGGTGGGCTGGCTGACGATCCGGCTGAGATTGCGGTTGACCGATGGTTTGATACAACTTCCCGCGTCATCGACCGGATCGCCCCCAAGCGCCTCCTCCGCTGCAGAGCTCGACCCTCGCCGTGGTTCACGGCGGAGCTAAGAGCGATGAAGCAGGAACGGAGGAGGCTGGAGAGCAACTGGAGGAGGAAGTGGACGGAATTTAATAAGACTGCAGTCATCATCCAGACTAGGCACTACTCTCGGGCAATCAGGGAGGCTAAAACATCTTATTACTCCCTGAGAATTGGTGAGGCCTCGAACCACCAGGCGGAACTTTTCCGGGTGGTCCGAGACCTCATCAATCCTAGTCTGGCCAGGCCTCCTCCTACTGAGTTCAGTAGTGAGCATTTTGCAGTCTTCTTTAGATTGAAAATAGAGGCCATCCGGACCAGCTTCGAATCCGGTTGCACTAGTCCTCCCTCGCCATCCCCTGTTGCGGCACCCCCTCGCTCTCCTCGATTGGTTGAGTTTGGGCCTGTCTTCCCTTTGGAAGCCTCCAGGGCAATTGCCCATTGCTGGCCCACGGCCACCCCCTTTGATCCTTGCCCTGCATGGCTAATAAAAGCGGCCAGGGGGACCATGCCTGAATGGGCCTCCATCATCACCACCGCCTCCTTCAGTGAGGGGTTTTTTTCCCTCCTGTCTGAAGGAGATGGTAATAAAGCCCATCCTTAAAAAAACAGGATTGGTGTCGGACTAATTGGCGAGTTATCGTCCGATTGCCAATGTCCCTTTTCTGGGCAAGGTCATCGAGAGGGTGGCCACGATCTGGATACAATCTCATCTGGAGGAACAGCTTTGCCTTGATCCATGCCAGTCTGGCTTCAGGCCTGGCCGGGGGACCGAGACAGCTCTGGTCATGCTGCAAGATGACCTACTCTGGGAGGCCGACAGGGGTAGCTCTACCCTGTTGGTTCTCCTGGATCTGTCAGTGGCCTTCAATACTGTTGACCACAGTATCCTACTGGATCGGCTTTCCGAGGTGGGTATCGGAGGCACTGTTCGCAGTTGGCTCCGGTCCTTCCTGGAGGCTCGACCCCAGTACGTGCAGCATGGTGGAGAGTTGTCGGCCCCGTGGACACTCCCATGTGGCGTGCCACAGGGCTCGTCTCTCTCTCCCATGCTGTTCAACATCTACGTAAGACCGCTAGCGGGGGTCATCTGGAGTTTTGGAGCCTGCTGTCATCAGTACGCTGATGACACGCAGCTCTAGCTCTTCTTTTCCACCTCTGCAGTGGAAGCTGTTGCGACCCTTGACTGGTGTCTGGGGGCGGTCATGGCATGGACCAGGGCAAAGAGGCTCAAACACAACCCCAAAAAGACTGAGGTTATGTTCTTCGGGAGCTCCCCGTCTGGTTATGGAGGTCCTCTCCCCTGTTTGGAGGGTGTTTCCCTCCAGCTGGCGGATAGGGTTAGGAATCTGGGCATGGTCCTGGATCTGGCGCTATCCTTGGATGCCCAGGTGGCAGCCGTGACCAGATCCGCTTTCTTCTATCTGCGTCAAATAGCCCAGATCTGCCCATACCTGGACGGGGACTCCCTGAGAACAGTAGTGCAGGCATTAGTGATCTCGAGGCTGGACTACTGTAACTGTCAAGCCCCGCACACAGAATACACAGCAAGCCAAGTTCAGTTCTTTGCCAGGAACTTTAGTTGTAATCCAGATAACGAACAAAGTACAGTCCGAATCAAAGCCAAAATACCTTATAGAGCCAAATGCCAAGTTCAAGGGTACAGAGAAACGTCGTAGTCAGAAAGCCGGTCCAAGGTCAGGAAACAGAGAATGCCGTAATCAGAAAGCCAGTCCAAGGTCAGGAAACAGAGTCTGGATACACACAGGAACGTGGTGACAAGGTAAGTGACGCATTGCTCCCACAGAGGTTTCAGGGTAAACTTGCTAGCTTTATCCTAAACCAGGGAACACACCCATATCTCTGGCAAGGCTCCTGCTAGAACTCAGGGCTTTCAGTTTTAATTCTACGCCTATCATTAAAGATCCTTTCCCTGGCTCTCCTGTTAGTTCTTCTTTGCAGGATCCTGTTCCTAGCCCTCATAGGAGGAGGAGATGTGCCCTCAGCTGCGTCCTCAGACTCAGCTGCCTGCTGAGTTGAGCTGCAAGGCTCCTCCTGCTGTTCTTCAGCATATAGCCCTTCACATTCAGGTTCTATGACAGGCAGAGTCCTGGCAGTAACACTCTCTACATGGGGTTGCCCTTGACTCTCATCCGGCGCTTGCAGCGGGTCCAAAATGCGGCAGCCAGGCTGGCGGCTGGTGTGCGTCGTTATGACCACATCACCCCAGTCCTGGCTCGCTTGCATTGGCTGCCCGTTGTGCACCGGATCAGATTCAAGGTGCTGGTTTTAGTTTATAAAACCCTCCATGGCTTGGGCCCGGACTACCTGGCAGAGCGGATCGCCCAGCGATCAATCTCGGCCTGACCGGTCCAGAAGTCGCGAGCGCACTCGCTCCGGGTAGCCACCCCTAGAGAGGCCCGGAGAACTGTCACCCGTAGCCGGGCCTTCTCAGTGGCGGCCCCTTCGTTGTGGAACACCCTCCCAAGTGATGTGTGCGCTGAAGATTCCCGTTGGCCTTTCGTAGTGCTCTTAAAACCTTGCTCTTTCGAGAGGCCTTGGGTGACCAAGTTTAATTCAGTTTAATTCATTTTTTTTCCTCCCCGCCATTTGCCATCACCGCCTACCTGCTGAGTAAGATGTTGGGCCATTGAGCCTTTTGCCTAAGTGCTAAGGGTGCTTGCACTGCTCTTTTTAACATGTTGTTTGATTGTCTATTGTATTCATTGTGTGTATGGTACTTATTGCTATTGAATTGTCTATTGTATTTGTAGTGATGACCGCTGCTTGGTCCATTGCTGTAAGCCGGCCAGAGGTCCCTCCGGGAAGATGGGCGGGATATAAATTCAACAAACAAACAAACAAACAAACAAACAAACAAACAAACAAACAAACAAACAAACAAACAAACAAGCAAACAAGCAAGCAAATAAACAATTTAAGTGGGATGAGAGATACCCCTCCCTGGCCTTGGGAATCTCCTCATCTCGCTTCTCATTCTGATACGAGTGTCCGTGAGGTAAGGCTCGTCACGCAACGTGCCATTCTTCATCTAGTGGCAGGAGTGCGAAGTGCCATTTGCCAGTACATTCCCTATGGAGTCAGCAACACAGTGCAGAGAGATTAAAAGACAAATGCCTCAAACTTAGCTCCGTAATGCATTGAAGGCAAGGCTGTGGAGAATCAATATATCAAAAACAGAAGGTCGGGTTAAAAAAAAAACGGAGAGCAAAGGCATGGGATTTCAAATCTCATCATGGAATGAGGATGTGCAGAAACAGTCATGCCGGTATCATCAATCATGCTCGTGCATACATGGGAACAGGGACAGAACCACAAGAAAACCAGGTGATGGCGACCAACATCAACACGCAACAAACTTCCTCCCAGGATGAGAGTGAATGTGAAGTAACCGTCGAAGATGGTGCTATCCAGGACCCAGATCTCCTTTTTGCTGCAAACTCAGTCTTGAAATCCATCTGAAGAACTAAGGTATGGTTCACAAAGGCCAATGACTCATAAAAAATATTTAATGTGCTGCAAGACTTCTTATTTTTATTACTGCAGAATAGCATGGCTAACCATCTGGAACAATTTTCCCAGTCAGAAGTGCCACTCTCTCTCTACAACCTTTCTGTGATTCTGAAGGATGTGATATTTAATATTTACCACATTTGTTTCCAGCAGCAACTCAGTTCATCCTTGGTCAGCTGCTGCCACAGCCTTAGAGAAAGCTTTAGCATCTCTTCTTTAAATATTCATGCAGTCCTTCCCAGTGCCATCATTCTCTATAGCTTCTGTTTCCAGGATTGGGACATGAGTTTGAATTCCTGCCCATTCCCCCTAGCCAAGCCCCCAAGCCAGGCCATCAAGAGGTTTGAAACAGGCATGAACATCTGTCTTTCTGGGAATGAAATTCCTAGGTAGAACATTGAGGGAAATTTGAAATAATGCCAGGAATTCAGATGTATCTATTATTCCAGATGGTAGAGGTGTATTGTGGGATCCCATTTTGACTGCTCTTTCTAAAGTTGTCTCCCACAAGTTCACATCTTTTTTATAACTGTGACAGACAGGTCTGGATACTTGTGTTTCAAGATACACTAAACAAATCAAATATCATTTCACTATGTAAATGACAATATCACAATGAATTATTCATCTTTTTCTTCTCCTGTGTGTTCCTGCCTCTTTGAAAAGAGAACTATACACACATATAAAATATCTCTCTGAAGATGTATTGGAATATTTGTGAAAACAATTCATATGATTAAATCCTATCAATTTGCGATTAGTACTTGATGTTTGTCAGACTAATAACTTTTCATCGCTGGAAGGGATACCTGGACTTCCAATAACAGTAGTGCATTTTGTCTGCAAAATGCTATCTGCATTCTCCATTTTTACTTCTCGGAATGATGGCAGTCTCTGACAGCTCGCCTGTTTATCTAAAATGTATTCTCTTTTCATTTTACCTCCTTCATGAGTATCTATGTAGATCCAGTAATCTGACTGGAGGATTCAATTACTTTTATTTTGAGTAAGAGAGTTTCTTAATCAACATAGACATGGCAGTCCATTGCATCTCAATGTCATTCACTGGATATTTCTCTTTGAGTTGGTACTTATAATAACAATCACCCAATGTCATTACCAACTTTTATGAAACAGTGGCACCTTTCCTGATCAATATATCAGTAGTTTATTATGTCCTACCCATAGAAATGGCAATGATCACATTATACACATTTGCCAGTATCATATGACTGAGCATTCTCGGGCTCTCTTTCATCTCCATGGTCAGTGCTCAGATATTTGGACATCATTGGGGTAATTTTTAGGAGTTCCTGTCTTTGTAGTTCTCTGCTAAATATTTGTACTTTTTTGTGTACTTGAAATTATACCAAACTTCCTGATGCTTCCCTAATATGTGTGACTGGCTGTTTAAATGTTAGGTGTGTGTGTGTGTGTGTGTGTGTGTGTGTGTGTGTGTGTGTGTGTGTGTGTGTGTGTGTGTGTGTGTGTGTGTGTGTGTGTGTGTGTGTGTGTGTGTGTGTGTGTGTGTATTCACGCACGCGCGCGCGCACACGCGCTTTTGCGCATGTGCATGTGTGCACTGTTAAATTGGAATTGACTTATAGTGACCCTAATAAGGCATTAAAGTAAGTGAAATATTTAAGGGGTGTTTTTACCAGTTCCATACCCCAGTGGGTTTCCATGCTCACATTGGGATTCAAATCCTGGCGTCCAGAGTCCTAGTCCATCACTGTATCCACTACACCGCATTGGGAATTCAATACAATGGTAAACCCAACACACTAGTAAATCCCTCATCCATATTTGGGCGTATGAGTAGAGCCTCACAGTATCTGAATTACTGTATCTCTATGGCAGATGTCCTGCTTCTCTCAGAGGCAACAGGATTCACTTCACAGGGCTATAAAGTGTATCTGGTTAAAAAAAAAAACAAAGCACAACCCTATATATTCTGTATAAATGATGCACTATGCTCCATAATCACTAGATGTTCTTGGATATCTAGCATACATATCAGTTGTTGCTCAGCACAGTTTTATTCATATTCCACTACTCTCATATTGCTGCTTATGTACCACTCCATTAGCTCACTACTGCACTGTTTTGTGACTTCAGTCATGCTGCACTTATCTTCTTATTTCTTTATTGCTAAGACCTGGTCTGCATATTTAACTAGCCCTTCCAACAATTTCTTCTATCTGTAATATCATTTTTTTAAATCCAAGGTTTGATAAAGCTTTCAGTGCAATAATTCAGTGAAGATCTTTGCCCCCCCCCCATCCATAACAGAGACAAGACACTGGTGGCAGGTTTAACCTGGGCCACAACTTTATTTACTGTAACATTTAATGTATAACTTTGCCATCTTCTGCACGTGGGTTTCTTGTGGTGTGGAAAATTGGGTCAGAACCCAGAGGCCCATCTTGATGCTCCCACTCCAGCCCTGACACTGGTGAGGCCCAAACCCCATATTGCTATTTTCTTCCAACAGTTCATCCCTAGCAAGAAAAAAAGCATATTACCCTCCCTTGTCATCCCATTAGACCTTAGGCAAGTGATGGCCAGCAACCCCCCCCCCCCACACACGCACACCATCTTCCACCCTGGCAAGAACATCTCAGGATCCATTCTGCTGGGATATTGGGGCGGGGGGACTAGAATCCCACACTCTGGATGACCCTTTGGAACTCATCATTCATCACATTCCATTCTGCACTATCTGCCAGTCTGGCCAATTTAAACACTGCACCCCTACTCTGCCTGCCCTCAAATGTACCCTGACCTAACCACTGTGAGATAGGAGCACCTCTGTATCATGCTAAACTTCCTGTCTGGCCCAGACACAACCAACTAGTCTCACAGCTGGATCCATGGGATGCAGGATAGAAACTTCTTCCCGCAAGGCTGGAATAAACATGGGGGCAGCCCAATGTAAAGCTTATTGCCCTATTCCCACTCCAGCAAATGTAAAAAAACACTTGCCTCTTTCCTGGGTTAGGAGCTCAGCCCTTCCATGGGGCCAGGGCTTGACTGAGTCCTATATTCTCAAAAGTGGAAAAAAAGCTGCCAATATCATACAATTTCTTCTCAGTCATCTCCAAACCTCAAAACACGTCTCAAACCCAGGAACAGTATAAAAGGGAAAATGGCTATGCCTTTGCTTTGTAGACATCTTATGGTCCTACAGCAAGACACAGCTTCTGCAGGATATTATTGATTTTATGGCCTCTGGTATAGCTGCCTAGATGCCATAAGCACATCTGATCTTGCCTGATTTCAGAAGCTAAACAGGGTCAGCCCTGGTTAGTACTTGGATGGGAGATCACCAGGGAATACCAGGTGCTGTAGGTGCCTGGAATAGGAACTCGGAAACCACTCCAGTATTCTTGCCAAGAGGAAGAGTCGGTCACGACTGTAATGAGACAGCACACACACATTTATTTATTTATTATTTTAGAGTATTTTTATCATGCCTTTCTCCTTGGAAAAGGACCCAAGGCAGCTTAGAATAATGAGGGATAATATAGTCCAGTACAATTAAGACATGTTCAAGTATTTGAGAACAAGGAATAGAGGGACATCTTACAGCATTAACAGACAAACATTACATTAAAGCAACACGATTATAAGTAGTCTTAAACACAAAGTCTATGAAGCCATAGATTCATATAAAATACACATGGTAGTCAAACATTCAGGGAAAGCTTACCTGAAGAGAAAGATCTTTGCCTGTTCTCGGAAAGACATAAGAGATGGGGCAGTCCTGGCCTCTAGTGGGAGGGAGTTCCAGAGTCTGGGCACAGCAGTAGGGAAGGCCTTTTATGGGTTTCCATGAGACGTACCTGTGAGGGTGGCGGGATGGAGAGAAGGGCCTCCCCTGATGACCTTAACACTCAAGTCAGTTCATACTGTGAGATTCGATCTTTGAGGTAGCTAGGTCATATATAGCTTTGTAGGTCAAGGTCAGCACCTTGAATTGTGCCACAGTTCCATCTACCAGCACTCGCAAAAGACAGTGGAGATCTACTGTTATTTAGATCCTGAATTTGGGACTCAAAGATATAGGCTGAGTCTTGTTACATTGTTATGCAAAAGGCATGCATTTTGGAAGCAGATCAACCTAAGTTAAGAAATCACTGTTGGCATTATCTGTTGTGTTTACTGAGCTGTGCAACCTGGCGTGCAATAGATAATTTCTATGCAGATTTTGGAACTTAGAGCAACTCACCTCCAAAAGTCATGCTTTCTGTGTAAGGGCAAAATATGAATTTAACCACAGTCTTTGAATATTTTTAAAGGCTAATAGACATCAGTAGTCCTCACTCCTCACCATTAATATTAAAGCTTCAAGAAATGCAAAACCAAAATTAAATAAAAAAACCAAGAGAAAGATATAGCATTTTGCAGCAGAAACAGAAAGATTCAAGCTTTAGAGTGTACCATTGTTTACAATTATATAAAAATGAAAAACATGGCTCCCTCTTTAAATTATGCAGTGAATGATGATGTCCCTCACTTGAAGAGAAAGGTAGCAGATAAATTTAGAACAAATAAACAAAATAAGCAAGCACAAATTCAGATAAGGAGCTTTGGATAGGAAAAAGTCAGAATTGTAACATTTAGCGTGGAGAGGTTATCTGGTGTATTGTCCCTGATGAGTTTTTCTGGGAACATACAGTACATAGCTTAAGTCTGCAGTCATCTCCATTTACAAGAATGGATATTTTATCTGTTTCCAATAACATTATGAATTAGCCAGATCTTAGGAAAAGGCTCCAGGGGTCACAGCAGCTAGCTCAATAAATATTGTAAGACTGTTCAATTTGCTATTGCAGTAATTAAGGCTAATAGAGTGCTCAGAGGTATAGATTACAGAATCCTGTAAAAGATGTCAACCTAAATGCCGCGCTGCTTTGTTCCTCATCCATCAACCACCCAATTCACTCAGTGCAGGAAGAGGGGACAGTCTTTATCAAGCAACCCCCATTTAGAACTCTTCGAAAGGGATGCTCCTGAGCTCCCATCCAGAAATCAGTTTTGTTGTCTTTGAACTGTCATATATTATGGAATCTTATTTCCTTGTGTGTGTCCTGTAAATCACTTTGAGGCTGTTTTTTTCATGGTGAGAAGTGACATGCAAACAACAGCAGCAGCAGCTCGGGATTTAGAGTACACACAAAGTAAATGTTTACTCTGATCAAAGTAAACCTTTACTTCTGTGGATGGGAAATATCAGCACAAGGGTCCTAAAGACAATGTTATGCAACTCTTTCCCAATGTGTCCATTTATTCAATGTATTGTTGTATTCAATATTTATTCAAATATTGATGTTTGGGCCTTTCTCAAAATATTTGTCATGCACTCTCACCAGTCTCAACATCTTGGCAACCGAGGCGGTTCCAGTAGAGCAATTCAGAGCACTGCCTCCATCCCAAATATTTCCCCATACACCCTTGAAATGTACTCTTAGGAGGAAAAGGCAATTAACTATTATGAAAGGGTTGCCTCTACTCTACCAATAAGCATGAGTGGATCTGTACAGGAAAGAGCACAAGAAACCTGTTCGTATTGGCACATATTAGGGAGGCACTTCACACCCCATCTACAATCTGTCTATAGAGCATATAGTTGGTTTACTTTTCATTTTTACCAGTGATAATAGTCATAACTAGAGATGGGCACGACTTGAAAAAAAATTTTTCGAGTTGTCGTTAGTCGGGCCGGTTCCGTTTCGGCTCGTTTCCGTTTTTTGCGAAAATTTGCAAAAATTAGTCGGTTCGTTTTTTCATTTTTTCGTTGTCGTTAGTACTGGTTTGGGGAGGGGGTAGCGGGCTCCTGGAGGGAGCTGCAGGAGTCAGCCAGAGCCACAAGTGACGGACTGGCAGACTCTTTGCCCCGCTGTGTCTCACGTACTTGCATGTAGTGCAATGCAAGTAGATCTGGCTTAGGGTTAAGACGGCTTAGCGCAACGGCTAGGGTTAGGCTAGTTACGGGTGAGGTTACGGTGAGTATTGGGGTGCATCTGGGTGCCTCTCTGACCCACTTAGAAGGACAGTGTACTGGCGTATGGGTTAGGCTTAGGGTTCGGGTTTGGGCTACGATTAGTGGGCTGTTTATGCCCGATTGGCACATCCCAGAAGTCTCTGTGGTCAACCTGGCCAAGTGGCCATGCGATTGGTGGAAAATTTGCATGGTCTACTCCCATGGGAGAGCCCATCATTGCGAATGCGCAGGTGTAAAAAAATAAAATAAAATAAAATAAAATAAAATAAAATCAACGGAGACTTTTTTTGCAAGAAAAACCCACTGTTGCTACTGTAAAAATTCAAGCATTTAAAATAGCTAATTTCCGCATGTTTCTGTGGTGCTTTGGTGGGGTTTTGGGCAACAATTTCAAAAAAAATATTGCGGTCGCCATTTTGGATCCCCCCCCCACCGCATGGCAAATGGATGCGCCCTCCCAGCCTGGTACAGTCAGCAAAACCTGGCCATGCGATTGGTGGAATGGCTCCAAAACTTTGCATGGTCCACTCCCATGGGCGAGCCCATCATTGCGAATGCGCAGGTGTAAAAAAATAAAATAAAATAAAATAAAATAAAATCAACGGAGACTTTTTTTGCAAGAAAAACCCACTGCTGCTACTGTAAAAATTCAAGCATTTAAAATAGCTAATTTTCGCATGTTTCTGTGGTGCTTTGGTGGGGTTTTGGGCAACGATTTAAAAAAAAAAATATTGCGGTCGCCATTTTGGATCCCCCGCACTGCATGGCAAATGGATGCGCCCTCCCAGCCTGGTACCAGCAGCGCAGCAGTAGCAATAGCCAAGGAGAGGGGGGCGGGGAACCCCCCCCCCCAATAAAACACCCTTCTGGCCTGGTAGGTGCCCTCAGACAGTTTTCGCCTACTTTTAGGGCCGGGAATCGGGTTTTTTTTTAACTTTTAAAAACTTTTTTTCTGTGCCGCTTGGCATTGCGCGATGCAAGTAACGAGCACGACAAATCAGACCAAATTGTTCGTTCGTCGGTTCGAGCTCGAAGTCTGGGGCAGTGATTCCCGTTACCGTTTCCGTAGAGTAACGGAAACGAGTAACGGAAACGGAAACGGGAATTCCGCTAAGTCGTGCCCATCTCTAGTAATAACAGATAGAATTTTAAGACAATTCAACAGTAAATAACACATGTTCCTGGCTCTCATGGTTATCAAACAGGCAAAACAGAGTGGTTGCCCATACCCAAGCTATAATCTGTCTAAAGATCACATAGAGGATTTAAGGTTGAAGAGAACACAGAAAGTCCATGCAAACTTTGTTGGATTGTGTCTCCCATCATCCTTCACCAATGGCTGTGGTGGATAGGACCCCTTATTTCCTAGCTCTGGTTAAATCCTGATTTGTCTTTAATCCAAGGAATACATTTACCTGCCATTTGCATGTGCATAGTTTCAAAAATTCCCAGCTTCCCAGGTAATGATCAACTGGGTAATTGAAAAAAGAAAATAAAAGAAATAGAGAAGAACTATTCCTAATATTCCAAAGGCCACAGAAGGTTCTTAAATGCTGAAATATTTACTCCTGCATAACCTTTCTTTGAAATCAATGAATGAGATAAGTACATTTAGGACTGCTTCCCCCCAAAGCAACGAGTAATGGTATGCTATATAAAAATGGCTGTTTCATCTGGAGGCTATGATAAACAAATAAGCAAATGCAATTAAAAATTGGCACCATATGAGATATAGTATGTAGAGAGCAGATCAGATTTTAAGCATTCCATCACAAAGTAAATAGAGCCAACAGCATTATCTGCCTACTGATTTCTTTCTGATGGCTGCAGAATTCCAACAACCATTCCCAGTGAGACCACAACAAAAGGATATTATATGTGTTTCTATCAAAGTAGTATTAAGTATTGTTTCTGTTCTCCTTAGCAAGCCACCCGTAAAAAGATTGTCAAGGAAGTACAGTTGCAAAAAAAAAAAAAAAAAAGGGGGGGGGGAGAAAAGAAAAAAAGAAAAAAGAAAAAAAGAAAAAAGAAAAAAACACCTTTTGGAATTTGTATGACATATTAATGCAGAACACCATGAAATGTGATCTGATCTTCCTCTGAGTCAAGTGTATTGAGATATATAATGTGCCTAAAATAATAACACACAAACATTCTGATCTTTCACATATTTATTGAACATGCTCATTCAACATTCAAAATGCTAGTCGAAAAAGTAAGTGAGCCCTTGGAATCAATAACCAGTTGACAACCCCATCCCCAGCAGCAATAACATCAACCAGGCACTTCCTGTAACTGTGGATCAGACCTGCATATCATTCAGGATCACTTCAGCCAATTCCTCCTGGCAGAACTGCTTTAGCGCTGTCATATTTGGATGTTGCATGTGTATGGCTCTCTTCAAGTTGTTCCATAGCATCTCTATTTAGTTGAGGTCTGGGCTCTGACTCGCCACTCCAAAAGGCAGATTTTGTTTTTCTGAAGCCATTCTGTGATGGACTTGCTCCACTGTTTTGGGTCATTGTCCTATTGCTCCACCCAACTTCTACAGAGTTTCAGCTGGTGTACAGATATTCTCACATTATCCTGAAAAATCCATTTCCCCCTCAGTGACTGCAAGCTGGCCAGACCCTGATGCAGCAAAGGTGGCCCAAACCATGATGCTTCCTCCATCATACTTTACAGTTGGGATGATGTTTTCATGATGACATGAAGTCCCCCTTTAACACCAGATGTAGTGCTCCATGTTGTTTCCTAGTAGTTCAATCTTTGTTTCATCAGTCCACAAATCATTTTGCCAATATCACTGTGAAGTGTCAATGACCTCTTTCACAAACTTCAGGTGGGCAGCAATGTTATTCTTAATAAGCAGCAGCTTCCTTTGTGTTGTTCTGTCATAGACACCCTGCTTGTTCAATGTTTTATATGCTGTGCACTCATGAACCAGATGTTAGCCAGTCTCAATTAGGGATGGGCATGAAAAATTGAGATTTATTTCATTTATTTTTATTTCATTCCCCCCCCCCGTGATTCATTTCATTTCATTAGAAATGAATTTTTTTTAAAAAAATTGTACCAAATGAACCAGTAACAAACAAATTCTTTACTCTATAAAACAGGTCACCTGAGTCCAGAGGCACCAAATTTGATGGATACCTTCATTGGACTCTGCCCTTCAAGTCCTCCAAATTTGGAGAGACTTAGGATTCAGGGGGGCGAGTTATTCAACTTCAAAAGGGGTGCCCCTGGAAAAAAACATTTAGAATTGCAATGTTATGTGCTTGAAAATAGTGATCCCAGGCAGCTAGCAGTGTGGAAATTACAGTGGAGCTTTGTCAAGCTCTCCCCTTGAAGCACTTCCAATTTGGAGAGGTTTGGGGTATGGGGAACGGAGTTACTGAGCTCCAAAAGGGATGTGGGAGAACTTAATTGGAGTTTGGTGGAGGGGAAGCTGTCAATTAACACTATAATTGGTAAAGCATGCTGAAGACACTCCTTCTGTTAAGCATAAGCACCCCCTGCCTGCTCTGGAGCCTAATATCTCTGCGCTCAGAGACCCTAACTTTTCCAAATTTCAAGGTTTTCCCTAAAATCACTCGGGGAAGCTATGCCTGCCATTGACAATTCTGAAAAAAGATCAAAACTTTATCTATCAGCTCATGGGCTCTGAGCTATCCATGATGGATCAGGAAAGAGATCTTGCTGTGTTGGTGGACAGCGCAATGAAGTTGTCTACCCAATGTGTGGCAGTGGTGAAGAAGGCCAATTCCATGCTAAGGATTATCAAAAAGGGGATCGAAAATAAAACAGCCAGCACTATAATGCCATTGTACAAAATGATAGTAAGGCCGCACCTGGAGTATTGTGTACATTTCTGTTCACCACATCTTTAAAAAGACAGTGGAGCTGAGAAAGGTGCAGAAGAGAGTGGCTAAAATGATTTACTGGTCTGGGGGACCTCTGTTATAAGGAAAGACTAAAACATTTGGGCTCTTTAGTTTGGAACAAAAGTGCCTGAGGGGGGATATGATTGAGACATACAAAATAATGCAGGGCATGAATAAAGTGGATAGAGGTACACTCTTCTCCCTCTCACAAGATACCAGAACTAGGGGACATCCACTCAAATTGAAGGCTGGGAGAGTGAGAACGGACAAAATATTTTTTTTACCCAGCATGTTGTTATTCTGTGGAACTCCATGCCACAAGATGTGGTGATGGCATCTAGCCTGCATGCCTTCAAAAGGGGATTGGACAGATTCCTGGAGGAAATGTCCATCACAGGTTACAAACCATGATGGAGATGTGTAATCTCCAGACTTAAAACCAGGATATTTCAAGGGCCAGATGCAGGGCAGTGGTATCAAGAAACAGATATCTAGTCTTGTGCACTCCCAGAAACATTTGGTGGGGCCACTGTGAGATATGGGAAGCTGGACTAGATTGGCCTTTGACCTGATCCAGCATGGCTCTTCTTATGTTCTTATGAGCAGCATCTCTGAAAACTGCCTGTACTGGCCGTTTCCCTGGTTTGTGCTTTGTGTCTTTGACGCTGCTCACCCCAGGTGCCGAGTAGACTTATTACAACTTTGAGTAGAGTTCAATTAGAGCATCTTATCAGATTTTCTCCAGCAAGACGGTGAGGGCAAGAGGACAGGGTACGGGGCCAATGCATCAGTGCATCATCGATGCAAATCCCCCTGGCTCTTTTTTATAGCTTCAGTTTACAATGCCTGAATAGGGATAGAACTTTATTTGTAGAGATGGGCACAAATTAAAAAAAATGACATTTCAGTTTTTTTGTTTTTTGTTGCGGGTCCATTTTGGTTTGTTTTCATTTTTTGTGATTTTTTTGAAAAAACTTCATTTTTTTTTTCATTTTTACCTGCTTTTTTTTGCGCAACTTAAAGCATTTCTGCGTGCACACGTCTACCAACATGCCAGACCAGAGGGAAAACACTAAAAAATGATGCTGGCAGAGACACAGTGTAGACTAGGTACAGAGGGAAGCTGCAAAGGCAGCAGCAGGCATTGCCCAGGGCTTAAGGCAGCCACAGAGTGACTGCACTGCGGGGCAGGGGACGGTACTCACCGAGAGGTATGCATGCACACAGGGAGGCTGCAAGAGAAATCTCTTCTTTCTCTCCCCTAAGACCCAGGCTGCAGCCAGCAGGAACACAGAGACACGCACCTGCCTGGCTGGCCTAAAGTAACGAGTCACAGAGGCAGCAATCCCACCCTAACTCCCACCGCAGACTGCAAGGAGGACGGAGGCTGCCAGAGCTTTTTATGCCTTCTGTGGCTGCCACAGCTACCCAGTCTGCTATTGGTTGAAATTGTCCAAGAATTTACATGATCCCATCATATGGCTTGCATCCATCTTGTGGCTGGAATCCATTTTGTGTCATCCTTAAAGGGAAAAGAAAAAATACATTGCGATGCGAGAAGACAAAAACAAACATTTTAAGGACCACAACCCCTTGGTAGTTAATAATTTCAAATAATTATCACATCATCGCTGCATTTTTACGGATGTCCAGGGTGTTTTAATACACAAGAAATCAATATTAGGCATCTGGGAGCTATTTGGGTCGATGTCCCCTAACTCCCTGTAAAGGAAAAAAATACAGCGATCTGAGAAAAGACATAAATGCACGTTTTAAGGACCCCAACCCCCTTGGTAGGTATTATCAAGCAGAATAAATAATTATCGCTGGGTGTTATGGCTATTCAGGATGTTTTTTAACATTTAAGAAAAGCTCACTTCATTGTGCGTTGCCATTAACGAAAACAAAACATAACAAACCTAATATTTGTGGTTATGTTCGGTTCGTTCCAATTTCATCACAATTTTCATTATTCGTTTTGTTACATAATGAAACAAATAACAAATAACAGAACAATTTTTTTTCATTCCGTGCCCATCTCTCTTTATTTGATGGTATCAGAGATACGAAGAATTGCAAACCGAAGACAAGTAGATACTGTTATCAGTTTATTTGGCCCAGCAGTGCTGTTTGACCTTGAAACAGCCCTCCTCAGAGGGTGGTAAACCCTCTTTCATTGGTGATGTTCTTGCTATGAATTTCCTGCATCAGAGGATCACTTCCAACTCTACAATTTTATTATTATATGAACTTCATAAAAGTCCCTTTATAGGAAAAGGGTTTATTCTTTAAGCA
Organism: Phrynocephalus guinanensis; assembly: GCA_037367245.1. Taxonomy (NCBI): domain Eukaryota; kingdom Metazoa; phylum Chordata; class Lepidosauria; order Squamata; family Agamidae; genus Phrynocephalus; species Phrynocephalus guinanensis. Next base: position 54,674,060 of record CM074735.1, on the reverse strand, counting down.
CAATTATGTTTTAACATTAGATGAAATATGTAATAAAAAGTTGTCAGCTGCCAGCCTGAGTGGTAAAAAACTCAAAAAACTCCAGGAACTAATTTTTGTTTTTAGTGGAATGAAAGGACGCCTTGTGGGTTGTCTCCAGCATGGGTGTTCTATATTAATGAAAGCCTGCAAAACAGCTCTTTAGCATTCCGTTTACTTGGAAGCCCAAAGAAAAATCACCAGTCTAGAATAATAGCAAGCATCCTATAATAAGTCTTGGGCATTGTGGCAAGGTAGTCTGCCCATGGGGCTTATCTGGCTGAGCTGAAACAAATACCAATACAAAAGCTCTGTGTGAAATGTTCACATTCCATCTGTGAACAAACATCACCCTGCATCACGCTCCTGGCATCCTTTTATTGGCTCCTGCGCTTATGGAAATTTCCATCCTAGAGTATTATTAAATACCAAGCAGAGAGACCTCATTCTTCAGCATATCAAGTCAAATCTCAGTGGGTTTATGGAAGACAAACAAAGCCTGTTTCTTTGCATACTAGTCTTGGAAGAATGTGACTGACATATGGCTGTTCTGCTCTTTGCAACAGCTATCTCTAGAGTGAATGCTTAACCCTTACAATAAGGAGAGCACAAAGAAATCATTTTGATCTTCTTAGAAGAAAAGAAGATTGGCATTTATTTTGGAATGCCCAGTCATCAAATTGGTAAGATTAATCCATATCTAAATTAAGTACACAGCCAAGGGCTTTTCACCTTATCTCTGACTCAGGAGCAGACGTGGGGCAAATGCTGGTGGTTGTTATATGGCACCAAGTTGCTTCCAACTTGGATGAGTACTGAAACATTTTGATCCCACAAGAAAAGAAACCCAATTGCCATGATTCAACTTCTGGATAACCTCACCTGGACGACTGAGAATCTTCAAAGACATACCAAGAAGATAAATTTATGAATAATTACAAATTTAAAATAATTATGTCTGGTCTGCTAATTCTACACTTGTCATGTCTACATATACCTAGAGGAACTGCTGTTCAGAGAGTTTATATAATTTTTAAAAAGTTCAACTTTTTAAAAATAAACTAAAATACATTTTAAAATCTGTCATTATCTGATAGGCCAGTTTCATAACTCTCTCAGCCCCCATCAAGTTGACCTCTGGGGCTCTTCTTTCGCCCTCTGGGCAGTATTTGTTTCATTAGTGGATGAAAATAGCTGAACATTTACTAGGTAGTAATTTGTACCAGAGTGCATCTAAGTGCTAAGTAGAAAGGAGATTTTTTTTTGTACAGCTGAAGCAAAATGGAATGAGATTGTAGGGGTAGTTTTCTGCACATTCTTTTAGAAATGACTTAATTGACTTCCCAGCATGCCTAACCCTTTAAAAGCTACAGAATACTAACTCAGTTGGCTTTTGCTCAGCATTCACAGCCTGCGTACAAACATAAACGAAAGAGTCTCAGGCAGTTTCAGCTCTTACCTGTAGCTGTTCATGTAGTATGCTTTTGAGAAATTATGTAACTATCCATAACTGAAATACAAACGGCACAGGAGAGACCACTAACCAAATTGGTATTTTGCATTGCAAACATTGGCCAGCTATAATTTGTGTGTTCATTTGGACAAGGAGATTCTAAGTGTGTTATTGGAAAAACAATGAGCTCATTTCTTTAATGAAGCATTTTACAGCATTTCGTATGACATTAGAACGTGCTCCGAGAACAATCAGCTGCTGCCATGCCAAAATATTCTCCAGTTCCTGAGCTTGGCAGATGTTTAAATTTTCCAGACTACAGTCAGGATGGCTGCAATTTTATGACAGGAAAACACAAAACTTTTTTTTCTTTAAGCATTTAACCTACTTGCTTCCCCCCACTACTGGTTTCTCGTTGGTATTCTCAGGATCAACCCCAAAAGGAATAGGGTCTGAATTTCAGAGCAGGAGCTAATTGCAGTCACTTTTCAAAGCTGATTCCTGGTTTATCTATTTTCTTTCAGGTTGTTTGTTTGCTTGTCAGATGTCTGGAAATCTGCATTATCATGAATGGTGTTCAGTGCATTTATTGTCTTATTGACATTTTCTGCCATATAGGGAAATAGAAGTCAACACAGAAGCATGAATGACTGGGTAGTCAGTTGTTTCATGGATTCTGAGCTGATAAACAAAGGTGCTTCTGGTTAAAACAATGTAGGGACAGCCTAAGGCATTTTCCTCTCTGGGATAGATGGGTAAATAATGCCCCCCCCCCATCAACCTGTATGCACTCTGAAGCTAGTCAACCTATTCCAGGCATGTCCAAACTTTGGCCCTCCTGATGTTTTGGACCACAACTCCCAGAATTCCAAGCCTGTACTGCCAATGACAAAGGACTGTGGGAGTTGTGGTCCAAAACATCTGGAGGGGCGAAGTTTGGACATGCCTGACTTATTCTGACACATGAGATTTAGCATCCTACAAGCACTACTCCATCCTCTTCTATGTAAAAACACAATCAAACATTAAGTAAAAACACAGCAAGAATAAATAAAGTAAATAACAGGTTGTTCATATTTCATAACACTGTAGATCTGTTACCTGCATCAAGCACCTTACACTCTACCTAATGGTAGAGCTGGCTTTGACTTGGTTATTAAATGCTTGATGACGTGAGAAGTGTGGTGGTCAGATATAATATTCTGAAGGCATGCCACCAAAATACATCAGATTCAAGTCTTGACTAGAGATGGGCACAAACAAACACCTACCTCACAAGTTTGGGGGTGCTTTGGGGAAATGCATCTAGCCAGAATGAAACAAAATGGCAAACTATTATCAGTGTTTACAATTCATACACTTCATATTTGTGCACATCATCCCTGGCCAGATAGCCTGCCACCATTCAGTCAGTTCTCTAGGCAATGCTGGGATGGTGCTAGACAAAATGTTGTGTACAATCGATTGTCAGGTGAGGCAGACAACCACAGAGTTTCTATTCCACTCTCTGGGAGTAGTCATATCCTGGGCAGCTCAGCTGATGGTTTCATTTTTGCAGCAGCTGGCTTGAGAGAGTACTAGCTCATTTGTCCTGCCCCTTTTCAATCCCTCCTCAGTCCATCTCATGATGAGCAACACCCTGTCTCAAGTTCCCTTGCATGAACCACTATTTTTTCTCCTGAACTATCTGCTAAAGAGCACTTTCCTGGGGAATCAGCTTTAGGGAGCTCTAACTCAGACATCCCAAACCAATATTTTCCAAATGTGGAGGGAGTGGGGAGGATAGGCACCTGAAAATTCACTGTGAGTTTGGCATCTTTAGATCATTTGGAAGCCATTCTTCAACTACCAGAAGTCTCAAAATGCATAGACTTTAACATGGTTTGTTTTACTTGAGTGGTCACGAAAGCTCATGGTTTGTGGTTCATGGAAAGCAACAAACCACAAATAATTATAAACCACAATTTTCCTGCTTGATGCCTATGTCTAGTCCTGACATGTTCATACTAATGGATTCATGCATCTATGGTGGTGATTAGGCCCTGTACCTGAAGCAATTCACAACCAGTAACACAACAGCCACAACAAGGAAAGAGGGTGGAGAAACAGAGTTTATGTGTTCACAAATCTATTCTGAAGGCTGGGCCCCCAAACTAGATTTGGGGGTTGTTGTTGTTGTTGTTGTTGTTGTTGTTGTTGTTGTTGTTGTTGTTGTTGTTGTTGTTGTTGTTGTTGTTGTTGTTGTTGTTGTTGTTGTTGTTGTTGTTGTCGTTGTCGTCGTTGTTGTCGTTGTTGTTGTTGTTGTTGATGATGATGATGATGATGATGATTTAGAAAATGTTACCATTAGGAAAGTATTTTTATAGATCATTACAAAGTCATCTAACTCATGTATTCTTAAAACTGAGACTGCATAACACCAAAACTACTGTGAATTCCCCAGGAGCAGCAATATTCAGTATAATAGATCATCATCATATTTACACATTAAGAAAAAATTATGTGCTTTGAGCACTTTTCATCAGTATTGAAAACAGAAGTAGAAATATCAACCATAGTGCAAAATGTTGTCAGGGTGTTTTGGGAGAGGAAGCCATCTATTATTTATTACCATCATAATGTGAGAAGTTGACAGCTACAGAGCAATGTGTCGCATAATCTCAGGGAAACTAACACAAGGAGACATATTTGCATTCAATAAATTCAGTACATGGTATTCCATTTATCCATAATTTAAAATTAAGGAGGAAATCAGCTATAAATGTTTACAGACCCAGATAATTGCAATTTATTTTCATTATTAACAACTTCATAAAAATTCTTTTGGGGACAGTTGTCCTATTAATGATGTTATCAATTTAATGCAAGTTCTTGTCATATGCACATATTTTATATTAGTTTACAACTGTGCAGCTCACTAATTTCACAGAATCTCCAAGAAAATAAAGTTCCAAGACCACTCTTCCACATTTCTTAGTTCAGAATAGAGCAAAGTAAAAGCAAAGTGTTCTGCTTATATACCGCCCCATACCACTTCAAGCACTCTCTGGGTGATTTACATTTTAATTATGCAGGCTACAAGCATAATTAACAAACCCCAGGTCACAAGCACAGTTTTAGCTGTAGTACAGGCATTTAACCACTGTGCCACCATGGGCATGAAACAAAAAACAAAAGGCTGTTTCATCATTTATTTATTTATTTATTTATTTATTTATTTATTTATTTATTTATTTAATTTCTATACCACCTGTCTTCCAATGGAAGCCCGGGCAGTTCATTAGGTAACTTTGTTACATAATGAAACAGTAGGACACATTTTGTTTTGTTTTGTGATGAAACACCATTTCCCCCTCTAGGATGAAACAATTTGCCTTAGAGGGAATTGCAGGGGAGCAATTCTAGGTAAGCTCCTGAAATCTGGAAAGGTTTGGGTTTTATGGGGCTGGGTTATTAAGGTCAAAAGGGGTTGCCCCTAGGAAAAAATTCTTTCTAATTGGATTCGAAATGGAAGCCAAGCCGTGGCAACTCCAATTATAAAGATTTTTTTCCCTAGTGGCACCCCTTTGGACCTTAATAACTCAGCCCCCCTGACCCCCCCCAATCCTTTCCAAATTTTGGATGCTTGCAGGAAAGAGCTTGAGGAAGCTCCCATGCCATGCTGGTGCTTCTAGAACCGAGGGGAGTATAGCATTTTGTTTTATTCCATTTCATTTTGTAACAAAACTACATTAAAAACTAATTAAAAATGAAATGAAATATAACTTTATCAGCCATTCTAACCCCCCAGGTGATGCTGCTAATTTGGCTGCAGCAGGCTTAACTAATGTTTGTTGTAGTGGTTCTTGCTTGGAAGTACTTGTTTCTCAAGGCCAAATAACTGAAAAGAGAAAAAGAAATTAGCATTTTTTTTAGATGTGTCTTCTTGTCATGTGGAACTACCACTTATCTACTAACTACATGCAGGCTGAAACTCATTATACTTGGTGACCAAATCATAAATGTGTGCCAGCTGCTTCTTTTTAAGACTGCCTGAGATCTTGAGCAAAAATCAAATTCCTCCTAGAGTGTCTAATTCATGAAACATTACTACAGCCATCTTTATACCAGTAAGGCTTGATATTTCCATATTCATTGTCTACTGCTTGTACTTTGGACTTCAGAGAGAGCAAGATTCTGAAATACTCATTTCCCTTGGCTTAGGCTTCTCTCCCTGATTCTTTATCTTTTCCTTCCACATGAGCAGCTGATAGAAAGCATGCTGGGCTGTCACATAATCCCCCTACCAACATTTCCCTTTTTCTTTTTATAAGCACTTTAATTTGCTTTGTTATGGACTTTTCTTTCTTTCATATGTTGTGTTAAAATGACCTTATGCGAAAATCTACCTTTTGTAAGAAATGAATGAACCTTCTGACACAGCTACTCAGTTGCATTATTTTGTTAACTATTGACATTTGAAGAGAGAAGCTATCAAGAGACAAAAAGTTTCCCCTTGGTTAAAGATGTGGTTTCTCTATTGTGATTAAAATTTCTTACAGGAATCTTCTCATCAGGTTTGTTTTCAGTGTCAACAAGCTTTTATGAGTGCAAGCATTCAGGATTACTGTTTCTGCATGCATGAATACTCTGAAAATACAAGTAGTCCCCATGACATTAATTTTTATTTGAAAATATATTCTTCACTACTGGGCCTACCAGGTCTCACAATACAAATCAAAATCTCAGGCAACACTTGTATTCTTAGGGGTCTCCAGGTAAGATGATAGGGAATCAAACTTTTTCCCTTTGAGATTTCATTTGTTTCAGCAAAAGGGAATGCCCACCTGCCCCCTTCCCACTGCCCCCAATGCTTTCACTCACCTACTTCTGCCACCACCTCCACTACCACCATGAGTGCCATCCCCAGAGGCCATGGACTCAGCTTCCCTGTTAGGAGTCAGCTGCTGCTTCTGAACAAGTGCCTGTGGCAGTGGTAGGGATGGAAGCAGTTGCAGATGGGGTATCCTCCACTGGGCATGAACCAGAAAAACAAACCATGAACCAATTTGTCCTTGCAGAGGTCCATGGTGGTTTAAGCCACAAACCATCATGAATGAGCAGTTTTCCTGTTTGTGCCCATCTCAATTTAGCCTCTGGGAACTTGTACTTACCAACAAGTTGCTGGGCTATTGCTTCTACTGTATTTGAACATTGGCCACATTAGGTGAAACCACTGGGAGCTAAAATCCACAAAGATCCAGAGATCTACAGGTTGTAAGTAGAGATGAGAATGATTTTTTAAAAAATGAAGAGGGATATTACAAAAAATATTCCCAATATGTTAAATATTTGTCCCTTCATATTTGTCAGGTCCATCCAACTGGTAGGCAGGACCTGTGCAGATATCTCCTGGCTGGCCCCATGGCCAGCAAAGCAAAATGGAGGGTTTTTGTTTGTTTGTTTGTTTGTTTTTACTCTGCCCACCTCTGGGGCCTCTGGAGGATACACGGAGGCAATGGCAGCAGCAGGGTGTTAATGATCGTGATGGAGGCCATGGTGAACAAGTTTGGGATGAGGTAGTTAAACTGGGGCAGAGGTGGAGATAGGCGGGGGGGAATCTGGGGGTGTTTTTTTAAAAGAAAGGTGAATTGATTTGTAGTTCATCAAATTTAGCAGGTGGCAAAATTTGTGTTGTCATTCTTGATGAACCACAATTTCGGAAAAACCACCATTCTTGTTGTTTGTCCCCATCTCTAGTCTTCACCTCTTAGAATATAACATTTGTGATTCACAAGGAGTGACTTTATTCTGTTTGCAGGGATGTCAATCTCATTCTTTCCCTAGTACCCTAATAAATGCATGAGAGAAATGTAAGAATGCTAGTCACTGGTTTGGGAGACTGAGAAGCCTTGTGCTGTGTCTCATGTGCTCATCATAATGAGGTTTTAGAAAAGGAGAAAGTAAAAAGAAATGCTACATGCACAACCATCATGGTCTGAAGTAGAGATGGGCATGACCAGGAAAAATGACATTTCGAGTTGTCATGTGTCGGAGCCAGCCCGTTTCGGCTCGCTTCCGTTTGTCGTGAAATTTCTCAAAAATCTGTTGTTTCATTTGTCGTTTTTTCATCTGTCGTTAGTACTGGTTTGGGGGGGGGTAGTGGGCTCCTGGAGGCACCTCTCTGGGGTGGGTGCCTCCTCTGACCCGCTACAAAGGGAAAGCGGGCTCCTGGAGGCACCTGGGGTGGGTGCCTCCTCTGGCCCACTATGAAGGGAAAGCGGGCTCCTGGAGGGACCTCTCTCGGGTGGGTGCCTCCTCTGGCCCACTACAAAAGGGTACGCATAGCCAATTGGATATGCACACCAAGTTGCAGTGGCAGGCAGAGGCACCTCTCTTTCTTTTGGGTGCCTCTACTGTGACTCACTACTGGCATACTGGTGTACGGTGCACTTGGGCTGGGGATGGGGAGGAACAAAGTGAGAGAGGACCCCTATGGGCACCCTCTGGCTCACTAAGAAGGGAAATGTACTTGCTGTAGTGCAATGCGAGTACACAGATCTGGCTTAGGGTTAGGGTTAGCGCAAGGGCTAGGCTTAGGGTTACGGGTAAGGTTAGGGTGAGTTACTGGGGTGCACCTCTGGGTGCCTCTCTGACCCACTAAGAAGGACAGTGTACTGGCGTATGGGGTAGGGTTAGGGTTAGGGTTCGGGTTCGGGCTAGGGTTATTGGGCTTTTTATGCCCGACTGGCACATCTCAGAAGTCTCGGTCAAAACCTGGCCAAGTGGCCATGAAATTGGTGGAATGGCTCCAAAAATTTGCATGGTCCACTCCCATGGCCAGCCCATCATTGCGCAGGTGTAAAAAAATAAAAATAAAAATAATATATAATAAGATCAATGGAGACGTTTGGTTGAAAGAAAAACCCACTGCTGCTACTATAAAAATTCAGGCAGTTTTAAAATAGCTATTTTCACATGTTTCTGTGGTGCTTTGGTGTGTTTTTGGACCACGATTTCAAAATAAATATTGTGGTCGCCCCATTTTGGATCCCCCACCCGCTCCGCATGGCATGGCGAGTTGGCAAGACGACGAGGATGCCCCCCACCAGAGCAGCCCAGGACAGGAGAGGGGGGAGGCCAGGGACCCCCCCCCCCCCAGAAACCAACCCTCTGGTAGGTGCCCTCACTCAGGCAGGCATATTTTCGCCTGCTTTTTTGGCCGGGAATCGGGTTTTTTATTTTTAAAACTTTTTTTCTGTGCCGCTTGGCATCGCGCGATCGCTGCGATGCCAGGAACGACAACGACAAATCAGACCCAATTTTTCTTTTTTTGGTTCGAGTTCAAGTTCTGGTGGAGTAATTGTCGTTACCGTTTCCGTTACAAAACGGAAACGAGGAACGGAAACGGAAACGAGAATTTCGCCAAGTCGTGCCCATGTCTAGTCTGAAGTCAAGTGAGAAACCTAAATGGAATGGCCTAAGAAAATGTAGATAACGACACTATTACATAGCAAAGGGATTGAAATATCAGCTACTGATATAAAATTAATCTCAGGTGAAAATGTTAAGTGCTATCAGCACTAAGGTTGAGAATTCTTATTTGAGGGTAACAGAATTCCCAGGTGAGTTGTATTTTGGGAGGGCAGAGTGGATTGTAAATATGCTGGCTGAGAACTCATTTCCCTCACTTGAGGGAATGTCTTTCACAATTTCTGTCTCTACCTTCATCACCTTAAAATCAGATTTGTGTGCTTGCTGTGTTTGTGGAAGAAATTTAGTATAATACTGAACACTGTGGGGCAGGCAATTTTCTGCACCTTATTCCAAAGAAAAGCCATTCAGGATCTTGAATGTGCTCCAGTTTGCTCTCTCAAATAAAAGTGAATAGATAATGATTATGAAATGTTTTAAATTATAGGGGGGGGGGAAACAGCCCAATCCCCCTTCTCTTGACTCTCTGAGTTATACCATTTACTGGGTCTGCAGAGGCTAAAGCCAAGTCTGTGATTCCTTGTAACTAGTCTACCTGTCTGTATGCATATGATATAATTATCACAAAACTTGCCATCTACTGACATTCATGTAGGTTTTTCTTTTTAGCGGACATTCTTTCTCAGTTATAAAATAAACAACTTATTTTTGAACAAAGAAGGGAAAGAGGCAATAAGGAGATATGATGAGAAACAACAAACATTAGGAGAGAGTTATTTTTTTAGTTTTAGCTTTTGGTCCATTCCTAATCATTACCAAAACACAGCTGAGACAATTCATACAGTAAGGCTTTAATCTACTTTTGTGTCATAAGCATTACAACTAGGGCTGTGAGCAAATTTATTACCACCTTATAGTGCATTATTTTAAAATGTATTTCTCTTCTGAGTTCTGTGTAAGGATTGGAATGATAAATATCTATTTGAATAAGAAAAGGAAAAAGCTCCAAGCAAGTGACTAAGTAAGTGATAAATACCTCTCAGCTTAAGGGGTTCTGTCACATTTGTTTTCACATGAAAGTATGATGGTTTGAAACTTGCTGCTGAGTTTTGAATTTCTGGTAAAATCCTCTTTTTCCTACACAATAGAACTATAGAGATCCACAGAGGAAAATAGTTGCAGATTCCCCAGAGTCAACTCCATGTCATTAATTGGTACTTAAAGCCTCAATAACTCATTTATGAAGCATTTGCAGGAGAAAGAATAAAAAACATTTTATTTACAGTTGCTTGAACTTGCAGACTTGAATATAGTGCTTTTTATTGCAAATATACTAGTAACCAATCAAACAGAACAACAACACCAAATGAAGAAAAAGACAGAACACTCAGCAGAGAGGTGAGGATGCCTTTGAAGTTCAAAAGCAGAAATGATTGGTCAGTGGGGGATAGACAGTGTGACCCTGGAGTGCAGCATCTTCCTGGTATGTCAAACAAAAGGTTCTGCCACAAATACAGCAGCAGACCATTCTAGATTCTGTTCCATTCTACTTTGTTCCATAAAATAAAAGCTATTCGATTTACAGATCTCCATGTTGTGTTCCGGAGGCTTTTGCTTGTCTACCTGATACTTTGCACCACTCCTCATCACCCCTACCCCCACAGTACCACAAATACTTCAGTAGAACATTCTGGATTATGCTTAATAAATCCATTCTGAAAGATAAGAGACTTTATTTATTTGTTGAATAAACAAATAAATCCTCCAAAGAAAACCCCACTTGTTAGAATTAATCCCTTCTGTCAGTTCAAAGCTAGGTTTTCTTGAGTGTTATTTATTCATGATAATAACACCAGTAGCGTAAGTAGCTGCCCTGCATGAGGTTGTCTCACACAGTCCTGTTCACTCTGATTGCTTCGAGTCATGGAATCTGGCAGCAGTTCTCAGGCAGAGGTTTTTCATATCACTTCCGAATGTGATCCACTGAACTACAGATGCTAGTGGTTGAACCTAAGATGTTCTGCACGCACCACCTAGTATAGTCCCTCACCACAGGACTCGTCACATCAGGTGACATTTTGAGAAATGTGTGCTGCATTGTTTCCTTCTGATGAGAGACATATGTTTTCACATGAATGCCTAACATTCTCCATTGGTTATTCCCATTTCAGCGCATGCCAAGTATCTTTCACGGAGTTCAAATGACAGGCTTATGGGAACAAATCACATCAAACTTCAAATTCATGTTCTATCATAACAAGGAAAAGAGAAAAATATCCTTCCTATGCCAAATTAGTTCTGGCAGCCCCATTCTTGCAACCTTCTTTCCATTGATTGTATTTATCGGTTCAGAGGAAGCAAATAGCTGGCTCTGGATAGAAGTAATTAACAGCAAGAGAAAAGAAATGGCAAGACTCAGCCGTCAGGCAGACGAGTATCTTAACGGAGATATTGATGTTCTTTTCCAGAAGTGTCAAGAAGAAATGGAAAGATAGCAGGGCAATTTCCTTCGCGGTTGTAACTACAAAATATCTTTAAACTTTAACAGGTATATACACTGAAGATGTAATTCTGTTTCCAGGAGAATGGTTTATCTTGGTTTTCCTGCAACAGGAGAGAAAGAAAGAAAGAAAGAAAGAAAGAAAGAAAAAGAAAGAAAGAAAGAAAGAAAGAAAGAAAGAAAGAAAGAAAGAAAGAAAAAGAAAAAGAAAGAAAGCTGTCTAGCTATAAAAGAATTTTTGTTTATTGGTATTTTGGAGACCATTTACTCTCATGTTAGTATGTCTGAAACCCAACATATTATTGTGACAGAAAGGTGAATAGCCCTTGTGCATGAAGTATATTAAAGGAAAACCTAGTGGCACCATTACAATTATCTAAGGACTCTGAGCAATTCCATCCAGTATCTTCTTTCTCACCAAGGAATGGTTAAATAGCTGTACTGCAGCTAAAAATGCTCAAAGCCTGGGGTTCAATAAAGCTGGCTCATGGTTGACTCATCCTTTTATCCTTCGGAGGTCAGTAAAATGGGTACCCAGCTTGCTAGGGGAGGGCAATGTGTAGCCTACGCAATTACATTGTAAACTGCCCAGAGGGTGCTTTAAGCGCTATCGGGCATTATATAAGCAGAACTCCCTCCCCCCTTTTTTTTCTTTTGCTTTCACCTGTTAGTAATTTGACTGAGAATTATGAGATTTATTAGAATTACGATAATTTTCTATTAGTTCTTTATTTTTTCCATCTGTTCTTATTTTGAATTGTTAAATGGTTTTGATTTATTGTATTTGTGCTTATTTGCTTATTTGTTCTTTTTATGATGATGATTCAATTATTTACCTTATGTTGCTCTGATCGATTAGGTTTTTATTTACTATTTTAAATTGTTTAATCTGTTTTTGTATTTTGCTTATGTATCTAAACCTCCCAGAGTAGATTTTCTGCTAGATGGTTGTGGTATAGAAAATAAATAAATAAATAAATAAATAAATAAATGTAGGTTATATTTCACATGCCAAACATCACCCAAACTTCACCCATCCCAGAAAACACATCTATACTTTATAAAAATGAATTATTTTTTATTCTGATTAGAAGAATGGCATGACATATTGTGCTGCACATATAAATGAGAACCCAACACAAAATCTGTCCTAAAATTTCCTTGCCAGGGGAAAATGGATATAGAAAGACATGGATGGAATGTACAAATCAAAATTAACAGTGTTGCAGTCAGAATAGGGGCAGATGAGGCAATCATTTGCTAAATGGCCACTAGGTGGCAATTCCTAGATCGCCATCTATAGGTAGGGTTGGGCAAAGTGTTTCACTTCTTATTACTCCTATTTCTTTTTTTATATATATTTATATTATATTTTTATTTACAGACATACAAACATACAATAAACAATAATGGACAACAAAATCATCACACACTACATAGTGCCCCCCCCACCCCCCGGGACCATCCAGTATTCTTGAATCTTCTCTTCATCATATTCTTTTTTTTCTAGTTAGCTTCTTAAGGTCCTTTTCTCCAGAACTGTGTTGAATTATAGGTCGGTTGTATCCCTTTGCCTTTTAATAGTACATACTCTATAAATTTCCCCCAAATATCATAAGAGATATCCTTTTTCATTTCCCCTCGCAAAACTTTTATATTACACAATAATTTATCATTTAAAGCTATATCCCACACTTCCTTATACCAGTCAGCAATTTTAAGATCTAATTTCAATTTCCAATTTCTAGCTATAATCAATCTTGCTGCTGTCATAAGATTTGCAATTAATTCTTTTGTTTTTCATATCATATTCATTAAGAGGTGGTAATGATAACAATGCAGTTTCCGGTTCACATTTAATATTAGTTTGTAGTATTTCTCTTATCTCGCCGAAAATCTGTTGCCAAAACTTTTGAACTATTTCACATTCCCACCACTGATGAATATAAGTACCTGTCTTTTTTTCACATTTCCAGCAGAACTTGGAATATCTTGGATTCATTCTATTCAGTCTGACTGGTGTCATATACCACTCCTATTTCTGGCAAAGGTGGAAGTGAAAAGGCTGGTGCAATCTATGAAACAAGAGAAATAATGCTGTTTAAGATTAGAAGAAACAGGTAAACCTGAAGTCACAAAGTGGTCTGGAAACTGTTTTATTTTATTTTAATCTATACGGGCACCCATTTTATTCTGACAATTCTCTTAGCAGACTTAGCAGAACATGGAACCCATTGCATTTCCTATCCTAATCTCACCTCAAAATTCATCTGATAACCCCTTGTAACACAAAGAACCAAGGAATGTATCGCCTGTCTTATCTCTTTGAAATGCAGAAACTCTGTTTAGGAACTCCAATTCCAGGCAGGCTTATACAGGACTGGACAGCATTTCATACATATATTCACAAAATACTTACATGAAATAAACTAATGGGTCAGCAATGATTTCCCCCCCTTTATTTTACAGCACCAACCCAGCCACACTTGGGGCTGGGTCGGCGCTCCTTTTTTTTTAAAGTGCGACCGCATGGCCCCGGGGCCAGATTGGTGCTGTTTTTTTTTTAAATTTGATTGTTTTACAGCACCGATCGCACAGCTCCTGGGGCTGGATCGGCACTCCTTTTTTGGGGGGGGGCTTAAAAGTCCCCAGTAGAGGCTTTTGAGGCACTGGCTTGGGGCCAGTGCCTCTACAGGCCTACGTTCCCGCCAGGACCAGAGGACTGTGGCAACAGGACAAGGTAGGAAGTGGGGTAACAAAAAATGAAGCAAACGAAACAGAAACAGAAAAAGAAAATGCAAGAAAGCAAAGTGGTTGTCCAACGAGGCCCTACAAATAGCGGAGGAGAGAAGGGATGCAAAATGCAAGGGAGAAAGGGAAAGATACAGAAAATTGAATACAGACTTCCAAAGAATAGCAAGGAGAGACAGGGCGGCCTTCTTGAATGAACAGTGCAAATAAATAGAGGAAAACAACAGAAAAGGAAAAACCAGAGATCTATTCAAGAAAATTGGAGATATTAAAGGGGCATTTCCTGAAAAGATGGATAAGATAAAGGACAAAAATGGTAGGGACCTAACTGAAGCAGAAGAGATCAAGAAGAGATGACAAGAATATACAGAGGAATTATATCAGAAAGATCTGGATGTCCCTGATAACCAAGATAATGTTGCTGACCTGGAGCCAGACATCCTGGAAAGAGAAGTCAAGTGGGCCTTAGAAAGCATTGGAAACAACAAGGCCAGTGGAGATGACGGCATTCCAACTGAACTCTTTAAAATTTTAAAAGAGGATGCTGTAAAGGTGCTGCACATGATATGCCAGCAAATAGAGATGGGCACGAATAAAAAAATGGCGTTTCGTTTGTCGTTTGTCATTTAGGGGGTCTGTTTTGGTTTGTTTCCATTTTTCGTGAATTTTTGCAAAAAATCGTTTTCATTTTCGTTCGTTTCGTTACCGTTTTGTTACCATTTATTTCAATTATTTGTGATTTTTTTAGCATTTAAAGCAGTTCAATGTATTGCAAACCAGTTTCCTGGTTTGACCAGGATTGTCGATCTGCAAAATATGAACTGAGACAATTGTTCTCCTTTGTTTGCTCTCATCCTTCTTCTGAGGCACTTACCTTTTATTTTTCAGTTAGAAAGTCCTTCCATCTTTTCTTGGAAGAGAAACAGCACATTTTTGCTCTAAATCAGTGGGATAGGTTATTCAACGCCATCTCCTCCAAGAACAGCAGAGTATTTTGGCAACTGGTGTCTCATTCCAACCCGGTCCCCCCCTTAATTGATGTTCCTCCCATTTTTCCCTCTGCTTGGACTACACACTATTCTAAAATCTTTGCTGCTTCTGACCTGGTATTCCCTTTTCCTCCCCTGCCCCCTGACCTTCCCCCTTGGCATCCCGTTTTAGAATCCAAAATACTAGAACTGATTAGCACCTTGAAACCCGGAAAAGCCCCAGGACCCGATGGGATTGTAAGCGAAATACTGATTAATGCCCCTGACTGGTGGGCTCCCTTCCTGGCTAAACTATTTACCTTGATTAACCATTTTGGGATTTTTCCAGAATCATGGTTATCTTCGATTTTAGTACCAATTTTCAAAAAGGATGACCCTACTTCCCCGTCCAACTATAGGCCTATTAGTCTCCTTTCCACTATAGGTAAACTCTATGCAAAATTCCTTCTCAAACGTTTAGTAGCCTGGGCGGAGGCGAAGTGCCTTCCCGACAAGGAGCAAATTGGTTTCCGTCCAGGATCATCCACTTTAGACCATGCACTTTTGCTGTCTTTCCTTGCGGAAAAATATTCTTTTCACTTTAAAGGGAAACTCTGCGCTGCTTTCATCGATCTGAGAGGTGCATTTGATTCTATCAATAGGAACCTATTATGGCACAAACTTGCTTCTTGGGGAATTGACTCTCGACTGCTTTTCTTAATTAGGAATCTTCACTCCTCCAATTCATGTCGGGTCCGTATAAACCGCAAAGGCTCCCTTTCTGAAAAGATTACTGTATCCAAAGGTGTCCGTCAGGGTTGTATACTAGCGGCCCAACTATTCAATCTCTTCCTTGCCGATTTACGTTCTCAACTATCTCATTGTGATAAGTACGCCCCTTGTTTGAGTAACTCCCCATTACCAATTCTCCTTTATGCTGATGATTCTGTCCTTCTCTCCATCTCCAAAATCGGGCTACGGCATCTCCTATCTGCTTTTCATTCTTATTGTATATCTAATGATCTAATAATCAACTCCGAAAAAAACCAAAATATTGGTTTTTTTTCTCATCTATGGAAACCGCTATCCTGGAGCATTGACAGCAGACCAGTTGAACAAGTTAAAACATTCAAATATTTAGGTATAAATTTCCACCACCGATTAGAATGGAATTTCCATAGAGACTTGGCAATATCTTCAAACAAACTCCATTTGAATGCAGTATCCCGTTTTCATTACCATAGTGGCAACCAGTATGTACCTGCGGACCTCAAGGTTCTTCAGACAAAGACCTTGAGTCAGCTTCTGTACGGAGTCCCAATTTGGATCAAGGCGGCTTCCACAAAAGTAGACTTGGTAATTGCCCCCTTTTTAAGGCAAATGCTAGGTGTTCCCAACACAATCAAACTCTCAACCATGATCCTTGAGTTGGGCATTCACTTACCTTCCACTTTGGCATGGTCTCGGGCCATCAAATACTGGTTAGCCCTCCATTATAATTCCTCCCCTGGTTCCTTACTTTTCGATCTTTTAAAGGATCCCTTTACTTCCACCTGGGATTCCCTCTTTGTAAACAAACTCCACAACTTAGGCTTTACTCTTGACTATTTTGCCAACTTTGACTTTAAAAGAGCTTACTTGACCATTAAGGCAAAATTATTTGAAGAAGAAACTGAATCACTTTCCTCTAATCTAAATTGGACCTGCTCTCCACGTTTCTTTAACCTATCCCCGGTCTTTGGCCATGATCTCTGTTATTTCCGCAAGCTACTTAATCCAAATAAGAGACGTGCTTTCATGTTGGCCAGACTCAATATTTTCCCCTCCTCAGTACTCTCAGGAAGATACTTGGGTATACCACCGTCCCAGAGGCTTTGTAAATTTTGCCAACTTGAACCAGACACAGTCCCTCATATACTGTGCCGTTGCCCTGACCATACTAGGTTACGCAAAGAGTTTTTAGACCCAATTATGTCTATGTTCTCTGGCAGTCCAGAGAAATACACAAGCTTTTTACTTCACATCAATTCCGAATGGGTCACCTTACAAGTTGCAGATTTTCTAGTAGCTGTTATTAATAAGAAATGAGAGTGTATCCCCTTTTTGGCTTTTACCTATTGTTTTACTTGACAATGGTTTACCATCACTGTTTTGGTTGTGTTCTATTTTTTTTTGTTTTAATGCCAATAAAGGTGTGTATGTATATATGTATTGCTGTAATGAAAACGAAACAGACGACAAAATTTCTGGTGTTTCTGTTCATTTTGTTTCATTTTAGAGACAAAATTCGTTTGTCGTTTCGTTATGTAACGAAACAAAAAACGAAAATGGAAACGAAAATGAAAGATTGTTCATTTTGTGCCCATCTCTACCAGCAAATTTGGAAAACCCAGCAGTGGCCAGAGGACTGAAAAAGATCGGTCTACATCCCAATCCCAAATAAAGGACATGCCAAAGAATGCTTCAACTATCGCACAATTGCACTCATTTCACATGCTAGCAAGGTTATGCTCAAAATTCTACAAGGCAGGCTTCAGCAGTATGTGGAAAGAGAACTTCCAGAAGTGCAAGCTGGATTTCAAAGGGGCAGAGGAACTGGAGATCAAATCGCAAACATGCGGTGGATTACGGAGAAAGCCAGAGAGTTCCAGAAAAACATATACTTCTGCTTCATCAACTATGCCAAAGCCTTTGACTGTGTGGACCACAACAAACTATGGCAAGTTTTTAAAGGAATGGGAGTGCCTGACCACCTTATCTGTCTCCTAAGAAATCTATATGTGGGACAAGCAGCAACCGTCAGAACTGGATATGGAACAATGGACTGGTTTAAAATTGGGAAAGGAGTATGACAAGGCTGTATACTGTCACCTTGCCTATTTAACATATGCAGAGTACATCATGCGAAAGGCAGGTCTGGATGAATCACAAGCCAGAATTAAGATTGCTGGAAGAAATATCAGCAACCTCAGATATGCAGATGATACTACTCTGATAGCAGAAAGTGGGGAGGAATTAAAGAACCTCTTAATGAGGATGAAAGAGGAGAGTGAAAAAATGGGCTGAAGCTCAACATCAAAAAAACTAAGATCATGGCCACCGGTCCCATCACCTCCTGGCAAATAGAAGGGGAAGAAACAGAGGCAATGACAGAGTTTAATTTCTTGGGCTCCTTGATCACTGCAGATGGTGACTGCAGCAACAAAATAAAAAGACACCTGCTTCTTGGGAGGAAAGCAATGGCAAACCTAGATAGCATCCTATAGAGCAGAGACATCACTTTGCCAACTAAGGTCAGGATAGTCAAAGCTATGGTTTTTCCAGTAGTTATGTACGGAAGTGAAAGCTGGACTATAAAGCAGGCTGATCACCGCAGAATTGATGCTTTTGAGCTGTGGTGCTGGATGAGAGTCTTGAGAGTCCCCTGGACAACAAGGAGATCAAACTTATCCATCCTGAAAGAAACCACCCCCGAATGTTCACTGGAAGGACAGATTTTGAAGCTGAGGCTCCAGTACTTTGGCCACCTCATGAGGAGAGAGGACTCCTTGGAAAAGTCCCTGATGTTGGGAAAGATAGAAGGCAAAAGAAAAAGAGGACGGCAGAGAATGAGATGGTTGGACAGTGTCATTGATGCAAGCAATATGGATTTGACCAAACTCCGGGAAGCAGTGGAAGATATGAAGGCCTGGCATGCTCTGTTCCATGGGGTCACGAAGAGTCGGACACGACTGAACGACTGAACAACAACAACGAGCCTGAGCCATCAGAATGTTTATTTTATACTTACTTTGAAATGAAGCTTTCTATGCTATGACAAACTGAACCCTCTCAGCAGACATAAAAGTTGCATATCTAAGAATCTGTACAATATGTTGAACACTTATAACATGGAAGACTTGTGTCCAAGTGCCCATTTAGCTCATTGGGTGAACCTTGGCCTACCTCGTGAGGTTGTCACATGAATAAACAAGAAGAGCAAGGGAAGAATTGTGTATATCACCATATGTTCTTTGAAAGCAAGATAGGATGTAGATGCTATACTATGCAGAAATGATGTACAAGATACATCTTTGGGTTGACCTTTGGAGTTCAGAGTGAGCAACAGTTGAGAGGGGATGGACAGAAACTGTGTGAATCAAATGACACATCATTTATGAAGGGGGGGAAGGACTGTGTTTTGTTTCTTATCCAACACTTCTAGACAGCTGTGTGTTTGGAAATTTTCACTTATATCAAAACATACCAACAAGCAAGTACTTAGCATAGGAATGTTAATCCCAACTAGAATAGTTCTATAGAAGTCAATGGGACACAAGTAAGTAGGGACAGAAAAGTCTTAATCACATCACTAGGTCTTTTTCTGCTTGGCACTGTCATTATATTTGAACCCCTAAAGAGTTGCAACATTACATTTTGCTTATCATACATCTTTCTCAAACATATATCCTAAGAGTACTGACCCTTCATCATTTTCAGATTGCCATATACAGAATGGTTAATTATGGAGACTCGAGACTGGAACACCTTCCTTACCATCAGAGGAACTGGAACACCTTCCTCAGCATCTGAGGCTGCAACGGCTGGGCCTCTTCAGTCTTGAATGACGGCGCCTAAGAGGTGACCTGATTGAAGTTTATAAAATCATACACGGTGTGGACAAAGTAGATAAGGAAAAAACTGTTTTCTTTATCACACAACACTAGAACTAGGGGGCAGTCTATGAAAATTTTGGGTGATGGATCTCAAACAAATAAAATAAAGTACTTCTTCACCCAGAGGATCAATGGTCTGCGGAACTCCCTGCCAGAAGAAGTGGTGACAGCTGACAGTCTTGAGAGCTTTAAGAAAGGATTGGACAAGTTCATGGAGAAAAAGGGTATCAATGGCTACCATTATGGATGCCTAGGGACAACTTCCAGGTCGGGGAGATAGGCAGGATATCTCTCAATGCCATTTGCAGGGAATCTTAAACAGGTGAAGACATGTCCTTGGGAATGCAAATTGTGAGCCACTATTTGAGACAGAATGCTGGACTGGATGGGCTGTGGCTTGTTCCAGCAAGGCGGTTCTTATGTTCTTATGTTCTTATGAGTCTATGTTCTTATTTCAAGAGTCAGTCTCCAATTTAATGAAATATATTTTGAACTATAGAAAAATAAAATTGACCATGTCAGTGACAGATGCCAGGCATTATTTTAAAGAACAGAGGCATATACTATAGTTACTAAAACTATTGTGCTTCATTCACTTTTAGAAAAACAATTGTGTGGTCTCTAAGGCATAGGTTAATGCTTAATTCAATGGGTTTCTAAGTCATAATAGAAAATATGACATTGATTTACAGCTACTGTACTTCATAATACCAATACACACACACACTCTCTCTCACACACAAAGTATCATTTTATAGATGGAACAGGAGGGATTTACTGCTATCATTCTGAATTAGCATTACAAGATTAATTTCAAATATACAGTAGTGCCTCGTAAGACATATTTAATTCTACAGGTCAATTCGTCAAATGAAAAATTTATCTTAAGAGGCACAGTTTCCTATAGGAATGAATTGAAAGCCAATCAATCCATTCTGGAGGGAACAGATTAACAGGTTTTCAATAGAGATGGGCACGAATTAAAAAACGGTGTTTCGTTTGTCGTTTGTCGTTGAGAGGTCCATTTCGTTTCATTTGTCGTTTGTCGTGAATTTTTGAAAAATTTTTGTTTCCGTTTTTCATTTTTTGTTTGTCGTTTCTACCCGCTTTTGCGCGATTTTTAAAGCATTTCCCTAACTCCCACTAGACTGCAAGGAGGACGGGGGCTGCCAGAGCTTTTTATGCCCTCTGTGGCTGCCAGACCTGCCCAGTCTGCCGCCTGGGCATGCTATCGGTTGAAGTAGTCCAAGAATTTACATGATCCCATCACATGGCTTGCCTCCATGTTGCGGCTGGAGTGGCGACATCCATTTTGTCATCCTTAAAGGGAAAAGAAAAATACATCGTGATGGAAGAAGACAAAAACAAATGTTCTAAGGACTCCAACCCCCTGGTAGGTAATAATTTCAAATAATTATAGCATTATTGCTGCGTTTTTACGGATGTCCAGGGTGTTTTAATATGCAAGAAATCAATATTAGGCATCTGGGAGCCATTTTGGGTCGATGTCCCCTAACTCCACTTAAAGGAAAAAAATACAGCAATCTGTAAAAAGACATAAATGCACGTTTTAAGGACCCCAACCCCCCGGTAGGTATTATCAGGCAGTATAAATAATTATCACTGTGTTTTTATGGATGCCCAGGGCATTTTTTAACATTTAAAACAGCTTATTTCATTGCACGTCACCATTAACGGAAACAAAATGTAACGAACACAGTTTTCGTGGTTCTGTTCCTTTTGTTTCATTTTCATCACATTTTTCGTTTGTCATTTCGTTATGTAACGGAAATGACTAACGGTAACGGAAACAAAAAAATTTTTCGTTTTGTGCCCATCTCTAGTTTTCACCGCATTCCTACGGGAAGGCTTTTTCTGGAAGTTGAGTCATGGCAACTGGACTTCTTTATCTTGAGAGTTAGAAACATTTCACTGCTCATCCAAACAGCTTCATACATCTGAAGAAAGTTAGTTGTGAGCCTTTCATCTTATAGTTTGCTTTATAAAATGAGCCTCGTGGCGCAGTGGTTAAATGCCTGTACTGCAGGTAAAACTGTGCTCACGACCTGGGTTCAATCCCCGGTAGCAGGCTCAAGGTTCACTCAGCCTTCCATCCTTCTGAGGTCGGTAAAATGAGTACCCAGCTTGCTGGGGGGGCAATGTGTAGCCTGCACACTGTAATTAAAATTGTAAACCGCCCAGAGACTACTTGTAGTGGTATGGGGCGGTATATAAGCAGAACACTTTGCTTTTGCTTTTGCTTTAACCTCTTGTTACCCTGGTCTGAAATAGGCTCATAAGTATGAGTCGACTCGTTAGCTATGGTCTTGGTGGTGAAGGCTTTTTGATTTGTCTGGCTATTGTTGTAAGCACAGCCTGATAAGTAGCAGATAGGCTGTGTCTTAGGCCCACACCTCTGTTGAGAGAGGAGTTTTCAATGCTCACATGAATGGCTTCCCTGACCCCTCTCTCAAACCACCTCTCTTCTCTGCCTAATATGTGTACATCCTCATCTTTGAATGAGTGCCCTTTGTCTTTCAAATGGAGTTGTACTGCTGATTCTGGCCCTGAGCTATTATCCTTCCTATGTTAGGCCATCCTTCTGTTTAGTTTCTCCAGTGTAGAGGTCTGCACAGTCCTCACTGCATTGGACCACATATACTATATTGCTCCTTTTGTGTCTTGATATTGGGTCCTTTGGGTGGACAGGTCTCTGGCTTAGTGTGTTTGTGTGTTTGAAATAAACAGGGATGTGGTGTTTGCCAAAAATCCTTTTAAGCTTCTCAGACACTCCAGCCATGCAGGGAATGACCAGGTTCTTCCATCAGTTCTGGGTCTCAGACTGATCCCTTGTTCTTCTGGATTGGCACACTGCTTTGTTGAAGGCCCACTTTGGATATCTACAGGCCTTAAGTGCTGTCTTCAGGTGCCTGACTTCCTTCTTCTTGGCTTCTGTGGAGGTAGGGATGCTCTCTGTTCTGTGGTTTAGGGTCTTGACAACTCCTAATTTGTGCTGTAAATGATGGTGGGAGTTAAACAGTAATTACTGATCTGTGTGGGTGAATTTCTTGTAAACTTTAACTTCCAGGCTACGGCTGGGTCTGATTATGACTGCACAATGTAGGAAAGGGACAACACTGTCCCACTGGTTCGGGTATGTAGATAGGTAGGTATGTTTTTCCTATCCCCATTCATCTTACAAGTTTTTTTTTTATCTTAAGGGGCATTCGTCTTATGAGGTACAGTAGGACCCCGGTATCTTCTGAGGATTGGTTCCCGGACTGGATAATGAAAACTGTGGATAAGAGAGAATACCAAAAATCCCCAAAACTTCTGTTTTGTGACAGTAGCTTGATTTACAGCTGCTGTTTGTCACAGTTACTTGCTTTGCAGCTGCTGAATTATTTATTTTATGTTTTCCCCTGCCAACTGGGAATAACTGAATTAGTGGAAAATGAATCAGTGGATACGGGGCCCCTACTGTACCACTGTACTTTCTTGCTTCCAAATAGGATGGACAGAAAATATGGACAATTTTCAATTTTTACTTTTTTAAGAATGTGTTTTTTTCTTGGTCACTGTAATCTATTGCAGAAGTGACCACCATTCTACCTTACATCAGATGTAATGTAATTTAAGGTAAGGTAAAAAATAATTCCAAGTAATGGATGATTACATTCAATTTACATATATTTCCACTTAATTATTTTCTGCATAAATATAATTGCCCTGCTAAATGATGTGCAGCCATTTTCTACCATGAATTTCTAGCAATTTGCCTAGCTTGTGTGCATAATTAGTTTAATTAACAGTGCAGGTATTAATGGGCTACCAATAACTATATCTACGGTGTGTGTCTTCTTCTCTACTGGACTAGGGATGTATTCTAAAAGTTGTATTTCTTATTTGAGCTGAACCTTATGTATTCCGGCTATTACATTTATTGGTGAAAAATACGAATAAAACAATATGTTCTACTTTATTGGGAGTGCTCTGTTACATTCCTTTTAGGCTAATTATACATACTCACTCATCTGTACTTAGGAAAAAAGCTAAAGTGCCTCACATTGCCATCATATACACTTTAGTATGTTTTTTAAGACACGGTGCTTAATAAGCAGAGTGCCTTATGAATGCATTTGGGGAACATCAAAAACAGTCTCCACCATATTCTTAGAACATGTAATAATAACTATTCTGTTGCAGATAAATGGAAATATCTATTTACTCAAAAAAGGTCTCGTTCTTCTGACATCTCTTGCTTCTTGAAGGCTTTCTGTTACAACCCATGAACCTGCTTTCCTATTGCTGTTACTGCAAGAGACTAACACACTTAACCTTTTTAGGCATGAGAATTTAGGGCCTTCTAAAAGCTGGCTGGATCATTCAATGGGACTTAGGAATCTGGTTCTAAAAGCAGAAATAGGGATTTTGATTCCCCACTATGGGAAAAGAGCTATCATGTGTGGCCTTGGGCAAGCTGCACACTCCCAGGGTTCCTCTGAGGAATGCTCTACCATGCCACAAAATGGGGCGTGGGAGCTGATTTGCGTGCCCGACCAGGGGAGGCAGGAGGCAAAGAGGCAGAATGGTGGCCTGATAGGGCCAAAAAGGAGCTCACCTTTAAACGGGTGCTTCTAACAGTCCAGCTGCCTCTTCTACAGCATTCGTCACCCACCCGCCTACCCTGTATTAAGGACGAGTTCATACTGGTCGCTTTGGGACCAGATGGGAATTTTTGACCTGTTCCTAAATTGGCCGAGTAAGGGAGCAGGTAAGTTTTCGCCCATCCCGTTCTTAATGTTTCTTTTCTGGGTATGTCAAGGTGTTTGATTGCTCTGATCACACTGGCGGGTAGTGGAGGAAGGCAGGTGCATTGAGAGTTAATTGACACCTGAAGATGGCTCACCATGCAGCGTTGAAGGCCCTGAGGACTCGGCGCTGGGAGGAGGGGAAAGACAGGGTCTCACAGTAGCGATCACCCAGAGCTGGGAGCCTTGGGTGGTTGGGACCTACAGGGTATACCTGAATATTGTTCCATCATCTAAGAAGGTCCGTCTGGGGCATGGCCAGCCTTAGACGGACTAGCCTTCCATTCTACCATTGTGACCCTTCTTGAATGCATTTATTATTTTTCTAATAATGTGTGGCCCATTTTCCATCCAAGAACTTCATGTCTCTTTACTCTGGGCTGGGCAGGCAAAGTGCTTTAGGGATGATAAACAATGTCTATGTTCTGTATGTAGAAAACCTTGGATAGGGTCTCCATACATAATAAACTGACTTCCAACACTTACTTACAAGTTGTAGAAAGGACATAATGTTCCCAGATATTGTTCCAAAAAACAGCATAACCTACAGCTACCATAAGTCCTGGCTAGTACAGCTAGTGAAGAAGGCTTTTGGAAGTTTTAGTTCAAAAACATCTGGGAACCTCAAGTGTGAGAACCACTAACCTAGAGCAGTAAGTAGCAATAAAGTAGAACCTTTGAATCAATGGGAATTTTGCAAATAAATTCATCTGTAAACCCCATTGATTTATTCAAATAAACCCAGTCTAACTGCAATTTACTATCCTATAGTGCAGTGCTGGTGAACCTATGGCTGGTACTTGGAGTCCTTTCTTTGATCACCCGACATCGCCATTTCACAGCCACCTGTATTCAGGTTAAACTGCTGTATTGACACTTTGCAAAAAATTAGTGGGTTTTGAATCGCAGTTTGGGCACTCGGTCTCTAAAAGGTTCACCATCACTGCTATAGTGTATCATAGGTAGAGCAGGTCTATTGGAATTAATGGAAGTTAGGAAGAGTTGACTTTTAGAACCCCTATCTGTTCGTTGCACCTATTATAGTGTGTTTTACTGTGCTATGTTAACAGGATTTTGGCTAATATTTTACTAAATACATGTTTAAGTTTTATTTGGAATTTCACAGCATTTGCTAAGGCAAATAGCCCAAAATAAAGAAGAGGAAAAAGAAATAAAAGAACAACAGTGCAATTAAATAAATGAATATATTTTTAAAAAATCATATATACATTAGAGGTCATTGTGCCATCACATCAAGCACTTATGCAAGTAAATATTGGCAAAATTCAGATACATCTGCCCAAGGCTTAGATAAAGATCTCTATACCATATGCTGAACAGATTTTTAGAAATGTCTCCATGCATTGTGGCCTTCATTCAGTTATCTGACTTCTGAAGTGATGGGAGCATGGTCTCATCATTCTGTTAATAAGCTCCATGAGATTTATTTATTTATTTATTTATTTATTTATTTATTTATTTATTTATAGGAATGACACATGAGAGAAAGCAAAAGCGATAGATCCATGCATCTGGTCCATACCTGTTGATGCTGAACTTTGTTCACAAGGGCATATAGCTCACATTTCAACGACTTAGCGCATTCTGGTGTGAGTTATTTCTTGGTGATCACATGATGTTCAGAGAATTGCACTCTCTCCTGATCCAAATCCTTGCCCAAGCTGGATTTGGGATGGGAATGAAATGAAAATATAGCATTTTATTTCTTTAACACTTTTCTTTTGTTTTGTTACTAATGAAATTTTAAGAAAATTTTGGAAGAAAACAAAATGCAACAAAACACTATATAATGGCTCCCCTGAGTCTTAGAGGCACCAAGGGTAGCTTCTTTGGACTCTTCCCTATAAGCCCCCCCCCCAAATAATAATAATTTATAGAGGTTTGGGATTTAGGGGGCTGAGTTATTAAACTCCAAAGGGGGTCCCCCTAGGAGATCATCTTTCTAATTTAGACGGAAAACTGCTAATAGCACCCCCATGGGCAAGCTATTATTGCAACATTTTTTTATATAGCAAAATGATGAAACAGCATTTCATTTTTCATTTCCTGCCCATCTCTAATAGAGAGGCTGGACTGGAGAGTGATTCTATGAAAGGTCACTTTAAGGAATATCAGTCCCAGTAG
Organism: Phrynocephalus guinanensis; assembly: GCA_037367245.1. NCBI lineage: Eukaryota > Metazoa > Chordata > Lepidosauria > Squamata > Agamidae > Phrynocephalus > Phrynocephalus guinanensis. Next base: position 54,647,346 of record CM074735.1, on the reverse strand, counting down.
TTACTCTTTCCAGCATGATTAAGAGAGCATCTTTCTCTATGCCTGACCATGCCCTAAGTCTAGTATACTCAACTAAATTGGGCTTCCTTCCTTCCTTTAATGGTTTAATATATTTGGTATATGAACATAAGTTCAACATGGGGATGCTCTCATTTCCCCGATTCTCATGTTTAACACCTACACAATCGGTTCAGATGATCTTCTTGTGTCTACTACATCTGAGCAGTGTGAATGGGAGGAGTGGGTGGGAAATGATCATTTATCTTCAGCTCTGAAACATATACTAAATGTCCCATATGGTGCATTCAAGCTGGAAATAATCTGAAATTTAAAAAAATGGGAAGATGGGCGAGAGCAACATTGACAGATTTTTCTATCCTTTTAGAAAATTACAGTGGACCTTGTATAACAAATGGTTTACATAACATAAAATTTGTACAACATAAAAATTCCAGAGATAGGAGAAATTTGCTTAACAGAATCATCTATGGGGCAAATCCATACAACATAAAAATGGTCGCAATTAGGGATTACTCTGTTTTCAGTGCATTTCTATGGAAAATTTGTATAAAGGAAAATGTGCTTAACATAATTTCATTTGGAACGAATTAATTCCTTTGTACAAAATACCACTGTATTGTACTATAGCACATCAGCACTTAAAAATCACAATACTGTACTGCAGAGACAATGTAGATTTATTTATTTATTTATTTATTGTTACATTTATATACTGCCCAATCTTCTGAGTGGAACTCTGGGCGGTGAACAATAAAAGCAGTAAAAACAGTGAAAAACAGACAGACAGCAACAAGCAAACATGAAAAGGAGGCAAACTTCCGATAAAAGTAGGGGGTGCAATACCCCCCCCCCCACAAAGGATGGCAAGGGTGGCAGGAAAATAATAATAATTAAAATAATAATAAAAAATGAAATTAAGTCAAAAAGTCGCCAAATGCCTCCTTGAAGAGATGGGTTTTCAAGGTTTTTTTGAAGGCAGGCAGGGACGCTGCAAGGCGCAACTCACTAGGTAGCTGATTCCACAGCATAGGGCCCACACAGAGAAGGCACGGTTATGTGTAAGCGATTTCCGTGCCTCTCTGGGTGTGGCCACCCTAAGTGAGCACGCCTGCGCCATCCTCGTGGGCCTGGATACAGTTGACCTCTGAGAGATACGCTCCGACAGGTATTCTAGTCCCAAGCCATTGGAGGACTTTGAAAATCAAAACATTATAGTTCACATTATACTTGTGTAGTTCTAAGCTGATGATAGAATACACAGTTTAATTGTGAGTCCACACATGCCCACGTTATACATCTGCTATGCCAATGTCTAGTTTATGTGATATTGAAGACCATTTATACTTTGCTCAGAAATGGAGGTCAAACAAATTGCTTATCGTTTTAAAAACTGGGATATTAATCTCCTAAGAGAAATAAAAATGCCAATTTTAAACAAATTTAAAATGCATATGCCAAAACTGAAATTCAGATCATTGGAAACTTCAAGGTAAGGCTTAATTTTGCCCTAATATGCAGAACAGAAACAGACTGAGTAGAGATGTAAACCACCAACCACATTAAATTATTCATTTCATGGATGTAGGCTGGCTCAGTTTGATGAGGCATCACAAAGAGGACTTAGTAAGCCCCACAAAACCTGTCCTACGGCAAAAGTGAGGGAAACAGCATGATTTTCTCATCAGAGTCTCCATAATTTGTGTAAACTGTGTACAGTATGTGTGAAAGTAGTGTCCTTTTCCTTTAGAGGGAAAGTACACATACAGAGAGAGTGAGCAAGCAAGCCAGAGAGAGGGAGGGAGACCCTTCCAATGCATTTTAATTCTGAAAAGTCAAAGCAACTGAATAATTGTCACTATCATGTTTTGCGAGCTCCATTATTTGCATTAAGGAGTTCTTTGTAATGGAAGTGTCATTTTGTGCAATATTGCCTCATCTGAGTCAGAATGCAGGGAAGGGGACATTTTCTTTTTGTTATTTTCTCTTGGCATGCATTTGGTAAAATATCTCATCCTGTTCCAGAGTTGAGAGAATAATTTTGCAACAATTTCCTTTCCTGTGCCAGGAGGTGATAAGTTTGGATTTATATACGCAACACCCAACATTGCAGGTTTTTAGAACATTTTTTGTCTACAAGACTGAAGCAAAACAAACACATAAGGAGGAAGGCATCATAGGTGATCCTCTCCATCAGAGAAGACCATCACCTTACACTAAACTAAATTTGATCACCAGCTGTACGTAATAAAAAGCAGTGCCTCTGGCTATTTTTATGCCCTAGCCATAATGAAAGTTATCTTCTGCTGAATGCTGATGTTCCTGTTCAACTGAAAGACAATACCAATTCTGAAATGATTAGGATAAGAAATTTTATTTTTGCAAATTATTACTGGTTCAAAGAAAGGCTAGCCTGCCAATTAAAAGTGCTTTCCATTTTATAGAAATGGAATAGTAGTTTTATGAAAACAATGTTCTGCTCCCCTGGCTGATGCAGATTCTTTTAACCTTCGGTTTGGGATATGCATTGCCTTTGGATAAATGTGTCAATACCAAGAAAATCAGGGGTATTTATGCACATCTGGGGCAACCACTGAGTGGAACAAAAAACCCAGAAGCACTAACTGTCAAACCCATAAATTCCCGGTGTTAAACCTTGCAGTCATGTGTTGCGTTTAGAAGACAGTCAAGAGGAAGAAAACATTGGGAAATGGAGGACAGTGCATTCTTTATTTTAAATATGCACTTTTTGCTTCTCCTTTGGCAAAGTGTGTTGGAATTCCATCCCCCCCCCCGATAGGCTCTGAACCCCAAGAAGTTGGCAATGCACACTCAAGGAGGCTGAAGGCCTAGATTCCCAGAAGTCCTAGGGCCAGTAGGAACCAGTGTGCTGACCTAGTAAGCTCAAGGAGGCAGTAAACAGATGGCAAGGCCAGAAAAACAGGATATCAGGGCCCATCTGCTCCGTGACCCAGGTCCAAAGATTCCTTCCTCCCAGTCCTTATCAATAATCCCTCACTAGCTAGGGAGCATCCTCTCCCTCACTGATGGAATGCATTTCCTCTGCCCATCACCATTGTTTCTGCTTGTTTATTCTTAGCAATAAAGACTCAGGTCTCAGGCAGTGTATGCACCAGACACACACGCACACACACACGCACACGCACGCACGCACGCACACACACACACACACACACACACACACACACACACACACACACACACACACACACGAGTGTCTTGTGGCTGCAGCATCAATTTGCAGCTCCTTGGAACCCTGCTTTGATTTTTGTGATAAACAGTATGCAAAGTAACTGTGCCTATTGCTCTCCTAAAGCCATTCAAACAGTTCTTTCCTGGTGTGTTCCTCCTGGTATTTGGAATAAAGGAGAAAAAATGAAATAAATCTAGAAATGGGAATGAGCCAAACTACGGCCATGGGGAAGGGGAAAATAACAAACCACACTTGTTCATAGTTCAGTTCATAGTTGTTTGTGGATCCAATTTTGCCAATTTTTCACCTATCACTTCATTTTGCTTTGATCTGCCTCTCTTCCTGTCCCCGTTGCCTCCTTTCCTGCTCCTGCTCCTGCTCCAACCTCCTGCTTGACTATCTTCTTCCGGAAGCTGGACCTGCTGCCTTTGAGCATGGGCTGGCCTCTCACCTATCAAGTGTCCCTTTGCATTCAAATTCAGATGAAAAATTAAGAATCAAGACATCTTCTTCAACTAGGTTGGGTGTCCAGTACATAGAGGAAAGATGTACTGTGAAATCCCCAAACCCCTAAACATAAAATATACATTCAAAAATATAGGAATTACACCTTGACCAAATTGGCAGGCGCCTTAGTGGCGTAAGTGGCTAGAGAAGCTCTGATGTTTCAGTTCTCCCACTCTTTTTGATTCAAATCTCTTACAGTCCCACTCTTTCTTTGTCCCATCTCTTTGGGATGAACCAATATTTCATAGAGGTTACACATCCCCCATTTCTTTCTTCATGCTACTATTGATAAACATGGTGTGCAGCCAAGCATTCAGTGTGCAGACAGATAAGGCTATCAATGGGTACTATTCATGATGGCTATTTATTTCCCTCTGTGCCACTGGAAGAAATCTGGTGGCAGATCGTTAATGCAAGTGAACTAACAATCTGCTTGTAGATTTTCTACAGGCAACTGGGTAACCACTGTGGGACCAGAATGCTCACTAAATTGGTTACTGCTGATCTAGAAAGACTCCTCTTATCACCATCCACCACCATTAAAAAAACCCACTGTCATGAACAACTATGAACACCATCACATTATGGCTCTTGCCTCAACTGAAGCTGTGGAGAACGTCCTAGGCCTTTTGGTTCAGAGGACAGACTTCCAGTTCATTTTCATCATCAGGAAGTCAAATCCAGAGTTGCCATTCTTATTTAGATTTCTGCACAGCTGGGGGATGAACGTGTGGTGTTAATGCTTTATCATGTGTTCAAAGTAGCTGTATAAATCTTTCTGTGACTTTTACTCACTTATAAGACCACGGAAGAGGGCATCATTCTTCCTGCCTGTAAGGGGTGGGCAGGGGATTTTCTGGTGTTCTCACTCAAGCAAGAGTGCAAAGTTTTTTGCAAATTGGCAAAAGCAGGGTGACTATGGCATTGTTTAAGAATGTGAAGCATTGAACTGATAAGTTTTTTTGGGGGGGGAGGGGACTGAGGGAGGAAAGGAGGTGAATAGAAGGATCTTAAAATTTACATTATCATGTTATCTTTTTAATACATTCTTTCTTTTCAACTTTTCACGTATACAACTGTAAACAAGATTAGACAGTGCTAACGCTAACTTAGAGCTTCTGAATCATTATTTAGCCATCGGGAAGTGTACGGGTGCTTTCCCCCTCCCTCCTATAAGGGCGCATACAGGATGTGTATGAGAGCCAAGAGGATGGGAGAACAGAAAATAAATGTAGGTGGTAGGGTTTGGGTAATCATTGTCTTTTTCTTTATTATATGTAATGTTTGTTTGAATATGTGCACAAAGAGACCGTTCCAGATCGATAATAGAATGAAAATATGGGTAGACTGTTGAAATTAGCTACATTGAATGCCAAGGGTCTAGGAACTGTCACGAAGAGAAACAGAATAGAGTCATTAATTAAGAAGAATAAACCGGACATCGTCTTTCTTCAAGAAACACACCAAGCGAAAGATGGCCAAAACGAACTGAAACTACCCAACATCAACATCTATGAGAAAAGTTTTGGTACATCTAAAGCAAGGGGGTAGCAATCTTAATATCAAAGCACTGTGATTGTATTGTTGAAAAAACTGTGAAAGATTTGGAAGGTAGATATATTATTCTTCAGGCCACAATTGGACTAGAACAATATACATTGATAAATGTTTATGCACCAAATGCTAATCACAACCTGTTTTACAAAGAGGTATGGGAGCAGATAGAAAAGGTACAGAAAGGACATGTGATTTTGGCAGGAGATTTCAACATGGTTATGGACAAAACAAAAGATAAAACAATGACTAGGAAGGTAGACTTCAGGGCTAGACATACAATCTTAACAAAATTCATCGCAAATACAGGACTAAAGGATGTTTGGAGAGAATTAAAGGGCGATGAAAGAAAATTTACTTTTTATTCATCAGCCCATAAAGCTTACTCAAGAATAGATTTTATATTTATCTCACAAAGTTTGCTATCTAAAGTTGTAAATACAAATATAGAATTGATAAAAATTTCTGATCATGCTCTAATGTCTATTGAAATAGAAAATAAGAAGAATTATAAGGAAGCAAGAAGGTGGACAATAAACCCCAGAATTTTTCAAACCTCAGATACAGTACAAAAAATACAAAGAGAATGGCTAGAAACCTGGAATATCAATGAAGAAGGTGGTGGTCAAATAGGAGTTATCTGGGACACTCTGAAGGCAGCGGCTAGAGGTTACATAATAAAAGAAAGTGCTATTATTAAAAGTCGAGATCAGCAAAATAAAAAAAAATTGGAGGCTACTATAGCAGACCTTGAATCTCAATTTTTTCTAACCAAAGACAAAAAATTTTTAATTCAGGTTGAGGCCAGGAAAAGGGAATTAGAAGATATAGATCTACAACAAACCCAAAGAAATCTACTATATTTGAAAAGAAACTTTTTCGAATACAGTAATAAAAACTCCAAGATGCTAGCAAAATTAGCACAGAAAAGGAAAGAAAAAAGCATGATAGGAAGGATAAAGGATTTAAGCGGCAATATTTCTACTCAAATGAAAGAAAAATTAAAAGCTATTCAAGAATTCTATCAAAACTTATATACAGCCAATAGAAGTAGTAAGGAAGTTATGGAACAATATATTGACAAAAATTTAAAAGTAAGACTAGCGGAAGAAGATAGGCTTGAAATGGAAAAAGCTATTAAAGAGGAGGAGATAGACGATGTTATAAATAAGCTAAAGAATGCCAAAACTCCAGGAGATGACGGATTGGGACCAGAATTTTACAAGGTATTCAAATCAATGTTAATTCCTAAGTTAAAGAAACTTTATAATGAGATATTGGAGGGCGAGCAAGTTCCTTCCTCCTGGAAACATACCTTAACTATTTTAATTCTCAAGCCTAATAAAGATCCAACAGATGTTGGATCCTACAGACCAATATCACTTATAAATCAAGATGCCAAGATTTTTACAGCAATTCTAGCCAAAAGAATGTACACATTTATAGACAAATATATTAAAGAAGACCAAACGGGCTTTATCAAAGGTAGACAAATGTCAGACACTGTAAGAAGAGTCTTGAATGTTCTTTATGAGATGGGAAGATCACAGGATAAAGCATGCATTTTGTCTCTAGATTTATTTAAAGCCTTTGATTGTGTCCAATGGCCTGCGTTAAAACTTTTATTAGTGAAATGGGGATTTGGCGAAAAATTTCTAAGTGTAATAAACCAACTCTATTCTCATAGTACCTCATCAATCATTGTCAATGATGGGATGACAGAAAAAATTACCCTAGGCCGAGGAACAAGACAGGGATGTCCTTTATCGCCAGTTCTGTTTTGCATAGTGATAGAGCTACTAGCTAATGCAATAAGGGAGGACCAACTTATTAAAGGTATGGGTAAGGAAGGCAAGATAAAAATCAGTTTATTTGCGGATGACGCTTTGTTAACAATAAAAAATCCGGTAGAAAATATATTAAGAATAAAAGCACATCTAAAGGAATTTGGTGAAACAACCGGATTATGTGTCAACTGGCAGAAATCAGAAATCATGCTTTTCAATCAGGAAAATCGAGACATGGAAGAGATCTCCAATTACGAACTGAAAATTTGTAAATGTATAAAATACCTAGGGATACTTTTAGATAAAGACATTAGCAAAACGAAAGAACGAAATTACACAAAAATAAAGGAAGAGATTAGAAATAAATTACAAAATTACTCCAAATTAAACTTATCATGGTTTGGTAGAATAGCAATGGTAAAAATGAAAATACTTCCTAAAATAAATTTTCTTTTTAGAATGTTACCTATCCAATATACAGAAATTGAAATTAAAGTTTATCAAGATCTTTTAAATAAATTCTGCAATGGTGGAAAAAAAGCAAGAATAAATAAAAGCTTATGGTACAGATCTCAAAAAGAGGGAGGTATAGGTATACCTAATCTTAGAATGTATTACATAGCTAATCAGCTTAGCTCCTTGGGGGAAATACTATTTAAACCTCAAAAACTAATATGGTGGGAACTTCAATCAGAGGAACTAAATGAAGACATAAATAAATATGTGTTTAGTTTCCCCCCAAAAAGGAAAAGTTACCCAATTAAAAATCCTCTTCTAAGTTCCCTATTGCTCACTTGGAAAAAGTATGGAAAGAAATTGATACAGGTAGGTTCCCCGCTTGGCGCGGTGATCGATCAGATAAATTTCCCCACGAACATGAAGAAATTGGGAGACTTATTTAAATTAAGGAAAGTGGCAAGACTAAAAGATTGGATTAAAAAGATGACATCAAAACAAGAAATTAAACGTATTCTGCAAACTCAGGAATTGTCCTGGTTGAATTACGCCCAGTTAGAAAGCTGGACCAAAGAATGGATTAGGAGAAACACACAACTTAGAGGATATACAAAATTTGAGCAATTTCTGACAACATATGAATCAGAGAAAGGAAATACAGGGAAAGGAACAGTTGGTAAATTATATAAAATAATTCAAGATTCATTTGAGAATAGGGAACAGGACACAATAAGAGAGCTATGGAAACAAGACATAGAGAAATAAATAAATAATGACGAATGGAAAAGAATTTGGAATTTGAGGATTCTACGGTCATTATCAGTCAGAATAAAAGAAAACTACTTCAAACTAGTTTTAAGATGGTATATGACTCCAGTCAGAATGAATAGAATGAATCCAAAATATTCTAAGCTCTGCTGGAAATGCGAAAAAAAGACAGGTACCTATTTTCATTTATGGTGGGAATGTGAAATAGTTCAAAAGTTTTGGCAAGAGATTATTGAGGAGATAAGAGAAATAATACAAACTGATATTAAATGTGTACCGGAAATTGCTTTGTTATCATTACCATCTATTAATGAATATGATGTGAAAACTAAAGAATTAATAGCAAATCTTATGACAGGAGCTAGACTGATTATTGCTAGGAACTGGAAATTGAAATCAGACCTTAAAATTGCTGAATGGTATAAGGAAGTGTGGGACATAGCGTTAAATGATAAACTATCTTGTAATATAAAAGTTTTGAGAGGTGAAATAAAAAAAGATATTTTCTATGATGTTTGGGGGAAATTTATAGATCATGTATTATTAAAAGGGAAAGGGATACAACCAACTTATAACCCAACACAGTTCTGGCGTAAAGGACCTTAAGAAGCCTATTGGAAGAAAAAGAAAAAGAAAAGATGAAGAAGAAAGAGAAGATGCAAGAATACCGGACGGTTTCTTGGGGGTGGGGGGCACTTTGTATTGTTTATGATTGTCTATTACTGTTTTTTTTATATAATTGTTTATTATTGTTATTTTGTCTTTTTTCATGTTCAATAAAAATAAAAAAAAATTTAAAAAAAAAAAGAATGTGAAGCATTGAGTAGGTTGTTTGGATCTTTTAAAACTACCCACTCCCTCTGGGCATGTGTTTTTCTTTCCAAGCAGAAAGACGGTGAATGCAGTTACACTGGCAAGAAGAACCAGTGTTGAATCAGGCTTAGCATAATGGAAAAAAATGATTAAAAATAAGGTGACAACAACATAAAGGGAAACATGGATTTGTTTGCCCAGGGATTGTGGTTTTTGGATCACTTTGCTAACAGAGGGCCATTTATTTTAGCAGGCATGTAAAATCAATTTATTTGCAATCTTTTTGACATTGTGAATGCCTCTGTTAATGAAAACTGCCTTGCAATGGCTGCCTCGTACAGCCGCTCCTGCTGTGGCTGTAGGGGGATTAAAAACCACAGCACAGTTAGGCTGGCAAGAGGGGAAGTGAGTGAAAATCTATGAGACAGAAAAGAGTGAAAAGTTGTTTTGGGGGGAGGGGGATTGTTCACTCCTTCGCAAAGTGAAGCCAACATTGAAGGCTTCTAGGCTTATGAATGAGGAAGAGGGCGGAACCACGAGGGGAGACTCTCACCGTTGGAGTTGCTGGGAAAAGCACAGCTGTTCACAGCTGCCGCCACCACCACTTCCCGCAGCAGAAGACCAGCAGGTACTGACTATTCCTGTCAAAGGCCCTCACAGTTGCCGCCTCCACTGGCGACTACAGCAAAGGACCAGCTGGTACTGACTCTCCCCATTGGAGCTATCAGAAAAACTGCTGCAGCCAATAAAGTGCTTGGGTGGCAGCACACACACACACACACACACACACACACACACACACACACACACACACACACACACACACACACACACACACACACACACAGAGAGAGAGAGAGATAGACAGACAGACAGACAGACAGACAGATTAGCAGTCGCGCCAGGAGATGTACACAGCAATTGTAAGACTATCTGACTGCCAAGTGACTATAAATCATTCCTGTTCACACTCTGACATATTCTGAGGTATAAATCTAACCAGGCTCATCTTGTGCAAGTTACTGAGAATGTAGTCGAGGAGAAAACAGGCCTTTGCCACACTGTTGCCTGGAGATGAGGAGTCTTGCTGTCTTCTAAAATTCCTAACACAGGTGCCTTGTACTGTCAGAAGAGTCAAAATGGACAAGACCAATAAGTGCAATAAATGTTACCAACCCTGACACAAAAACCACAAAACATAGGCTCTTCATAAAGATATGGCATTCACATGGAAAAACTGTTCCACATGCCTTCAAATAATCTCCTTCCACCCCTCATAAGTGGAAGGAGATTATTTGTTTCAATTTTATTTCTTTCCAAACATGTTCTGTAACATCATGTAGCACTTCTACTGCCTTGCTGCTTTCTGTTCCAGTCAGTTTGGATGTTGTCATCCTGTCAGTACCTGAATCCATCTTCCTCTTAGAGGCGTGATTACAAATGTCTTGTTCAGTAATATGGACTTCCTTCTTAGCATCTTCCTTCTTTGACAGCAGTACCTATTGAACAGCTTATGTTGTCTTCCTAGACTGGACATCATGTTGTCTAATGTAGGTATGACATCTGAGAGAAGGACATCATTGCTATAAATAAAGGTAAGGACTCAGCCAGAACATTCAGTTGATGTTCTTCTTCTTCTTCTTCTTCTTCTTCTTCTTCTTCTTCTTCTTCTTCTTCTTCTTCTTCTTCTTCTTCTTCTTCTTCTTCTTCTTCTTCTTCTTCTTCTTCTTCTTCTTCTTCTTCTTCTTCTTCTTCTTCTTCTTCTTCTTCTTCTGTTTATGCGCTGATGACCCCCATTACAGTGAGCCCAGATCCTCTCACTCTGTCTCTGGTGTAACATGCACTTCTCCATAAATTTTCTTAATTAGAATTAAGCATATAATTAGATGTATCAGTTATGTTGATGCAACCATGTGAAACAGCTGCAAAGACGGTAAAGTAGTTAATAAAGATGGGCACGAAACAGAAAAATGGTGTTTCAGTTTTTCGTTTTTCGTTGAGAGGTCTGTTTCAGTTTGTTTCCATTTGTTGGGAATTTTATGAAAAATTTTGTTACCATTTTTCATTTTTTCGTTTGTCGTTTCTACCCGCTTTTGTGCGATTTTTAAAGCATTTCCGTGTGCAGGCATCCCCCAATGCCCCAGACCAGAGGGAAAACACTAAATAAATGGATGCTGGCAGAGACACAGTATAGACTAGGTTCGCAGGGAGGCTGCAAAGGCAGTGGCGGTCTTTGCCCAGGGTGCAAGGCAGCTGCAAAGTGACTGCACTGTGGAGCAGGGGAGGGTACTCACCGAGAGGTACGCAGCACGCACGCACACAGGGAGGCTGCAGGACTGAAGCTAGACTCGCAGAGACAGCAATCCCACCCTAACTCTCACCAGAGACTGCAAGGCGGACGGGGGCTGCCAGAGCTTTTTATGCCCTCTGTGGCTGCCAGACCTGCCTACCCAGTCTGCAACCTGGGCATGCTATTGGTTGAACATGATCCCACATCACATAGCTTGCCTCCATTTTGTAGCTGGTGGCAACATCCATTTTAAAGGGAAAAGAAAAATAGATCACGATGGGAGAAGACAAAAACAAACGTTTTAAGGACCCCAACCCCCCTGGTAGGTATTATCAGACAATATAAATCATTATCGCTGCATTTTTCCGGATGTCCAGGGCGTTTTTTAACATTATAAACAGGTCATTTCATTGTGCGTCGCCATTAACTGAAACGAAATGTAATGACCACAATTTTCGTGGTTCTGTTCGTTTCATTTCATTTTCATCACAATTTTCGTTTGTCATTTCGTTATGTAACGGAAACAACAAACAGTAACGGAAACAAAAAAATGTTCGTTCCATGCCCATCTCTACTAGTTAATATAGGCCTTGTTGAAGATAATGGCAGGTAGGTTGAAAATGTTGGCCTCAGAGTCACAGAGCACTGTATGGCACACAGCGACTAAGGGACATATATTCTTCTAAAGGCAAGGGTGTGGACAGCTCTAACATTTTTAGTTCACTTTAGTAGTAAGATGACCATACCGTCAAGTTGATTTCAACATAGGAGAATCCTTTTCTAGGAACACAAGGGAACCGAGGAGTGGCTTACCACTCCATTCCTTTGGGAAACTATAATGCTTGCTCAATGCTACACACGTACACAGGACAACTTTTCTTTCAGGAGGCATAATGGGGAATCAAACTACCAACCTTTTTACAACAATTCAGTGACCCCTCCAGCTGCCTAGCCTTCTTTACGCCACAACAATGAATGGAATCTTCGTTGTGAGTGATCCAGTCCCTAGTTGAGAATAATCCAAAATTTAATCCCAAAATTGTAATTCTATTTGATTTTGAGCATTCAAACTAGAAGCCAATGTTTGCTCGTTTGTTTCATTTCCATTCCACCATTTTCCTATTGATGAAACCACCAGAGTTCACACTCCTAGGATGCATTGTGGAAGCTAAGACTTTAGTGGAGTTTGTTATTGCCACCAAAGTCTATACTACATTTATCACACAATAGTGTACATATTTACAAGTGTTTATTGACTTAAACATTTGGAAATTATGTATCCCTTCAGTTTTTCATAGGATTAATATTTTTGTTACAGAGAGATCATTTTAATCCCATCCCAGGCCTATTAAGAATGAGGCAGCAGTCAGCGGATTTTGTTAAACTACCTCCCACTTAATTATGAAAACATGTTTCATATTCTAAAGCTGAGCAATAATAACTTTGTCAAATAAATTAACACAGAGAGAAAACTCCCATGGATAATATGCAATATTCAGTGTCAATTCACCTTCCCCCACATATACTCTGAGCCTATATATGGTAGACTGCCTGTGTGTCTTATTTTACAGAGGACAGCGCTCTATTACTGATGCCCAGTATCGTTCTCATTTTTATTAAATGTCATAATTTATGAATTTAAATTAACATGTACACATTTGTACCATTCTCCTTTCTGAGGATACTTTTTCTCTTTTATGATAATGCATAAACAGTCAGCCTCATGAGCAGTATGATTGACACAGTGCTCAGTTGGATCAGACACACAGATCTTATGTGTGATCCCAGTTACCCCATGAGACTTTATCTCTCCATGGTTGCATTGGCATGTAAAAACTGATAGTTTCTGAACAGGAGAGTTTCTGTTATACACTAAGGGTCTCAACTCTTAAGAGCTAGAACTAAGATTTTCCAGGTCACATAGAGACTTTCCCCATATGTACAGATCCCCTCTTTCAATCATGGTCCCATTGTACTCTTTGAAAATGCCAGATTATTCCTCATTGAAGATGCAACTGTGCAGAAGTACTAGAAGTAAAAACCAGTAGTCAGTGTGTCTCTGTCCAGCCTGGTCCTCTTGTTACTATGCATCAGCATGAATACAAGACCTGAGACACTGCGCTGAAAGAGGGTTAAAAGATTTTAAATAGAAATATAGTGTGAAGTGCAAAAGCAAGGTGTTTTGCTTATATATCACCCCATAGTGTTTAAAGCACTATCTGGTGGTTTACAATTTATTTATGCAGGCTACACATTGCCCCATGCTCCAGCAAGCTGGGTACTAATTTTACCAACCTTGGAAGGATAAATGGCTGAGTGAACCTTGAGGCAGCTACCTGGGATTGAACTCCAGGACGTGAACACAGTTATAGCTGCAATACAGCAGTTTATTGTATATGTCCTCCTGTGTGATAGACACAGGGCAGTCCTATGTCAATGTACCTCTTAAGTCAGTGGTAATCAATTGAAGATAGAGATTAGAATGATGTCAACACCAGCTTCACCAGGAACAAGCATTTTCTGCTTTTACTCACCCACTTGATTATTCAGACAGCTTTTGACAAGCCTGAGATAAATGTGCAAGCTGTCTCTCTAGAGAAGAATTTTGGTTGATACAAGGTAGTTGATTACTAAAGTCCTAACTGTGACATTTGATCTGGACACACAAGTGACCATTTGATGATTCATCAGGTGAGTAATGAACTTGCTTGCTTGACCATAGAGGCTGATTGTCTTCTTCTACAATGTCCATGCTGACATATCTGTTTAATTCACCTGTTCTTTAATACCAGTGCAGTGTTATTTAAAACTTCCTCCCTTCCCATCATCCTTCTCTCTCTCTTTCTCTCTCTCTCTCTGCCTAAAAGACACATACCACTCTCCATGTACATGATTTCTAAGGAACATATCAAACATAATTCTTTGGGGGGGGGGAGGAATAATATAAAGAAGTAGAAAAAGGATATTGAACTAAAGACATTTTAGGGGAATGATTTGTCATGACCTCATTGGTACCTTAGACTAGATTCAGATGATATTAGTGTTTTCCATTTAGGAAATGATTTACTTGGTTCCTACACAAAGGAATACCTGACACTGAACGTACATGACAGTAATGCATGCAAATTTTAAAATACATATCTTGACATCCTTACAGGATCTTCTTTTTAAGAGGATCATAGCCGAAAACGGAACAATGAATTACCAAATTTCCCACCAAAAGGGTAAGCCTGAAGGATCTTTGTCCCCAGCCAAGCCATTTACTTAGAGAAAAATAAACTGACAAAATATTGAACACTTGATGGTTTCTTTAAAACACCCACAAAGAATTTGAATCACCAGCTAGACCAGGTGTGTAGCAACCTACTGCTATCAAATTCTAGTTCATACAGAGATATTTGCTCTTTCTTGACCTTGAAGCTTCTGTGCTGTGGCTTTGAAGGCAGTTTCAATTAACAGAAGCGATACAGTCTGACCTTTGGGAGTCTGTGGCTCTGTTCTTGATTCAGTAGTGGAAATGTGCAGGGGCATGAGGCTCAAGGGGTCCTTCTTTCTAGAATCAATATGAAGAAACCAATAAGTCACCCAACTCCTGTAGTCGCAGGAAACAAGGTGAAATAACTCTTCCCAAAACATTATGTTCTGCTGAACTAAAGTGAGCTAAGTATCCAGATACACCCTTTCATAGGGCCATCATTTCTACATTGCAAATGGAGACCATTTTGGTGGCAGAAAGTAACCAAACATTGTTAATTGTTGCTATAGATAGTGAGTTATTATTTAAGATGAAGATCTGTTGTTATTTGCTGTCAATTCACCTCTGACTTACAGCAACCCCATGAATGAGAGATTTCCAAAATGTCTTGTTGTCAACTCTTATAGACTCTTATAGACATCAGCTCTTATACATTCAAATATCTGGCTTCCTTTCAGAAATTAGTTTGTTTCATATTTGGTCTATTTTCATGCTGCTTTTCACTTTTTCCAGCATTATAGTCTTTTCTAGATGATTCTACCTTCTTGTGACATGCCCGAAAGATAATCTTACCTTCTTATGGTATGTCCAGTTTCAACATTTTTGCCTCCAGAGACAGTTCAGGCTCAATTGTTGTAGGACCAATATGCTCACCTATTTGTCAGTCTAGGGTAGTGCTGGCGAATCTATGGTATGAGTGTCAAAGGTAGCACTCAGAGCCCTTTCTGTGGGCACCTGACATCGCCCCTTCATAGTCATATGTATTCAGGTTAAATTGCTGTATTGGCACTTGGCAAAAATGAGTGGGTTTTGCAGTTTGGGCACGTGGTCTCTAAAAGTTTCGCCATCACTGGTGTAAGATATCCACAAAACTCTCTTCCAGCATCACATTTCAAACTTTTTTTTTAGATTTTAGATTTTGATGTTCTCTAAATTGTGGGGCCCTGCCCCATTGACCGAATTGCCTTGTTCTCATTCCAGCCTGAAATTGGAGTTTCCTCTTTGACAAACTCGGCAGTATTGAATACCACCTGCTGTTCTTTGGATTTATTTATTCAAGTTTTTGTTTGTCTTTTTTTAAAAAAAATATTCAGCATTGTGAGTTTCCTTTCTGGTGAAAATGGATGGAAAACAGGAAAGCTAAAAGCAAATTATGGATGATTTTTTTCCGTGCAAAAATTGGATATAAATAATAGAACAATGACAGTTCCTAGTAGACCTAGCTCAGATAGGAGACCATGTAATTGAGTGAGCAGAATTTTAGAATCACCCCAGCTAAGAATACATTTCCCATAATTACATGGTTTCTGCATGCAAGAGAGTGTAATGTAATTGTAAATTTAATTTTAAGTGCTAGGGAAATGATGTCCTTTCTATCAGTAAGCACCAGCAAGTCTCACATCCATTTCCCCCATGGTTTTCTGTACTAATCACAATTAAGATGCATGAGATGAGTAGAAAAGTCTTCCTCACATAACTCCCAAAAAAAAAAAAAACCCATAACAAACGCTCCATGTACTGCATGTCACTCTGTGGAGACTGTCCCATAACCTGGGTTTTGATCTTGGAAATCTCATCTCTTTAGCAGACTCTAAAACAAAGCATGAAGAAATGGAGAGGAAGGCAGTCTTTCAGGAAAGTTGCTTGAAATTGTTCTTCCTGTCTCAGTCATGTTTCCTTTCTGCTTCAGATACAGACTATAGGGAAAAAATAACTTAAAATGATAGTGGAAAGTAGAAAGCAAAAGGGAAAATATTGTGAGAAGTGGGAAAGGATTTGCCTGTGCCAACCACTACAGTGGTACCTCTGATAATGAATTCAATCCGTTCCCAGAGGCAATTTGTTATCCGAAATTTTTTTTTATCCAAAACATAGTTTCCCATTGAAATGAATGGGAAACCGATTAATCCATTCCAGAGGTCCGAAAAAAGGCTAAAACGCTGTTTCCCCCCCAGACCTCTTTATAAAGTGCACTTTAAAGGCATACAGTGCTGGAACACAAACCCCCAGAACTAGCTCCCTACCTTTCCAAGTTTGAATGGTCCAAATTCATCAGCAAAAAAATGTCCAGAATGGCTTCAAAACACCATTAAGAATTGCTATAACTTCTCCCACCCCTCTATAAACTGTGGGGGGGGGGGTGCAATGCATCCTGGGTACACTTTTGTGCAAGGCATTTTGAAACATTTGTTATCTGAGGCAGCCCATAGGGAACATTTGTTATCTGAGGCAGTCCTATACTTGGAAATTTCCGTTTGTTATCAGAAACATTTGTTATCCGAGGCATTTGTTATCCAAGGTATGACTGTATTTCTTCCTTGCAGATTTTTTTTGCCACTGAATATGCCTTATCAGGAGCATAGGAAGCCATACTGAAGCCATATTCAGCATTTCTAAAATACAGGTGATGCAGGAGTACAGTAGCCCTACTGCCTCTGCTGTCACTTTCAATGCATGGAAGAAATTGTCTGGAAAGGGTGAAATACTTCATCAGTGTAACCTTTCTCGTGACCCACAATCTCCCAAACCAGGGTTCAGGTTCATCTAGGGCAGTGTTTTTCAACCTTTTTTGGGCCAAGGCACACTTGTTTCATGAAAAAAATCACGAGGCACACCACCATTAGAAAATGTTAAAAAATGCATAGGAATGCATTGAAACTGGATTTAATCCGTTCCAATGCAGCGTTAGGTTTTTTTTGGGCGATGGGGGGGGGGGGGGGGGCGGCGGACCCCGTGCAGGTGCCAGGTAAGGGTGCCCCTCCCCGGCTCACCCCCCCTCCGTGTCTGCCGCCCCTCCTCTCCCCTCCCTCTTTCCCCGGGCGGCCGCAGGTGGTCGGGTGGAGGTGGCCGCGGGGTGGGGGGAGGGAGTGGGGTGCGCTGCTTGGCCTGGGGCGGAAGCTGCCTTGGGTCCCTTTCCAAGGAGAAAGGTGGGGTAAAAATACTCTAAAATAAATAAATAAATAAATTTGTGGTGGGGAGGGATGGCATTGGGGGGGGCAGAAAACAGACCCCCCTAGACCCACCAAAAATGCTCACCCCATTTTAAATAAGAATACACGTACAATGTTTTCTTGAAAGCATGACCATCATGGTGACTTACATTGATATAGCACTAGAATTTCTGGCTTATTTACTTTGATGGTTGGGTATTTCTCTTCCAGTTCATAACAAAGATCCCTTGGTATCCTTAGAACTGGGGTGAAAGACTTCTGCCTGATTCTGTCACATACCACACGAGTCTCCACTGGAAGCTGCTTTCTCCACTGATGCAAAAGGCAAACCAGCCATAGCTTTGCAGCTTCATTCATTCATTCTGTCCGCGCAGCCGAGGATCGGGGCCTTGCCCAGCGAGGCGAGCGGCAGCAGCGCCGGCGGCGGACCGCCCGTGACCGGCAGCAGCAGTAGCGGCGAGGCTTGCGGCCTTGCCGCGCTCTGGCCAGTCTCTCTTTGACAGGCCGCCTACCAGCTGGGCTCTCCGATCGGAGCTCTGATAAGGGCTCCGGCAGCGGGAGCAGCTTCGGCCGCGGCGGCGGCAGCGGCCTGGGAGGCGGCGGCAGCGGCGGCGGCTTCTTTCTGGATGCCCCGCCTTCCTCCGGCTCCCCGGCGCCGCGGCACACCAGCCAACATCTCGCGGCACAGTAATGTGCCACGGCACACCGGTTGAAAAACACTG
This sequence comes from Phrynocephalus guinanensis, assembly GCA_037367245.1. Classification (NCBI taxonomy): domain Eukaryota; kingdom Metazoa; phylum Chordata; class Lepidosauria; order Squamata; family Agamidae; genus Phrynocephalus; species Phrynocephalus guinanensis. Next base: position 54,628,791 of record CM074735.1, on the reverse strand, counting down.
ATCTAGGGAAGTGAAGGAGCAGCTTTCTCCTTTTCAAACTCTGAAAGTGAAGAGTGACAAATGTTTGAGGAGGGCTTCAGTTTCACCCTCATTGGCTTAAGAACAAAGCAGACCGCAGGGAAGAAGGATGTCTTGAGACCAGAAACAAAATTGAAATAGTTTTTTTTTAAAAGAGTTAAATTCCTTAAGAGATCATTTTGTGTGAGAAGGTAATCAAGGAATTTCTTTGAAGTTTGATTTCCCAGACGGGAGAGTTTGCCTGAATCATGTTTCTCCAATACTGATTCACTTTCAGCTGTGATTGTGGCTTATATCTACAAGAATTTCTTGTTATCTTTGGTCTCTATCACATGTCCCTTTAAATCGAGATTACATTTCAAGATAAACCATGTCCAAAAATCTTGTCCCCACGGCTACCGGGATTTAAACAAACACTCAGTAATGCCCCCTTCAGCTAGTTTTCCAATATCTACTGGATAAGTTGGGAAATTTTTGGCTTATTTAAAAAACCACATTTTTTTGGAGACAGAAGTCCATGGGAGTTCTCCCCATTATTTAGAGCCTTAAGAAGCATTTCATTTCATTTTGCTTCATAACAAAAATTCTTTTTAAAAATCCTTTATTAACAAAACAAAGCAAAATGAAGACTGAAATGAAACGAAACAAAACACTGTATTTCCATTTTGTGCCCATCTCTAGTATGAAGCAATTTAAGCAAACCTAACAGGAAGGCTGACTCTTACATCGAAGTCGCATGTTGTCTTTAGTAGGTTTGGCTGGGAAGAACCTTTCTGGGCTGGGGTGACTGTCAATCTATTCAGCACTAACCAATTGTTCCTCCTTTTCCTTTGAATTCAAAGAAAGACACTCCTCTCTAATCAGTGCTTTCCCCCTCTCTTGAGTCTCTTGAAATCTGTTTCCTGAAAGCAGTCATGTTTATCAGTTTTCTGTTGATTGGTAAGTAAATGAAACATGTTTTATTCTTTCTACTACTAATGACTCCGAGTGAGTTATGGAGACTATAAGCATCAGTTAATGAGAAAAGGGTTGGACTATTTTGGAGCACATAAAGCTATTCATTTCTGGGAATCCTGCACTTCTGCTGCACAGCTAAAGGAATTCAATCAGAAATTCAAAACTCTGCAGCATATAGATGCAAAATAGTAATGTTGGGGACCAAGAGAGAAGCAGGAGAAGGCTTGTAATCATTTTAAATTTTCCACTATTTTAACACTGGGGGAAAGAATATAACACTTTAGAGGCTGTTGAAGAAGAACCCATTGTAGTCAAAAGACATAGCTGCCTGGAACCCTGAACAGAACTCTCTAAACTGCAACATTCTGCTGTAGTACTACTAGTTGGGTGTCAGATTTTTTGGCAGTACCCATCTTAACTATTGATCATTGAGATAGTTTTCAGAACTAATATTATGATGGAAACTTTGATGATAAGATTTCCAAGACGTATCTGTTTTTCTGTTGTTGTTTTGACAGGTACTCCAGGCTTTTCTGCATAAGTTATTAAAGTGTAGATTAAAAGTGACATGTTGATTTGCTGCAGACTTTGAGGATTTCTTTTTATACTTTGTGCCTCCAGCATTATACAGTCCACTGAACAAATAGATTTTATACAAATCTGTCCCCCCCCCGCTCTCTTTTGCACTCTTCCCCCCCCCCACCTCCAGCTTCTTTAATCTTGGGACTTTGTGCTTCTCATTCTAATATTATACATGCTCAATTCATGGAACAAAAGAACAATTGAACTGGTGCCAGCAAAAGCTGATACATGTTTCAGAGGAAAAAACATTTAATCACTCTAAAATTGGTCATTGAGCTTTCCTGCAATTTATTAGGCTGACACCCTTCTCCTTTTTTTGGGACAATGAAGATGGCCGTACAAAAGTGAAGCCTTAAATTTACTATCCCATCCTCTGGCCACAAAACCAGCCCATCTTCTCTCCATAATGATAACTGTTTTCATGATGAACTCTGTCTGAAAGACAGGCAACACTAGAACCAGAGCTCTGAGAGCACGTAGAAAGAAGTATACAGATTGTTGCTATCAATAATCTGTATACATTGCTGTCAATATTCTGTATTTCCCTCTTTTCAGTGTCACTCAGCTCAGAGAGATTGACATTCTGTTACCTAAATAATAAGGGTCTAATCCTAGCTCCAAGGGGAAAAAATATTTGTGTCTTTTGAACTTAAACATTATAATGACCCTCCCTTACTAAGGATTTTCCATCTACTGATCTAAAGCCAATAGACCACTGGAGTTAACAAGAATGTTGGTCATTCCCAGCTAGATAGAGACCAGTCAGAATTCAATTCATAATGACATGAGAGCCAGTTTTTAAAGTGACCCAATACTGTACATCATAGGGTTGTTGCTTCATATAAGACTGCTACTAACTCCATTTGGGTGTGAACTAATAAATATGTGGACTAACCATTCACACAGGCTACACAATGGAATAATTAAGAGCAAGATGAATCATGCCACCCCCCAAAACACACACACACACACACACACACACACACACACACACACACACACACAAACAAACCCAACCAACGAACCAACCAACAGAAGACCTTTTGCTGTGTCAGAAGGGACTAATTATTTTTTAAGGAATGGAGCACTTTAAGTCAAAACATATTTAGATGCCATAAAGTGACCCTAATAGCAATCAATATAACTGTCTGGACAGGCCCTAGTATGACTGATTTTTCTCCACAGGTAATCCAATAAACATCTAATTATCTGCTGTACTAAATTTGTATCAGATATTGCTGCATTTATTATTAGTATCTGTCAATTCAGTGGACAGATAGAAGACAACAAACCTGATATTCATATATCTAATTTTATTAGCCTAAACTGAATTTTAATGAAGGCTGCCTCAAATTCTCTTTATCCTTTATTTCTCACAGGTTCAAGGGAAAAGGCTGTCCAAGAAGCAGAAAAAGTTACCAATAGAGAGAGAATAGTGAAGAACAAGAGGGAAAAAGAAGAAATGTATAAGACAAATTTTCCCAGCATTATGGATCACCAAGAAATAGTGTGGATTAACATTGTTTTTGTCCTAATACATTAATCATAGCCTAAAATGCCAAAATGATTTGGGGCACACTCTTTTGTCCCAGTCATTCTCTCTCCTCTCTCTCTCTCTCTCTCTCTCTCTCTCTCTCTCTCTCTCTCTCTCTCTCTCTCTCTCTCTCTCTCTCTCTCTGTGTGTGTGTGTGTGTGTGTGTGTGTGTGTGTGTGTGTTTAAAACCTATAGTGGCTGGAACATTACAGTTTATACTGTAGCTCTTCTAAAATGCCCAACCTGACTTCCAGTTTTGAAACAAGCAACCAACCAACCAACTAAGTACTGCCTGCAGAGAGGTGACAATAATTGGTGGTGCTTGTTGTAACTCAGCCCTCTTTTGACTCCATACATCTGCTGTAAATAAACATAAGATTTTTCCAATTTTGTGCCAGAAATAACTTATATGTGCTAAAAAGCATTTTAACAAATTGCAGAACTCTGAACATCCATACATTCTACAAGTTCATTATTTCCAAGCCAACCACGTTATTTACAACTACATACCTATCTGAACTATAATTTAAGAAAGCAAAATCTTGCCTCCAAGAACTGGAGCACTGCCCATGACGACCCTACATATGCCCTCTATATTCATTACCAGTGTGAAGACAATGTTATTTACAGCTAATGTCAAATAAATGATTAACTGTCTTTTTAATATTACACTCAGACCAGCACTAAAATCACAGCAGAATAAGCGGAATAACAGCAGCAGATTTATGTATACTCCTTCATAATTATTTCAATAAGTAAAGGAATAAAGAAAAGCCAAGCAGATATACCAAGCATTTCATGGAGTTGTATCACTTCATCCTTATTGAGAAGACTATAGTTACTTGGAAACAGATCTTTTTTTGCCCATTTTTATCTCCATGGATGGGTTCCCAAACTCTGAAAGAGGAAGAGTTTTCAAAGTACAACACCATTCTATCTATCTCTAAACCCACCCTGATCATTACTTTAAATAGGAGAGAAAGGTTGAGAATAAATAAAATGAAAATGAAAAACCTGTTTGTCAGAAAGGTTCTACAAGAAAGAACATAAGAACATAAGAACATAAGAAGAGCCATGCTGGATCAGGCCAAAGGCCCATCTAGTCCAGCTTCCTGTATCTCACAGCGGCCCCACCAGATGTGTTTGGGAGTGCATGAGCCTAGATATCTGTCTCCTGATACCACTCTCCTGCATCTGGCCCTTGAGGTACCCTGGTTTAAACCCTGGAGGTTACACATCTCCATCATGGTTTGTAACCTGTTTGTAAAGGTTTCTACTGATGACATCTCCCCCTCTTCTCATCTCCATACCTCATGGTAATCAGTTTATTACTGAAGATAAGTGTATATATTTTTTTAAAAATAATAATAATGCAAACATGAGAAACAGAAAGTCTCATCCTATTTGCTTCAGCCTTTCACTGGATCTCTTTAGAGAATCATAGAATCATAGAGTTGGAAGAGACCTCAAGGACCATCCAGTCCAATCCCCTGCCATGCTGGAACCCCATCACAATACCTCAGACAGATGGCCATCCATCCTTCACTTAAAAACCTCTAAAGAAGGAGACTGTGGCAACATATTCCACTGCCGAACAGCTCTAACTGTCATGAAGATGGCACACTTTCAGATGTCTGCCTTCTGTAGCTGACCCAAGATAAATAGCCAACTAGATATACAGGATTCAATGTCCATCATGTTATTTTGCAGATAAGGAAGAGAAATTCCGCACACATATCTTCATATTTCTGGCAGTAAAATACACTAACAACAAATTACACAGATTAATTTAACTGTTAGTTAAACCAACATTTTCATGACCATCAGAATCTATTGCCTGAGGTGGCTCCCTCTGACCATATAATGGTCATGGTGGCCCTCCTTTTCTTATATCCTAAATTAGTAATAGGGAAAGAAAGAATCGTTTGCATTAATAATAGCCTATGAAGCAGCTTCAAGCATGACCAGTGCTAGAGTAGAGTCAAAATGTTATTATTTTCTGCTCCCTGGTAATCTCATAAGAAATGACTAGTTGCAACCACAGCATGATAATTAAATAATGCATGTTTTTTAGCTGTCAAAAAGTCTAAGAGACTTTCAAAGAAATGAGAATCAGGCACATATTTCACAAGGGTTACAATGAAAATATTTGTGAGGTGACATCCAGTCCTTTGCCCTATGTGAAGTCACCACTGCCATCTTTGCAAAGGGCAGCTCTATTACCCTTAGGCACTAAGGGAAGCCAGGTAGTCAACTTTGAAAAGATTACAGTGGCCTGGGCACTGGTGGTAGTGGAGATTAATGTAGAGAGGTGAGAAGGGGCTCTGGAGAGGATGGGAGCTCTGTGTTGAGGGGGGTGTTATTTTTTAGACAGCCACAGGTTTTATTTGGAGGCTGTCATAACACTCTCCAAGTGTGGGCCTTGTCAGAGTCATTAACTTCAGCCAAAGCTGGACATTCTTCCCATTCCACCTCAACCTGGAGTGGGTTGCCAAACACATCCAAAAGCCATCTTCATAGAGGAACCTTGCATGCCTCAGGAAGTCCAGTTTGCTCATAAGGGTTTCAGGTATGTCAATATCTCTAGAACCTATCCTTTTCCTCTTCCTTATTCTTGTTCTTCCTATCTATTCCAGAATCAAGTGTCAGATAGAAGATGCAACACATCCATGTACTCACTTCTCCAGACCTCTCCTTGGATGTCCTAATGGCATGGCCTGCTCCCCAAAAGGAAAGGCTTGAAGGGGCATTAAATCATAGCTTGTGTCTGACACCATTGAGCATGGCCAGATATCTACCCTTAGTGTGGTCCCTAAACTAGGTTTCATAGAATATTTGCACCCATATGACTATATTTTAGATAGTCGTACATTTTCATATAATTTTTCCAAGCGTGTATACAGTATATGCATACCTTTCACATATAAGAAGAACCCAGCACCAAACCTTGCCCCCAATACAATGTTGCTTACAACTCTATATCACTTCAAATGGTGCAGAAATTAGATTGAATTAATCTAAGATTGGAAACATGAGGAAATTACAAATACAATAACTGATTTATCCCTCTATGTACACTAAAGTAGCTATCCTCCATTACTTGAAAAATCAGGCAGATACAGTACTTGCTGGAAAATAGAAGGGAGATAAGAATTTCTTATTTGCTATCTGATTCAAAATCTATCTCATAAATTGGAACACATAAAATATATTTGACCTATGCATGTTCCCAGTGGTCCTGAGATTAAAATCAAAGATTGCCAAGTGAAACTGAAGAATAAATGAGTATGGGTTAATTCAGGCAAAAGGAAGTCATTTTCCATATACAGTAGTACCTTCTATAATGGAATTAATTCGTTCCAAATGAAATTATGTTGAGCAATTTTTCCTTTATACAAATTTCACATAGGAATGCATTGAAAGCAGAGTAAACCCTAATCACGTCCATTTTTACGTTGTACAGGTTCGCCCCACTGATGATTCTGTTAAGCAAATTTCCCCCATCTCTGGAATTGTTTATGTTGTACAGATTTTATGTTATACAAAACGTTTGTTATATGAGGCTCCACTGTTGTTGTTGTTGTTGTTGTTGTTGTTGTTGTTGTTGTTGTTGTTGTTGTTGTTGTTGTTGTTGTTGTTTAGTCGTTCAGTCGTTCAGTCGTGTCCGACTCTTCATGTCCCAGTCCCCCTCTCTTGCCACCAGCTATTTGATGAATTGATCTTGTACAAGCACAACATTCATAGCAATACATTCAGGTTTAATCAATGATCCTTGGTTTCATATGGGTAGAGAGGTGTCCATCCAAACTATAAAGTAATCTAACACATAAAACGAAAATCAAAGTTTCTCCTTATCCAGCATCATTTACCGTGAGATTTCCTTTGGTGCCTGGAGCCCTTGGGGTGTATCACAATTTACACTGATTTCAGTCAGAGCCCTGAGGTCTGACAACTGTATCCAACCCCCTTTCTCTATCTCTGTTATATGATAGCTACTAATCATGGAAGTTATGTTGTGCCCCAGATCCTGGTGGTACAAAATGAATGGTATGAATCTATTCCACTCATGTCCTGCTTGTGTAACTCCTGACTGGCTAGAGAATGGACTAGATAAGGCATTTTGGTCAGTTACAATATGCCTTCACAATTGTGCTTTAGATCAGGTCTTTCTAATCTTTGTTTGGCCATGGCTGCAAAAACAATATGGAATAAGTTTAGAAGATATCAGGATTGCATAAGTCACAACCCTTACAACTTGTTAGTTTTGGCAATTAGACATGGGCACGACCGGAAAATATGACGTTTCGAGTTTTCATTTGTTGGAACGGGTCTGTTTCGGGTCGTTTCCGTTTGTCGTGAAATTTTTCAAAAATTTGTCATTTTGTTTGTCGTTTGTCGTTTCCGCCGCGATTTAGCGCAATTTGACTTCCCAGAGCATAGGGGCGTCCCGCAATCAGAGCCGGCGCAAGGTGTTTTTGTGCCCTAGGCGGTGGGCGGGGCGGGGGGGAGGTGCGGGCGGGCGGCGGTGGCGGGGGGCCATGGGTGGGCGGGGGCCGTGGGCGGGCGAGTGGGAGGGTGGTGGCGCGGGCAGCAGGCGGGTGGCAGCGCGGGTGGACGGGCGAGTGGGCAGTTAGGATATCACTTAGGATAGAGGTTCTGTTCTTGGCTTGCCTCTCAAATGTGTGTGTGTGCAAGCAAATTGAAGTTGGGAAAATAGAAAATAAATGGTAATATATAATATATTTTTAAAATTAATCCACACCTCCCACTCCCAGTCGAACCTCCCCCTTTATCCAATATCAGAAAAAATCCTCACAAACTGCCAGAGAAGAAATAAAGAATAAACTGCTATTCCCTTCAGCAGACAAAGCTGCAGGGAATCAAAGAAATTATTTTCTAAATTCATTTCCCTCCCTGCCTGCCTAACTTAAATCCTAAAGCCTCCAGCCTCTCTCCTCAATATCGATCGGATCACACCAGCACCAGCAGCCAGCCCTCCTCCCTCAACCACATCCATACGACTGTGATTTCTGGAAGGTGCCTCAGCTTTTTATGCCCTCCGAGACATCCAGAAGTGTCAGTCAAAAACCTGGCGATGCCATTGGTGGAATGGTTCAAAAAAATTACGTGGTCCCATCCCATGCCCAGCCCAAATGGCCAGGTCTAGAGATGGGCACGACTGAGAAAGTATTTTTTTCGAGTTGTCGTTAGTCGGGCCGGTTCCGTTTCGGGTCGTTTCCGTTTTTCACGAAAATTCGCAAAAATTAGTTGGTTCATTTTTCCGTTTTTTTGTTTTCGTTACTACTGGTTTTTTTGGGGGGGAGCGGGCTCCTGGAGGCACCTCTGTGGGGTGGGTGCCTCCTCTGGCCCGCTATAAAGGGAAAGCGGGCTCCTGGAGGCACCCGTGGGTGCCTCCTATCCTCACCCACTAGGAAAGGGGAAGCAGGCTCCAAGAGACCCCTCAATATGGGGGTCTCCCCTCCTCACCTGCTGCTGCTGCAAAATGCTATGCCATAGCCATATGGATATTGTATAACAGAATGTGCAGATAGTGACTGTGAAGACTAGTGGATGAACCCAGAGCCATAGTGTGATGCCTAACTAAAGGCTCTCGCACCACCATGTCTCACACAGAAGGGAATTGTACTTGCGTGTAGTGCAATGCAAGTACATCTGGCTTAGGGTTAAGGTGGGTTAGGGTTAGGGCTAGGGTTAGGCTAGTGACGGGTAAGGTTACGGTGGGCTAGTGGGTTGCACCTCTGGGTGCCTCTCTGACCGACTAAGAAGACAGTCTGTGACGTATGGGTACGGACGGAGTCAAGGGTTAGGGTTAGGGTTAGGGGGCTAGGGCAGGTTTTAGGGGGCTTTTTGGCACATCCCAGAAGTCTCCATGGCCAAGTGGCCATGCGATTGGTGGGATGGCTCCAAAAATTTGCATGGTCGTCCACTCCCACATGGCTGGCCACTTGGCCAGCCCATCATTGCGCAGGTGTAAATAAAATAAAATAAAATAAAATCAATGGAGGACAGAGGAGGAGAGGAGAGACATTTTGTTGCAAGAAAAAACCCACTGCTACTGTGAAAAATCTGGCAGTTTATAAATTTTCACGTGTTTCTGTTGTGCTTGTGTGTTTTTGGACCACGATTTCAAAAACAATATTGCGTTCGCCGCCCCATTTTGGATTTCCCGCCCGCACCGCATGGCATGGCGACTCGAGTCCGGCTGTCCAGGACGGGGGGGAGGCGGGACCCCCCCTCCAGAAACCACCCCTCCGGTAGGTGCCCTGCGCCCTTAGTCAAGCAGGCATTTTTCCGCCTGTTTTTTTGGCCCGGGAATGGGTGGGGGGAGAGTTTAAAAGTTTTTTCCTGTGCCGTCCGTGCCGCTTGCTTGTGCTTTAATTGCGGTGGCCGGCGGCCGGCGAGACTGGGCTTTTTGCTGGCTGGCTGTGAGCCTACAGCGACTGGCGAGTCCCACCAGAGCAGCCCAGGACGGGGGATGGGGGGGAGGCCGGGGACCTCCAGAAACAACCCCTCTGGTAGGTGCCCTGAGGCATGGCAGGCATTTTTCCGCCTGCTTTTCGGCCGGGAACCGGGTTTTTTAACTTTTAAAAACTTTTTTCTGTGCCGCGTGGCATCGCGCAATCGCGCGATGCAAGGAACGAGCACGACAAATCAGACCAAAATTGTTTGTTCGTCGGTTCGAGCTCGAAGTCTGGTGGAGTAATTCCCGTTACCGTTTCCGTAGAGTAACGGAAACGAGCAACGGAAACGGAAACGGGAATACCGCTAAGTCGTGCCCATCTCTAGGCAGGTCTAAAAAAATAAAAAATAAAATAAAATAAAATAAAATCAATACAACGTTTTATTGCTATAAAAAAACCCACTGCTGCTACTATTAAAATTCAGACATTTAAAATAAATACATTTAACATGTTTCTGTGGTGATTTGGTGTGTTTTTTGACCACGATTTCAAAAGAAAATTTGCGGTTGCCATTTTGGATCCCCCCCCACCGCATGGCATGGCGAGACGATGAGGATGACCCCCCCCAGCCTGGTGCAAGCAGCCCAGGACAGGAGAAGAGGTGGGGGAAGGCCGGGGACCCCCCAGAAACCACCCCTCTGGTAGGTGGCAAAGCCTCAGGCAGGTATATTTTTTGGCCGGGAGTCGGGGTTTTTTAAAAAAACTTTAAAAAACTTTTTCTGTGCTTCGCATTGCGCGATCACCATGATGCCACAAACAAAAATGAAAAACTCGACCAAATTTTTCTTTTTTCGGTTCAAGTTCGAGTTCTGATGGCTTAATTATCGTTACCGTTTCCGTTATGTAACGGAAACGATAACCGAAAACGGAAACGACAATTTCGCCGAGTCGTGCCCATGTCTATTGGCAATATTCAGAGATCTCAAAAGAAATAATCCTAAAATTAATTGTGTGATTGGAAAAATCTATTTTTCAGTATTGACCTGTCAAATGTAATGAAAAGCATCTGATTTGCCTGATTGGATTCACTGCTGAAATCTGGATGAAACACACAGACACTCACAGAACTGTTGAATAGCACACTCTTCCCAACTGGTTCTGACTATTTTTGTGAGTCAGAAATTTCCCATGCTGTAGAAGGATGTGTGTAAATCACCCCTATATCTACTGTATGTTCATGAAAAAAAACTTGCATTCTGTACTGTGGCAATAATATAATCCGTTCACATCAAATAATCTTATTCTTAAAAATGGCTTGAAATCCATGTTTCAGAGTGACTAAAAGCAAAGTATGTATACCTGAAAAAATCTTACACTTTTAAATGAAGAGACAATTCTTACCAAGAGTTGTTTTAGGTATCTTGGGCTTTTTGACAGAAATAGACTCATGCATATTTTCCTACCAGGGCCACTTTGCGAAGAATTCTTCCACATTCGGTAATGATCCCTTAATTCCAAACTCCTATGCAAAGAACACAGATATGTAAATGCCTATCTTGCCAGAAAAATTGTAGCAATTGAAAGGAACTCGCTTATGCTACTAATAGAAATAACAACAGGAACACATTATTGATGCTACATGTGATACATAGCCAGAAACAGCTGAAAATTTAATATCACTGACAGCAAGATCTTCAGGAGAATGGCTGGAAAAGTCCAAACCAATGCATACTTGCCCAAAGCACATGTTTCTTCAGGAACAGCTTTCTTTTGGACATAATTCATTCAAATTGAGTGTATGCAGGGTTGGGCAGAATTAGGGAGCCATTGGCATGGTAGAAAAGATTGTCTGAGAACTACACATAGTCAAAGTAAGGATAGAAAAAGTGGAATTAGGAATCCTGCAAAAATATAGCCAGATAATACAGATTCAATATGCCATATCTAATTGACTCCACTCTCTGTTCTCTAGTTCAGATTTCTCTGTTCCAAGATCCATTTTCCTGTTCAGCAGAATGTCCCCTGAGTAATACTAGGTTTAGAAGTCATTCTCCCTGAGTGTGGTTGTCCTCACAAGAAGTGAACACGCTGGAGCTGTCTGTGTTCACTGGCCTTGAGCTCAATGTTGCATCCCTTACTTAATGTAAAGATTTCAGGAGAACGTTTGAAGCACTGCTGCCTGAGAAGAAGAGGTCCCCTACTTGAAGCATTCAGCTCCAATGTGTAGTTGTGGTTGTGAGAGGCAGGAAGGGATTCAACAAGAACAGCCCCTCTCTTTCCCTCATAAAATGGAGACTGAATGGAGAGGATCTTCATGGTAGGACCACTGGATCCAAGGGATCAGTACCTGCAGTTTCACTTGTCCGCTGCCTGAAAATAGAACACACACACACACACACACACACACACACACACACACACACACACACACACACACACACACACACACACACACACACACACACATGCTTCCAATGTGTATTACCTCAATTGGTTGGTGCTAGTTAAAAAAAAAAAGCACAGACCAACAGGACCCCGAGCTCCAGCTGGTCAGCGCTAGTTTTTTTTTTAAGTGCTGACCAGCAGGTCTCTGAGCTCCAGCTAGTTGGCGCTAAAAAAACCCCAAAAAAAAAAAAAAAAACCACCAACCGGTAGGGCCCCATGTGCCAGCTGGTCAGTGCTAATAAAAAAAAGTTCCCAGCCAGCCAGCCAGCCAGCAGAGCTCCAAACATTGTAAAAAGAAAAAATAAAAATAAATGAAAAATGAAAAATGAAATAAAATGAAAATGAAAATGAAACAGAGGTTTTTTTTTTTTTTTTTTTTTTTTACAAAACAAAATGAAACAACCCAAAATGAAAAATGAATCAAAATGCCATTTTGGCATTTCATTCCCATCTCTACTCAGAATTAAACACAGGTTGTGACTTGAATGCAGTACTGCAGTTTAGCCACTGTGACGTGAGGCTCAATGAGACAAGAATCACTGAAGGCAAACTAGTGAGACTAAAAGGGGGCACTTTGTTAGAGAAACTAAATGCAGTCCTCTCATCCAGAGCTAGATATGAGCAGCAGCCTTGTGCCACAGTACTAAACTGCAGTATTGCTGTCTAGAGTTCTCTCCTGACCTCAGCTTCAGGGGCTAGAGGGAAGACAAAAGGTTCAGTTTTATCTTGCAGTAGTGTTCAGAAGCCAACCACTCAGTGGAATCTCTAAAGACATATGGCGACCTTTTTACTTAATTTACTCTCTCTCTCTCTCTCTCTCTCTCTCTCTCTCTCTCTCTCTCTTTTATATATATATATATATATATATATATATATATATATATATATATATATATATATATATATATATATATATATATATATATATATATATATATATATATATATATATATATATATATATATATATATATATATATTTGTTTTCGTAGATTTTCACGGGTATAGGTGCATGTTAGGGTGGATTCGGGTTTCTTCCCGTGTAGAAATCTGGTTGTTTTGGCGACGTTTCGACGAGGTCTCACTCGTCATCTTCAGGCTGGTGTTCTGGCTTCTTTCTTCTTGAAGCAAAGCGTGATCTCAGTTGAAGTCCTTCTATAAATACTGCTGGGGTGTGTGGTTTGCTTGCTCTGTTGCTGATTGTAGGTTTGTTTGTTCTTTTGTGATTTGCTGTGTGGCTGAGGCGATCGTTAAGGGCTTAACTGCTGGTGGGTTAGATGGCTGTTTAGAGACATCATGTGTGGGTGAGGTGCTGGATGTGTGTCTATTAGCCTTTTGTTTCTTAACGACCTTGGTGATGGGTGTTCTGGCAGCATCCTGGGCTTTGGTGGAGTGGGGTCCTGTGTCTTGTGAATTCATTTTGGTCTGGCTGCGTGTCTGTGGTCTCCCAATGTTTTTTTGGCGTGTGTAAGTGTGCTCCATGTGGTGGCTGGAGTGGGGAGTAGCGGTAGATGGTGCAGTCGTGGTTTTGTTATTGGATGGTGGTTTCGTTTCATCTGTGGGAAGGGTCTGGGTTTGTGTTTGGTGTGGATGGAAGGTGGTGGTATCTTGTGTCCTTTTGGACCTGGTGTCAGTCTTTGTGACAGAGGCTCGTCTGTTGACCAGGGCTAGTTTCCAGATGTCAGGCAAGCGGGAGGTGTCATCACGTTTATTCATGTTGTTTGGGTGTTTCTCTATTTCAATGGCTTCCATGATTATTCGACTGTTGAAGTGTTCAGTTTTGGAGATGAGTTTGGTTTTTTTAAAATCAATTTCATGACCTGTTGTTTTTATGTGCTGGAAGAGAGAGGAAGATTTTTCTTCTTTTTTGACTGTGTTCTTGTGTTCTGCGATGCGTGCGCTTATTCTCCTGTTTGTCTGTCCGATGTATGTGGCTGGGCAGACTTTGCATGGTATTTCGTAGACTCCTTGGTTTTCTAGCTCAATCTTGTCTTTGGGGTTTCTTAAAATGTTGGCTATTTTTTGTTCGGTGCAGAAGGCTGTCTTGATATTGTGTTTGTGGAGAATTTTGCTTATTTTGTCTGTGGTGCCTTTGATGTAAGGGAGGAGGGCAGTGCCGTTGTTCTCTTCTGTTTCTTGGTTCTTGGGGGTGTTTCTTTTTGGATTAGTTTGGTGATGGTGTTTTTTTGGAATCCGTTCGCAATTAAAGCATTCGAGAGAGTGTGTAATTCAGTTTTTAGGTGGTCTTTGTCAGCGAGGCGTTTGGTTCTGGAGATGAGGGTTTTTGCTACGGAGTTGATCTGTGCAGGGTGGTGGTGTGATTGTGCATTTAAGTAGCGGTTTGTATGTGTTTTTTTCCGGTAGATGGTATGTCCTAAGGAGCCGTCGGGTTTTTTGTAGATTAGGACGTCCAGGAAGGGAAGTTGGTTGTTGGCTTCTATTTCCATAGTGAATTGTATTTTGGGGTGTAGGCTGTTGAGATGTGTGAGGAAGTTGTTCAGTTTGTCTTTCCCGTGTGGCCAGATAACAAAGGTGTCGTCAACATATCTGAGCCAGAGTTTGGGTTTATGTTCGGACTTCTGTAACGCGTTGGTTTCAAAGTGTTCCATATATAGGTTTGCGATGACCGGTGAGAGGGGTGATTGGTCAGCTGGAAGGTTTCCTCCCCGTAGAGGTCGGATATTTGTTTTCGTAGATTTTCACGGGTATAGGTATGCATGTTAGGTTGGATTCGGGTTTCTTCCCGTGTAGAAATCTGGTTGTTTTGGCGACGTTTCGACGAGGTCTCACTCGTCATCTTCAGGCTGGTGTTCTGGCTTCTTTCTTCTTGAAGCAAAGCGTGATCTCAGTTGAAGTCCTTCTATAAATACTGCTACTCCCCACTCCAGCCACCACATGGAGCACACTTACACACGCCAAAAAAACATTGGGAGACCACAGACACGCAGCCAGACCAAAATGAATTCACAAGACACAGGACCCCACTCCACCAAAGCCCAGAATGCTGCCAGAACACCCATCACCAAGGTCGTTAAGAAACAAAAGGCTAATAGACACACATCCAGCACCTCACCCACACATGATGTCTCTAAACAGCCATCTAACCCACCAGCAGTTAAGCCCTTAACGATCGCCTCAGCCACACAGCAGATCACAAAAGAACAAACGAACCTACAATCAGCAACAGAGCAAGCAAACCACACACCCCAGCAGTATTTATAGAAGGACTTCAACTGAGATCACGCTTTGCTTCAAGAAGAAAGAAGCCAGAACACCAGCCTGAAGATGACGAGTGAGACCTCGTCGAAACGTCGCCAAAACAACCAGATTTCTACACGGGAAGAAACCCGAATCCACCCTAACATGCATACCTATACCCGTGAAAATCTACGAAAACAAATATCCGACCTCTACGGGGAGGAAACCTTCCAGCTGACCAGAACCTACGAGAAACTAGAAGTCCGAAGAGCCACCATCTTATGTGACATCGCATTCCTACGCAACTGCCGAGATAAAAATGTGATCCCCACAAGCTTCCAACTGAAATTCCACTCAAAAACCCCATCCAGCGAAAGGATCCTGAAAAGAACAGAACTAGCCCTAATCAGAAACGAACTACACAAGAAAAGATACCTACTAGATCAAACCAACAGAGACCTACTCACTCTCCACCTCAAACTCAGCAACAAAATCCACCCAACACTCTGGAACAAATCCAAGCAACTCGCCGCCTGGAGAGCTGAAACAGAGACCTCCCACAAGACAGACACACACACCAACAAACTCCACAAACTGGAAAAATGCCAGAAGCCCAACCCCCCACAGCAGCCCATGAAACAAACAGTTCACAACATATCAGACAGGACACTCACCATCGCAGAGACCAAAGTCCTGTCCAAAGGATTCAACTTTGCAGTCGCCCCCAGACACATCCCCACTGAAAACATCATATGCGGAGTGGAAGCCAGCCTAACCAAAATCAACCCAGATGAAGCCAACAAAATCAGACTCGAAGTCACCAATATCCTCTGCTCCAGCAAACTACCCAGAAGCAATTTACACAAAGAAGAACAAAAAGCCCTCACCAACCTGAGGAAAGACAACAACATAATCATTCTCCCAGCAGACAAAGGCAATGCCACAGTGGTGATGAACACATCTGACTATCAAGCCAAACTATCCAACCTACTACAAGACCCTGCTTACATACCTTTGAACACAGACCCCACCACCTACCTGGAAAAAACCACCAAAGCCAAAATAAAAGCCTCACCCTTAAGTGAAGAAATCAAGCCAAGCATCATCCCCAGAGAGAAATCATCCAGATGCCCCAAGCTCTACGGCCTCCCCAAGATTCACAAAGAAGGAACACCTCTCAGACCCATAGTCAGCTCCATAGGCTCACCCCTACAAAACCTCGCCAAATTTCTTGCCAAACAACTCCAGCCCTATGCAGAATCCATCTCTTCATACGTACAAAACTCGTTCCACTTCATAGAAATTATAAAGAAACAAGACCTACAACCCAATGACCTACTCGTGAGCTTCGATGTTGTTTCGCTCTTCACACAAGTGCCCATTCAAGAAGCCTTGACAGCTATCCACAACAAATACAACCCCCCCAAGCACATCCTAGATCTGACCAACCACTGCCTAACCAACACATACTTCATCCACAATGGACAAAGATACAAACAGATAGAAGGAGCACCCATGGGATCACCCCTCTCACCGGTCATCGCAAACCTATATATGGAACACTTTGAAACCAACGCGTTACAGAAGTCCGAACATAAACCCAAACTCTGGCTCAGATATGTTGACGACACCTTTGTTATCTGGCCACACGGGAAAGACAAACTAAACAACTTCCTCACACATCTCAACAGCCTACACCCCAAAATACAATTCACTATGGAAATAGAAGCCAACAACCAACTTCCCTTCCTGGACGTCCTAATCTACAAAAAACCCGACGGCTCCTTAGGACATACCATCTACCGGAAAAAAAACACATACAAACCGCTACTTAAATGCACAATCACACCACCACCCTGCACAGATCAACTCCGTAGCAAAAACCCTCATCTCCAGAACCAAATGCCTCGCTGACAAAGACCACCTAAAAACTGAATTACACACTCTCTCGAATGCTTTAATTGCGAACGGATTCCAAAAAAAACACCATCACCAAACTAATCCAAAAAGAAACACCCCCCAAGAACCAAGAAACAGAAGAGAACAACGGCACTGCCCTCCTCCCTTACATCAAAGGCACCTCAGACAAAATAAGCAAAATTCTCCACAAACACAATATCGAGACAGCCTTTTGCACCGAACAAAAAATAGCCAACATTTTAAGAAACCCCAAAGACAAGATTGAGCTAGAAAACCAAGGAGTCTACGAAATACCATGCAAAGTCTGCCCAGCCACATACATCGGACAGACAAACAGGAGAATAAGCGCACGCATCGCAGAACACAAGAACGCAGTCAAAAAAGAAGAAAAATCTTCCTCTCTCTTCCAGCACATAAAAACAACAGGTCATGAAATTGATTTTAAAAGAACCAAACTCATCTCCAAAACTGAACACTTCAACAGTCGAATAATCATGGAAGCCATTGAAATAGAGAAACACCCAAACAACATGAATAAACGTGATGACACCTCCCGCTTGCCAGACATCTGGAAACTAGCCCTGGTCAACAGACGAGCCTCTGTCACAAAGACTGACACCAGGTCCAAAAGGACACAAGATGCCACCACCTTCCATCCACACCAAACACAAACCCAGACCCTTCCCACAGATGAAACGAAACCACCATCCAATAACAAAACCACGACTGCACCATCTACCGCTACTCCCCACTCCAGCCACCACATGGAGCACACTTACACACGCCAAAAAAACATTGGGAGACCACAGACACGCAGCCAGACCAAAATGAATTCACAAGACACAGGACCCCACTCTACCAAAGCCCAGGATGCTGCCAGAACACCCATCACCAAGGTCGTTAAGAAACAAAAGGCTAATAGACACACATCCAGCACCTCACCCACACATGATGTCTCTAAACAGCCATCTAACCCACCAGCAGTTAAGCCCTTAACGATCACCTCAGCCACACAGCAAATCACAAAAGAACAAACAAACCTACAATCAGCAACAGAGCAAGCAAACCACACCCCCCAGCAGTATTTATAGAAGGACTTCTACTGAGATCACGCTCTGCTTCAAGAAGAAAGAAGCCAGAACACCAGCCTGAAGATGACGAGTGAGACCTCGTCGAAACGTCGCCAAAACAACCAGATTTCTACACGGGAAGAAACCCGAATCCACCCTAACATGCATACCTATACCCGTGAAAATCTACGAAAACATATATATATATATATATATATATATATATATATATATATATATATATATATATATATATATATATATATCCCCACGTCATCTCCTGTGAAGGGTTTTGCCTCTCCCTATTTTATTAGTACCTTGCCTTTTTGTTTTGTTTTGTTTTGTTTTGTTTTGTTTTATTGTTCTTTCTGGTTTAACTGTTTTACCTGTTAACCGCCCAGAGTTCCTGCTTCGGAAGATGGGCAGTATAAAAATATGAGAAACAAATAATAATAATAAATAAATAATAAAGGAAGCAAAAGCCTTCACAAAATAATATGTGAGACTATGAGAATGCATAGAGACCTGGCAGCTGGTGCTACGAACTGCGGATCACTGCTCTGGCAGCAAGTGGACAGACCTAGACTTGGCAGAACCCACTCCTCCAAGCGAAAGGCAAGAAACATTTCCAGGGCAGCCACAATCCTTTTTGCAGCCCAGTTGTGCATTGCATCAACAGTCTTTGCCTTGCCATGTAATGAGATCTTCTCATTAGATATAGTATTATTATTTATTCTTCTGTGATTCCTTGTGATGTGGTTGCAAATACTGTTCTAAAAAAAACCTGCTGCTACAGATCAACTTGGTAACATGAGATATACAAATTGCCAGGGGGGATTAAGTAATTGTGCACTTATGCTCACATTATTAAAGAAGCAAGATAAGAATGCAGGGGTTTTTTTTTGTTTTCAAAATGAGTTTTGTTTTTCTGGTAACAGAATATTCTCTGCTATAAGTTTTTAACTTACTGTTATATAACAGTGACTTAGACCTATATAGCAATTATACTGATGACTGCTGATGGCCTCATCATACTTAATCATGTATATCAGCTGCTGATGGCCTCATCACCCTTCGTGCAAACCAGCAGATTTTCACATTGTACTGAATATCTGATGCCTTCCAAATTCTTGTGCATTGAAGTTTTAATGAAGCTAGACCGTCCATTCTGATATACTGATATCTGACAGAGAATTCAACAAATCTCTTTACAACGATGGCTGATGATCTTCAGCCCTGACAACATTTACAAGGCAGTAACGGTGGTGGCTGCTCATGCTGGCAATAAATAAAGAAATAAAATAAAATAAAACAAAGGATGGTGGCAGCTCGTCCACCTCTTGTGCTTTGCAGCCATGAGCCAAGCATTCATATGGCCCAATTTTTCCTGTATAGCTTGCTGACTCTTGACTTACTCTGATGACAGACTATCAAAACCATTGTTGTTTTTGTGATGATGACCTAGCTCAGAATGACACAGAAAACAGTAAGTATCCAAACAAAAAGCATGCCCTTCAAGGAATCTGACAGGATGTGAACCTGTAAATAGACTGTCCTTAGTGCAACTAAAATACTATAACACTTAGCATATGGCTGTGGTCTATGCATTGTTGAGGGCATCATTTGACTCGGGGGTCGGGGCACAACTTGTACTCATATAATAGATCTAGCCATCCTTTCCTTTTAAGAGTTGTTGTACGTCTTTCTGGTCCAAGGACAGGGCATACATTTTTGCAGGGTATGCTCTGTTTAGCTGGGAGAAAGTACCCTCCAGCAACTTCACGTTTGTGACTGAAGGTTCTGAAACAGAGAGAGAGTAGGAGGGAGAGGAATGCAAGCAGACATGGAGGAAACAGAACAGCATGGCCAGAGGGAGAGAGGAACAATGTAAATTTTGCTTTTGTGAGGATCAGGAAAGCACATAATCAAAGTGGATCAGGCTGCAAGGGGCCGTTTGCTCTGGGGAAGGGAGGCGAGCACATTGCATCTCTGTACATCTCAGCAGACCCTTTGTAGCCCAACACACCCTGTATCCAAAGCGGCCAGTCTGGAGAGTCTCTCTCTCTCTCTCTCTCTCTCTTTCTGTGTGTGTGTGTGTGTGTGTGTGTGTGTGTGTGTGTGTCGTTACAGTCATGACTAGAGATGGGCACGAAACGAAAAAATTTTCGTTTCTGTTTTCGTTTTTCATTTCATTACGTAACGAAACGACAAACGAATTTTGTATCTAAAATGAAACGAAACGAACAGAAACACCAGAAATTTTGTCGTCCGTTTCGTTTTCGTTACGGCAATACATTGAACTGCTTTAAATGCTAAAAAAATCACAAAAATTGAAATAAATGGTAATGAAACGGTAATGAAATGAATGAAAACGAAAACGAATATTTTGCAAAAAATCACAAAAAATGGAAACAAACTGAAACAGACCCCTTAAACGACAAACGACAAACAAAACACCATTTTTTTTTATTCGTGCCCATCTCTAGTCATGACTGACTCTTTGAGACCCCATGTCCATGGAGTTTACTTGGCAGGAATACTGGAGTAGCTTGCTAGTTCCTACTCCAGGCACCTACAGCACCTTGTATTCCCTGGTAGTCTCCCATCCAAGTACCAAGCAGGGCCGACCCGGCTTAGCTTCCAAAATCAGGTGAGATTGGATGTGCTTAGGGCATCTATGTATCAACAAATGGCTACAGCTAACAAGCCATATGTAAAGGGAAGTCTCCAGTACACAAATAAGATCATAGTTACAAAGCACAGCTTCCCAGGCAGGGTGGGATCAGAAACATTTGAAACCACAGATTTATTTTAAATAAGAAATAAAAATAAACATCAGAATCAAAACTGCCCCAATCGACCCCAAGTCACAAAGAATGTTTGAAAAAGAAGAAAGGCAACTGGCTCTCCCTGACAGCCTAAGCAACCACAAGCAGAATTTTTAAAGAAAAGAACACACACATGTACAAAGGCACACCACTGCCAGCCCTGCAAGTGTAGGCAGACCTTTTAGAAGACAAAAAAAATCAAGCAGATTTTGTTTTAAAAGGAAAAAGAGAACAGTGCCAGACAAAGCTACAACAACAACCAGGAGGAGATGGAACTTGCAGCTGAAAAGGTTGGTGTTCCATAACATAAGTGGAGGAAGAAAACTTATGAAAAGCCTCCAAGCAGAACTTGGTACATCTACTTTTCATGCAATTTGATGGTGCATGTGTGTGTGTCCATTTATATAGCATTCAAGACAGTTCAATACAGGCACATGCCTTGTTTTTCTGTTGCCTTCCTTTTCCTCCTTTTCTGCCTCTATTACTTGGTTGAAAGTAAGGGACAAAGCACCCAGAATATTTCTCTTCTTTCCTCTTCATCTACAGTAGGTTCAGGAGCTGGAAGAACTGATCAGAGGAAACTTATGTCATTATAGTGCAGCCTTTTTCCTTGGTGGTGGGGGGTGGGGGTGGAGAGGTGTAACTCCAGCCTGCTGGGCTGAAAGTTGGAGCTCATAAGGTGAGAGTGGTAAAGAGGACCAAAAAAGTTCAGAAGAGCTTTCAGCCTTAACTGGTGATTTAGGTACCCAGGGCTTTCCGGTCCAAAGGGTTATGTTTGGATCATGTAACATCATCATCATTACTAGGTCCTATGCAGAGCTCATTGGGCAGCAAGTGTTCTCCAACAAACTCAATCTTTTGCAACATCTTCGGCCTCATCCCAAGAAACAATGACAGTTTTGAGATCTTTCTTAAGTGTTTGAAGCCACATTTGTTGGTGCGGGCTTTGTTTCCTCCTTCTCAAGGAGGAAGGTAGAGCATTTTTCAGAAGTTCCATCTTCAGGCATGGTAGGACGTGGCAGAAAAATTGCAATTTTGCATCTGCTATACGTAGGTTCACAGTTGTAGATATCTTGAATCTGATCTTTGTGGAATTTCTTCATTAGTGATAGGATCGTGATATGAGATGCAAAGGAGTTTTTGAGGCCATGTTGTTAGAAAACATTTAATCATGTAGTCTTCTTGGCCGTGTATTTCCATATTGCACAGGTATGTGCTGCAGTGGGTATAACAATACACTTGAAGGTACATGTCAGATGGGCATATGCATATTGGTTCTGCCCTGAGTTCGATCATGTTCTTTTTCCTTCTACCCCTGGAATGAGTACAATGTTCCTCCGCCCTTTTGTGGTTCATATACTATGGTCCTGTTTTATCGTGGGACTGCAGTATATGAAAAAAGGCCTCCTGAGGTAAGGAGTACTTACCCCAGGACTGGTGTTGCCCCAAACGGTAAACTGAAAGTGCCTTCCAGATCACTGAAAATCATTACTCAGGCCTCCGACAGGCCTAGAAAGGCCCTCACAGTCCAGAAGGCCCCAGAAGGCCCTCATAGGCCCCTTCAGGGCAGATCCAGGCTGGGGTTAAGTGCAAGAGCCCCCAGCTAGCCCCCCCCCCAAGCCGAACCTGACCTGCATCCACATATTGCAGAATTTCAATTATCGTGGGTTGGGTTGGGTCCCTAACTCCCGTGATAGACAAGGTGTCACTGTAGCTAGAGCTGATGTACAGGATTGAGGTAGGAGGGTTTGTATCTTTCTAGCAGCCTTTTTGCATCTGTTATATTTCAGCATTCTGGGCTAAAGCCCCATTCACCCCAATGTAGTTAAGTCTCTGAGAAAATCTAATATTAGGAAAGACACCCACCTTTGCTCACTGCTAAAGCAGCACCATTTAATAGGAACAATGTTGCTTGCTGTCAGGAACACACGTAATATACATGCTGTTTACACCAAATGGCTATCTGCCTCTCCCCACTGAATAGGTTGCTCAACCCACTGAATAGTGTATTCTTACTTCAGTGTATATCTGCACATGATTGAACTTCAAGTGATGGTTACTATAAATAACAAGGAAAATAGTGGTATGCAAAGTATCATCTTCTATCTAGAAAGCAGAGGATTTATATCCCTAGAGAAGCAGATTAAGCCCTTCCTATCACTTGAAAGAAATAAATTGAGTCCATGTGGCTTTTTCTTTTTTTGCTACATAAAACTGGGCAGGAAGTCTTAGCCTGTTCTTTTTTAAACATGAATCCACACTTTGGATATTTATGCAAAGATATGATATTCAGACAGGTGTAAGTATACAGTACACAGCAATTCATGTGATGAGAGAATTTTGTGCCATTAAACAAACTGAGAGAAGTATAAAGCTCTCACAAAGCCCTTAGCCATAATTGGATCCTGTTGGTTTTATTTTCTGGATAGTTACCAGCTGTATGGATAACTATACCAGATGATCTATAAAGTGATCACATTTAGTTACTTATGCTCTGCTCATACTCTTCATGGACACTTATCTACAGTGCATGATATAAAATGGATGACTCTTCATTTCTTCCCACAGTTGGTGGGCTGCAGTGATTAATGGCAAATCAATGCAAGGAAATGTGTCCCAATGTGTTGAGATGAACTTACGCGCATATAGAATAATTATTCAGACAATATACCACTATGTTGCTCTGTTCCAGCTGCAAGAAATTACTGGAAAATGTGAACGATAATATTAAAATCGTATATTTCTTTTAGAGGGCTAATGCTATCTTGTAGCCATGATGGTATTCTAAGATTAGCATGGCTTTAAACCCCGTGCTGTCAAAATAAATAAATAAATAAATAAATAAATAAATAAATAAATAAATAAATAAATAAAGCAGCTGATCCTAATAACCGGAGATTAGGCTGGTGGAGTCTATACCAGCCTTTAGAAAAGCCTTAAAGACTTGTTTTTTGTGGAATCCTTTAGGGATCACTGAGCATACATCTATGAGTTGCTGGCTGTGTTATCTTGTCCCTACCCTTCTTGCCAGATTCTTTCTTGTTGTATTATTTGTGTTGTTTCATTTTTAGCTTATTTGTTTTGTTTATGATGGGGGTTAGTTTGGGTTGTTGTATTTGTTATTTGTTGTACACCACTCAGAGTTCCTGTGGGAAAATCAGGCAGTTAACAAGTAAATAAGTAAATAAATAAATAAATAAATAAATAAATAAATAAATAAATAAATTTGTCAGTCTTTAAAGTGTTTCAGTGGTAGCCAGGAGTGCCTTTGTGCAATTAAAGTAGTGCACCAGCAAGGTCTATTCCTGGAAAAGTCTGAGCTAACCATGGTGACACATTCCCTAGTTACATCATGGCTGGATTACTGTAATGCCCCCCTGTCTGTGGGGCTGTCTCTGGAAGGCATTCATAAACTTCAAGTGGGTCCAAATTGCAGCTGCTAGATTGCTAACTGAGGCTGAGCACAGGGATTAAAAAGTATGCTGCTTATATACTGCCCCATAACATTTAAAGTACTCTCTGGGCAGTTTACAATTTAATTATTCATGCTACACATTGATGCCTTCCACCCAACAAGCTGGATACTCATTCTACCGACCTCAGAAGGATGGAAGAATGAGTCAACCATGAGCTGGCTACCTGTGATTGAACACAATTTGGCTACAGTACATCAGTTTAACCATGTTACAGCTGCTTCCCTGGCTACTGATCTGTTTCCAGGCACAATTCAAAGTGCTGTTTTTAAACTATGGCTGCCATCACATGGCCAGAAATTCTGGATCAAAGTAAAATGCAGATTTCCCCTCAAAACGATCACGTTCTTGAAAATGCGGTTCCTGTGTCCCCACGGGTGCAGTTTAAAGAACCGCATATTTTGTATCCCCATGAGCGGGAACCGCAACACAGCAGAATGAAAAGGTTTCGATGCAGATTTTTCTGAGTCCCCACGGACTCAAGTACCAGTTTAAAATCCGCATTGGAACTGAGACAAACTTTGTATCACCCTGAGACCAGGTATTTGTAAAACTTACTGGGTCGCGCTTAAGCGGGAATGGTCACATTTCCCCCCCTTTAACATCCACTGGTCATGGGGACACAATTTTATTAACTGCATCTTCAAACAGTTTGAAGTGGTTTTTAGTGGTATGAAGCACTACAAAGCTTGGTTACAAGCTATCTGAGGCACCATATCTCCCTTTATGAGCTTGTCTGTCTGTTAGGATAATCAGGAGAGACCTTTCTCGTGGTCCCACCACCCTCACTGATGTGTTTGGTGGGGGATACATGAGAGGACTTCTCTCTTGCTTTGGAACTCCACTCCCCCACCAACAGAAGTTCAGGCAAGCCCCATCTTTGCTGTCCTTCTGCAAGCCAGTAAAGTCCTTTGTCTTCAGGCAAGCTTTCCTTTAATGACCGAGTGCAAATTTTGTTTTGTTTTTGTTTTTTTGCCTTACTGCTTTTAATGCATTTTACTGTCCCTTAGTATAGCACCTGTTGGATCCTTTTTAGTATTTATGTACTTACACTTTTGAGCTTTTAATGATGTTAATTGCCTTCTGCCTTGGGTTCTTGTTAAGGAAGAGGTAAAAATATTTGGGGCAATATGGTGAGTCTTTTGTAAATTGATCCCAAGTTGTAATGCTGGGTATTGCAAGTCCATGTTGTGAGGTGACTCTATGCTATTAGAAGCTGAGAATGTGAGTAATTTAGTATCTATCCCCCAGAAGAAGGAAGTATGAAGAAGAGGTTGGTCTCATTGCACTTTTTGTTATTTTGGTCATGTGATGTCAAGTTGCTTCCAACTTGCAGTGGCCCTATAAATGCAGAGCTGTGAAAATGTCCTGTCATTAACAGTTCTGTTCAGATCTTATGAACTAAAGACCATAGCTTCCTTTACATGGTCAGTCAATCTCATGTTCATTCTTCTTTTCCTACTGCTTTCAGCTTTTCATTCTGACAGTCTGACAAATCAAGAGCAAAAGTGATTGTGCTTATTTAAGGCAGCATACCTTATACCTAGCTGCCTTATTTATAAATTTCAATACCGCTCTGATTTTCTCAAAGGGAACTCTGGGTGGTTTACCAATAGAGCAACATAATACTATACTATGTTTAACACCATGAATATATTCATTTTTCCCCAACGTAGAATTGGGTCTCCAGTAATTTTGTGCTCATTGATTTGCTTATGTTTCTGAAGCTTATGGGGCTGCCTTATCAGAGATATGTGCAATAAAGAGCAAAAACAAGTTGTATAATTAGCTGGATTCATGGAACTGTGGTGGGATTAGGATCAGGAGGATACACCATCCCCTGGGTTTTTCTTCATAGTAATGTGTTTGCACTGAGCTAGAGACAGTGGGTTTCAATTTTTAAAGAAATCAATCAATGCAACACATATGTGAATAAAGTTGTGTAGCTCCTAATTCAACTGCTTGGAGGACCTTAGAAGTACAAAGTAAGCATTATCATGTATATGATTTGGATATGCTCTGGTCAGCTCTTCTCAATGCGGGGCATATGAAGGTAGGCAAAGACTGGAAACAATTCTTCATATATCACCCCATATGGTTTGTTATGTAACTTATACAATTCTGATTCGGCCTATATTGTGTTTACAGCCATGTTCAAAAAAGGTTGAGATTGGTTGTTCTAGATCTTCCCATTTTTCTGGGAAACGGCACATATCTGTTGTCCAGAAAAGGTTAGCCTGAATTCACAAGTGTGCACTAGCTGCCCCATCCAGCCAGAGAGGTGGTAGCACAATAACTCAATTTCCATCTACTAACTGTTTTCCCCCCAGTTACTATGATTTTTGCAATGACAATTGAAGTTCTTAAGATGTGCTGGAATATAGATATATGGCAATTAATCAGTCTCTTACTTGTCTCCTGAGATCTTCCATGTAGGACTATGTAGTGTACCCCTGAAGGCTCCAAACTTTGAACTGAACTAAAGAATAGCTAGGCTCAGCCAATAGCCATAAAACCAAAAAAGCAAATACACAGGCATTTGAAGTTCAGCTGGAGGCTACCACAAGACACACACTTTCTCAGTACTGGCATCTTTCTCAAGGAAGGCTTATTTGCCTTGTTCCTTTGAAAAATCTTTCAAGATATGTACAAAAGCCGAGCTTTCTGTATATGAAATTGTTGATTGTTTTTGATGCTGGCTCTTGACTAATGCTGGCTATTCTTCTGTAGGGTTCAGGGCTTTTCATGGTTAGAAGGGTAGGTTCAGTTGTAAATATTGCTTAAGATATTCCCTGTGGGTTAACCTGGACTAGAGAGTCTTGATGTTACTAACACAAATAAATAAGAGAAAGAGATTACTGCTAGAAGTCGGTAACAGTCAGCAGCCTGAGAGGTAAACAAAATGGAGAGCAATGTTATTATCTCAATGGGTGACCTGCTCCTTTAAAACAGCGGTTGTAAGAAGGCAGCTTTTCAGCAAAAGTTTTAAAAGCCCGGGGGGAGTAGAGTGACGCATCTCAAGGCAGCTGAGATGGGAACATTAAAGGTGCAAGTAGGGTATATAAGCTAAATAACTGAAGGTCTGATGCTAGCAAAGCCAAAGGGTTCTTTCTGCTACAAAACCTCCGGAGCTTTTTTTGCAGCATTCCAGATCTCAACAAGATGTGTAACATTGTTGGCATTTTACGAACAGCTGGTGGGCTCCAGTGATGAATGGCAAATCAATGCAGTGTGGAATACACTGTGTTAAGTATTGGGCAAACATTACACATGTTTACAGCCAAGTGCAATAAAAAACAACCCATGTATTCGGCCAAGTAATTCTTATGTTTACGAGACAAGTATTAGACCCATCGTATATGCACCTGTTCATTCACATTACTGCCATTCAACCTTCATGCAACAAATATTTCCAGTATTAAATTCAGTCCAAAGGACCCATCTTTCTTTGCAACAAGTTTATTATTTCTCTGGCCTAACACATGCGCTTACCTTCAGGCAAATGTATCTCCCCACCCCAAGCTTGTAAAATGAGAAACAGGAGAATAACAGAGAAGGCAAAATGATTAGGAGAGAAGAGGCAGGGGAAGCAAATCTCTTTGTGCAAAGTTCTCTTCACACACTAAATGGAAGCAGCTTCATCAGTGGCACTTGGTTTGAGTGGAAAGCTGCATTGAGGCTTGATAGATTTCGTATAAGACGAGACAAAATACACCCCAGTGTACTCAGGCAGCGACACCTCAGTGGCTTCTCAGATGTGGCAACACTGGCAGTCAGGTTTTAGCATGGCCTCCAGTGAGTTGTGCAAGTACAGTCTGCCCTCTTGAAACTGGGGTGGGGGTGGGTGGGTTGTTCCTTGAGGCAGAAAACTTTTGGTTTCAGTACTTTTCTGCTTTTGTGGACTGTAGCTCACTTTTATAGATGCACCATACTGTACAGAACTGCAGATAGAAGGAAAATGTTTGAGAGGTGGTGTTATCAGGTCTCACCTTAAGGGATGTAGAATCAATATTATCTCTCAGTCTCTTGAGACAGAAAATGGCTTCTGTACCATCTGCAAACTAAAGCACCCACAAACATGGTAGCTCCTGTGTCAGAAATTTTGGATATTACATGGAAACAAAATTCCTGAAATCCTATATGTTCCAAATAGAGTTAAGACCAGTTTTAGGCTTTTGCACTTCTCCTCTCCTCCACTCTAAGTTCTATCAGGAGTAGGAAGAGTTCTGGAGGACAGGTATTTATATTTTAATATCTGCCATCAAGTCAGTTCCGACTTTTGGTGAGCTTTTTCAGTTATTTCTACATAAAAAGTACTCAGAAATGGTCTACCTTTCCTTTCTCCTGAGGACACTGAGGGACTGTGCAGCTTGTCTGTGGTGACACAAGTTGGCTTTTCTTCCAAGAGGCTCAGTGGGGAGTCAAACTTCCAATCTCCATCTCCACAGATGCCTAAATCAGGGAGCTATCCAGGCAGCTTTTAATGTAAGTGTTCCAAAATATATTACTCATAAATCAGATAGCTGTGTTTCTTTTCTGCTTCTGCTTCCCTGTAAAGAAAGTCAGACTAAGAAAAAAAGAGTTGGTTCGACCTCACTGAGTATGGTTGTTCTGCAAGGACTCATTCCTGGATGGGGCTCCTTTGCCCCCCAGATGGAATTGGCGTGGAAAATTTGTGCTAGATCTAGGGGCTGGGAGCTCATATAAGGCTGCCCCTGCAACTCCCTGGCCTCTAGCCGTGCAGAATTTTTGCTGAACAGGAGCACCTGTGGAGCAGCAACAGGTTTCAATTTCGACCTTTCTGCTACAGCTTGGATTCAACTCGTGCTTCTGCTGGGCCATGAGGTTTGATTGGATGTCAATTTCATTGTTTTAAAAGCCATTCATTCACTTAATTTATTTTTTTTTTAATCATTAGATAATTTATAAGTAATTACTGGGAACGGAGGGTGAGTAGAGGGGGCAGGAAGCCAGGCAAGCTTCTTGAGAGGCTGCCTGGCTAAAGGGAGGGGAGGAGGATTAATCATAGAGCTGGGTTTGGGGGTGAAGGGAATTAGATAATTAGGGATTATCTATAGTTATTGTGGATCAATTCATTTGATAGGGTTGGGCTAGTGGTAATCTAATTTTTACAATCGACCTTCACAAGCAGCGATTGGGTGGTGTTTTGAAGGCAATGATTGTGTAAGTTATATTCTATTGGGGGGAATAAATAATGAGGATTCCCTGAACTCTGTGGCCCAAAGGGGAGAAGTTAATCTTGGGATTAGTTTAAGTGATTTTAGCTTGTTAAGTTCACTGTGGGTGTTACGTACCTTCAGCAGGGGACTGTTAATCATTGTTCATTTTTATTTCATTTTTTTATTTTGTTTTTGTTTTTATTTTGTTACAGAAAAAATGAAAAACAAAGTGCCCTGTTTTAAAAAAAGAAAAAATGAAATGGAAATGTTTGTTTTATTCCATTTCATTTTTGTTTATTATTTATTTTGACAAGTGTCATCCCGGTGCTTGTGAAAATAAATAATAAAGATAAGTCCCAGCCACTCAAGGGCCAGCAGGTCAGTACTAGATTTTTTTTAAAGTGCTGACTGGCCCACGGGCCAGCTGGTTGATGCTAGGTAAAACTATTATTTTTTTAAAAGTACTGACTGGGACTGTGGACCAGCTGGTCAGCACTAGATAAAATTAAATAATATAACAATATTTTGAAAAGCACTGACCTGGCCCACAGCCCAGCTGGTTGGCAATAGATTAAAATTAATTAATTAATTAAAAAGTGCCAGCCCCGCTGTGAGCTACGTGGTTGGCTTTAGATAAAATAGATAAATAAATAAATAAGCACCAACCCAGCCCACGGATCAGCTGGTTGGCGCTAGATTAAAAAGTCTTAAAATTAACAAACTTTTTAAAACACCGACTTGGCCCGTTGGCACTAGATAATATTTTTTTTTCAAATTTAAAAAGTGCTGACCTGTCTCATGGGCCAGATAGTTAGAGCTAGGTTAAAAAAATATAAAATGTAAAATAAAAATAAAAAGCACTGACCTGGCCTGCAGGTCAGCTGGTTGGTGCTAGATTAAAACAATAAAAATAAAAAGCACCAACCCAGCATGCAGGCCAACTGGTCGGCACTAGGTAAATAAATAAATAAATAAAAAGCACCTACCAGCTGGCTGGTCAGCTGTAACATTATTTTTTTAATAAAAGTGAAGCAATTTTTTTAAAAAAAATGTTTTATTCTAAGTGAAATGAAACAATAAAAAACAAAGCAAAAATGAAATGAAATGCCATTTTGACATTTTGTGCCATCTCTAATCATTAATACTTTGTCCTCGAAGTCTAGCGGAGTTAGGGTGTTCACGTTAAGATGCCTGCAGTAAATATTGTTTTTCATGTGCAGCATGTACGAGGTACAAAAAATGAAATAGATGATGCTCTGTCCCATCAACAGATTACACGGTTCAGATCGCTGGCTCCTCAGGCTTTGTGCAACACAGATATAGTGCTGGAGGCTGGGAGGGTAGAGGCCAACAGAGTGATGAGTTTATCATTAGCACCTAGGACACACCATAGTTATTCAGTCATATGCACCAAGTTTGCCAGGTTTTGTGCTAGGGAGGGCTTTGATCGCTTGTGGATGGCATCTCCTGCTCAACTGATGCAATTTGCCGTTTATCTGAATTTCAAGGGGTTGGCTTCTAGAACCATACAGGGGAAGCTGTCTCCTCTTTCCTTTTATGTGAAGGCTCAGGGTTTGAACATCCTAGTAATATGTGTAGACTGCAGAAGATGTTAGAGGGATGGTCTAAAGGAGAGCAAAAAACACAAACTCCAATTTTGCCCCAAATGCTATGCAAGTTGACCAGGGTTTAGAGTCAGATATGCACTGATGAATATGAAGTGGTGTTGTTTCAAATGGCATCACTTATACTTTTTTTTTTTGCTGCTGCTTTGAGAGTCAGTGAGTTAGTGGCCTGCTCTAAGTCTGACCTATCCCAATCTACCCTATAGAGGACCAAATTGGTGATGGAGCGGGATAAGATTGTACTTACCATACGTAAATCAAGGACAGATCAGATTGGTAGGGGGCACGTCACACACCTTGGCAGATGTTGGCTAACTCAAATATGCCCTGTTGTAGCGATGTGAAAATATTTGGCATTGACAGACCACACTCATGGCTACCTACAGTATTTCAACAAAGGAATGACATCCCATTGACTCAATTTCAGTTTTGGAGTGCCATGTCACTTGCATTAAGCAATGCTGGGATATGTTGCTGGCATGTTGGAACACACTCATTCTGTATTGGAGCTGCATCAATGGCAGCAGCTATGGGAATGGATTCGGCTGGCATCCAGCAAATCGGGTGACGGAGATTTCAGAAGTATCAAGCTTATGTGCAGCCATTGATGGATCATTACTCCTGGGCCAGTGTTTTTTGCTTTCTCATTGCAGGTTTCCTGCCTGGAGTGCGTGACAGAGTGATGATTTGCAGCCACTGATATATTTTCTGGGCAGCCAAGTAGCCAACATGCACTGAATGCGGCTGAGATTTTGGCCTGGGAGCATGAGCTGAGTCTGAGTGGAGGGGATGATGGGGAATGCTTTGGGGCAGCTTTGCACCTGCAATTTCATGGGATTATCCTGATCATCCACCAGCCATATTGGTGATCCACCTCAGTGGTAGTGAATTGACCTGGATGCTCATTCTCAAAGTCATTACTGCACTATAGAGCAGTATATAAGCAGAAGAATTTGCTTTTGTTTTGCTTTTTCCTTCCCCTTATGCTGGATTCCACCAAAATTTGAAATGCCCTTAGAATGACTTTTTTGAGCAAACTAATCTAGGATAATACAGTAGGAGGTAAGAATAAGCCTGGATTCATGCCTTGACACAGCCTAACTTGATAATAATAATGAATACCTAGAATTCTGAATTCTGAAGGGCTGTGTGTGTGTGTGTGTGTGCATACAGCATTTGCTATACACAATGTACCAATCAGCTGAATGCTTTACCAAAGGGCACTTTTCTGCCAACAGTTCATTATTAACATACCAATATGAAGAAGCATCTGGTATCTGTTTTCTAACTGTGTAGTATCTGTAAGTGTGTTATTATAGGATATAATGAATTTAAATCTATTGTTACTCTGCTTTGGGGATGAATATAGTAAACAGGATATATAACATTATAAGGAAAAACAGTAACACTTACATAGTACAAGCAAAAGCCTTCCACTTAGTTTCCTTTAATGTATTTCAGCATAAATTCATCTGCCTTATCTTTATTTCAAAACAGCATCAGTAATGTCTTCAACCAATTATAATCCTAAAGAATCTCACCTTGTCCTGTGAGTGTCATAAACTCATTTTGCTAAACTGTTCTCATACAAAACTGCTGTATGCTAGTGCCAGTTCTGCACTGGCAGAATCCTCTTCTCTGACTCTAGCTGGGTTATTAGGTGAGTTACTATTTCTTTTAGTAACTACAGTATTCCAGAGGATACAGGGAAATCTAGAAATGAAAAAAATGATATTTAATACTCATTATACTACCGTTCAACAAGTCTACACATCAGCCCAGACTTTGTAGCAGGCACAGGATAATGAAAGATACAGGCGGGTTCCTGCTGATGCAACATGAAGACATTTAAGATGATATGAGAATAATAATCTTGTGATCTGGCAGCAGCCATTTTTTTCTGGCTGCAGCAGAGAAAGAGAGATGAACAGCAATATTTCAGACATTATATCTTAGCCTAATAAACACAAGAATTATATGTGAACATAAAACATTAGTGCTAGGAAAACAATTCATAATATCATGAAAAGTTAATAGTAAACAGAAGTCTGCAATATAGCAATTAATGATAAACTTGCATGTGATATAAGATTTAAGAGGTTCCATGCCCTGTGAATGTGTAGCCAAAAGTGCTTTGAAGTGAATTGCTTTGGTTAAAATAAGGTGTGCAGGGCATATATACTGGTACATTATGTTTTAATGGAGAATAACATTTCAGAATGTAGCCATGTACCTCCTTGTGTTAAGCAAAAATGTGGCAATATTAACTGGCAATGACTGTGGGATTTTTTTCACTTGCAAATATTTATCTCTCAAACCTTTCCTATTCTGAATATGAAGGTATCTGTGGATTTTGATTAATTCATACTAAAAGTCATCTGAAAGAAACCTGTCATCCACCATACTTGCTAGGATGGGCGACATGCTAGTAATGTAAGAACTATGTTATTGTAATGATGCTTTCCCCTGTTCAATTGATTCACAGATGGTATTACATGTCTATAAGGCTCCATAATATAAATGGGAACCTGTCACCACTCAGTTGCAAGAGAGGTAGAAAATATGACTGTGTGTTTGAAATATAATCAAAATTCTGTAGAATCATTTAGCATCAAATCATTGGAGCGATCTCAGGTATAACCGCTCAAAATAAGCCATGCTTGCTTCACTGTCTCTCTTTAATGGCTCTGAATGCTGACTCTTTCATACATAGCTCCTAATATTATAACAGGTACACGTAGAAAGGAGATTACCAAGCACTGGTAAAACTGTATTGGTTGTACAGTCCAGACATAACACACTCTTTATTCCAGGTTGGGTGGGCAATGGGTGTCATTTTATATTTATTTTGCTCCCCTTTTTCCCAGCCACTGAATAAAATTGGCTCACCAGTGAACAGAACAGCTTCCCAAGGTAGCAGCAGAAAGGAGAACAAGTGGGAGACTTCAAAAAAGGGCAGAGGGCATGGTCCTCTTTGATTTCTTCTTGAAAGCGAGCCTTTCCTTCTCTACCCTTATCCTTCTTGGATATACATTTAGTAGCATAGATGTTGATGATTTCGTCAATGATTTTTGCATAAATGTGATTAAAAGGCATTGAAAAATTCACAGAATTTAAAGGAGGGAGTCAGGGCTGTGCTGCTGTGCCTCATTATCACTCTACAAGAGTGCAGTGATATAATGGTGCTGGCAAAGTAAATCAACATTCTACAAGGCAAAACTAAAAATGGGGAACAGCCTAAACAAAAATTATAACTTTG
The DNA here is from genome assembly GCA_037367245.1 of Phrynocephalus guinanensis. NCBI lineage: Eukaryota > Metazoa > Chordata > Lepidosauria > Squamata > Agamidae > Phrynocephalus > Phrynocephalus guinanensis. The sequence continues at coordinate 54,594,280 of CM074735.1, read as the reverse complement.
AATTCTAACTTTCCTCAGCAATGCTGTCTTTTCTGGCCAGGCATTCCCATTACATGTGCATGGTAGGATAGCCGACATTTACTCATATTTGATCTAGTGAATGTTGAGTCTTGACTTGATTAACAATCCACTTTTCTGCCTTTCACCTGACTGTGCCATTTGTAAGGCTCTCCTTCAGCACCACAATTCAACTGAGTAGCTTTTTGTTCCTGTCTTTCTTAGCTGCCCTTCTTTTACCTAATATGGATGATTTGGTTTTGTTTTCTAGATTGGTCTCCCTTCCCAGCCCTCAGAAGACAAGGAGCTATAATTTGGAAAACATGGAAAAATCATGTTTGAAGAGTTTTCAATCCAATATACCTCATCTGCCTCAGACTGATTACCCTAAGGTCTGGAAACTGGTACATAGCTTTCTAGTCCACATTCTGTGGAACAGACATGGCAACATTAGTTTATAGGGATGGGCACCTTACAAAAATGACACACTGTTTCATTATTTTGTAAGTTTATGAAACATTGTGAAATGAAATGAAACAGCAAACAGCGTGTGTCAAGAAACGAAACGAAACATATTTTTTTGTTTCAGAAATTATTCATCCTTGTCGTGAGAAGCCTTTTCATCCAGCCATCTCGAGAAAAGGAGGTTTATTTTTAAACTAATTGATCTGTTATCCTTCCTCCCCTCCAGCACCTCAGCTGTTACTTATCTCCAATCTTGACCTGCCTTCCTGCAGCTAGCCAGGAGCTAAGCTCTTCCCTTCCCTTCTCTTCGCTGGCTGTCCCTGTATCTGCAAGTTGATTTAAAGTTTAAACTGATTGTTTTCCTTTCCTGATTAAGGAAGATTGTGGAGAATATTTTTATATATTTTTCCTCCCCACCCCCGCGCCTTAGCTGTTGAACTAGTTTATCTACAGTCTTGATCTGTCTGAAGCTAGCCAGGAACTGAGCTCTTCCCTTCCATTCTCAGTGCTGGCTGTGCCTGCAAGTTGATTTAAACTCATTGTTTTCCTTTGCTGATTAAGTAGAACTGTGGATGTTACTTTTTTATATTTTCCTTTCTTTCCTCCCTGTGCACTGAGCAGCTGTTGAGCTTATCTCTCCGATCTTGATTTGAGGTGTAGCAGCTAGCCATTAGGTTTCCTCCTTATTTGCAGAGAGTTCTTTGCTTGAAAGCATAGGAAACCTTGTATACTTCCGGTACTTCATGAGCTGTACTTAGCCTACATTAACCAAACAAAATCTTGAACCTATACCATACATTTTAGTGAATCTATCCCTGGGGAATTATTTCAGTAGTCATGACATTTCATTTTGGAGTCAAAGAATTTGGACCAAAGTCAAACTTTCTTCTGACAAAATGAAATTCCTTTAGCTAAAGGGATTATTCCACACCTGAGGAAGATTCTTCTGGATTAGAACATGATTCTGCTTTTAGACATGCTCAACAAACTACTGACCATGGCTATTACATGTCAGAACAAGGATGCAAGTCAGAGTATCTGAAAAGAAAAATTGAAATGAATTGTTTATTTTATTTCTCAATGGTTTTGTGTGCAGCAGGATAAAAATTCCTGCTACTATAACTGGCAACTCTAAAACAGTAAAAACATGGTGATAAAACCACAAAGAATGTAAGGAGCCAAGGCAGACCAATAATCCATCTGTCCTATCACTGTCAATTTTAGTTGGCCTTGATCAATGTTCCTTTCCTATTGTGTGAAATATTTTCAGCTAGAAACGAAAGGATGGACTTGAGATTTTTTTAAAATGGCAGGTGTGTTGCAGTTTAGATTTATTTCTTTTAAGTAAACAGCAGTGGTTATAGTTATATTTCCTAATGTAGCCAAAAATATGTCAGTAGTAGACATGGGCACGACTTGGCGAAATTCTCGTTTCCATTTCCGTTCCTCGTTTCCGTTACGCAACGGAAACGGTAACGACAATTAAGCCGTCAGAACTCGAAAACGAACCGATAAAAGAAAAATTGAGTCTGATTTGTCGTTGTCGTTCATGGCATCGCGGCGATCGTGCGATGCCAAGCGGAACATAAAAAAGTTTTTAAAAAAATGGATTCCCGGCCAAAAAAGCAGGCGAAAATATGCCTGCCTCAGTGAGGGCACCTACCAGAGGGGTGGTTTCTGGGGGGGTCCCCGGACTCCCCCCTCTCCTGTCCTGGGCTGCTCTGGTGGGGGGCATCCTCATCGTTTCGCCATGCCATGCGGTGCGGGGGGATCCAAAATGGCGACCACAATATTTTTTTTAAAATCATGGTCCAAAAACCCACCAAAGCACCACACAGAAACATGCGAAAATTAGGTATTTTAACTGCCTGAATTTTTACAGTAGCAGCAGTGGGTTTTTCTTGCAATAAACGTCTGTCTCCAATCCCACTGATTTTATTTTATTTTATTTTTATTTTTATTTTTTTTACTCCTGCGCAATGATGGGCTGGCCATGGGAGTGGACCATGCAATTTTTTGGAGCCATTCCACCAATTGCATGGCCACTTGGCCAGGTTTTGACTGAGACTTCTCGGATGTGCCAGTCGGGCATAAAAAGCCCACTATAACCCTAGCCCTAACCCTAACCCTAACCCTAACCCATATGCCAGTACACTGTCCTTCTTAGTGGGTCAGAGGCACCCAGAGGTGCAGCCCACTAACTCACCCTAACCTTACCCGTAATAACCCTAAGCCTAGCCCTTGCCCTAACCCCAACCCTAAGCCAGATCTGTACTTGCATTGCACTACACGCAAGTACATTTCCCTTCTTAGTGAGCCAGAGGGCGCCCAGCAGAGGCATTCTTCTCTCACCTCGCTCACCAGTCCAAAGTTCCAAAAAACTCTGTACGCCAGTATGCTGTCCTTCTTAGTGAGCTAGAGGCACCCAAAAGAGAGGTGCCTCTGCCAGTGCCACTTGGTACACAATGGCTACACGGTCATGTACCCTTCCTTTTCCCTTTGTAGGGGGCCAGAGGAGGCATCCACCCCAGAGAGGTGCCTCCAGGAGCCTGCTAAATGCCTTCCCTTCGTAGCGGGCTAGAGGAGGCACCCACCCCAGAGAGGTGCCTCCAGGAGCCTGCTACCCTACCCCCCTAAACCAGTACTAACGACAGACGACAAACGAAATGACAATTTTTGAAAAATTTCGCGACAAACGGAAACGAGCCAAAATGAGCCGGCTCCGACACACGACAACTCGAAACGTCATTTTTCCTGGTTGTGCCCATCTCTAGTCAGTAGAAAGAGCCTGTTTGCCTATGACAAATGTTAAATGCATGCCATAACAGTTTGAATGTAGTTCAAATGGCATACATTTATTCATTTGTTCATTTACAATGCCCTTTAAATTTTTAGGACTTAACAAAATCTAAGACCCAAAGCTTTAAGTTCTAAAAGTCACCCTTTACATTTAAAATTCAACTTTGAGGGACACTTCTAAAGCTATAGCTGAAGTGTGGACAACAAATTCTGTCTTCAACACTATCTGAGGATTGGAAAAAAAATAGAGATGGACTTTCTTCTCCTCCTGTCCTTTTAAAAATAACATTTATATCTCACTTTTCCCACTACTAGCCAGTATTCAAGGCAGCTTGTAATATTAAAAAACAAAAACAAAAAATGCATTTAACCATATAATTATTGACATAGAATAAAAGCACACATTACCATAAGAAGTATTAAAATAAATTAGGTGTATAAACAATTAAAATTATCCCACGAACTAAAGAATGCAACAACATGCTAATTTCAGAAGATGCATCTTAACATCCTCCTTAAAAACAGCTATGAACTCTAAGGGAGAGAGCATTGCACAGCCTATTAAATTATAATGTTATCCTCTGCAGCCTTCAATATTTCAGCATTTCAATATTTCAAGAAATCACCTTCACTAATGTTATAGAAAGAGGCAAATTTATTTAAACTCTGAAGCTAACAAAGAAGCATTGGCTTGGTGCTAACACAGAGGCTTTTTGTTTCCCACAAAAATGATTAGGACTTATTTGATCGTCCAGAGCTTCACCAGAGGTCTTTCAGAGCACTCAAGCAAAAGAAGGCATGGTTAGAAAGTGAAAGTGAACAACACAGCTCTAAAGAAAATATAGGTCATGGTGCTTTCCATCCTTAACCTGTCAACTAGGCATGGGCATCTTACAAAAAATAACACGTTGTTTCATTGTTTAATAAGCTTATGAAATGTTATGAAATGAAACAAAACAGCAGTGTGTTGTCAAGAAATGAAACGAAACACCATTTTTTGTTTCAGAAATGAAATGATTCGTCCTAGTGGTGAGAAGCCTCCTGATCCAGCCATCTTGAGAACAGGAGGTTTATTTTTAAGCTGATTGATTTGTTTTCCTTTCTTTCCTCCGATGCCTCAACTGTCACTTATCTCCAATCTTGATCTCCCTGCCTCCGGCTAGCCAGGAGCTGAGCTCTTCCCCTCCATTCCCTGCACTGGCTGTCCCTGTACCTGCAAGTTGGTTTAAAATTTAAACTGATTGTTTTACTTTCCTTATTAAGGAGGACTGTGGAGGTTTTTTAAAATATATTTTCCTTCCTGTTGAGCTTAGCTTTCCAATCTCTCCATGAAGCAGCTATCCCTTTGTTTTCCTGCTTTTTTATATAGGGTTCTTTGTTTGAAAGCAAATTAATTGGAAGGTTTAAGGAGGGTCTTTGATTTAGGATAATGGGCTGCCTGTTAAATAAAAAATAGGAAAGCTCCCTATTATTTATAGCCTTATGAATTATTTCATTTGGGGACAAAAATTCTTTTTAAAAAACCATTATTAACGAAACACAACAAAATGAAGACTGAAATGAAACAAAATGAAACACAATATTTCTGTTTTGTTCCCATCTCTATTAGTTTACCTGAGAAGTTAAAGGCCATGTGTGTGTCTCCACTGTAGGTGTTGCACCTACTCACATTTTTCCTTTACCATATCACTAAATCCCAAAACAAACCTTCAAAATAATTTGACATTGAGCAACTACAGCCACATCCCAGCTGTTTTTTTCTTCTGGTCTCTCCCAGCTACCATAGTGACAGGATTTGTAGTAATAGTAAGAATATCTTTAATTTTTCTTTATTACACAGTGGAAGGTCAGTAATCTAGAAGTTAGAATTAATGGGAAGTGTTACAAACCAGCACTCCCACTGCAGTAACCAGCAGACTAGTCACTTCAATACCATTTCGTGGTAAAAACAAAACAAAAATGACTATATATATTTTGTTGCTGCTTTCTGTAGACCACACAAAGCATCAGAGATTAGTAGAAGGTCAAAATAAATCCATTGTAGCATTAGGAATATCAATTGTAGAATTGAACAAGCTAGAAATTCATTCCAGAAAATGAGGAAAGTCTTGACAAACTGAGGCTTATCTATATACCTGAGTACATCAATTTTATTAGTACACTTCTCTATGGGGTTGAAATTTGGAAGCTGTAAGCATTTGAAATGTGGATGTACAGATGAACTCTGAAGATACCTTGGACAGCCAGAGTCACTAATGTGGCCATATTATAGCATATGAATAAAAAGTTAGAAATTCTCAATACTGTAAAGAGAAGAAAATTGCAATATTGTGGTCACACAATGTGTAATAACAAATACCATCTGCTGCAGGTTATCCTTCAAGGAAAAGCAGATGGGAAGCATGGCCCAGGGTATAAAAGAACATTCTGGCTTAAGAATTTAAGCTAATGGTTTGCAGTGAACACAGCTTCTATATTTACAATAGCTTTAGATAAAAAACAGATTGTGCTGCTGATTGCCAATGTTATCTGAGGAGTGGCACCTGAAGGAGGAGGAGGAGGAGAAGAAGGAGGAGGACAAATAAAGAAGTAAAAAGTAAAATAGATTTCTCTGTCTCAGCTCATATGGCTAAAAAAAAAAGGCAAAACTCACACAGAGATGCTTAAGAAGCACCTGTGCTCTCAAGCACCCTGATAACAAAAGAACTAAACTCAGAACAAAGAGCAGAAAGGAGGGTTTTTCTAGCCCACCAAAAGAATGTGTTTCCTAATCTGTCAATAAAGAGGAATAAACAGGCATTTTAGTTTTATTTATATCTAGATTGGATTACATGCTGGATTGTAAAAATTCTTTAGCATATAGATCATGAGGGAAAGTTCTGTTGAAATCTGCATGCAACAGGGTGGGTTTTATTTAAATCAGGTTTTAAATCACAAATTAAATCACTAGTCAGTAAGGCTCGATTTAAATCACAGTTTTCTTTTGCTAGTGTTGTTTTAATATTAATATTTACAACCAGATGAAGGCTTGATTTTTAAAACAATAACTTTTCAGATTAGTTTTACAGTTATATCAGAAAATTACTGATTTGGTGGTTATATACCATTAAAATACATAGATAGATAATTGTGAAATTATTGCAAGATAAATTATCTCCAGTTTAATAGGTTAATCATTCATATTAGGACAAGTGTGCTGTTGTACTTTACAGGAAGGAGAAAAATAATCACTACCTTAATAATAACAATTTAAATAGTTTTATTTAACCAAAACAATAATATTATATAGTATTATGTATATTTGTATTTGCTTAAACATCCATGTTTGTTAACTAATGTGGTTAAAATATCTTTTTAAAAACTTAGACTGACAATCTAGAATCTCAGTGTTTGCCAAACTTTGGCCCTCCAGAAGTTTTGGACCCCCACAGTCCTTTGTCATTGGCAATGCAGGCTTGGAATTCTGGGAATTGTGGTAAAAAACATCTAGAGGGCCAAAGTTTGGCCACTAGTAGTCTAGATATTACCAAATTGTGTCTCTTTTACAGGCTGCTGCCATTGTATCAAGGAAGAGAGTGAGAATGATAACCCTCAGGCTGCTATACACATAAAGATCTCAAGATGTGGAGTACTGTGCTCAAAAGGTTTCACTTTCATTTTACTATTTTCCGCTCCCTCCTCAAAATTTATTCCTTGTGCAAACCTTTTCCATTCCAAACAACCTTTTATTCATTGAACTTCTTGAAACGTAGCACTTAAGAGGTAAGGGGGTTGATTCTGCGTACATAGATTTGCAGAGGAACAATGGAATTAAGGTCTTTTCCTCAATTCTGATATTTATTTTATAACATTTTTTTGCTATGAATGAGGCATGTTATCATTGCAGACCCAAATGCACAGTTTTGAAAATAGCAAAACCAAGCACCTTTGACAGTATCTTCTAGATAGAAAAGTTGCCCCAAATAATCAGAAACCTCTGGGAGAGCATGGCATTGTGAATGGATTAATAAAGCCTTCTGCTACATAATTAAAAACTAATTTCATGTTGAGTAACATTTGGACTATAATGTACCTTAACTTGACCATGATCTTCAGAGAGATTTCTCCTCAAAAAGCATTTAATTTAAAAAAAAAGATTTAAATAAAAAAATCTGATTTAAATTTAAAAATCTGATTTTTTAAAAAAATCATTGATTTTTATCCATCCTGCCATGCAATGTTAGAATACGTAATCTTTCATTTTAAAAAGCCAGGAAATTCAGTTGTTCAGAAAACCTCTGGTTTACTATGTGGGACATTGTGCTTCCATATCCTCAATTCAAAATGCCAGGAAGTAACCTGATATTATCGCACAACATCATGCCAAGCTTTATATAGCAAAGGATAGCCTGAATGTTGTAAACACCAATTGCAACAGTCAAGAAGGTCTACAGGTATCTTCTTGTGCTCACTGCTATTCATAATTGTTGAAAAAAAACCCGGACAATTGCTTTCCATTCGAGTGAGAAGTGATTAACTGATGGAAAAAAAGAGTCAGCTTCTGGGATTTTCCACTATTTGGTGTCACTTTGTGTGCTCTTTCAAGGCAAGAAAGATTTAAAGGGAAAGATTCTCATTTCTCAAAAGCTCTTTAACAATTTTGAGAAATGGAACCTTTCTATTTAAATGTCCCTTGCATTTGGAGGAGAACAGAGACAAAGCTTCCTGTTAGTTCTCAATGGCTGTTGAGAAAAAGAACTCACAGCATTTAAAAAAAATCTTTTAAGGCATTGCTGATATGTTAGCAAAAACTAAAAAGAAAGCCCTTGCTCTCCAGAGAAAAGCTCACAAAAAGTTTCCAATTAAGTGACTACTCCAAAGTGACAGCCAGATGGCTGTGTTGGCTTAATCCCAGCAACCATACATGCTGGAATCAAACCAAATGGAATGTTTCCTCCCACATTTTAAAAAAACCGTAGCCCCTGACAGAGAGCCAGAATGTGCAAGTGGGAGATGTAAGGTGCCAGGGTTGACCCTGTCAAATACATTGTCTGATTACTGGTCAAAGAAATGAACTACCACATCAGTGCAGCAGAAATGACCAGAGGGCTAAATTCCCATGTAGTCACCCTCCAAGACTAGACCAAGACCAGTGGCATAACAAGGGTTTGGAGCGCTTTGGGACAACATTGTTTTTGTGGCCTTCTGGCCCTCCCCAACCCCATCGCATCCACCCAAGCAAGGGGAGTTGAAATCCTGCAGGCATGGGGCATGTGGGCATGCGGGTGGGTGGGCGTTAGTGTGTGTGCATGCATGTGTGGTAGTGTGCACGCCTTACCTCTCCCATGTTGGGTCCAGAGCAAGGCGAGGAAGATGATGATGAGGAAGGCACTGTGGATGCCGTGCTCTCTGCATGCCTTCCTGCCTGCTTGCTTCACCATTCGCCTGGCATGTGGCTGCGGCGGAGGTGGCTGCGGCGGAGTGGGTCCCTTTGCCAAGCCTTCTCCCGGGGAAAGAAGGACTGATGGCAGGAGGGTGCATGACTTCCTCCTCCTAATCCCCCTCCACCCCCCCCCGATTTCTGCACCTGGGCCAAATGCACCCTTCCGTCCCCCTAGATATAATCTTGACCAAGACTCCTGTTTAAGTCACCTTCAGGAAAGGAATCTCCTTATCTAAATTTGTCTGTTAAGCCAATCACAAAACCATAATGTTACTCATTAGAACTATAAAGGAAATCAAGCATGTTGACAACATCACGAAGGCTTTCCATTACTAAAAGATGTGTGCAGGCATCAAATAATCAAATGGGCATTTTTAATGTTGCCCCCTGTTGGTTTGGAGAAAGACATAATTGTTCACACAAACAGGGACACTTAAGAAGTTGAAAGGCAGAGGATTTGTGATGTGCCCACTGGAGAATAATCAAACTGGTTTGTTTGTTTTTTAAATGAATTTATTATAAGCCCTTCTGATCAATATGCTGAGTTTACTTAATTTGAAAGACATAAACTGTAATTTATCTTGAGCTAGGTATGTGTGATGTAGTGCATTGGGACGCGTCAACTAAAACTTGTGAACAGTTTCTTACAGTATGTTTTCTTGATTAAACAATCAACATAGACAAATACTAATAACTTTGATCTCCTTGAAAAGAGGACTCCTGTTAAGGATCCCCCGAATTCAGAAACTGGTAGCTTGAAGTGCAGTAGAAAGTCAAGGCACTTAACAGTGTTTATATGCCTTGGCCAACTGCTAAAAAATAGAATAAGAGTTTGTTTAAGATAGCATGTTGCCATACCAGGTTGAAAGAAAGAGACGACACACATGCAGATTGGGTTAAAATAAGGCCCACAACTTTATTAACTACAGTAACAAATTTTAAATTAATTATTACTGAACTGTAACTTTAGGAGGGCCTGAAACGTAGTGCACCATCTAAATGGTAACAATAAATTGATTAGGTCCCATTACTCTACCAATTTCCTGCAGCCCGTTAAACTGCTGCAGTGAGGATGCCAACAAGATCTTTTCGGCATCAACGCTTGATTAAAGATTGGCAGCCCTCCTAGGGGATTGGGTTATTATTATTATTTGGTCCCTAACTAAAACCTATTGGGTTATTAATTGAGGGCTGCCGAAGACCTGAAGATGTAATTTAGATTCAGGACCTAAATGGTTAACTTTATGCGCTACCCGCCAGTTGTGACCAGGGTTATTACCTACAACACCCATCCAAAATGCCAGCCCGATATGCCAGCGACCTGCATAGCCCTCAATGAAATTGTCCAAAATTGGTAACGGGTCAAAGGCGACCCATCTTCGTGTTGAAATAAGTACACCGATAATTGCCAACGAGCCGGGCATACCTATGTAACCGGCGATTGCGGAGGCAGGCTATGGGGAGTGTGCCAGGGACTTATAAAGGGCGCGCTCCCCGGACGTAGACTACGCCACTAGCATAGCCAATAGCCTCCTCCCTCAACCGGCCGGCAAAGACGCCCCAGCTCGGCACAAGGCCGGGCAGGGCAGCCATAGTCTCTTGAAGACAAAAATTAATTTAGTAGTTGTAGATTTTCTTCTCTTTAATTCTGATGGAGCCAAATCTAGTCACTTTAACTCCTTACTCAACTTATATTTTTCACCTTGAAGATCCATGCCATAAAAATCTCATCAAGGTCTAATAATCGAGGATGCTATTTGTGGACATTCTATTTCAACATCTTTTTTCTATTTTCTAACTTCTTCATTTTGACCAATAGTTAATTAAGAAGCTGACCTGTTATTTTGCTATGTTAGCTTCAATTTTGCCTACGAATTTACAATCTGTGGAATATCTTCTACTTTTTCTGTAATTTGGCTGTAAGATTGCAGCTTAGCTGCTCAAGGAGTGCTCTTTCAATCATCACTTTAATGTCAGTTTGTATTTCATCCCTATACAGAGCTTTTAAAGAAGCATTTGCCACAACGGAACCCTCCTTACTGTATATCCTGAGTTCTTTGGGATGCTCAAAGAATCTAGTAACATCAATTAATGTCCGGCAATCCATTCTCAAGGCAAGGGTATCCTTTCCTGTATTACCTACCCATAGCCTTATAAAGTAATATTACGGTCTCAATATGACTGCTATTGAGAATGTATGGTAGTTCAAGAATCCACAAACCATGCATCCATAGTCCCATGCCCCAAGTTCAAAATGTTGATGTCAGTAGTAGAGACAAAATAAAACAGTAGATTTTTGTTTGTTTGTTTGTTTAAATCCTTATTTGGGTCTGCCCCCCCCCCCGAAGGCTTCTGGACCCTGAGCAGTTCCTGGAGGCCTTTGGGGAGCATCCTGATGATCTGGCTGATGATATGGTAGAAGTCCTGGTGGAGAAGCGGTATGAGGATGCCACCTGGGCTGTAGACTGGATCACCCCCAAGCTTCTTCTCTGTTGTGGAGCTCACTCCTTGCCATGGTTCACGGCTGAGTTGAGAGTGATGAAGCAAGAACACAGAAGACTTGAGATTAGATGGAGAAAGGACTAGTCAGCATCCAGTTCGGCTGCTGTTTGTATACTGACCAGGCACTATGTTTGGGCAGTCAGGGAGGCTAAAAGATCTTATGCCTCCCTGAGAATTGGTACAGCCTTGAACCACCAGGTGGAACTGTTCCGGGTGGTTCGAGATCTCACCAACCCTGGTCAGTCTGGGCCTCCTCCTAGTGATTTCACTAGTGAGTCATTTGCAGCCTTTTTAAAGATCCAATACTGAGGCTATCCAAGCTTCTCTAGTCTCTGATTGTTCTAACCTCCCCCTGAGGATCCTGAGTGGTGCACCCCCTCGGTCTCCTCATCTGGTTGTTTGGGCCTGTATCATCAGCTGAGGTTTCCAGGGCACTGGCCCATTGCAGGCAGGCAGCTTCCCCATTTAACCTTTGCCCATCCTGGCTAATCAAGTATGCCAGAGGGAGCATGCCAGAGTGGGCTTCTGTTATCTTAAAAGACAGTGGTGAAGCCCACTTTAAAGAAACCTGGCTTGGCATTGGATGAGTTTTCCAACTATCGGCCAATTGCCAATGTTCCTTTTCTGGGCAAGGTGATTTGAGAGGGTTGCCACCATCTGGCTCCAGATGTTCCTTGAGGAAGACCGTGTCCTGGATCCATTCCATTCCAGGTTCAGGCTGTGTCATGGGACTGAGACTGTCCTGGTTGCACTGCAAGATGACCTCCTCAGTGGGGGCTGACAGAGGTTGCTCTACCTTGGCTTTTAGCTGGCTCTGATCCTCCCTTGGTGGCTGTTCCCAAGGAAGAGTTGTCGGCTCCTTGGACGTTCCCTTGTGGGGTGCCCCAGGGGTTGACAATGTCCCCCATACTGTTTAACATCTATTAGACACCACTAGCTGAGGTCATTAGGGGATTTAGAGTTTGCTATCATCAGTATGCTATGGCACACAACTCTATCTCTCCTTTACTACCTCTGCAGCAGAGTTGGTGCAGTCCCTTGTCTCCTTCCTGGATGTAGTCATGGAATGGACCAGGACTAACAGGGTCAGCCTCAACCCAGAGAAGACAGAGATTCTGTTCTTCGGAGCATCTTCTGGTGGGTACAGTGGCCCTCTTCCCATTCTGGAGGGTATTATCCTTCAGCTGGCAGATAGAAAGAGAAATCTGGGTGTGGTCTTGGATCTGGCTTTATCCCTAGAAGCCCAGGTGATGGCCATTTCCAAGTCCACCTTTTTCCATCTTCGGCAGATTGCTCAGATTTGCCCATACCTGGACGAGACCTCCTTGAGAACAGTTGTGCAGGCACTCATGATCTTGAGGATAAATTATTGCAATACTCTCTATGTGGGGTTGCCCTTGAACCTTATTCAGAGACTACAGTGGGTGCAAAATGCAGTGGCTAACTAGACTGGTGGAGGGTGTGGGCAGATATGACCACATCACCCCAGTTATGGTCCACTTGCATTGGTTACCCGTTGCATCCTAAATAAGGTTCAGGGTACTTGTTTTGATTTATAAAACCCTCTATGGCTTGGGACCTGAATGCCTGGCAGAGTGGATCTTCCAAATGTCAACTGAGGCTTGACCCACTAGAACATCATGGACATTCTCACTTCAGGTGGCCACACCTAAGGAGGCCTGAAAATGGATAATTTAAAACTGGACCTTCTCTGTGGCTGACCCCATGCTTTGGAACCATCTGCCAAGTGAGATTCGCCTAGCACAGTCCCTGCTGGCCTTCAAAAAGCACTTAAGACTTTGCTTTTTAGAGAGGCACTTGGGGACCATTAGGTTTGGGGATTTTTTTGTACTGCTGTCTTGTTTAATTATTTTCATCAAGTATTTTATTAATATTTGTCTTCTTTTGTTCTGTTGTTTTGTTATTTTGTTCTATTATTTTGGATGATTTGTTGTGAACCACCCGAAGTTCCCCTAGGAAGATGGGCAGTGTACAAATAAATAAATAAATAAATAAATAAATAAATAAATAAATAAATAAATAATATTGCACCTATTTTGCTGCCCCCAACCTATTTAACTCTATAGTAAAGTTAAATCTGTCTGTTTGCTCTTGGGGTCATTGAGCAGTTTTCTTCATGCTAAAAATACTTTCTCTAATAAGCCAGCAGATCTTGAGATTGTTAAACTGTCCAACCACATTTCACCATCTTTGCACTTCAGTCTCCACTGCAACTCTAGAGAATTCAACCAGAATACTAAACAAAAGATCTTACGAATTTAAGACCATCCATTCTCATTGGTATTCACTTCTTACCCTGGTAAGCTTAAGGAGGGGAAAAAACTCCTAAGAACCATGGAAGGCTATAGGGGAAATGCTGTAAGAACACCTGTTTTGGCAACAGCAGATACTTGATGCATACAAGATTAACTGCTCAGCAATTACAGAGGGTTTTCAGATCCTCAATATATTTCTGGCATAATGCTGCTGCTTTCCTCCAGACACATTACTGCAAGGTGTTATCATCTTTCCTGTTCTACATTTAAGTAGTTTCAAAGGGCCTGATATCCTTGGTTACACAAAGAGTCTTTGCCTGCAAAAGTATGCAATGAACAGAGGTCATAAACTATATTTGGAAGTATATTGCTTCCAAATATATGCACACAGAGAGTTATGATACTGGAAGCGCAAGCTGTTTTCTTAAGTACAGGGGATAAAGAAGAATTTGAAATACACAAGGGGGGATGTAAATGATACTTGACCTTTACCAAGCTCATTTTAAATGTTTAATGCACTTCAGGTATATTACCCAAATACTAAGTACACTTCACTTAATCATAACCATGGAATAAGTTGAACGTGGGAACTGACTCCATTGGAAAGCAGTGTATTTGAGGTAAGGCTCAGCTGAATATGTGTTGAATCTGTAGTGAAATACAAGGATCAGAACATCAAAACTCTGAGAATTTCTCATTACCTGAGAATACTAATTGCATATACCATACACCCTCAAGCACCCCTGTTGTCTCGGCATTTACAGAGGGCAATATTGTAATTCCCTCGGGGAAATTTGGGTGGTATATAAATGGAAATAAATAAATAAATAAATAAATAAATAAATAAATAAATAAATAAATAATGCAGTGTCAAATTGTTCCAGACTTACAATGACTGTATCAATTTAGTGGTGTGGCTTTTATGTTTGAATGAGAGAGAGAAATACACAACAGCATGTCTCTATTATGCATTCATGTTCCTTTGTCAGTTATTGAAAGACAAGTCTGAGATTTGTACAAATGAAGGTGGACAATGTGATATTCTTTTGGGTTCTTTCTTTTGTTTAACCTTTCTTTCACTCTCTTCTGTGAAATGACCTGGGAAATTTTTCATCTGATAGTACTGACTAATAACTTATGACCAAATTAAAACAGCTGGCTGTACCTGACCATACTTGTAAAGGGATTGTAAACTTCCTAACAGTCAGGAAGCAACAGAAGAGATTAGGCAAAATTATATCAGATATAAACAAGATTAGCACAGGAGCCCCTCAGGGTTGTGTGCTCTCTCCATTTCTTTTTCTTTTCTTTAAATACCAATGACTGTATTTCAAAGGATCCTTTTGTTAAAATAGTGAAGATTGCAGATGATACTACAGTGATTGGTCTCATTTGAGACAAATGAATCTGCATATAGACCAGAGATTGAACAACTATCTTTGTGGTGTACTCAAAACAATCTTGAACTGAATATATGTAAAACTGTTGAAATGGTGGTGGATTTTTGGAGGACTCACTCTATATAACCACCTCTTACAATATCAAATAATTAAATTCAGTATCAACAGTAGAGTCTTTTAAGCTTTTAGGTACAGTAACCACCCACCATTTCGTGGTTCATGTACTACAGTCCCGCTATATCGCTGGACCAGAGTACATGCTGGGGCTCCAGCTGATTGGTGCTGGGGTATTTCTCCACCCCAGCACCAATCAGCTGGAGCACCCTGCAGGCCATACAAAGGCACCACTGCCCTTGCTGCAAGCACCATTCCTCCCCCAGCCAGCGCCAATCAGTTGTTTGGCTCTGGCTTGGGGCCAGCGCTGCCCCGCAATCTTCATTGAAATGTATTGGCTCAAGGCATTTCAATGGAGATGCCCCCGGACGCTGCCCCCCCCCCCAGGAAAGATCTTCCAATGCCGCCAGCGCGTGATGGTCTGAGAAGTCTCTGGGTGGCGCAGGCAGGCAGCGGCAGGAGGTCAGATCCCCCAACACTGCCAGCGTGCACCAGTCCAAAACTTCTTGGACCAGCATGCACCGCCAGCATTGGGGGATCTTTCCCGGGAGGGAGGGAAGCGGCATCCGGGGCCATCTCCATTGAAATGCATTGGCTCAATGCATTTCAATGGATAAATTTTCCCCATTGGAATACATTGCATTCCAATGAGGAAAAAAATTCTCCATTGAAATGCATTGAGCAAATGCATTTCAATGGAGATGGCCCCAGCGTGGCGCGGGTGGGCGGCGGCAGGAGGTCAGATACCCCAAATGCCACTGGCATGTGCTGATCCGAGAAGTCTCAGGGCGGCACGGGCGGGCAGCAGCAGGGGGGTCTGATCGCCCACCCCCCCAGGCCCCACCCAACCCACATCCACATATCGTGGATTTTCAGCCATCGCGGGTCGGGTGGGTCCCTAACCCCCACGATAGACAGGGGGTTACTGTACTAAAATGTTCTAATATCAGGAATATTATTAAGAAAGCACAACAAAGTATGTGTTGTTTTTTGCACCAACGTAGGAAGTTTAACCTGCCTAAAGAACTGTTGATTCAATTCTATAGAGGAGTGATTGAATCTATCATCTGCTCCTCTGTATCTCTCTTGTTCGGTTCTGCAACTAAACAAGACAGACACAGACTTCAATGGATAATCAGAACTGTGGAAAAATTATTGCTACTAACGTGCAATCTACTGATATATACAGACCTTACATATCCTGGACATAAACTGTTTCAACTTTTACCTTCAGAATGACGTTTTAGGGCATTGCATACTAGGACAACTAGATATAAGGACAGCTTTTTCCCAAGTGCAATTAATTTGCTGAATAATTAATCTTTTTAATAATATGTTATATTGTGTTGTTGTATTGTGTTGCTACTGTTGAATATATGATTCTTTTACATTTCTCCTTATGCATATTGAGAACATATTTACCAAAGACAAATTCCAGTTGTGTCCAATCAAAGTTGGCCAATAAAAGCATTATATTCGATTCGATTCGATTGTTGTCAGCAACCAATCAGAATATCTAGGGGAAACTGGCATTTTGAATCTGTAAAGGGGCCTGAATTGAAGAAGAGAAAATAAACCATGAAGAGGTAGTGGAGAGACAAATCTCCTCATATTCTTCTTGTTTTGGTTGGGGGAGGGACTTTGATTATATTTTTCACCCTTTATCTTCTATATTTTTCACCCTTTATCTTCTTGCTTGCTTTCCTTGGTTTTTAAAGAGTTCTCTCTCTCTCTCTCTCTCTCTCTCTCTCTCTCTCTCTCTCTCTCTCTCTCTCTCTGTGTGTGTGTGTGTGTGTGTGTGTGTGTGTGTGTGTGTGTGAGTTGACTATTTTCTTCCTGTGTATGAGGGAAGCCCTGTTTGATGGATTTCACAAATTTTTAATTTGTTAACTTACTCTGTATTTATTTATTTGAAGGCTGTCTACTAAAAGGAATTAAAAACACAATAAATTAAAGATTAAAAACAATTAAAATACACAGCAATTTAAATATAATCAAATAATTAAGAGCAACAAAACAATGAAACTATCTTAACACTAAGAAGGTAATCAGGGTTTCAAACATGAATGTTAAAAGCCTGGCAGAAGAGGTGGGTCTTTGGCTGTTGGCAGAAGGATAATTGTCTGGGCACCCATGAGATAGTCAAAGGCAAATGCACTTTCTGAGCACAGTAAGACATGTTAAAATATGGGATGTCTTTACAAGACCCATTGGATTTACAAAAGGACCTCCTTCTTTTGCAGAATAAGATAACGAGTTCTCATTTGTTAACTTTGAGACTAAGGAGCCCCGTGGCACAGTGGTTAAATGCCTGTAATGCAGCTAAAACTGTGCTCACGACCTGGGGTTCAATCCCAGGTAGCAGGCTCATGGTTGACTCAGCCTTCCATCCTTCTGAGGTTGGTAAAATGAGTACCCAGCTTGCTGGGAGGGGGAAGGTGTAGCCTGCATACAGTAATTAAAAACCCTAAACCACCCAGAGACTACTTAAAGTGGTATGGGGCAGTATATATAGCAGAACACTTTGCTTTTTGCTTGGCTTTGAAATCTTGTGTGTGTGTGTGTTGTGTCGTTACAGTCGTGACCGACCCTTCGTGACCCAATGTCCATGGAGTTTTCTTGGCAGGAATACTGGAGTGGCTTGCCAGTTCCTACTCCAGGTGCCTACAGCACCTTGTATTCACCTGTAACACACTTTATGCCACATATGACTGATGATGTCTTTGGCAATGGTGTTTTTGTTTGTTTGTTTTAAGAAATTAAAACATTCCGATCTTCATCCCTGAAGGTTCCAGCTTCCTTAGAGCCATTTCATTGTGAAAACAATTGGGGCCAGGTGATGGGTGAGGAGCCTTTAATTTCTGAAGATAACCAATGTGAGTAAAATTTTTGTGGCAGTGGCAACATTTGGAAATTAAAGACCTCCCTCACCTGTCCATCAGCTCCTGAGAGCCTTCATACTATGCAAAGTATCCCAAGAGAGCTTTGAGCCTTCAGTGTTGGTTGGTGTGGAAAGTTTTAATTTAAAAAGAAACACCATGATCAATGAGTTGCCATATGCAGCATAAATTACAATAACAAAATTTCAGCCAACGAAGAACATCTGGGAATTCTATGTTTGTGTGCATGCATATGTGTCCTAAGTTTTGAAGTAGTATGAAGGGTTTCCTCACAGTACAGACTCCTTCAAAAGCTACAGGATTTGTCAATGGTTGATGGAAAGAAACATATCCAGGAGAGGTGATTGTTTTGCACTAACCTTCTTCAGAAAATTCTACTACACCCAACTGAATTTTTTGTAAACTGGGAGGTGAATATGATGGTCACAGGCAGAACAGCTCATGGAAAGACATGGGTTAAGCTTTCCCTTCCAATATGCCAGTCCTCCCAATTAATGTTTGTAAATATATGTGTGGTGTGAGTTTGACTTTGTTTGAGTGTCAAGAAAAGGAAAGCCTTCTGTGTGGAGGCAAGTGCATGATAGGAAAAGCATCTCTCTGTGTGTGTTTAAATAGGGAGAAAGCACTGTGCAAATTTACATTCGTGTGGATGTAGAAAGATAATGACACCCACCACCAGCTCAGGTGCTGATACCTCCCAGAAAATGCACCAGTTGGCCTTAGGGTTAAAATCTTGCCCCCCCCTTACCAGTTTATATGAACCAGAAGTGAGAAATGTGACTGGTGGGAAAACACTGCAGTATAACATGTGCAATTCTACTTTCGCCTTGCTTTTTCTGAACTCGGCTGAAGATTATCACCACCATCTCTCTGACTGTGATGGTAGCATATAAGATCACTACAGGTGCAAAAAGTTTCCTCTTCTCTTACCATATGATTGTGTTGCACTTGAGAAAACTTGAGAGTGGGGTGGACAGAAATAGATAAGATTAGATAAATTTCCCTCCCTCCCTCTCTCATTTTCTATAATAAAATCTAAGAAAAGTTCACAAATCACACAGTGAAAATAGGATTCATGAGCTGACATTAAAAGAGATACCATTAATGCAGAATTGGCCATTGCATGAATGACTTCTCAAAGGAATCCCCCTCCCCACAAATGTTCTGGAACCAAGGAGATTCAGTAGATTAATTCTTAACATTACACAATACAACTACATGCACATAAACACACCCAGAGAGCTTGAGAACTTTCCCCCCCCTGTGTTACAAACTGGTACAATGCCAGAAGGAGTTAGTATCAAAAGAGATATATTCAACGATAGCATATAAGTAAGAATCATTCACTCGGACTCAGGGATCTGAAATTGGAAATCAATGACAATTTCTTCCTCTTTTTTATTGGCTGGTGAGGTGAGAGAGCCTGCAGGTAGTTTGATCTCCACTACAACATGGCAGAGAAGGAACCAAGATAATCTCTTAGTTCTGAGTCATTTAGAGATCCCATAGATAGAACTTTAAGTTATTTTTGTTTTCTTAAGTGTTACATTCATAACTAACTGTGTGCTGTCAGAATGATTTCGACTTATGCAATCCTTCTTAGGCTTTTTTTTTTCAGGTATAAATCCTCAGAATTGGTTTACCATTCTCTCCTTGGGGCACTCTGGGATTGTGTAGCCTGCCCAAAGGCTCACAGGCTGGCTGTTCTCCCAGGAGGCCCAGTGTGGAATTGAACTCCTGACCCTTCACTTTGCTGTCAAGTTTTCCAGCTAGGATTGCTATCCAGCCAGCAGCTGTGACCTTGGTTACTTGGAAATGTTTGCACATGATTTATTCATTTAAACTGTGCCCAGGGCAGTAGTCACAAACTGTTTTTCTGACTCAGTATAATCTATTTTGTATAAGCATGTATTTTACTCTTTCCAAAATGGGTAAGAACGATTCACACCTTCGATAAAATCCAACCTGCCCAGTGAGCATTTGCTGTGCACACATACCTGAGACTTCCTCATAAAAGAAATAGAGAGGAAAACTTGTAAGGCTGCTCCTTGTTTTCTTGGATTTTTCTTTGTATGTTTTGGTGCATTTAGTATCCAGGTTCCAGAGAGAGGAAGTACATAACAACAGAAATCCTCCCATCTTGAGTGTATAAAGAACTCACTGTTGCCTCCCTAATATGAAGAGGTTAGCAGTTAGTTACCTTCAGCTGAATATTTTTCTGACCCCCTCACAGAGAGTGGGTTGAAAAACAAAAACAACAAAAAAGGACAAGGTCACTCCCTGCCGTGATTCTACTCCAAATTAGAGATGGGCATGAAACTAGATTGTTTCATTATGTTTTGTTTCATTTCTTTAGTAGCTTTGTTTTATTTCACTACTAACAAAATTTTAATAATTTTCTAATGGAATGAAACAAAATGATTTGTTAATGGCTCCCCTGTGTCCTAGAGGCACCAAAAAAATCAAGGTAGCTTCTTTGGACTCTTCCTTATAAGCCCCTGAAACTTGGAGAGGTTTGGAGTTCAGGGGGCTACATTATTAAACTCCGAAGGGGGTCCCCCTAGGGAAAAAATCATTTCTAACAGTCAGAAGCTGATAATAGCCCCACCTTATGGGCAAGCAATAACTCAGTGGGCTGAGTTATTAAGCTCCAAAGGGGGTCACCATAGATAATTGCAAGAGTTTGTATGGCACGCACCAGCAATATAGGGGTTATACTGCTTAAATTAACCCCTATATTGCTGGTGTGTGCCATACACACTCTTGCAATTTGCTTTGGGAATGTCCCCTTTTTTGGAGCTTAATAACTCAGCCCCCTGAAACCCAAACCTCTCCAAATTTGGAAGACTTACAGGGAATAGTTGCATGAAGTTCCCCTGCCACTTTAGTTCCTCTAGGATGGATTGTTTCATTCCTAGAGGGAAAAATAGTGTTGTTTTTTTTCATTTCTTAACAAAACACATCCTACCATTTTGTTATGTAACAAAATTATGAAACAGCATTTCATTTTTTTGTTTTGTTCCCATCTCTAATCCAGATCACAACCCTAAAGCTTTTTTCCCCTGTTAAGAGAAAAGCACTTGTTGGCATTAAATAAGAATTTTGCTTCCATTGTGATCAGTAGTGCATCCGATGGGAGATGCCTGAGCTTGGATACTAGCAGTCTTCAAAACACTAAATTTCAGGTGCCCAGTTCAACCTTTAAATAGAGAGAAAAACATCATTTTACACAATTCCAAATCCCAGAAGTGTCATTGCCTCTAAATTGGCCCTAATTGGCAGTGACAATATGTGTTTATGAAAACTTACTTGATGTGTCTTTATGTTTATGGGATGTTGTTTATTGTTTTCAGCATGTAAAAATTATCAAGCATGGTGACATGGCTTGCTCTTTCTTGTGACCTTCCATATAAGTCATAGATACAGCTTAAAACTTCATGGATTATGGCAGTACCTTATTGTAGTGCATCCTATGTACATCTTCCGTTCTTGTGGAATCAAGAATTGCAACCCTGCATTACACTCTATGGTAAATAGTAAGTAACTGATAAAATGCAAAGGTCATGCTCAAAGCTGTTTCAATCCTTCATGGAAGGAATGGCATAAAACACAAGGTTTGCATTACTGTTGTTCCTTGAAGGCATTTTCTTATCAAGCCATACATTTGGAACATCATAGTAGAATGCTGTCCTTAGAATGATGCAATGGACTAGAGATGGGCACGACTCAAAAAAATGGTGTTTCGTTTGTTGTTTGGTTGTTTAGGGGTCCGTTTCGGTTCGTTTTCGTTTTTGTGACATTTTTTGCAAAAAAATTCATTTTCATTTCGTTAAGTAACAAAACAAAAAAATGAAAACGAAAACGAAAAATTGCTGTTTCATTAGCATTCTTTTTAGTTCAATGCATCTGCTGCAAGGAAAATGAAAAACACGGCAAATTTGGTCGTTTCGTTTTCATTTTCGTTTTGTTTTAAAAAAAATTGTTTCATTTTCGTTGCGTAACGAAACAAAAAAATGAAAACGAAAACGAAAAATCACTCATTTCGTGCCCATCTCTACAATGGACTTTCAACCCAAATGAAAGCAAGTCTCTAATATAATACAACAAAGCTTCTCATGGATTGCTGTTATTTTCTTGACTGTAGCCCTTGGGCATTTTCTAAAGCGGTCCCACATTCTCTTGTATGCCAGACACATCCACAGCACAAACCCTGGATGCAGCACTACTTGTTTAAATGTTATAGCTTAACAATCTAGCAGACTAAGGTGGGGACGTTATCTGCATTGTATAAGCCCTACCTTTAAGTGAGTTTACAGGAGCATGAAAAAACAGAGAAACATGGGTATATAAGAAACACAATGAGTAAGATGTCAGCCTAAAACTTTCAATATACAGCTGGAGTAAAATGTTAATAGTGCCCTGCCACAGCCAGCCTGACCCCACTCATATGAGACTGATGTTAGAATACAGAATCAAAATAACAATCTAAGAAACCCATTAAAACTCCCTAACAGAGGCAAAGCTGACAGAATAATAATTCGGAAGGGAAGAGGGAGATAATGTAGGCGGCAGAAAGGGGGAAAGAGGGTGAGCTTGTGTGAGAGTGCTCGTGAACAGACTGCGGCAGATGAGTTTCACTTTGAAGGTGAACAAACAAGCCTTTCAGGTACCATTTGCCAGTATTCTCTAGAGTGCATGAGTCAAACTTGTTAGCTTGTTTATAAGCCATTGGTTGAACAGAGAGAAAGAAATAAAGAATGAGGAAAACTGAAAGAGAAGAGAATAGTAACATAATGGATTACTGCATCAAAGCATATTCGGGACATGTGACTCAAACCACAATCCCAATGGTTGTTTCCCATGTTACTATGATCTAGATGTGGGCAAAGGACATTAAAAGGAAACAATCACATGTAAAGAGAAGCCACTCTTTAACCAATTATAAAGAAGCTTCTTAAATAATCCAGTCTTCAGTCCTTTGTTGTCTTTTGGTTGGCCTTGAACTTTTAAAAAATGCAGAAACATGCACATGTGCCCCATGATACTTAATTCCATATAGGTTCTATTATTAATTGGGCCTGTGAGTATTGAATGAGATAAGAAAATTCCTCGCCTGATCACTGTGAAATATAAAAAGTGTTCTGCTTATATACCGCCCCATACCACTACAAGTAGTCTCTGGGCGGTTTACAATTTTAATTACAGTGTGCAGGCTACACATTGCCCCCCCCCCAGCAAGCTGGGTACTCATTTTACCGAACTCGGAAGGATGGAAGGCTGAGTGAACCTTGAGCCTGCTACCAGGGATTGAACCCAGGTTGTGAGCACAGTTTTACCTGCAGTACAGGCATTTGTTTTTTTTTTTAAATATAAGAGGTAGTATCATCCTCTAACTCTTCCTTAAGGGTAAAACTGAGATGGGTATTAACCAAATTTTAAAACAGATATATCCTGTTATTGGACTATCTGTATTGACAGATAGTATGCAGGTGAGGCAGCTAGAATCTGCTCCAAAGTAGTTGGGGGAAGGATGAATGTCTTCAGTTGCAAAAACAAAAGGTAGAGAGGACATCACTACCCTGTTTCCCCAAAAATAAGACCTTCCCAAAAAATAAGCCTTAGCAGGATTTGTATGCATTTGTTAAATATAAGCCGAACCCCAATAATAAGACTAGTGATTAGAGATGGGCACGACTTGAAAAAAATTTTTTTCGAGTTGTCGTTAGTCGGGCCGGTTCCGTTTCGGCTCGTTTCCGTTTTTCGCGAAAATTTGCAAAAATTAGTCGGTTCGTTTTTTCGTTTTTCCGTTGTCGTTAGTACTGGTTTGGGGAGGGGGTAGCGGGCTCCTGGAGGGAGCTGCAGGAGTCAGCCAGAGCCACAAGTGACGGACTGGCAGACTCTTTGCACCCGCTGTGTCTCACGTACTTGCATGTAGTGCAATGCAAGTAGATCTGGCTTAGGGTTAAGACGGCTTAGCGCAACGGCTAGGGTTAGGCTAGTTACGGGTGAGGTTACGGTGAGTATTGGGGTGCATCTGGGTGCCTCTCTGACCCACTTAGAAGGACAGTGTACTGGCGTATGGGTTAGGCTTAGGGTTCGGGTTTGGGCTACGATTAGTGGGCTGTTTATGCCCGATTGGCACATCCCAGAAGTCTCTGTGGTCAACCTGGCCAAGTGGCCATGCGATTGGTGGAAAATTTGCATGGTCTACTCCCATGGGAGAGCCCATCATTGCAAATGTGCAGGTGTAAAAAAATAAAATAAAATATAATAAAATAAAATCAACGGAGACTTTTTTTTGCAAGAAAAACCCACTGCTGCTACTGTAAAAATTCAAGCATTTAAAATAGCTAATTTCCGCATGTTTCTGTGGTGCTTTGGTGGGGTTTTGGGCAACGATTTCAAAAAAAATATTGCGGTCACCATTTTGGATCCCCCGCACTGCATGGCAAATGGATGCGCCCTCCCAGCCTGGTACCAGCAGCGCAGCAGTAGCAATAGCCAAGGAGAGGGGGGCGGGGAACCCCCCCCCAAAATAAAACACCCTTCTGGCCTGGTAGGTGCCCTCAGACAGTTTTCGCCTACTTTTAGGGCCGGGAATCGGGTTTTTTTTTAACTTTTAAAAACTTTTTTTCTGTGCCGCTTGGCATTGCGCGATGCAAGTAACGAGCACGACAAATCAGACCAAATTGTTAGTTCGTCGGTTCGAGCTCGAAGTCTGGCGGAGTAATTCCCGTTTCCGTTTCCGTAGGGTAACGGATACGAGTAACGGAAACGGAAACGGGAATACCGCTAAGTCGTGCCCATCTCTACTAGTGATGGGTGTGGCTATGCAGATACATTGCATAGACACGGCATGCATTTTGGCACAGAGTGGTAAGGAAGATTGGAATACCTTTTATTTGCCACAGCTCCTTTATCTGAGCCATTTGCACTTGCGTGGGTGCGTGGGTGGCAACCACATCACCCCTTTCTCCTACCCATTCGTGCATGTGCATGAATGCATGTGGTAACTGTGGTTGCAGGCATCCTATTATGCACACACGAACAGCTTGGGGAAAGGAGTTCACACATCACTATACCAGCCCCACCAACCAGCAACAGTCTGTGGGCCAGGTTTTCCTGAGTATCTGTAAAACCAGACAAGGTGAGTGCAAAAAGAAAGAGCTATTCTGTTGAGTACAAGAAAGGAATTGTCGAGGACTCCCAGGGCAAGAATCTTACTGCTTTCTGCAAAGAGAAGAATTTGGATATCCGAATGGTCCAAAAATGGCGGGCAGAATACGATAACCTCAGTCTACATGTGGACAGAGGAAATGCTAAGAAGCGCAAGTGTGGTTCAGGTTGGCAATCTTTATTTCCTGAGCTGGAAAACATAATCTGTGAATGGATTGCTGACAGGAGAGCAAAGACTTTGGTTGTGCGCAGGGACATTCAAGCATATTATACTTAATAAAAGTAAGACATCCCCTGAACATAAGCCCAAGTGTGTCTTCCTGAGAAAAAATAAATATAAGACAGTGTCTTATTTTCGGGGAAACACAGTAGTTGTATAACACTGTTAAGACACTTTCTTAATTATTTTCATAAGTCAAACACCTTGTAAAGTTCTACTGAATAACAATACAATGCAAACTTCCTAAGGTGTTCTCCAAAAGAGTTGTCATAGCATGCCAATTGACTGTAGCAAGTACAGAGGTGTCGCCATTATCATCTAGCGTATTAGAAATGGAAAGTCTTGTGGACACTTAACAGTGTCATGCTTCAGACATTATTCATAATCTTTAGCATTTCTGTGTCTTGGTGAAATCACATTATGGACTAAAATAGTCAGATAAGAGGCTACTGAAGGACCATTGACCTTTTGACATGAAGACAATTCCCTCACTTGCTATTTCAACCAAGGCATGCTAATGATATCTTGTGTACCCATAAAGTAACTGCAACTTGCATGCAGACATGTCTCACTGAACTATGGGACCACTTACTTAAAATGAAATGCAGCTTTGGTAAAGAGGAAGAATAAAAAATTCTGGGAGTAAACTCCCTGATTGCCTCCAGGCTCCCAGAATACCTTGCCAATTAACTACCCGAGCCCCTTTAGATGGATCAAATATGTGACACCATAGATAGGAGCTACCTATGTTCCATATCTGTACCTCACTCCTTTATGTTTGATACAATTTTTCACTCTTTTAATGGTGCTCACAAATAGAACAAGCTCCCTATTGATTGTGAATTTGGCCCTTACCACTGAATCTTGTATACAACACCAGTCCAATCAAAGCTGGTGAATCCATTTCTAGTGACCTCAGCTGGTATTTACGAAATGCTCGTTGAAACAAACCACTCCATTCTCATTTGCTCAGATTATTTCTGAGCATTATCTATATAAAAAGAAAGCACGGGGGGGGGTTTAAAATGATATATTGATCAACAGCTGTGAAATGGTTGAACCACACAGTTCACATAATTTGGTTTCTGTTCTATATATGTGAAATTCAAAAGGTATGGCTTGGGGCTGGTTTAATGAGAAGCACAACTGCAGGTGCTATCTATAACTGACTGAAATATCATTTTCATAGCTTTCTTGACACTGGATTTTATAGTACAGATGCTGGACATATATTTGAGGTTATATATGACTTGATGTTTCAGGTTTGAATGCTTGCTAGGCATTAGAGATGGAGGATATAATTATTTCTTTTCCTAGTTCTCATATTACATGTCGGCCATATTAAGACTAACAAATCAGATGTATTCTACTTAAAAATATATCATACAGGATGGCAATGAGTACAGAGGGAGCAGCTCTGTAGCGGACAAAAAAGCTCTACAGAGAATAATTAAAATTGCCCAGAATGTTACCGGGCTCCAGCTACCAACCCTGGATGACATCTTCACGTCTCGCTGTTTGAGGAAGTCACACAATATTCTGAGGGACTCTACTCATCCTGCTCACAATTTCTTCGAACTGTTGCCTTCTGGCAGAAGATACAGAACAATTAAAACTCGGACCACACGTCTTCTGAACAGTTTTTATCCCAGAGCTATAATTGCACTTAATAATGAACTCAAGGACCACCAGCAGTGAGCACTTGGACAGGATTACCTAGCCTGTTGTGTAGATGCTTGTGTTTTTTTTGGGGTGGGTGGGTGGGGGGGGAGTGTTCAGGGATTTTTATGTGTGTGTGTTGAAGGTTTTTTTTAATGTGTGTGAGAGTGTTTGGAGATTTGTGTGTGTGTGTGTGTGTGTGTGTGTGTGTGTGTGTGTGTGTGTGTGTGTGTGTGTTGAATCTGGTCTCTGGGTGTCTGAATTTCATTGTATGTGTATACTGTGTATATACACACAATGACAATAAATAAATTATTATTATTATTATTATTATTATTATTATTATTATTATTATTATTATTATTATTATTATTATTATTATTATTATTATTATTAATAGATTATTCAGTGAAAGGTCAATGAATGTTGCTGTGAAAACTCCTGCTAACTTAGCAGTTTGAAAGCATGAAAATTGAAGTAGATAAATAGGTACCACCATAAAAAGCGGGAAGGTTAAAACAGTGTTTCCATGCAGCCATGCTGGCCATGTGGCCATGGGTTTGCACAACACTGGCTCTTTGGCTTGAATACAGAGATGAGCACTGCCCCTAGAGTCCAACATGACTAGCATGCATGTGCGGGGGGAACCTTTACCTTTTTATTCTTCACTAATATTAATAGAGTAGGAGGATGCCATGAAAGTCAAGTTCCTAAGGTACCTATCCTGACAACAACATTTTTATGGCTCCAAATGAGCAAATTGTTTGCAGTAGAGATGGGCACGAAATGAACAATTTTTCGTTTCCATTTTCGTTTTTTTGTTTCGTTATGCAACGAAATGACAAACGAAATTTGTCTCTAAAATTAAACAAAACGAACAGAAACACCGTTTCGTTTTCATTACAGCAATACATTTGAACTGCTTTAAATGCTAAAAAAAATACAAAAAAATTGAAATAAATGGTAACTAAATGGTAACAAAACGAATGAAAACAAAAACAATTTTTTGCAAAAATTCACGAAAAACAGAAACGAACCAAAATGGACCCCCTAAACGACAAACGAAACACCATTTTTTTTATTCGTGCCCATCTCTAGTTTGCAGTATTATCATAACGGGTTGTATCCAGGGATGTAATTCTAGATTTGCTTCATTCTTGTACAGTTAAACAACAAAGCATCAAAAATCCCCCTGCTAAATATCATTCTAATGTAGCTATTAGACTCTTTGGTTGATGACAGAGAAGATGTATTCAAGTGGGCTCTACACATTTTTCTAAAATGCTCCTTATTGAAAAATGACACAATGGTTACTTTGTTACTTATTTATTAAAATATTGCAGTATTAGTTAGGATATTTGGTCTTTGAGTTCAACCAGCTTGTCCTGCTATGCTTGTGTGGTGCAAATGGTTGGCTTTGTAAAGGGAAATATTTATATGCAGAAATGAGATTTATGTAAAATATGGTTTACTTAAAATGAAGAAAAACCTGCTGTGAAAACACATCACCTGTTAAGGTACTGTCACACTGTCCTTAATACTTGGTCACTATAATCTTGACATTGGCAAGATTTTTAAAATATCTGTCTATCTATACTTCTGTTGTATAGAGTGTTGACACTGCTGTAATAGAAATGCTTCTGCTTACAAAAATCAAGGCATACATCTTGCACATTTGCTCCCTCCTGACAATTATTTCTTATCTCTGAAAAGCTGTCCCTGTGTCATAAAGAACCTGTGATGCAGAATGCTGAGGTGAATGATCAGTGGAAACAGGGTGCCCCAACCTGTGTGAAAAGCAATGTTCTATTGAGATAAAGCCATATCTCAGTACTTGTAACAACAATTACACTACTTGTACAGTACTTGTAACAACAGAATGCCTCAGTTCAGAATGACCAAGAAATAAAAATAGGAAGGAGATATACACATTGGAGTAGGTGTGGTGGATAAGCCTTCTCCAATGCACCCCATGATTATCTATGGAGATTTATAAGGGGATCAGGAAGGAAAAGCCAGTGCTAAGAATAATGCTAGAGATGGAGAAAAGAGAAAGTAAGTAGTGGTTCACAACCCTAAATCCCCAGATGTCTTGGACAAACTTCCAGAAGCCTTCGCCATTAGCTGTGCTGGCCAGGATTTCTGGGAGTTGTACTCTAAAAAACATCTGGAGACCCACATTTGGGAACCCTTGACATAGGACAGCAACAGGATAGTTGGAGTGAGAAAAAATGGGTTACCCAGATGATACATTGGAGAAGGATAAGCAAATAGGCTTGAAACCACTCCAGCCTCCCTCTTTCCTCATAGATTTGAATGTCTGTCAACAGTTTTTCTCTACTCAAAAAGAATATATTAATGAGGATCCTGTGGTGTATTTCTGTTTTTGCTGCCTTGGCCAGAATTAGTGGTCTCTTCCTGCTCCTGTCACACACCCTAAAACAGGGGTGTCCAAACCTTTCAGAAGGAGGGCCAGATTGGTGAGGTGAAAATGTGTGTGGGCTGACCATTCAGCCACATTTGGCCCCCAGGCCGGACTTTGGGCAAATCTCTATAACATACAAGGAGGCTGGAGCCAGGGGCAGGTTGGCTGGGCAGGTGGCTGGGGTGGTGGTGGACAGAGGCAGGGAGGGCAGGCAAAACATAAAAGTGCAAGCTGATGCCTTCATCTGGTATGGGGAGGGGCCAGCTGATGGGGACGCATCACAAGCTAACCAGTGGGGAGAAGAGATCACGAGCCGCTTGAAATTTGAAAATGGGCTGCATTTGGCCCCCGGGCCTGACTTTGGACATGCCTGCCATAAAACATGCCCTGGAGTGCTGGGGGACCCTCTGGAAGAGGCTTTAGATGCTACAGCGGTTTTCAAGACATGAGAAGAGGGAGTTAAATCCAAGTGCCGCAGGTATTAGATGCAAAAATAAACCACTAAATAAGAAAGTATAGTACTCAGCCTTAGTGTATAAACAATAAAAAAAAGTTACAGCTCAATGCTAATGGGGCTGAATTTCTCCAAAGAGCAAATTCTTTAGATATCTTATTAACCTCTGAGAATAAGATTTATGAAGCACCAACAAATAGCACCTATTTCTCTCCAGAACAATATTTCATTTTATGGTTTTTGGCACCAAAAAGGCTTGGCCACTGTTTTTCTCCCTTACATTGTTGTTATCTGTGCCTTCTATTGGAAGGTAGCTTTGTAAGCAGATGCTACTTTATAATCAACAAGCACCTCAGGAGTGCCACTGTGGATGTGCTTTATTTGTTTGATTGTCACAGATTTTGGCATTTCACACCCTTCGTTCATTTAGCTATCAGCTTCCATGCACAATAGGAAATACACCTTTTCAGACCTCTGCTGAAAGGTGTATGTTCCTCTTTCTATCATCATGGGTGAGGAGTGAAACAATAAACTAACATGGTTTATAGGTCAACAGTAGGATGGAGTACCTGAGGACAAGGAGTTTAAACCCCCACTGTGTCTTATGGGAGTATTAATACTATGTATCTTAAAATGCACTCCTGATTAGAAATGAAACTTGCCTACCTATTTAGTTCACAGCACCCAGATATGACAAATTCCAGATTAAAAGGTACTTTTAGGATCACAAGTGAAAAATACTTTAATAAGAGGAATAGTGTTGTCCAATGTTCTTTTTAGCAATTATATTCATTCTCCACATCTCTTTCAAGAATTTTAGCAAATTTAGTCATATTCTTGGTGCTGAACTTGAACCTGCAGAAGTGTCATACAACAATTGAAATGCAGACAGGGCTTCCTTTTGTCTTTGCAATAGTCCAAAAACTCTTAATTTTTACCAGTAAAAACCTCCACTCAAAGGAGGTCTTTGTCTGCTTTCTGTGTTAGAAATAATGTCCCATGGTTTCTCTCTGCCCTACTTTCCACTGTATCTGAACTCTAGTTTAAGTAGGAGTATAAATAAAAGTAATGCCCATTTTGTCCCAGTTTTAAGCACTTTGCATGTTTTCTTTCTTTTTTGTGGCAAATAAGCAAACTAATAGTGTTGCTCTGCCTCATTTTTGATATTCAAACGTTTTATATCAGGGTACAAAAATTCATTTCACACAATAAAAGCAACACCACAGTAAACATCAGCATTAATAGCAGACTATAATACTGACTACTTTGATGCTATAAACCTTTTCTTCATGAGTCAAGAGTGAGGTCCACGTTGTGCCTAGCCTAGACAAGAAAGCTGGATATTGGTGGCCATCTGGGTTCATATAATGTGGGAAAGTAGCTTCAGTTCCTTAGACTCCATCTAGCTTAGTTCCTTAGACCCCTCAAATGTGATTCTAGTAAATGACAATTCTGGAATTTAGGGCCATCTCACACACAGCCTTTTAAAAACCTCACTCCATATTTTAAGTAGCTGTTTGCACAATTTTCACCATTAATTTCTGTTGGAGCTTTTGCAACCTCTTATGTTGGCTTCTAGTAGGTGTGGTTGGGAGGGACCTTTGCAGTCCCAGACCTGAAATAAGCAGATGACACATGATATTGGGTTCTAAACTGGGTCACAACTTTATTTATTTTTTAATCATTATTATTCATTGGAATTCAAGGGGGACTGCAGTGCAAGAGAATCTGTCACCTGGAGCCTATTTACCTCCAGGTCCAAATAACTTAGGTAAGTATTTACCTGACAACGTGCTGGACTTTTTTCACATGTTGCCAAGAGCAGGAAGACTAACTTTTCCCCTGGCAGCCATAAACAATATAAATCACAATGCTCAACTAATCCTAGCCTGGACTGATGACATTTTATAAAGGTTGCCCAGTCCCCTTACAGTGTACTCACCTCCAAACAAAACCTTGCACTACCCACCATTGTGACCAAATTAGATGCCCTACCTATCCCAGCAATGAGAATGGGATGGGAGAAAATGCACCAATACCCAAGGTCAAAAATTCTCATCCAGCCCACGAGGCAACCTCATTCTCATGGGTAGGTAGCCAGGGGCTCATTGAAGCTGCAAAGGGGGGTGATTAAGCTGTGGGGACCCCTTTTAAAGGCTCATAAGCCCGTGCTCACCAGGGATCACGTGTGTGCAATTTTCATGCCAAATCTGCCTCGGATTGGGCTGCAAAGTGCTCCACCCCCAGACTTGCCAAGGTGAGCCTCTGTTTTTGGCTGGGATGACTGTTGATCTAACCACAAACCAAACATCCCCTCCTGCTTCTGAATGCAAAGAGGGGTCCTGCCTCTTTGTCAGAGCATTTCCCCTTCTGCTGCTGGTTGATTGAGAGGGTTTACTCCCAACCCAGCAAAGAGGGTAAGCTTTCCCCTTTCATTGCTGGGTTGAGGCAGGGGAAAAACTTTTGCTGGCTACCCTAACCTGGAGGGGAGCAGGCAAGGGGTGACTCACCCGCTCATCCACTTCCTGCCTTGGGGCAGCCACCCCTCCATTTCCCGGGTCTCTGCACTGAGCCATGTACAGAGCTAGGTGTAGGGTTTGGCAGGGGCTTGTGAGCTCAATCCTAGCCCCAATTTACTCTGCAGCCATGTCTGTAGAATAAACTGGGGCTAGGATCAAGCCCATGAGCTGTTGTCACCCACCCATCACCTGGGTATCTGAACCGAAATGGCTCGGCAGAGAGACCCAGTTGAAGGGGGAGTGGCGGCTTCAATCCTGGCTTTCCCAACCACGCAGTACCCACGGATCAGGTGCTACATGGTCAGGAAAGCCAGGATGTAAGACCAAGCTTTGAATTTTCCATGTCCCTGATCCCCTCGGGTTGTGCGTGCACGAAATTCAAATGTCTGCCCATAAGATGATTTTTTTTGCAAGAAATCTGGTAGGCAAACCATTGTCTTGTGAAGAATGCCTATTGCTGGAAATGTCATTCATCTTACAAAGAATTTGTCTTATGGGGCATTCATTTTGCGAGGTACCAGTTTCCTTATCACCTGTCAATGATCTTTGGAAAATGCTTAATGACAATTAAGATAGGTGTCGGTCACTTTCCAAAGAATAGTAAGTGACCCTTAGTGGCCACTTAAGGCAGCCCAGTATTTGGAATTTGCTTCTTTTAGACTTCAGCAGACGCCAAGTTTTATTTATGATGAAGTTTATTTAATCTGTTCCAGCACTGGTTGAAAAAGACATAGAAAAGCAGAAGTTTACTGCTCTCTGTCAGAATGCATGTAATGGCTGAAGTTCTGACAAACTAACAAGAGAAGCAGACAGATGCTGAGAACATTTTGTGCTGTGTCAATGTCATTAACAGAGTCAAGAGGCACAGATGTATCACAAGAGGCAGAGATCAGTTTATTACTATTTTCTAATATCTGAGTAAAGGCAGGCATGACTTATTGCGTGGGCACTTAGAATACTCCCTGTGTAGTTGTCTCACTGATAATAAAGGTCCATGCGAATATTTCAAACCAGCTGGGCACTTCTAACAATTTATTTTGCATACTATGCAACTAATGGCCACCTCTGGGAGTTGTGTCTGCTTACCTATTTGGGAGTTGTGTCTGCTTGCCTGTTTAAACTGCATTGTTATGATCGTGAGCTGCCTGTTTCTGTAGTAGGCAAAGCTACTAATTGTCCAGGATGGCAAGTGATGTCCCTTTACTACACACTAATGATTACCAAATGGTGTCTTGATACTTGAAGGGAGCTATGCTTAATTTTAAATAAGGAATAAGTCAGAATCCTGTTGCTGATTCATTCCAGTGTAAGAGTAATCGTGTAAATCATGGAGACAAACTGCCACTCACCAACAAGTTTAAAATGCAATTTAACAAGGTACTGCTCATGTCCCTAGTCTATCCTATTGTCCAGCACAGTTTGTTTTGATTTGCTAGAGCAGTGTTTCCCAATCTTTTTTCAAGTGATGCCTCCCCCAGAAAATACTGCAACTTCATTTAGAGGGATATTGACCTCCGGATTGGAAAATCATATGCTAGAGCTTTGGGTCTAATAATAAATTGATTGTTCTATCATATTCTATCATTAATTTAATTCTATGTAATGTCCCAGAAAACTGCAACAGGATTACGGGGGTGGACGGGGTAGCGGCGGCAGTGAACTATGAAAGTGAAACAGAAAATAATTTGGAAAATTAGACAAAAGTTTTGTTTGGAGTTCAGAACAAATAGCCCCTTTATAGGAACAATTTGGTCTTAGTGGTAGCACTGGAACAAAATATGTCTATGTTTGATTTTATATTCTGCATCTTTGGGAAAGTTTTACCTGAGTTACTTGGCATCTGTTATGCACTTTTCTCACCCATATATCACTTTCCTAATTCTTTCTGTGTCAGAGAGTTTGTTTTATCTCAAAGATTTATGTGAGCAAAGGAAAGGGGGTCCTATTCAGTAGGATATAACAATGGAAGTACTGACATCACTTGATAATAAATGACAGAAAATAGTTAAGAGGGTTTTATGCAAATTCAGAACATTGGAGAAGAGCAAAACGCTTATAATAAGCTGACAAGAGACATCAGTAAGTGTCAAAAAAGGAAGCAGCAGAAGTACTAGATATTTTTAAAAGCAGCAGAGCAATGCTATATTTTCAATTCAGTTGGTTAAATCTTTGGATAAGAATCTTGAAGCTATCATAACGGATGACTTGGGGAAGCACACAATGTTTCTACAATGATGGGAAATATGACATCGGACATATTACAAGTAACTGTACACAGTTTTGATGCAAACACCACAGAAGCAATTAAATAAGTTAAATATCAATTAGATAATTCCTGACCAATGCACAATTATGAGCCTGCAAGGATGCAGACCTGATAGTCTCCATGCCTGCACTGCCCTCGTATTTGCTTATTGCTTTGATGCCGCATTTTAAAGCAGAAAATGAAGGTGACCCTTGGGTTGGATGTAAATCTTTCCATTGATGTATTAGATTTATCTTCTGCTTTTTTAGGAAGAGACATTGTGCATATTGTTGCCTTTGCATTGCCTTTCATGTGTTCATGTATTAGTTTCCAATAAATTAAATCAGCCTAAAAAGACTTACCATATTAATTTCACAGAAACAAATATTGTATCAGTCAACATCATGCAAATACAGAACACCATGAGCATCTGTTTTCTTCTTTGGCTTGGATCTTAATTTTAAGAATCCAACTCTTCCCTCTCTCACACATTATCTTCTTTTGCTGCTGCTCTTATTCTGATGGATAAAGAAGAAAAGACCCTTCTCTTGTCTTTGATACTAAGGATGGAATGAATATTCTCATTTTTTCCTGTCCTATATATTTGCATATATAGAGAGAAAATGGTATATTTATTAATCCATCAAAACAGAGAGTTGCAAAAAATTGTCACCCACTAAATGAATTTTCAGTCTTATACAGAGGCAAAAAGACTAGGATTTTTTTCAGTAGTAACATTAGTGAGGAAAAAGAGGATGCCTTTTCACCACAAATATTGTATTTTGTGCCCAAAAACTTGCATTTATACCTTATCATTTTAAAACAAAACAAAACATTTCAAGGGTTTTGTGCAAGAAACAATTCTATAGCTTTTTTAAAAAAAGAAAAAAGTCTCCCTGAAATGCAAAACGAAATGCACTAAACTCATGTGATCCCTTCCAGCAGTTTGGAGTTGTTGTTGTTTTGTTTTGTTTCTGCTTGGTTTGCTTTGCTTTTCCCCAGTGAGAATGAAAGAAGCTAAGATAGCTGTTGTGAGTTTTTTTGTGCTGTTTGGCCATGCTTTGGGAGTTTTTCTTACTGACGTTTCACCAGACTCTGTGGCCGGCATCTTCAGAGATGCTAAAGACTTTAGACTAAAGAAGCTAAGACTTTACATCAATATATGATGCTATGAAGTCAGCTATTAAGGGGGTAGGTAGGCTCCCTGCCAAACCATGACCAGGCAGTAGCAAAATAAATGGAGGATAGATCTCCTCTCCTTTTTCTTTACTTCTGCCATGCCTCTTAGAACTAGAGCAGCCTTGATGTAATAAGGTGTTTTTTTTGGGGGGGGGGGGAGGAGAGTTGGATATTGAGATGGACAGGAGAAGGCAGAGTTGTATGGAGATGTATGAACAGAAGCAAATTCGGAGGTTTTCCAGACTGAGAGTGCAATATTCTGACTCAGAAGAATGGAACAGAAACCCAGTGAACTACAGTCGTCCCCTGCTATTTCACAGTTCATAGAATCATAGAATCATCGAGTTGGAAGAGACCTCAAGGGCCATCTAGTCCAACCCCCTGCCATGCAGGAACCCCATCACAATATTTCCAACAGATGGCCATCCAACCTCTGCTTAAAAACCTCCAAGGAAGGAGACTCCACCACCCTTTGTGGCAGCATATTCAACGAACCACAGTATATGAAGGCAAAGACCCCTGGGGCAAGCTGTGTGGGCCTGTTTGAGACCTCCTGTACTCACCCCAGGCCTGGTACTGCCCTGAGTGGGCCTCCAATGGGCTTGATGGGCCTGTCAGAGGTCCCAGAAATGGTTTCTGGTGAAACTTCTCAAAAACCGGAAGTGTCCTCCGAGTTGACCAAAACCACTTCTGGGGCCTCCAATAGGCCCAGGAAACCCGTTGGAGGCCTGTTCAAGGCAGCACCAGGTAGGTGCAGGAGGCCCAGGCCCCTACCTGACCCAGCATCCACATATAACAGATTTTCCTTTATTGTGGGTCAGATTGGGTCCCTAACCCCCACGATAAATCTTCGTAACTGTATCTTCCTTTTCGTTTGTCTGTTTTCTCTTAATATGGAATTGAGACAAAATAGGGCTATTTCTCCATCATTAATAATAATATCAGCGGCTATCACTTCATGAGATCAATGTGGCATCACATCAGAAAACAGTACGCCTCAGCCTTTAAGTATGTGGTGGTATGTGATCTGTAGAACTGGGTGAGGGTTAGACTTTTTCTCCCTGTATATTTTTAAAGATATATTTTAATCTATCCTGGGTAAGCCTTCACAAAGTCCAGGAATTACAAACATAGAACCATAATAATATAGTATATATTCATGATAGTGATATCCTAATTGTGAAAAGTGAAATAGTGCCAATTAGACCTCTCTTTTACTTAATATCCAAATTAACTTGGTCTATCATTGGTCATGCATATCAAAGTAATAACAGCTATTACATTTTTTTCCTATTCTGAGTCATTTGGTTGTGAGGTTATGGGGCAGGATAGTTTATACTGAAGGACAGAGGCAGCATCCTAGGGGTAATTGTAAATGCTGATATACTTTATTTTCTGATTTCCTCTAGTTCAAGTCTGCTGCTATTCCCCCACCCCCACCCCAAATTGCAGCCCCCATCACCCTGCCTCTGTTTGCTTTTTAAACTGTAACATTCATAAACATGAAGCCACATATTCCTTCTTGGATGCAACGGTTACATTTTAGCTGTTCAGCTGGATGTTTCTTATATGAGATCAGTGGTATGGCAGTGACAGCAGTGCCCCTTCTTCTTCTGGCAATGTGATAAACTTAGGGCCACATAGAGAAAAGCCTAAATTATGGCCCTTTCTCATGCCACTGCAGGGGAGGGATGGACTATGCCACTTGGTTGTTGTAATAATTCCATCCTTTCTCTGAATAATGTAATGATAACAAATTGTTACCGGTACCGAGTTCTGAATTTCTGATAAATTTCCTTTTTGCTAGGCAAATAGAAATTCAGAAACTCACAGAGGAGAATAGCTAGAAGTTCCCCAGAGTTTACTTCTTTCTCAAAACAGTCTCAACAACTCACTTTGAGATATTTGTAGAAGAAATAATTTTTAAAAAGTATTTCACAGTTGATTGAAATTATATACAGCACTTGCATGCTGCTTTCTTACTGCACATGTACTTAGCAAACTAACTGGAAAGCCACAGCAAAGAACAACTGACTGCTTCAAATTGAGGAAAGAGAAGTAAAAAGAACACTCTGCAGAGAGACGGGGATCTTTTTGAATTCAAAGGCTGCAAGGAGCAATTGGTTCGTGAAAGATCACCTCAGATTACTGTGGAGTTTGCAAAGAATGATGGTGGAAAGGAAACCAAGGCCAAAATCATCCATGCTATGTGAAAGAAAGATAGTAAAGAAACACATGGACAAAAATCAACTCATCTGAATGGCAGGATTGGAGGACGTGCCTCAAGCAGTCCAAAATATAAGCATTATGCTCATGTCATTACACCCGAAGCCTTGCTCTTCTTATTTTTCTTAGTGTCTGTCCCACTTGGTTGGGTGGGGGGGTCACTATTATGTTTGTCAATCTTTTTACGACTAGGCTTTTTCATGCCAAGTTCGGCCAGGGCAGCTGTTTTAATTGCCTGTTTTGTTTTGGCCCTTGTACTGTCTATTGCCATAATGGGAGGCAGTTGTATTTGAGAGATGGCTCTTGCTTCTTTTTGTCTTCCGTAATGATAAGGTAGTTCTCACATGAGATGGTGATAGATTTCTCCTTGAGAAGGTTCCAGGAGGACTCTTTGTTACTCTTGAAGTAGCTGGTCTGCAGTCTGTACACGCCGAAGCAGTAGATGTGCCACTTCCTTGTTACAATGAAAATCTCCATTAGTTGGCCATTAAATCACTTGACATCTACCATAGCATCACGAAATTGCTGTGATATAGCAATGCTGATTCCTTTTCATGTCTTGGGTCCACCAAAGTAGATGACCTTATACCCAGAGCTGATGCTGTGCAATTTCCTTCTGCTCCATCTTCTCTCCTGAAGGGCACAGATGTCAACTCACCACTATTTCAGTACAGCTCCAGGCTCGGTTGCTCTACTGGTCACTGTGCTGACACTGATGGTTGCAATACAGACTTGGACTTGCTTATTTGTGGCTCAATGCCATCCTTGCATCAAGAACCCTTGCCCATTTTTCACCCAGGCCAGGCTGTTCCTGTGTATGTTGTTTCCAAAGTACACTGTAGAAGTGGACAGATCCATTATTTGATGCAACTTTGGTTTAATCGGCTGACCTGTTGTGGGGGCCTGTTACCTGTTCAATCCAAGTTCAGCTCACCCTGTTCGGGACAGGGAGTATTCTAGTGGTACCACAAGGACGGTTGGACCTCACCACCATCCTAACGCTTGCTGATCTAACAGTATCACCTAACAAAATGTGCTTAAGCAATCCAATTTATCCATGCACATAGATAACTGTTTTATTTTTCAACACACTTAAGAGCTCCACACTTAATGAAGTACTTCTACATATAAATATAGATTAACATTTTTGGTCAGTTAGAGACAGGTGCCATTAACTTAAATGTTATTGTTGCACCATGGTAATCTGCTTCAGGTTATCATAGAATCATAGGTTAACATAGTTAGGAGCCTTGTGGCACCCTGGTTAAACTGCACTCTGTTCATGGCCTGATTTAATACCCAGTACATGCTCAGGTAGCCATCTCAAGGTTAACTCAGCTTCCCATCCTTCTGAGATTGGTACCCATCTCATGGGGGTGGGCATGGAGGATGTGTAGCCTGCATTATTCAATTGAAAACTGCCCTGAGAATGCTTTCAATTCTGAGGCATTATATAAGCAGCACACTTTCTTCAAAATTTTGGAAGAGCGACTTTGTTTTTACTATAACCAGAACGTGAAAAGAACCTTAGTAGAGATGGGCACGACTTAGCGGTATTCCCGTTTCCGTTTCCGTTACTCGTATCCGTTACTCTATGGAAACGGAAACGGGAATTACTCCACCAGAATTCGAGCTAAAAACCGACGAACGAACAATTTGGTCTGATTTGTCGTGCTCGTTACTTGCATCGCGGCGATCGCGCAATGCCAAGCGGCACAGAATAAAAGTTTTTAAAAGTTCAAAAAAAAACCGATTCCCGGCCCTAAAAGTAGGCGAAAACTGTCTGAGGGCACCTACCAGGCCAGAAGGGTGTTTTATTTGGGGGGGGGTTTCCCCGCCCCCCTCTCCTTGGCTATTGCTACTGCTGCGCTGCTGGTACCAGGCTGGGAGGGCGCATCCATTTGCCATGCAGTGCGGGGGATCCAAAATGGCGACCGCAATATATTTTTTGAAATCGTTGCCCAAAACCCCAACAAAGCACCACAGAAACATGCGAAAATTAGCTATTTTAAATGCTTGAATTTTTACAGTAGCAGCAGTGGGTTTTCCTTGCAAAAAAAGTCTCCGTTGATTTTATTTTATTTTATTTTATTTTATTTTTTTACACCTGCGCATTAGCAATGATGGGCTCGCCCATGGGAGTGGACCATGCAAAGTTTTGGAGCCATTCCACCAATCGCATGGCCAGGTTTTGCTGACTGTACCAGGCTGGGAGGGCGCATCCATTTGCCATGCGGTGGGGGGGATCCAAAATGGCGACCGCAATATTTTTTTTGAAATCGTTGCCCAAAACCCCACCAAAGCACCACAGAAACATGCGAAAATTAGCTAATTTAAATGCTTGAATTTTTACAGTAGCAGCAGTGGGTTTTTCTTGCAAAAAAAAAGTCTCCGTTGATTTTATTTTATTTTTTATTTTATTTTATTTTTTTACACCTGCGCATTCGCAATGATGGGCTCGCCCATGGGAGTGGACCATGCAAAGTTTTGGAGCCATTCCACCAATCACATGGCCAGGTTTTGCTGACTGTACCAGGCTGGGAGGGCGCATCCATTTGCCATGCGGTGGGGGGGGATCCAAAATGGCGACCGCAATATTTTTTTTGAAATCGTTGCCCAAAACCCCACCAAAGCACCACAGAAACATGCGAAAATTAGCTATTTTAAATGCTTGAATTTTTACAGTAGCAGCAGTGGGTTTTTCTTGCAAAAAAAGTCTCCGTTGATTTTATTTTATTTTATTTTTTTACACCTGCACATTTGCAATGATGGGCTCGCCCATGGGAGTAGACCATGCAAATTTTCCACCAATTGCATGGCCACTTGGCCAGGTTGACCACAGAGACTTCTGGGATGTGCCAATCGGGCATAAACAGCCCACTAATCGTAGCCCAAACCCAAACCCTAAGCCTAAGCCTAACCCATACGCCAGTACACTGTCCTTCTAAGTGGGTCAGAGAGGCACCCAGAGGTGCACCCCAATACTCACCCTAACCTCACCTGTAACTAGCCTAACCCTACCCTTGCGCTAACCCGTCTTAACCCTAAGCCAGATCTACTTGCATTGCACTACATGCAAGTACGTGAGACACAGCGGGTGCAAAGAGTCTGCCAGTCCGTCACTTGTGGCTCTGGCTGACTCCTGCAGCTCCCTCCAGGAGCCCGCTACCCCCCAAACCAGTACTAATGACAACGAAAAAACGAAAAAACGAACCGACTAATTTTTGCGAATTTTCGCGAAAAACGGAACCGAGCCGAAACGGAACCGGCCCGACTAATGACAACTCAAAAAAATTTTTTTTCAAGTCGTGCCCATCTCTACTTAGAAGTCATGATGTGTGTATGGAGAATGTGTGCAGGAATGTAATATAAAGACATATATATATTTGGTTTTTTTAATGGATCCTAATTTAAAAAATAAAGCATTTAAAAACAGTCATGTGGTGCAACCCTTTGCTCAGTGAGGACATGGAAAGAGGATTCAACCCCAGGGTCCCTAACAGATGGAAATCCAGCCTTTGCATAAATCTCCACTGTGATGCTTGCAGTCTTCCCAGGTAGTCTGATGCTATTGCCAAACAAATCAGTTGTCAAATGTTAATTACTCGTAATATACATATCCAAAATCTGTTTCCCTGAAATCATCTTGGTATAGTCTTGCTCTCTGAAGCAACAGAAAGCAAATTGCCTTCATTGTCTATGTGACAGACTTTTAGAAGTCTGGCTGGATAGCTCCGTGGTTTAGGTATCTGGCTGCAGACCCAGAGGTTGGGAGTTTTCCCCACTTTTCCTCCTGTAAGTACAGCCAGCCTTGTGTGGCCATGGGCAAGCTGTGCAGGTCCTGGGGTGACCCCAGAAGAAGGAAATGGTAAACCACTACTGAGTACACTCTACCTGGAATACCCTGAAAAGGCGCACTATTATAATTGACTTGATTCATCATCATCATCCTCATCATCATCATCATCATCATCATGTTTGCATCAATCTTTTCTTCTCTAGTTTGCTCTTTCCAACTGTTCTTTTCGGGGGCCTTTTTCTTAGCCCAGGCATGTCCATTCTTTGGCCCTCCTGATGTTTTGGACCACAATTCCCAGATTTCTAAGCTTAGATTGCCAATGGCAAAGGACTATGGAAGTTGTGGTCCAAAACATCTGGAGGGCCGAAGTTTGGACATGGCTGTCTTAGCCGTGTCAAGATTCAGGTCACCCATCTCTTGACATGTTCCATTTTCAGTTGCAACACCCAGAACTGAATGTTGCACTCTAGATACAGCCAGATCAGCACAGACATATGTCCAACCTGGAACTGTTCCCAAAAAATTAGAGGTTCAGTTGTAGAATGAAATGAATGCTCCATCTTAGCTACTGAGGGAGAAAAAAGATGTTTCCTGACATGAAATAAATAGCAAACAACAGCACCAAAGGTTTTTGGCAGAAATATTTATAGTTCAGCTGTGCCTTATACTATCTGAGATAATGCACTGAACGAATACGTTTTAATTCTTCATAGACGAATCATCAAGGTCAATACAAATGTGAAGTCATTTATTATCTACACAAAAGAATTACATCTGATCCCTTCCACATCACAGGAACATTATGAGGTATAATTAACTAATGTATCTAAAATGCATTGCAGCTGTAAACCACTGTGAATATAAGCCCACAGTATTCCTGTCCTGTTCAGAACTTGACAGATTCGGTTAATAAAAGCAACCAAGCATGGTTTACAATAATGAGCAGACATGTTGGCATGGTTTTCTTTTACAGGACTGCAAGAATCATATAAATGTATTGTTTGGAGACTGTTGCCCTTTTTATTATTAAGACTGCCTGATGGAAATATTGTTCATGTTAAAAGGAATAATAACTCAGCGGCTGTGGAACTGGAAGTGGGAGTTTGATTCCCTTTGTGAATCCTTGCCATGAGCTGGACTTGAGAATCCACAGTGTCCCTTCCAGCCTTGGGGTTGCATAATACTGTGTAATAAATTAGTATGGTTTTAGAAATTAAATTGGTGGGTCAAACCACACATTTTCAGGTGGTTTGCCTTTGAGTGGATCTACCCAATGCACCTGATTTTTTGGGGGGGGGGGGGGGGAGGTTTGGGTTTTTTAAAATGTCTTGAAGCTGCCAAGGCACCCTCAGTAGCTCAAAGACATGCCAAAGGACCTGCATTTTCTCCCCCCAACAAGCTCAATCGGGGGGTGGGGGTGGGTGTTTTTAAAATGTCTTGGAGCCACCGAGGCAGCCTTGTTAAAGGACCCATGCCTTTCCCCCAAAAGTGCCTGATCATGGGTGGGGGAGTAATGGGTTTTTTAAAGCAGTTTCCCATAGGAATGCATTGGGCAATGCATTCCTATGGGAAACCTAATGAAAAACAACACGGAACGAACAAAATTTTTCAGTTCAATTCAGTTCATTTTTATTTAAAACTCATTTTGTGTTTCATTCTGAAATGAAATGAAAAACAAAAAATGAAACAAAATATCATTTTGTGCCCATCTCTACTTATAATCTTGTGTGATTACATTGACACTATGTTTTCAATGTTAGTTTCCATCACTCATAACTTTACATGGAATTTTACTTTCTTTTTAACTGCTCAGGTCCTCTTGTAGCTTTAATGCAGGCATGTCCAAAGTCAGGCCTGGGGGCCAAATGCAGCCCATTTTCCAATTTTGTGCAGCCCACAGCATCTTCTCCCTGCCAGCTGAGCCCATCACACATCCCTGACAGCTGGCCCCTCCCCATAGCGGATGGAGATGTCAGCTTGCAGTTTTATGGCTTGCCTGCCCTCCTTGCCTCCATCTGTTCCTGCTCCCCCAAGCCAACTGCCCAGCCTACCTGCCCTGGCTCTGTTGTTGCAGCGTCCTCCCTGCCTCCTTGCATGTCCTAGAGGCTTGTGAAAAGTGCAGGGGGGGCATTTGTGGCTGAATGGTTGGCCCCCACACATTTTCACCTCACGACATCTGTTCCTCCTTGAAATTTTTTTGGACACCCCTACTTTAATGTAATGTTGTCTCTTAATGCTGTATGATGTTCCTCACTTCCCTGTTCTCAATACTTGAAAATGTCTTAATTGTACTGAACTGGATATTATCCCTCACTACCGTAAGCCACCTTGGGTCCTTTTCCAAGGAGAAAGGTGGGGATAAACTACTCTAAAATAAATAATATAATAAATAAATTTGCCTGTGATGTTAACACAGATATGGCAAGCCTACCTCAAGTTGGGTGTCACACACCCAATTCTTCAGTCAGTTGCCTCAGCACAACTGCTCATAAATATGGAAATACAACAGGTTTGCACTGGGTCTGTTAGTGAAATGGAAACTAGTGAAGAGAGCCAATAAAGGATAAAAGTGATTTGACATGGGCAGTGTAGCAGGCAAATCCAGCAAAACCTATAGACAATAATTCCAACCAACCTGAGCACTTTTACAAACACTCTGTTTCTCTGCTCAAAAAATGATCCCTTGAAAACACTGTGGGCTTACACAAGAGACTTAACGCATGTCAATAGACTGCCACTGTTCCCAGTATGCTTCACAATGAGCGAAAAATGTTATCCATCTTTTCAGAAATATTTTAGGTCCACATAGTCATAAACGGCTGAGATTCTGAATGACTCTGTTTGAAAAGTGAAGGTGATGAATAACAAACGCTAACAAGCTGGGTTTGAATGGCTTGTGTGACGCTGCTGCAGCTCTTTTATCTGCATGCTACAGACAAGTCTGCCATCCATAAATAAGCCTTTTGTTTGATAAAGCCTTCTGTGAGGTAGAGAGAGCTGTGTAGTTCACCC
This sequence comes from Phrynocephalus guinanensis, assembly GCA_037367245.1. Lineage (NCBI taxonomy): Eukaryota > Metazoa > Chordata > Lepidosauria > Squamata > Agamidae > Phrynocephalus > Phrynocephalus guinanensis. The sequence goes on along the minus strand of CM074735.1, from coordinate 54,549,491 downwards.
CACTGCATATTGCTTCTTCTAATTGAAAGCAAGTCTTTGCAAATGAGTTTCTCCACATTTCAGCATTTTGCTTACATCAGTCTCAGCTTCAGATCGCATACCAACCACCATGAATCTCCTGCTGATAGAGATCTTCCATTCTAGCGCTGACATCTTTGTTATATTTGTGTTGTTGTCGGACATAAAATGTTATTGGTTTGGTTTGCCTTTTGAATTACCTTTGTTTCCTTCCTTTGTTGACTATGAATAGTCTCTCTGCCTTTCCCCTCCATTTTTTTCTCTTGGCAGCAGGACGTGAATTTTCAATATTTTGATACAGAGCCTTTTTACCAAACATCACATTCCCAGATCATCCATGTGAGTTCAGTTTCAGGACATTGTGCTGGCAAAGCAAATCAGAGTTCTATATTGAAATTCTAGTAATGAGGGAAGCCCAGACAAAATATTTTAATTTTGAAATTGGGTTTTTGATCTGCAGCAAATTTGGCACAGTCGAAGCAGATGATCAGCTCTTGTTCTGTGCCATATTTAAGACAGTTTGAGTAAAGCTTTTTCATGCTATGAATGTTTAAAAGTAAAATTGTTTTACCCCTGTTCAGAAATAGGTGACATTAAATATCTCCAAATTTAGAATAGTTCATATAAATTGAAAAGACAAAACTTGTTTATCTTAAAAATAATGTTTTTCGCCACCCATATTCTTTAATTTGGAAAGAATCAGTCTGCAAAAAAGACCTTTCAAAAGGGAGAAAGAGTGATTTCTTAACACACTGTGCATTCAAAAATATTTTAAAAATATTTTAATTTTGAAATTGGGTTTTTGATCTGCAGCAAATTTGGCACAGTCGAAGCAGATGATCAGCTCTTGTTCTGTGCCATATTTAAATCAGCTCAAATGAAACAAAACAAAATGGAAAGAAACAAAACAAAAAATGAAATGAAATGCCATTTTTGCATTTTGTGCCCATCTCTATTCATTACATTACAAAATGGTAGTGTGTGCTTTGTCATGAAATGAAACTCCATTTTTCCTCTAGGAACAAAACGATCCATCCCAAAGGAACCAAAATGGCAGGGGAGCTTCCTCAAGCTCCTCCCTGTAGGCCCCCAACATTTGGAGAGGTTTGGGGCTCAGGGGGCTGAGTTATTAAGCTCCAAATGGGGTGCCCCTGGGAAAAACCATTCTAATTGTGGGATTCTGAAGTCAAGCTGCTAATCACTTGCCTTTGGGGGGGGGAGTTATTGCGGTTTCCTAATTCAATTGCAATGATTTTTTTCCCTTGAGGTGCTCCATTTGGAGTTTAATAACTCGGTCCCATGAATCCCAAAGCTCTCCAAATTTCAGGGACTAATAGGGAATAGCTTGAGAAATCTCCTCTTCCCTGTTGGTGCCTCTGAAATGGATTGCTTTGTTACTAGAGGGAAAAAATGGAGTTTCATTTCATGACAAAGCACATCCTACCATTTTGTTATGTAACAAATAGAGATGCGCACAAAAATGCAAAATAGCATTTCATTACATTTTTTGTTTTGCTTCTTTCCATTTTGTTTTGTTTGGTTTGAAATGATTATTTTTTAAAAAGATTTTTTTGTTTTGTGTCAATTTTGTTTTTTATTTATTTTTCTGTTTTTGACACTGTTGGGGCCCTGCCAGCTGTTTGGTGCTAGGACCCCTAGGACCCAGGGGAGCATAGTGTTTCATTTCATTTCATTATGTTTTGTGACAAAACTACTTTAACATTTGTTGGTAACAAAATGAAATGAAACTACTAAAGAAACAAAATGAAACTAAATTAAAGACTATATTTCAATTTTGTGCCCATCTGTAGCATGACAAGGGTTAACCTTCAGATTGCTCATGTTTGCTCTAATGAAGGTTCAAGTTTGACTTGACTGAGCTCACACTCTCCTGGTTGTCTATGGCATGTCTAAGACTTTCCTCCTATAACACATTTCAAATAAGTTGGGTTTTGTAGTAGTAGTAGTAGTAGTAGTAGTAGTAGTAGTAGTAGTAGTAGTAGTAGTAGTAGTAGTAGTAGTAGTATTTCAAAAAGGGAGCAACATTGTTTGGAAAACATGGATGCATATATATTTTTTCTTTTTCAGGTTGCTTAGCCCAAGGGCAGGATTTGAAAATCGGACAATAATTTTCAGGTCTGCATTCTGCAGAGTGGACAAGATAACATTAGTTTACCTGGGAGGTTAAAGTATGTTTCTCCATTACATGTGCTGCACTTAGTGACATCTTTGCTTCACAATTTTATTAAGTCCTAGAAATTCCTTCACAATATTTTGACATTGAGGGACTACAGCTACTTCTGAGCTTCAGTCCTCTCCCAGCTGCCATAGTAAAGATCATGTGCACATCTTCTGAGGTCTTGTAAAACTGAATAATTCTACTTGAGGGAAGTTTCTGTTGTAATTTTTATGTAGCATATGTACACTTGTTCTTCATTTTTAAAAAGACATTAAATACAATCCTTGGAGAGCCCCCTTCTGTTTTATACATGTTGGGTATTGTGCTTCTGTACCTATAATTCAGAAAGTCAGGAAATGGCCCAGTATTGCTGCACAATATCAAGTCTTCATTGCCAGCAGTAAAAAGGTTGCCACCTTTACATAGCAAAGGGAAGCTTGAATGTTGACAACACCAATGGCATCAGTGAAGATGGTCTACAGCAGGGCTATCCAACGTTGAACAGGCCAAGATCTACTTTTTACAGACAGAAGTGCTTGAGGGCTACTACACTAAAACCTCTACTTATGAATTTTATCTGTTCCGAGCATATGCTCATAAGTAAAAAATAATAATTGTAAATAGAGCAGCCTGCCCTGCTCAGCTGAGACAGTGGGCTGGCAGACCCAGAGCTTTGCTGGGGCAGTGGTGGCCCTTGGGTTGGAGGAGGTAGAGGTGGAGAACTTATCCCCTCACACTTTTTTATTGATGGCTGGTGGGCTACTTTTGAACCCTTCACGGGCTGCTGGTAGCCCACGGTCTACCTGTTGGGCAGGCCTGGCCTACAGGATAACCTCTGTTCTCACTATGATACACACTTCTTGAAAAACAGCCATGCTAGATATAAATATTTTAAATACATTTTAAAAAATACAACACTTGTTTTCCTAGGTGGAAGTCATATTAAACGTAGCCGGGATTACGTCTCAATAGACATACAGTAATACCTTGGTTTAAGAATGACTTGTTTTAACAGCATTTTGCAAGACAGGCAAACATTTCTAAATTTTGCCTTGATCAATAAGCAATGTCTTGATATACAAGCCCTGGAGCAGGTCACATTATTACAAGTGAGCCTCCCTCCCTTCCCCTTCTGGATTGTGGATGATTGTCTGGAACGTTTCATCTCAGGAATAGAGATGGGCACGACCAGAAATTTTTTTCTCGAGTTGTCGTTTTTCGGGACGGGTCCGTTTCGGGTTGTTTCCGTTTTTCGTGAAAATTTTTAAAAATTTGTCGTTTCGTCATGTCGTTTGTCATTTGTCGTTACCGCCAACGCGATTTCGCGCAATTTGACATCCCAGTGAGTGGCGTCCCGGCGGCGCTAGGTGTTTTTGCACCCTAGGCGGCAGGCGGAGTGGCGGGGGGGGCATGGGCGGGCGGCGGCAGTGGCAGGGGGGAGGGGAGGGCGCACGGGTGCGCAGGCAGTGGGCGCGGGTCCCGCAATGACCCAGAGCAGGTGGAAAACACTTTAAACTGACTTGCTGCACAAGACTGCATCAAATAAAGCAATTGCAATTTTTGCAAACAAAGTGGGCAGTGCACCCACAGCAGAGCTGCAGGCAGGGTATGAAAGGACCTTGGCTTGCCACCAAGCAAATGAAATTTTTAAAATAAATCCACACCTCCCCTCCCACTCAAACCTCCCCTCCTTTGAAGCACTATCAGAAAAGAAATCCTAACAAACTGCAGGAGAATAAAAAAGAATAAACTGTGTTGCTATTCCCCACAGCAGACAGAGAATGAAAGGAATTATTATTATTTCCTAAAAATTCAATTGAATCAATTCCCTCCCTGCCTGCCTAACTGAAATCTAAAGGCTTCGCGAAATCGAAACTAGTCTAGCACAGCAGCCAGCTACACACAGCCCTCTCCCACCCACATCCAAGCCCGGACTGCGACTCTTCTGGGAGTGCCTCGCCTTTTTATGCCCTCTTGCACATCCAGAAGTGTCAGTCAAAACCTGGCCATGCGATTGGTAGAATGGGTCCAAAAATTTGCATGGTCCCATCCCATGGCCAGCCCATCATTGTGCAGGTGTAAAAAAATAAAAATAAAAATAAAAATAAAATAAAATCACTGCGACCTTTTACTGCTATAAAAAACCCACTGCTGCTACTGTAAAAATTCAAGCATTTAAAATAGCTAATTTTCGCATGTTTCTGTGGTGCTTTGGTGGTTTTTTGGACCACGATTTCAAAAAAAATATTGCGGACACCATTTTGGATCCCCCCGCACCGCATGGCAAATGGAGACGCTGAGGATGCCCCCTCCCAGCCTGGTACCAGCAGCCCAGGACAGGAGGGGGGGAGGCTGCCCCCCCCCCAGAAACCACCCCTCTGGTAGGTGCCCTCAGGCAGGCATATTTTCGCCTGCTTTTTTGGCCGGGAATCGGGTTTTTTTAATTTTTAAAACTTTTTTTCTGTGCCGCTTGGCATCGCACGATCGCCGTGCGATGCCAGGAACGACAACGACAAATCAGACCCAATTTTTCTTTTTTCGGTTCGAGTTCGAGTTCTGACAGCTTAATTGTCGTTACCGTTTCCGTTACGTAACGGAAACGATATCTGAAAACGGAAACGACAATTTCGCCAAGTCGTGCCCATGTCTACTCAGGAAGACTCCAAAGGAGAGGGTGTAGATGTCTCCCTTGCACCAGCCAGGAATGTTTTCAAAGGGGAGTGGAGGTTAGGGTTTTATTTTTCTTTATGGTTATATTTTAATTGTTTTCAACATACTTTCTTATTTTTTCAAACCATTTCTAGCCATGGGATAGCTGGTCAAGTGTATATAGGGTTATAAATTGCACTTTATTACTATCACATTAAAAATACTGAGTAAAATCCAGTTGTTAATCCCAAGTAGAACAGATTCCACAGACAGGTACCTAAACCACAGTGTGGATGTGGACTACTAGCCAACTTATTTTGTGAGTTTTGGCATTTTGTGTGTACAGTATGTGGTCTATAGGACCTCAGAACAAATCATCTAAGTTTCCATTAGTTCTTATGTGGAAATTTGCTTTTATATAAGAGTGTTTTGGTTTACAAGCATGTTTCCAGAATGAATTATGCTTGTAAACTGAGGTATTACTGTATACAGGATACACAAAGCTACACTCTAACTTTTCACTTACCACACCTGATCTATTAGAAGCACAGAAAGCCATGTGATAGAAATTTCATAAGTATTTCTAGCAGAAACTTATTTTATCTTTAAAAAAAGTTTATTGTAGTGTAAAGCTTTGTGCCTTTAAAATGTCCAGCATCCAGGCAGGCCAGCTTATATTGAAGCTGAACAGAGATAAGTCAAAGTATTTTTTGTCAATGATAGCATATTTGGAAATTGTGATGGGTTTTCTGCATGGCAGGGGGTTGGACTGGATGGCCCTTGAGGTCTCTTCCAACTCTATGATTCTATGAAATGAAATCTTGTTTCAGTAATACACAAGTAGCAAACCACAAAAGTGAATGATAGATTAGAAAGAAACCCTTCAAGATATTAAAGGGAAAAAATCTATTGCTGATATTATTATTAGCTAAATTGCAGACAGATAATTAATTGCAGTTTTGGGTTGCAGCTGTCATATAGTTCTTTAAACATTGCTTATACCATTATTCTTTAAGATTAATTATACAGGGGGAAAAGAATGGAAGGATATGCAGAAGAACTATGAAACAGAAAATTATTGTATTGTATATATGGTAGGAAGGTCCTATTTTAATCACACCTTGGAGAAAAGATATTTAAAACTCTATATTGTATTGTAGAGATGGGGAAACTCTTTCTAAAGGTGAAGCATACTATTACACAGGAAAAAAGATTCACATGAGAAACATTAGGGAGTGATCCACATGGAGGGAAAGAGAGAGAGAGGCAGTGGACAAGGGAGGAGGAATTCCCACTAGGAGCAGCAAAATATGAAAAAGAAAATGGCTAAGAATGTGTACATGTGTGCAGGCGCCTACACAAGGGTTCTACAATTGTCAGAAATACAGCATATACCAGATTTTTCACTCTATAATACATAAGACACACCGAGTTTTGAGAGGAGGGAAAGAAGAAAAAATATTTAGCCTAAAGTTTCATGGTGAGGGAATCCTGGCTGCAAAAGGGGAGGGCAGAGGCTCATGGAAGATACCTCCTTGCAAACGATGTGATTTTTGACTGGGGAATACTTGCTGCAGAAAGGAAGGGATGGGGAGAGGCTCCCTGGAGGAAGCCTCTTTACAAAGGAGGTGATTGGGACTGTGGAATCCAAGCTGCAAAAGGGGAGGGTTACAAAAGCAAAGTGTTCTGCTTATATACCGCCCCATACTACTACAAGTAGTCTCTGGGCGGTTTACAATTTTAATTACAGAGTGCAGGCTACACATTGCCCCCCCCAGCAAGCTGGGTACTCATTTTACCGACCTCGGAAGGATGGAAGGCTGAGTGAACCTTGAGCCTGCTACCGGGGATTGAACCCAGGTCGTGAGCACAGTTTTACTTGCAGTACAGGCATTTAACCACTGTGCCACGAGGTGATTGGAACTGTGGAATCCAAGCTGCAAAAGGAGAGGGTTGCAAATGAGGTGATTGGGACTGAGGGATCCAGGTTGCAGAAAGGGAGGGCAGGGGCTCCATGTAAGCCTCTTTGCAAATGAGGTGATTGGGACTGGGGAATCCAGGCTGCAACTGGGGATGGCAGAGGCTCCGTGGAAGCCTCTTTGTAAATCAGGTGATTAGTACAGTGGAATCCAGGCTGAAGCAGGGCACAGGAGAGGCTCCATGAAGGTAACTTCTCTCTAAATGAAAATGTATGATATATATGTAGCAGGGACTACTGTATTCACTCTATAAGACACACAGACATTTCCCCTCACTTTAGAGGGAGAAGTGCATCTTATAGAGCAAAAATACAGTATTTTCTGAGCATATGAAGTGTACTTCCTTCTACTTCTTTACCCACCACCTCACTTAAAAAGTGAGGGGTAAAAGTTTGGCTGCCACATTGCGCCTTGGGTCCTTTCTGAGGAGGAAGATGGAGTAAACCTATTTTAAATAAATAAACTTTTAGTTTTGTGTGTTTTACCAAGGAGAAAGAAGAAGGGAGGAGAAGGATCTCCAGGATCTGAATACTACTTGATTTTCCTCTTCTTAAGGTGGGGAAAGTTCAGAAGCAAAAGTTGTGCCTCTGAGTCTATCTGAAATGCTTTCTTCATATTATTTGCAGACCATCAGTACATGTAAAGATATTTCACCCCCCTTTTTTCCTTTCCCCCAAGAATAAAGTGTGGGGAGGGGGAGAGAGAGAAAAGAGTTGAGACACTTTCTGATAAGCTTGTGGTGCACAATTTCTGTTGCCTTGGCCACTGGTTTGTTGCTTCAATATGAAGAGGCATTGCCATATGGGTTCCTAAATGCATGCACATAGGATATTTGTACGAAAGGGCCTCGAGTAAAGATGTGAGGAGTAGAATGAGGTGACTAGAGAGAATCATAAAAGAAACCTTGAGGATGAAGGTGAAAGAACAAAACATTGCTCTTAGAGAACTGAGATGTCCTCTGAAGAGAGTCCCAAATGGGAATTCCATATCTATTCTGATTTCTGAAATGCATTTATTTTTTATGTTAGCATCCATCGTGTATACACGCACATATGTGAGTGCTCTCTCTCTGTGGCTTACACACACACACACACACACACACACACACACACACACACACACCAGCAGAAGCAATACTGAAGTTAGGAAATGAATTGTGGATTTAGCATTGCTTGCTTCTGTCTCAGCACCAATTAACAATTTCCCTTGTTGTGCTACATTAAAATTTAAATTAAAATCTAAATGAAGTGCACAATATGGCATGGAATGCACCACATTCCAAGTACATTGCATACCATTTGATATGCAAGTTTGTCTTTCTTCTGTTTTTTTTTTTTTTTTTGGCAAAAATCAAAATCTAGCAGGCAATTTCTTGAACAGATGGAAAACTCCAGAGCGACTGCACACATTTTGGTCTTGCAGTCTTTTTAAACTATGGCTATTTCAAAATACAAAAGTCTTCAAGTTTATTCAACTTTGCTTCATTGCTTCCATCCCAACTTCTGCCTTCTGAATTTGATAAACAGAATTTATGCAAAATGAAATCATCACTTTACATTTTATCAGAGAGTTGCAGATATAAACATTAGGAAGACAGCATTAGGAAAACACTTTAAATCACTCATTATTTTAAAGCCTGAACAAACAACCCACCAAGACATTTGCCTGTTTTTTTCCTTCACAATATACTGATTTGTTCTTATCATCTTCTCCTCTTTGTTCATCTCCACAACCACACAGAAATGAAAATGTATCTGGCTTGACATTAGAGGTTCATTTAGAGACTAATTTTAATGAGTGCTTCCAAATATTACATGCATTCAGGTTTAAATTGGTTATGTGTTTAATATTCCTGAAAATAGCAAAAGATGGCAAATTTCTGAGTCTGGTATTTCACACATGAAATAAACAGCCTGTGCCATAGTCTCAGAATGATAAGTTAATTACCATAAGTCACTCTGTTTTTACTCTGGATATATATCTGGAAATATTAGTAAATTTGACTAAAAGCAACTTCAAAAGTAGAAATGAAAATGAAAAATAGTGAATTAAAGAAATATTAGAAGTCATGGAAGAGAGAGAAAAATTGGGAAAATGGCAATATCAAATATAGAGAATTGCACATGGACATTTTCGGGGGGGGGTGGGGATAAAAGAAACCAAAGAAAAATGGTGCTACAAACAGTATACAAAACAGAAATTACACAAAAATTACAGCTCATTTACGATGCATGAAAAGATCAAGAAGATAGCAGGCATATTTTTTAAAAATAATGTCCATTATTCATACATAGTGCTAATTCTCTTGATGTCAAGAGTAAAGGTATAGGTTAGAATCCTACTGGGTTTCTTCTATATTTGGAAGGAAACCTGCAAAAGTTGTAATGGCCTAGTGAGGCTAACTAACAAAGTCAAAGATGATCTGACAATAGGCATAGCACTAATGAAAAGGAGTGTGCATCTCAATTATTTATTCAGTGTGTACTAGAGCAGCATTTACTTATTCTAATGGCTGAAACCTGTCAAGGGAAAAACTAGCAGTGTGCAGCAGAAAATACAGTATCAATGACTGACAGCTTATTCATCTGTCAATTTGTTTTAATATTGCCATTGATTTTATATTGCAATCCTATACTTGAGGCTGCAGTTCTGTGTCCCATGTGTCATAGGAAATAGTTGATTTCTCCACTGTTATCATTGGGTGCACAAGCCTCTGTTGCAATTTCTGCTCCACCCTCAGAGCAATTATAGAATCAAACAGAGATCCCGAGCCTTTAGAAAAGTCTTCAGGATATTATTACTACTGCATCTGCATGCAAAAGATTTTTGCACTGAAATATCATTGTGGCTTGGGAAACAATAAAGAAACAAGGGGCCAAGCAATGTAGTCTAATTATTTTATTTCCACTCAGAATCAGCAATGACTGTCTAGATTAAGGCAAGATCCACAGATCTAATTCAGAAACCAGTTTCTGAAAATGTCTAGCTTGGTTTCTGGGGAAAACATCCAGGCTGAAGTGGGAGGCAGGAGACAAGGGGAAAAGGTGTGCAATGTCTGAGTGCTAAACAATGAAGATTGTTTAGCATGTTACCAATGTTATTTGCATAACCTCCTCCTAGTGAGTTCACTAGTGAGCAATTTGCAGCCTATTTTAGATCCAAAATTGAGGCCATCCACTCCGATCTGGACTCCGGTTCCACTAATCCCTCCTCTCTTATCCTGGGGTCCTCACCTCCTTGGTCTCCTCAACTGGTCAAGTTTGGGCCGGTGTTATCAGTGGAGGCCTCCAGGGATATGGCTTATTGCCGGCCGGTGGCTTCCCCTTTCGACCCTTGCCCAGCTTGGCTCATTAAATCGGCCAGAGGGAGCATGCCAGAGTGGGCTTCTTCTACCGCCACCACTTTCTTCTGGGAAGGAATTTTTCCTTCTCGTCTGATGGAGACAGTGGAGAATCCCACCTTGGCGTCGGACGATTTGGCCAACTATCGCCCGATCACCATTGTTCCCTTCCTGGGCAAGGTTGTTGATTGGGTGGCCGCCGTCCAGCTTCAGTCGTATGTGGAGGAAAATCATATCCTGGATCCATTCCTGTCTGGGTTCAGGCCACTTCATGGGACCGAGACTGCTCTGGTCACTCTGCAGGATGACCTCCTCAGGGAGGCTGACAGGGGGTGTTCCACCCTGTTGGTCCTCCTTGATCTCTCAATGGCCTTTGATACCGTTAACCACGGTATCCTGCTGGATCGGCTTGCCAAGGCGGGAATCGGGGGCTCAGCGCTCTACTGGCTCCGATCCTTTCTCAAAGGCCAGTCCCAGCGGGTTCAGCTGGGGGATGAGTTGTCGGCTCCGTGGATGCTCCCTTGTAAGGTGCCCCAGGTGTCTGCAATCTCCCCCATGCTGTTCAACATCTATATGAGGCCGCTGGCTGAGGTAATCAGGAGATTTAGAGTTCACTGTCATCAGTACACTGATGATACGCAGCTCTATCTTTCCTTTTCTACCTCTGCAGTGGAGGCAGTACATTCCCTTGATTTGTGCCTGGAGGCGGTCTTGGAATGGACCAGGACCAACAGGCTCAAATTGAACCCAGGGAAGACCGAGGTTTGTTCTTCAGCCTACGGACAGGGCCAGGAATCTGGGTGTGGTCTTGGACTCAGCCCTCTCCCTGGAAGCCCAGGTGATGGCTGTCTCCAGGGCTGCTTTTTTCCACCTCCGCAGGATCACCCAGATCCGCCCGTACCTCGATGAGTCCTCCCTGAGGACAGTTGTGCAGGCCCTCGTGATCTCAACGATCGATTACTGCAACACACTTTACGTGGGGTTGCCCTTGACCCTTGTCCGGAGACTCCAATGGGTGCAGAATGCGGCAGATACAACCACATCACCCCAGGTCTGGCACGCCTGCATTGGCTGCCCATGGCTCTCCAGATAAGGTTCAAGGTCTTGGTCTTGGTTTTTAAAACCCTCCATGGTTTAGGTCCTGAATACCCATCGGAGCGTGTCTCCCAGAGGTCAACTGAGGCCAGGCCCACTTGAGTGTCACAGGTGCATTCACTCAGGGTGGCCACTCGCAGGGAGGCACGGATATCATCTATGTGCAACCACACCTTCTCTGTGGTGGGCCCATCGTTGTGGAACCACCTCCTGAGTGAGCTGTGCCTTGCACAGTCCCTACCCGTCTTCAAAAAGGCTCTGAAAACCATGCTGTTTAGGGAGGCATACGGCGACCTTTAATTCAATTTAATTTATTTAATTTATTGTAATTTTATTTGCTTTAGTGTTTTCTTCTTCTCCCCTCACCCCTTGATTCCTCTTGCCTGTGGGTTTTCTCCATTTTTTGTTTATATTGCTGTTTTTAACTATTTGTAAACTGCCCAGAGTTCCTGTTGGAAGATGGGTGGTACAGAAATAAAACAAACAAACAAATAAATAAATAATAACCTAACACAGCTAATTTCAGCAAATTGATGAAGTGCTGGGATGCATTTCAATTGTTGGCATGATCACATGCTTGATTTTGCCACCAAGAAGCACCCCAGCACCTTTTCAATTGCCTACAATTAGCTGTGGTAAGTTAAACAAACTTTTGTGAATGCTGTGGTAGGTAATGTCCTAAAGCAATAAGAGCATATACTAATCATATCTGCCAACAGCAATATCCAAGGACAATATTTTCAAAAGCAATACAGTGGGATTTAAGTGCAATTAACTTCATGTGGTTCTAGTCACCCTTCTCAACAGGTGCACAGCGATGAGGCAAACACAGGAAAGAGGGGGCTGAAAAAAATTCTTGTAAAATTCTAATTAGAGATGGGGATGGATTAAAAACAAATTTCAAAATTCATTCAAACATCACTAATTTGTCAATTTGTATTCACACGTGTTGAGAAGCACAACAAATATTAATTTATGAATTTTAGCAATTTTTATTTGTCAATTCATTTGTCTATGCAATGGTTCCCAAGGCACTAAATTTGCATGGAAAGGCACTAAATTTGCATGGAAACATGAAAGGCACTAAATTTGCATGGAAGCTTCCACTGAGTGTTATCTAAAATCCTGCCATGTTTGGGGAGATTGGTCATCTGATGACCAAGTTATGCACCCCCAAAGAGATCCCCCCCCCAAGAAAGTTTTACTCAGGTACCTACAAACACAAACTTGAGGAGATGCTTCCTATAACACTCCTTTACAATCCCTCCGAGTTTGGTGAATGCTGGGTTTCCCCACACTAGTTGCACAAGGGCATTTTCTTGGGGGGGGGGACTTTTGTTCAACTCAGTTGTCTGAAATCCAGTCTTCACTATATTTGGCAGGATTATAGAGGAAAGTCATGGGGAGGGCTTCTCTGCAAATTTGGTGTCTCTATGTGTCTTGGGGGCCATTGTATAGGGGTTTAAATTTAAAAAAATGAATTTACATATTTATTTGTTTCTTCTTCAGAAAAATATCATGTGTTCATTTTTTATGAGTCATTGACTTTGATGATTCATCAGTTGAAATTAATCACATTTTTCTGACTATCTCTAATTCTAATTTATTAGGGGGTAGCACTTGGTACTGGGATCAAAATTCAATACTTTTTAAAGTTGACTTTCTAAACGTTTTACCATCTATAGAGAATGATAGAATTGGAAAGGGACTGTGAAGACTGAAGAACTGGAAGGCAATCAAGAAGTATTCAGATGAATTTTGTACACAATTGTGGTGCAGTTTAGTAACTTCTACATCCTAAAACAGCCTCCTTTCCTATTCATTGTCCTTTTACTTACCTCAGTTCTCAGTCTTTTTGTTCATTCAGCATGATTGGGAAATATTAGCCTCTTACATAGGACATCATTTGAGGGTTACTAAAGGAACCAAAACACTGTGCTGGAGTTAATGATCATGCTGGTGGTGCTGGTGGTAACGTACTTGAGTTCTGTCTTAACATTCCTCATGAGAGTAGCTAATGAATAATGTTAAAAACATAGCTAAAAGCACCATTTACAAAAACAGTAAAGCCCTCCATCACCACAGTTTTCTGTTAAAAATGCAGTAAAAACAAATGAGATAATTTATTTTTATATTTCATTTTTTGAGTATTTTTACCCCGCCTTTCTCCTTGGAAAAAGGACCCAAGGTGGATTATAGTAAGGAGAGACGATACTGTATACAACCCATTACAATTAAGACACATTCAGTTTGAGAAACAGGGAATTGAGCAGTCTTACAGCATTAGAAGGCAACATTAAAATTAACAATTGATAGTTTGTTGTCATAAACACAAAGACTACATATGGTAGATTTATATAAAGACACAGTAGGTAGTCCAGCACTCAGGGAAAGCTTGTCTGAAGAGAAAGCCCTTTGTCTGTTTCTGGAAAGACCACAGAGATGGGGCAGTCCTGGCTTCTAGTGGGAAGGAGTTCCAGAGTCTAGGCACAGCAGCAGATAAGGCCCTTTATTGTGTTACCATAAGATGTACCTGTGAGGGTGGTGGGAAGGAGAGAAAGGCCTCTCCTGATGACCTTAGCAGCCCAGCCGGTTCAAGCAGGTGTCAAAAAACCAGCTGATGTTTTGCTTGTTTTCTGAACATCTGGACAAGTGTACAGAAGGAGTGAGGAGGAATCCTTTCTTTGTAGACTCTTCTGCACTCAGCAGATTTGATGGTTTTCATGATCCATAATAACTGTATCTCTCTAGATGGATCATATCTGTCGGCAAGATTTCTCCAAAATGAAATCAATTGCAGGCATATTTGCAAGCCCCAGAAGTGGTTGTTGTTATTGTTAGAAACAAACAAACAAATACACACACACACACACACACACACACACACACACACACACACACACACACAGAGAGAGAGAGAGAGAGAGAGAGAGAGAGAGAGAGAGAGAGAGAGAGAGAGAGATATGAATGTTACAAGCTAGTAGCCTGTGGTAAAACATCCTCTTATTCTGGCATCATACTGTATTTTTCTGTGTATATGACACTATTTTGTTCTAAAATATGACACTAAAAATTAAGGGGTGTAGTATTCACAAAAGTAAGCCTTTTCCAAGGGATTGGAGTGGGTGGAGAAGAACCCAAACTGACCTTACTGTTTTGCTTCCTTTCTGGCATCCTTGTTTACTCTCTGTGTCCTGAAGACTCCTCTGTGTTCTGCTTTTGCAACAATCTGAGACTTCTTTTCAGTGGGGAAAGGTTTGGGGTTGAACAGCCCGTTAAGAAGTGCCTTTCTATGCTGAAAAGGCTCCAATCATTGCAAAAGCAAGCACTGCCAGAGAGGAAGCAGAGTAACCATGTAGCAAGATGGAGCAGTATATAAATTTAATAAATAAATAAATAATAAATTCTTTACAGAAGTAAAAGGTTACCATCATACTGCAAAACAACTGTGGCTATTTCTTTCTAACATACAGCTGTAATGTACTACAACTAAATCTTCGTTGCTAAGAAGGAACTAATTACAATCAGTTCCTTCCATGGTCCTGGTTGGTAATTAGGTGTTTATAAGACAGAATTGTAGCTTCTCCTAACAACACCTTCAGCTGCTGGGATTCTGTGTGCAGGATAGGATTCTTTTGGCTCATCCTTAACATAAGGATGTGACTCTCAGACAATCTATAATGGACCTAAATTCATTGCTAACCCTCCTGACCTCTTTTATGCTTGAAGTGGTGTTCACCTGAAAGGCACTTTTCTGCAAGAACACTGTGAGGCTTGTCAAGAATCTGTGTCGGTAGCTCTGGGGCTGGGGCTGAGGCTGATGGAAACAGCTGGGAACAGCTGGTATTTGAGCATCAGAAAGAACAACAACATAAGCAAACCATAAGGAGATCATTATTTCTGTACTCATTACTCCTCATGAAGAATCCACCCTATGGTACTTAGGAGAAATTCTGTGAGCTCCCAGCTGCTTTGACTTCATGATAGACGAGTTCCTATGAGCCACTTTGTCTGCATTCATGATATCACAAAGAGCTCCCTGTATCTAGCACTCTTTATGCACTCACTGAAATGAGTGCAGAATACAGTATAAAAGGAATCCCCCCATTTCTTTATGGTCTTGGGGGGCACCTGTGCCCTATGTTCTATAATCCCTTCTGAATCCAGAGTATTTCCAAAATTAATTGCAGTTCTAAGGGGCTTTTAGTTCATTTTCACCTTCTTCTGTGTTACAAACAGGACACAAATACAATAAAAACCCAGACTTGTAATTTTCTCTATAGTTTATATCAGTTATTTTTGTGATGCTTTCCAAAAGTGCAACAGCAAAATATTCCAAAAGAACATTGATGGGGGCATAAAAATAATACAATTAAAATTAAACCAAGACTAGTATTATCAGCATACAAAGAAAAAAAGAATTCTGATACAACCTATGCACTGTGTGGATGTTCTTTTCTCATATTTAGATGGGTATATAGATGGGTATAGTCTAGGAGTGATGGATTAGGAATCTGGAAACCAGGGTTCAAAGTTTCACTTGGTCATGTACACTGATTGGGAAAGTGGGACTTGTAAAACCATTTCATAACAATCTCACTTACCCTGGAAGCCCTATTAGGATCACTAATACGTTAGGTTCTGATTTGATGGCACATAATGAATTAAGGTTTGTCCTGGTCATTCAGAGAAACTGAATACTGTGGAAAATGTAACAGGCCTAGTGCCATGGCATTTCTTAAAATGGAGAAGGGATGAATAAAATAAGGACAAATTTGTTCCTTCTTATATTAAGGGATGAACATTTGACAACTCAATGATATTTTTGATATTTATCTCCTCATGCTAGTGTCTCACGCCACGGGGCTTATCCCAAATGGCAAAGAGAGGGGGGGGGAAAATAACCAAGAAGCAAGATATGGACTGCTTCCTGAAATTCCCTCAGAAACCCATAGTAATATTTATATGATCAACATGTTGCAAATAGTCACATGTAGACATTTTAAACTTCCTCCCCATCCAGTGTAAAAAACTCAGCCATTTTCAATGGAAAATGTGAATGCTGCCAGCAATCCCGCTGTCTGACAAGTGTCAGAATGAGAGCCTACTGCTGCATGAAGATAGAAAGGAGAGAAAGAGTACAATTTAAAAGGAAATGGAGTCTCGGAATGTTTTGTCACCAATGCCAAGCAGGCTCACATCTGATGAAACGCCATCCATTGGAAGATAATAAAACTCTTGCTATTTTCTGAGTTGTTTCTTTGTTGGGATTTACTCAACCCTCCCCCCACTGTTGACCATTTGGGGTGACATGCAAGATTGACTCTCCTGAGCCAGCCAAACTTTGTGCTCCTGACATCTAGTGTTTTAATCACAGCAGTGGATGCCTAAAAGAAATGTGTGTTCCACAACACAACAGGAAAAAAAGGCAGCCAGGACAACAAAGTCATTATCCTGTGAGTAGAATAGTTATGAATCTCCCCCTTCTCAACTCTCCAAAAGCAGCAGTGAAGAAATAAGTTCTTTTTTGCTTACATTTCATCCCACAATCAAAAAAGCTTCACATTCACAGATAATCTATCTCCATGTTACTGTAACCTCTTAGGATCTGTAAGTCATGTCCTCAGCAATAAACATGGATGTTCATAATACTGGAAAAAGAAATCTCATAATATTCTGTACCACTTGCAGAGTCACTTTAGAATCCCAGTAGCTGTAGTTTTTCAAACATAGCAGGCTGAAGTATTATGTTTGCTCATAAAACAGGAGTTCAGCTCTTACTCAAAATTCCACCACAAGTGGTATAATTTCCAGATGAACAGATATTTTAAGGGAGTTGCAGTAATAGAAATTAGCAGCCATAGCAGGGACTAAATGGTCCCTGACTGGATAGTAAACCTTGAAAAGCTCAGGAAGGTTGATCAGCCAAGAATGATTGCAATGCTGTATTCTTTAGAAATGAACTATTAGTAATTACAGAATAATTGTTCATCCCTAGAACTTTCGCTGAACGGATCATTGGAAGCAGGGCACTTCTGCTGGAAGTCCTGAAAAGCATTAATAGGGATGGGCATGAAACAGAATAATTGCATTTCATTCTGTCCCGTTTCTCTTCCACCTCACATTTCCTTTTGTTTTGTTTCATACGATTTCCCCCCCAAAATTCATACGAAATGAATTTTATGAAACAAAACATGGGGAGCTGGAAAGTCCCTTCCTGAGCAACCCACCCCCTCCTCCTGCTCCAGGGCCCCTACCTATCCCTCTTCCTGGAGTCTCACACTGGTGGGGTCCTTTTGTGGTGGTGGTGGTGGCAGCAGCACTGTGATGGACAGTGAGGTTGCTCATCCTCTTGGGCCAGACAGGGCCTTCAGCGGCCATGGGGCAGTCTGCTGCCAGGCCGCTCAGCCTTCCCAGCCAGCCAGGACCTTCAGTGGCTGTGAGACAGTGTACCGCCAGGCCGCTCAGCCTCCCCAGCTAGCCAGGGCTTTCAGTGGCCACAGGGCGGTCTACTGCCAGACCGCTGAGCTTCCCCAGCCAGCCAGGGCCTTCACTGGCTGTGGGTCAGTCTACTGCTGGGCTGCTCAACCTCTGAGGCCAGCTGGGGTATGCGGCAGCAGCAGCAGAGGAGGAAGGGCAATGAAGGAGGAAGAGGAGGGTCGATGCAGCAGTGGTGATGAAGAAAGAGGAGGAGACAGAGGCCAAGGCTGGCCTGCTGGGCCCACTGTCACCCTCTCTGGCCTGGCTGGGTGGTTTCAGCAGTGGCAGCGGTGCCAGGACACCAGCAGCAGGTAAGGCACCAGTTTACAGATGGGGGGAAATGGTTCATTTCAATGGGAAAAAAACCACCATTTTGCTTTGTCTGTAACAAAATGCTGCTTCTTCATTTTGTTTCATTTCATTTTGTTTCATTATATGACACAATGAAACAGCATTTCATTTTTTTGTTGTGTCCATCCATAGCCACTACTAATCAGAGCTAGGAAAAGTTACCTTGGTAGACTACAAATCCACTCTCCCCCAGCTACCATGGCCAGGGAATTCTGGAAGCTGTAGTCCAAAAAGGTGACTTTTCCAGGGTTTCCTACCAATAATATTAATGAAGGTTATAAAAACAAAAACAAAATAGAGCTAGGTATACCAGTGGCTGGCTTCAATAGAAAGGGACAACGTGACAGCCAAACTGCCCTGAGCAGCTTTGAGCTAAATGGTATGCTCTTAAATGTGGCATACTGGCATGCTATTGGGTGCAATCCTTGCAACCACTTATAAGGATTGGGTGGTTCCAGGGCAGGATTGTAGTCTACCAAGGTAATTTTTCCTAGCTCTGATTTCCTTTAAAAGGAAATGGGGGAGAGAGACCAAAAAGGTTCCCCTGAGTCCCTTCTTGACTCACCTCTTTAGGGTAGTGAAGGAAAGCTGCAATTTTTAGAAATTTAATGGGGCATATCGCTGCATTGACTTGCCACTCAAGTGATTGAGCTCTCCACCTCCTGTTCTGTATCTTTACCAAACAGTGGGGGATGCGGAAGGGGGAGAGTTAGGAGAAAGCCAAATTTTGTTTTAAATTGATAAGTAGAAGCATTTTTGCTTGTACCTAGTAGGGACTACAGTATTCACTTTATAAGAGGCACAGACATTTCCCCTTTTGAGGGTGGGAAAAAGTGAGTCCTATAAAGCCAAAAATACGGTAAGTGACATAGTGAATCAGCAGTGATGGTACCAAGTTGAGATGGGCACGAATAAAAAAAATGGTGTTTTGTTTGTCGTTTGTTGTTTAGGGGGACCGTTTCGGTTCATTTCCGTTTTTTGCAAATTTTTGTAAAAAAATTGTTTTCATTTTCGTTCATTTCGTTACCATTTCGTTTCCATTTATTTCAATTTTTGGAATTTTTTAAGCATTTAAAGCAGTTCAATGTATTGCCGTAACAAAAATGAAACGGACGACAAAATTTCTGGTGTTTCTGTTTGTTTCGTTTCATTTTGGAGACAAAATTTGTTTGTCGTTTCATTGGGTAAAGAAATGAAAAAAACAGAAAACGAATGCCAAAGTTCACTACCATGAGATTGCAGGTTTACAAAGTTATTTGCATACAGGCTAGATTCCTGACTTTTTAAATCACACAATCAGCAAACAGCCAGATTAGAGGATCACAAGGAAAGCAAGGTCAGTATAAATAATCATTGACCTTGCAAAGCAAGTAAATCACTACATGGCTACCTTCTTAGAAAGTTGACAGTAGAATGTGAGGATGTAATCACTGAGAAGGCTAATATAAACAAATGATAAAAGTATCAATATGCATAGAAGTGAAGCAATAAGCAAGTAGGATGCAAAACACAGCAACAAGGCACCAGGCACCAAAAAGCATGAGATAGCAGCTTAGAAGCCACCAGGAAACATGCAAAATAGGTTGATAGGCGAGCAAGAAGAAGGACAATGTAGCATCCGTAAAACAGAAAGTGGCAGATGCCTGGATATGGGTATTCAGAGCATGTAATTTTTCCCCCTATGTGCATTTGGATATGCTAAATGCTAATCAGTTACTCAAACTTGTAATACTCAAATCACATTTTTAGAAATATAATCTTTATTTTTAGAAATGTATTTGGATACTTTGATTAGTGGTATGTAACTCTATCCCCAAAAAGGTCAACACAGAGGCTGGGCCTTTGGTTTTGTCCTCAGCCAAGGGCAAGCCCAACTTATTTGCCATCTGCTGAAATGCCACCAGCAAGGAAGTGCACCTATCTGTACTGGACCTCCCAGCAAACAAATAATAATCTAAAGAATGTTCAAAACTGAAACATCCACTCAATAAACAAATTGAAACATTCAAAAGCTGCACAAGAAATAGAGCAACTGAAGGGTGTTGCCCTATCCATGTAAAACATACTCTTGAATGCAAAACCCAACAGTTCGGTGAACTGGGAGCAGGCGAAATGCTGACTTAATGTCACACATAGCTATCTCGATCCCTCTGCCAGAACTTCTCGCCATCCTCACAGAGGTATCGAAAGTGTAACTCGCACTACAGAGCTTGTGGGGAATCATATCATTGATTGACTAACCCTCAGGATAAGATGAATCAAACAGTAATCACCAGGCGCCTTTTTAGGTACCACCCCAAGTGTTGATGTGACGGGGGCTCTTCAAATGGACCCAACACCCTGCTGTCCCTAACTTCCTTTCCTATCTTTTCCTGAAGCACAACCTCAAAACCTTGAACTAATTTCAAATTCTTGACCATCATGGCCCAGTTGGTGCCAACCACCGGTATGCAAAAGTCTTCTAAAATATAGTTGGTGCTGTCCGTGTCAGGGTAGCTACACAGCCACGCCTGCAGCACCTCCACTTTAATCAGGCTATGGGCCCTTTGGAACTGGTCCTGGTCCTGGAGAGGTTTTCTTTGCTCCTGTGTCCTTGTTACCAGCTCCACCAGACTTAGGCTTGGAGCACACAGAGGCGGCATGTGTTCCAGCAGAATTGGAACATATGTGTCTAAATTTGCACTGCCAGTGCCCACATGATCCTTTGGCATTGAACTCAAAACAGGCCAGGCGGGATTGAACCATATGACCTGTGCCAGGGTGGGTGATGTTGAACAGACCACTGCTCTGGACTAAGTGACCACTGTCAAAACACTTGCCTGAATTCGGCCAAGCTGGGCTCATTACACGGAGCCACAATGGTCCATCGCATTCCGTGCCACCCACTGGTGGAAGTCTTCGTAACATGACAACCAAGCTGATCCCAGAAAATCCATTCTCACATGGTTGATCATGTCCATGCACTGGAGCAAGGCAACCACCCGTTCGGGGTGGGGTCGCACTAATGTACTGGCATAAATCATAAATACAGACAGCCAGTTGTTCCAACATCTGTTTGATTTGTGTTTGCAGATCTTCTCTTTCTCCTTTTTGTCAAGTTTATCAAACAGCTGATTATCAGCCTCCCTATTCAATAAATCAAAATTATCCACATATTTTCCTCCCAGGATCTTTTCCAATATATCATAAGATAAGTGATCCCCAAGGGGGAGTGATTCATCCCCTTCTGGTAGGTCAAGTATTGTTGCATCCAGGGTACTAGTCACATTCCTGCTTTCCTGCACACCTGAGCTTACACAGCTCCAGGTGTATCTGTTTCTGAGCTGGCTTCCACCACCGTGGATCTATCTGCTCTTAAAATTTCTGGGTGATAGTTAAGGGTACTGGGGATACCCACACTAAGTGACTGTGACTGATAAGGCACCAAGGGTTTCCCCTGGGCTACCATGTCCCATGACCATGTGACTGATTTGGGTGCAGTTATGTGTGGTCCATGGGACTATCTGTTACAAGCTGGGTGACAAGCTGCTTAGGCATTGACCCAGTGGTGGAGCTACTGATGGACAAATCATGTTCTTGATCATGATTTGATGATGTAGCCATGAGCACCACCCCTACATTCGCTGATACTATCTGGGTCATATTCTCAGGTTGAGGTACCATGGTCAAGGGTGAAGCTGCTGTCTTATCTGGTGTTTGGGCCACAGTTTGCACAGCTGCTGAAGACCCCACCATTTCTCCTTCCCAAAAAGCAATTTGAGATAACATGAGCTCACCCATTGTCTTTAAATCTGCTTGTTTTGGACTCTTAGTGTTTCTTTGCATCCTACCTCCCCCATAAGACCCCTCCAAACCCTGGCATTGGGCATGTTCTTTTTCTAAGTGACTGAGCTTGTCCCAAATGGCCCGCTAATCAGGCCAATCTTCATCAGAGGAAGAGCCACTTCAGCTGGGGGGGTGAGGTGGGGCTCGCCATTTGCGGGCTGCTTGCCCTTTCACTTGCCTTTTCCTTTTCCTGATAGCATTGTGGTAGCAATACACACAATGCTAAGAAAATAGTAGAATTATTCTGCTTTGCCACCAGGTTGTGTGGTGCTACTAATAATGCAGTTCAACAATGCATAGTCAAGGAGTGATTAAGATGGCCAAGCTGTTTTAAGGCAGCTCAATGGAAAATGAAAGCAAATTTAAATTTGAGACTAAACCCACAGCCAGTAAAATTATGCTTAATGTAGAGAAAGGGGGAGAGGCCCAACAATAACAAGTGCTCACTGCCAAATAATCAGCAGATGCCCCAGAAATTCACAGTTATGCACTTCCAGTCATTTCTATGGCTCAGGTGCAAGGAATAATAACAATGCACAGCAATAAACAATAATCCGAGGACCTTACCCCTTTGCAAGTATTGTTTAGAATTCTTCCTTTATATATTTACCCATTTACTAATACTATTAGTATTGTATTCAATCAATTAGTCTTATGAAATATGGACTACCAATATCTAACTGTAAATCATCAGTTGATACATATACTGGTATATGAATTTGTGTATATGTAACTATTAAATACAGTCCCAATGCAATGCAACACTAACGTACTGTGTGGGGTGATCAATCAGGTTAAATAAGGTGTGGGTGGGTAGAGAGAGGGAGGAGGTTTACCAACATACACTCTAGCTACAAGCCCTAACCCCACAATCAATGTGATGAATTATAAATAAATATAATTTTTTAAACTACCTTAACCTAAATTCCCCTATCTAAACTCTGCCCACCCCCACGCCGGGCGGCTGTATGAAGTGAACATGCCTGTTTCCCCCACCACCCAAGCAGCAGCTAAATAAACAATAAATAAATGGGGATTAATAAATAAGTAAACTCAGCAAGTGAAGGTAATATGAAAGAAAATGCTGATGAGTGTGCTTGAAACTGTGCCACCCTACAGGGTGCAGTCAGCTTCCATGAAACAGTCATGTTGAAATTGAAAGTTGTGCTGCTGATCCAAGAGAGCTCTTGCCTCAGCAAGAAATGGAAAGGCAAGAGGTAGGGGGGTGCAGGCAACCTCTTATATAAAGTCCCTACTCCCTGCCTTGCAGCCACCATAGTCAGTGCAAACTTCTCATGCTAGCATCCGGGCGGGAGGCAAAGGTGCCCGCCCTCAACAAGTTCGGGCAGAGCATCTGTTAACCACTGCTCCATGGGTTCCTTGTACCTTTTATACTCCTGCAGTTTTGAAACATGATTATAATATGATTTAAGTCATTGCCTGTTACTTTAATAGCTACATGTTCTTGTTGTTGTTTCTTAATTTTTACATATCCTCGAGGTGCAGTGGTTAAACAGCTGTACTGAAGTTAAATAGTGCTCACGACCTGGGGTTCAATCTCAGGTAGCCGGCTCATGGTTCATTCAGGCTTCTATCCTTCCAAGACTGGTAAAATGAGTATCCAGCTTGCTGCGGGTGGGGTGTGTGTGTGTGTAGCTTGAACAATTAAATTGTAAACCACCCAGAGAGTGCTTTAAGCATTATGGGGTGGTATATAAGCAGAACACTTGGCTTTTGCTTTGCATTGAAATGTTTTTGAATTTTGACTTAAATATATTTCTGTAACCTAAGTTTAGTCTTCATATATTGTTAAGCATTTAAACATGCATTTTGGCAAAAGTGATTGCATGATTGGATTTCTGTCTAACTGAAGTAACATGCCTGTAACTTCCAGGTTATATGTCTTAATAATCTGGAAATTATATTTTTTCATGCATATGGAACACAGAAGCAACTGCATGAAGAAAGCTTGTAGAATCAGGCAAAGTGATATTGCCTGGCATTAATTTTCTACTTGGAAAAATGTAGAATAATTTTTCTAGAGTATCAAAAAAAATTCCTTCACTATGAGAGAAACTATGTTTTACTTCTTGCCCTTTAATGAGAGATTGAGCATTTGAACAATGAAAAAAAGTATACTTTAATTCCCAGATAAATATTGATAAGATTGACATGGTTATCTGAGCTCACACTGAAATAAATCCTACCAAGGAAAAATATCAGCTTTGACAGACCACCGCAAACTCAAACTATCAAAAAGCATTATAATGGTATTGTGCTCTGAGGACTTTGCTGGAATGGAATACATTTGACCTTGCCAAACCATCCAAAAAGATGAATGCACATAGGGTTTTGAATTGCTTTTGTCAACAAACATAGCAACCTGCCATTGTAAGTATACATGCTCTGAAAGTTCAGAAATGTTCTCTCAACATTTTTCTTCTATGAGTGTGTTATATGATAGTGCTGGTATTCCATTAGTTGCGTGTGCCAGCTGTGCAATTGAGAAGACGATTGTATGAAACAGTGTCACAAGGTTCCCATATCTTCTTGAAGCTGATGGACAAAACAGTGTATCACACATGTTCTTTTTGTTCAGTGGAACATTCCCTACCTTTCTTCTCCTTACAGTACCATAGCTTCCTTAAGCACAGAAGGTTCCCAAACATCAGGAACATATTTGAGCAATGCAACCTTCATCTTCCTGTTCTGAATTAATTGTGAACTGAGCTCAGTCCTACAACATTTCTACTTCTTGATCACACTTTGTAAATGCTATTACAGGAACCTCAAACAGTCCAAAGCCAACAAGGAAAAGTGTGGGAGGAATTCCCAATGTAGATGAGATGTTTGATCTTCCTACTTTGTAGTCACGAACAAGCTCTGTACATGTTAGTTCCCTGCTTTCTCCCTTCCATTTTCACCAGAGCACTGCCTTTCACACAGAGAACATTATAATTTTCTTCACATCTCCCATTAGGTCAGGAGAGTTTTCAAAAACCTCATTGTTATTCAATTTATGGGCTAATTTTTAACCCTTGCAAAAAAGTAACCATCTGAGCTCTGCCATGCTCACCCATTTTTGAAATGGCAAGCCCCCACTCCAAATAATCATCACTCCTACAATTGCTTCCCTCCCCTTTCACCACACATTTTTTAAAACAATGACACTGACTCACTAACAGGGTTTTGGTTTATTTCAAACCAGGATAGCAGTAATTATAGGGCGGACATGCCAGCTTGATCTTTTTTTGACCAGAAAGAAATTTGTTATGTAACAAAATGCCAGCTATGATTAGTTATTGTATGGTGCTGCAAGTGTAGCAACACACTAAAATACTGTCATTTGGATGGAACACTTTCTGAATTACTAAAATGCAACTCTGCTTCATTCTGCTACTGAGGGAGAAGTATATGTGGTTAAAATTAATGATCCAAGGGGTATAGATGAGACAGAGTGGAAAGGTAAACATTAACCACAGTACAGATTGTATTTGTGACCAATGAAAGTGAAACAGAACATTTTCCAGCAGGTAAATGCAGTACACCTAATCCCATTTTCTTCTCCGCATAGATCCATGTGAATAAACAGTAACTAGGGGTACATGAGAACTCTACTGGTTTTGACAGCTTACACAAAAGTAAGATATTTACACCTTCTGAAGCTGACTGTGAAAAGCAATGAACTTCATCTCAAGAATTCTCACCTATGTGTGGCTTGCTGGGTGTTTCTGGCACACCAAGTTGCATGTAAGATAATGTGCATATTTTAAAATGCAAATAGCCAACATATGCATAATTATAATAAATAAATAAATAAATAGCATACATACAGATACTCCTTGGTGAACAAGGTAGAAATGGCATAAAAAAAAGAAACATAACTTAAAATGTACAAACAATCATGTAGCTTTCAAAATAGCATGTCAACAAGCACACAGAGGTGCATGTGAAGAAAACACAAAATCTCACAACTTGATATAAGCAAAAGTGAGAAGAAAATGAAGGTGAGATTTGCAACAACAACAACAACAACCTTCAAATAAAAGCTAAGCTTTTAATACCCCTGGGTGCCACACTGTTCACTTAAGCTTCATTCTTCTTCCCTTGCACCCCCATACAAGACAGCTGGTCCAACCAAATGTCTCTTTCTCTCTGAATTGTATGAAGAATGTTGGGATCTGCAGATGGGAACACTATATAGAGTTGTCTAGAAGACCTATGAAGAAATTGGTCCTCTAGACTTGCCTCCACCTTTCTCTCTTAGGAAGATTAAAGAAGACTAGTTTATAAAGTGTATAACCTGGGTTTTCCAGAGTTTGGCCTCACCTAAAGACTCCCCACATCTGGAGTCCCTATTCTTCCTTCTTGAGCCAACTAAACTGTCCAGTGAGTCCAGCCATGTGCTTGACACATTATGGACACAATCTTCTTTCTTATTCATATTAAAACTACCACCATACAAGCAATGAATGTATCAGATAATTTTTATCCAGTAACTAGCAATATCAAGAACATATGGGTCAGATAACATGTCTTCCATCATACACTTTATCAAGAGTTACAGAGTACACTATGAAGTTGCCGGTAGAGATGGGCACGACTTGAAAAAAAATTTTTTCGAGTTGTCGTTAGTCGGGCCGGTCCCGTTTCGGGTCGTTTCCGGTTTTCGCGAAAATTCGCAAAAATTAGTCGGTTCGTTTTTTCGTTTTTTAGTTGTCGTTAGTACTGGTTTTGGGGGGGAGCGGGCTCCTGGAGGCACCTCTGTGGGGTGGGTGCCTCCTCTGGCCCGCTATAAAGGGAAAGTGGGCTCCTGGAGGCACCCGTGGGTGCCTCCTGCCACTAGGAAGGGGAAGCAGGCTCCAAGAGAGACCCCTCTACATGGGGGTCTCCCCTCCTCACCTGCTGCTGCTGCAAAATGCTATGCAATAGCCATATGGATATTGCATAACATAATGTGCAGACAGTGAGACCAGTGAGAGTGATAGCGTCATGCCCGCCCTGCACAAGGCTCTGGCACCACCATGTCTCACACAGAAGGGAATTGTACTTGCTGCGTGTAGTGCAATGCAAACAAGTAGATCTGGCTTTAAGGTGGCTTAGTGCAATGGCTAGGGTTAGGCTAGTGACGGGTAAGGTTACGGTGGGCTAGTGGGTTGCACATCTGGGTGCCTCTCTGACCCACTAAGAAGACAGTCTGTGACGTATGGGTATGGAGTCAAGGGTTAGGGTTAGGGCTAGGGCAGGTTTTAGGGGGCTTTTTGGCACATCCCAGAAGTCTCCATGGCCAAGTGGCCATGCGACTGGTGGGATGGCTCCAAAAATTTGCATGGTTGTCCACTCCCACATGGCTGGCCACTCGGCCAGCTCATCATTGCGCACTGCGCAGGTGTAAAAAAAATAAAATAAAATAAAATCAATGGAGGACAGAGGAGGAGAGGAGAGACATTTTGTTGCAAGAAAAAACCCACTGCTACTGTGAAAAATCTGGCAGTTTATAAATTTTCGCGTGTTTCTGTTGTGCTTGTGTGTTCTTGGACCACGATTTCAAAAACAATATTGCGTTTGCCGCCCCATTTTGGATCCCCCGCCCGCACCGCATGGCATGGCGAAATGGCAACTTGAGTCCGGCTGCCCAGGACGGGGGGGAGGCGGGACCCCCCCTCCAGAAACCACCCCTCCGGTAGGTGCCCTGCGCCCTTAGTCAAGCAGGCATTTTTCCGCCTGCTTTTTTGGCCCGGGAATGGGTGGGGGGAGAGTTAAAAGTTTTTTCCTGTGCCGTCCGTGCCGCTTGCTTGCGCTTTAATTGCGGGCAGCCGGCGGCGAGACTGGGCTTTTTGCTGGCTGCGAGCCTGCGGCGAGTCCCACCAGAGCAGCCCAGGACGGGGGATGAGGGGGGAGGCCGGGGACCTCCAGAAACAACCCCTCTGGTAGGTGCCCTGAGGCACGGCAGGCATTTTTCCGCCTGCTTTTTGGCCGGGAACCGGGTTTTTTTAACTTTTAAAAACTTTTTTTCTGTGCCGCGTATGGCATCGCGCAATCGCGCGATGCAAGGAACGAGCACGACAAATCAGACCAAAATTGTTCGTTCATCGGTTCGAGCTCGAAGTCTGGTGGAGTAATTCCCGTTACCGTTTCCGTAGAGTAATGGAACCGAGTAACGGAAACGGAAACGGGAATACCGCTAAGTCGTGCCCATCTCTAGTTGCCGGTTCTTTTCCACTATTACACCCAAATGTGTCAGTGTAAAAACTATGTTTTCTTGTGTTCCCTTTGGTTCTGCCAAAGTCAATAGTCTATTAAGTTACTAAGCAACCTAGTTTTCTGTGTGGCCAGTAAATAGACTTTCGGCGAGGTTCCAACATTTTATCCACTGAACTGGGAGTGAACTGCATTTATTTCAAATGGCCTTACTTTTGACAAAGCATGTACCCTCACTTCCTGTACTTTTAGAGGAGAGTCTCTAGAACAGGGGTCCTCAACCTAAGGCCCCGGGGCTGGATGTGGCCCCCGGGGGCCTTGAATCCAGCCCCTGGGACCTATAGCAGACCCCCAACTACCCCCTGCTTCGAGAGCAAGCCAGCCTCCGCAGCTGCTTCTAATGCTGGGGCAGTTCAAAGCAGTGGGCTATGTCGCTTCCCTCACTCCCCCCACCCACTGCCCTGATGACTGGCACCTGGCTAGTGGGGCAGTACAAAATGGGACAGCCACGGCAAGGTGCCCTGCTCCCTCCACCTGCCGCCCAGATAGTCGGGGCACCGGCTGCAGCCGAGCAGGACAATTTAAAATGGGAGGGCAGTGGCAAGGTCTCCCACTCGCCCCGCCCCTGCTCTTCCACTCCACCCACCTGCCTTCCCTGTGTGGCCACCGCCTGTGTTATTGTGGTTGTGAGGAAGGAAGGGGGCAGGCGAAGGCAGTGCCAGCCAGCCTTCCAAGCCGGAGCAGCCACAGCAGTGGACCGATGGAGGGATAGACAGCAGGCGATCAAGGGGAAAGAAGGGAAGGGAAGGGAAGGCCAATGGTGGCCTGGGCTGGTTCCTGGGAGGCTGGCGGGGCTGCATTTATCCCCAGTTGGTGATGGGTGGGCTGGCGAGCCAGCAGAGCTCCGCAGCCTGGCTGGACTCGGTGGTTTTGGGCAGGTCTTCCTGCCTCCCCTGCGTCCTTCTCAGCCCTTGCTCCCTCCCTCCCTCACTTGCAGCACACCAAGTCGAGCTGGGTCAGGCTAGGCCAAAAGAGGAGGCAGCTTTCCTTCCGGGGCACAGCGAGGGCATGATGGCCAGAGCCATCGCTTCTCATTCTGAGTGGCCACCTAGAAGGTGATGAGGGGCCTGAGTTTGCCTGGGCTGCCGCCTCCTCCCCAATGCAATGAATGAAGGAAGGAAGGAGAGCTACTCCAGCCACTGCCACTGTAGTAGGAGGAACAGGTGCAGCAGAGGGATCCCAGCGGCGGCACCTCAGGGCGGCGATCCAGAGCAGGAGGCATTGCTGGGGGCCCTGAAATGCACTGATCATGGGCTGATTGTGTGTGTGTGTGTCGGCTCTGCCCGCTTGCCCCTCTCCCCTTTTTCCCATGTTGGCCTTTTTTTTTAAAAACTGTGGTTCGGCCCCCAGTGATGTCTGGATGGTGGTGGACCAGCCCGCTGTTTGAAAACTTTGAGGACCCCTGCTCTAGAACTATACCCAAACCTTTTTTGAGAGATCATTCACAAATTGAACCATAATATGTTTATGAGGATCAGGTTGTAATGAAGCATTGTACATATCTTCTAGTTAAGCCATATTCCAGGAACTAACTGCACAGTAAAAATTCATAGAAAAATGGCTCGGCTTGACAGCATCCCAATCAAATTCGCAATAATTTTGATTTATTACATCTACACCCATCTTTCTTCTTGAAAACAGAACTCACACTAGCTCACAATCATTGCAAAACAATAAGTAAGACAAATCTAACCATAAAATCACTGAAATCAGATAAAAATAATCCTGACTAAAAGCCACCAAATCTCACTAAATGTATAAATGGGTCAAATTTATATTGCTTATAGTGATGGGCACGAAATGAATTATTTTTATTTTGTTTTTTGTTTTTCATTTCATTCCCTAATGAAATCAGAAAGGAACTGCCCCTTCAAAGAAAAAATGAAACGAAACGAAACAAAATAAAAAGTTTCAGTTCATTCCATTTCATTTTTCATTTTCCCATAGGAATGCATCAAAGCAATGCATTGCGATGGGAAACCACTTTAAAAACCCCATGCCATTCCCCCTCAATGTACCCAGTCGGGTGGGGGAATGGTGTGGGGTTTTAATTTTTTTATTTCCACCAAAGTGCCCTGATCGGCACTTGCTTCGCCGGCAAAAAAAGTTTTAAAAGCCTGTGCCATTCTCCCAACTCGCTTGATTGGGTGGGGGGAAGTGTGGGCTTTTTTTAAAAAAAAAATAGTCCCCAAAGCAAGTGCCAATCAGCTGACATGTAGGGCTTGCTTAGGGAACTAAAAATGTTTTAAAAGACCCTGCTTCCCCCACCAATGTTCCCGATCAGGTGGGGGGAAATGCGGGCTTTTAAAACTTTTTTTTAGTCCCCGAAGCAAGTGCTGATCAGCTGGCATGCGGAGCTTGCTTAGGGGACTATTTTTTTTAAAAAGACCCCACTTTACCTGCCAACATGCCCAATCAAGTGGGGGGAAAGTGGGGTCTTTTAAAACTTTTTTAGACCCTGAAGTAAGCCCTGTGAGCCAGCTGATCGGCACTTGCCTCGGAGACTAATAAAAAGTTTTAAAAGACCATGCTTTCCCCACCCTAGAAACACATAAAACAAATGTAAAAACATAAAACACACATAAACATACAAACATAGTAGTTACATAACACACACACATAAAACACATAAAAAACAAAAAATGAAACAAAATGAAGAACATTTTTTAAAAAAAAATCTTTTCAAAAGTCCATCTATTCAAATCAGCCTGCTCTAAGTGCAACATACCTTACCATAGCATATCATAACATAAACTTAGTATGTTAAAGTAAGCTACATTTAGAGGATGCCATTGGTTTCCATGCTTGAGTAACCCAAGTGTTCTGGACCTTCAGCAAACTACAGGATTTTGGTCTTAATTTAAAAAAAATCTTAGTACATTTGGGTTTATGCCAGTTTTTATAAAATGATTTTACACTCATCTAAAAGCAGTGAGAGGTAAAAATGTATTACAACTCAAAAGAGAGTGCATTCCACAGTCCAAGAATCACACAGCAGAAAGTACTCTCTTACCTGCCTATTAAACAGGACTCTGAGCCATCTACCATTTTCAAAAGAGACTCTCTTGAAGATTTTAACACCTTGACATATGCATAAAAGGACAAGCTGCCCTTTAGGCAATTAGACTCGAAGTCAGTTAAAGTTCCAGAGTTTAAAAGCAACACTGTAAATTGGGTTCAGGAACTAACTGACAACCAAAGCAGATCTTTATTATATGGGGATGTTTGATAGCTCAGATAGGTATATGACTATGGAGCCAGAGGTTGGGAGTTTATTTCCCCACTGCACTTCCCAGAAGAACCAACCTGTGTGGCCTTGGGTGAGCTGCAGAAGAGTCCCAGGGCACCCCAGGAAGAAGGGAATAGTGAACTACCTCTGGGTACTCTCTACCTAGAAAACCCTGAAAATGATCTCCATAAGTCAGAATTGACTTGATAACACACAATTATTATGATGATGATTGTGACAGTGTGCACAAATTTGCATGTTGCACCAGCTGAAAATCCTGCACCTTCTCCCACAGTCATAACATTTAGTTTCAAAAGGTTTTACTCCAGCAGAACCTCCCCCCCCCCCCAATGATACGAACAGTGGAACGAGTAAGTCACAGCTCTGGGCAGAAGCATGTGACTATAACTTATCTGTTCACATGACATTTCCTGTGGGAACCCTTTTGACAAGTGCAGGGGAATCAGAAAGCCCAATTTACTTCTATGCCAAGGGGCATGTGACTGAACATGAGGCAAATTAGAGATTAGGAGGCACAGCAGTGAATTTTCCCACTGAGTTGGCAAATGCAGTCATTCTCATTGCTTGTTTAGTGGCATACAGAGAGGAAAAAACCAAGTCTCAAGATGACCACATGTGGGTATTATATTGGCCACATGAAATGCCTTCTGGTTGACCTTCTGCCTTTGCTGATCTCTTGCTTTTTTTTTGCTGGCTGCATGGATAAAAGTAATGCACACTCCTCCTGGAATATCATGTTTAACTCTTGATGAATGTTTTACAACCAACAATTCATTTTAAAGCAGTCGATAATTATAGAGCATGTAACCCCAGCACTCCTTTCAGATTGTCATATTGATTAATTGATTCCGTAGTCCTAGCAGTGCCACCTACTGGTCATGTGTCAGCAAATGTCACTTGAGCCTAGGAAGGGCAAATGCACCCACAAGGACCGCACTACAGGGCAGCACAGAATTCTTCCATTTTAAGGAATAATTGGGTTTTTGAATGTTTGCTGAAATTACAGGGGCATATTTTCATTTTCTAGATTCTCACAGTTCCTTTGCATGTATTCCTAATTTCTGATGCAGGCAGAAGAAGATAGAATACAGAACCAGTAGGGAGTTACTGGGATTACTTGAATAGATTGGTAATGGCTGCTACCAAGAGGATACTGTCTTGTCATAAGGTACTGGATGAAAATATGTTTTGCCTTGATGCACGCAAAATTACTGAAGGAATCCTTATATCAAATGCAATTCCAGTTTCTGCCCTTGAACTGAAGATTCTGCAGAAAACCCAACAGCTAATTTAAATTTATATATTTTTCTAGTGTGCATGTTTTGGAGAGGAAATGGGTAAAGCATGAAAAGTGATAGATTTGGGACGTTATTTCCCACCATACCAGCATTCAACATTGCATTGCAATGCAGGGCTGTCACAAGAACATTTGCTACCTGAAGCCATGAGCCAAATGCCTACCCAGTTTCCATTCCACTTAGGAAAGTCAGTTCCAATGACAGCTGAATTGACACAGTATCCTACACCTTACCTGTGGTCAATGAGCAGCTTAAGGGGCATACACAATACTGGCCTTCTGCAGAAAAAGGCAGCTGGAGATTAGTGCTACTAATTAATTTGCACAACCCAGTATCTGCTAGATAGGGCAAGTGCCTCATTCTGCCTAATGTCCATAGCATTATCCCTGTAATATATTACAATTGGGTCTTGAGGAAGTAAGTGTTGCCTTTAAAAAACAGCCTATACTTTGTACTGGAGTTAAGTGCTTCATTGGCCATTGGAACTATGACTAGCACTACATTTTTTAAAGAAAAAAATAAAACTAACATTCAAAATCCTGTTTTTGGTAGTACCAGTCAAGCTGTAATATTTATTTCATAAACGAGAATCAGGTCCACTGTGCAGTACCTACCAATAATTCCATGCAGCTAGTCCTGAATGTTTTCATCTTATTTCAGAATAAGCCATTCCTAGTTATGAATGAACAGTAAGAATGAACTATCTGTCATTCTGATAAACTTAGGGGATAATAAAGGCATGCTTAACACTCACTGATTTCAAAGGGCAAGAGTAAAATGTATGCTGAACAGTTACTATGGAATCTGGGAGTTATCCATGTTTAATTTGTCCCCTAATCAGTTCATGTCTCTTGCAGTAATTTCAGCAAGTCTAATCACATTGTATTGGTGCAAGGTCAGAATAAGAATAAGGCGTCCTACGCATTGTTAGGAATTCTTTAAATAGGAGATGAACCCTTCTCTGATGAGTACATGCACAGCATGCCAAGACATTAATTAAGTGATTAGTATTGATTGTCATAATGCTTCAGTTATCTCACCATGCTGTTCAAAAACAAAATAATGAAGCACAAATGATGAAGCAACTTACTGTGCTTTAGCTTCCTTTGACTATTTTCCCTTACCAACTCTTAAAACATAAAAAAATCCACAATTTTATGGACTATTACTGAGTAGTGGTAGCTGGAGGGAAATCAGTCTGCCCAGCTACGAGCAGCCCCATTAACTGATGCAGAGTTACCCTTACTGGAGCCAACTCATTGTTTGGTCACTTGTTTTCTATCCCAAACTTCAGTTGAACAATTGGCCAGCTTTTGTCATGACCATGTAGGGTGTCCACCAGCTTTGTGTGCTATCTAGGGAAACACCCTTCACTTTGGTCTAAAATTGAGTCAGCAGTTTCAAGGACTGCTGAGTTGACAGTTCTCTCATGAAAAAATAGTGCTTTGGAGTGGGAGGAGCAGATTGAGCCAGGGATTATTTCAGATCATGTTATTTTAGGGTCTGGAATTGCTTCCCTGGCACTAACGGATGCCAGTCTGCTTTTCTTTGCCACTGCCAAAAAGAGATAAGAAGACCTTGGAGTTAATTTAACTTTGATTCAAAATGCCATTCCATAGTTCTTCCTGGTTCCCAAGTGGCACATCAAGGGGTAGGTTGTCATTTGCCCTATTTACCTATATTACAGAGGAATGTTCAGGGGAAATAATCCTTTCTTCTCTGTATTGTAATTGGTTAATATTTGTATACAAGTGTGTTCCCACAGTTCCTCATGGAAAAGTAGTATGGAAGGTGAAAGAAGGCAGTATTAGGTTGTTAGTACAACTCTGACTGAAGGTCTGTTGCCAAGACCCATATTTTATACCTAGTGTCTTTCTATATGCTGGACACAGATAGAGCAAGCAAGGAAGTAGCCATTAAACAAAGAAACAAACACCTCTCAACAAAAGATGAAAGCTATAAATCCTGTCCCTTCCATTTCTGGACTACCTATTCAGCTTCAGAGGCTCCAGAAAGTTCTTTGCTGGACTGCCACTCCCAGTGAGCATGGACAGCAACAGAACGTCAAGTTAGAACTTGCAAAATTTCCTCTTTTGAACCATAGCTACTCAGCAGGCAGTAGCCATGCAGAATGGAAGATGATAGCTGTAATTTAACTGCCAGTTGTTCCTTCCCCCAACCCACCCTTCAGAGGGCTGCCCATAAGGAATTCATGCCTGTGAAGTGTAAGAGAAAACAATGACAAGAGCAAGAGCTGGTATTTCCTGAATAGATCTGGGCATGAAATAATTTTTTAATTCATTTTGTTATTCTTTAGCTAAAGAAACGAATAACGAACCAACCCATCAAAGAAAAAACGAAACAAAACAAAACAGAAATTTCTATTTCGTTCATTTCATTTTTCTTTTGGGGGACACTTACCTTCCTGCTGCACCGAGTCCCGATGTTCTCTTTGGTGCAGGGAAGCCAGCACCTCTCAGCTGTGAAAAACCCCAAAACCAAGTCCTGGCATTGGGGCTTTAAAAAAATAAAATAAAATAAATAAAAAATAAACTTTAAAAGTGCTGACCCGCCCGGGGGTCGCATGGTCAGTGCTTTAAATTTAAAAATATATAAAAATTTTAAAAATGGTGCCGCCCCTGGGGGAAAATCTTCCACTTTCCCCCAGATGGGGGAAAAAGCTGCAGTAAATGAAAAAAAAATTAAAAATGAAATGATGTTTTTTAAAAAATTGTTTTGTACAAAATGACCCCCTGTCCCCAAACGAGAAACGAAACGAAACAAAACAGATTTTTCCATTTTGTGCTCATCTCTATATGAAAACTCCCAGTAAATTTAGTAGATTCCTGCATCATAGCCTACCTGGCTAGTAAGTCCCATTGGAACTCGATTTTAGGATCTGAGCAGGCATATACTGTATAGGATTTTGCTGTTAAAGTAGTTAAGATCATATGGATCTGATGCTTGTTATATACATTACATGGATCATTCTATCCTGTGTCCAAATCCCCTTGAAAAACTTACATAGGAAATAAAAATCCAGATGTGTATCTCTGTGTAGGCAATGGCAGGGAAGAGATAAAAGGTGTTGCGGCATCTTAGAAGTGTACTCAACTAATATAACATGAAGTTTGATAGGCAGGGCTGTGCAGCTCACCATACTGATTTGACAGCATTACTGATGATGATGCCAAGGAAGTTCATGCCACAGTAGAAATAAAAACCATTAGTCTCCTAGATGTCACAGTACTATTTGATCAGCACCAAAAAGCATCTGATGAGGCAGGCAGATTTCCCAGAAGCTCATTGTCCAACACCTAAACAAAGAGGCATTTCAAGAACAAGTCCCTCTCTGCTAGCATAGCACCCCACCACTTGCCATATTTTGAATAATAGTAAGGACAAATGTCTAACTTGACTAGAAAATGGCTATTTGTAAACAGAGTTTCTGATTTTGTAATCTTTCTTTCAAGTTACTTTGCTGAAGACACTGGGAAATGCAAAATAACTTTATAACTATTTTTAAGGGACCCACCCACCCACCACACTTCCTAGTTTCATGATGGGGATGGAAACTGGTGCCCAGACCCAGAAAAGTTGTTCTTCTCTGATACACCTGTTAAATATATATTCCCATGACTTAATTAGCTTGAGTAGGATAGTTCAGTGGTTTGGTGTCTGGCTGTGGAACCACATGAGTTCAATTCCTCATTGTGCTTTTTAGAACAATCTCTGTAGTGTTACACAAGCTACACAGTCTTAAGGGACCTCCAGAAGAAGGGTATGGTAGACCATATCTGAATTTTCCATATCTAGAAAACCTTAGAAAGGGTTGCCATATGTTCGAATTAATTTGATGGCATATTGCTGTTACTTCTTATCACTTAGAACCATAGAATCATAGAGTTGGAAAAGACCTCAAGTGCCATCCAGTCCAACCTCCTGCCATGCAGGAACTCCCATCACAGTATTCCCAACTGATGGCCATCCAGCTGCTGCTTAGAAACCTCAAAAGAAGGAGACTCCACCACCCTCTGTGGCAGCATATTCCACTGCCGAACAGCTCTAACTAGCAGTAAGCTTTTCCTAATACTTAAATCTAATCTCTTTTCCTGTAGTTTGAAACCATTGTCCTGAGTCCTAGTCTCTGAAGCCATGGAAAACAAACCAGTCTCCTCTTCTATATGACATCCTTTCAAATATTTAAAAATAGCCATCATAGCTCCTCTCAGCCCTCTTTTTGCAAGGCTAAACATTCCCACCTCCCTAATCCACTCATTGTAAGATATTTCTTCCAGACCTTTAACCATCCTGGTTGCCCTCCTCTGGACCCGTTCAAGGTTGTCAACATCTTTTTTAAATTGAGGTACGCAGTACTGAACACAGTACACCAGGTGGGGTCTGTCTGACCAGAGCAGAATAGAGTGGTACTAATACTTCCCTTGATCTAGACACTATGCTTCTGTTGATGCAACCAAGAATCACATTGGCTTTCTTGGCCACCATATCACACTGCTGACTCGTATTCAATTTGTGGTCCACCCAGACTCCCAGATGCCTTTTACACATACTATTCTCCATCCAGGTGTCTTATGTATACCTTCCTCTACTGCTCACTTCCTCTTCAAACAAGAATAGATCAATGTCAGAGACTATTACTGGTCCAAGGTCAGCCAATGAGGTGCACAGCTGTATGAGGGGTTTGAACCCCCATCTCCCAAGTCCTAATTCAATACTCTAACATTATACCACCCTGTCTCTCACTCTGTGGCATGTACACCATGTTTTATACAACACAGAATGGAGAGAAACATCAGCTTACCTTCTCTTCACTTGTTCCACCTAGTTCACAGCAGCTAGCACTGTCAATGGATTGCTTTGTAGTATGAGTCCTCTAAACAGCTCAAGTTTTCCATAAAATGTAGCCCTATACCAAGGAAGGCATAGAGTGCATCTAGGAAATTCTCAGAATCGCTTACGGTAAAACTATGGAAGGAACATGCAGTTCTGAATCTATTACTGATGACGAACGCTTTCAGAGCATGCTTACAATACAACCCTATGTGTATCTATTGAGAAGTATGTACAAATATTCATGGTACCTGTACCTCTGAGTTACGCTTTTAAGCTTTAGACTTAGCAGCATTTAAGGCTTAATAGCACTTAGCAGATAACATCATTAAAAGTGCATTCTTGCATCTTGAGGAAGATACAACAGCACTCATGTCAGCCTATAATAATTCTGCCACCGAAATGCAGCAGAGGCACTTACAAAATCACTGTGTATACATTCTGGGACAAATATATTTCCCTGTTATGAATATCAAGTAGCGGTTAATTAGTTTCTATATAATCATCCCAAAATAGGCACAAAATAGTGTCAAAGAAATTTTTTCCACTGTCAGGAGTTTTGAAGGTTGCCCCCCCACCTGCTTTCTACTCCCAGAATGCTGAATGGGCCTTCTATCCAGGTGCTCGATGCAAAATTTATTGCTAATGCTAAGCGAGGGTTCATGTGAGCAGCTGTGGGCAAGAGAAATGCTGGTCCCCAGTGATATTGTATATTTAATCAACTCTTTTATTTTATCATTCCCTACCCCACCCCTTCAGCAACTGTAGGGCACCAGGCGGCGCCGCTTTGCCCTCCCCCCACCGAAAGCTCGCAAGACCTACCTGGAGTCTTGAGAGGTGAGAGTTGGGCGCAGCCCATAAAAGGGGTTGACCCACGTGGCACAGGCCTCTTCGGTGGCCGGATTTCATGTGGACCGGAGCTCACGCTGCCTGGGCAATCGTCCGCCATTTTGGACACGTGGCAGTCGCGGCGGCAGCGATTGGAGCTCCGGGACAGCAGGGACATGGCAAGGCCCTCAAGATCTAGGCAAAAAGCCAAGCTTAAGGACTTTGCCACGCGTATGATGGTACGTATTGAATCATTTCAGCAGAGGACCGTGGTAGCTGCTGGGCCAGTGGTGGCCCAGGCAGGAGCTCAGAACCCAACCGGTGCAGCCCGAGCAGCGGTGCAAGAGGGCCAGACAGAGGCGATGGCCGAGATGAACCAGGTGGCGCAGGACCCTGTGCGGGAGAGGGACCAGCCGGCCCCAGGACTGGGGCCTGGTGTGAGAGGTGACCCGGGCACACAGGCAGTGGACACTCACCCGATAAACAGTGAGTTGGCGTGCGCACCGGACACCATCCTGCACGTAGAGTGGCCATGGGGGGCTCAGGGGGCTCCGGCGGGAGGTGCAGCGAGCACTGGGGCTTGGGGTACAGGGGCCCAGTCAGCAGTGGGGGCAGGCATGCGGCCTGGCCTTGGGTCCTGGGCGGCTGCTCAGGCATCGCCGGGCACGGCCCCAACACAGCCACACCAGGTAGGCATGCTTCCCCCGCCGCCCGCAGGAGCTGTATGGTGCCAGGCACCACCACCGGTGGGGGCGTCATGGAAGGGGCCGCAGGGGCCAGGGGGTGCCAGTGGGATGGGCATGGAGCCACCATGGCAGGGACCTAGGCAGTTTGGATTGGCCCCAGATGCTGGGGCGGCACAGGTAAATACCCCCCCCAGTATATGCAGGGGTCCCTTATACAGCCCTCCCATACGCAGACTATGCCTCCCCGCTGGGGGACCACTTGGCACAGGCCACTAGGGAAAGGATCTGGCGGGGCGATTATATTGACATCTTTGGCTTGCTTAATAGGGAACTCGATACAAAGGAATTGGAAAAAGAGGATGCTAAGGACATGGAGCAGAGATTGCGCCGCAAGCCTGAGCGTTCCTGGGCTAACTGGCTGCCAGCATTCTGTATCTACATGTCTATGGTGCTCCACGCTCACCTGCAATCACTCATAAAATATCAGGACATGATTTATAAAGCGTCCGTGGATTTTCCAGGTTATGTGTGGCTTACGTATGACGAATGTTTTAGAATGAAAGCAGCCACGCAGCCGCACTTGAGGTGGGACGAGCCATACCCACCTCTGTAGTTGCAATAGATGACCCCAGTATGTCCAGCGTTGGGTGAGAGGTTCGACAGTGGGCACATCATTTGGCGGCAAAATAACACGCCTTCCACCCGCCCTGTGGCGGGCCAGCAGGTTCAACCCCGGCTGGTCTGCTGGGATTTCAATGGGCAGGGATCCTGCAATAGGGCACAACGCAGATTTAAACATGACTGTTCCATGTGTGGGGCACAGCACCAAGCAGTTCGCTGCCCAAGGGCCAGAGGACCTGCAGGTAAGGCCAGGGATGGGGGGCAGCCGCGGAGACCAGCATCCGGGGGACCCGCGCCTAACGCAAAAGGGCCCGAGCCCAATCAACAATGAAGTGCTGGGAAGATGGCTGGAGCGGTACCCAGACAGGGAAGCGGCTCAGTTCTTATGGGATGGTTTTACAGTTGGGTTTCGTATTCAGTTTGAGGGGGTGAGGCAGCCCCTTCGGGCCCCCAATCTTAGGACCCTGCAGGGGATGGAGCAGGTGGCACTGGATAAGATCAATAAGGAGGTGGCGGAGGGGAGGGTTTTAGGCCCCTTTGAGGCACCTCCCCTCCCGGGTCTGTGGGTGTCCC
Source organism: Phrynocephalus guinanensis (assembly GCA_037367245.1). Lineage (NCBI taxonomy): Eukaryota > Metazoa > Chordata > Lepidosauria > Squamata > Agamidae > Phrynocephalus > Phrynocephalus guinanensis. The sequence goes on along the minus strand of CM074735.1, from coordinate 54,509,207 downwards.
CTTTGGGGTTGGTGCCTAAGAAGGTGCCTGGGGAATTCTGGCTCATCCACCACCTGTCATACCCGGAGGTTGGATCAGTCAATGATGACATCCCGCAGGAGCTCTGTTCAGTCCGGTACACCTCCTTTGATACTGCAGTAAGTATGGTAAGAGCATGCGGGGCAGGAGCCGAGATGGCTAAGTGTGACATTAAGTCAGCCTTCCAGCTCCTGCCTGTTCACCCTGATGACTTCGACTTGTTGGGTTTCCAGTTTCAAGGTAAGTTTTACTTAGACAGGGCACTCCCGTTTGGTTGTTCAATATCTTGCACTACTTTTGAGAAGTTCAGCACGTTCGTGGAGTGGGAGTTAAGGCACAGAACAGGTTTGTTGGGAGTGGCCCATTATTTAGATGACTACTTATTTTGTGGGTGGAAAGGCTCGGGGGGCTGTGGCTTTCTCCTACAGGCCTTCCAGAGGATGGCAGCGGAGTTGGGCCTCCCGCTTGCTGAGGACAAAACTGAGAGTCTGGCCACCACGCTAACATTTTTTGGGGTGGAAATTGATTCCTGGGAGCAGACTTGCCGCTTGCCAGAGGACAAGTTGCGGGAATTACAGAAGCGAGTGGCGGCTTTGCTGCCCCGCAGGGGTGTGACACTAAGGGAACTCCAGGAACTGGTCGGGCATCTTAATTTTGCCTGTAGAGTGGTGGTGCCTGGTTGGCCATTTATACGCCACTTTTGCACTGCGATGCAGGGGCTGTGTTGGCCTATGCACCAGGTGAGGGTATCAACTGGGATGAGAGAGGACCTGAGGATGTGGCAACAATTTTTGGCTGAGTTTAACGGGGTGTCCTTTTGGATGTCGAAGATCTGGATGGGGGCCAACTTCCAGGTCCAGACGGACACTGCGGGCTCCCTCGGCTCCAGTATATACTGGAAGGGTAAGTGGTGTTGTGGAACCTGGCCCCAGCAGTGGGTGCGGGCGGGAATAACACGGGACCTGACCTTTCTGGAGCTGTTCCCCATTGTGGGGGCCCTCTGGATTTGGTCACAGGACTGGGCTAACTCCATAGTCTGATTCTGGTGTGACAATATGGCAGTGGTGCACACCTTAAACAATTTAACATCCAAATTGGAGAGGGTTATGGGGTTGGTCCGGGAGCTGACGTTGCGGGCATTGCGGTTTAATATTGTGGTGCGCGCGCGCCATGTGCCGGGCTTAGACAACAGCATAGCTGATGCTCTCTCTCACCAGCAGCTCGACCGTTTCAGGGTGTTGGCTCCGGGAGCGGACGATCTTCCCGAGCGGCTGCCAGAAGAGGTATGGCAGGTTGGCCGGAGGAAGCTGATGGGGCTTTAGAGATGGCCCTGGCACCAAGAACCCGCAGGGGGTACGGGGCGGTAGTGAAGGAATTTTCTGAGTTTAGGGAGTTAATGGGATTGGATCGGGCATGTCCAGCGCCAGTGGACCATGTCTGGCAGTACTTGGTGTTCCTGAAGCGCAAGGGTTTGACCCTGGGGACGATGCAAGGTAAATTAGTGGCCTTAGCATTTCATGTGAAGGCTAGGGGATGTGACAATTTCACTAGGGACTTTAGGATAAGAAAAATGCTGGAAGGGTGGAGCCGTGTTAGGGGAAGGGCGGAGGATGACCGCTTCCCATTGACCCCAGACATATTGGCAAAGATGGGTAAAGAGTGGCGGGGTACCTGCCGGGATGAGTACGAGCAGGCCTTAATGCAGGCAGCATCCCTGGTTGCCTTCTTTGGGGTATTCAGGATTAGCGAGCTGGTCGCGGCTGGAAAGTCCGACACTTCTCGGACAGCCTTGCAGGTATCGGACCTGAGGTGGCATGAGGGCTCTGTCATTTTGTGGGTGTACCACTCTAAGACAGACCAACTGGCAAAGGGCCAACAGGTAGTCTTGGGGCCTTGCTCTGCGGTGGACTTTTGCCCGGTGGCAGCCATGGAAGCTTATCTACAGGTGAGAGGAGAGGTGAAGGGGTACCTGTTTTGTCATGCGGATGGTGTCCCATTGACCAAATTCCAATTCTGGCGGCTGACTGAGATGGCATTGCAGAAGTTGGGTATGATAGGTGTTAAATTTGGTACCCATTCATTTAGGATTGGGGCGGCATCTACAGCGGCTGTGTTGGGCTATGGGGCCTGGGCCATCCAGAGGTTGGGAAGATGGTCGTCAGTGCGATATAAAACTTATGTGCGCCCCCTCCCGACATGCTAATGTTCTGGTTTTGTTTTTGTTCCTTTACAGGGCTTAGCTTGGGCAGTTCCAGGTGCCGGCACCTCATCCTGGGACATAGATACATTTACTGGGCAGGGAAGTATGCGGCTAGGTTGGCCTGGGGGGTTAATCTGGGGATGGGAGGTTTGGCGGTCATTGCATGGAAAGGCACAAGGGGTATGAGATGGTGGCAGTTTAACCAGGCAGCCCAGTTGGCTGCAATGGGCAGGCCTCCCGACCTCTTGGTCATTCATTTGGGAGGGAACGATCTGACTACTCAGATGGGAAAGTCCCTTATACAGGACATTATTAGGGACCTGGAGGTGTGGAAATCTGAGCACCCTGCTTCGGGGGTGATATGGTCCACTATGGTGCCGCGGCGGCAATGGAGGGTGGCTTGTGACCCTCAGGTCATTAACAGGGCCCACAGGGGGGTGAATAGGGAGGTTTGCAGGGCCGTGACGCAGTACCTGGGGACTGTGGTGGGCCACCCGAGGATTGTCGCAGCCAGGTCGGAGCTGTATCGCCCGGACGGGGTCCATCTGTCCGATGAAGGGGTGGAGTTGTTTCTGGCTGACTTAAAAGGGGGCCTGCTGGAGGAAGTCTGCAAGTGGTGGGGGCAGCCGAGACCATAGCAAGGCTAGGTCCCGGCCGTGGTGGTAGTGTGGACTAGTGAAAGGCAACAGGTGAGTCAGATCCCAAATTCCCTTTGGGTACATCTAACCTCGTGGTGTTGTGGATCTGGAGATCACAACGTTGGGGGGAAGGGTGTGCCTAGGGGGCCGAACGGGTGAGCAGGCTCAGTTGACAGGCCTGGCCTTATCCGGGAGGAGGAATGGGACTTGCCGGCCAAGTGGGCCCTGTCTACAGACAGAGCTCACTTGGGGCTCGTGACTCGCCCCTGAAAACTACCAGTGGGTGGGGTCCCGGGAGACCCCTGTGTAACAACGATGAACTGCACTACAGCCGGCCCCTGTTTCATGTTGTGTTGATGTTGAGTTTAAGTTAATAAAGTGTGGCCCAGAGCGTATACCCAAAATACTGTCTCGCGTGGTTATTTCAGTGTGGGCGGGCAAAGTGATACATTAAGGGGAAAGTTAATATGTTTTAGACAAGAGCAGATTATTGCAAGTCTACTGACAAGTGAGCTGATAAAAATAAGTAATTCTATGTTCATGTCTTATTTTAGGGTCTTTCTTAAAACGAGGCTTTCAATATGAGTTTCCAATAAATAGCTAAAAGTAATTTTATCCACACTCATAATAGGATGGAATATCAAGTGACAGATGTACCCAACAAAAGTCTTGTGATTATGAATAATATTGGGGGGAAATGTAGAGGAAAATGGAATCTTATATTTAATTTATGCATGCAGCAAAATGTGTTGGTGGTGAGGTTATACAATCTTAACATGGTGGACCTGAAGCTGCATCTTCAGTGGCAGATCTGATGTGGTCCAGGACAAGATCCTAGTGTTTTCTAATTGTCAGGTATGGTTTCATCATCTCTCCTGATATCCACAGGTTCTTGCGCCCCCCCCCCCCAAAAAAAAACCCAGCTTAGCTAACTTTACTACAATTCTCATAGCAAGTGGGTTGAAGATTCCTAGCAGCAATTTGTTGTGTTGTGTTGTTATGTGTCATCAGATTCCTTCTGATATGCTGATGCTAAGCAGGCTTTTCAAGATATGTGATATATGCCAGGAGTAGCTTATGACCTCCCCCAGTTTGCTACAATGCCCCAATGCAGTTCCATGTTTGGATGGAGATCTGAGCCCTAATCATAACCCTTTAGAGACCACATCACTTTGGCAGTTTAATGACTTTGACATATAGTGTTTTTCCCTGATGTTGGGAGATATAGTTATGAAAGACCACCCTGGATTTGAGCTTTGCAGACTCCTATAAGCTATCATACATACTTACATACACAGATCATAGACACCTCTCTGCACCCTTGGACTGTTGATGAGGGACTGTCACAATGTGGCTGTTTTTAATAAATCACAGGATAGCAACAGTGATAACATGCATTACAAAGAGTAAAGAAAAGATTCTAGCCAAATGTTTTGTCTGAAGCACACATTTTTCCATTTGCAGTTTTTAAAGTAGAAATAAGTCATTACAATTGGATTTTTAAAATCTTAATTGATATAGCTACTACATTTGCATTTTACTGGGAGTAGCGTTTCCGAGCTTTGCCCTGGCCCTTTCACAGGCTACTGACAAGCACCACTTCTAATTTTCCTCTTCCAGTACCACCAACTAGCTTTGCTAGTAAATTAATGTTTTCAGACTGATTTTAAATTGAATAAGATTAAAGAAGTTTATTTATTATAAAGTAGAATCAAACTCATAAAGGGTAACATGTATAGGTACAAACAAAAGGAAGACTATCACTCAATCACACTAAAGTTATGTTACAGACTATGCTGATGACTTGCACACCCGGTTCTTAAGTTTTCAGATACTCATCACTTACTTTTCCTCACAGAAGTTCTAAATCTTATCTCTTCACTCTCTCTCTCTCTCTCTCTCTCTCTCTCTCTCTCTCTCTCTCTCTCTCTCTCTCTCTCTCTCTCTCTCTCTCTCTCTCTCTCTCTCTCTCTAGCAAGTATAAGTCTCACAGTCAGACCCGATGTTTCCCTATCTGACTAATTCTGTTCTAGGATGAGCCTTAAATCCCCTCAGGCTACTCCCCCAGACTCTCCCATTGGTCAACAACCAACCAGTCAATACAGACACTACTCACGAAGTATTCATCACCAAGGGGTAAATAGCATACCGGTTTTAAACAATTAATCAGTTGTTCCTATAGTTCCAGTGTCCCAAGAGGTACTATTAGCTACACTTTACAAAGTAACTCTTTGATTTCTTGTTACTCCAAAGAAACTTAATAGTTCAAAAGTAACTGGAAAATGTTAGTTATGTTTCTGAAAATGTTAGAATGTCCCATGGTGCTGGCTTGTTAAAGATCAGTTAAAACATAACCACCATGATCACCACCATGCCGTGTAAAGATAAAACTCACTTAAAAATTACTGTTAAGCTGCTATCTCACCTGGGGAAGATCCTGATCTTCTGAAGGTCCGGCTTTTCCTCTTCCTCTGATCACATGACAGAAGATGTGGGATAGCAGTTCCCACGAAGAAGGAAGTAAAAAAAAATGCTAGCTGAGCAGCGGGGGGAGGGGGTTAAAAAGGGGGGGAAAGCATCAGACCAGCCAGAGGACCAGCTGGCTGGCGCTGGGGTGGAGTAAAACAATAAAACCAGCGCAGATCAGCCCCAGGAACAGCCGGTTGGTGCTATGAGAAAAACAAAAGACAAGAAAAGAAACCCGGATCATCTATGCACTCCCATGACGTCTGCCTCTTTAAAAGATGGAATTTTAAGTGAGGCAAAAAATTTCCTATCTCTCCGGTAAGTCTTGGAAATCTCATTTAAGGGGGCATTACGGGGGTTTCTTTCTTTTCTTTTTCCAAAAAGCCCGGTGGCCATGGGGACGACATTTTTGGACAGGGTTTATCTTCAGATTTGATCTGCATTTAAAGGGACATGGGATAGAGCCCTTAGTGGCATCATTACTCATTCATTTTATTGCAGTCCATTGGGACTCAGGCTCCAGTCATTGCAAAAAGGAACTAATTACATAATTATTGTTTTTAATTATTGCTCCATGCTCATTGTTTCTAAACAGTTCCTTTCCTATTCTTCAATACAGGAACATGGGGAGGCCAAGCCGGAAGCCTGTAGTGTATGTAACAAAGTAATAAATAGATGACCCCACTTCTAATAGTTCATTTGCAACATTAGCTACCTCTGGAATTTGACAGATCTTGTCCATAGGTCTCCTTCTTGTGTTGGGCGTCCTGGATGCCTTCTTGTGATGGTGCGATGCTGGCACAGCACACACAGACTTCTTATAAGAACTACTCTCTGTAAGGCCCTGAGTGCATGGAACTTGGGGTGAGGGTTGGGCAACATATTTATTTCAGCTTTGCTTTGATGAACATTGGCTTACATTCCTACTTGTTCAAACTATTTTAATGTTTTAGTTGATTTTAAGTGTTCATTTTAATTGTTGAATTGTAACCCACACAGAGACCTTTGGGTAGTGGGCAACATATAAGCTACATAATTAATTAAATAAATAAATATGGGAAGCATGTGCAATTTTAAACATCCAAAAGGGGGAGCAATTGGAAACTGAAGGTACTGTGTTAATTAAACAATCAGCAGTAATTGAAGTCAAGTAAATATCTGTCAGGAAAGACCACACACACTTTAGTTTGAGAGCAAGCACTTCTTAAGAACAAAACACATCATGTTTTATACTTGAGCCTTCAAGCAGATTCTGTAAGCAAATGTACTACTGGTTTTAAAATCCATCCTTAGAGGCAAAAATGTTTAGACCAATTACGCTTCCATTTGAGGACATTGGGAGAAAACGTAAACAGAGTTCTGAGCAGCAATGGGGGCGGGGGGAACAGATACTGTTTTCATGTAATGACTAAAAGCACTATAGCGTAGGCAATGCTTAAATGTGTATGCTTTAACATGGCTCCTCACAACCACAATAACAGATATGCCTAACAGCAGTAGGCCAAACATTTTAATTGCATGTTATTGGATGAAGCAATAAAATTCATTGAACTGGAAAAGGTATAAATATAGATAAATGACAGGAAAGGAAAGGAAAATTTATTTTATTTAGGCAAACCGCCTGAGCATCCAGCCTTTTACAAATTCCTTATTTATAACATCTTAATGCTTTCATCAGCTGGGGGCCTTTTAAATTCTGCTGCTACTGTTGTTTTATTATTGTTTTTTATTGTGTATTTATTATTGTTTTATTATTGTTTTTAAATATTGTCTTTGGTATTTTAATATTGTGATGTTGAACTATTCCCTTCGGGAAGAAAGGAAGAATAAAAATAAAGTTGTTTTTTATTATTATTATTATTATTATTATTATTATTATTATTATTATTATTATTATTATTATTATTATTATTATTATTATTATTATTATTATTATTATTAAAGGAAAGAAAAAAATGGAAAGGAAATCAGCATGGACAATTGCTACTAGAGGCTTTTTTGAGTGTGTGCTGGCAGACTTTTAATTATTCTGGGTAAGAGAAATGCATGGTATACTTGTATTTGGCGACCTTTAATTTAATTTAACTTTTAAAATTATTATTACGCCTCTTGCCAATGACTTTATTCATTTTGTATGGTTTTCTGTTTTGGTGTTTTCTGTCTGTTTTTAACTTATTGTAAACCGCCCGGAGTTCCTTCGGAAGATGGGCAGTATAGAAATTAATAAATAAATAAATAAATAAATAAATAAATAAATAAATAAATAAATAAATATTTTAACTATTTAAGGGAGTGTTTCTTCATACATTTTTTTAAACTTGGCTTTTGAGTCCTAAAGGCAGGCATGTGGTTAAAATATATTTTACTGGAACAGTAACGTGTTTTTACTTTTTAAAATGACTTTTAAATAATGCTAGTTAATACCTGAGGTTCTAACTCTAACTCGCCTCTCTGAAGAGGATTGTCTGCTGTGGAAAGGACCTGTAGGCTTCTCTGATCCCCTGGGGTCTACATCTCATCAGGCTACATGTAGGAATTGAGCACAAGGGAATGTGTTGGCACCTTTAAACTTCAGACAAACTCCAACACAGATGTTACAACATTCAGTGTCCTGAAGACCCCTAGAAGGAAATTGCTAATGATGGGTTTCTAGACAAGCTTCAGACTCAGCATTGCTTGTGGGTATGAAGCAATAATGGAGGTAATAGGTCAAGAAGACATTATCCTCTAAGCAATTTCAGAATCTGTAATGTGTGTACAGGGTCAGATCCTGTTCCATGGCCTTCCCTCTTGAAAGTGCTTCCCTCTTGAAAGTTTGAACATCTATGCACAAATTCCTCAATCAACCCTTTAATCTCAGTCTTTAAATACTGGAAATTGCTGCCACTGGTAGGAATTATTTTTGTGATGGTGATTTTTTTTTTTGAAAATTAAAGACTTTCTCCCAATCTCATGGCTCCCAAAAGCTCCACCATGATGTAAGGGATCCCATGAGAGCCTTTGGGGACCACACATTTTTAAATTCTGAAGAACCACCATGACTTATGACATCATGTTCAAATCCCCACAGTGATGACCTGTAGGGTCGCTTCCAACCCTGCAGTTCTAAGACAATTGTGATCAGCCATATATGGTGTAAGTTAAAGCAACAGGATTTGTGCCACTAAATAATAAAGGTAAACCTTGAATGTAGTTGAATTTGGGATGACTGAAAGTATGTAAGTGTAAGAAAAGGGATTGTCTTTTGACACTAACAGTATTTCTAAATTGGTTGCTGTTTTCATGACATACTTAACAATCCCCCAGGACCCATACTATCAATTAAGACACATTTTTATGTATTAGCTGCCAACCTATGCATATGATAAGTTTCAATCTGCCACTTATCTTGGCAAATCTCACATACTGTGTTAATTATGCAAGATTAATTAAGATAAGTGATGGCTGCAACTGAGAACTTACCTGCTAGAAAATAACCTGGATTTGGTAATTTTTAATAGGTGCAAGATGCCTTTTTCATCGTGGAGGATGGTTGGCACAGTGAAAAGGTATTAATGAAAAGGTATTAATATTAATGGTATTAAAGGTATTAATTGATATACTATCTCCTCTATGGCTCCTGAATGCCCCCTTTGCCACTGGATCCGTGCATCAGCCTGGTATAACCAGGAGCCACAAACCTTGAAGCAGAATAGAAGGAGGCTAGAGTGCACTTGGAGGCGGGCCCTGATGGAACTGGATCTAACAGCTTTCAAGATTGTGTCCCCTATAAGCAAAAATTAAGGCCACTAGAAGATCTTACTTTGCTAACTGGGTAAGCAAAGCTCAAAACCATCAGGATGACCTGTTTTGCATAGTACATGATCTATCTGGTGTTGGTCACAGTGACAGGCCTCCCTCTAGTACAATGATGGCGAACCTATGGCACGGGTGCCAAAGGTGGCACTCAGAGCCCTTTCTGTGGGCACCCGAAATTGCCCCTTCGTAGCCATGTGTATACAGCTTAAATTACTGTATTGGCACTTTGCAAAAAAAAATTAGTGGGTTTTGAATTGGAGTTTGGGCAATCTGTCTCTAAAAGGTTCACCATCACTGCTCTAGTATAACCTGTGACCAATTTGCAGCATTTTTTTTCAATCAAAAGTAGAAGCCATCCACTGGGACTTAGACTGCTAGTTGACACCAGAAGGTCAAAGAGAGACATTAATGCATCGCTTTGTCCATTTACTTTTTCCACCTTTCAACCTGTGACATCTTTTGAAGTGGACAGGGCCCTTGGTCACTGTCATGCCACCTCCTCCTCCCTGGATCCTTGCCTGGCCTGGCTCATCAAAGCAGATAGGCCAGTGACTACTGAATGAACCACTTCAATAATTAATGGATCGCTCGAAGAGGGGAGGGCCTGCCCTGAAGGGGACACCCATTAGGCCCATTTGGAAGAAAATAAATGCACCAGTGGACCAAACTGACAGCAAGAGGCCCGTCACTAATATCCCATTTATGTGCAAGGTAGGGAAGAGGGTGGTGGCTTCTGGATGAGACTGATGTTTTTGATCTGTTTCGGTAAGCATTGGTCACCCTGCATGATGACCTTCTGAGGGCAGCTGACAAGGGTAAATTATCTCTGTTGGTCCTCCTCAATCTTTCAGTGGCCTTTGGTACCGTCAACCATAATATCCTCCTGGGGAGGCTCTCCAAGTTGGGGATTGGAGGCACTGCATTGTGGTGGTTCCGCTCCTTCTTGGAGGACCAACCCCAGATAATTCAGCTTGGTCCCTTGACTGTGGGGTGCCACATGGGTCGATCATTTCCCCTATGCTTTTTAACATCTATATGAGGCCACTGGGAGAGGTCATCAGGAGGTATGGAGTTTTGTGCCATCAGTACGCTGATGACACCCAGTTCTATATCTCATTTTGTCCATTTGCAGTGGATACCATTCTGCCCTTTGAGTGGTGTCTGGATGCTGTTCTGAGATGGATGAGAGTGAACAGACTGAGGTTGAACCCGGGCAAGGCAGACGTCCTTCGGGTGGGAGCTCCCACTGTTTGTGGACTGGGAAGCTCCCTCAGCTTTGCAGGGGTGACTCTCCCCACCCAGGTGGAGGTGCACAGTCTAGGTGCCCTTCTGGACCCAGCACTCACCACGGAGGCCCAGTTGGCCCCGGTAGTCCAGTTCACCCATGTTCAGCTGCAGTGGATTGCACAGCTGTGCACCTTCTTTGGTCCGGGGGCCCTCACCACGTTGGTCCATGAACTTGTAGTCTCAGGGTTAGACTACTGCAGCACTCTCTAGATGGGACTGACTTTGAAGTTAATATGGAGGCTCCAACTAGTGCAGAATACAGCAGCAAGATTAATAATGGGTAGAAAAAGAAATGAACATATTACCCCAACTCTGGCCACACTGCACTGGCAGCTGATCCGATTCCACATGGCCTTCAAGGTTCTAAATGGTTTAGGGCCTCATTATCTGTCAGAGTATTGCCCGTTACACTTGCTCCTCTCAGGCAGGCCACTTGAAGGTGCTGACCCCAAAGGAAACTCAGAAAACTGCTACCAGGAACTGAGTTTTCTCAGTGTTCACACCTTGTCTGTGGAACCAGCTGCCCCCTGAGATTGGTTTGGCCCGCAAAATACAATTTTTAAAAACCTGTCTGTATAGCAGCACTTTCCCTGACCACTGTTTGTCATCTTGCCCATCTCGCTGATCTGGTTTTATATTTTAATCTGTCTGTTTGTTTTGGTGTGTATCTTATTTATTATTTTTGCTTTATCAGATTTAATTATGTTTCATTGGTTAGTTTTTATTTCCGTCTATACATTGTATATTGTTTAATTTTATTATTCATTGTATTGTCTATGTCTTAACTTTTGTAAACCACCCAGAGTGACCATTGGCCAGATGGTGCAGTATAAAAATCAAATAAATAAATAACTCAGTAAATAATGTTACTCATTTGCAGTACCAGCAAAATGAAAAAAAAATGCTTCCTCATCTGCATAACAGTTCCTAGAAAGGTCTGCAAGGACCCCTCATGACACAGGAGCTAAACTGTAGTATTGCAGTCAATATTCTGCTCACAACTTAAGTTTGATTACACTATTCCGGTAACTGATTTAAGGTTGACTCAGTCTTCCATCCTTCTGAGGTTGGCAAACTGAGTACCCAGTTTCCTGGGGGAGGGGGAAAATTTATAACCTGCATAATGAGGCTGTAAACCACCAAAAAGTGAGCTCCTTCCTAACCATCACAAAAAAAGAGAAGCCCCAGAGCTGGTTCCAGTAAATTATACTTCAGGGGACGTGGCCAAAGGTTTTTTTCTTTCAGAAAAGCCAGCTGCTCATGAGGGCACATTTAAAAGAGGCACCTTTGATTGCTGAAAAACGGCTTTTAGACAACATGAGATAGAACTATCAGTTGTCACTCCCTGGGTGTACCCTGGGACTGTGTAGCTCAGGCATGTCCAAACTTCCGCCCTTCTGATGTTTTGGACCACAACTCCCAGAATTAGCTTGTTCAAGGCTGCAAACGCTGGCCTTGCTCCTGGGGCCAGGAAGCAGAGAGGGGTGTTCTAACCTGTGGCTCTGCAGCTAGATACCAATCTTGGAGAGTTATCCCGCCAGACCCAGATTCCTTTGTATTCCCAGCACAGAGATTACCATGAGTGCTGTCTCCATTTGCCCTATGAGACTGTAAATTGAGGAGACTTTTAGGAAGAAAAAGTGCTAGCATATAATGATGGAAGCGAGGATGAAGGAAATCATAACTTCTACATCTTCTTCTTTCCACTCCTCCACCTCCTCCAGCACTAATAAACCCTGGAAAACCATCCTCTGCACACAACAATGCGAAAAACAAATTAAGAAAAGTGTGATCAAGACTTCTAGCACATGAAAATTAATAACTGAGAATTAAGAAAGCTTTTTGTAAACAAAATGATTGTGCTGAAGTTTAGGACCAACCTGAGCTGATTAATATGTACAACACTTCACAGAAAAATGGAGTATTAAACACTGCCAACATGCAGGGAGCAGTTTACATTCTTCCTTTCCTGATATTGCTAGTTTACATTCTGTTAGTCACACTATACCACCAAGAACTTCGCACCCTGAAGACATTCTTTACTCACATTATCAGGAGGAAGGACTGATAGCAGCTGACATTCAGCTGATTATCAGCATAGCAGTTGTACAGAGCCATCTTTTCTAGGTGTGACAACATTAACTCATAATTCTGCTATTTCAGTTTCAAGAGAGGTATTCAACATCATTCTGCTGGTACCTTACAGTTAAGCCAGCTTGAAAAACCTCTGTTTTGAGCTACATGTGGAATTGATACAATGGAGAGAAAAGATCTTTTTCTGTTTTGTTTGTCTTGAGCCTAGTTGCTCTCTCACAGGGCAGTGGTTGTCCCATTCTCCTGTGGATGTGAACATGTAGGGATGATGCTTCTCCTGCACTTATTTCTCAGCAAGTGGGATCCAGGTGGTTGGAAGGCAGGCAACTCTATTCACCTAGTTGCTAATCAGTGCCCACTCCCATCAACCATAGCCATAACCAGTGAGGGGGAAAGCTAGTAGCTGCAGTTCAAGAACATCTCTCTGCCCTTCTCTGAAATAAAATGTTCCCCCTAATCTCAGCTTTCACATTACCCAGTGCCAGCACTAATGAACAGCTTCACTATACTAGGCTGAAACTAAAGCTTCCTGTCCATCCTGAAATTGGCAGCAACATCAAGGGGATGAGGACAAGTTTTAACCTCACTTCATTCTAGCGGTACTACTAAATAAGGCTGGGGTGTGAAGAAGATTAAAGCCTCTCAACTAACTCAAAATTTACAGTATAAGAAGAATATGTGTGTGCTTGCTAATCAGCATAAGTTTATGTCCCCCAATTCATGCTGCACTCCAGGCTGGACCTCTGCCATATGTACTCATTTGTTGTACAAAGTTTGCTTAGCACACTTTCCCCAGCAAACACTGCTACTCATAGAGACATGATTTAACTCATTAATTCCTGACATGGCTACTGAATTACAAGGCTTGAACAACATATCCGAGTGACAGGACAGAAGACTGGAAAGAAGCAAGGTGGGGGAGTGTGTATTTTTGTAAATCATAAGTAGTGCATGAACTCTGTTAGGGTGGATAGGCACTGTTCCCCATATGTGGATTTTTTGATGACTAAATGCAGACCCTTTTATCTTCCCCGGGATTTTACAGCAGTAGTGTTAACAGTGGTGTATGTGGCACCAACTGGAAATACATGTATGGCCATGGGTATCTTGTATGAGAACATAAATAGTAAACTGAATAAGTACCTGGAGGCAGTGCAGATTATTGCAGGGGACTTTAATCATACGGACTTGAAGGCAGTACTCCCAAATTTTCACCAGTACATTAAGTGTGCAACAAGGGGAGGAAACTCTCTTGATAAGGTGTATATAAACATTGAAAGGGCATGTGAGTATAAACCCTTGGCACATTGCCCCCCCACTCGAAATGACCAGGCAAGACGGTATGTTGGGGGTAACTGGGCCACACTTTATTAACGCATAACATCAACAACCACAACAACAACAGGAGGGGCCAGGCATCCATGACTTGGTCGGGTCCAAGGGGTCTCCCGGGACCCCACCAACCGGGCAGCATCAGGCGAGCCATAACCCCCAGGTGGTGCAGTCGTCCGACAGCACCCCACCAGGCCAGTTGGTTTTATTCGATCCTCCCTGCCTGCTGTCACCAACCTGGGTGATTCCCAGCGCAGGGAGGCGTTTGGTCTCCCCCGCCCCAGCACCGAGACCTCCTGGCCCGCAGTGCTGTGGTTGAGGGGAATTTGGGTCCAGCTGTTAATTGTATGCTCACCGCTGCCCTCCATCAGCTTTTAGCCGCCATTGTGTGACCAATGTGGGAATCAACATAAACTTTCCAACTCCGAGGTACCAGTGTGGGATAGGCAAAAAATCCCCGCCCTCAACGGCCAATCTAGAGTGCGGGTCAAAAATTCCTATCCGGCCCCAAAGATGGCGACCAGTAAAACTCACACTAGCCCTAACGCGGTGGGTGGGTGGGGAACGCCGGAAGAAGACTGACTGCAGGGTTGGGGGAGGAGCCGCCCTTTATAGGGCGCTCCTCCCCCTTCCACCCGGGACATTCTTGTCCCGTCTCGCCTGCCGTCCCTCTCGCGGGCGGCAAATAGGCTCCGCGGGGCGGACGAGCCGCCGGCGGAGCCCACATTGCCCCCCCACTCGAAATGACCAGGCAAGACGGTATGTTGGGGGTAACTGGGCCACACTTTATTAACGCATAACATCAACAACCACAACAACAACAGGAGGGGCCAGGCATCCATGACTTGGTCGGGTCCAAGGGGTCTCCCGGGACCCCACCAACCGGGCAGCATCGGGCGAGCCATAACCCCCAGGTGGTGCAGTCGTCCGACAGCACCCCACCAGGCCAGTTGGTTTTATTCGATCCTCCCTGCCTGCTGTCACCAACCTGGGTGATTCCCAGCGCAGGGAGGCGTTTGGTCTCCCCCGCCCCAGCACCGAGACCTCCTGGCCCGCAGTGCTGTGGTTGAGGGGCATTTGGGTCCAGCTGTTAATTGTATGCTCACCGCTGCCCTCCATCAGCTTTTAGCCGCCACTGCCGAGGGCCTAGCCTTGCTATGGCCCCGGTCACCCATTAAATAGCCACTACCATAGCCAGGCCCCTCCTCCACTCCAGCAGGAACACCTCGGTGCCCATGTCCGTCAGGTGTACACCGTCCGGCCTGCATGGCTCCAACCTGCGTCCATCGTTCTCCGGGTGGCCCTTCACAGCCCCACAATCCCGGCAGACTGCCCAACAAACCTCTTGGTTTACCCCTTTCCAGGGGTAGTTCCGTCTTGTGTGGGTCACAGTTAGCTCTTCCAATCTGGCGCGGACTCATCATTGACCAGAGCACCCTGCAGGCCGTGAACCGGGCCTTTGCAGATGCCAAATTGCCCAAATTTGAGAATTAGGGACGTGCCAGTTCGCCTGGTCACATCCTGTCCCCTCAAGTGCGTCAAGGGAATGGCTGTCGAGATGCCCCCCGCCGCAGCCGTTGCTACTCCGGGGCACTCCAGCCCCTGTTCCTCTTGCTCCCCACCACTCCATGGTTGCCCTGTTGGCCTACGTGCGCCTTTTTCGGCCTGGTACACGTAGCTGTGACCCACCAAACTAATTCTCGCCCGCTATGCGCAGCCTTCCAATCCTGGGAAAACAAAACAACACGTTAAAGCGCCGGCAACGGCCGCACGCATCTGTAAAAGCTTGAGAGGCCCCACCTCCCAGCTGGCGAAAGGTCAGATCATGGCCCACCGCTGCCGCGGTGAGCGGCCAACTACCCCTTCAAGGAGCTCGGGGCCAGTCCCCTATGGTGTAGGTAGACCCAGAATTGCTGGAGGTGCTCCGTGGGCAGGGGGCCCATCAGCCAGGCCTTGGTCGTCTCTAAAGGCAGTGAACTCATCCCACCGGTGCGTCACCCCGCCGCGTCCTGTGGGCGCCCGCGTGGCAGAGGGGAGCTGCGCGCCTGGGCCCTGGTGTCTATCTCTATGCCCAGGAAGGCGAGCGCCTGACTGGGCCCTTCGGCCTTTTTCTTCAACTAATGGGAGGCCCCCGCTCACGGGCCAGTGCGCGGAACTGATCCAACAGGGCTCTGTCCCTGCCGGAGCCGTTGGATCCACAGAACAGGTGGGCGTCCAGGTAACGCACTGTACTTCCCAGCCCGTGGCGTTGCAGAGCCGCCACTCCACGCGTGAGCTGAAGGTCCCTGAAATGGCGCAGGATGCCGAACATCCAAATGGGCGGGCCTGGTCCGTGTAGAACCGGTCCCGGAATTGGAACTTCAGCAGCTCAAAGTCCTCCGGGTGAATGGGGAGAAGGCGGAAGTTGGACGTAATGTCGCATTTCGCCGTCTCCGCCATCCCTCCGCAGGTGCGCACCATGCGCTTGGCCATATCGACGTAAGCGCCTCTGACTGTGCGACACTCCGGCGGTATCCCGTCCTTGAGGGGTACCCCACTGAGATGGGACAGGTGATGGAGTACCTGGAACTCCCCTGGGACTACCTTTGCTACCGAGCCAATCAGGGGCACTCGCAGATTTGGTACTGGTGGCTCCTAGAAGGGGCCGAGGAGACGGCCCACACGTACTTTCTCGGGGATGTCGTCCTCTGCCACCCCTACCGCCATATCCCGGGATTACGGGTTGTTTGCTAACCAAGGAATGCGGGCCCCCTTGACGGAATACGAAACCCAAACTCAAAACCTTAAACTAGAACTGTGCTGCTGCCTTAACGGGATATGCTGCCGCCCATCGCCGCAACACCTCCAGCCTAATCGGGCTGGGCCCCTTTTCCAGGGGGTCCTTCCGTACCTCCCACTTTTTTGGGCCCTCCCCCCACCCTGGGCCGTCCTTGTTGGGGGGGCTCTGCTGCAGCCGGGGGCCAGGTGATGTGCTCCGCAAACGGAACCCCCATGTTTTAAGCGGCAGGGTGTCCTGTTGCATACTCCCTGACCATTGTAATCTCCGCAGACCAGCCGGACCTGAACCGGCCGGCCCGCAGTGCGGGCAGGTGTGTTGGCCGGCCCTGTCCTTATGGTGTGGCCAGTGTCGCCCCCTTTCCCCCGTGTCAGCCTAACTGGGGTCCTGAACTGCAACAAATGGGTGGCAGCGGCGCATCCCAATGGACGTAGGGGTCCAGGGCCGCCCCACGACAAAATTCTGTGTCGTACCGAAGCCAGGTATGGCCTGTACCCTCCACCCAGGCCCTGTATATAATATCTAGGCACTTAAGCATCGCCAGGGCCCTCCCTGGGTGGGCCTGCAAGATCAGTTAGAATCAGTTAGGCTGGCAGCCATGTTGCCCAGGAGCATTTCGGCTTTTACCTGCCTGCGCCCCTATCTTGTGGGTCCTCCCTGCCCACTTCCTTGATATCCAGCTCCCGATCAAGTAAGTTTCAGGTAGGTTGTCCGCCGTGTTGCCCCGGAGCGCTCCGGCTTTTTCCTGAGCCTGCGCTCCCTAACTTGTGGGTCCTCCCTGTCCCATTCCTTGATATCCAGCTCCCGATCAAGTACGCTGAAGATATCTATGAATTCCCCCCGCCAGATTTTCTCCCTAGTGGGCTAAGACAAATGATGCCCAAATGGGGAGGCGTAGTCGCAACATGGCAGCCCGGGACTGCACCCCTCCCTGGAAGTTGGGCAGGCGGTGCCTGGGCTGTTCCCTGCGTCGGGGCAGCTACCCCGGCCTGGACTACCTCCCGGCCAAGGCCCAATGATTGTGGGCGCAGTTTCAGGTGCACCCGCCAACTCACTGGGTGCCGGGCTCTCCGTTGCAGGCATCAGGGGCTGGTCTCATCCCCCTGGTTCCACTGCCAGGATTTCGTCCTCGTCTGCATTCTGTGGGGCTGGTCATGGTCGCTTGACTGAAGCTGGGGCCTCGCTGCGCCCCACGGCCGGTCCCGGGGCCGCCATCTGCTCGAGCACTGTAAGGCGAGAAGACATATTGGATCATGGCCGTCAACTGTGCCTGCTGACGTACGCTTGCGGGATGCGCCCCTGTCCTGGGAGCTGGGCCTGGCTGGGTTCCTGTGCCCACCCCCCGCTTTGCTGCCTCCAACGCCTTAGGGCGAGCCTCCATCTGCAACAAGATGGGCCATTGCTCATCGCCCGCAACCTCTGCCGCGGGCTGGGCCTGCTGTGGGGGCTGCTTAGCTGCTGGCAGCTTCCCTTTGCCAGTTCTGCCGCCCTTGCCTGGTGCCATCTCGCACCCCCTGCTTAAAAGGAGCAATATAGTATATGCAGCCCAAGGCAGTGAAGAGTGTTCCGCCCTCTATATTGGAGAAACTACACAGCCATTAACAGAAGAATGGCCCCACATAGGAGGGGTAACCGCCCAGGACCAGAATCAGCAGTACACCTCCATTGGAAGGACAAAGGCCACTCTTTCAAAGATGAGAATGTACACATATTAGACAAAGCAGAGAGGTGGTTTGGGAGAGGAGTTAGCCTTGAACATGCCTCCCTCAACAGAGGTGGTGGGCTCTGTCATAGGCCATCTGCTACTTATTAGGGTGTACTTTTCAAAGTACCCCGGCAAATCAAGTAGCCTTACCCCTATGTCACCGCTAACGACCCCTTCCTGATGAGTTTCAGCACCTTAGGCCATTGTTTACCTGAAGGCCATGGACACTAATATCTCCCTAACGAGCCTATTCAGGCTATTCTTCATCTTATGAGCAAATCAGACCAGGGGGCAAGAGGTCAAGCTGACTATAAGGAGGTCTACTTGCGCTGGCTGTATTCTGACCGATGAAGCTGTTTGGATGAACAGCGAGACGCTTCCATCTCCCAGAAGGAGTCCAGTAGCCATGACTCAACTCCCAGTTAAACGCACCTGGATGACTGAGAATCTTCACCGACGTACCCCCTGCTTTGGTGATACGGCCCCCTGTGGCTAGGGCTGCTAACTGGGTGGGCCCAGGTAGGCCGGCCCTTGCCGACTGCAGTCAGGAAGACCCGGTCTGCTCCCGCCAGGCCGGCCGCGGCCCCAGGGTGCGGGTGGGTGGGGGCCTCCCGATGCGGGGGGGAGCGCAGACAGTCTCACCCACCCCCAGGGCCTGGGGGAGTCCCCCTCGCCTAGGCTGTTGGGCCCACCCCGCCTGGTGCCCGCTAGCCCGTTGATGGGCCTGGACGCCTGGTAAGGCCTAACCCATGCTCCCTGGGTAGGCCTCTCGTCGGCCGGGGCCCGTAGGCCAGAGAAAATTTCCCGCCCGGTTCCCGACCTGCCCGCCTGAGCGAGCGTGCCTGGGCCTCCCTCCCCCGCGGCCTGCTGGCTGGGGCCTAGAAGGGGCCCGGTTGCTCCCTTGCGTTTGGGCGCGATCTGCTAAGGGGTAGGAGAGTGTGAGGAGCCCGCCCGCCAGCCTGCGCATCCCACCCGGCTTGGCCCGGTAGGCCAGAGTAATTCTCCCGCCAATTTCCGCCTGGGCAAGCGTGCTCAGACCCCCCTCCCCCCGAGGCCTGCTGGCTGGGGCCTAGAGGGGGCCCGGTTGCTCCCTTGCGCCCGGGCGGTGCGGTCTGCCGAGGGGTGGGAGAGTGTGAGGAGCCCGCCCCCCAGCCCACGCATCCCGCCCGGCTTGGCCCGGCTGCGTCTCTCCCGTCCCCGGCCCTGAGAATTAAAAAGGGGGGGTGGCGAGCCGGCGGGCTCCATACCGCGCCACCCCGGCTCCACGGCCCCGCTCACCCTGGGGGGGGGAAGGCCGGTGCTGTTCCCTCCGAATCGCCGCCACACCGCGGCCGAGACACAGCCGCGCCGCCCTTCTCCGCGGCACTGCCGCCGCTCCTCCCGCTTTGCCCGGTCGCCTCCCCCCCCGGTTACCGGCCCGGGGAATTGGAAGGGTAGGGAGCCGGCCGGCTCCGCCCCGCCCGCCCAGGCTCCGCGGCACCACTCACTCTGGGGGGGAGGGCCGATGCCGCTCCCCCCCAATCCGCTGCTCCACCGCAGCCAGGAAGCGGCTGCGCCGCCCTTCTCTGCGCTGCCGCCGCCGCTCCTTCCGACATGGCGCCGCCGCCGTCTCTCAGGTCGCAGCAGCTCTGCGGCCGCTCCTCCGCCTGGGCTCTCCTGGCCTCGTCGGCCCTCGCCCAGCCGGGAAGCGCCACCGCGCCGCGACCGGAGCTGCCGCCGATGCGGCCTCCCAAGATGGCGCCCGCCACGTGGCGCCCCGCAAGTCCGGCGCTCGGACGGTCCTCATCCGAACGCCGGAAGAAGACTGACTGCAGGGTTGGGGGAGGAGCCGCCCTTTATAGGGCGCTCCTCCCCCTTCCACCCGGGACATTCTTGTCCCGTCTCGCCTGCCGTCCCTCTCGCGGGCGGCAAATAGGCTCCGCGGGGCGGACGAGCCGCCGGCGGAGCCCACATTTGGGCAGGTCAGATCATGTCTCTCTGCTTTTGACACCAGCATACATACCACTTAGGAAATGAGCTCTAATACCAACATGGACTGTTACAGTGTGGCCTGAGGGAGCCTCTGAAGAGCTGCAGAACTGTTTTCAGGAGACCGATTGGAATGTGTTTGACCACCAAGATCTGGAGATCTACACAACGGTCCTGGATTATATCAGATTTTGCAGAGCTAATGTTACCAGGGAAAAGCATATAAAGGTGTATCCATATAAGAAGCCCTGGATGACGGGGGAAGTTCAGAGACTCTTGAAGAGTCTGTCTGTCTGTCTGTCTGTCACTGATTTGTATCAAACTGTATTGACTCGGCATATGTTTCAGTACTACACTTGATCTTAGCCAAAAGGCCAAGAAGCGATGTGTTTCTGTACTGTACCATTGATAGGCAGGCCACCAACACAGAGGGCTTGATATGGCACCACATATGTGGGCAGCCATAACATTTGTATTTTTGACCCATCCGATAGAGCAGGGCTGTCCAAGTTTGAACAGCCTGGACCCTACCTGACCATGACAAATGTCCCCCACGGTCAACCTTAATTGCATGTGCGTGAAGTGCGTGTTGCTGCGCATGTCCTGGTGGTGGCTACCGGCTCTCCTCCCCCATCACCCCCACCTGTAGCCGTAGTGTTGGGCCTGATCTGGTGGGTGCAGTCGCAGTGACCGGCAGTGGGGACAGCGGCTGCAACGGGTGGTGGGGCGGCAGAACAGATGGTGGCGGCAGCGAGGGACTGGGTTGGGAACTCTTCTCCGCCCAGGCACCTCGCCCAGCTGCCTCTGGCTCTCCTCCATCGCCCCCACCCACGGCCATGGTTACTGGACCCAATCTGATGGGGGCAGGGGCAGGAACCAGCAATGTGGATGGCGGTGTGGATGGCAGCAGCGGCAGCAAGGGACTGGGTGGGCAGTGGAGGTGTGTCTGCCTCTGGCTGTCCTCCCCCATTGCCCCCACCCACAGCTGTGGCACTGGGCCTGATCCTTCTCCTGGACTCAGTGGGGAAAAGGGGACCAGACTGGGTGGGAGGAGATCTGGGATGGTGGACTGTGGCAGATCCCTGCTACCCTTCCCAGATGGCAAGGCCAGGGATTTGCTGTGTGTGTGCGCGGGGGGGGGAGGTCCTATGTAATCCTCCTGCTTCAGATCTCCCCCGCCCAGCCTGGTTTTTACTCCCCCATGCGTCCACATAGGATTGGGCCCAGAATCATGGATATGGATGGGGGCTGAGCGGGGGAAGATGCATCTCTACTACCCCCTATTTATGGGTGGGGCACCTGGGTGGAGTGGGGTCACCCACCCAATCCCTCACCTGTGCCGCCACTGATCTTCTGGCTGGGGATGAAGGGAAAGGTGGACTCTGCCAACGCTTCTACTCTCCGCCCGTGCTCCTGGGCAACAATCTTCTGGCTGGGGAGGGAGGGAAAGGGGGACTCCACTGTCACTTCTAGCCGCTGATGCACCATCTTTTCTGTTTGCCACACAACAGATCCCCTGACCAGGGAGGAGGGCAAATGGAAGACTTTGCCGCAGCCCTCCGGATTGCTTCTTCCTGGCATGCAGCACTGATCATTTTGGAGGGGGAAGTGGAGGCTTCAGTTGGCAGTCCACAGGCTACTTTTTAACCCTTCATGGGCTACCAGTAGCCTGCAGTTGACCTGTTGTGCAGGCCTGCCGTAGAGAATATTCATATCAATGGTACATATTCCTTTGAGTACTTGATGGATATTATCTAGACAGCTGAAGGAAAATTATACAAATGTAAATAGAGATTTGCATGTCCATCTGTGAGTAACCAGAAAATGAATAATCCATGAGTAAGGTGACTGTTCAGCAATGGGAGGCACACATGGAGTTAGTCCTTTGGGCATGGAACTGAACTGCATCTCTAGCCTCATCCTGGTATTATGTTGCCCCCCCCCCCCAATATTGAACTGATTGAATTTTGATAGAATGTGAATTTCCATCCAGACCTTCTGAAAATATTCCTTCCTTCAATTACAATTTCTTTTTTTTAATCCACCAAATTGTATATCCTGTAGCTCTAAAAACTGATTGCATGAACCTTTAACTAGTGCTATATCCAACTAGTGCACAAGTATATTGGGAGCTAGGTTGAGGTTACTGAGTGGTGTGTTCATGCAAAATAATGCAGTTGTTTTCTTAGATTTTGAAATGAATAACAATAATTATCCACTGCTTGTAAATGGTTTAAAGACAGAGGTATATTTTAAAGACAGAGGTATCTCACACAATCTGTATGCAGATTGCAAGGACAGTTATGTGTTAAAAGGCAACTCTAATTTCCTTTTTCATGAAGTAGAATAGAGTGTCAACCCTTATAAAAACATACCTTCATCATGCATGGCTTTTCTGAGTGTGCTGGCAATCTGATGAATTATTAGAAGTTCAAGCTCATTAATAGGTCACTTCATCAGTCACATTGTTTTATGCTGAAAAGAAGAACATATTTATCCATCAATCTTTAAGTTCCTGCTAGGACAAAGGAAAGTACAGGAGCTAAGACTGTGCAAAGTAGATGGTGTAAATAATGGAAGAAAAATCCCATAAAAATAAATGTGTTCTTCATGAACTGTAAAATAAGAGCAGCCAAGGACAGGTGTAGGATATATTCACTTACTATGCACTTCTGTATGTCTTACGAGCCAGTACAGGATGATATTTTGTGGGCTGTGGACCCAAGCAGTTTCCTAAAACAATAGGATCATGGTGACACCAAACAGATGAAATTCTGTAAGACATTGCTGATGTTTATTTTTTTTAAAGATCTACTGTATTTATATGTTTATAAGCTGTCAGATCAACAGGGAAGGCATGGAGGCCCCATGCCACCAAGCTGAGCAACTGATATAGTTTTGGTTGTACGGTTCATGTGCCTGAGGTTCTGCTTAATTCAAAGGCTGAAAATGTAGCAATGACTAATAACAATGGCCTCCCCACAAGGCCAAGGTCCGAGTGGGGAGGCTTTGTCCCTGCCGGACTCTGTAGTCGGACCGAGGAGAGGCGCGGGGGATATCTCGCGATAGCTGTCGCGGGGTGCCCTTATAAGGGCGCCACGCGGTGTCCCTTGCCTCTCTTTGATCCGACCGGCACCGGGAGAGGACTCGCCGTTCCGGCTCGGAGGAAGGAGCGTTTGGGCCCGTGCCGTCAGCCAGGCCCTAGGTGATCGACGGTTGGGACCTACTGCAGCTTAACTGACGGTCCCAACCCTGCGGAGCCGCGGGCGCGCCGCCGCTGCCGCCGCTGCCGCCGCTGCCGCGGGCTCCTTTACATTATTAAAAAAAAAAAACACGAAGTGCCCCCATTCGCCGGCTAAGTTCCGGCAGGGGCCTGGAGGCTGTTGGTCGGGAGCTGGCGCCAGCGCGCGCGGCCCCCGATCGGAGAGCGGAAAACCCGCTCACTGGTTAAAAAAACCGCTCACTGGTTAAAACACACACACACACACACACACACACACAGACAAAACAAACACACGCGTGTGCCAGGCGCTTCTAAAATGTCTCTCACCCTGAAGAAAGTCTTGAGTCAAAAGCAGTTGCCAAGAGCTTCTCAAAAACATTTGGGGAAAAAGCAAGTTGAGAAGTGGGAGCCCAGGGGTGCTGCAGGGCATGCGTCACTCAGCATTGTTTTATATGCAGGAGGTCCATAGATATCCTGTTTGTGATCTTGGACTACTGTTGTCAATCAAAGTCAGTGCTCAGGTAGACTGACCAATGAACTCTCTCAATTTAATATTCATTGCAAAATTTTATAAGAGAAGCCACTGCTTCCACAATAGAGCATTTGTATGAGAATTTATGTTTTTAAAGTAATGCATTGTCATTACTTCTAACAACATTTAAAAATAAATTCTTTGTGACTCCCTGTGCATGTGTGCTTCCTTTATTATTATTATTATTATTATTATTATTATTATTATTATTATTATTATTATTATTATTATTATTATTATTATTATTATTACTTTAAAAAATTTATGAAACGTGTGAGAAATTACATCAAAAGTTTTTAAAGAGTGTCTTAAAATGCCTCTTAATAAGTAATTGTTCAGTGAAGTGTATAGCTGAATCCTGACTTTTATCATTTTAGGATATACTTTGTCACAGTAGCGGCAATCCGTTGAGAGGGGACCGCGGCTCCCTCTCACTGCCCTCCACTGTGAGTGCATGACAGCCCAGCCGGCTGTCATGCACTCATGGTGGAGATCTCTGGAGAGGGGGCTGCGATCCCACCTCTGCATGCAGAGGCAAGAGGGGGCCGTGGGCTCAGCTCCACTTGGGGAGCCGAGCCCATGGTTCTCTCTCAACTGCCCTCCATGTGCAGTGGTTAGAACAGAGCTCTCTCTAGACAGTCCTCCCCATGGGCGATGACAGCTGGGTTGTCATTGCCAGCAGGGAAGAATGAAACAAACCTCACCGAACCAATTTTGGTTCGTTTCGTTCTTAAAGTACTCTGGGGCACGTTATTCATTTTGTTACCTAACAAAATGAATAACGAATAAGAGAACAAAAAAAAAACATTCATTTCGTGCCCATCTCTAATTGATACTGGTCTATAATTGTTCAGTATCATTTGGTCTAAGGAAGGCTTTTTAAGCAGTGGTTTGCTTTTACTATTGCATCCTTTAAGCCTGCTGGAATCCTGCCCTGTTTTAAGGAGACATTCACTTCTCTTCCAAACCAGTCTGCCATGCCTTCTCTGGCAGCTTTTATGATCCATGAGGGACAAGGATCCAACACACATGTGGTGGCCCTCACCTCCCCAAGTGTCCTGATCACATCATCCATTAATACAGGACAAGCAGGGTGGGGCATTTTATTTACATGCTTTGGATCAATATCAGCACCCAAGGTAGCCCAGATCTGTTCAATTTTTCCTGCAAACTGTTGTGTAAATTCTTTGTAGCGAGATACAGAGTGGTCTGTGTTATCCACCCATGGGTCAGTGTGTAGCAGACTTTTGACTAGTGTGAAAAGCTACACTGGATGATTTTGTGTCAAATCAATGGTAGTAGAGAAAAATGCTTTATATGAATGAATACACTTCTGCTCAGATAGCATCCTTCTCGTCCCCTGATGCAGAGCCAATTATATTTAATATGTCAAGGAGAGAGAGAGAGAGAAGTACGATGCATTGAGATAATAATTTAATTTCCAGGCCAATATTTGGCAGATTTAAAAATGTTAATAGGGCTCTGGTTTCTATCCAGACAGCTATAAGATAGACTAATTCAGGGAATATATGCTACACATTTACAAAGCCTGATTATGGAACCACCTGAGCAATATAATATCTAACCTGGCCTGCACTGAAAAGCCATTCATACAGCCCTTTTATAAGGGCAGCCAAA
Organism: Phrynocephalus guinanensis; assembly: GCA_037367245.1. Taxonomy (NCBI): domain Eukaryota; kingdom Metazoa; phylum Chordata; class Lepidosauria; order Squamata; family Agamidae; genus Phrynocephalus; species Phrynocephalus guinanensis. The sequence goes on along the minus strand of CM074735.1, from coordinate 54,483,532 downwards.
ATGATAAATGAAATGGGACGGTTTGTAAAATGAAGAGGGATGGTAGTTAAGTGATGGCAAGGTGAAGGTGCTTAAGTCAGCTACGGGTTATTATTATGAAATTAAACTGGTAATCCTTTGGAGGTCATTAGACAGCTCTGAACGGGAAGACATATGTTCTCTCAGAGCTAAAACTATCTGAGTTCAATTTGTGGAGATATACATCACAGAAGAGTAGTACAGACTCTTAATGTGGGCACTTTTGAATCTGCTCCAGTAGTATGACACTTGCAATGAATTCAGTCATTATATCTAAATCACTGAGCCTCACATCAGATATTAAGTGCTGACTTTGATACAGACCCTTTGTCAGTCACTGCTAACATGGACTTAAAAGACACCTGGAGGTGGGGCTGTTTGTTCATTAAGTTGAGTGAGAGGGGCACTTCAGGCAATTTATCTGCATGAAGGGTCAGCAAAGAAAATAAAATTAGAGTATTTAATTTGTTACTATGGCGACAACAAATCACATCGTATTTTCAACTGTACCGTATGGCTTCAAACTATGGAATTTAACATAGGTTACTTTAAAAAGGATAAACATATTCAGAACAGGAATTTATCTCAGGGTGCTCAGAAATTTCTGGATCAAAAATTGCTGTGGCTGGGCAGAAATAAGTCTCTGTTTCATCTGTCAAAATATCTTGCCTGGCCTTCAGTACTGTACATCTTGATTTAGATTGAGGAGAGGGACATTACAGTAGTTGCCTTACCATACACCTGGGGTGGACTTGCCCTGTCTCAGAATCTCCCTGTAAGTAGAAGCCCAGCATGTCACAGTGAATGCTAGGTTGTGAGCCACACTTTCTATTTTAAGAGACAGGTTGATCTATGAATGTTCTCAAAAAAAGCATCTCCTCTATACAATTTTGGGTGACATTGACCCATAAGGAAGAAGAAGAAGAAGAAGAAGAAGAAGAAGAAGAAGAAGAAGAAGAAGAAGAAGAAGAAGAAGAAGAAGAAGAAGAAGATCCCACGTACAGCCACAAACTTGTGGAAAGTTGCAGACATCATCTCAAAATAACCCTATATCCTCTATCAGATCCAGAATGCCATAATAGCTATGGTCATCCAAAACTACTGCTTATACCTCTTTAGTCACTTGATGAATAGGATTGCACTCTTAAATTCCAACACACCATAGGGATGAAAAATCATTCAGTGTTTGTGTGTAGATTGCCTGGAAACCTGTTCACTTAGACAGCACTTTAGCACTGCCTGAGCTAAAGGCAGCTATTCATAGCTTGACAGCGAGAATGGGAGAGGACCATAAAATTTAACAAGGTGGGATAGACTTGTCAACAGGCCCCTTGAGCCACTATTTAACCTTGAGCTGGGACTTCAGCTCTTGCCTTTTTGCCCTTCCTATGAAGAATCAGTCTTATCCATGTAACTCTCTTATTGTGCTACAGGGCACTCCGTAGAGTCTCCAGATAGTGTTTTAAACTGTTCTCCATGTTAGCTGTCTCTGCATAGCTTGTTATTTGTGTGCATCAGGTTGACATATGTTTTGCCTCATTTGCTCTGAACCACAGGCTATTTCCTGTGGGGAAAGTCTACCGTGATGCAGTGAAAATTGCTTAAACTGTGTGTGAGTGCAAGCAAATGGCCTAGTGTGGGAGACAGCCACCATGGGCATTTCATTACATCATGAGGGTAGTGAAAACTGGTAGATGTACTGTGCCACTGAACCTTGTGGCGCAGTGGTTAAATGCCTGTACTGCAGGTAAAACTGTGCTAACAACCTGGGGTTCAATCTCAGGTCACAGATTCATGGTTGACTCTGCCTTCCATCCTTCCGAGGTTGGTAAAATGAGTACCCAGCTTGCTGGGGGTGTGGGGGCAATGTGTAGCCTGCATAATGCATTTAAACTGTAAACCACCCCGAGACTACTTGAAGTGGTATGGGGCGATATATAAGCAGAACACTTTTGCTTTAACATTGACTCCAGACCTTGGGTCTCCAGATATTCTTGGACTAGAACTCCCAGAAGCTTTCATTGCTGGCCAGGATTTCTTGGAGTTAAAGTCCAATAGCATCTGGGGACTCAGGTTTGAGAACCACTGCTTTACAACTGTTAGCTCTCTCTCTCTCTCTCTCTCTCTCTGTGTGTGTGTGTGTGTGTGTGTGTGTGTGTGTGTGTGTGTGTGTGTGTGTGTGTTGCATTGTTACAGTCATGACCAACTCTTCGTGACCACATGTCCATGGAGTTTTCTTGGCAGGAATACTGGAGTGGTTTGCCAGTTCTTACTCCAGGTGCCTACAGCACCTGGTATTCCCTGGTGGCCTCCCATCCAAATACTAACCAGGGACCCTGCTTAGCTTCCAAAATCAGGCAAGACTGGATGTGCCTAGGGCATCTAGGCAGACCAACTGTTAGCAAGCGACTGGAAAACGCAACATGGATTGAGTGAAACAATATGGGCTATTTCTTTCCTTTGAAAACCAAGAAACAGCTCTATTTATTTTGAAAGCAATCAATTTTATTTATGAGCTGCCACCACCACTCCAGTGACCAACCCCACTCCTCTTCAATCCTCAACACCAACATTTTCTGCCTCCTCCTGACTTGATGGAAAGGGCTTAACTATTCATGGGCTTTCACAATATCCAGCAGTACATCTTGTGAAGTACTGGCTCTCAGCTGAGAGATACAATTGAAATGATTTCCACTTTCCAGTCACTGAACAGGCAGTTCAGTGTTGAACAGGGGGCTCTCATCAAGCCCATTCTATTAAATACAAATGCTCTTGGGGATAATCTCTCTCTATCTCTTATTTTTTTAAAATCAAACTTTATGTATTTATTCACTAATTTGGACATTCTCATTTTGAACAAGTATTTCCATCTCCCTGTAGCTATATTTCCTCCCTTTGGGTTGAAGCTTGGTATTTTGATGACATTAGGCAAACACAACTTTTGCTGTTTTACACAGTTCACTTAATATTAGCAAAGAAAGGACTAAAGGGAATTTTCCCTCCTCAGGCCAAAATTGTGCATGCCGTTGGAAATCAGTTCTGATTCACAAGGTCAGTTCTTTCTTTTAATTATTACACACACACACACACACACACACACACACACACACACACACACACACACACACACACACACACACACACTTACATCAGTTAGCTATATCTAATATTACCTGTGGGAAGACTTCCACTTACTCAATGGGGCTTAGTTTACTCCTACAACTCATTATAACTGTTGTCCATTCTGCTGAGCCTCAAGAGCTAATTTGGAATGGAATACTTGGGGGCTTGTGGGTGTGGGAGTGTTGATCTAACAGCAGTCACAGTATCTTGCCTAGTCTTCAGTATAGTACAACTTGATTGAGATTAGAGAGAAGGACTTTTGATGCTCTACTGCAGACTTGCTCCACTTCAGAATCTCCCTGTAAGTAGAAAGCCAGCATGTCATTCTGTCATATAGTGGTAACTGTTTCATCAGTGGGCCACCATGAGACAGTCCATTTTTCATCTTTATATCTCATTCAAGTAAAGTCAAGTAAATTCCCCCTTTTGTATGATAATCAGGGTAACCCAAATGCCACTGTAGTATTTTTTTTTAAATTACACCTCACCCCATATTACAGCATATCATAAATGTGAGAGATAAATGCAGTACCTCTCTCACCAACTGAAGGAGAAAAACAAAAGAGGAAAAGAAGTAGCACCATTGATCCTACCATGTCCTTGGGGATTTTTTTTTTACAGGGAAAAGGGAGGAAGAATGGAGGCGAGAGGAAGAAGATGATGATGATGGGGGCATCATTTTCAGTGGTGTCTTTCCTCCTCCTGGTTGCTGCTTGTCCATCTTTACACAGTAGCCATCTTGCAGGCAACTATGTGATTAATGCTCACCTCTGACGGCCCCCATGCCAAGACATGGATGAGAAGGGCCAACAAAAAAAAAAAAGAAAGCACCAAAAGCCTGTGTCATGTGGAGGTTGACAGGCAGGGATTAGAAGAGGTCCCTGACAGCGGCAGCAGCTCCACAGCCACCCTGAACACTTCACTGCCTGAGGCCACCATCTCAGATTAGTTTGGATAAAACAGATGACAGAGAGGATTTGTTAGAAGGAACGGAACATCTGGACAGATCATCCTTCTATGCAGGAGGAAAGGGCAGCTCATGCCTCTCTTAATGTACCTTAGATATTTTTTACAGTTGGCAGTAAGTGAATGCTGCAGGCGTCAAATTTGTATTGTGTTGACCTTCTGAATTTTCAAGCCTAAACATTTGGCTTGGTCAATAAAACAGCCCACAGTAATGCTGCTTTGATCGTGGAATAGCTATGAATGCATTGAGGGGAAGTAAAAGCAAGTGCTTTCACCTCTGTCCCACACATTTAAACTCTAATACTGCTCAGCAACTCCTGGGGAGAAAAGCATGACCTATGAGCTAAACCTGTGTGTTTGTTTGTTTGTTTGTTTGTTTGTGTGTGTGTGTGTGTGTGTGTGTGTGTGTGTGTGTGTGTGTGTGTGTGTGTGTGTGTGTGTGTGTGTGTGTGTGTGTGTGTGTGTGAGAGAGAGAGAGAGAGAGAGAGAGAGAGAGAGAGAGAGAGGGAGGGAGAGCACATATGCATGCATGCATGCATTGTGTGTGTATGCACCCTGCAGGCTTCCATTTTACTTTATGCTATTGCATTAATATTCACACATCTACTTTTGCAAGACAAGATGAAGCATCTGTGAGGAGTTCTGTCACATTAAAAGGCCAACTTATGGTAGTTTCATCATTTTTCTGTAACACCAGAGTTATCATGGGAAGAATGAAGAAAGGGCAGGAAGGGAAAAGATAGTAGGATGGTGAGTTCCAGAACTGTCATCCATCTTTATCTAAATATTTCAGACAGGCTTTTATTTCATGCTTTCCTGGAGCTAAATGATACAAGTAATGATGTAGTGGAGTCTTCTCTGTGTACCTATGTCTATTTATTTATTTATTTATTTATTTACTTCTAGTCCATCTCCCAGAAAGGTTGACAAGGTGTGCACGTGTATATACTCTGTATGGAAACTGCTTTTAACTAGCTATGCAAGTAGAAAAATGATATATTTTATTGAAAGGTACAGCCAGAAAAGTTGATTTTCATAGATTATGCACATGAGAAAGGGGAAGGCAGCTTGGAAAACCATCTAATCCACAGCTTTTTGGCAGAAATGCATAGTCACAGCATCCCTAAGAGAATGCCACTGGACCACTGTGAAATGTTGCCCCCTGAGAACAGCTGGCACTACCCCCAAATGACTGAATACAATGTTTCTCCTGTTGTTGCTCTTGTTGTTGTTGCTGCTGTTGCTGCTGCTGTTCTTTTGTTGTTGTTGTGCCAATAAGTCACCCCCATCTCATAGCAATCGTATAAATGATCATTCTCCAAAATGTCCTATCCTCAGCTCTTGCAGACTCAAGCTCGGGGCATATTTTAAAGAGCCAGTCCCCCTCATACTTTGGTTTTCTTCTTTTTCCTGTTGCCTTCCTCCTTTTCCAGCAGTATTGTCTTTTCCAGAGAATCCTGTTTTCTCATGATGTGCCTAAAGTAGGTCAACCTCACTTTCAACATTTTTTTGCTTCCAGAAGTAGTTCAGGCTTGATATGTTTTAGAGTCCACTTGATCATCTCTCTGGCAATCCAGGGTATTTCCAAAGCTCCCATTCAGCAGCACACTTCAGATGAATCATTTTTTCCCTCTCAGTTTTCTTGACTATCCAGCTATTTATTTATTTATTTATTTATTTATTGGGGGGGGGGGAACCTACCATCTTGCAACTTAAACTCATTAGATCTATCCTTCCCTCTAAGGCTTTTGTAAGCACATATCTTTTTCCTGCTCAGATGTTCAGTTCATCTGCCCAGATGAGGCACTTCAGTTGCCCAACTGCACATCTCTTTCCTTGGCTCCCTGGATGAGCAATTTGTGTTGCTTCCCCTGTATTTTTTGCCACCTAGAAGTGCCACTTTCCATTGCTGCCATGAGGCCAGCTCCAGAATGAGAGGCTGCCAGGGACTCTGCCCAACTTGGTACTTTCTCTGGCCAACACATTTGGCAGGCTGCTATTGCTATATTTAATGAGAACATTTTGCTTTAGAAATAAAAATGTACTTACATTTATTAGATGATTATAGTCACTGGGATGGGTGTACTCCAAATACCATTACTGACACAGACATTACTGTAGTTTTATTTCAAATAAACTTGAATTAATTACAGTATATTCAATGTTTTTCTTTGCATTCCCTTGTGAAATCAAGATTCTAGAAAAGCCACCATGTCCTTCCAAACCTCCTTACTGTTAAGATATTGAAGTATTGCTAAATTTTACATGATTACAGTTTGTCTTTCACACATTTATTCGAACCTTTGGCAATGATCACATTTTGCAACATTAGAAGTAAAATAGAAGTATGCCAGTATACTAATAAGTGTTCTCTGGAATGTGCTGTCCCATCCCACAAATTTCTTAAATGATCACATTACTCATAAAAATGACTTGGTTGCACTTCTTTCCCTGTAATTTTGTAATTACTTGTTATACTACTTGCTATTCAAAAAGTAGAGTTATATATAACTATGCTACTTTTACAGGTAAAACTTGAAAAATTAGAATATCATGCAAATGTTCATTTATTTCAATAAGTCAACTCAAAAGATGAAACTGATATTTGAGATAGACTCATTACATGCAAAGCAAGATATGTCAAGCCTTACTTTGGTATAATTGTGATTATTATGGTGTACAACTTATGAAAACCCCAAATTCACAATCTCAGAAAATTAGAATATTACATGACATCAATAACACAAAGATTAGAAACAGAACAATATTGGACTTCTGAAAAGTATAAGCATGCATATGTACTCAGTACTTGGTTTGGGCCCTCTTTGCATCAATTACTGCCTCAGTGCGATGTGGCATGGATGCTATAGAGGCTGTGGCACTGAGGAGGTGCTATGGAAGACCAGGATGCTTCAAAAGTGGCCTTCAGCTCTTCTGCATTTTTCAGTCTCATGTCCCTCATCTTTCTCTTGTCAGTGCCCCATAGATTCTCTATGGGGTTCAGGTCAGGCGCAATAATCCCATGGTCAATGAACCAGGTTTTGGTACTTTTGGCAGTGTGGGCAGGTGCCAAGTCCTGCTGGAAAATGAAATCAGCATCCCCATAAAGCTCGTCTGAGGAAGGAAGCATGGAGTGCTCCAAAATCTCCTGGTAGATGGCTTTGTTGACCCTGGACTTAATGAAGCACAGTGGAGCAACACCAGCTGATGACATGGCTCCCCAAATCAACACAGGCTGTGGAAACTTCACATGGGAATTCAAGCTTTATTCATTGAGTGCCTCTCCATTCTTCCTCCATTCTTCTGGGTCCTTGGTTCCCAAATGGGATGCAAAAGTTGCTCTCATAAGAAAAGTGGACTTTGGACCATGGAGCAACAGTGTTCAGGAGCGGCTTGACAAGATGAATATGACATTTGAAGTCCATGTCCAGGATCCGTCTGCGTGTGGTGGCTCTTGATGCACTAACTCCAGCCTCCGTCCATGCCTTGTGAAAGTCCCCAGCACATTTGAATGGCCTTTTCCTGATAATACTCTCCAGGCTGCGGTCACCCCTGCTGCTTGTGCACCTTTTTCCCACACTTTTCCCTTCCACATAGCTTTCTATTGATATGCTTTGATACAGCAATTTGGGAACATCCAACTTCTTTTGCAATCTGCACCTTTGGGGGCTTTCCCTCCTTATGGAGGGTGTCAATGTTGGTTTTCTGAACAATTGTCAGGTCAGCACTCTTTCCCATGATTGTAATTCCTACTGAACCAGCCCGAGACCATATAAAGACTCTGGAACCCTCTGCAGTTGTTGTGGATTCATTAGTTGATTACGGTGGGACATTTTGAGCCTAGAATATTGAAGCTTTTCACACTATTCTAATTTTCTGAGATTGTGATTTGGGGTTTTCATAATCTGTGCGCCATAATCACCACAATTATACCAAAGTGAGGCTTGGCATATCTCGCTTTGCATGTAATGAGTCTACCTCATATATTAGTTTCACCCTTTGAGTTGACTTAATGAAATAAATGAATATTTGCACAATATTCTAATTTTTCGAGTGTCACCTATAACTAGTTACTTTGAAGCATTGTAATTCCTCCATAGTTCTAAGGGTCACACAGTGCAGTTCTTGCCCTTCTAAAACGGGCTGAGGTAGATTGCAAGTAACAAATTATTTTGTCACCCACCCCCCAAAAAATGCACACATCCGGGCAGATCAGCCAAATAGGCTGGATAGGTGATATTCTGAAAGGGAAAAAAGGCAGCACTGATCTTGAAGCATGTCCTTGATTCTTCTGTACTTTGGTGTCTCTTACAAACATAGCTTGCCTTTCAGAAAGCAATACTTTTTGCTCTGACACCTACAGCAGGCTTCCCAAGATTCACATCAAGCAGAAACATACAGAGCTGAGGCTAGGATGTAAAAGAACTTAGGCGAGTCAAAACCAAAATCACCAAGTGGAAAGAAATTTATCCCTGAAAAAATGAAACATAAATAAATCAGCTCATTAACATTTAATTCCAGAACAGGATGCAGGAGGCAATTTCATCCAGGATGCAAGCCATTTTCGGAGGCTCTTTTATTTCAAATAGAAAGTTGCAGTAGATTTGCCTTTTGTTCTTATCTTAATATATCATAGTGTCACTTTTTCTGTCTTCATGCCAGTGGATGCTAATGACAAAAAAATTAATGCTGCCAAACTGAAAAAAACCAACAACAACCCATGCTTGCTTAGCAGATTATGTTGGCCTGGTTTGCTCTGAATGGAAACAGTCATTTGATGAAAGGAACTTTTCTTCAAAAGAGACACCATTGTTGTGTTTTTTCGGTTTCATTTTTTTTGTAAACAACTTGGCCTTGCTTCAGAAATCAACACTGATGTGAGAGCCGAAGGGCTGATCAATAAACGAGGACTGACTGGATCTTTCCCTCACCTCCTTGCATGGGTAGGTTTGAATGGAGACATCTCAGTGTGGAATTTACTGTACTTGGAGACAAAACAACTCATTTCTAAAAGCATACGGTTATTGTCCAAAGACAGATAGTGAGGGAGGGACTGGAAAAAGGAGAGAAGGAAAATAAGGCAGAGGGGCAAGAGGGCAGGGGGATATTGTATGCAACAGGGTTTTTTTCCCATAACATGGGAGTTCATTGAGAATGGTGAGTCAGTTTGTATGCTACCAGCAAATCAGGGTTTAATGGGAATTTCCAAGCATATGAACCAGAGCCAGCCCTACCATTAAGCAAGGCAAGGCAACCATCCGAGGTGGTGGAGAATTAGAGGTACCAGCAACAAGTTAAGGGAGAGATGTCCATCAGCTGTAGACCTCTTTTCTAGCCTGCTACCTGATAATAGATAGTGGAGGCTGCACCTTTTCACATCTTCCCTCCTAAAGGAAGATTCTTCTGCTTATCTGGAAGTTGAGTCATGGTAACTGGACTTCTTTTATTGAGAGACAGAAAAGTTTCGCTGCTCATCCAAACAGCTTCATCAGTCTGAGGAAAGCTAGTTGTGAGTCCTCCATGTTATAGTTCACTTTGACCTCATGTCACCCTGGTCTGAAATAGGCTCATAAGATGAACAATGACCTGAATAGACTCATTAGGTGGAGAACAGTCTCAATAGGCCATTACGTGAGCAATGGCCTAAGGTGCTGAAACCCATATAGTATGGGTCGTCCGCTATGGCCTTGGTGGTAGAGGTGTGAAGTATTTTTGATTTGTCTGGGTATTGTTGAAATCACTGTCTGATAAGTAGTCCTTCAAGTGGGCTCATTCAATGGTGAGGATGTACACATATTAGACAGGGAAGATAGGCGGTGTGAGAGAAGGGTCAGGGAAGCCATTCATGTGAATATTGAAAACCCCTCTCTCAACAGAGGTGGGGGGCTCAGGCACAGTCTATCTGTTACTTATCAGGCACTGATAAAGCGGTAAAACATTTCAATTTCTCAAGAAAAGAAATCCAGTTGCCATGACTCAACTTCCAGATAAACTCACCTGGATGACTGAGAATCTTCACAGACATTCTTCTGATTATTCAGTCAACATATGTGCTTGGAAGGAAAGACTGTGTCGTTTTAAAAATTGCTTCAGGAAACAGTATGACATCAGCAATCCTAGAAGTGAACCAAGTGTGCTTTGCCCTGTCTGGATGGAATGTGGAGTCAATTATGAGTCCCCACCATTGCCTCTGGAGTCTTGGTCTTTGAACTCATCAGCTTTAGTGCTCCCATGCTTTCATGGATCCAGCATCTAATCCAATTTCTGTACATATATAATGCCATTTGTCATTTTCTTTGTAGTCATCTTTGTTAGGAATATGTTCCTCTTCTTTTTACAGAAAAGACATGCACAAAAAACAAGAGAGGAAGAGATATGCATACATTTAAGGAGACAATCATGATGCTTGTACTTTCATAGTTGTGCACTAGACATGGGCATGACTCGACGAAATTCTCGTTTCCGTTTCCGTTCCTCATTTCCGTTACGCAACAAAACGAAGAATGACAATTACTCTGCCAGAACCCGAACTCGAACCGAAAAAAGAAAAATTGGATCTGATTTGTCGTGTTGTCGTTCCTGGCATCGTGCGATCACGCGATGCCAACAGCACAGAAAAAAAGTTTTAAAAAGTAAAAAAAAAAAAAAAAACCCGATTCCCGGCCAAAAAAGCAGGCGAAAATATGCCTGGTTGAGTGAGGTCACCTACCAGAGGGGTGGTTTCTGGCAGGGGGGGGCCCTGGCCTCCCCCCTCTCCTCCTGTCCTTCCTGGGCTGCTCTGGCGGAGTGGCGGCAGGCGGGCATCCTCGTCGTCCCGCCAACGTCGCCGCCTCGCCAGCTCGCCGCCACCATTCAAGCGGCACAGAAAAAAAGGTTTAAAAACCCGATTCCTGGCCAAAAAAGCAGGCGGAAATATGCCTGCCTGAGTGAGGGCACCTAACAGAGGGGTGGTTTCTGGGGGGGTCCCCGGCCTCCCCCCCTCTCCTCCTGTCCTTCCTGGGCTGCTCTGGTGGAGTGGCAGCCGGCGGGCATCCTCGTCGTCCCGCCAACGTCGCCGGCTCGCCGGCTCACTGCCGCCATTCAAGCAGCACAGAAAAAAAGTTTTAAAAACCCGATTCCTGGCCAAAAAAGCAGGCGGAAATATGCCTGCCTGAGTGAGGGCACCTAGAGGGGTGGTTTCGGGGGGGGGGTCCCCGGCCTTCCCCCCCTACTGTCCTGGGCTGCTCTGGTGGGGCATCCTCGTCGACGCCATGCGGTGCGGGTGGGGGATCCAAAATGGGGCGGGCGACCGCAATCTTTTTTTTGAAATCGTATCGTCGTGGTCCAAAAACACACCAAAGCACCACAGAAACATGTGAAAATTGCTATTTTAAAACTGCCAGATTTTTTACAGTAGCAGTGGGTTTTTCTTACAACAAAATGTCTCCTCTGTCCTCCTCTCCATTGACTTTCTTTTATTTTCTTTTATTTTTATTTTTTACACATGTGCAATGATGGGCTGGCCATGAGAGTGACCATGCAAATTTTTGGAGCCATTCCACCAATCGCATGGCCACTTGGCCAGGTTGACCACAGAGACTTCTGGGATGTGCCAATCGGGCATAAAAAGCCCATAACCGTAGCCCGAACCCTAACACTAAGCCTAAGCCTAACCCATACGCTAGTACACTGTCCTTCTAAGTGGGTCAGAGAGGCACCCAGAGATGCACCCCAATACTCACCCTAACCTTACCTGTAACCCTAAGCCTAGCCCCTGCGCTAACCCTAACCCTAAGCCAAATCTGTGTACTCACATTGCACTATACACGCAAGTACACTTCCCTTCTTAGTGAACCACAGAGCGGCCAGATCAGCAGTGGGCCTGTGGTCTACAGAGAGGCACCCAAAAGAGGTGCCTCTCTGCCACTCAACTTGGTATGCATATCCAATTGGCTATGCATGCCATTTTGTAGCGGGTGAGGAGAGGAGGCACCAACGAGGTGCCTCCAGGAGCCTGCTTTCCCTTCATAGCGGGCCAGAGGAGGCACCCACCCCACAGAGGTGCCTTCAGGAGCCCGCAACCCCCCTAAACCAGTGCTAACGACAGACAAAAAAACGACACGACGAAATGACAAATTTTTGAATTTTTTTGTGAAAAACGGAAACGAGCCGAAACGGACCCGTCCCGAAAAACGACAACTCGGAAAAAAAAAATTCCTGGTCGTGCCCATCTGTATTGTGCACATCTGGGTTTGGATGGTACAGAGTTAATGCAACCTTACCTTCTGGATTTTTCTTAGTGGTATCATTTCTAACAACAGAAAATATAACTTTTATCATTATGCAAATAAAGCATATCAGAAGAACACATGTGCTAACAAACATGTCATAATTCACATGGGAATAAGTGATATTTCTCCTTCATTTTTAGTTTCAAGTACCATTAAATACACAGATGATGCTACTCTGATTGCAGAAAGTGAGGAGGAATTAAAGAGCCTCTTAATGAGGGTGAAAGAAGAGAGTGAAAAAATGGGCTGAAGAACTCAGATCATGGCCACCAGTCCCATCACCTCCTGGCAAACATATGAGGAAGAAATGGAGGCAATGACAGAATTTTTATTTTCTTGGGCTCCTTGATCACTGCAGATGGTGACTGCAGCAATTAAATTAAAAGATTTCTGCTTCTTGGGAGGAAAGTGATGGCATACATAGGCAGCATCTTAAAAAGCAGAGACCTCACTTTGCTGACAAAGGTCCAAATAGTCAAAGCTATGGTTTTTCCAGTAGTGATGTATGGAAGTGAAAGCTGGACCACAAAGAAGGCTGATCACTGCAGAATTGATGCTTTTGAGCTGTGGTGCTGGAGAAGACTCTTGAGAGTCTCCTGAACTTAAAGGAGATCAAACCTATCCATCCTGAAAGAAATCAACCCTAAATGTCCTTTGGAAGAGAATCTGAGGCTCCAGTAATTTGGCCACCTCATGAGGAGAGAGGACTCCTTGGAAAAGTCTCTGATGTTGGGAAAGACTGAAGGCAAAATAAAAGGGGATCGCGGAGAATAAGATGGTTGGACAGCGTCATCAGTGCAACCAACATGGATTTGAGGCAGTGGACATCAGGAGGAACTGGTGTGTGCTGGTCCATGGGACCACGAAGAGTTGTACAGGACTTAAGGACTGAACAACAAAAACCACTAAATATGCCCCTGAACAGATTTCTCATATTCATTCATCAATGCTCCTCACAAAGGGTGAAGCTAATTACTTTGGAACTTGGGAGAAAGTTCGTTGTAGATTGACCTCTGCAGTAAATTGTTGCAGAGAGCTGCCATTGCAAATTGAGAGAAAGAAGGAGAGAGCAGAAGGGAGAGGGGGATAGAATGAGAGAGAATTAAATATGTCCACTGTAGAGATGGGCACGAATCAAAAAAATGACGTTTTGTTTGTCATTTGTCGTTTGGAGAGTCCGTTTTGGTTCGTTTCCGTTTTTTGAGATTTTTTTGCAAAAAAAAAATCATTTTCATTTTCGTTCATTTCTGTACCATTTCGTTACCATTTATTTCAATTTTTTGTGATTTTTTTTAGCATTTAAAGCAGTTCACTGTATTGCAGTAACGAAAATGAAACGCACAACAAAATTTCCAGTGTTTCTGTTCGTTTTGTTTCATTTTGGAGACAAAATTTGTTTGTTGTTTCGTTCCATAACAAAATGAAAAAACGAAAACAGAAACAAAAATTGTTCATTTCGTGCCCATCTCTAATGTCCAGTTTATATTATCCAAACAAACAAGGTGAATTTTCCATTACATTTTGGGGATGTTTGTGTAGCAGTGTAAATAGTATAAGGAAAGGCAAACTCTAATGCAACTACTGTGCTCTCCCCTTTCACATGATCATTTATGAAGCAACACAATCCCTACACATCTTGTTTGAGGAAATTGCCATGACTTTGTCAAAGACATCCATATATCATGGGTGTTCTTACCTAATTTAAGACTTGGAATCCAGTATTTATGTTCTTACAGATGTCTAGCAACTCATGCAGCATCTGGAGCTACAAATTTTCATCCACATTCATACCGTGTAACAGAAATAACTATACTGTGCAGAGTGATAAATGTATCTAGTACTGTTCTTGCCTCCGCCGATCCTTTAAATTCATTATCTCATAACCCCACTTTGTATCTTACCAAAGGAGTCAGACTCAATGCAAGAAAGATGTTGGAAGAGTTCGTGATTCAAAGGAAGGTAATGACAGATCACACTAATGTCTTGAAACAAAGACTATGCTGAAAGTTCTAGATTCAGTCTTTATCATTTCCAGTGAAAGAGGTCTTTAGAGACAAATCTGGAAGGAAGCAGTGCTTCATGAGTACAATAGTGGTTAGTGACACAAATGTATTTAAAAAATGGCTGACTGAGAAGAACCCAGAAGATCATCCTAAATGTCACACTGAAATAAGTGAGGTTTCTATGATTTAACATGCCAAATTTTGGCTAATTGATGAGGATTCCACCTGCATGATGAGGCATAAGTTTGGTGTGCTGTTGAGTGTGCACCTCATATCACAACCAGCATCACACATGTTGGGATCAATCTGCAGTGAGTTTTAGAATCCTCATACAAAGACCGCTAGGATCTTGGTAGTTAAAAATAGTTTATGAGGACTTATATTGTCAAGATATGTAAAAGTTGATAAAATATATGTTATGCATATTTAACAGATAGTGGAAAGAGAATTGTAAAATGGAGGCAGTTAGATTCTGCAGACTCATGATGTTAATTCACAAGTGTAAGAGATAAGTAATCACAGGCATGTTATGTGATGAAGCACAGGTGAAAGAATTTATAGCATCATGATTGTATCAGATTGCATCAGATTGTAATTAGTGATGATTCACATCTGATGGGTGCTGAACTGTATAGAAAGCACTAGCTTTCCATTTGTTAGGTGGGTCTGTTATGGTGAGAACAGAACCCCACACTCTGTTTGTCTGTTGTAAATATTGCTTGGTTGTTATGCTGTATATATTTTTGATGTATATATGAATATATGAGTTTTTACTCTACCCATTGTCATTGTCTCTTCTTAACCTAACTCTGCAATACTTTATATCAATACTGACATTTTATCTGCATGCTACTGCTGCACTGCTCTGTGTTAAGCACAAGTAAATATTATATTTGTTGCTTAATTGCTGATAGGGTTATGGGCCCAGCTGGGTCAGCTGCCTGATGGGTTTTGTTGTACCTGTATAGATAAAGTGTGTGCTGTATAAAGTTGTGTTTTTGCAGAGAAAAAAGATTTGGAGTTGGAACGGAGACAAAGAGGAGCTGCAAAGGATTTTTCTCTCTGAGGCTTGAAAGCGAACAGAGGAGATAAGCAGCTGATAAGGGCAAGCCAAGCAAAACAGAGTGTTGTGAATAAAGCGGAGGAGGCTGAAAGAGATCCTTTGCTGAAGGCTGAATAAAGTCAGACGTGGAAGAAGAAGCTGAATTAAGTGTTGCAGATAATGGCGGAGTCAAGCCGACACTATCAGCGAAGATGGCAAGTATAAATTTATCTTCAATGCCTCTAGTTAAGCTGTCTGACAATAATTACCTGAACTGGTGTCTGCGTATGAAGCATTTTTTAATTTTCCATGAGCTGTATCAGTATGTAGAACAAGAGCTGGAAGAAGATTCAGATGAGCAATGTATCAAAGAGGATGCAAAAGCCTTGGCTATTTTGATGTTATCCTTGGAGGAGTCACAGTTTGTTTATGTAAAAGAAGCTAAAATGGCACGTGAAGCGTGGTTAGCTTTGAGAACTGCTCACATCAAGGACTCAGCTGGAAGTAAGATATCACTAATGAAGCAGCTTTTCCAGACAAGGCAAAGCCCAGGTGAAACTATTTCTGATCATGTAAGGAAAGTAGATAATATTTTTCAGCAGTTGTCTGAAGTGGGCATTCAACATGATGAGGAGTATAAATGCCTTGTGATATTGTCAAGCCTGGATGAGTCCTATGACAATTTAGTAATGGGGATGGAAGCTTTGAAAAGTGATGATTTGTCTGTCTCATATATCCAGTCAAGACTGCAGCAGGAGGAACAGAGAAGAGCTGATTCTAAAGTAAATAAGAAGCCTGTTCAAGTTTTGGGAGACACAATTCAAGTAGTAATGAAATGTCACAATTGTGGGAGTGACAAACATATTTTGCGTTTCTGTGATAAGTTAAACAAGCGGCAAAAGCAAAAAAGAGCTGCCGGCACACGCTGGAAGAGTGAAGGTCACCAGCTGTCTGTGATTAATGATAACAATGAACAGGAGGGCTCAAAGCAGGAATTATTTATTGTAGATTTGGGAGCCAGCATTCATTGTATAAACAAGAAATCTTTGAACATGGTTGATAATAAGCCTCTACATGACAAATGCATTCATCTGCTACATAGAAGATTGGGGCATCTAGGTTTTGAAAACATTAGAAAAACTCTGCAACATGTGGAACATGGGTCTGTGCAAAGCTGTGATAAGTATTTAGATTGCCATGTTTGCAAAAATACAAAAACTAAATCTGCTCCCATTGCAAGAAAAAGTTTGAGAAAGTCACATCATCCTCTACAGTTGGTACATATTGATGTGATTGGACCCATGGCAAATTCATTTGGTGGTGCCAGATTCTGTTTAGTAATAACAGATGATTTTTCTCGTTATTCTTGCGTCTACATAATGAAGCACAAAAGTGAAGTGAGTGCTATGTTTAGGAAATGGTTTCAAATGGCAGAGCATCAGTACAAGCAGAAGATAGTAGCTGTACAGAGTGATAGAGGAAGTGAATTCTTATCAAAACAGTTTGTTGACTATTTGGAGAAAAAAGGGGTGAAACACAGATTGACTAACCCTGCAGCTTCTGCTGAACATGGTCTAGCTGAAAGGAAGAATGGGATTCTTCAAAACATAATGAATGCAATGTTGACTGATGCAAAACTTCCCAGAGGTTATTGGGCTGAAGCAATAAAGTATGCAAATTATGTGTCTAATAGAGTATGGAGTTCAGCTGTTAATGAAGTTCCTTATACTCTGCTACATGGTAAGAAACCTACAATCAAATATCTTCATTTATTTGGCTCTGAAGCCTGGGTATTGGTTTCAAAGAAATATAGACACAAGAATAGCCCAAAGTCAAGGAAACTTATGTTTATTGGTTTTCAACCTCCTGCAAAATCCTGGCGTTTTTGTGATAATCATGGGAAAGTTTATATTAGCAGATCTGCAACGTTTTGTGAACAAAGAAACTGGGAAGATCTACATGCAAACAATGAAGTGTTTTTGCCAAGCATTTGTCCCCACACTGAGCCTGCTGAGGAAGATTCCAGTGATGGAGGGGAGTCGACATCATTGCATGATGCAAAGGTTGATGAGGAGCCAGTGTTGCTCAGAAAGTCTACAAGATCCAATTTTGGAATGCCACCTGAAAGGTTTGTTGTTAAGTTTATATCCCATGAGCCACAGATTTGTGAAGATGTACTGCAAGTGCCTGGAGAGGACAAGAAAGCAGTGGATGATGGCTATGGAAGAAGAGCATGTGTCTCTGAAGCAACGGCGAGTGGATGCACCAGGAGATGGCGCCAGAGAACAATGGACATTTTGCAAGAGAAATAGGTTTTTCTCAAAGTAGGGCAGATCCATGCTTGTATACAAAGGGTTCTTTGATATTGATTGTGCTTGTTGATGATTTATGTTTAATGGTGCCTGATATCTCACATGTGAAGTGGTTTATGTCTTCATTAGGCAAAGAATTAAAAATGAAGCATCTTGGTGAGATACAACATTATTTAGGGGTTGATGTCACAACTGATCCTGAAGGTAATTTCTATCTGTGTCAAAGTGACAAGATAGAGCAGCTAATACAGAAGTGTAAGATGGGAGACTGCAATATAGTCTCTACACCCATGGAGGTGGGGTTCAACAGAGATCCTGATGATGGGAATTTTGGAAATGTTGAACTATACCAATCTGTATTGGGCTCATTAATGTATTTGTGTTAATGGTCTAGGCCTGATATTGCAGCAACTATCAACATATTGTCTCAACATGCTGCAAAGCCATTGATGAAGCATTGGAAAGGTATAAACCATGTTTTGAGATACCTTAAAGGAACAATGCATGAAAGGTTGAAAATATCCATGTGTGATAATCTTGATTTAATTAGCTATGCAGATGCTGACTGGGGTTCAAGTCCAGAAAGGAGGTCATTGTCTGGATATGCCATTTTCTTAGGTAACTCACTAATTGTATGGAAAGCCCGAAGACAAAGGTACATTTCATGCTCTACTACTGAGGCTGAGTATGGGGCTGTGTGACTTGTGTTGTGAGTTAACCTGGGTGGTGCAGTTGTTAAAGGATGTAAATGTGAATGTTAAACTACCAGTCAAAGTGTATAATGATTCTTTTTCATGTATCCAATTAACACAGAATCAGAAGGTCGGATCCAGAAGCAAGCATATTGGTATCCGTTACCAGAATGTGAAGGATTACATAGAACAACATTTGATTGTATTAGAATACTGTACTAGTGTCGACATTTATGCTGATATATTTACAAAGCCTTTATGTAAAGATAAACATGTATGTTTTAAGAAAAGGCTAGGTGTTGAAATCTGTTAAATATAGGAGGGGTGTCAAGATATGTAAAAGTTGATAAAATATATTTATTTATTTATTTATTTATTTATTGCATTTATACCCCGCTTATCTACAATGTGTACCCTAAGCGGCTTACAAGGCTGTGATAGCCACACAAATTACAATGGTGCACAGACAGGACAGGTGATAATAACACTAAACAAAAGTTAAAACCTTATGGCACCTCAATAACTAAACAGTGCTAAATAAAAACAGGTGGCGATGGCGGGGGAAAAAAAACCTTAGTTAAGAATAGCCAAAGACCTCCCGGAAAAGATAGGTCTTTAGCGCCTTCCGGAAGGCCTGCAGGGACTCTGCAGAGGACACTTCACTGGGGATGGAGTTCCAGAGGCTGGGGGCCGCCACTGAGAAAGCCCGGGTCCGAGTACTCGTCCTCCGGGCTTCACAAGGAGTGGCGACCCGAAGCAAGTGCGCTCGCGCCTGCCGAACGGGACGGGCCGAGGTTGATCTCTGAGCGATACGCTCTGCCAGGTAGTCCGGTCCCAAGCCATGGAGGGTTTTTATAAACTAAAACCAAGACCTTGAATCTAATCCGGGCTGCAACGGGCAACCAGTGCAGACGGGCCAGGACTGGGGTGATGTGATCATAGCGACGCACACCAGCCACCAGCCTGGCCGCTGCGTTCTGTACCCGCTGCAGGCGCTGGAGAAGAGTCAAGGGCAACCCCATGTAGAGGGCGTTACAGTAGTCCAGCCTCGAGATCACCAGAGCTTGGACCACTGTTCTCAGAGAGTTCGCTTCGAGGTACGGGCGGATCTGGGCGATACGACGGAGATGGTAATAGGCGGACCTGGTCACCGACGCCACCTGGGACTCCATGGTGAGCGCCGGGTCCAGGAACACACCCAGATTCCGCGCCCTCTCCGCGAGCTGCAGGGAAACTCCCCCCAGACAGGGGAGAGGGCCACCGTACCCCGACGGCGAGCTCCCGAAGAACATAACCTCCGTCTTCTCGGGGTTGAGCTTAAGCCTGTTCGCCCCGGTCCAAGCCAGTACGGCCTCCAGGCACCCGTCGAGGACCCCCACAGCTTCCACAGCAGAGGTGGTAAAGGAGAGATAGAGCTGCGTGTCATCAGCGTACTGATGACAGCAGACTCCAAAACTCCTGATGACCCCCGCCAGCGGCCTTACGTAGATGTTAAACAGCATGGGGGACAGACGACCCCTGTGGAACCCCACAGGGGAGAATCCAAGGGGCCGATAACTCCCCCCCCCCCCTGCTGCACGTACTGTGGACGGCCCTCCAGGAAGGAACGGAGCCAACTGCGAGCAGTGCCTCCGATTCCGACCTCAGAGAGCCGGTCCAACAGGATACCATGGTCGACGGTATCAAAGGCCGCTGACAGATCCAGGAGGACCAACAGGGTAGAGCAACCCCTGTCGGCCGCCCGGAGAAGGTCATCTTGCAGGGCGACCAAAGCTGTTTCGGTACCCCGGCGGGGCCTGAAACCGGACTGGCATGGATTGAGGCACTGCCGATCCTCCAGGTATTATTGCAGCCGGACCGCCGCCACCCTCTCGATTACCTTGCCCATAAATGGGACGTTGGCGATTGGGCGATAATTTGTTAAATCGTCCACTGCCAGGCCAGGTTTTTTCAGAATGGGCTTTACCACCATCTCCTTCAAACGAGAGGGAAAGACCCCCTCGCTGAAGGAGGCGGTGGCGATAGCAGAAGCCCATTCGGCCATAGTCCCTCTGGCAGCTCTAATTAGCCAGGCAGGCAAGGGCCGAAAGGGGTGGAGGCAGGCCGGCAATGCGCCATAGCACTGGAGACCTCAACAGCGGAAACAGGCCCAAGCGCATCCAACCGAGGCGACGAAGGCGGACCAGCAACTGGAGATGGTGGGGCAGGACCACTGCAACCGGAGTCAAAGCTGGCACGGTTGGCCTCTATTTTAGTTCGAAAGAAGGCTGCAAATTGCTCACTACTGAACTCAGTAGGAGGAGGCCTAGCCAGGCTAGGATTGCTGAGGTCCCGAACCACCCGGAAAAGCTCCGCCTGGCGGTTCGAGGCCTCAGCAATTCTCAGGGAGGTGAAAGATGTTCTGGCCTCCCTGATCACGTTGGTATAGCGACTAGACTGGGCATCAACGGCAGCCTTACTCAACGCCGTCCGGGTTTTCCTCCAGCTGCGCTCTAACCTCCTCCTCTCCTGCTTCATTGCCCTAAGCTCCCCCGTGAACCATGGGGAGGGCCGGGCTCGGCAATGGAGGAGGTGCTTGGGGGCGATCCGGTCTATGGTGTGGACAGCTGTTTCATGCCAAAGATTAGCCACATCCTCGGCCGGAACGCCAGTCATACCACCAGGTAATCCCGCGAAGAGCTCACCGAACCGCTGGGGGTCCATGTATATTTAACAGATAGTGGAAAGAGAATTGTAAAATGGAGGCAGTTAGATTCTGCAGACTCATGATGTTAATTCACAAATGTAAGAGATAAGTAACCACAGGCATGTTATGTGATGAAGCACAGGTGAAAGAATTTATAGCATCATGATTGTATCAGATTGCATCAGATTGTAATTAGTGATGATTCACATCTGATGGGTACTGAACTGTATAAAAAGCACTAGCTTTCCATTTGTTAGGTGGGTCTGTTATGGTGAGAACAGAACCCCATACTCTGTTTGTCTGTTGTAAATATTGCTTGGTTGTTATGCTGTATATATTTTTTGATGTACATATGAATATATGAGTTTTTACTCTACCCATTGTCATTGTCTCTTCATAACCTAACTCTGCAATACTTTATATCAATACTGACATTTTATCTGCACGCTACTGCTGCACTGCTCTGTGTTAAGCACAAGTAAATATTATATTTGTTGCTTAATTTCTGATGACACAAAAAGTGACTGTAAAGCCCTTACATAACCAGGTAATTAGACCAGACCATGGTCATGCAAAAAGAAAGAGTGGAAAGGCAGGTAACTAGCAGAAGGATTTTGTTACCACCACAGCCAAATTATTGATATATAAAGCGTCCTTTGGATCAATTGTTCTCACACTTGGGTCCTCAGATATTCTTGGACTGTAGTTTGCAGATATCCTCACAGATATCACAGCTGATGGTGAAGGCTTCTGGGAGTTTTAGATCAGTGGTACCCAATGTCAGATAACTCAGGTATTCTTGAACCACAGCTCCCAACCCCAACCAGCACAATTAGTAGTGAAGGATTCTGGAAGTGGCAGTGCAAGAACACCAGGGCAGTCCATGGTTGGAGCCACTGCTTTAGATGGTTGGTGCATTTACTGACTCTTAGGAGGACGTGCCTTCGAGATGCACTTGAGATGAAGGTGGCAAATTAGGCTCAGGGGTAGGGAAGGGGGTGAAGTGACTTTCCCCTGCTAGGAAAAGTTTTCAGACTTGAAATTGTCTTATTTTTATTTATTTATTTAGATTTATTTTGTTCCCACACATCTCTGTGTAATCTCGTGTCCAAATAAAACTGCAATACAGATCGTTATTAGCAAATGCTTTCAGCAGAATTGTACAGGCTTTTAATATTGTTAGTAATGCTAACAATATCATGCTGTGGACTGGAGTTTACATTATGAAAAACATAAATATTAAGTGAAGAGCATTCTAGTAAAATTTGCATTATGTTCTTTTGCACTAAAAAGGAAAGGCAAATTGTCACTAGTTGCTAAGTAACCCACAGGAACTCATTTCTCTTCAAAGGAAAGCAATTAGGCCTTTAACCTATTTTAATGGGAGGCAAAAAAAATCTATACAATTCAAGTTTCCTTGCAGACATTTTATCATTGTGTAGCCATAGTAGGCTTCAGCTTGGAAACTCCTGAAATTAGTCGGAGATGTCTGGGACAAATGAAATATTTCCAGGTTCTCTCTCTATCCTTCTCTCCTTTTTTGCAGCCCACAAAACTACTACTTCCTTTTGTATTCAGACATTTATGTATTTTTTTAAAAGTAGTTTAAATAAGGATATTGTTTCCACATCCATGTTTCAAAACACCAGGAAATGGCTCAACATTTCCTCACAATGGCTGCTACTGCACTTCCGTGAGCAGCCATTTTTAATTTTACATTGCCTTATCTCCCACCGCGGTCACATGGTGGCTACAGTGGTTTGGCAGTCCGCACTTCAGTGGTTGCTTAGCAATCGGCTTCCCCGTTCGCAATTGGCTGAACCACTTTAAACCTAGAGGCTTTAAACCTAAAGGTGGCGTAGTATGTCCGCAAATACAACCAAATCACTTTAAAAGGGGGTGCAGGAACCAATTTTTAAAAAGCACCACCCCCAGTGGTCATCACAAGAAAAAACGACAAAGTGATCAAAATGGGCGTGGCCAAGGGGGCTCTTCAGAAACAGCAATTTGAAAAGCGGACAGTGATTTTTAAGGTAATTTGTCTTTAAGGAAAAGGCATTCACATCTAAAGTGCGGTAGCGGTCATATCTGGTCATCCTTGCCAGCAGAAAAAGGATGCACAACTTGACATAGCAAAGGGCAGCAGCACTTTCCTACCCTGGGTCTTCAGATGTTTTTGTACTACAACTCTCTAAAATCCTGGCCAGCACAGTTAGTGGCAATGACTTCTGGGTCTTTTAGTTCAATAACATATGGGGCCCCTAGGTTGGAAAGCATTGGTCTACAAGATTCTCTCTGATGATCACTAAAATTTAAAGACAGACAACAAGATAGGGAAAATCTCAGAACCAGGTTCCACAAGGCAATTGTTGTGGCTATTTTAATATATTCTCTGCTTGGAGCTCCTGCTCATCTCTTTCATTCTTTCTATTGCTCTTCTTTCTTCATCTCTCTCTCTCTCTCTCTCTCTCTCTCTCTCTCTCTCTCTCTCTCTCTCTCTCTCTCTCTCTCTCTCTCTCCGACCCTTCTATCTCTGTTCATTGCTCTCCCTAGTGAATTCTCTTTCTCTCCTTCCCTCTCACTCTTCCCTCTGGATAGTTTTTCTTGTTCTCTCTCTCTCTCTCTCTCTCTCTCTCTCTCTCTCTCTCTCTCTTTCTCTCTTTTCTGGTTCCTTTCCTCTCCTAACCCATCCTCCTCCTTCTTCTCCTCCTCTTCTATGCCTTCTCTCATTGCTTTATGGCTTTTCTCTTTCTTGGTCATTCTTCATTTCTATTCTCATTCTCTTCATGGCACCTCTCTCTTTTTGTCTCTTTGAGTCTCCACAATTTCTGTGTCAACTCTCTCTCCTCCCTCTCCACTGTGGCTCCTGATTGTGCATGGACATTTGTTCATGGATAGTTGTTCCTGTGATAATTCTCAAATCATGTTCAACTGTCTTGCCTTAGAAGTAGCCCCCATGCACCTCAAATGTGATTAATTACTTTCTTAAGTATGGGCAAGAAATTTGGGCAATTGCTTTAAAATACTTCAATAAGGATATGCAGCCAGTCTTTATCGAAGATTTCTTATGAAAAATGAACATTTTTAACCTCATTTATTTTCGAAGCAAAGCAACAGGACAGATCAACTTTAAATGTAAAGAAACCATGTAGTTGGGAGTAGAGATGGGCATTTTGTTTCATTTTTCATTTCATTCAGTTCAATTTCATTTCATTTCATTTGAAATGAATTAATTTGCTTTTGTTTTTGTTTTGTTTTGTTTTTAGTGTACTCTCTATGTGGGTGGTACTTGTGTAACTTGATCAGGTGTGGGGAAAGGCAGGATTTTTAAACATTTTTTGCTGCCCCGAGGGCCAATCAGCTGTAACACAGACTTGGGGTGGTAAAATAAAAAATCTTTTAAAATCCCCTCCCCCCCAACCAATGAGGTGTAGAGAAAGGAGGGATTTTTAAACATTTCTTTCTTTCTCTCTTTCTCTCTCTTTCTCTTTTTGCCACCCCAAGTGCTGATCAGCTGTAGCTTGGGCTTGGGGCAGCAAAGAAAAAAGAAAAAAGGTTTTAAAATCCCTCCTTTACCCCCACACCATCAGATTTAAACATATTTTTGCCACCCCAAGCCTGATCAGCAATTTTTTAAAAAATCCCCCGGTTTCTCGTGCCCAGCGTGTTGGGGAGAAACTGTGGGCTTTTCCCTATAGGAATGCTTTGCTTCAATGCATTGCTATGGGAAAACAAAAAACGAAACAGAACAAAAATTTCAATTTTGTTTTGTTTAGTTTTTCTTTGAGGGGGTGGTTCATTATTCATTTTGTTACATAATGAAATTAATAATGAATAACTATTAATGAATAAGCCTTTTCCTTTGAGGAAGCAGTGGTAGGCATTTGGATTATAGAACTGGCTACAAGTCAGTAGGCTACTACAGAATTGGGTGTATGTCATGAAAATCAGATTTTAGAGAAGTGAGGGACTCTTTTTTAAAAATAACTTTAAAATTACTTGTGCAGACCTCTCAAATTTTGCTACACAGCCCACCCATACAGTATTTTTTCATTCTGTCAAATGCATTCCTGATTCAAGAACTCATTCAAAAGCCACAACCTTTTGTTTAGACTGCCACTTCCTATCAGTAATGGCTTATGAAATATGGCTTTGACTGGCCATGCAATATCATTCTAATATTGCATTGACTAGTAGCAACTGAAAGAAGCAGAATGTGGATCTACTCACTAGCTCTGCCCTTCAATGACATTCCCTTCAGCAATACCTCAACAGTTGGAGACAAATCAATCTCTTTTTGGTCCATATATTAGATTTTTGTATGGACTGAAGCCTATTATCCAGCAGAGCAGAGGTAAGTCAACAGGCGTGTAGGTTTCACTGCATCTACCAATGAATTTTTTTTAATTTACATACATTTTCCCCAATTTCCCCCCTGTTTCCATTCATTTTCTTAATTTTTGTATGCAGCTTTTGCTCTTAGAATTAAATTAAATAATTTGGAGAAGGGCTTCATCTAAAGCAATATACATCCAGCAAGTGTAAATTACACACACACACACACACACACACACACACACACACACACACACACACACACACACACACACACACACACACACACACACACTCACACACAATCTATCTCTACTCCCTTCAGTAACTCTTCTCAGCAAAATATAACAGCAATATAACAGATAGCAATATCTATCCAACACAGTGTTCAGTGAGGAGTATATATCAAATACATTGTCTAATGTTCAGTCTTAAAGTTTAAAATCTTTTGCTCCGCATGACTGAAAACGCATTTTCCACAGATTAAGGGGCAAGAAAACATTTGCTTCATGATATGACTACTGGCTGTTAGATTGTTTCTTGACAGGGGCCTGAAGCATTGCGTTGCTCTGATCCTCACACTATCATCCCTGATGCCACAAAAAGGTGCATTTGTTCTTTTGTTCATAGAAAGAATCCAGTGGAACAGCATTTGCTCTGATTGTTTACACTCACAGCCTTCTGAAAAAATCCTCTGGCCAAATAACCGGTTGGTCTCTCTCATAAACAGCTTCCTGTACTAGAGACGTGATTTCAGGCTAGCAAAATAATTATTATTACAGAAATAATAATAACACCAAAACCAACTACCAGGGAAAGAAAAGGGGGGAATGATCCCCAGTCTGTGTTGAGATTGTGAGAATGAACAGCTTTGCAGAAATCATGAAAAGAGCTCATCAACAGGTCTCTTCTCTGTTCTCATTTGGCAAGGTACAAAAATAGGCAAGGCACAAGCCTTACCTGAGTTTGTCACAGTGCAGCCCTAAAAGGCAGAATTTGGCTCTTGTATAAGCAGTTTTCCACATCTGCAGTGGATTTCCCTCCTCCCTACAGCTTCTTGTGTGACTCACCCCTTATTCCTCAGAATTTCCTATCAGAACAGCCATTATGGTAAAATGGGGAAAGGCATGCAGCCATGCTTATATGGGCCTACTTAAACTGGGGCTTACAGTCGCCTTTAGATTGCTATATTTGTCTCCTTCTACTTGTGGTAGAAACACACACCACAGAGAGAGAGAGAGAGAGAGAGAGAGAGAGAGAGAGAGAGAGAGAGAGAGAGAGAGAGAGAGAGAGAGAGAGAGAGAGAGAGAGAGAGAGAGAGAGAGAGAGAGAGAGAGAGAGATGTACCTAATACTAGTTTTTCAGGTGCTTTCCTGTTGAATTCAATGCTGAATTGTTGAATAGAATAAGTCCGGAAAGAGAGCAATTATCAGTTGCTTCTTCTTCTCATGGACAACTTTTGGATCTGTCCTCAAGTGTCTATGCATTCGATATCCTGCAGGTGTCCCATTTGTTTCCCAGGTGCCTCATTCCCCACCTCTACCCCAGATTTCCAAGCTTTAAACTTTGGACACATCAGGTTTTGCAAATCACAACAGTTTTTTTTTATAGCAAAATCCACTGCAGAAATGTCATAGGGACTCAGAGAGAGTGACTTGCATTTGTGCAGTGCTCTGAAAGGTAGCTTTGTTATGTTTGTTCCAACATCTATAACAACTACAAGAGCTGAAGCAAGGGTGGTGGGGAAGTACTGTACTATAACTTCAGAAACTAATCATAATCCAAGAAACCTCTCACTGAAATACATATCTTTGTCTGGAGCAGGAGTGAGAGAGATCTTGATTCAGCTAAAGGTTAAATTTTAATTTGGCCAGCAATGCAGGCACCTCTCCCCCCATGTGGCCACCCAATATCAGCATGGTCCACTTCTGAAAATCAGTGGAGCTGCCTCCCTGCCATTTTCTGGGTTTCAGCATGGCGATGTTTTGTTTATTTTAACTCATTTAATGTCATAAAAATAAATATCATCTATTGCTTTTCTTTGCTTCTTGCTAATTAGCATTTGCTCTTCTCTATTACTTGTACCAATGGTAGGGGCTGTGTTGGAGTCAAAGGACCACAGAGCTGTGACTTATGACCACTGCAATGCCCACCCCTGGAAAGTCATGAGGGGAGTTGATTATACATGGGATGACTATGTCTTCTAGCTATTCATTTATTGGAAATTCTTTTGCTCCCATCACTGTGAGTCTACATGGTGTGAGTTCTAGATATAGTGTCTCTACCCTGCTATTATCGTGTGTGTACAGCAAGTTAAAATGTGCATTCATTTCCCCTTTATTAAAGCGAAGGAGGATCCACGCATAGAGAGTGCTATATAAATAATAAATAAGAATAGTCTTCACTAACCTAGATTGTTTTTCTGCCATCAGCATATTTTGCTGCTTTCCTCTTTTTGTTTACAGGCAGTGAGTCAATACATTTCATTTATTTATCAGGAGTTTTGTTTTTGAGGGATTTTTTTTAAAGAGGGAAAAGAGAGAGAAGAGTTTCTAAAGTATTTCCTACATAAGGAGGATTCTGTTCCACTTGTTCTGAAGCACAATGTAAATCAGAAACAACTGGTACTCTTCAATGTCTGCACTCAAATGAGAATATTTTGTTCCTCATGTCAAAGTTTCAATTCAAATTGTATTATGTGTGTGTGTGTTGGGGGAGGGATGAATTATATCATTTTTCGGTGAAAACTGTAGGTTGTTATCTCTCATATTAACCCTCCCTCTAAAAGTAAAGGAAAGTCAATCTAATACCCCATATTGAAGTAATACAAATTAGAAATATGCAGCAGGAGTTTGGATTACGTTCTTCTATTACTTGGGAAAGTATTGTCATTCAGCAATGTCAATTTACCAACACTGTAGTTTAAACTTGCTTACAACATCTCTTAGCTTTTATTTAAAAGTCTTAGTGTTCTAAATAAGATGGTATAATTTCCCGTTATGCATTTTTTTGGAAATTGCAGCTGTTATATCTGCCTGTTGTTATAGATAAAGTATGTGAAAATGTGGTTTGACGAATCACACAAAAATCTCAAAAAAACTAGATTATATCCACGAGAACACTTTCTGCCTCATCATTCTGGCTCCATAAGGGCTACAGCCTTGCTTTAAAATAATAATAACAATAATGCAAGTTTGGAATCCAGGTGATATGATGATCTGAATTGGCAGAATGGCATGCCCATGGACAAAACTTCACTAAACATGTCATCTGGCAATCCCAGGGGCCTTGAGCATAATATCTACACAGAAGACTATTTTTTGTACATTTATACATGGTCTGTATGTCCATAAAGTCTCTGAACTCCAAAAGTAATGTTTTGTTCAGTTGTCATAGTCCATTTGTGAATACATTTAATACTATTAGCTATCATAGTTAATATCCTCCTGTTTCAGATGCTCTGTAAGCAGATTTTATCTGTTCTTTGGCATTGTATTAACATATTTCTACAATGTTTCTTTTCTCATTGTGTGCTGGTGGCCGGGGAAGGGTGTTGGGGACCTTATAATGAGCTTTCATCTGTTTGGCTGAAATCACCACCACCATCTTAGAACTTCAGAGCTGGAAGGGACTCTGTTCATCATTGAGTCCATCCCCTGTCACAGAGGCACAGTAGGGATTTGAACACCCAGCATCTGGCTCTGCAGTCTTGGACCTAAACTGCTGAGATATCCAGCAGTTCTTGTTTAGCATGGCTGATTTACCATGAAATGTTAACATCCCCTTTAACCTCAACCATTAAGAAACATACTCGAACCCTTCTGTGCCTCCTCCATTTTTTTAAGGCCCATCATTATAAGTGGGATTTGTCGAAGCAATTCTGCATGTCTTTTGTGGCATACTTAGCTTAAACACAATTATTTCATATTAGACATTTAGGTCATCTCATCACAGGGTTTCAGAACTGGGCAGTGAATCAAAACAAGATGGAGAATATAAATTTGTTTGAAATACAGTGCTGAAGGAGAGCTTTGCAGATACCATGAATGGCCAGAAAGATGAACATGAGGGTCAAAGATGAAATCGAGCCTGAACTCTCTGTAGAATCCAAACTGATGGAACTTAGGTTGTCACATTCTCACACTGATAACACACCATATTTTCCCATCTATAAGATGAACCCATGTATAAGACGACTCCCAATTTTCCAACCTGAAATAACAGTTTCTCCAGTGTGTGTTTATCTCATTGGCTTACTTCCGTATATAAGACGACGCTAAATGTTTAGTCTAATAGTTTTAGTAAAAATATTGTCTTATACATGGAAAAATACAGTCATTGCTGGAAAAGACTATAATGCTAGAAGAAGTCAAAGAAACCAGGAAAAGAGGAAAAAACAAATAAAAGACTGATTGATGTGATAAAAGAATCCCCAACCTTGAGCTTGCAAGGACTGAGCGGGGCTGTTGGTGACTGGACTTTTTGGAGGTCTCTTGACCTAAAGTTGCCATATATCAGAGCTGACATGCGAGTGCACAACAACAATTTTTTTAATGATCTGTTGAGGTGCCTCTAGGCTTTTTTTTTTAATATGTATCGTTGTATTATCTGTCTTAATTGCACACTGTATTTTGATTGTAATACTTGCACTCCATTGTTGTAAGCCGCTTAGAGTTCAGACCTGAAGATAAGCGGGATATAAATATAATAAATAAATAAATAAATAAATAAATAAATAACAAATGCCTTGCTATGAATGGAAAAGATGTCCAAGCAAGAGTGTTTGGGATCATAGGCCAAGATGAAATGATCCATCAAATTAAGAGTACATGGCATCTGCACAGAAGCCACTGTACTGTAGCAAATGTCTTCACTTAAAAGCACATCCCTCCAGGCATGATTCTTGATCAGAGCCAATGCCTTTAAGCAGAGATGCTGTGTATTTACACCATGCCATAAATTAGGAGATAATCAATCCTGTTCACTTGTTGCATTTTGGTCATTCAGCCTGAAATAAAATTTTCAACTAAGAGAAGCTGTTTGTTTTTATAAGCACCCTTAATTTACAACCAGTAGCATAGGATATGTTTGGAAACAGTTGCAAAACATGGTATCCCCCATAACCATGTTCATATCCATGGTGGAATAATAATAATAAATATAATAATAATAATAATAATAATAATAATAATAATAATAATAATAATAATAATAATAATAATAATAATAATAATAATCCCCCAAAGGGTGCTGCCTTGTCGTGGCGGGGGGCTTAACTGCTCCAGTAGGTCCAGCCTTACCAGAGAGGTCTCAACTGAGGAACAGAAATCAGCGCACCCCCAACAACCCATGAATCATGGTGAAATACAATACAAAGAAGCCTATACCGGCTCGGTCGTCGCCCGGGTTAACAAGGACCACGATGGATGTAGATGAACCTGGACATCCGTCGATAAATGGGCTACAGGTCACGGGTCCCATTGCTGAGCAACCAGGGCATGGGCCTGTAGAGTTACTGGAAGCTGAACCATCTCAGAAGCAGCAGAAATATACTCTACCAGAGAATCGGACAATCATGAAATGCTATTATAGAGGAGAACCTGAAAAACGTGGCTACCAAAAGCGGATGCATCAGTTATGGAAACAAGAATATCCAAACTCCAATATAACTATAACAACAACAACAACAACAACAACAACAACAACAACAACAACAACAACAACAACAACAACAACAACAACAACAACAACAACAACAACAACAACAACAACAACAACAACAACAACTTTATTGATTAGCCGTTCAGGCCATATCAAGTACTAAAACTACAGAGGTCCAGAAAAATAGAAAAATACAAGTTGTGACTGAACAGTTTTCAAAGTTAGAGTGGCCAAAACGAATGTTATCATTCAAGAGTCAGCATCGCCCCTACAGTAAATGCCAATTTGATCAATATAGGAAGATCTTACTCTGGCTGCCTTAGATATGAAATTGGCGACACCATTAGCAGCATGCACGTTTGAGCTTTGAAGCAAAAAGGCAAGCTGAAAGTTAACATTCCAATGGGCAATTTTGGCCATCATTTTTGATAAATAAGACTGTCTGAGGGCTGTATATAGTTCACAATCAAATAAAATATGGGCAATATCCTCTATAGCAGGGGCGCTGCAGATACATGTTCTCTTGTGGTAAGGTAGATTATGAAAACCGCCAAATTTATTCATAGATTCCAGTAATTCGAATCTTAATCTTGTATAGGCTCTCCTCAAAGAATAAGGTAAACTAATTGTTAGATACTTCTCGCACTTGAATACCAGTTTGTTTTTAGATAGCCAGCTTAGGGCTCTGTTTTTGGAGAGGAGCTCCATATCCCGTTGTGCACTAACATCCAGAGCTCTTTGTTTAAAGGTAGTTTTGGCCTGTTGACCACTGACAAGTAGGCTCTGGGTTGAAAGCCCAAAATGTGCGATAATGATACCAATTTGTCTGGCCCAGGAATTGGGGATGACAGGGTTAGCTTGTTCAATTAAACATAGTTTGGGAAGTCTATCAATACCCATTGACTGGACCTTCAACCAGAAAGAAAAAGCTCTAGATACTTTAAGACTGGAAATAGAAAAAATTCCTGTTTCAGCCCTGACTGCATAAACAGCCGTGTTTTTATCTGTCCCAAGTATCTTTCTTAAAAGCTTGTCTGAACTGATTCAAGCAAGGGTGCTTTGTTTAGACCCCAGATTTCTGCTCCATAAACCATCAATGGCACAATTTTGGCCCTAAAAACTTTCAATATTGGAGTAAGAGAACTTGGGCAATTATAACTAATTAATTTGAGAATCTGATTTGCACTTTGCTCTGCCTTTAGGGCAGTTCTTTTAAAATGATTTAGCCAGGTCCCTGTGTGGTTAAAAGTTATTCCTAGATAGGTGAATGAATTGACCTGTTCAATGGGCTCACCATTGATGTACCAATTATGTATTTTATTGTGTTTACTGAATACCAGTACTTTTGATTTAGATTTATTAATAACCAGGGAATTGTTAACACGGTATTGGTGCAACTTTCGTAACGACCTTCTTAGGCCAATCTGTGAGTGTGCTATCAAGACCATGTCGTCAGCATACAGCAAGATATTCATAGATTTGTCGTGAATTTTCAACATATGTAAACTGATGTCGTCTAAATAGTCTGGTAAGTCATTGATATAAAGATTGAAGAGCGTAGGAGCTAGGATACAGCCCTGTCTGACACCTTTATGCGTAGAAATTGCTTTTGATAAGGAACCGTTTATGCCTACGCAAACTTTCAGTTGTGTATTTGCATATAGGGCTTTAATCAGGGCAAGGAGTCTGGGTTCCATATTTAGCCTTGCCAATTTCCTCCACAATATATCTCTGTTTAATGAATCAAAGGCAGCACTAAGATCAATAAAGGCAGTATATAGTTGTTTTCCTTGTGAAATTTGCCTGGCTGCAAGGTGGTGAAGGACAAAACAGTTATCTATTGTTGATCTTTCAGATCTGAAACCAGATTGCTCTTCCACTAAAATATTTTTTTCTACAGACCAGTCTATCAGTTTGTTCAATAAATGTTTCGCGTACATCTTGGCCACTAGGCTAATTAAGCTGATTGGCCTGTAATTGCCTGAGTCGCTTTTATCACCCTTCTTATGAAGGGGGAAGACAATAGCTACTTCCCAACCCGCTGGAATATTACCTGTAGAATCTATATATGAGAATAAACCCGCTAGCAGTGGGGCCCACCATCCAATGTGGGACTTGAAAAGTTCAGGGGGGAGACAATCTTCCCCCGGGGCCTTGTTAGACTGTAATGTTTGAATGATTGACACCATTTCTGCCGTCGAGACTGGGGGCCAGGTAGGTAGATCTTTGAAGGACACTGTTTCTTGTGCAGGAGTTTGAGTATGATCTTGAATTGGAGCAGCAAATAAATTTTCATAAAACTCTTCCCAGGTTGCTGCAGGGATAGGAGAATCACATTGGACTCTTCGTACCTTCAAAAGGCCTGAGACTGTATTCCAAAATAGTACAGAGTTTTTGCCTTTGGCTTGCAGTTCTAAATCAGCCCATATTTTGGCTTTATATGAAACTTTTTTCTTGAATAAGAGTTTTTTGTATAAGCGTCTTAGCTTTAACATTTCATTATGACTTTCTACTGAGGGGTGTTTCAAGGCATGACGCATTGCAGCTCTTAAATATCTTCTACTCTTATAACAGTCCAAATCGAACCAGTGCAACCTATGGTTTGAGTGGTTCCTACGCTGTAGATTATCTGTTAAAAATTGGGCTTTTAGAACGTGGCAAAGCTCAGCATAATAGGGTAATACTATATCGGAATTGTATGTGTTTGAGGCAATTGCAGTTTTCCATACCTTAGCCTGCTCAGTGTTTAAAAAATTGGATACGGCCTCCGTATTCAACTTGGCCCAACAAATTCTCCTATTTTGTCTTACTTCTACATTATTAGCTATAGCTTTATCAAGTGGAGTGGCAGATCTGGTGTCTGAGTTACCCAAAAACTGTACCGTAATTGGTTGATGGTCACTGTCTTCCTTTGCTAATATTTGGAAGTCTGAAAATAGGTTTGTTTTATCATAGGAAACACAGATATAGTCCACCACACTGCTGTGGTTACTAGCATGGTAAGTAAAAGGATGGATAAAGCCCGTATCATTCCCACCTAAAATAAATAAGTTACATTTATATAACAAAGAGACCAATTGTGCACCAGCTGCATTTCTTTTAACATCCCTTGATTGCCACGATACTTGCTTTGATAGATACTCCCCTGGGATTACACCCCGCTGAACATAGTCCGATAATGATGGACCAACTCTGGCATTAAAATCTCCTACTAAAATCACTAAAGCCTCAGGAAAGGATAAATTTATATTGACTAAGAAATTTTCCAAATCAGCCCACATATGAGAGTGATAGTATAAAGATGAGTAGGGTGGTATGTACACATTAACAATTATCCAGAGGGAGGTTTTAAAAGCAAACTTAATTGCTATATAACAGGAAGCATCATCCCTCTTGAGTTCCTGTCCCTGCCAGCCCAGTTCAGCTTTGATGAGAATGGACAGCCCTCCCGAGGCCCGGCCTCTGGACCTTAGTTTTAGTGCTGGCGATTCCCAAGATATAAAACCCGGTAGCTGGATCTCCTCTTCCTTGGATAGCCAGGTCTCCTGAAGAGCTATAAGATCAAAGGTGGATAGAAATTCTTGTAGGATCGGGTCTGACGCATGCTGCCTCCAGCCCGCAATATTCCATAATAGCAAATGAATGTAGCTGGTGCTGGTAACTAAATAACGATTAGCTGATCAGCGAAGATATATTATCAGAAACAAGGTGTTTAGTAAAGTTGAACTAGAAGAAATACAGAGGAGTTGTGAAATTGTAGGTCAACAAATTATCCAAATAGGAGTAAAAATAGATTAATAGCACCTGGGGACACTGAACAGTCAAAAGTTGAAGAAAATATGGATGTTGCGCAAAGCTTTGAATTTTTCAAGGTGACTCTTTGTCACCTCTGCTATTTTCTATTGCCCTGATTCCCCTCTCAATAATTTTGCAGAACACAAATTTAGGGTACCAAACTGCTAAAAATTCAGGAAAAATTTCTCATCTATTGTATATGGATGACTTAAAGTTGTTTGGAAAATCAGAAAATGAAATACATTCACTGACCAACACAGCCCGAATTTTCAGTACCGATGTTAGTATTGAGTTTGGACTAAACAAATGTGCCACAGTGTCACTGAGAAAAGGAAAAATAATTGAGAGTGAAGGAATTGAAATGCCAAATGGACAAGATATTAAGTATCATCAGTCTGAAGCCTATAAATATCTGGGCATACTGGAATTAGATAATATCAAGCATGGGCAAGTGAAAAATGTGGTCAGTAAAGAATATATCCAAAGGGTCAGAAAAGTATTAAAAAGTAAGCTGACTGGTGGTAACACCATCAAGGCCATTAATAACTGGGCCATACCGGTCATCAGGTATACCGCTGGCATTATAAACTGGACTCAGATGGAGCTAGATATTCTAGATAGGAAAACAAGAAAACTTATGACCATTCATTATGCATTACATCCACGCAGTGATGTTGACAGGCTGTATTTACCTAGAAAATTAGGTGGTAGAGGTCTTCTGGAAGTGAAGCAGACAGTTGAAGAAGAGAAGCATGTGTTGGCAGATTATGTAAAAAATAGTACAGAGCCAGCATTATTGGAGGTTAAGAACAGGGAGGTGTTTAAAGTAAATCAAAGGGTCAATACAGGGAAACAATGCAAATACAAGCTGATAGCTGGCATAATAAAGCGCTGCATGGGCAGTTCCTCGAAAAAGTCAAAGGAAAAGTAGATGAGGAAAAGACCTGGTTATGGCTCACCAATGGAACACTGAAAAGAGAGACAGAGGCCCTGATTTTTGCAGCTCAAGAACAAGCTATCAGAACAAATGCAGTTAAGGCTAGAATAGAAAAATCAGCTGAGTTCCCCACATGTAGACTCTGCAAAGAGGCAGATGAATCTATCGACCATATATTGAGTTGTTGCAAGAAAATTGTTCAGACTGATTACAAACAGCGTCATAATGTAGTTGCTCAAATGGTCCACTGGAATTTGTGTCAGAACTATCATCTGCCCATAGAAAAGAACTGGTGGGACCATAAGCCTGAAAAAGTGACTGAAAATGAGCATGCAAAATTACTTTGGGACTTCCGAATACAGCCAGACAGGGTTTTGGAGCATAATACCCCAGATATTGTGATTGTGGAGAAGAAAAAAGTATGGATCATTGATGTTGCTATACCAGGAGATAGTAGAGTCACTGAGAAACAACTTGAAATAATTACCCGATATCAGGATCTCAAAATTGAACTTCAGAGACTCTGGCATAAACTGGTACAGGTGGTCCCAGTGGTAATTGGCACGCTGGGTGCGGTGCCCAAAGAGCTAAGCAAGTATTTAGAACAAATTGGAGTTGACAAAGTCACCATCAGTCAGATGCAGAAAACCACCTTACTGGGATCTGCTCGCATAATTTGCCGATACATCACTGAGTCCTAAATGCTTGGGAAGTGTTCGACTAGTGATTGGTATTTGGTAATATAAAATCCAGCGTAGAGAGCTGTGTGGTTAAATAATAATAATAATAATAATAATAATAATAATAATAATAATAATAATAATAATAATAATAATAATAATAATAATAATAATAGATGATGATGATGTAGGACAAAAAATAAATTTCTACACTGATGATGTATAGGTAGTGACCATGCTGGCTCTGCCTTGTGGTGTGGTGTGGCGTGGCGTGGTGTGGTGATTGTCACATTCTGATAAGGATGCCTGACTTCCCCAGGAGTCCTACAACTATTTATAGACCTGCCTGGCCTTTGCCAGGTGGATTTATAAATCTCAGTAGGGTTCCAGGGGGAGCCAGGTGTGCTTATCAGGAGCTGACAGTGACTGAAAAGTGAAATAACTGCAAATCCCTTATACAGTCTTATACAGAAGGTGAAAAATCTGACAGGGCCAGTGATTTCGCAACAGGCTATGTTAAGGGCCAGGTCAACCTGTGTTGTTAAAAATGTGTAATTTTATGAGAATCTGTCATATTCCTGATCCAAACTAATGCT
Organism: Phrynocephalus guinanensis; assembly: GCA_037367245.1. NCBI lineage: Eukaryota > Metazoa > Chordata > Lepidosauria > Squamata > Agamidae > Phrynocephalus > Phrynocephalus guinanensis. The sequence goes on along the minus strand of CM074735.1, from coordinate 54,446,416 downwards.
TGAACAGAGCTAAAGTCATCTCCGAGCACAGGTTTCAAGTTCATGACAAAGTGGGTCCTTAACTCAAGGTTTTGGTGGGATTATTATGTCCCAGAGAAGTTACAAGAAAAAGAATTTGAATTTAGCCAATCAAGCGCTTTGAAACTGTGCAGCAGGTTGTCAAAAATGCACATGGCATGGCTGTTGGGAAAGATAAAAGTTTTTTTTAGGAACCAAAATACTATATAGATGAACACATGCATTCCTGCAACAACAGCTTTTCTTCTACTCCTCACATATAGAGATGGGCACAAATCAAGCCAGAAAAAAGAAACACCCCACAAACCAGGCTGGCTCAAGTAAGTCATAGTTTGCTATGTGGTTTGGGAATCCCATCTCGCCAACATGAAACTAAGCACCAACCCCCCCCCCCTGTGTTGCTTCATGTTGGTTCAGTAAAGTGGTAGGCACAGGCCTGTAGACAGCAGACCCAACTTCAAGATACTTGGCCTGTTGCTTCTGCACAGCTGCCCACCTGTCAGCTGAGTGGCATGCACCTGTGCACAGACAGGGAGCCCAGTTCCTTGCATGGAAACAAGGGCTGTTGCTTTTCAAAATAGTGGTGGTGGTGGTGGTGGCAGTGGGGAAGTGGTGATTTCAAGACAAGATAGGGAGGTGATGGATCCAGTGGGAGGTGGCAGGGTGGCCAGGCTTTCCCCCCACACCTTCCCCACAGCATGTGCCTGAAATATGAATCACAAAACAATGTATTTTCAAAGGTTTTCACGGCCGGGATCTGATAGTTGTTGTGAGTTTTTCGAGCTGTTCAGCCACGTTCTGGAAGCTTTTCTTCCTGATGTTTCTCCAGATTCTGCGGCTGGAAACTTCAGAGGGCAAGGGAGCTCAGGGAGCTTGGTGTTCCTTCTGTGCTCTGGGTTATAAAGTGAGTGAGACTGGGTTTTTTTAAGTTGTGGAAAAGAGGAAACTTTCATCTTTTCCACGACTTTAAAAACCCTAGTTTCACTCATGTTAAAACCCAGAGCATGGAGAGAACTCCTAGTTCTAATCCAGAAGAATCCTTTGTTTGGTTAATGTAGGCTAAGTACTCCATGAGTTGTACTTAGCCTACATTAACCATTAACTGTTTCTGCTGAATTCTTGGCCTCTTCCTTGGTCATCAGATGGAATATATGCAACCCATTACGCTAATCAGCATCTGGTAGGTCAGAAGAAGGACATTGTGCCATGGTATTCATTTATTTATTTTGGAGCATACATTTCCTCTTTCTTTGAAGGGGAGATGCAATGGAACAATGTTGTGGAAAGGAGAACACATGGAGAAGCTGTGAATAGCACTGGAAAGTGTTGCCATTTATTTTCCTGACATTTGCCTGTTATTTCTGGTGCAAAGCCCCAGTTGCCCTGCCCTTGTTATGGCTTTGTTCTTTAAATATAAATGTGAACATTTTCCTTACACTACAGGAAGTGTGTAGGAGTTATGTATTGACTGGAATGTGCAGGATGTGAGGTGGAGGGATCATACACCCATCCCACACAGAGGTATTTATGATTTCCATATAAAGATTAGAGATGGGCACGACTCAGTGAAATTTTCGTTTTCGTTTTCGTTTTCTTGTTTCGTTTAGTAACAAAAACGAAAACGAAAATTTTTCAAAAACCAAAACGGAAACGGAAACAAAACGACCATTTTTGCCGTGTTTTTCGTTTTCGTTGCGGCAAATCCATTGAACTGAAAAGAATGCTAACGAAACAGCAATTTTTCATTTTCGTTTTCGTTTTTTCATTTCATTACGAACCGAAAACAAAACAAAAATTTTTTCAAAAAGAAAATGAAAAACGAAAACGAACCGAAACAGATCCCGAAATGACCAAACAAAAAACGAAACACAATTTTTTTGAGTCGTGCCCATCTCTAATAAAGATGGATTTTCCTCTGTCCACAAATGAAATATGTTATGATACTTCTACATTCATAACTTAAGAATGGAAGTACTGTAAAAGTTTGGGTCCTGTTTCACCATTTTTAGATGATCCAAACCCAAATCGAGTAGAATAAGGGCACATTAACAATGAAATGGAAAAGAAGATATAAGAAGCAAGTTAGTCTGAATTCTCCTGCCTTGTGCTCCTGCCCAATGGAAGCTTTGTGTGCCAACATCTGTTGAAGCCAGCTATTTCTGGACACTCGAAAAATGCAAATATCAGCCAACAACCTGTTTTCCAGTGACAGATTTGTGTTGTTTCCATTGATGTATAAAAAAGACAGCCATGCCTATCTTCTTTCCTGCAGAGTGTCAGAGTGGGCCAACTCATTATATATCTTTTCCAACTTTATCCGGAGACCAGCTGTTCAGACAGCTCAGTTGGATTTATGCATCAGCTGGAGCTTGTTAACTGCTGCCAGTCAGAAGAACGGGGATGGTTGCAGCCCAAGGTCCAAAGCATGTTGACCTAGGTTGTGTTTTCACTCACGGTGAAGCCCTTGCAACACACCAAAGAGATATTCAAGGTAATGGTGTTTAATATAGATTTGCAGGCAGGGAAATCAACCTCAGCATTTATTAGTTTAGGAACTGTTAGATTTAAATTCCAGAAATCAGTTCAACCCCAATTTTTGTAAAGAGAGTACTTGAGGTTGTTAAGCAGTTCACATTTTTTGTAGATTTATGGACGGTCAGGGACTATTAAAGCAAACAGGAACTGTTAAAGCAAACAGTGTATATTGTAATGTGCACCTCAGACACTCAGATTGAAACATAAAATGTAACTGATAATATTAGGACTAAAGTTAAAACATTATGTATATAGCAATATTATGAAGTGAGAACTGTTTTCCAGTGCAACCAAGTAACTAAACAAGTAACTGTACTGACGTTATATGTATAACTGTACTTGTGTGTGTGTGTGTGTGTGTGTGTGTGTGTGTGTGTGTGTGTGTGTGTGTGTATACATGTATGGGGATGCACTGGTTGAATCTGAATGTGTCCTGTGTCTGTGCTTCTATTAAATTAGTTTTATTGGTTTTATTTTCCTACTTCTGTTCACTCCCTTCAGCACATTTAGTCGAGAAAGATGGCTTCTAAATGCATGCATAAACAAAATATAAATACGTCTAGGCTCCTGTGATAGATTATTCCCTTAGGAAGGAAGAAATATTTAGCAATATAGAAAACTATATATGAGTGGTAACTGCATCAGACATATTCAAAGAAGGTAGTGCTAATCAACATCCACACAACATCCACCAGCCTTGAAAGCTATAAACAACCACCAGGTTCAGTATGCTCATTTGTTGGGGAATAGAAACAGCATTTCTGAAGCATTTCTCAGGATCCAAACAGCATTTTCATGCCATTGAAATTCTGTATTGAGTGAGAATATTATTTATTAAAAATTCCTGGCAGAAAATTCATTTCTACTTTCTTAGCCATTGTCCCTAACAGACACATTTATCTTAATATATCCATGTTCACACCTTTCCCCCAGTGACTATAATGCATATGCATTTTTCTACATTTTTATTTGCATATGATTGCTAAAAAGAGAGGATTGAGTGTCTTTAGTTTCCTCTTGATTATGTTTTAATTAATAGTCTGGCAAACTATGTGTTGGATCAATTCAGAGGTTTAAAAATTTGTTTAATGTGAATTGCTGTTCCGTCCCCAATCCCCATCTGGATTGCTGCCTGCAGTTAATGTGCAGTTAAGGGGAAAGGTCTTTCTTCATTCCACACAACACTTGTGCACCACCTGGGAAACATCCAAGGTTGCCAGGTCAGCAGCATCCTATTCTCCCACGTTTCATATCCGAACTTGAGACCAAGGGTCGCATCCTTATTCTGTCAGAAGAAATAGACCCCTGAGATGCCCAGGACACACTTTTATGCAAAAAAAAATGCAAATGGTGCATGCATAACTGATAGTTATAGTGGATGGAAAAGTAACCATGAGGATACCGGCAGAAAGAGCAGCAGTTTGACAGCCAGGAAAGGCAACAGTACATCTGGGCATATTTGAAAGCCACTCCGAAGAGACCGAACCTCAGAACCTGCAACTGGACTGGTTGTTAGCACCCAGTTCCCAGAAATTTCAGGTCCAAAGCCTACGACATGGAAAATGAACTCCAAAATCAGCCATCATGTGAGACCTGCCAACCCTAAAACTGAACCCTAGATCAGAACCAGGAGGTAAAAAAATCAAGTGATGTACAGACATGAGTAACCTCTCAAATCTGGACAGATGGAGGTGTGCTCAATAACTCATCATTAGAGCTGAAAAAAGTTACTGTTAGGTAGACGTGATTCAGGCATGCTTTTATGTTTAAGAAACCACACTTCAAAGGAATCTCATACTTACAGGCTAAAGACCAATCACAAAAGAAAGCAAACTATTTTTTTTTATACTTAAGAGGAGAAAAAAGCTTCTGCTGTAATACAAAGGCCAAAATCCTGTTGTGTAACATGAGATGATTCATATTTTTCTGACCACTCCTTGTGAGTAAAAAGCCCCTGCCAGGCTCTTCGGGGTTTCCACACACACTGAGTAGGTGTGTACATACAGCCATCTGATAACCATGTCTTTATTTACTGGCAAGGAAGAGACTGAAATGTACAAATTTGATTATACAACAACAATATCCTTTATTGAATAAGTTGATTAGACCATTTCAAAGCCACAAGATAAAAACACGCACATCCAAGTACTAATAAATATACAAATTCAATGCATTAAAATGATAATATTGCATAGTTCTTGCTCAAGAGCTACAAGGTATATATTCACATTTAATATATATCTTGATCCAACTAGATCACATCCTTACTAACCACCTGCTTCCTCAGAATTGCTCCTTCATAAAAACATTTCTAGAAATTAGAGATGGGCACGACTTGAAAAAAAATTTTTTCGAGTTGTCGTTAGTCGGGCCGGTTCCGTTTCGGGTCGTTTCCGTTTTTCACGAAAATCCACAAAAATTAGTCAGTTTGCTTTTTTTGTTTTTTCATTTTCGTTAGTACTGGGTTTTTTTGGGGGGTAGCGGGCTCCTGGAGGCACCTCTGTGGGGTGGGTGCCTCCTCTGGCCCGCTATAAAGGGAAAGCGGGCTCCTGGAGGCACCCGTGGGTTCCTCCTATCCTCACCCACTAGGAAAGGGAAGCAGGCTCCAAGAGACCCCTCAACATGGGGGTCTCCCCTCCTCACCTGCTGCTGCTGCAAAATAGTATGCAATAGCCATATGGATATGCATACCAGTTGCAGACAGTGAGACTAGTGATGGCAGTGAACCCAGAGCCATAGGTGATGCCTAACTAAGGCTCTCGCACCACCATGTCTCACACAGAAGGGAATTGTACTTGCGTGTAGTGCAATGCAAGTAGATCTGGCTTAGGGTTAAGGTGGGTTAGTGCAAGGGCTAGGGTTAGGCTAGTGACGGGTAAGGTTACGGTGGGCTAGTGGGTTGCACCTCTGGGTGCCTCTCTGACCCACTAATAAGACAGTCTGTGACGTATGGGTAAGGACTGGAGTCAAGGGTTAGGGTTAGGGTTAGGGGGCTAGGGCAGGTTTTAGGGGGCTTTTTGGCACATCCCAGAAGTCTCCATGGCCAAGTGGCCATGCGATTGGTGGGATGGCTCCAAAAATTTGCATGGTCGTCCACTCCCACATGGCTGGCCACTCGGCCAGCCCATCATTGCGCAGGTGTAAATAAAATAAAATAAAATAAAATCAATGGAGGACAGAGGAGGAGAGGAGAGACATTTTGTTGCAAGAAAAAACCCACTGCTACTGTGAAAAATCTGGCAGTTTATAAATTTTCGCGTGTTTCTGTTGTGCTTGTGTGTTTTTGGAACACGATTTCAAAAACAATATTGCGTTCGCTGCCCCATTTTGGATCCCCCGCCCACACCGCATGGCATGGCGAGTCCGGCTGCCCAGGACGGGGGGGAGGCGGGACCCCCCCTCCAGAAACCACCCCTCTGGTAGGTGCCCTGCGCCCTTAGTCAAGCAGGCATTTTTCCGCCTGCTTTTTTGGCCCGGGAATGGGTGGGGGGGAGTGTTTAAAAGTTTTTTCCTGTGCCGTCCGTGCCGCTTGCTTGCGCTTTAATTGCGGCGGCCGGCGGCAAGACTGGGCTTTTTGCTGGCTGCGAGCCTGCGGCGAGTCCCGCAGAGCAGCCCACTAGGACGGGGGATGGGGGGAGGCCGGGGACCTCCAGAAAAAACCCCTCTGGTAGGTGCCCTGAGGCACGGCAGGCATTTTTCCGCCTGCTTTTCGGCTGGGAACCGGGTTTTTTTAACTTTTAAAAACGTTTTTTCTGTGCTGCGTGGCATCGCGCGATCGCGCGATGCAAGGAACGAGCACGACAAATCAGACCAAAATTGTTCGTTCGTCAGTTCGAGCTCGAAGTCTGGCGGAGTAATTCCCGTTACCGTTTCCGTAGAGTAACGGAACCGAGTAACTGAAACGGAAACGGGAATACCGCTAAGTCGTGCCCATCTCTACTAGAAATGTACCAAGCTTAAAAGAAAAGATGATTTATAAAGATATGTATTGGACTATCTAGTCATCATCAGAATCTGAGTCATATTTGATTATACCGTGCAACATGAGTTTGGATAAAAAGTCTTAAAGGGTTTTCTTGGGTTACAGGTTGGTTGTCCATGCCTTTTTTCCTCTGTTCATTGAGACTTAATTCCTTCACTGCTTCTAAACTTGAGGCATTTAATAGTTAGCCTGTAGACTTTGCACAGAAAGCAAGAACTCAAAGGCTCAATTGCATCACAGTTGAAGCTGTTTGCTTTCTTGTCCCAGTTCTTGTAGTTAGTGAAAGATTAAAAGGAGCAAAATCTATTCAAATGAAACATGTACAGTTCTGCAAAGCCGAGAGATCCTGAGATTCCATATGAAAAAGAAATTTTAACACCCACAGATCACAGTAAAACTTTAAAGTTTGAGCCATTAATCATTTCCTTTCATAAGTCTTAAGTGTGTGCACTCTCTCTTCTCTCTCTGCAAAGCAGATGAATCTCTGTTCAAGATTTACCCAGAGGCATAACAATCTGTGTCATTTGGGCACAGACAAGAGCTCGAAGCATTAATAACGCTTACCAAATCGTGACTGCAGAAGACAAAGTACTTATTTCAAACATGACTTGTAATAATAAAAATAAATTAATAAATAAAAGAAGCCTCAACCATCCATCACAACACCTGGTAAAGAAATCTGATCACTGGGAAATGTTAATAGACTTACAGGATATCTGGATATTAAAAGAACTCCCTGAGCATTATTAAGTCACATTATTAACTGAAAACCCTTGAGCCTGCTAAAAATTAACTCTGCAAAAGTATATTAAGTGTCACTCTGTATCATTGTGCTCATTTAAAAATAAGCCCTTTTGTGTGCCAAAATAATGAAATAAAAATGGATTGCATTTTTAATTTCAAGCAATGTGTGCCTACATTTTTTAAAAACATCCCTAGTTGTAAATAGTGCCTGATCTCAGTAATTTACTAAAAGAAAAACAGAATATTACTCCAAGGAATTTCTCCTGGCAAATGAGACAGACAGTGGTCAGCTTCTCCTAGAAAATACTAGAGTTCCTTTTAATAAGAGTGCTACTTTGGGGGACTGCTTTTAGATCCTCCTCACACATTTTAACATCCTTTTTTTCATCTGAGTTTGAGCTGTTGTGTGCTATGACCTGTTAAGCAGAAGTACAGAATTTCATTTGTGATATCTAGGCACCCAAATGAGTTCCAATGCTTACTGATTTGTCTCCTCATATATCTTGATTGCCACAAAAATAGATGTGATCATTCAGCTTCTATTCAAAGAAGATCAAGAGATGGACCACTTTGCTTTATTTTATTGTGTTTGTGTGTTTGTGTTCTTCCCATTCCAGTGTCTTTATTGTTTGTTTTTAATATTGTAAGCTGCTTTGGATCCTGTAGAGGAGAAAGGTGGGGTATAAATATTTTAAATACCGGTAAATCAGTACAGTGGACCATTGTATAACAAACGGTTTGTATAACATAAAATTTGTGCAACGTAAAAATTCCAGAGATAGGGGAAATTTGCTTAACATAATTGCCTATGGGGCAAATCTGTACAACATAAAAATAGGATCACTCTGTTTTCAATGCATTCCTATGGAAAATTTCTATAAAGGAACATTTGCTTAACATAATTTCATTTGGAACGAATTAATTCCTTTATACAAGATACCACTGTACATGTAAAAGGTCATGTGGCCACCTTATGAAAGCTCAAATATTGACATGCTGACCAGGAAACTACCAATTGATAAAAAAAATACAATTTGGGCTCTTTTCTACAGGTGGGAAAATATCAAAAACAAAAAAGAAGAGCACATTAATGAAAAATTGACCATGATTGACACCCTTTGATCTCTTCACCTTTTAAAACATCTTCCTTGTGCCATCTGGAAATTGCATGGCACCATCCGACTTTTTGAAATACTACTCATCAAAATGCATCTTCTTGTGAGTTTATCTGAATTGCCTTAAAAGCCTCTGGTGGGCCTGATGAATCGGGAGAGCACACTTCTATATTTTTAGCAAGTTCTGTTTAACCCTGGAGGATACATCCTGGCGCCTTATGAAAGGCTTCACAATTTTGTCTTTCATCATTTGCTCAAGTCTACTAGGATCTTCCCTAATTTCAATTTCAATGCCTCTGCGAAACTGTTTTTTTCATTCTCTGTGAATCTACAATAAAAATCAAGGTAGAGCTTTTGAATTTGTTATGAAGAACAGAGTTGAACAGAAAATGATAAAAGGTTGCACAGCAGCTGTTAGTTGTAGTCATAGAAAATCTGGGGCTACCTGCTGCATTCCAACTAGAGATGGGCACGAAATGAACAATTTTTCATTTCTGTTTTTGTTTTTTTGTTTCGTTACGTAATGAAACGACAAACGAATTTTGTCTCTAAAATGAAAGGAAATGAACAGAAACACCAGAATTTTTTCCGTGTGTTTCGTTTCCGTTACTGCAATATGAGTGAATTGCTTAAAATCCTAAAAAAATCACAAAAAATGAAATAAATGTTAACGAAATGGTAATGGAACGAATGAAAATGAAAACTTTTTTTTCAAAAATTCACAAAAAACGGAAACGAACCAAAATGGACCCTCCAAACGACAAACGACAAACGAAATGCCATTTTTTTATTTGTGCCCATCTCTAATTCTAACATATCATTTGCAGGTCCATTTGTGGGCAGAGCAGATGTCATGTATTTAGATCACAGGACAACCATGGGGCAAGCAGATCTGTCACAAGGCCAACTTAAGGAGCTGCTGGTGGAAGCACCTCAAAGAGAGCATCTGTTTTGCAGAAAAGAACAATGGATTGAGACATGATTCATGCCAGCTGTATGATTTGTAAACAAAATATCTAGGATGCAAGTGTAGAATTCCTCAGTTTTTATAAGGGGAAGACAAAGACCCAGGGCTATAACTCGGGTTGGAACAATTGGGCCTGTGCATTATAGATCGGAAACACCAGAATTTAAATGTGTATCTATTTATGAACATTAGGAGAATGAACAAGAACAACTCCTGGTCCAATATGAGGCTGAAAGAAGCAGGAATCTATATATTCATCAACTTTCCCTTCCATTTTTACGGAGTTTTGGAAAATGAGAAACTTAAGGTAGTTGTTACTTTCATCTAAAAATGTGAATTCCCAGCATGTTTTTCTGTCTCTGCTTATATATTGTCCTATAGCACTTCAAGCACTCTCTGGGTGGTTTACAGTTTAATTGTGCATGCTACAAATTGCCCCCACCCCCAGCAAGCTGGGTACTTATTTTACTGACCTCAGAAGGATAGAAGACTGAGTCAGCCATGAGCCACCTACCTGGGATTGAACCCCAGGTCGTGAGCACAGTTTTAGCTGCAGTACAGGCACTTAACCACTGCACCACAAGGTTCATTTTGTAGTGGACAGAATGGCATATTATGAACTTGTAGAAAAGGGTTTGGATCCCTACTGAACCATGGAAACTCACTGGAAGAGTGGAAATGATAAAGCTACTTCTTGAATATCTCACTTCCCCTGAAAGCCTTATTAGGGTTGCTATAAGTCTGTTCCTATTTGACAGCACAGAACACGTAGGGCTAAGGTAAAGTGGGGTATCTTTTTCAGGGAGGGCAGCTTTGGCTTCTTTTTGACCACAGTGAAGCCACAGCCCCCATCTTGGAAAAGGGCGGCTGATTTCCCATACGGCCTATGGGAAATGGGGCAGCCATATTCTCAAATATGGTGTTTGTGGCAGCAATGGCAGCCTGGACACTGGGGACTTCAGTTAATGTAGGGAGGTGAGAGGCTTTGGACCCGATGGTTGGGTGTTGAATGGGGCAAGGGGTTTCTCTCTCTCTCTCTCTCTAAGGCAGCCACAGAATGTCTTTAAAAAGAGAGAAGAAGGGACAAATAAAAGTGGGAAATATTCATTCCATCATATTTGTTGGGGTCTCTGGACCTGACAAATATGAAGGGATGAATATTACATGAATTGCAATATTCATCTAACATAGCAATTTTTTTAATTCATCCCCATCTCTAGTTGTAATGCAAGAAAGTCACTTTTTCAAGCTCTGCTAAATTCTGTTCAGTCTACTGTGTGCTTTGCTGAAAATACGGAGGTGACTCTGTTGTTACAGAGAGATCTGGTTGCCTGCCACCCTACTTAGTCACATGACTTCTTGTGTGTAAGTCTACACAAAAAGGCAGAGGACTAGACCTCTCTGCAGCTCTTCAACAGTTTTCATGTTTGCAATTATATGCCTAGTGAATCAAGAAACATATCAGAGTACAGTTGCATCATTTTGATTATCTGGCAGCTGCTGGCAGGGAGGGTTAAAAAATGGAGCCCGCTACAAGACTAGAATGAATGAATTCCAGAAATCAGAGACAAACAGATTCTGATCTTCCTCTGCCTTTGCCACTCAGTTGCTATTTTCTCACTAATGGTGTCTTTTGGAATAACCTGATTTGTTGCAGGCTATTTTTAAAATGTTCAGGAATAGGCTTTTGAGAAGGTGAGATGAAAGTGGTCATAATGTGCCTATGGCACCAAAATAATTCACTTTTCTTTGAGATCTTGAAGATTTAAGAAGTGATCACATTGTAATTTACTGGAACCAATGATGTACAGTTGTTGAATCAGTCTTGGAAAGTTCATGCACCATCTTCTCCAGGGTTTCCCCCTATCAATTCATTTTAAATTAATTGCCTCTAATGTATTGGAAGTCCTGGAGCAGGACCAGTGAAAATATTAAGTTATTAAACAGTGATTATCTTGCATGTTAAAAAGCAGAAGATCTTCAAACAATGTGGCAGTGCTTGTTTTACTTCTAGCATTTTCAAATAAAAAGCAGTACAGGCCCAGAAATAAGACAAGTTTATTTTTGCAGACTTTCCTTAAAGATACACTATAGGATGTTGGCAGCCATACGGCCTGCAATGGCAGTTAGTGCAGTTTGCCACTTTTGCCATTATTAATTATACATATCTGTTTTTTTAGTGTCATTGATGATTACCCCATTTTAAAGGGGAAAGGTGACAGTGAATAAAGAGCTAAGTCAGAAGGTTTTTGTTGTTTGTTTGTTTTGGCAGAACAAACTTTTGATCACAGGTAAGGCTCTCTCTATTTTTTTCTGATGAAGGGTCAGGTTCATTCACCCAGGCTGATACTCTGAACCTCAGGAATCAATTAACAAAGCATTTGCCTCCCCCTCCCTCAAGAAATAAAAATAGTAGTGCTCTACAAGAAATAGAACAGGACAAGGGAATGATCCCCTTTCATATTTTAGCTGCAAAGTAAGGATCTGCCATCCATGACCAGACAATTAATTTTACCTGGTAAAATTACATTTTATATTTCACTAAATGTCTCCCTCTCAAGTACAGTAAATGTAAAGGCTCATTTGTCATCTCTACTCTGTTATCATATTGTGGTTTGATTTGCATTCATGTGGTCCCTTTTGGTATCCAAGGACAGAGTTCAACATTCAGTTTGAAGCCATTACGTAAAGGCTGGGAACATATTTTTAATTGTTTATTCAAAATTCTAAAACTACAATACAAAACATAAAACAACAATATACAATGAAAGAAAAAAGACATTAAAAAACTCATACAAATATAACAGAAATGGACCCCATGCAACCCCCCCCCCTTGGGATTTAACAGAGTTAAGGTATTGACCAGCCCATTTCCCTCCAGAAATACATTGAGTTATCTCCGGGTGTATACCCGTTACCTTTTTGAAATACATATACCAATAATTTATCCCATATTCCATTAAAATTGTTGAACTTTCTCAAACCTTTCCTGACTTTAATTTCATGAGTCAATTTATCGTTAATGGCCAAATTCCATCAATGTCTAAACCATTCCTCCACTGTCATTAGGTTATGAGATTTCCAATACTTGGCAAAAAACAACTTTGCTGTCATTATCATTATAATTACCAATTCCACTTCTTCTTTCTTCAGTTGTGTATCTGTAACCAGTTTAAGCAATGCCATTTGTGGAGACGTTTGAATCCTTTTCCATAATATTTCTTGAATTTCATTAAAAACCAGTGTCCATTCTATTTTCCTTGTCTCACATGCCCACCACATGTGTAAATATGTCCCTTTTTCTTTTTTACATCTCCAGCATATTGGAGAAATTTATTTATTATACAGTGGTACCTTGTATAAAGGAATTAATTCGTTCCAAATGAAATTATGTTAAGCAAATGTTCATTTATACAAATTTCCCATAGGAATGCATTGAAAACAGAGTGATCCCATTTTTATGTTGTACAGTTTCGCCCCACAGGGGATTATGTTAAGCAAATTTCCCCTATCTCTGGAATTTTTATGTTGTACAAATTTTATGTTATACAAACTGTTTGTTATACAAGGGTCCACTGTATATAACTTTGCAGGTGTTATATACCATCTAAAGCAAAAGGAACTGGTATATCCACAGAAGTCCAAATACGAATGGGAGACAGAGTCTCAGGATCTATACAAGTACTGGCTCGGAGCTTTTTAAAATGATTTGAGAGAGAATAAAGATATTTTCTACTTTTATACATCCTGAGACTCTGTCTCGCATTCATATTTGAAGTTATATACCATCTCCAATATACTTTATACCAGTCTTCTTTTACTCTCAGGCTGGGAACACATTCGTCCGGATGCAAGTCTCTTGAGCTCTCTATGCCATCCCATTACGTTTAATGTGCCTCTAGGACAGTGAACACTATAGGACTATTTCTGGATGCCAGGTATTCTAACACCACACTGACACAACACCCATTCATTATGCTCTAAAGAAAGTCCCATTGAGAAGAACATTGAAGTGAGTATTAGCATTGTAAGCTAAATATATGTATGTATGCATACATGCAATTATTTTGGCATTTTACTTTACAAAAATTCTTAACACAATGAATCATTGGTTCATGAACATCATGAACAACAGTAACAATCAATAGCATTTTAAAATAAGTATCCAACATGCATATAAAACAGGATTGTAAAAGAGAGATACTAAAATAAAGTATGTGTGTATCTGTATCTCTTTCAGTCTCTACAGAGCAAAAAGACAATGAAACCTAGAGATTGGTAACATGTGAGGTGGAAGAGAGGAGTGATTCTTGGGATTCTGTTTTTTTTAAAGATTAGTTAATATTAACTCATTAACATTTCACTGTAATATGCAGTGCCATCTTCAATCAGTAGATGGCAGATATTTCCCTCAGAAGATTTCCAGACAGTTTTGCATATGGGGTAAGAGCAGTTAGAAGGACTGATGGATTATTTTGCTGAAGAAAGAGAAAAAAATGAGTGGGTAAGAGCACATGAAGATCAGAAGCACCAGAAGGAGAAATACTGAAGAAAAGAACAGGACAAAACTACTGCTCATGAGTACATGTAAAGGAAATAATTATAAGACAAAACTTTACAGAGTCTCTGAGAAACTGACATCCTCCCTGTAAGGTCGTTAACTGCCATCATACACATTCACACTGTGTTGGCTGGATGTAACGAAAGTTGTGGTCCCACACTACTTGGAAGAGTGCTTGTCTGGAGGAACCTGTTTTACGAAGCTGATTTTGCATGCAGAGACTTATTTTTAAGAAACTTTGGTGCCTAAAGTGGAGTCCTATGGGTGGAGAAGGAGTTCTGTTACACCAAATGCCAAGGACTCCTTTGCCATGAAATAGCTTGTGTTCCAATCACTGACATGAAAATACTATAAATCTTACCGATCTCTCAGTTTTAGATAAGCCATCTTAACTGGCCACCTGTAGAAATTATTGCCTAATTCACAACAGCAAGACAACAATCACTTTCTCCCCAATGTGTTTCTCCATTTTGCAGAATGAATGCCCCCCCCCCCCCCCCCCCGTTGACAAGCATGAATAGCATAGCACACAATTGATGGACAAAGGATGAATAGTTAAAAAGACAATCTATCAAATACTACTCTATGTTTCCAACTTGACGCATGAAAGCAATACCTAACATAATTTCCCAGTAACACACAAATTATTAAACTACCCCAAGGAGAGTCTTTAAAATGTACAAAAGCTCTCCACAACTCAGAAAAGAAATCTTGCCATACCAAGTTTTAATCTTCTTCATTGTGACATGCAAATGCACTGGTGTCACTTTGTGAATAATAGTGAGAAGAAGAAGTCATCCTGTAGACCAACTTGACTGCTGTCATTGTTGTTGTCAATATTTATAATGAGATTTGCTATTTTAATCTTGGCATCTTCTTTTTCCCTGTTGTCAACACGGGCATGGTTTTGTGTATCAATACTGGACCATTCCCTGACCTTTTGACTCAAAGATCATATTCCCCTATTAATAAATTGTAAGTTCTTTGAAAAATTGAATGTGATAACTAAGTATAGCACAAGGCATGCTATGAAGTGCTATTGAGATAAACAAAATGTCACATAAACAACTTTTTGCCATTGCTTTGGGGAAACAAAGGCCGGTAAATATTGCCCAGAATTTCCAAATTACTAAGGAAGAGAAAGGGAACAGTGTTGTGATAAAATATTTAGCAACAAACACGTAGCATAGATCTGATGAAATATGGCAAATCCCGCATCCTTGATGAATGAGCATCTTGTCATATGTTATTACTTCTGGTCCAAATCTTAGTCTCTACACACAGGCAAAATAAATGGGCTGCACACAGGGATTTTTCTGACATAGAAAAGCAGATGGAATTCTTTCCCTTAGGCAACAGAGTGGGAGTGAAAATCTATACCAACACCATAGGTGCTGTTAGAATATATATATTGCACCTGTTGCACCACAATGGAAGCAAAATTCCAAAGAGTGCAAAAATTGCAGTAGATCTTCCTCATATGTATTCCTTGCTCTTCATGGTGAGTAGTTCTGTGAGCACCTTAGCTTTGTGGTGCTGTGAATGTGACAGATGGAGATATACTCTGTGCTTTCATTTTCTGCTAAAAACTGGATTGTTTATTTTCCCTTTGTGTTGTTTTTAAGGGAGAAGTAATCCTCCCACTGAATAATTCATAGGACAGTCAGGGAAAGAGATGTTTGTAGATATTGACAGACAAGTGGGCAATTTTACTAGAGAATATACATTTCCTACATCCAATTACGAGTATGAATTTGTCACAATCAGTTGGGTTCAAAGTGTTCCCTACTTTGTCACTAAAATGTAAAATTCTTTCCTGGTGAAATTAAGGAACTTACCAGTAAAGGTAGATGCGAAGAAAAACAAGAAGAAGAAGAAGAAGAAGAAGAAGAAGAAGAAGAAGAAGAAGAAGAAGAAGAAGGAAAAAGGGTGATGATAATGATATAAGGAAATACCTATCAGTAGTTTAAGTCCTTAGAAATCATCCCAATGTTCATGGAACTCAATCCAGCCAACATTTGGTCATCTGTGCATAATGGAAATAATAGGAATAAGTTTAAGTTTCTTTTGCTACTACAAGTTTCTTTTGTTCTTTTGGTACGTTATATTTTCCATTTAGAATGGGAACCCACCTATGAATGAAAAGAAAACCACTGTTCTGTGTTTGCGTTCATCAAGGAAGCCTAGTTTGTTTTAGAATATGAACTTGCTACATGCATATCCATCCCAAGGAGATGTACTAGGCACACCAACTCTGTGGTGCCTGAGATGGCAACTTTATTGAGCAGCATTCATTCCCATCTTCTCTTATGTTCGGGAACAAGTGGGGAATGATGGGGAATCACTGTATAAAACAGCTTGTTCAATAAAGAGATCTCACCAACAGCCTGGAGTTGATGACATTACTGGTGGGAGATCCCATGATAGCTGGCTCCACCATGGGTGGGAGGGAGGCACTCACAAAAAAGTCTTAGGTAGGTTCAGATCTTAATGAAATCCAGGTGCCCCAATGTGAAAAAGCAGGAATGCTTTCTTCTAAGACTTAGCCATCATATTGAAATATTATATCCAGTGGGTGCATGAGTAGAAAGCAGTTCATGTAATTATCTTCCTCTACTTCTCTTCCCCACTGCCGACTGGGCTACACCCTAAACCAGTGGTGGTGAACCTTCAGCACTTCAGATGTTTTGGACCACAGCTCCCACATCCCTTTGTCATTGGCAATACAGGCTTGGAATTCTGGGAGTTGGGGTCCAAAACATCTGGAGTGCCAAAGGTTCGCCACTACTGCCCTAAACCCTGTATCAAAGCATCTTGAGGCCTTCCTGTATATTCATGGCTGTATTATGTGGGATTGCAGTTGGAGAAGAGAACCATCCAAGTTCTGATGGTAGCAACATGGAATCATTCCATTGTGTAGTGGGATCTCTTAATTGCTGAGGAATTAAACGAGAACTCATTTCCTCATATCTTGCTCATGGGCTTCTCATAGATATCTAGTCAACCACAGACAGAGGCATGGGGCTGTACTTGAAAGGATCTGAGATTGATCCTGAAGGGCTCCCCTTTTCTCTGCTTTCAAGTTTTTTCTGCTTTCAAGTGGGAAAGCCATCAGAACGATCACCAGTAGGAAAGTACAAGGAGAAAATATTTGAGCTCGATTGGCTACAAGTTCTTTTGCAGTAGGTGTGCATTGTAAAGGTGCTGGGTTATATTTTGTTAGAAATGGGGTTTAGAAATGGGTTCTTTCCTTTCCTCCTCCCCCGCATTTATCCTGCTACAAAAACACTAGCCTGGGAAGCAGAAAATCATGGGAGAAGGAGCAAATGTTGGCCCCCCAAAAAGGGTCAGTCAACAAAGAAACAAGAACGTGCAATGGAGACAACATCCTAGCTGTTGAGAGTGTTGAGAAGAAATGAGTAATACAATGAATTTGATGCTGTAAGTAGAGATGGGCACGACTTAGCGGTATTTCCGTTTCCGTTTCCGTTACTCGGTTCCGTTACTCTACGGAAACGGTAACGGGAATTACTCCCCCAGACTTCGAGCTCGAACTGACGAACGAACAATTTTGGTCTGATTTGTCGTGCTCGTTCCTTGCATCGCGAGATCGCGCGATGCCACACGCGGCACAGAAAAAAGTTTTTAAAAGTTAAAAAAACCCGGTTCCCGGCCAAAAAGCAGGCGGGAAAATGCCTGCCGTGCTTCAGGGCACCTACCAGAGGGGTTGTTTCTGGAGGTCCCCGGCCTCCCCCCTCATCCCCCGTCCTGGGCTGCTCTGGTGGGACTCGCCGCAGGCTCGCAGCCAACAAAAAGCCCAGTCTCGCCGCCGGCCGCCGCAATTAAAGCGCAAGCAAGCGGCACGGACGGCACAGGAAAAAACTTTTAAACTCTCCCCCCACCCATTCCCGGGCCAAAAAAGCAGGCGGAAAAATGCCTGCTTGACTAAGGGCGCAGGGCACCTACCGGAGGGGTGGTTTCTGGAGGGGGGGTCCCGCCTCCCCCCCGTCCTGGGCAGCCGGACTCGCGAGTCGCCATCGCCATGCCATGCGGTGCGGGCGGGGGATCCAAAATGGGGCGGCAAACGCAATATTGTTTTTGAAATCGTGGTCCAAAAACACACAAGCACAACAGAAACACGCGAAAATTTATAAACTGCCAGATTTTTCACAGTAGCAGTGGGTTTTTTCTTGCAACAAAATGTCTCTCCTCTCCTCCTCTGTCCTCCATTGATTTTATTTTATTTTATTTTATTTACACCTGCGCAATGATGGGCTGGCCAAGTGGCCAGCCATGTGGGAGTGGACAACCATGCAAATTTTTGGAGCCATCCCACCAGTCGCATGGGCACTTGGCCATGGAGACTGCTGGGATGTGCCAAAAAGCCCCCTAAAACCTGCCCTAGCCCTAACCCTAACCCTTGACTCCGTACCCATATGTCACAGACTGTCTTCTTAGTGGGTCAGAGAGGCACCCAGAGGTGCAACCCACTAGCCCACCGTAACCTTACCCGTCACTAGCCTAACCCTAGCTCTTGCACTAAGCCACCTTAAAGCCAGATCTACTTGCTTGCATTGCACTACACGCAGCAAGTACAATTCCCTTCTGTGTGAGACATGGTGGTGCGGGAGCCTTGTGAAGGGAAGGTATGACCCTATCACTCTCACACTGGTCCCACGGGTGCCTCCAGGAGCCCACTTTCCCTTTATAGCGGGCCAGAGGAGGCACCCACCCCACAGAGGTGCCTCCAGGAGCCCGCTCCCCCCCAAAAAAACCAGTACTAACGACAACGAAAAAACGAAAACAAACCGACTAATTTTTGCGAATTTTCGCGAAAACCGGACACGACCCGAAATGGGACTGGCCCGACTAACGACAACTCGAATTTTTTTTTTCAAGTCGTGCCCATCTCTAGCTGTAAGCAATACTCAAACCCACTTCCAGTATTTCCTGAACCTCTGCCTGATCTGATATCTTTTGTAATAAATAGATCTGGAAGATGTGTTAAAATATGTAAATATTATGCAACCCAGCATGGATATGTGTACATAAGAATCAATGAGCTATATTATTTGGATAGGAGAACAGTGTAACCAACCAGATTGTGTATAGTGTCAGCCAATATGTCAGTCAATAAATACTTAAAGTTGTTGGCTGGCATGAAACTTGCCTGTTGATAAGTTAGTTTTCCAATTAGGACTGGCTGTTCCTAGGTGTCTGCCATTGCATACTATTAGTCTGTAACACTAAGTAAAGGAGATGTTAAGAAATTGGAAGTGTCTGCTATGAAATTGTTATAATAAGTCTGTCAAGTACAAACTAATCTATACCAAACCAAACAGCCATTAAACATGAGGATGGCCCAACATTGGAGAGGCAACAGCTCAGGACCAGAATCAGCAGTACACGTCTACTTGAAGGATAAAGGGCACTCGTTCAAAGACAGGATGTGCATATATTAGACAGAGAGGATAGGTAGTTTGAGAGGGGGGTCAGGGAAGCAATTCATGTGAGTTCTGAAAACCCCTCTTTCAACAGAGGTGGGTGGGTTCGGGAACAATCTGTCTGCTACTTATCAAGCAGCCATTTCAAAAATCCCCAGAGAAATCAAGAATACTTCACATGTCCACCAACAAGGCCATGGCTAAAAACTCATACTTTATAGGTGTTGGGAAGATTGTAAAGTTTGGCCATTATCCACCTAATGAGCCTATTGAGACTACTCTACAACTAACCAACCTATTCGGGCCATTCTTATGAACCTATTTCAGATCAGGGGGACCTGAGGTCAAAGTGAACTATAAAATGAAGGACTGATGAAGCTGTTTGGATGGGCAGCAAAACTTTTCAGTCTCTCAAGAAAAGAAGTCCAGTTGCCATGACTCAACTTCCAGATGATATTAAGATACACATAAAGTAATACCTTTAAACCTGATTTCATTTTATTTGAGTAGCTTGAAGAGACTTAATATGTATAATCAAAGCTCATCATTGCAAATGCTTTAGTGTTTGTATGCATTTATATTTCAGTTTAAAATGACATATGCTCTACACTATTATTTTCCTGCACTTTGTGTAATCCTTTTTATGGCTTTTTTCCACTAGTGTGTTTTCTGCATTTAAAAATCAAACACAAGTGTGTCACTAGGGAGAGATCCTGGCATTGAGCCTGGATGGAAACAGTTTCTCTCCACCCCCCGTATCTACTGAAACTTCTTTCCTTTTTCCTTTTGTTCTTGAGTCCCAGACACATTGGGCTGTATCCCAAGAAGAATTACAATTGTAGGAATATTATTCTCATAGATACTTATTTAGCAGCTATAAAGGCAGGCTTAGAATATCAGGCACTGTGAGCTGTTGCACAGCACACATCCTGTATGGTGGAAAAGCAAGAGAAAAATAGCACTTCTACACCTATTTCTGTCAGCGAGTGCTCTGAACCTTTGTCGTTTCATAGACCTCTGCTGACAGATCAAGAAAGTTGACGGAGAACTTTTTGAGCACATTCGCACATAAGCAAATATGCTCTGGATTGGAGATACGAATATAAGTCATTTAGTGATACATGTAACAACTGTCAGCTAGAAGTCTATATGCTCTGTACTGGAAAAAGGCACAGATAAGACCAAGAAGAATGGATAGAAAAATGAAAATGAGGAAATGGACATTTGTCGAAACAGTTCAAGGACCAACCGATGGAGAAAGCAAGCAAAAGCTGGGAACCGTACCTTTGAAAGATTTGTGACAAGTTATAAAAGAGAACTCAGAAAAAAGGTTAATAGAAATAGATGATGAAGATAATTATTATGAGCAATACATATTTGCTAATAGGGCTAATATGCTGGGATATAGATGTACCGTATATACTCGAGTTTAAGTTGACCCGAGTATAATTTGAGGCCCCTAATTTAACCCCTCAAAACTGGGGAAATGTATTGACTTGATCATAAGTCTAGGGTGGGAAATGCAGCAGGACCTGGCATCTCCTCCTTTGTGAGCTGGGGGGAGTGGTGTGTGATGTTTAAAATGACTTTTAGCCACTGATGCAAGTGCTTGGGTCAGTGGCTAAAAGTCATTTTAAACATCGTGCACCGTTCCCCTGTGATGCAGAGGGGGGTCATGAGAAGCGGCACACAATGTTTAAAATGACTTTTAGCCACCGACCCAAGCACTTGCCTCAGTGGCTAAAAGTATTGACCTGCATATAAGTCGAGGGCCCCTTTTTTCAGCCCAAAATTAGGGCTGAAAAACTAGGCTTATATTCGAGTATATACAGTAATAGAGAATGTGAATGTACTCTTTCTCCTCCAAACCTCCCTATTTTCTTCTCCCTGTTTCTTTCCTTTTTTTCTTTCCCTCCCTTCCAAACTTAATATCCTTGTTCTTTCCTCCATTCTCTCTCTCTCTCTCTCTCTCTCTCTCTCTCTCTCTCTCTCTCTCTCTCTCTCTCTCTCTCTCTCTCTCTCTCTCGTGTGTGTGTGTGTGTAAAAAATGGAGGAAAGAACAAGGATATTAAGATTGGATATTTCAGAGTTTTCGAGGTAGAGAATGTTCAGAAGTGGTTTACCGCCCTTTTCTTGTGGGGCACTGTGGACTCTGCAGTTTGCTCTAGGCCTAACAGGTTGGATCGATTTCCAGGAGACACACTGAAGAATCGAACTCCCAGCCTCCACAGTCAGATAAGTAAAGCAGCTATGACTTAATAGGGATGATTGAAACATGATGGGGTGACTCCCATTGCTGAAATATAGCAATTAGAGGTCAGAAGAGTTAAAATGCATATTACTGCAAATAAATACAGAAGGATTAGTTGTTCCATTGAGGGCATCCGGGTTAACATAATTCGGAAAAAAAAGAAAAAAGGATGAAACCTTTGAGAAACTGCAAGAATTTCAGACATGTTGCAGTCATAATGGGGTATTTCCTTAGTCTTGATATCTGTTGGTATCAAGCATATTCTGGCAAACATGGCCTTTCTAAGAAATGCCTGGCTGGTTTGGCTAATAACTTTCTTCTATAAACAGTGGAGTAAGAAACTAGAGTAGGGATGGACACAAAAAAATATTGAAATGTTATTTTGTCATTTTGTAAGCTTACAAATCATTTCGTAAGCTTATGAATTGGGAAACGGTGTTTCATAACAAAACAAAACAAAATGTCAGTTTGTTTTATTACTTACAAAATGGTTCATAAGTATAAAAAATGGCTCCCCTGGCACCAAATATGGTCCTCTAGAGCCCAGGGGACCCATTTTTAATATTTAGAAAACATTTTGTGTTTTGTTTTGTTCCATTTTTTTAAAAGTAACTAAACTAAATGAAATGAAATGGGGGGTGGGCACAAAACAAAACACATTTTTTTTCATTTTGTGCCCATCCCTAAACTGGAGTATTAGCAATTTGGATTTAATTTTAACTAATAGAGATGACTTGATGGTTGAAGTAATACTAACGGAAACTATGGGGGGATATGACCATGTTCTTCTTGAGTTCTTTATTTCAAGCAAAGCAAAAGGAGCGTATAGCTGCATGCATGAACTGGATTTTAGGAAAATCAATTTAAATAAATTCATGACAATTACAGCTAAGGCTCTATTAAAGTTTCTTTAAGAAAAAAGTCTAATGGTGCAATTACAAATCCTTCCAATAAGAAAAAGGTGGAAAATAATTAAACAGACTAATGTGTCTTTACAACAAACAAACAAACTAAACTCAGAGAGGAACTGAATATAGAAAATGACAACTATAGGAAATGGAAAGAATACCAAACTACAAAGGAAGAGTATGAACAAGTAGTACAGAATTGCAGGGATGGTATTAGAAATTCAAGAGATGAAAATGAGCTGAAAATAGCAAGAGACCCTAGGAACAACAACAAAAAAGCATTCTTCAAATATGTGCAGTGTTAAAGAGAGAAAATAAATACTGGCTCACTACTTAATGAGGATGGGAAAATGATAACAGATGACAAAGAAAAGACAGTAGTGCTCAATTCATACTTTAGCTCAGGTATTTTCCAAATGACAATCCATGAATTTTCAGGGAAATATGAAGTACAAGCGGTGGGGACAGGACTGAAGTCTCAGATTGATAACTAAGTAGTCAAGGAGTACCTTATTACTTTGAATGACTACAGATCTCTAAAGCTGGATGAACTGCATCTAACACATAGAATGGAGTGGCTGGAAAACTCTAGAGCCACTTTCTGTTGTTGTCTTGAAATAATGGAAGATGAGTGAAATGCTGGATAACTTGACATATACATTCAAAAAATGCAAAAGGGGGAGTGCCTGGGGTCTACAGACCAATCAGCCTGACATCAATCCCAGGAAAAAATGTATCTTAAGTATCTTAAAGCAATGCAGTAATCACCAGATGTTAACATGGATTTGGCAAGAAAAAATTCTGCAAGACTAATCTATCTCATTTTTTGATTGGGTAACTTTTAGACAGTGGGAATGCTTTAGAGATAGCGTATCTTGATTTCAGCAAAGCCTTTGACAAAGAACCAACAGTGGGATGTGGCGGCAAAAGAGACCAATGCTACTTTAGCCTGCATAACCGGACATATAGTCTCCAAACCCTGTAACTACTGGTTCTTCTTTATTTAGCACTGGTTAGGCCTCATCTTGACTATTCCTTCCAGTTCTTTAAGAAGAATGCTGAGAACTGGAAGAGGATCGAAGGAGAGTAACAAGTGTGATCAGGGATCTGTTCTCAGTCATCGCAGAGTGCAGGACATATAATAATGGGTGAATCTTACAGGAAGCTAGATTTTAGTTGAATACCAAGGAAAACCTCCTAACTGTTAGAGCAGTACAACAATGAAACCATTTACCTTGGCAGGTGATGAACTTTCCAGTACTGGAGGCATTCACAAGAAAATTAGACAACCATCGTTGAGATTGGGCCTGTTTTATCAGTGGATGCCTCCAGGGCTCTGGTACATTGCAGGCCTGCAGCTTCTCCGTTCGACCCTTGCCCTTCCTGGCCGATTAAGACCGCCGGAGGGATCATGCCAGAATGGGCTTCACTAATTGCCTCCGCATCCTTCAGAGACAGGATCTTTCCCGATCATCTGAAGGAGACGGTGGTGAAGCCCATTATTAAAAGTTCTGGCCTGGCTGTAGACAATATGTCTAACTACCGTCCTATAGCCACTGTCCCTTTTATGGGCAAGGTGATCAAGCGGGTTGCCACCCTGCATCTCCAGACGTTCCTGGAGGAGAACCATGTCTTGGATACTTTCCAATCTGGGTTTAGGCCGCGTTATGGGACTGAAACTGCCCTGGTCGCTCTGCACGATGATCTGTTGAGAAGGGCTGACAGGGGTTGCTCTACCCTGCTGGTCCTTCTCGACCTGCCAGCGGCTTTTGATACCGTCGACCACGGTATCCTGCTGGGGCAGCTCTCAGAGGTGGGGATAGGGGGTCTGGCCTTCGCCTGGCTCCACTCCTTCCTTGAGGGCTGCACCCAGCGAGTGAGCTTGGGGGGTGAGTTGTCGGCTCCCTGGACACTCTCTTGTGGGGTGCCTCAGGGGTCGTCCCTTTCCCCAATGCTCTTTAACATCTATATGAAGCCGCTGGCTGAGATCATCCGGAGTTTTGGAGCTTGCTGTCTTCAGTACAGTGATGACACGCAGCTCTATCTCTCCTTTTCCACCTGTGCAGTGGAGGCCATCCAGACCCTCAATCGCTGCCTGGCCGCAGTTTTGGACTGGACCAGGACTCACAGACTCAGGCTCAACCCTGGAAAGACTGAGGTCCTGTTCTTCGGGGGTAGCCCGGATGGGTACAGTGGCCCTCTTCCCAGTCTGGGTGGGTCCGCCCTCCAGCTGGCGCAAAGAGTGAGGAGTCTGGGCGTCGTCCTGGATCTGGAACTGTCCCTGGAGTCCCAGGTGGCAGACGTGACCAGGTCGGCCTTTTATCATCTTAGTCTTATTGCCTAGATTCGCCCGTACCTTAATGGGGACTCCCTGAGGACAGTGGTACAGGCGCTGGTCATATCGAGGTTGGATTACTGTAAACCACCCTGGGTTCTCACTTGGGAAATAGGAGCGGTATATAAATCTGAAATAAATAAATAAATAAATAAATAAACGTTGGATTCCTAGATGAACAGGAGGTTGGACTCAGTGGTCTTATAAGCCCCTTCCATCTCCATTATTCTGATTCTCTGATTCTCGGACTATGATGAGGATTTTTCAGATGAGAGTCTTTTATTTCAGCCCATTAACATAATGCATGATGAACTAAAATATTTACTTATCTTACACTTTCAGTGAAAGAAGGTATCTGCCTCTCACCAGGGTTGAATTTGTAGGAGATTTAATTAAATATATACTTTTAGAGGAAGAGCTTAAACTGCTGAGAAAGAGCCCAGTTTTGTTCATTTCAGAATGAGAATACTATCTTATACTATCTTGAAGTGGCAGTAAACTGTTTTCCTTGTAAGTTTTTTAAAAAAATCCTGGATTATACGTAGGTTGCAGCCCACTAGTCCTCTTAGCTTCACCCACACAGCAGGTCTATCATTAGCCATCTGCATACCTATCCAGAGTTTGTAGATGGTTCACAGCTACTCATGATCCATCACCACCACTGGTTCATCATTTTTTCCAGTTCGTGCTGATCTCTAATAGCCAGCCAGATAGCTTTGAAAGCTACCACGTACCATGGGATGACAGTGTGGCTGGCAGTGGTTAACTGCCTTTACTGCAGCTAAAACTGTGCTCACCACCTGGGGTTCAATCCCAGGTAGCTGGCTCATGGTTGACTCAGCCTTCCATCCTTCTGAAGTTGCTGGGGGGAAATGTGTAGCCTGCATAATTAAAATGTAGGCCACCCAGAGATTGCTTAAAGTGCTATGGAGTGGTATATAAGTAGAAGCAGAAAGGCTCAAATAGCAGATAACAACACTGGAAGCGTAACTATGTACCAGCACCTTGCTTTTTTTCACCTAGTGCCTTAGAGATCCATTATTGCTAAACTGGATGAATATGTAAAGAAATGCCTGTTGCAGTCCAGATGCAAATTTAATTACTCTCTCACAGCTGTATCCTCATTTGATCTACAATATGCAAATAATGAACTACAATACCCTCCAAAGGTGGAAATCTAGGGCTATTTTTTGAAATGCAGAATACAATTAATTGTTTCAGACTGTGAAAGGTTGCAGTTAGAAAGGAGAGCAGGGCCTCTCTTTGCGATCCTTTCTCTGGTGGGAGAAGAGGTGGAATAAAGAAGGAACCACCAGGCAGAAGCCATTGCCTCTTTTAGGGTTGACCTCTGACTTCTGTCAAGCACCATGCAGTGGATATACATGGGAAACACTGCAATGAAGACACAGATATATGAACAAGTCACAGGTGTCACATCAGGGACTACAGTAGCAATAAAGGGACAGTATTCTCTCCCTTATCATGAGTTGGAAGTAGCAAGCTAGGTGCAACTATGAACAGACCACATTGAACTTCTGAGCAGCTGTAAGGCAGAGATAAGATAGTTTTCAGTCTCTGTGCTGTGATGTTAATTGGGCTCCCCCATCACCGCCGCCACTGGCACTGCCTTTTTAACAACGTCTCTGCCAGCTTCTAGGAAAAGTGAGAGATGCACGTAACATCTTCAGCTTGGCAAAATGCTCCAGGCTTTCATTAGGGTGGGAAGGTAAGTGTCCAGAGATGCTTTGCCCTAGAGAACATTCTTCACACTATGGTGACTCCTGTAACCAAAGGAATGTCCTGAGCAGTTCTTTGCTTGCATTCCCCATCTCTGTTTCAAGCCTGGCTATTCTCTCTGAACCTGCTTGGTGACACACTAAGTAGATCAGTCCTTAGGTTAAGATATACGGTATAGTAGGCCCCCCATATCCACTGATTCATTAACCACTGATTCAGTTATCCATGGTTGGCAGAGATATCTATAATATAAATAATCCAGTAGATGCACAAGCAAGCTACTGTCACAAACAGCAGCCGTAAAGCAAGCTACTGTCACAAAACAGCAGCCGTAAAGCAAGCTACTGTCACAAAACAGCAGTTTTGATGGGTTTTATTTGGCATTCTCTCTTATCCGTGGTTTTCATTGTCCATGGGAAGGTTTGGAACCAATCCCTTGTTGATACCGGGGTCCTACTGTATCTGCTACCAGCCATTACGGGGGGAGGGGAAAGGAATGCTGCTGCTATCCAGTAATCCATGCTTCTGGGTACTTCTTATCTTTCCCACATGGTCATAGGCAATTTAAAGCCCCCAGGCTGTTCCAGCATTGGTCTTTCCCTGCTGGTGCCTAGTTTCTCAGCACCTACAGACAAGACAACATCTGCAGCTAGCAACAGCACTAGGTCAAGTTCTTCACTCTCTCAGCCTCTATTTCTCACAGGTTTGCTACAAGAGGAATAATGTAAAGTTCCAGGAGATAGTCAGGCAGACAAGGGCCATTTTGCATACATGGACCCTTGACCAGAGGTCCCATGATGTCAGATCCTGACCTGTTGACTGAGCAGCAACTAGGAAGATCAAAATGTGAATTTTCTATCAGAAGCATAATTTCTGAGCAGATGGGAACTTAAAAGAGAGTTTTGTGGTGTTGATTTGTACATACATGACCCTATCTGCTAAGGAAATAAATCTGAATATGCATGCATTATCATTAGAGATGGTCACAAAATAAAATAGCATTTCATTTCATTTTTTGTTTCATTCAGTTCAGTTTTGTTTCATTTAAAATGAATTTTCTTAAGCACAGATCAACTGTGCTCGGGCTTGGGGTGGCAGAACAAAATGTTTTAAAACCCCTCCTCCCCCCCCACCACATCAGAGGGCAGTGAGACTGCTGCCAGGAACTGACCTCTGCACCATTTTCTGAGGGATCCTGTCAAGCTGTCAATGGCTGGAGCCCTTTAAACTTGGCTCTGTCAGTACCAGGAGGACCCCGATACTAACTGGGACAGGTTTAATGGGCTCCAACCATTTACAGAGCAGCAGGAGCCCTCAGTAGATGGTGTGGAGGGCAGCATGATTGCTGGAACTGCCCTCTGTACTATTTTCTGAGGGTCCCATGGTGCCAACTGGGTCAGGTTTAAAGGGCTCTAGTCATTGACAGCTCAGCAGAAGCCCTTTAAAAATGGCTCGCGGAGTCCTGGGCACCAAATCTGGTGCCTCTAGGACCCAGGAAAGCCATTTCATTTTGTTCCATTTTGTTTCGTACAATTTTTTTAAAAAATTGTAAGAAACAAAACAAAACGGGAGTGAGCACAAAATGAAACAAAACAAAACATTATTTTTCCATTTCATGCCCATCCCTACTTTTAATTAATCCAGTTCTTAAAAAAGAAAAAAAAGGAAGCAACCACCAGTTTACGAATGTGAGATATAGTGCTACTGTACCCATTATCCGAAAAGCAAAAAAACCTGATATCACTGCACAATTTCTTGCCTGCATTGCTAGCAGGAAAAGGGTGGCAAGTAGAGATGACACAAACTGGTTTGTTTCAGTTCAGAAACATGGCAGCACAGGTGCTGCTGCTCTTCATCCTTGCCTCCTCTGGCTCAGACAGCCACTCACCAGGTCCAGCGTGCTAGCTTCCTGCATTTCCTCAAATGACCTTCAAGTTATGCCAAAAGCTTAAACTTCTCTGTCCTGCCCTCTTGACTGATCTTCCACTCAGACAATTGGGTGAGGCAGAAAAGTCTATGCTCTTGCTCATGACTTAGCCAAGGCAGTGGAAAAAGCAAGCAAAGTGGGCGTAGGTGAGTGGCTGATTGAACTAAAAGATATGGAGATGAAGAGCCACAGCAGCTGTGCTGCTCCCTTTATGAATCAGCACAAACTGGGACAAACCAGTTCATGCCCATGTCTAATCCCAAGCTTTAGATAGCAAAGAACAGATGGAATGTTGACAGAATTAATGGTAGCAACCATCCAAATGGTCTACTGGATACACTATTGTGCTCACTACCATTCACAAAAAGAAAAAAAAATCAGAGAAGTTGAATTCTTTTTTAAATCAGTTAACCATGTCTCACGCAAAGATAAAACAATTATAATGGCAATTTTTCAGCCATTTGCCCAAATTCCCAAATCTGGCACAGAGCAAATCCAGAGTATCTGCTATATCTATGCCAAAATTGGTGTTGATCCAAGGTTCAGTTTCAATATTATATATTTTTTGGTTTTTATATTTTTAGTTGCCTTGTGGGTTGCACAATATCTATCACTGCACTCTTATGCAGCAATAATAAAAGCAATGAACAAAGGGGAAGGAAAATAACCCCATTCCTCTGTTTTGAAGCTACTTACTAAGAGTGATTGTACAATTGGCAGCTCCACAGCAAGTTGAACCAATTACATTTAAATATGTTAAGCTCTGATAATGAAAGGAACTGTTCCTTTATGAATGATTTATGATCACAGTGCAGTAATAAGAACATTTGGATCAACAAGGGAAGGGCATTTGGGATTTCTGTTAAGGTGGCTATAGCCTAGCCAGATCAGCAGTAACAGACGGAGGTAATGCAATCTTGCTCCCTGATACTTGCGACAAAGATTAAAGCCCAGAAGCAGCTTCATAAGATTAAGAAAATTACTTACATAAAGCATAATCTGTTACTCTTTCTGGAATTTAGCCCAGCCAGAGACACCAGTAAGAGAAGCATTTTCTTTGCTATTAAGAAGAAATTTATGAGGATAGTTCATTGCAGGCGTAAGGATTTTTTATATGATAACAAAATCCAATTTTCTTTGACCTGATTTCTTTCTACAGGTTAGCTTCCAGAGGAAAATTAAAGTAAATAGCCCATCTTGATGTCACAACCCCCTTCTCAGAACTTCTGGATTTTTTCATACCTAGAGAATTAGCTGCTTTGAATAAATGATTCATGCATTGAATGTCAATGCCTTCCCTTGTTCACGAAGAGTTCACATCTATTCCTTGTTCCTTTTCTTGTTTAACAAACTCACCTTTTGATTTGTAGTAAAATTCTGTTCTTTGTTCCTAGGTTGCCAGTGAAGATGCAAAGCACAATAATTGCCTTTAAAGTAAGAGTTAAAAACTATCAGCCAGGATCAAATACTGACATAAACAGGTAAATTTCCCTGCCAACAAGCCCCATGAGCTCCAGTTGTGCTGTTTAAAGCTAGGTCCTGAGCTTCACTCAGTTTCCAGCCAATAAATTAGATCCCCTTGTGGCTCTATCACTGGGAAAGAGGGAGTCTTGAATTTCTAAATGAACTTCAATAATAAGCTCATTTAATGAATGGTCACTCCCTGCTGTATTGTGGTAGACACCATGAATCTACAGTTACACTCCTGAACACTTCAGTCTTCGGATCCTCCTGAAAAAAATCTTTCTCTTTCCTTCTCAAGTCATTTAGAGAGAGGAGATAGGCCACTGTATTCTTCATGTTATGTCTTAACAAGGTAAAGCATGCTTTAAGGTGGACTGTCATGCTCCATATGTTTTCCTTATTTCATGTGGGAATCATGCAGCTTGTGGGTCATACTGAAGGGGGAGGAGAAAAACAGTTACCCTCCCATAAATCCAAGAGTCATGCTTCTAAGAGGTGTGGTACTCCTCTGTAACACACACACTCCTTTGCTACTGTAGATAATCATCACTGTTATTACCATCTGGTTTTAAAACCTATATACATGAGAGATCCCCAAAAATTCACTGGGCTAGTCTAGTGGCATTTCACTGGGCTAGTCAGCTGAGACAAACCTGTTCATGCCCATATCAGGAATGAAATATTTTTTGAAGGTGCATGATGCCCTAAAATATTTTTTTCCATTATTATCTATTCTGCTTGTGGAAGAGAAAATAGAACTGTTTCACCAATGTTCTGCAGAGGAAGGACAACTAGTCCAAACATCTCTTAGGGGTGGGGTTCTCCATTAGCAGTGGTGGTAGTAGCACAACTTTTCTCTCCCAGTTCGGATACACTTACAGCCTTTTCACACGACCCCTCAGATCCGCTGGTCCCTTAAATTCGGACCAGCGATCTTGAGGGTTCCTTGCTGTTCCTCCGTCCCCACCCACTCCGCACTTCCTTGTTCTGTCTGCGGGAGGGGAGGGAGGGGGGAAAAGCCTTAGACACGGACAAAAGAAGAAACCCTTACCTCCCGTGCGTGGAAACTTGCTCCGAGCCCCGGTTTTACTTCCTGGTTGCTCTTAAAGGGGCGGAGGCGAAAGAAAAACAACAAAAACTTCAAGGAGAGCCCAGGCACGCTCCGCATCAAATATTTTTCACCTCCCAAAAGCAAGTACAAGAAAGTGCAGCTGGGTCGCGCTTAGGTGGGCGGGGTCACACTTAATTGTCTGCAAACTCCGGACCTGGTGGGAAAACATTTTTAAGGTCCAGAGCTTGCAGCCATTTGCCGCGGAGCTTAGGGGTCGTGTATAAACGCCCTTAGATTGCACTGCCACAGCAAGTGGCAACAACAGAAATTACAGTGAGGGGCAGCCAGGCAGCCATTTTGTTTCTTCCACAGCACCTTTTACCTAATGACATCCTCAGGCATTGTGGGGAAATGAACAAGGAAGTAGCCACCAAAACTTGGAAAGAAAGATTGGCAAGTGGCAATAATCCTGCCAAGTGGCCTTCTATTTCTGTGGCAGGGCAGCAGCATTCCTCCCTTCAGAGGGGACTGCGGGCTTGGCTGTGCAATCAGAGCAGAGCCCTCGGTCTCCTCTCAAGGGAGGGCGGGGAGAGGGGTCTGGGATCCGGCTTCCACATGTGGAGGCCAAAACACAGCCCCCTCCCGACTGCCCTCCGCCTCCCCCGCCCAGCCAGATGACAGCGCCCGATGCTGCCATGACTGGCGCGGGGAAGAAGAGACCCCCGTTCTACCTCCGCATGCAGAGACAGAATGGGATCTCTTTAAAGGGATCTTCCCCACAGGGATGACAGCGCACCTGGCGCTCTCATCCACCACAGGGAAGAATAACCCGAAAAACGGTAAACGGAAACGAAGTTTTTTAAAAAATATTCGGAAATGAAACCCCATTTTTCCGTTTTGTGCCCATCTCTACTGTAGATCATGGTGCCAGTCCCTAAGAAACATAAAATTGCTGTCATGACTTCATGAGGGCTCAGAATGTTAAACAGGTAAGCTTTCTATAAGTTGCACACTCACATAGGGGGAGAGATATAATGAATAACATTTAAAAATTCTTATATATTAAAATAATTTAAAAATAATTTAAAAATAATTAAATGTTATTAATGAATAATATTTAAAAATTATATCTGCACAAAATGCATCTGTGCATACCTAGTGCCCTCTTACCTTTGAAAAAACACACAATAGGAAACTATGGAAGGACTGATGGATTAAGAAACAAGCAACTCATCCAGTTATTAAATGCCTATTAAATGAAATAGCTACCACTGTGGTTTTATTCAAATGATTGTAGACAAAGCACAGAACATATGTAACCATTGTTCCAACCACTGTAAGGACAATATTGACAATCCCTGGAATTTTTTTTACCAATTCCTTTTTGATATAACAAAACATGTAGCATTTTGTTACCCTCACTTACAAAAGTGGGACAAATAAGGATTTGTATTATATATATATAATCATTTGGATTTGTAAGAGGTTGATTTAAAGATGAATCTTTGAACACTTGCATCTTACTATCTCACACATTGTAAGCAGTAGCCATTTGACAACTCTGATTGTTTCCAACCCACCTTCTTCTCCTGTTTACCACACCAATTCCATGCTGAGATCGTACACCATCCTCTGGAATATTGGGACAAATGAAAAAAGTTGAGTGCATGTCTGGATGGCAAAAGTTAATTTAAAGTGAAAGGTTCTTCCTTTCACTCTCTTCTAGTACAATTCAAAGTATCCAGAAACTAAAATCTTTGCCACTACCAAACTGCCAGATTCTCACAGTTATGCTCATTACCCTTGGAGAAGACATACATTGTCAAGGTAAATTAAACACACATTACACAGAGTATCTAGATTATCCAAAAATTGCCTGAGGGACTCTTGCAGAGTAGCCATATAAGTAGTGAAAACAGCAAGTTCATTTAATGCACTTTTAAAAAAGCACTACTAAGGGAACTAAGCGTCCATTTGGCTAAATTAATTCCAAAATAAATGACTCTAAAGAGTTTGTTGAACTGGAGAACTGAACATTTGACAAAAGATGTGTAGACATTTATGAAATGTTTAGATTACTCAGTGGCACGATCTAAGTACATAGAGAAACCAGATCAGAAATTTATTCAGTCCAAGGCAGAATATTTGTCATTCCCACAAATGATCCCCATATGTCACAATGGCATTTGGTTGCACCATTGGTAGATATATTTATATTTTCAACTGCATGGGAAAACCCTAGGGGATAGGGAGTCCATTTTTACTCCCCTAGGCTCCTTTTTGGGCTGTGTCAGCCTTTCCAAGATAATCTGAAAGAGCCCGGAAAGTCACAGTTTGGAAACCAACTTTAGCTTCAGTTCTGAAAGAAAGAAAGAAAGAAAGAAAGAAAGAAAGAAAGAAAGAAAGAAAGAAAGAAAGAAAATGTGTGTGATGGAATGCAGAAAGCCTGTACTTCCATACTTTCTCTTCTTTCTCTCTGTTTCCACCCTGAAGCCACAAGACTTTGATGATTTAATCAGTGATTTTGCTGCAGGAAAAGCAAGGTAAGTTCTGTCTCTTTCCTCTCCTCCCTTTTCTTTCATTTTTTAAACATAAAGAGTATATTTTTCTTCATCTTTCTTAGTCATCACTTCTCTTTACCCACTTCCAATCACAATTCACAATGCTGGGTTTAATGTGAGGGATTTATTGAGCATTTTTCTAACTTGTTGACAAGTGGCTCTTTGCTCAACTCTGTGATTGCCCCAGAAATGTACAAACATTCCATTTTATTTTGTATTTACACATTCTCCAAAGGCAGTGAACGTATCTTTCTTTTGTATCTGCATACGTTCTTCCATAGCACAGGTCAAGATAATATACAAACCCTTTTATTTCTACCTTGTGCATATTTTAGACACCAAATAGGGCAAACTTTAAGGAAAGCTGTTTAATAATGCCTCTGTTTAATAATATGTCTACAATCATTCATGTACCCAGATGCACATAGAAGAGAAGAAAATGTACAGTCAAAATTTCTCCCCCTTCCCTTTGGTTAAAAAGGTCACTGGATAAATTTAAAAATAAATAAATGTATAGTTGAAGTAAACATTAAAAAAGATTTTTACCACATAATTACAACATCATAAAAGCCTGATTGTAAAATAGCTATTACATTGGGGCATGATGTTTGTTCTAGCTACTTACTGGGGCAATTTATTAATTCCCTAAATGTTTAGAAAGCATTCGACATAGCCCAGTTCAATATCATACCCTCTGCACCAGGGATATGAAGAAAGCACAAGAAATCCTTATTTGCATCTATTTAAGATGTCTAAGAAACACAAAACACTTGATGAAGAGTTATTTAAACC
The DNA here is from genome assembly GCA_037367245.1 of Phrynocephalus guinanensis. NCBI lineage: Eukaryota > Metazoa > Chordata > Lepidosauria > Squamata > Agamidae > Phrynocephalus > Phrynocephalus guinanensis. Next base: position 54,412,024 of record CM074735.1, on the reverse strand, counting down.
TTCAAGATTCCTCATCTCTAGTCAGGAGAAAGACAAGGTCCTCATAACCTCTGTGAAATGTAGCTGTAAAAAACCAGCCCTTTCTGCTTGAGAATCAATGAACAGGCATCTAGAGCAAGCAGAAAAGAAAGAGGACGACTGCACAAATATACCCTCCCTCTTCTATTTCTAATTCCAATGATGAGATTAAGCTTTTGTCTTCCCCATCCTTACTGCAGAACTCCCAACATGGATGACTTCTGATATCTGGTCCATTAAAAGTTTATTTCATCTCCATTACCAGACCAGATTTTCTACCTGGTTAAGAAAGCTGTGCCAAAGGCACACAACTAGAGATGGGCACAAAATGAATTTTTTATTTGTTTTGTTATTTGTTATTTGTTTTGTTACATAACAAAGTGAATAACAAACTGCCCCCTCAAAGAAAAATGAAACGAAACAAAATGGAATTTTTTTGTACTGTTTCATTTCATGTTTCATTTTGAAGCAATGTATCCCTATGGAGAAAAGCCTGCAGTCCCCCGCCCCCCAGTGCACCAGGTGTGGGAAACTGGGGATTTTTAAAACATTTTTTTAATTTTGCTGGCCACGTGCCGATTGGGGCGGCATTTTGTTTTAATAAATCTCTCCTTTCCCTCCACCCGATGGAGTGGGGGGAGAGAGGAGGGATTTAAAAACATTTTCTCTGTTTTTTGCCACTCCAAGCACCAATCAGCTGTAGTGCGGGCTTGGCGTGGCAAAAAAGAAGTTTAAAAATCCCTCCTTTCCCCCCACCATATGGGGGGGGGGAGAAGAAGGGTTTTTAAACATTTTTGCTTCCCCAAGTCCAAGCTACCACTGACTGGTGCTTGGGGCGGAAAAAATGTTTTAAAAGCCCTCCTTTTCCCCACTGCATTGTGCGGGGGGGGGGGCTTTTTAAAACCTTTTTTGATGCCGCAAGTGCCAGTCAAAGAAAGAAAGAAAGAAAGAAAGAAAGAAAGAAAGAAAGAAAGAAAGAAAGAAAGAAAGAAAGAAAAATCCTTCATTTCCCCCCACCCCATCGGTGAGGGGAAAGGAGGGATTTCTAAACATTTTTTCCACCCCAAGCACATGCTACAGCTGATTGGCACTTGGGGCAGCCAAAAATGTTTAAAAATCCCCCCTTTCCCCATGCCTGATCAATTTACACAAGCACCAGACACACACAGTAAATTTAAAATGAAATGAAACAAAACAAAAATCGAAATGAAGTTTTTTTTTTAAAAAATCATTTCAAACAAAATGAAACAAAACTGAACTGAACAAAACGAAAAATGGAATGAAATGCTACACACGTCTATATGTTGTCTAGGCAAAGGGTTGAGTGTTCATGCCACTGAGCCATCAGGGCTACAGCAACTGGAGGGAAGATGCAATGGAAGGGGAAATGTGTATTTGTTGACAATAATTGCAAGCAGTGAATGGGTTGTTTCTCTCTTTATACTGTGCTTACTTGTTGGGTGGGTATGGTTCAATTTACAAGGAGAAAGCATGCCATTTTATGTTCTGTAGCTTAATTTTGTGCCTATGCAAGAATTGATTCAAGATCGCCTGGACTTCCTTGCTGCCCTCATCTAGCAAGGAGGAGGAAAACAATTCAGTCATGTACATTTAGAAGTAAGTCCCTTGGATGTCAATGGGGCTTTTAGTCCAAGAAACAGTTATAGGTTTGGAACCTTTTAGTGGAACTCCATACGTGTCTACTAAGAAGAACCATTGGTTTCAGTAGGGCTTTGTAAATGGATGTAGGATCGCAAAAATAAAGTGCAATCTTGTACATATACAATAGGAAGTATCTTGCTCCAATGAGATGATTGTTCCAAAATAACTGTTCAAAGGAGGCCAACCTTCATCAATGTGTCATACGTTGAAAAAGAACACTCTTGTATTCAACAAATGCTGCATTTCTAGCTCAATTGAATGAGGGAACAGGTTATGAATACAATGACCCTCTAACAAAAGCATCTGTTTGTTAAAAGCACAGGGTTTGTGGAAAAGTATGATATAAATAGCTTCAGGCTTGCTTTTCTCCCTGCAATTAGTTTCATAAACATGCACTACCACTGTGGAATGTTCACCAAGGCCATGATTGATACCCAAGGTCTACAATTTGATGCTGGAAATATTATAATGATAGCAAACTACATTCCCACTGCAGTCAGTATGCTAGTTCTTTTGTCTCTGAAGTTTATGCACTTGAGTTTTCCCACTGATGTAAGTGACAGCAGAATGGATTATGTATTTCAAACAGATCTCCTGCTTTTTGTACTTAAGAATGCTTCCCACCCTTGCTTGTTTCCAAAGGGAAACACAACTCAGGCAGAAAGGCCTATAAGTTTTTGTAAAAAGTATTTGTTTTTAAAAAACACTACGTGTTACACATATTGATTTTTTTTGCTCATGTAATTAGATTAATTAGATAGTATCCCACTTTCCCCCCATGGAGCAACACACACAAGGTACTAACTATGATATAATAGAGTCATAGACTAGGACTCAGGGTGAGGATTTAGGTATGGTTCTCAGTGCACTCCCACTGATAACCCCAACTCCTGCCAACCTAGCAGTTCGAAAGCATGTCAATGCAAGTAGATAAATAGGTACCACTGTAAAAAGCAGGAAGGTAAAACAGTGTTTCCTTTCAGCCATGCTGGTCACATGGCCAAGGACTTGCACAATACTGGCTCTTCAGCTTGAATATGGAGATGAGCACTGCCCCTAGAGCCAGACACGACTAGCACGCATATGCGGGGAGGGGAGAACCTTTACCTTTACCTTGCACATGTGACTAGCTCCCTCATGACTAGAAATGGTTTGGGAAAAAAAAGAAATAATGTTGAAAACAAAGTAAATAAAAATATCAATATAAAGAAAAATGAAACCCTAACCTGCACATTCCTGGATCGTGCATGGGAGACCTCAATTCCTCTCTCCTCCTTGATCTTGCAGCTGGGGTCTCCCAGGCTGTGCAGCCTCTTTCTCTGCCGTCACTGCCACCTCTCCTGCAGGTGGGCAGGAGAGTGGGCAGGGTCTTCTCACTTCATGGCCACTTCCTCCGGCATGACCAGCGCCTCTCCTGCAGGTGGGTGAGCAGGAAGGGTCTTCTGGGCTGCACGGATACTTCTTCCATAACCACCGATGTCTCTCCTACAGCTGGGCAGGCAAGTGGGCAGAGTCTTCTGGGCCATGTGGCCACTTCCTCCAGTGCCACTGGTGCCTCTCCTGTGGGTGGGTGGGTTGGTGAGTGGGCAGGGCCTTCCTAGGCACCGGGCTGCTTCCTCCATCACCACTGACAGCTCTCCTGCTGGCAGGTGGGTGAGTGGGTGGGGTCTTCCAGGCCACTCAGCCACTTCCTCTGCCACCACTGGCTCCTCTTCTGTGGCAATCAGGATGTTCTGGGCCACCTGGCAGCTTCCTCCACTGTCACTGCTGCCTTGTCTCTTGTAGACAGGTGGACAGGCTCTCCCCAGCCACACAGCTGCTTCCTCTGCCATTGCCATTGCTGCCACTTTCTCCACCACCACCAATGTCCCAGGTAAGCACTGCCTGGGACCTGGACCACCATCATCCCTTCCCCCTCCACTCGCCATCCGCGGATACCTGAATCCTGCTACTATAATCCTTCATGAGTGGACTGCAAAACATTGGACTGCAAAAACCATCCATCCTATTCAGCTGGCTAGCACAGATAGAAATGCAGCCAAAGAGCTGCATATTCTCTGGTCTTGTTTTTCTACATTCTTTAGGATTCCGCCACATTCAGAACAGGGATGAAAATAATATTTTCTGAATTATTTTCTTGTGGGCCTTTTTTCCCCCAGAAGAAAAACCACTCTGTTCCGTGTTACTGGGGAAAAGCACATATTTCCTAGCAAAATTTCCCTGAAAGGACACTGAGCTATGCAGAATTTTGTGGGTTCTTATGTACCAAAAAAAAAAAAAAAAAAAGAAAGAAAGAAAGAAAGAAAGAAAGAAAGAAAGAAAGAAAGAAAGAAAGAAAGAAAGAAAAAGCATCCATTGGTCCTAACATATTAACACATATTTTGAGATGGCCAGGAAATGTCAAATTATTTTCATCTTGATAGTCTGAGTAATTGAACACTGAAAGAAAGTATACCAGGCAAATATCTTTCCTGGCATTTTATGGTGCACCTTGAACCTGGAAGTCAAGGAAGGGGTAAGGAAACAAATTTTGGAGTGTGTGACATTTGGTGAAATGCAGTATGTGATGAAAAGACAAAGCCTTCTTCATGGTCTAATTCAGTGGTCTCTAATGTTTGGCCACCCAGATGTTCTTGGACTGCAGTTCCCAGAAGCCCTTCTGGGTTTGTGGAAGTTGCAATCCAAGGTCAACTAGTGTACCCAAGGTTGGGAATCACTGGTCTAATTAAATGATCACAATTTAAATTAATCAAGGCAAATGGTGGTGGTGGGAGTTCAAAAGTGAGTGCCATGAATCACAATGTATGGAAAAAATTGAGAATAGGGATGGGCACCTTATTAAAATGACATGCTGTTTTGTCTTCTTGTAAGGTTTTAAACCATTTCAAAACAAAACAAAATTGCAGACAGTGCGTCGTCCTGAACTGAACCAAAATGATATTTTTGATTTGGGAGGAACCAAACTGGGAAGCCGCCACTAGATCTCACTTAGCAGCGAGATCTGCCAGCTGTTTCCCTGCTCGATTCTTCACCACCATAACCTCCCAGCTGGTTTTGACTGCTCAAGCTGTCAAAAAATCTCAGCTGGGAGGTAGGTGGATAGGGAGCAGGGAGCAGGCAGGCAGCAGTAAATTTGCTGCCTGAATGCTACTTTCTTCCTTGCCACCCCTCCACCCAGGGGATGCTTTGGATAAGGAGGGCTCTGGGCCAGCCCCTACTGCCCACAGTACTCTCTGTTAGAGATGGGCACGACTTAGCGGTATTCCCGTTTCCGTTTCCGTTACTCGGTTCCGTTACTCTACGGAAATGGTAACGGGAATTACTCCCCCAGACTTCGAGCTCGAACCGACGAACGAACAATTTTGGTCTGATTTGTCGTGCTCGTTACTTGCATCGCGAGATCGCGCGATGCCACACGCGGCACAGAAAAAAAGTTTTTAAAAGTTAAAAAAACCCGGTTCCCGGCCGAAAAGCAGGCGGGAAAATGCCTGCCGTGCCTCAGGGCACCTACCAGAGGGGTTGTTTCTGGAGGTCCCCGGCCTCCCCCCTCATCCCCCGTCCTCGGCTGCTCTGGTGGGACTCGCCGCAGGCTCGCAGCCAGCAAAAAGCCCAGTCTCGCCGGCCGCCGGCCGCCGCAATTAAAGCGCAAGCAAGCGGCACGGACGGCACAGGAAAAAACTTTTAAACTCTCCCCCCACCCATTCCTGGGCCAAAAAAGCAGGCGGAAAAATGCCTGCTTGACTAAGGGCGCAGGGCACCTACCGGAGGGGTGGTTTCTGGAGGGGGGGTCCCGCCTCCCCCCGTCCTGGGCAGCCGGACTCGCGAGTCGCCATCGCCATGCCATGCGGTGCGGGCGGGGGATCCAAAATGGGGCGGCGAACGCAATATTGTTTTTGAAATCGTGGTCCAAAAAAAACACACAAGCACAACAGAAACACGCGAAAATTTATAAACTGCCAGATTTTTCACAGTAGCAGTGGGTTTTTTCTTGCAACAAAATGTCTCTCCTCTCCTCCTCTGTCCTCCATTGATTTTATTTTTTTTTATTTTTTTTACACCTGCGCAATGATGGGCTGGCCGAGTGGCCAGCCATGTGGGAGTGGACAACCATGCAAATTTTTGGAGCCATCCCACCAGTCGCATGGGCACTTGGCCATGGAGACTTCTGGGATGTGCCAAAAAGCCCCCTAAAACCTGCCCTAGCCCTAACCCTAACCCTTGACTCCGTACCCATACGTCACAGACTGTCTTCTTAGTGGGTCAGAGAGGCACCCAGAGGTGCAACCCACTAGCCCACCGTAACCTTACCCGTCACTAGCCTAACCCTAGCTCTTGCACTAAGCCACCTTAAAGCCAGATCTACTTGCTTGCATTGCACTACACGCAGCAAGTAAAATTCCCTTCTGTGTGAGACATGGTGGTGCGGGAGCCTTGTGCAGGGAAGGTATGACCCTATCACTCTCACACTGGTCTCACGTCTGCACATTATGTTATGCAATATCCATATGGCTATTGCATAGCATTTTGCAGCAGCAGCAGGTGAGGAAGGGAGACCCCCATGTAGAGGGGTGTCTCTTGGAGCCTGCTTCCCCTTCCTAGTGGCAGGAGGCACCCACGGGTGCCTCCAGGAGCCCACTTTCCCTTTATAGCGGGCCAGAGGAGGCACCCACCCCACAGAGGTGCCTCCAGGAGCCCGCTACCCCCCAAAAAAACCCAGTACTAACGACAATGAAAAAACGAAAAAACGAACCGACTAATTTTTGCGAATTTTCGCGAAAACCGGAAACGACCCGAAATGGGACTGGCCCGACTAACGACAACTCGAAAAAAATTTTTTTTCAAGTCGTGCCCATCTCTACTCTCTGTCTAGAAAACTCCTCTGGGAAGCGGAGGGATTATGGAAGAAGGAAGGAGGCAGTGTTAAATTCAAACAGAACTTGAATTTACTGCTGCCTCCTTCCTTCTCCCCTCTGATCTGTGCCTCCCAGATGAGTTTCTTTTATAGGTAGGGCTGTGGAAAGGGGGGCACCCCTCCCCACAGCCCTCTCTGTAAAAAAAATCCAGCTGGGAAGCGCTGGAAAACCAGGGGATTCCCTGCTGCTGTGAGCTCAGCATCTGCATCAGCAGGGACTTCCCTGGTCTTTTCCGAAAAAGGAGGGGTCTGAAAGGGGGAATTCTGATGTCAATGCTCCCCCTCTCAGACCCTTGCTGTTTCAGGGAAGACCAGGGGATTCTCTGCTGTTATGCTGGGGCTTTTTGACAGGTCAGAGTGTGGAGAGGGAGTGTGCCCCCTCCCCCACACCCCAACCTGTCAAAAAGCCCCAGCTGGGAGACAGAGGGAGGGGCGAAAGGCAGAAAGAAGGGTTTTTTCACTGCCTTCTTTCTGCCTTTTGCCCCTTCCCCTGCCTTCCAGCTGGGACTTTTTGATAGGTCAGTGTGTGGGGGGGAGGGCATCCCCCCTCTCCATCCCCATCCCTGAGCTGTCAAAAAGCCCCAGCTGTGAATCAGGGTGGCAAGGGAGAATGGAGCAAGCAGCGGGATATTCAAATGGAATGCTGCTCGTTCCGTTCTGCTTTGCTGCCCGCCTCCTAGCTGGGTTTGACAGGTCAGAATGATTGGGAAGCTGCCACCAACCAGGTGGGTTATTTTTACAGGTGGGGCTCTCCCCACTGGGAACAGCCTGACCTGTCAAAAAACAATCACCTGGATTGATTTGTTTCATTAATAAAATTCAATTAAAGGTTGCTTAGTAACAAAACAAAACAAAACAAAACTCAATGAGTAATGAATTAATTTTCCGTTTCATGCCCATCTCTATTTGGGAATTGATTCCCATGAAAAATATATTGTATCAATACAATTTCCTTTTAAAAGAGGATATGGTCAGGATGATATCAGAGGCCTGTTCTGAATGCTACCACATTTTTTTCCTATAAAAGAAAGAGATATTTGCTCCCTCCCTCTCTCTTCATACAAAAATGAAGAGAGAGCAAAAGAGTTACATTAAGTCAAAAACACATACATCCCCTTACAGCATATATTTTGCAGGAGTCCTACTATTGATCCAGAGGTAAGAGTAGCAATATGAGCAGTTGCCAGCATTGGTCAGAATTATAGCTATTCTCCTAAGAATTGTTTTCAGAACTTGGCAGTAGATTATTTTAATGGCGACAAAAGGGACAGTTAGAATGATGGCTTAAATAAGGAAAAGGAGGCAAAGCACAGTGGAACCACAAAAGCAAAGTTACAATGAGACTGGTCAGTTATCTGGCCTACCTCCTTGGCAACTGAGAACACTCCCAAGTGATTGCCTGTGTATGTGTGTTGTGTCATTACAGTCATGACCAACTCTTCATGACTCCATGTCCATGGAGTTTTCTTGGCAGGAATACTGGAGTGGTTTGCCAGTTCCTACTCCAGGTGCCTACAACACCTGGTATTCCCTGGTGGTCTCCCATCCAAGTACTAACCAGGGCCAATCCTGCTTAGCTTCCGAAATCAGGTGAGATTGGATGTGCTTAGGGCATCTAGGCAGCTCAAGTGATTGCCTAGCTCAGGTCAAATCTACATTGTTCATTTGCATCTTGTATGCAGTGATGCAAATGATAGTGACTGAAAAAAGCATGGGACAGTCATGTGGTTCTGATTCACTGTTTCCATGTTTGGATGAGCAGGGAAACGTTTCAATCTCTCAAGAAAAAGAAGTCCAGTTGCCATGACCTGGATGACTGAGAGTCTTCACAGACCATGTGACAGTCATGTCGGTTTGAATCACTGTTTGCATTCCCACAGGCAGGGCTGACCATTTGGACAGTTACAAAGCCAAAGAAACAGTGACACTAAATTCCCCAGCTGGGAGGAGACCTGCCTCACCTACCCAGCTGGGGGATTTGGCACCAGTGTCTTTTCCCCTAGTGATTTTTTTCTGATCAGCTATAATGTAACCAATGCATTAATAACTCACAGCACAATATATTACTTGCACAATCAGAGCAATAATAATGGAGACAACATCCTAGCTTTTGAGGGTGTTGAGAAGAAATGACAAGTTCCTTTTGGAATTTGATGCTGTAAACAATGCTCAAACCCACTTCCAGTATTTCCTGAACCTGTGCCCAGCTATCTTTTGTAATAAATATATATGAATGATGTGCTAAAATATGTACATATTATGCAACCCAGCATGGATATGTGTACATAAGAATCAATGAGCTATATTATTTGGATAGAACAGTGCAACCAACCAGATTGTCAGCCAATATGTCAGCCAATAAATACTTAAAGTTGTTGGCTGGCATGAGACTTGCCTGTTGATATGTTAGTTTTGCAGTTAGGACTGGCGGCTCCTAGGTATCTGCCATTACATACTATTAGTTTGTAACAGTAAAGAAGTTTAGAAACTGGAAGTTTCTGTTATAAAATTGCAATAAGATGTCTTTCAAGTACAAACTAATCTATACCAAGCCAAATATTCATTTAATGTTAGCTTATTCTTGAACATATTGTAAAGTAAATGTTCTTAAAGTTTACAATGACTGAATTTTTTTATTTGCTGGCACACACAGAAACATGCACATATCAAGGGAAAATATTAATCGTAATCTGTGCATTTTTTTAAAAAAAATCACCCTTAATTTGCTGTGTGCAAACTCACAAAAGCTCAACATGAAGTAGACTAATTACCCAAAAATGTATAATGGACCTCTGAAGGTATCTATTCTGTAAGAAACCTTCCTGAGTTGTATGTTGCTGTTGAAAACTTAAAGGAAAATGAATAGTTTTGCTCATCTACACATAGAAGGATTTGAATACTTTTATTCTTAAAAGTTTTATTATGAATTTCAGGCTGAATTATATCCAATCATATTCTTGGCACTGAAATGGGATTGCCACCACTTCATTACATTTTATTAAAACATTACCAGCTTTGCTGTTTTCTTTATAAATGGGAGAGAAAGATGAAGAGAACAATCAGGAAACACATCCATGTGGGAGAAAGTGAAACTGAGAAGTATATTCTTGCGAAGACCAAACTTTGTGCTACTGTGATCTCAATGAAATCGATGTGGGATGTCAAGAATGATTTAAGTTCCATCAATTTCAGTTGAACTAGCAAAGCTCTCTTAAGTGAAGCTGGCTAAGGGAGTGAAGTGACAGATGGTTCTGTCCTAATTTATAGGATTTACACAACTTTCTACTCAGAGATATTTGACTTTATTTCTTTTGCTTGTTTTCTTGTTTATATTGGAAAGCAGACATGCTTATCATTGGGTTTTTTTAAAAAGAAAGAAGTCAGGAAAAGTCATGTACCAGAGATGGGCATCAAAGAAACCATGAATCAAAATCCAGTTCAGGGATCCAGTTTTGTTGAAGTGAAATGAAATGCTAACCCGTTATTCTCTGGTCTTATGTCTGCTTGCCAAAAGGGAATACTCATCATTCCCACTGCCCCTCCCACTATTCCCATTGCCTCCACCCACCTGCTGCCATAGGTGCCATCCTCAAAGGCAATACCCAGCATCCCTACCAGAAACCTGCTGCCGCCTCTGAGCAGCATGAGCTCACAGCAGTGGCAGCAGAGGTGGCAGGAATTAGTAGAGCCTCCCCCGTCATGAATTGGAAAAATGAATTATGAACTAGTTTATTTTTCTGGAGGTTCATAGACACAAACCTTCATGGGCCACCAGTTATCTGGTCCGTGCCCATCTCTACACACTACCTAAAGCCAACAAAAGCTGGTAATAGTATTAACAAAAACCCTAAGAAGTAACACATCATAAGGTAGGACAACAACATCAGAACAATTGGATACAATAAACATAACATCAAATAAGAGTGCAAAATAGACCTGTGAAGCATTATTGAACAGCATGAATACATCTACTGTAAGAAACATGAAAACCTTGCAGGAAATAAGAGACACAGACAGTCCTTAGTTTAAGAAGCCTCACTCTGACATCCTAGGGCAAGAAGTGCATCCATCAGTCTGTTAATCCATCCATCCATCCATCCATCCATCCATCCATCCATCCATCCATCCATCCATCCATCCATCCATCCATCCATCCATCCATCCATCCAATCTCAATAAGATTTAGCTGTTTCATACTGAGTCATGACTTGGCATGGGATAGACAATGTTTACAGGGCTTCTTAATTGATGGCAATGTATGGAGTAGGAACTGGTAAGCTACTCCAGTATTGCTGCCAAGAAAACTCCATGGACATGAAGTCACAAAGAACGACACAACACACACACATTGCTAGAAGCTACACCCTCTGCATAGCTGCAGAATAGGACTTTGGACCATAGCTCTGCACTCAGAAGAAATCTCAAGTTTGATAGCACTTGCTCCTCTGAAAGTAAGTACTGATTTACAGCCTTAAAATTATTGAAACAAACATTCTGGTGAGCAACAATCAAAGGAGTCTTATATTTATTATTAATTTGGGGGTGCTTCTTCTTTTGCTAAGTGATGGCCAACAGAATGGTGCACAGTACCTCTGAAATCTACTTCACTTTTCACAAAACTTTGACAGTTACTTCACGTCCACTCTCATCCCGGAAGGAAGTTTGTTGCGTGTTGATGTTGGTTGCAGTCACATGGTATTCTTGTGGTTCTGTCCCTGTTCCCGTGTACTTACGGGCGTGAATGATGATACCAGCATGACTGTTTCCGCATGTCCTCGTTCCGTGATGAGATGTTAAATTCCATGCCTTTGTTCTCCGTTTTTTTTCGGCCCAACATTTCGTTTTTCGATGTTTTGATTCTCCGAAGCCTTGCCTTCAATGCGTTATGGAACTATGTTTGAGGCATTTGTCTTTTAATCTCTCTGCACTGTGTTACTGACTCCATAGGGAATGTACTGGTGAATGGCACTTCACACTCCTGCCACTAGATGGAGAATGGCACGTTGTGGGAGGAGACTGACCTCATGAGGTTTCGTATCGGAACGAGAAGCGAGATGAGGAGATTCCCGAGACTAGGGAGGGGAATCTCTCATCCCGCTTAGATCACAGTTCAGGGGGTATGGTCTGGATGAACTCCATCCCACAATGGGCATGTGGTTATATTTCTTCATACTGGTGCCCAGCGGGACCACAAACAGCAATGGGATGGACGTGAAGTATCAGCCTTTGTCTCAGCTTGTCACCCAACTTGTCTGATAAAGAGTCCCTTTTCATTTGTGGCAGCTTTGCCGCACCATCCAGAAAAATTCTGAAACTGGTTTCTGATATCACTTTCCAAGCGGTTGGGAGCATAAAGGATTGCTCAGTTTTCTGAAACATGCAGTTTTCCTGCTTAATGGTGTGGCAGATTGCCCAAGAGATGATTGATATTGTCCGCTCTGATAGTGCAGATCATTTTGCAGGAGTCTTTTTGACCTAAGAGCAGTGCATACCTATCATTCCTTCATACACACACACACACACACACACACACACACACACACACACACACACAGAGAGAGAGAGAGAGAGAGAGAGAGAGAGAGAGAGAGAGAGAGAGACTGCTGCTGCTAGCAGAAGCTACTTTGATCACATAATACAACACAGCTAAGAAAGAAGAACTGGCCTCTGATCACATCTGAACTTTTCAAGGTGCCTGCAGGGCTAAAACCTATCAGGATAGCAGGGCCATGACAAGTTCAGAAACTATAAGCCCTTCTGTACATTCAGCCCATTGTCCCCACCTGTCAGTTGTCTTCTGAAAAATGGAATAATGTCAGGAATGTTGTCTCTCAAATGCTTCATAGAGAATAATTGTCTGGCTTGCTACCCACTCCCAAAATGCCTTTGTTTTTTTTTCTCATGCTGTTAACATTTCAGGAGACAAATGCACCAAACATGAACTTTCTGAAATAATTTGTGTCACTTTTCATCCCCTATAGTGTGGCAGAAACATAAGGCCCTCACTGTGTTGAGCTTAGTCTCTGGGTGTCTGTGAATTTCATTGCATGTGTATACTTTATATATACACACCATGACAATAAATTATTATATGTTATTATTATTATTATTATTATAACTCCACAAATAGGGTGATGCATATGCAATGGTGGTTGAGGAGCGGGTGGGGGGAAATCAATCAATCCTCATTTCTGTTTAGCAGATTGAGTGTAGAATTACAACTCATGAGGATACCCAACCTGCTTTCCTAAGAAAGCAAATCTAGGTCCTGGTCAAGGGTAGGATGTTGTGGGGGTCCACTTCACTCCTAGAACACATTCTTCTCTCTGACCGCTACCCTGGATTATTGTTATTTTCCTTAAGACCATAGGAAAAGCTCTGTACTCTAGTATTCTGTTTTCAAAGGGGCCAGACCCACAATCTGTAGGTCTGCTTAGCTGCTAGCTATGAATGCGTAGTAACCAGGGCTAAAAGCGTACATTGGGTCCCCAAATGTTCTTGGACTACATATCCCAGAGGTCCTGGCCAGCACAACTAGTGCTGAAGGCTTCTGGGGGTCTTAGTCCATGAATATCAGAGGACCCAAGGTTGGGAACCAGTGCCCTAATGCCTCCATTTCTAGTTATGCTGCTGTCTTTCATGGCGGGGGGGGGGGGTCAGGTGGGGAATCTGATCCTCTGTTTGTGAATGCTAATTTGCCAGGGTTCTGGCCCCAAATGAGACTGCCAACTAAAAGCAATGTTCTCTCTTGTCAGACCTGTAACCTTCCACATATATAAAGAATTAAAAAATAGAGATGCTTATGTCTATCCTTGGTAGATACCACTTGCATGATTATCCCCAAAGTAATAGCTTTTCATAGGTAGGTAGGTGTAACTGTAGTCCCAAGGTGTTCATGACTGTGTGGCGATTTGGACAGTGTCTTCCTAATCCAATCTCAACATTTTATCATCAATCTTTCCTATCTTTTCTATTCTTCTTCTTCTGGGCATAACATAACCTTTTTTCCATTTGTTGGTCAACTTGAAAGGTGGATTATTGCCATATTCATGTCTTTGTGCCATAACCAGAGATGGGGCTGACCACCCCAAATTGTGGTTTAATGAGGTTTGTGGTTCATGCAAATGGATGTTGCCATGTGATCAATTCTGACATCATCTTTAAATCTGCCACTTGTCTTTGCTGTGCTCAGAAAAAAAATAACTACCCATTATTATTTGTTTTATCCACTAGAGTACATCAATATTGATATTTAAGAATATTTCTTTCACACAACCCCCTGTGGCAGTTCTGCCCAGCATCTGAGCTGCTTTTCAAGATGCAGAATCTGATAGATTTCACCTTTTAAAATGAGTTTGTAGCATCTTAATTGGATACAGGTGGATGCACCATCTCAAAAGGCATACCTGACTCGTCAACAGCTGCAGTCCTTATAAGACACTTGAATTTCATAAGAAGGATATAACACCATCAGGGACTTGTGTGTGCCAGTAATCTTGCTGCTGCCATTTGAAGAGCAAACAAATACTCATTTGCAAGTTTATCTGGTATTTGAAAATGTTCCACTCCTTAGGAAACATACACACTACGTGTTATACTTGAAGCTGCAAACCATTTGGTCTCACTGAACTGAACCGAGAATGCTGATATGATTACCTGTAATATATCCAACAGGTACCCTTTGAAATACAGGTCAAAATCTATCAGATAATTAGATGTGCTTAAGACAACTAAAATCAATGCACTTAATCATCCCAAAATGTTGTTTTTATGGCCATTCCCCTCTCTTTTTAATTAAAGGAGTGGAAAAAGAGTCAATTCAATGCATAATTTATTATGTTCAGCTTACTAAAATAAATGGAAGAAAAACGCATTTACTATGTAGCTGACTCAACTCAAGAACATTGATTTGATTTATTTATTTAAAATATTTATCCTGCTTTTCTCCTAAGAAAGGACCCAAGGTATCTTACATCATTAAAACAAAATTTTAAAGTTAAAAATAATAAATTATTTAAATATTTTAAATATTAATATTATAAAGTGGTTTGCTTATATAGTGTCCCATACCACTACAAGTAGTCTCTGGATGTTTTAAATACAGTATGCAGGCTACACATTGCTCGCCCCCTGCAAGCTGTGTACACATTTTACCTACCTCGGAAGGATGGAAGGATGAATCAACCATGAGCCTGCTACCCGGGAGTGAACCCCAGGTTGTGAGCACAGTTTTAGCTGCAGTGCAGTCATTTAACCACTGCACCACGAGGCTCAGTGGTTAAATGAAATATTAGATTCCTATTCTGTGCTGTCAGGTCAGAACGACTTATAGCGACCCTAATCGGGCTTACAAAATAAGTAAGAAATATAAAGAATGGTTTTATGAGTTTCCATGGCTAAGTGGATTTTTAAACCCTGTTATCCAGGGACCAAAGACTGTCACTCCGCCCATTATACCACAATGGGAAACAGATTGATAAGCAACAAAATGCAAATTGTTTCATTTTAAAACCTCTCCAATATATTCATTTACTAAGGGAAAGGCTAGCTGATGCCATCCTTGATGAAAGACTCAACAAAAATATTAATCAACAATGAGCACACACAAAATTACAACCCTTTTTAGTCGACGTCTGATTAAGTCCTCACCAAATCTACAAAACAAATACATTATTGCTGCATTGATGCTGCTCATCAGATACACTCAGGCAAGTACAAAATATCACCATGACTGATGGGAAATGCTGTCCTTGAATTGCTGTAGCTACCTAACATCAAAGTAAATGCATCACAAAACCTTACTTTTTGGATGCCACACTTTGTTTAAAAACAGCTTCCAACTCATAAATGAGTGCTCAACACTTTTTCAGTGCCTGTGTTGAATGGAATCCTTCTATATCATACTTATGTGAAGATGACAAAGACTGAGAAACCATCTATGGCAAACCCCAATTTTGCCCAAAGGCAAAATAAGCCATTTTTATATGGATTGGGCATTGGCCATGTGGTGCGCACAATTCTGCACTGCCTTTGAGTATTTCAGCACCATTTTGGGGTGGGTACTCAAATGCAGAGTAGGGTTGAGACAAGTGGTGCATTATTTAGATGATTTTTTTTAATTTTGTGAGCTCTCAGGGACATCACATAAGAACATAAGAACATAAGAAGAGCCATGCTGGATCAGGCCAAGGCCCATCTAGTCCAGCTTCCTGTATCTCACAGCGGCTCCACCAGATGCGTTTGGGAGTGCATGAGACTAGATATCTGTCTCCTGATACCACTCCCCTGCATCTGGCCCTTGAAGTACCCTGGTTTAAAGCCTGGAGATTACACATCTCCATCATGGTTTGTAACCTGTGATGGACTTTTCCTCCAGGAATCTGTCCAATCCCCTTTTGAAGGCATCCAGGCCAGATGCCATCACCACATCCTGTGGCAGGGAGTTCCATAGACTTACAATGCGCTGGGTGAAAAAATATTTTCTTTTGTTAGTTCTTACTCTCCCAGCCCTCAATTTGAGTGTATGTCCCCTAGTTCTGGCATTTTGGGAGAGAGAGAAGAGCTTCCCTCTATCCACTTTACTCATACCCTGCATTATTTTGTATGTCTCAATCATATCCCCCCTCAAGCGCCTTTTTCCAGACTAAAGAGGCCCAAATGTTTTAGCCTTTCTTCATAAGGGAGGTGCCCCAGGCCAGTAATCATTTTAGTCGCTCTCTTCTGCACCTTTTCCAGTTCCACTATGTCTTTCTTGAGATGCGGTGACCAGAATTGTACACAATACTCCAGGTGGGGCCTTACTATTGTTTTGTATAAAGGCATTATAATGTTCGCATTATAATGTTCGCTGTTTTATTTTCAATCCCCTTTTTGATAACCCCTAGCATGGAATTGGCCTTCTTCACCGCTGCCACACATTGGGGAGACACCTTCATGGAGCTGTCCACCACCAAGACACCAAGATCTCTTTCCTGAGATTTAGTTACATTAAAACACATTTGCCATTTCTCAGCCCATTCCCCCAGTTTGGAGAGATCCTTCTGGTCAATTTGTGGAAACCATTCACAAGGTCACCAAAGAACTGGGTGTGCCTCTGGCAGATGCAAAGATCAAAAGGCAATGCAGGACAAACCATATCAAACCAGACTGGTTTGACCGTGAGTGTATAGAACAGAAAATTATTTTAAGGAAGATCTACAAGCATTATAAGGACCAGGAGCTAGCATATATACCAAAGGAATTCTATGAAACAAAGAATCAGTTAAAATTGCTGTATAAGGCCAAAAGGCAAGCCTTCATCCATAACCAATGGAATCAATTATTCACAGCAATATCCCTTAAAAAATCCAAACAATTTTGGGACATAGTGAACAACACAAACAGAAATAATTATTTGGACCCAGCCAACATTGAACCCAATATTTGGCACAGACATTTTTCATCTCTGTTCCATAATGGAGGCAACTCCAGCAGTGCCAGCGAGGAAACCATGCCCAAGGGTCTTCCAGAATGGCCCCCAGTCACTTTTGCAGAGATAAAAGAACTAATCTCCCAGTTAAAACTGGGCAAATCACCAGGGGCTGATATAATACCCCCAGAGATACTGAAGTTTGATGCTGACTGGTGGATGGCACCGTTGGCTGCCCTTTTCACCATGGTAGACAAATCTGGCTTGATACCAGAAGCCTGGACCAATGCAATAGTTGTCCCAATTTACAAAGCAGGTGACCCCTTAAACCCAGGTAATTATAGACCAATTAGTCTCCTATCCGTCATTGGAAAACTTTATACAAAACATCTTTTAAACAAACTAACTGACTGGGAGGAGCAGACATCAGTAATTGGACCAGAACAAGCAGGTTTTAGGAAGGGGAAATCCACTCTTGATCATTGCTTTACCCTAGCACATCTGGTAAATAAATATGTAACTCAGGCTAAATCTAAATTATATGTGGCTTTCTTAGACCTGAAAGGGGCTTTTGACTCAGTGGACCGTGAGAAATTGTGGGACAAATTAGCCAACCTCCCAATTGACAGAAAATTAATATTTCTTATTAGGAGATTGCATTTGGCAACCTCCTGCCAAATTAAATGCTCTAACTCAGGGATCCTAACTGAGCGAATAACTACCAACAAAGGTGTTAAACAGGGTTGTTTACTAGCCCCTTCCCTGTTTAACTTGTTCCTCAATGATTTAGCCCCACTATTGTTGGAAACTGAAGGACATCCCCCTAAAATTGGCTCCACTCCAGTCCCTCTACTTCTGTACGCGGATGATGCCGTGATCTTGTCTCGTACCAGACCTGGCCTAAAACGTTTGATGTATAAATGCCTTGAGTTCCTAGGTAAGAACAACTTACAACTTAACTATGATAAGTCTAAAATTGTTGTATTTGCTAAATCTTGGAAATTGTACAGGTGGATCTTTGCTGGAAGAAAGATTGAACAGGTTAAGTATTTCAAATATTTGGGTATCATGTTTCACTACAAACAGTCCTGGGTGCTCCAACGCAAAGTGGCAATACAACGGGCCAAAGGCACCACCCAGGCAGTTTGCAGATTTTTCTATAATACAGGAAACAGATATGTACCCTCCGCACTAAAAGTGTTTAATGCAAAGATTATACCTCAGTTGTTGTACGGTATACCATTATGGATCAAGGCATGGGACCATTCGCTAGAACAAGTGCAATCTATGTTCCTACGGAAGATCTTGGAAGTACCAACATGTGTACCATATGCGGCTCTTTGTTTAGAAACAGGCCAAAATATGGTAGCAACTCAGGCATGGTTGAGAGCAATCAAATACTGGTTAAAGATCCACTACAACTTTAAAGAGGGTAGCTTCATACACCAAATTCTCCAAGAACAGGTCAGGGCACAAGAACTTGACTACATTGAAAAGAAAATTTCAAAAATAGGTCTATCATTAGAACAACTTGGCTCTCTGCCCCAAAAAGAAGCATTTCATGTAATTAAACGCAGACTACTAGATATTGAATTCCAGGATCTCCTGAGTTCAGCAAATAAGACTTGCTCACCCTTAAATCACTTAATTCCAATCAGGCAAGGCCAGAGTGCTAGATATCTTCATTTACTGCAGTCACCACAAAAACGCAGAGCTTATTCTCTGGCTAGATTTAATGTAATGCCTTCAGCACTATTAGCAGGTAGGTTCCAAGGCATTCCGTATAACAAGAGGAATTGCTTGTGCGAGTTGGGAGGAATTGAATCGCTGGCACACATGTGTTTGTACTGCCCTCGCTACTCAGTACCCCGTATGTAATACCTGGGCCCAATATTATCTAGGGTGAAGGGATGGCCAGATGCAGGAATAATGCAATTAATGCTAAATGATCAAGTGGAAGACAGGGTGAAGAAAGTAGCGGGCTTTATGGCATACATAGTGAATCATGCTGAAACTCTACAGCCTGTATCAATACCCCCACTCTGAGCTATGTTTGAATGTCAGTTGCAATCATTGACTTGGTTATTGCCAGAAAACCTAAATTAGGTTTTATATGTGTGTTTTATTTATATATGTGTCTTATTTATGCCATTAAAGGTTTGATTGATTGATTGATTGAATGTTCGCTGTTTTATTTTCAATCCCCTTTTTGATAATCCCTAGCATGGAATTGGCCTTCTTCACCGCTGCCACACATTGGGGAGACACCTTCATGGAGCTGTCCACCACCAAGACACCAAGATCTCTTTCCTGATCCGTCACGGATAACTCAGAGCCCATGAGTTGATAGATGAAGTTTGGATTTTTTGCCCCAATATGCATTACTTTACATTTAGTTACATTAAAACACATTTGCCATTTCTCAGCCCATTCCCCCAGTTTGGAGAGATCCTTCTGGTCAATTTGTGGAAACCATTCACAAGGTCACCAAAGAACTGGGTGTGCCTCTGGCAGATGCAAAGATCAAAAGGCTGGCTATGTTTTTGACATTTCAAGGGATGGAACTGAATACCAGTCAGCAGTCTAGCAGGTTACCTGAGAACAAGGTGGGGGAACTTAGGCGACACCTTGGAGATAAGTTGGTCAAGAAAAAGGTAACATTAAAGAAATTGCAGGATTGATCCTCAGAAACTACCAAATCTGTCATCTGTGCAAGGGACTGGGAATTGTCACTCTTTGAAGGCATGACCCTCTGTACTCATGTGTGTCATCTAAATTTTGAATTGCAAAGTAAAAGCATCTGGCAGGACATTTTGAGATGATTATGTGAAGTCATGAAGGGTTTGAGGAAGCCTCATTATTGCCACATGATGTCTTCTGAGACAGGTTCAGGGAATTGGTACCAGGGGCACAGGGACAGAGGTTCTGCCAGATGAGGTATGGAGGTTTGGAGGCTGACGGTCAATAGGGCCATGGGTATAGCATTATCTTCCAGCACTGGATGTAGCTATGCAGCTACCTGCATAGAATTTGTACAGTTTCATACTAGAGAAGGGTTGAGGCAGGTGTGGCCTGCACCAGATTGGCACTTGATGCAGTTCTCAGCTTATCTCCATCAGAAGGAGTGGGCGCCTAGATCAATGCAAGGTAGGATGTCACTGTTAGCAATGGCATTCTTTGCTAAGGACCAAGGGTACCAGCATTCTGTGGGAAATTTCCAGATACAAAAGATGATAGAGGGATGGACCAAAGAAAAAGGAAAGTGTGGAGATGAGCACAAACTGATTTCACCAGTTATGTAGCTTGATAGTATTTGGGAGTTATTTTGCAAAGATTCATTTGAGGTTAATATATTTTGGGTAGCAGCACTAATTGTTTTGTTTGGAGAGGGTAGTGTCTTCAAAGAGTGACAATTCCTGATCCCTTTCACAGAGGATGGATTCATTAGTTTCTGAAGATCAGAAACCCTCACAATGAGGGAAACTCTGCAGCAGAGTCTAAAAGGGATCTATCCCCAAATTTTGAAGAATGGAGGACACCCAAGGATTCAATGGAGAATGGCACTGGTTGGAAGAATTCCTATAAAAGTCATCTTGGGGGAAATGTGAATTGAAAGTGTTTGTTAGACATTTGAGAAAAGTCGTGACGGCAACACATCCCTTGGCAATCTTTGCAATTGTTCCTTGCTCTTTGCATTCTGAAAATAACAAATTCATTGTTGTGTTGGTTGATAGTTGTTCCTAGGCTGACATACAACTTTGACTTTGGCTCTTCTGCACTTACAGTAGCTTTTCAGGTTAGCTGTTAGGATTTGAACTGTTTTGACTTTGACTTCATTGTCTGGATTCATGTTCAGATTTTCCTTGCCTGACTAGTGCGTGGTTGCTATAAGTGTGGCTTTCCTGGACTGACTCAGAACTGACCAGCCCCACTGGAATTTTCCTGAGTCAGGACATAGTAGAAAGTCATTTTTAAAATACAGTGGTACCTTGTATAAAGGAATTAATTCATTCCAAATAAAATTATGTTAAGCAAATTTTCCTTTTTACAAATTTCCCTAGGAATGCACTGAAAACAGGAATCCCTAATTGCAACCATTTTTATGTTGTACGGATTCGCCCCATAGACGATTGTGTTAAGCAAATTTCCCCTATCTCCGGAATGTTTTATGTTGTACAGATTTTATGTTATACAAACCGTTTGTTATACGAGGGTCCACTGTACCTGTAAAAGCTTACCTCTTAGAGAAAATAACTGGGGGTCTATTGGTGCAATGCTACTGAAAGAAAGAGTTAACTTTGCATAAATGTACTGGTCTCAGTTTTGGGAGGGAGTTAGTGTTCTTGTAAAAAATGATCACACATTTAACATCCTGTCAATTTTGGTCCTCATTTTGAATACCTCTGGGTGTATGAAAATGATAGGAGATTTAGCATCCCATTTTTCATGCCTCCTAGTACTTATCACTCCCCACCTTTCCTTGGCTGCTGCCTTGTCCTTCATGGATCAACAGTTCTATGCAATTTGTGCAATGGGGAAGGAGGGCCGTGCTTACCTGCAATTTCTCAGTTACAGACGTGGAGGAGCAAGGGGGGGAAGCTACTATTGTATCATCATCTCATTCAATCCTCAGCAGTGTATATGTGTGTGTGTGGGGGGGGGAATAGATCCATTCAAATGTAATCATCTTTTTCTCCTGCTAATATTTCACTGCCTCTTCAAAGCCAATCAAAAGAGCTATCTTTATCTTCATTTTGCAGGAACTGCTGGCCGAAACACCAATTATTGCTGGCTTGTTATCATTGCTTAGTAGTTGCTTAATGTGCAACATTGTTCTTCCTTTTCTTTGTTCCTTATTCTTTTTGCCTCTGTGACTTGTTTAGGGCATTAGTGACAACAGTCCATTGCTTTGGCTCAAGGCTAGAAGCTTGAACAGACTGTAACACTGTTCCAAAGTCAAGGTTGCCAACAGATGATAGCATCTCCTTCTCATTCAGTAGATGCTCCTAAGAAGAATGACCTTTCAAAGCAGCCAGGGCAACTCTCCCAATGCATATTTCCAAGTAGAAAAGCAGGCCTGCAATAGGACCGTTTTGGAATAATATCGATGGAGGCCTTTTGAGGGTGGTGGATAATAGACAGGATTGAGAAAAGAGAAATGTAGAACTCAGGAAGAGTCCTTGTGTAGCATTCTTATTGTGTGAGGAATTATACCTCTCATCTCCAAATGTGTATCAGACCTAGAAACAGCACAGCTTTTGTTTCTGATGCAATTTCTCAAAGCTTTCTTCTGAACTCAAATCCTAAAACCCTGACCCTGATCATTAAAAAAAATCATTGGGGGATATCTCTCTGAACTATTTTCTGAACTCTTGACAAGTTTATTGTATTGAGGGTGAATGTTATGCTTGTACATGTTACATTTCCTAAACCCACTGAGAATTTCACTGCCCTACCCCAACAAAGACAGCCAAGCTACTGATATTCAAAGTATGTCACTTGTAGGTTTCGGCCGTGCCCTCCATGCCACACTACCACCACCACCAGAAGCCATACACTGTGCCAAAAAAGCACTCCATTGTTTAAATGGAGACATTTTGATGGGATAATGTTTGTCTTAGAGCCTTTGTACATGACCCCTAAACTCCGCCGCAAATGGCTGCCAGCTCCGGAGCTTACAATTGTTTCCCCACCAGCTCCGGAGTTTGCAGAAAATTAAGTGCGACCACGCCCACCTAAGCGCGTCCCAGCGCACTTTTCATGTACCTGCTCTCGGAGGGTGAAAATCCCTGATGCGGATTTAAGGAAGTGAGTGCTGGGCTCTCCTCGCTTCTGTTTTTTTTGCCTCCCGCCCCTTTAAGAGAAGGAATCAGGACGACAACGGGGCTCCAGGCGGCTTCGGAGGTGAGCCTGCATTTTTTCCTCTCTGTTTTTCTCCCTCCCCTCATGCAGACAGGAGCAAGGAAGTGCGGAGGGGTGGGGATGTAGGAAGAGCAAGGAACCCCCAAGATCTCTGGTCTGAATTTAAGTGGCCAGCGGATCTTAGGGGTCGTGTGAAAAGGCCTTTAGTTTTCCCCCCCCACCATTAGGTAAAGAACTGTACAAGCGAATTGGACTGAGACCAATTAAAAGACCCATGGAAGGGATGGAAGTAGGGTTGACACTAAAATGTGGGGAAAATTCTCTGACTTATATCTGGATACAGAAGTTGGGAAGGAAGTCACTTCTCCCCGCCCCCCCCCCCACCCCCGAGGAACAAAAATGCTGCAAAGGTTTCTCAGAGCTGGGCTTACTATTAGCAGGGGCAGTAAAAAAACCATCCCCTTTCCAGCCTTAAGAGTTTTAATTTTTGCTTCTTTTGTGTGCTTCTAGACCTTTCTTTAAACAAACTCCAGTTCTTTTGATTCTAAATATATAATCTAAGAGTTCTAGTAAATTCTCCAAACTAAACTGAAATGAAATGCTCCTCCACAGGCATAGTTATCTGGTGCTTGGAGAGAATCATATTGTATCTGCCTGCCATGCCATACCTTTGTCAAAGCGAAACATCTCACTGGGATGGGGGATACCCTATTTCAGCATTCATCCCTGACTGAATACATAAGGAGTCAGGCTCAGACTTGTATTGAGTGAAAACCCTGGGGCAGAATCTGCCAGATTCATTTTGTTTTGCTGTAAAAAGTCAACTTACTTCTGTCTTGCATGTGAATGCATAAGCTTCCAAACATTCATATTAGAGACAGGTAGGGGATCCCACAGCATTGCCTCTATGTAGGCAGCTGCCAGAAGAGGGAAGAAAGCAGTTCTGCCAGGGAGGAGATGAAAAGGGTCAGGAAAGGAAGCATGTGTGCCTGTGGGAAATCTGTGTGGGCACTGCAAAGAACGAGGCCGAACTGACCAAATGCAGTTGATGCCCATGCCTTTTACTCATATTAAAATCCATGAAATCTATGTGCGATGTGAACACAATGTAAAACTTGACAACAAACCAAAAGCAGAGCCTCCTTTTTGGGAGACTAAAAGGGACATTCTTAAAATGCATCAGTAATCAAACATCTGAGGAATGGCTGCCAAGGCAGGCTTATAGTGTGATTTTTTTTCATTACAAAAACATCCTTTCTGTGATTTTTTTTAAAAACACAAGAGTACTTCTCAAGATCTTCTGAGGTTGTGTTCAAACCAGGGAAGTGGTGAGGGAGAAATAATCTACTGGGTGAAATCCTATTGTGTGACTTTTACCAGAAGAATGGTGATATTGTCATCAGCAGGGGCAATTTGCAGAAATGAAAAATTTCCCCCTCATGTCCCATGGCTTTTACAACCCCTGCGTATTTCCTTTCCTCATGTGGAAGCAGTGGGAACCACAGTATTGGAAGAGGAAGCTTTTAACTAGTGGAAGCCTCATCCAGTGGCAGCAATCTTTGGCAATCAAGGAAGTCTACCACCTCATCTTGTAGATCTCAGAGCTTTTACATGACAAAAGGGATTGCATAGCTATTGTAAAAAATGGCATGGCATAAGCAGGAAGTTTTTAATTACCAGGAGTTGTCCCGCAGTGATGATGTCAGCAACCTTTTGCAGGTATATTTATGCCAACAGGATTTCAGCCATTGAAATTTCTTGGAGCAAAAACGAATATATACAGCTGGATTGGTAGAAACAGAGGTCCTCATCTAGTTCTCTCTAGCGGTGGGCACAAAATGAAAAACAAAATGCTGATTCATCAGTTCGTTACGTAATGAAATGAAATGAAATGAAATGAACCAAAGAAGCAGCATTTTGTTACAGATGAAACAAAGTGGTGTCCCCCCCCATTAAAATGAACCATTTTATTTGTCTGTAAAATGGCTCCCTTACCTACTTGATTGTGTCCCTCCTCTGCTTCTGCCACTGTTGGAGCCACCAAAGCCGCCAAAGCTAGAGAGCGGGCCTGGCAGGCTGGCCTAGGCCTGCCACCGGAGCCCCGCCAGCCAACTGAGGAGCGAGCCCATCAGAACCGCCACCACTGGAGCCCAGAAGGAGTGCAGTAATTAAACATTTTATTACTGTTTCATTTAATATGATTCCCCCCAAAATGCTGATGAAACAGAACGAAATGGAAACACATTTTTTTTCCATTTCATGCCCATCTCTAGTTCTCTCTATGGCACCCTCTTCATTCTCCAGAGTGCAACCCAGTGGGTCAGGACACAAATGGGGTGAGGTGTTGTGCAGGAGGAAAGGAGGACATTCCCTTAAATCAGCTGAAAGCCCTTTCCATGATTGGAGCTCTTATATTCACAAATAGTAGATCCTGAATCTATGCCTTTTTAGCCAATACTTCAAGAAACAGTCATGTGAGGGATTTAGTCTAAAGACTTTACTAGGTGGAGCATTTGTAACCATTTATGTCCCTAATTGTAAATAAATTTCCCCTTTAAACAGAGAAGATTTCTCTTACCTTGCTTTATAATTCTTATTTTCATATGCCCCCAAACTTTAATCATCACGATCATTTTAAAACTGCAGAGCTGGAAGGGATCCGATGGATCACTGATTCCAACCCTTGTCAAGGAAGCACAGTGGAGAAATGAACTCCCAGAGTCTTGCTCCATGGCCAAATACCCAAAGCAATGAGTTATTCAGCCATTCTCACTATCACAAAATCCTCATTAATTTATTTTATTTTGCTTTTTCCTAGGAATGAACTTCAGTGCTAAGGCACTCCTCATTTGCAATGGTTGCCATGGGACTGCTGCCACCACCTCATCAGGAACTTTCAATTCACTGTTACCTTTTAATGTAGCAAACCCTGGTATAAGTATGGGGCTGACGGGATCAGGATTCCAGGCAAGTAGATATACCTTGAGGAATGGCTGCTCCAAACAGCCATTTAGTGCTGGGAGGGGCCCCTTTGCCTCCCCACACTGAATGCGATGTTTGAATTGTGGACCACGTGGTCCGATAGACTGGGAGCCTATATTAGGCTCTGGTGTAGGTTCCCTACCCATTTTTGCCTCGTGTCATTCTCCCTTCTGCCCACACTTCTGGAGAATGAGATTAGCTGGTCGCTTCAGGGCCAGATGGTAATTTTTTTACTCAGGTTGGCCAAGAGTAGCAATGAGTTTTCTCCCATCGTATTCTTCTCAGGTGAGGTGTGATCTTCATCCTTCACCAGTCACAATTGGCAGTTAGTGCAAGTAGCAACCCAAGTTAGTATTAGAAAGTGAAGTGTTCTTAATTTACCCGGCAGACCTCAAGATTAATATGTTAGGATATTAAGAATATTAGAGCATTAAAATTGTCCCCTAGAGGTTAGATGAGGGCTGGCTGGACCGTTTATTTGGGATGGGTGCTGTTTTAGTGGACAGCACCCTCCTAAATTTAATTAGGCATGGTAATTGATGTCACTTGCACTATTTTGAGGCTCCCTTGCTTCTGTCCATTACAGTTAACTGTCTACAGTTAATCAGTAAATTGTGGTCCAATTTGACCTCCACAATTCTTGTCTTGCCCCTTTATTTCAGGGCTGGCATGGGCAAAATTTTCCCAATTAGTACTCTGTGATAATAAGTCAGCAAGACAGAAGTTTAGATGCAAAGCTTGCCAGCCCCATTTATGTTTGTCACCAAGTGACATAAAGGGGTGGGTGAGAATATGACAGCAGAAATCTCCCATCAGGGAGAGTCCTGGAATTTTTACCATTCAAGGCTGCAATTAGTAGTTGAGGTTGGGCAATCCCCTGCATACTTAGCCAGCAACCAAGCTGCGGAAAGTTGTTTTCTGGGTTTTTAGAACTCACAGTCAAAAAAAATCAATGAACATGTTATAGTTTTGCCTAGAAATGAGCTGTCTTGAACACAATGCAACTTGTCTTGTGTATGCACAAGATATATGAAATACCATCTTGGCATTTCCTTTAATCAGCCTGTTTTCCTCATATTAGGAAATAAATAGATTTTCCTTTCTCTTTTATTAATGATACCAACCCTTCCTCACAGCCATGTTGGAACACCAGTGAAATGTTAGAGGGTGCTTTAAGAATTTTGGCCTACCAGCAGTCACCACCGCATCAGCAAATCTATATTTCTGATAACACACACATATGCACATTTTCATAAGCATATCAAAATGCATAAGAGCTGTGAGGTTTTGAATTCCAAACTCCAGCAGCTTCTAACGTTCCTCCCACCATTATTAAATCAATATCACCTTCTTTGGAGAGGAAAACAAAGAGACACATTTTTAATACAAGCAAAAAAACCACCCAGGACACAAAAAGCCTCTTGCCGTTACTGTCAAATCTCCTTCAGATGTAATACTGCTTTTCCTGCCAATGCTCTTTAAAGTTAAATATATTCTTGCTTCTTCTGAGGTGCTTGGTTTTTGAGGAGAAAGAACAGTTCTGGGCTTTTCTCTTTCCTTTTTGTGGCAGAGAAAAGCTTGAGTCTTCAAAGAAAGAGAGGAAGAGACAACTACAAAAGCTGTTTTGCTTCAACTGGTAAAATGAGATCTAAGGACATGGCAACAGAATGCCTTTGGCTCGCAGGCAAATATTGCTTGCTACTCTCTGGAGCTCATTGTTTTTTCACACTGTCATTTCACGGTCCCCTTTCTGCATTGCTTACTTATTCTTTACTTACCATCATATTTACACCTTCTGTGTCCAAACACAAAAAAGTATTTAAATGCAAGCCAGTGGGTGTTTGGACCTTGAAAAAGCATGTATTTCCAAAGTTTGCAGAACTGTAGCTTACAAAATCATTAGGGTTTTTTTAAGTTAACAAAAAAGCATACATTTTAAAGTTCATGTGAAAATGCACATGAAATGTTTACTCAGTACTGGAAATAATATTTGCATTCAGAACAGTGGATGCCTGAAAAGAATGCATAAAACAGAGATATAAAAAGAGTGGAAATGTGTAATGAGTATAATTTTTTTAAAAAAAAATTGAAAATGCTTATGGGTTTTCAGGAAGAATAATAATAATTAGCAATTCCACATGAAAAATGGAACAAAATGAAAGAAGAGTAAAAGATTGACAACAGAGGTGAGCTTGAGCTTGACAGATGGATAATTCTTTGTGGTAGGATTGGCAGGGGATGGGAGTCCTCACATAGCAGAAGGCATGCTTTTGGAAACCTTGGGTATTAGCATAGAGCCACATGCCACAGCTTTGCTGCTCTAATTTGGCAAGGTGTTAGGATACCCAGGTCTGATTTTGAGCTAGCTGGGCAAGGTCCTGTCACCTTCTCTATGGAGAATGCATGGGTACACTGAGAGACCTGAACAATTTGTTCCAAATCCTTTGGGTTAATTTAGTCATGGTTGGATGACAGATATGGCAGTGTGTGGTAGATGGGACAACATAGTTTAGGACAAGCTAATTTGGCTGATACTTCTGGATACACTGTGGTTGGATGCTATTCAGAAATCAGTTATGAGATCCCTTGAAAGAAGCCCCCCCCCCCCGACACCTTTATGATGACTGGCAACTCCCACATATTATCACCTAGTGCAATGGGGGCCATGGCCATGATGACCTCTGAAAACAATAATACTCCCCTTCTTAATGTAAAGAAAGGATTTGCTGCCTATATCAGGAACTGGGGAGGGAGAAGTCAGCTGATCTTCTCTTTTCACCCATTGGTCTTAGCTTAACCTACCTTAAGGCATCTTGTCTATTTATTTTGCCAGCGACTTAGAAATGGACACGAAATGATTTTTTTTTCATTTTGTTATTCATTTTTCATCTCATTACATAACAAAATGAAAAACAAAATGACCCATCAAAGAAAAATGAAATGAATGAAAACATGCATTCCTGTGGGGGAAAGCCAGCAGTCCCCCTCCCCCTGGCCATGTGTCCAATCAGGCATGGGGAAACCATGGGCTTTTTCAACTTCTTTTCTTGCCGAAGGCCCATGTTCCAGTTGATCGGTGCTGGCTTTGGTAGAAAAAATTGTTTAAAAAACCCACTTTAAACCATGTTTTAGAAAGCCTGTCCTCCCCACACACACAGAATACATGTTAAAAATGAAACAAAAAGAAAAATGAAGCAAATTTTCATTTAAAAATGAAATGAAACAAAATTAATCAAAACGAAACAAAAAAACAAAATGAACCACTATTTTAGAATTTCATGCCCATCTCTACTTTCCCACCTGATCAAGTGGGGGAAAGGGTGGGCTTTTAAAACTTGTATTAAAGTTTTAAAGTTTTTTAAAAGTTTAAAATGGTCAGGTAGGCAGTACGATCACCCCGAACTGTCCACCCAACCATTTTCACAGGGCTACTGATGAGCAGGAGGAACATGGCCTTCTCTGGATGATGCTGTTGATGTGGCATGTGAACAACATGCCCTATGAACGGAGTTACAAAGTGGAGCTGCCTGGATCAGATAAACTGAGACACCAAATTTTTACCTATTGTAAATCAGACATACTAGTCTTTCACCATGACATATGTGAGCTTTCTACATTTAGGGAACTGTTCTGTCAAGGAGGAGTTTTTAAGTCATGGCAGACCCACCTCTCACTTGAAGTGGAATGATTAAAAAATCCATTGTGCCATCTCAGTAGCTGTTCATGGGAATGAAGCTATGGAATGCTGCAGTACAAGTTCACAAAAGGTAACTTCTTAGCTGCTAGGGTGTTTTCTTTTTTTTAAAAAAAAATGAATCAACTTACAGGACAAAAATAATAATTTTCTCATTTTGAATAACCTCACCTGGACAGACAGTTCATACTTGTCAGAGCTAGTCAGAAAAGCACTCCCCCTTCTACCCTCTGAAGGTGGCGCCTTCAAATTCTTTTAACTAGCATCACCTAGGTCCCACACAACATGACCAATGCTTAGGAATGCTGCAAATCATAGTCCAAAAAAGTCAAAGGCTACCAAGTTGGGGTTACAAGGCAACTCTCTTATAGCAAAAAAAACCTTAAATGGTCAGTAGTCTTAAAATATTTATTAATTAAAAAAAAGTTAAAATATTTGTCTGTACAAAGATGAGACTAATCTCATGCAAACTCTCTGCATACAATAAAAATAACTCAAATATTAGTAGGATGGGTTTACAAAATAACGTCTTTATAGTAGCGTTTAGTAGAGAAGTGCTGCTATTTCAGTGTTCTTGGAGCATCATCCCAAATAATTTACTTACAAAGCATTTTTAAAAGGTTTATACATTGTTCTACAGGAAACAATGCCAAGTTTTTCACACTTTTCACTATGATTTACAGTTAATACCCTATTACTACTACTACTCAGAAAACTAGACTTAGACCTATGAACACTGAGTACTGATATCCTCAATACCACTGAACTTTTGAACAATTCATGTTTAATGTACAAAGTTGCCAAAACATTGTTATGTAGCAGAATCCTAAGGACATTTACTTGGAATTAGGTTTCCATGTGTTCTATGGTAGTTACTTTCAAGTAAGTGTACACAGGAGTACAGCTTTATATATATATATATATATATATATATATATATATATATATATATATATATATATATATATATATATATATATATATATATATATATATATATATATATATATATATATATATATATATATATATATATATATATATATATATGCATGTTAGGGTGGATTCGGGTTTCTTCCCGTGTAGAAATCTGGTTGTTTTGGCGACGTTTCGACGAGGTCTCACTCGTCATCTTCAGGCTGGTGTTCTGGCTTCTTTCTTCTTGAAGCAAAGCGTGATCTCAGTTGAAGTCCTTCTATAAATACTGCTGGGGGGTGTGGTTTGCTTGCTCTGTTGCTGATTGCAGGTTCGTTTGTTCTTTTGTGATTTGCTGTGTGGCTGAGGCGATCGTTAAGGGCTTAACTGCTGGTGGGTTAGATGGCTGTTTAGAGACATCCTGTGTGGGTGAGGTGCTGGATGTGTGTCTATTAGCCTTTTGTTTCTTAACGACCTTGGTGATGGGTGTTCTGGTAGCATCCTGGGCTTTGGTGGAGTGGGGTCTTGTGTCTTGTGAATTCATTTTGGTCTGGCTGCGTGTCTGTGGTCTCCCAAAGTTTTTTTGGCGTGTGTAAGTGTGCTCCATGTGGTGGCTGGAGTGGGGAGTAGCGGTAGATGGTGCAGTCGTGGTTTTTTTATTGGATGGTGGTTTCGTTTCATCTGTGGGAAGGGTCTGGGTTTGTGTTTGGTGTGGATGGAAGGTGGTGGCATCTTGTGTCCTTTTGGACCTGGTGTCAGTCTTTGTGACAGAGGCTCGTCTGTTGACCAGGGCTAGTTTCCAGATGTCAGGCAAGCGGGAGGTGTCATCACGTTTATTCATGTTGTTTGGGTGTTTCTCTATTTCAATGGCTTCCATGATTATTCGACTGTTGAAGTGTTCAGTTTTGGAGATGAGTTTGGTTCTTTTAAAATCAATTTCATGACCTGTTGTTTTTATGTGCTGGAAGAGAGAGGAAGATTTTTCTTCTTTTTTGACTGCGTTCTTGTGTTCTGCGATGCGTGCGCTTATTCTTCTGTTTGTCTGTCCGATGTATGTGGCTGGGCAGACTTTGCATGGTATTTCGTAGACTCCTTGGTTTTCTAGCTCAATCTTGTCTTTGGGGTTTCTTAAAATGTTGGCTATTTTTTGTTCGGTGCAAAAGGCTGTCTTGATATTGTGTTTGTGGAGAATTTTGCTTATTTTGTCTGTGGTGCCTTTGATGTAAGGGAGGAGGGCAGTGCCGTTGTTCTCTTCTGTTTCTTGGTTCTTGGGGGGTGTTTCTTTTTGGATTAGTTTGGTGATGGTGTTTTTTTGGAATCCGTTCGCAATTAAAGCATTCGAGAGGGTGTGTAATTCAGTTTTTAGGGCAACTTTGCAGTCGCCCCCAGACACATCCCCACTGAAAACATCATATGCGGAGTGGAAGCCAGCCTAACCAAAATCAACCCAGATGAAGCCAACAAAATCAGACTCGAAGTCACCAATATCCTCTGCTCCAGCAAACCACCCAGAAGCAATTTACACAAAGAAGAACAAAAAGCCCTCACCAACCTGAGGAAAGACAACAACATAATCATTCTCCCAGCAGACAAAGGCAATGCCACAGTGGTGATGAACACATCTGACTACCAAGCCAAACTATCCAACCTACTACAAGACCCTGCTTACATACCTTTGAACACAGACCCCACCACCTACCTGGAAAAAACCACCAAAGCCAAAATAAAAGCCTCACCCTTAAGTGAAGAAATCAAGCCAAGCATCATCCCCAGAGAGAAATCTTCCAGATGCCCCAAGCTCTACGGCCTCCCCAAGATTCACAAAGAAGGAACACCTCTCAGACCCATAGTCAGCTCCATAGGCTCACCCCTACAAAACCTCGCCAAATTTCTTGCCAAACAATAAACTCCAGCCCTATGCAGAATCCATCTCTTCATACGTACAAAACTCGTTCCACTTCATAGAAATTATAAAGAAACAAGACCTACAACCCAATGACCTACTCGTGAGCTTCGATGTTGTTTCGCTCTTCACACAAGTGCCCATTCAAGAAGCCTTGACAGCTATCCACAACAAATACAACCCCCCCAAGCACATCCTAGATCTGACCAACCACTGCCTAACCAACACATACTTCATCCACAATGGACAAAGATACAAACAGATAGAAGGAGCACCCATGGGATCACCCCTCTCACCGGTCATCGCAAACCTATATATGGAACACTTTGAAACCAACGCGTTACAGAAGTCCGAACATAAACCCAAACTCTGGCTCAGATATGTTGACGACACCTTTGTTATCTGGCCACACGGGAAAGACAAACTGAACAACTTTCTCACACATCTCAACAGCCTACACCCCAAAATACAATTCACTATGGAAATAGAAGCCAACAACCAACTTCCCTTCCTGGACGTCCTAATCTACAAAAAACCCGACGGCTCCTTAGGACATACCATCTACCGGAAAAAAACACATACAAACCGCTACTTAAATGCTCAATCACACCACCACCCTGCACAGATCAACTCCGTAGCAAAAACCCTCATCTCCAGAACCAAACGCCTCGCTGACAAAGACCACCTAAAAACTGAATTACACACCCTCTCGAATGCTTTAATTGCGAACGGATTCCAAAAAAAAACACCATCACCAAACTAATCCAAAAAGAAACACCCCCCAAGAACCAAGAAACAGAAGAGAACAACGGCACTGCCCTCCTCCCTTACATCAAAGGCACCACAGACAAAATAAGCAAAATTCTCCACAAACACAATATCAAGACAGCCTTTTGCACCGAACAAAAAATAGCCAACATTTTAAGAAACCCCAAAGACAAGATTGAGCTAGAAAACCAAGGAGTCTACGAAATACCATGCAAAGTCTGCCCAGCCACATACATCGGACAGACAAACAGAAGAATAAGCGCACGCATCGCAGAACACAAGAACGCAGTCAAAAAAGAAGAAAAATCTTCCTCTCTCTTCCAGCACATAAAAACAACAGGTCATGAAATTGATTTTAAAAGAACCAAACTCATCTCCAAAACTGAACACTTCAACAGTCGAATAATCATGGAAGCCATTGAAATAGAGAAACACCCAAACAACATGAATAAACGTGATGACACCTCCCGCTTGCCTGACATCTGGAAACTAGCCCTGGTCAACAGACGAGCCTCTGTCACAAAGACTGACACCAGGTCCAAAAGGACACAAGATGCCACCACCTTCCATCCACACCAAACACAAACCCAGACCCTTCCCACAGATGAAACGAAACCACCATCCAATAACAAAACCACGACTGCACCATCTACCGCTACTCCCCACTCCAGCCACCACATGGAGCACACTTACACACGCCAAAAAAACATTGGGAGACCACAGACACGCAGCCAGACCAAAATGAATTCACAAGACACAAGACCCCACTCCACCAAAGCCCAGGATGCTACCAGAACACCCATCACCAAGGTCGTTAAGAAACAAAAGGCTAATAGACACACATCCAGCACCTCACCCACACAGGATGTCTCTAAACAGCCATCTAACCCACCAGCAGTTAAGCCCTTAACGATCGCCTCAGCCACACAGCAAATCACAAAAGAACAAACGAACCTGCAATCAGCAACAGAGCAAGCAAACCACACCCCCCAGCAGTATTTATAGAAGGACTTCAACTGAGATCACGCTTTGCTTCAAGAAGAAAGAAGCCAGAACACCAGCCTGAAGATGACGAGTGAGACCTCGTCGAAACGTCGCCAAAACAACCAGATTTCTACACGGGAAGAAACCCGAATCCACCCTAACATGCATACCTATACCCGTGAAAATCTACGAAAACATATATATATATATATATATATATATTTCTTAAATGGTTAAAAAAAGGCTATCGAGTGTTATGGATGACATCTGCTTCTGCTTAATTACAAATCACACTGGATTTCAAATTTGTGTATATTACAAGTAATTTGCATAATTGAAACAATTAAGGGGCTGACATATCATGATAATTAGAAATGCGTCAAACTTGAATGTTGTACAAAAGAGAGCTTCAATATGAAACATTAAGTCACTGAGAATGAAATATCCTGCCGATTCCTGAAATGCAACCTTGAACTTCTTTTCATAGGAGCCTTCCTGTGCACAGGGGGCTCTTTGGATTATCAGGATTTCCTTTACATCGCTGGGTTTTGAAACTCAAAAAACATTGACACAAAAATGCATGCCATTCACTTCCTCCACTGCAGATGCCACAGTATTTGACTTGCATTCTTATGGCAGATTTCCTTTTTATCTCATTTTCCGTAGTCTTATTCTGTTCTCTTTGTCTCTCTTTTTAAGGATAAATATGAATTGGTTGAAAAAGTGCTCTTGGTCTTTCTTCTTCTGCACAAGTCGAAACCGTTGATCTGTGCCGTATCTCTCTGCAAATTCCTTAAATGTTGTTCTGGAGGAGGAAGAAGAATCAGAAAGGAAATGATCAAACATAAGCTATATTGTCACAAGGCTCTTGGCTTGTCAATATATTTCCCTTACCAAACCCTATCTTGGTGACATACAAAACCTCTTTTCCCCTACTGCAGTCGTTGTAACTGCATCTTGTTGAAACTCAACAATGATGAAAATGGAAAGTCAACATTTTACATACTCATTGATCACATATGAAGGGTGCAACTAGACAGCAAGATGTTACCTGACTTTATTTGGATAAATAGGGTCACTGTGAGAAGCACTATGCAATTTGGGAAGATTTCTGCACTCACATGCAAGGATTGTGTGGGTTTGGGGCAGGGTACTATATAATACCTCAAAAAATTCTATTTAACCCATTCTTCCCCATAAAAGGGGGGAGGAGAACAAAAATCCCTCTGTGTCCCCACCCATCTCATCATCCTTCAATAGTGGGTAAAAGCTGCATTTTTTCAAAGACTGACATATTATTAAATTAGCATGCCACTAATTGATTCAGCACTGGCTTTTAATTTTTTTTTAAAAGTCCTCTGCTTTCTCATCTCTCTCTCTCTCTCTCTCTCTCTCTTTCTCCCTCCATAGAGGAACAGGAGAACACTGGCATTTGTTTTAAGTTTTTTACCTCAAAGGACTGAATAGATCCCTTGTTTCTTTTTAATCAGCCTACCAATTATTCTGTGACTGCCATGTGCCTTTGCTTAGTTCACAAAAGAAAAGAATACTAGTTTTTGGCAGAGATAACTTTCTCAAAATGCAAAGAAATAAACAATAAAAATAAATGAATGAATAGAAAAGTTGCTTGTTCTCATGCGTCAAGTGCAGGAATTCAAAGGATTTAATGAGAATCTAACAGGTTGTTTCAATGTGTTCAGATAATCTGTCTTGTTGAGAATGAGAAACTGAACCATTTATTTACATCTAGTGAAGGTAAAAGTATATATATTCAGGAACTAGGTGCAATGCACTAGAACTCTTACAAGCATGGTTTGAATTCTGGATTATAGAAATATTTCCTTGAGACAAGAGCTTGGAAGTTTCCTTGACAGCAATGTATGCTGGAAAAGGTAAAATATTTTCATTAAACAAACAGCACATTAGACTACAGACCAAGTAGA
Source organism: Phrynocephalus guinanensis (assembly GCA_037367245.1). Lineage (NCBI taxonomy): Eukaryota > Metazoa > Chordata > Lepidosauria > Squamata > Agamidae > Phrynocephalus > Phrynocephalus guinanensis. The sequence goes on along the minus strand of CM074735.1, from coordinate 54,375,973 downwards.
TACCATAATTCCTGCTAGATGAAAATATTTTCTGGAAAGGAAGGTTACTATTATTTTTTGTATTACATGGAGGAGTATTTAAAAACTGCATCTTCCCATCCAAGCCTGTGAAGTAGACCATCTCAAACAATGACAAATCTAACAAAGTTGCAGTGAGGGGGGATGCTCTGGCTATTCCCAGCAGCTATCCACTATGTTCCATATACCCTAGTGGACTACCTCAAGACTATGGTGGCAGAGTGGCCTTAGGATGAGGAAAGCAGAAGTGGGAGTCTGGGAAAATATGAGCCACATCTAGGGTGTGGGGTCAAAGAAAGGGAAGAATCTGGGCTTAAAGGGAGAAAAAGAGGAAGTGAAGGACAGTTCATTGCTGTCATCAGGCACAGGATTAGAGGTAGGGGCAGAGACCTGCTAAGAGCCACTTCTTCTGCATCTTGACTAAGAACTAGCCCTTGCATCATCAGGACCCACAGACCATCAAATGGATCAGCTCTATGCCAGACAGAAGCTGTAAAGGGTAGCAGCTATGGATTGCCCCACCTGCACCCCCACAAGAGATGTCCAGGGAACAGACAGAGCCATGACCTGGATGACCCACAACCAGATGAAGAAGCACTCAAGAAGAAAAAGGCACCACCAGGGGCTGCAACATCTGATCAATTAATACCATGAGATGCTGTGACAAGGACACTTCCATTGGCCCAGCATTACTCACCTTCCCTGAGGGGCCCTAACTGACTGAGGTCACTGCTGTGAACTCTAACCCAGCCTGGGACAGGGAGATCTGGTGGACCAGCTAAAGAAATGTAAAGGACAGTGAGCAATGAGAGGCTAATGAAGTAAAGCAAGCCTTCATGGAGTGTTGGGAGTAGTGAGGCGTGCTCAAGGTGGCCAACCTGATGTTACATACCACTTTCCAACCCTAATAAAGGTTAGTTCTGGCAACATTGAGAGTCTTGAGTTCATGGAGACTATGGTCAAGGAAACCTTCTCAGCTACCTTGGCCTTGGATACAGATGGCTGCAGTCTCAGTTGCCTGCTTATATCAAACTTTCAGTTGGTTAGTTTGCTTCTGATCCAGGGTACACCCAGCATGAACCTGTCTATCATATCTGGTATTGGTGCACTGTGTGGCATAATGGTACAAACTAATGAATATAACAAATTACCAGTATATATTTGTTAGAATGAAGTTTTGTCCAGGGGAGACCTAAGGGCTGTTACATATGTTTGTGCAGGTAAAAATTTTGTGTGTGTGTGTGTGTGTGTGTGTGTGTGTGTGTGTGTGTGTGTGTGTGTGTGTGTGTGTGTGTGTGTGTGTGTGTGTGTGAGAGAGAGAGAGAGAGAGAGAGAGAGAGAGAGAGAGAGAGAGAGAGAGAGAGAGAGAGAGAGAGAGAGAGAGAGAGAGAGAGAGAGTTCAAATTTATATTTCACAGATAGGAACTCATTCAGGGGAAAAAACATACCTTGGTGACAATTTAGATTCTTCTAGCAGCTTTTTAAACCCTTCTTTGGCTAGTAGTAGCTTGTTTTTCTTTTCCTTGTATTCTTCTCTAATCCGAGTCTTGACAAACTGCTCAAATATCTTAAGAAGAGAAGAAAATGGGAAGAAAGGGTTACTTACTTAACACTAGGAAACTAGTCACCTGTTCGATATATTCCATTTGTTTAGTTCATTGTTGAAAAGATGGTAAAAGCATGATTCAGAGATTTTTTTTTCACAGCCCATTCTCACATTTTTGATAGGTCCTTCATCTTCAAACTTAGCCACCTCACTGCTTATCCCTGTCTCTAAGTCAGGCATGTCCAAACTTCAGCCCTCCAGATGTCTTGGACCACAACTCCCAGAATTCCAAGCCTGCATTTCCAATGGCAAAGTACTGTGGGAGTTGTGGTCCAAAACATCTGGAAGGCCGAAGTTTGGACAAGCCTGCTCTAAGTCATTTATGAACAGATTGAAAAGCACTAGTCCCAGGACAAATCCTTGGGCCACACCACTTTTCACCTCTCTCCATTGTGAAAATTGCCCTTTGATGCCTACTCTTATCTATCAGCTCATGGACTCTGAGCTATCTGTGATGGATCAGGAAAGAGATCTTGGTGTGCTGGTGGACAGCTCAATGAAGGTGCCTACCCAGTGTGTGGTAGTGGTGAAGAAGGCCAATTCCTTACTAGTGTCATCAAAAAGGGGATTGAAAATTAAACAGCCAACATTATAATGCCATTGTACAAGATGATAGCAAGGCCACACCTGGAGGACTGCGTACAGTTTTGGTCACTGCATCTCAAAAAATATATAGTGGAACTAGAAAAGGTAAAGAAGAGAGCGATTAAAACGATTAATGGGCTGGGGGACATCCCTTATGAATAAAGGCTACAGCATTTGGGGCTCTTTAGTCCGGAAAAAAGGTGCTTGAGGGCGAATATGATTGAGACGTACAAAATAATGCAGGGCATGAGTCAAGTGGATAGAGGGACACTCTTCTCCCTCTCACAAAATACCAGAACTATGGGGCACCCATTCAAATGGTGGGTTGGGAGAGTGAGAACAGACAAAAGAATTTTTTTTACCCAGTGTGTTGTTAGTTGGATGGTAGGAGTGCTGAGCTCAATGAACCTGTATTTGACTGACTATAGTGCAGTTTCATATGCTCATAAAGGCACTTCAGGAAAGTAGTATGCATGTAAATGAGATAACTGCATCCTTTTTTATCATAACTAACATCAATTGACTCGACAACAAGTAATATCTGCTTGCAAAACCATGCTGCTTTCTCCAAGACCATTTTAGTTCTCTGTGCCTCTTTACTCACAATGTACATTCCCCAAAGCTCGTGGTCTTATTCCTTCTATATCTCTAACTGTTGTTAATTTGCGGTGACCTTTTCACTCTAACTGATGTGCAAGATGAAGCAAAATGCCAATAAAACAAGAGAAGGCTCAGTCCACAATCCAATTCTGACCCATTTAGTTTCAGAACAACGGCCTTTTTGTGAAAAGACTGGAAATAAAAGTGCTTGACAGTTGTCCTTATGCCTATGATATAAAGTATAAGCTTCATTGTCACAAATGTAAAGTATAGGGCTTGTTGGCCCAGTATCCTACTGATTGATATTCAGCTTAGTGCATAATGTTCCCATCAGTTAGAGGTTAAAAGAACAAGAGATTGCTGGGAACTATTTCATTCAAACCTCCCAAACATAACAAAGCAGCTCCCTGGCTAATTGAATCACCACAACATATGACTTTCTTGATCTGCACAATTAGAAACAAAACCTTTGGGTTATAAGACCAATTGCAAGATTTACTAAGGCTTCTGAAGTGAGCACATTTGCAAGAGTAAATGACGGAAGACTGAGGCCTCTACTCCCATTAGGACTACCTGCCTCTGAGTCTTTTGGATGCTTCTTTAGACTGCAGAGTGTATCCATGTCCATTCAGAGGCTTAATCAATATATCCTGTAGAGATGGGCACAAAATGAGCGATTTTTCATTTTTGTTTTCGTTTTTTCATTTCATTATGCAATGAAAATGAAATGATTTTTTTAAAAAACAAAACGAAAACGAAAACGAAACTGCCAAATTAGCCGTGTTTTTCGTTTTTGTTGCAGCAGATGCATTGAACTAAAAAGAATGCTAATGAAACAGCAATTTTTCGTTTTCGCTTTTTCATTTCATTACCTAACGAAACGAAAATGAATTTTTTTTGCAAAAAACATCACGAAAACAAAAACGAACCGAAACGGACCCCTAAATGACCAAATGACAAATGAAACACCATTTTTTGAGTCGTGCCCATCTCTAATATCCTGTCTGCTGCCATGCTGGCTCATCTGATCACATTCATGCTGGTAAGCCAGTGCAAGCCACTGTCTACTCTACCTCTTTCTTCTTCCTCTGGGGCTGCTATCAGTTTCATTTCATTTTTGACCCCATCTCTTCCATACACCAGCTGGCCAGTGCTCAGTACCCTGAAAACAATCACTTACTATATTTTATTTTATTTTATTTTATTTTATTTTATTTTTATACCACCCGTCTTCCCAGGGAACTCTGGGCGGTTAACAACAGAATTAAAACAACAATAAAACACAAGATGAAGGCAATACAATAAATAAGTCTATTTCCTCTCATCCTGGATGCAGTTCATGTGATTTCCCAGCCTAACACAGAATCCCAGGGAAGCAGCCGAGGTATACATATAGCTTCTGCAAAGAAAATGCCTTGTGACAACCAGCTCTTTAGGAAAATGAGGAGAGAAACGGGATGAAGTTGCCCTCGGTCAGTCCTCCATGCAAAAGAGTTGATCAGCCTAATTCTGTTTATTTGCAGGCAAACCGTTGGATCACACAACCTTTTTCAAAGAACAATAGCAAACGGGCTATTTGCTGCTGGCAGAGCCATGTTTTCTGTTTTTCTTTTTTTGACTGAAAACCTTATTGGGTTCTTTTAGAAAAAGCAACAACACCCATTTTATTTTATTTCTCCTTTCCTGAGAGTGTCAGAGAGTAATATAATAAGAGGCACATTTTAATTGTTCCAGGAAACAGTCCTCCATGAGGTCAAAAATAGAGGAATACATTAAGCTGACATTAACAAACAGCTCATGGTTGCAGCTTCTGAACCATTAAATGTGGTGCTATTTCCAGATCTAACATTTTTCCCTGCTTCTCCATACTCCTTTGTTCTCAGGGTTGCTAAATCAGGGTGGACCGTGGTGATGCCCGCAGGTTGGGACATAAGATCAATAAAGAGCTGTGGGCTTCTTGCTGGAACTGTTGATGAAGAGGCAGCAGAAATGTTTGCCTTTAAATAGAAGAAGAAGAAGAAGAAGAAGAAGAAGAAGAAGAAGAAGAAGAAGAAGAAGAAGAAGAAGAAGAAGAAGAAGAAGAAGAAGAAGAAGAAGAAGAAGAAGAAGAAGAAGAAGAAGAAGAAGAAAAGAATGGTGCTTAATCATTTCCCTTGCACAAGTTCTCATCTGACTTGATGGCCATTCTGGCAATCAAAATACAATGTGTGTAATCTTCTTTTCTGTTTATGGAGAAGCCTTTGCAATAAGGATAGTAACAAACCATTCCTTTCCGTATCCTGACTTGAAGAGAGTAAATAACACATTGTACAATCTGCCAAACAGTCCTATATTTTGACATTTGATCTTCCATCTGCTGTGGGAAAAAATCCTTGAATGAAAAAATTCTCCCAAATGAATCTGTGCTGCTTAGCTAACCCTCATCCATGACATGGCTGCCACACATTTTCTGCACTGTTGGAGCAACCATCTCTCCTTTCCTTTGCCAGAGGCTGTATCATCATATAGTAGGGAGAAAAGTGGGCACAGTGAGGATTCAGAAAGTCTCTAGCTACTGTCCTGTCAGTGAGAAAGCTTCATTGCCCACCCACACGGAATGAGGAGACCAGGCAGTAAGATGAGGTGAAACTGGGCCACACTTTATTAACACAACTTTAAAACAACAACAACAGTAACAAGGAGGGGCCTGGCTTCAGCAATCGTGGTTGGACCCCCGGGGTCATATCTGACCCCTCCAACCGGGCAGCATTGGGCGAGTTTGACCCCCAGGTGGCGCGGTCAGCCGACGACACCACCCGGGCCGGTCCGCTACTTACCATCCCTGCATCTCCTTATAATAAAGCTGGGTTATCCCCAGCGCAGGGAGGCGTCTCCTTGTACCCCAACCCAGGCCCTGTGACCTCCCGATCGGCAGTGCCTGGGCTAAAGAGTACCTGGGGACCGATGTTTAAACGTCTCACTGCTGCCCTCCATCCGCTTTAGCCGCCAGTGTGACCATAATTCCGATATGGCTTTACCTAATGCCCAGGTACCAGTGTGGGATAGGCGAAAAATCCCCGCTCTCCTCGGCCAATCTAGAGTGCAGGTCAAAAATTCCTATCCGGCCCCCGAAGGCGACCAGCAACGCTCACACTAGTCCTTAAAGGGTGGGCGGGCGGGGAACGCTCCTGAAGACTGCTGACGGGAGGGGTCGGAGCAGCCCCTTTTAAAGGGCGCTCCTCCCCCCTCCCCTCGGGACGCCTGTTGGCGTCCTGCCTGTCCCGCCCCCCATGCGGGTGGGCAAACACGCTCCGCGGGCGGAGGGTCCACCCGCGGAGCGACCATTTTAAATAATTTTGCAAAGCTCAGAATGCCTCACAAATCAACCCAATTAATTTCTGCATCCAAAGTTCACATCCAACTCCGTATCTCTCACTTCAATTGTCCAGAACTTTCACCTGACATTTGAACCCACAACTATTGAGAAATCTGTAATGGCAGATGCTTCAGACCAGCACACCAGACCTGGTTGCCACATCTCAAAAAAGACACAGTGGAAGGTGCAGAAGAGAGCGACTAAAGCAATTACTGGGCTGGGACACCACCCTTATGAGGAAAGGCTGCAGTGTTTGGGGCTTTTAGGTCTGGAAAAAAGGCACCTGAGGGGGGACATGACTGAGATATACAAAATTATGTAGAGGATGGATCAAGTAGATAGAGGGAAGCTCTTTTCCCTCTCTCACAATATCAGAACCAGGGGTCATCCAATCAAACTGAGGGCTGGGAGAGTGAGAACAGACAAAAGAAAACATTTCTTTACCCAGTCTGTGGAACTCCTTGCTTCAGGATGTGGTGATGACATCTGGCCTAGATGCTTTTAAAACAAGAATGGACCAATTTCTGGAGGAAAGGTCCATAGCAGGCTACAAGCCACAATGAGTACACATTATCTTCAGGCTTAAAAGAAGGGCACCTCAAAATGCCAGATGCAGGGGAGTGGTATCAGGAGACAGGTATCTAGCTATTTCATGTGCTCCCAGAAGCATATGGTGGGAACACTGTGGGATACAGGAAGGTGGACTAGATTGGCCCTTGGCCTGATCCAGCAGGGATCTTCTTATGTCATTATGTTCTTAAGTACTTGTGCAATATAGAATTTATGCACTTTAGTCAATTGCTCTATTCTCTATAGACTGACTCTGTTCCCATTAAGTCTCTCTGCACCTTCCTCTCCAATTCTAGCAGAATGTAGCCATTGATCTAGTAATCCAATGATAAATCCTCATTCCTGAACTAGCAACCTTGTTCAGGAATAAGGATTTTACCATGGGACATTTCTCTTAGCTTTCACCTGTCTCTAAAGTTAAGCTCTTCTACAATGCATGTCTAAAGGAAAGGTTACCAAAGGTGAGGGAATTAATCCAGCGATATATAACGTTCCAGTTGGCCATAAGAACAACAGTTATTATAACACTTCATAAATGTCTTCCTTGAGTACTAGGTTATTTTTCCTTCCAGATATATGAACACCACTTTAATCTTCTCTGTAAAGAAAATATGAAAATTGTTTTTCATAACCATTTTCTCTGAGTGCGCAATATATTTCACAAATGATACCCATGTCACCAATGTTTCAAAGCTAATACCCACAGCATAAGCTTGATCGACTCTTCATTAAATAATTTTACTACATCATGTGCAAGCTTGATAAATGCAAGGAGTAATAAAGCTTGATTGACTAGTCAAGGTCTAGACTGTGCCCTTGCTTAAATCACTGAAAGGAAACAGAGGGTTCCCCTTGCTTTAAAAAGTCTGCTCTTTTTAAAAAGTACATTGTTAGTTTCCACTATGAGATGCTGAATTGCAATTTTACCTTACAAGTGCAACTTGTTTTGTTAAAAGAAGATGCAGTTTTAGAATGTTTAGAACAGGATTTTTTTTTTACAATGATTACTTTTTAGCAGATACTTAAGCTCTATGCAGGCATTATAGCCCAGAGGTGAGAAGAGCCGTAAATGTGGTATGGATGGGAAGCCCACTTTTAAACCCTGCCTCCCAGCCACCGGATGTCAATCAGATATTTTCCAATTGACCACAAGGGTCTGAAGAGTTGTTTGCAAGCATGTTCAGCTGAAGATGCCTGCAACTTTTCAATGAAAAGAAACCCTCCAGCTGAAAGCACTAAAAGACACCTCTTCCGACTTTGCAATGATGTCTGATGACAACTTACAATGCCTGTTTAGGGCTTTACTTTGCCCATACAGGGAGTTTGAGCCAAAAGGGAGGGTTGAATGCAAAGATTCTCTTCTACCCATGGAATATACTTTTTGTCACATATGATACAGCTCAGTTACATATAAGTTGAGTACAGATGGGCACGAAATGAAAAACAAAATGCTGTTTTGTCATTTCTTTAGGTAATGAAACGAAGAAGCAGCATTTGTTATGATGTAATGAAATGGTCATTTTTGTTGTTGTTGAAACAAACTGTTTTGTTCCATCTGTAAAAGGGGTCCCTTACCTGCTGGGCTGGCAATGAGCCGCCACCGCCACCAGAGCCTAGGGGAGGGAAGAGGAGGAGCTGGGTTCCCGCAGCTGCTCTGGAGCTCCCCACCTCCTTCTCCTCCGCCCTGGCTTCCAGCCTCCTCTCAGCTGGGAGGCAGGTGGGGGTGATTCCCTGGGTCCTAGAGGCATCAAATTTGGTTCTGGACAGCCATTTTCAGAGGCGTCCAGCAGAGCTGCCATCAGCTGTACCCCTCTAAAAATGGCACACTTGCCACCAGGGGATGCCCGTGGTGCTGCCTGGGCCATTTTTAAAGAGATCCAGCCGATGACAGCTCAGATGGACTGCTCTGAACATGTCCTGGTCACCACCATGGGAGCCTCAAACAGGTGACCTGGCCATTTTTAAAGGGGTCCAACTGAGCTGTTATCGGCTGGACCCCTTTAAAAATATCCCAGTCACCACTGGGGGAATCTCCTGGTGGTGACCAGGACATTTTTAAAGGGGTCTAGCCAAGTTGTCATCGGGTGAACCCCTTTAAAAATAGCCCAGTCACTACCGGTGACTGGACCAGTTTAAAGGGGTACAGCTGATGACAGCTCAGCTAGAGCCCTTTAAAGATGGCTCCTGGGCACCAAATCTAGGACCCAGGGGAGCCTAGATTTTTAAAAAAAATTGTAAGAAAGAAAATGAAACGGGGTTGGCACGAAATGAAACAAAACATTATTTTTCCATTTCATGCCCATCTCTAGAATTGAGGCTTTCTCAATAGTTCTATGTATGTTGAGGGCACCATGTAAGACATATTCATTTAATCCACATTTCTGAGCAGCTACTGTCACAAATGAAAACTAGATGCTTTTTTATAACCTGCCTTTCTTCAGTTAAGCCAGATGCAGAGGTTAGGACTATGATTCCCTGCTGTGCCTCTTTGACAAGAGCCTGAAATGATGATTGAGAGGGACCCGTGATTCCCCCCCCCCAAAAAAATGTACCTTTTGGTCTGTTCCATATATTTATCTATACAAGCACAACCATCTCCCTCTCTGATGGCCACTTTCATGCTGTGCAGGAGAAAAGTGAAAGAGAATCATAAGATTCTTTCCCATTCAATCAGCATAAAGCCAAAAGAGCAAGGGAAGATTTCTTTAGAAAAGCCTGATATGGTTTCTCTTGCCCACATGGTTGCGTCTTTGTAGCCCAGGACTATATTGGTTCATAACATGATGAATGTGGCTTTTAATATGATATATGGGTGCAAGTAAAGGGGAATAAATAGTAGTTCCACCGTTTTAAAAATGTGACTATGAATTGTTTATGAATTGAGAAACAGTGCACATTATGAAACCTGGAGGGAGCATCTGTGGGAGAGAGGGCCTCCTTAGAGGTGACACTTTAGTGGATTGTTTTTAGTACTTTGGAGAGGCTTACTTAGCATGTTATTTAAGGTCCTTTTTGTGCAAGGTGATTTTTTTCATATTCTCAAACAATTTTTTAGAAATAATATATTGGAGATGGGCATGACTTAAGTCATCAGTCTTCATACAACATGAAGTGTGCGGCACCACCGGGAGTGCAACAGAGCTTATGGCCAGGCTCAGGGAGCTTTATGTAGGCCACAGTCAGGCAGCGCCAGCCCACGACAAAGGCAGAAAGCTGGGCATGGGGCTTCAGTGGTGGTTATCAGGCCCCTGCCAGAACCTATTCCAGAGACTAAAGAGTTAATGCCTGAAGAAGCCCCTGATGGGGTTTCTGAGATGTCACTTCCTCCAGCAGCTGTAGAGGAGAGTGACTCAGCATCTTCAGGAGATTCTCCACCCCCACAGAGGGCTGCTTGTCAAAGGCAGCGAAGACTTAGAACCAGGAGAAGCAGAGAGAAGCTTTATCTGAGCAACCGACGTCTACATTTAAGGAGTCCTGAGTTTTGACAGGGTTAGTTTCTGGGGAAGTTATGTTGCTCTCTGGAGACATAAATTAAGCATTCCGGACTGAGGCATATTGTGGGAGCAATGCATTGATGCCACAACTTGCTACTGCTTTCCTGCTTGATCCTTGTTCCTGCTTGGCGTGACCCTGGACCTTGTCTCTCTTGGCTATGGACTTTCTCAGTGGATCTGGCGTAAGCTACCATTGACATTCTGGCTTGACCTCTGGACAGTTTATCTTGGACTCTGCTTTGTTATCTGAATAGGCGTGACCTTGCTATACGTTTCCTGGACTTTGATTTACTTATGATTTGCTGTATTGGGGTTTGGCTCTGAGTTTCCAGTAAAAGCCTGAAGTTACCTGTGTGTGTGAGTCTGTGGGTCGTGACAGTGGTGAAGTTCAGCCTGAGTCACAACCAGCTGCACACCTTACTTCTAGCCCTACTGGCGCTGGGCTCCCTGGAGGACAAAAAGCCTTTTCCCTGCTATGGTGGCTTTCAGGTGCCTGCCCCAACACTGGCTTTTTCCCGCTTCAGTGGTGGCACCTTTTTGCTATCCAAGTCCAGCTCCTCCAGGACACCCAGCACCACAGCAGGGGAAAGCCAGTGTTGGGTGGGGTGTCCATGGCTTGGCAGGTGAAAGCCGGCAGCCCTGACCCAGTGAGGAGGGGAGCGGTGGGTCACGGAGCAGCAGAGCTGCTGTTTCAATCCTGGGATGGCAGCGGCCAGAAGTCTGCAGCCCTGGCCCAGTGGCCCTGATGCTCATATACCAAGACATTGCTTATTTATCAAGGCAAAAATCATTAGAGATTTTTGCTCACTGATCAAAATATTCATAAACCAAGGCACTCATAAGCCAAGGTACCATTGTATCTTTATCTGTGATTCTCAACTTCTGTACTTCTGTACTACCTGCTGCATTTTGGGCTATACAGTGAAAATGATCTTATCTCTTATCTTTCCTGTAGTTTTATGAAGTTGTGCTTTAATACTGCACTTTCCTAGTTAATAATTGTGAACAATGCAGGGAAGTTAGTTAGTGGGAAGCCTTTATGAATGGTGAAAACAAGCAAGCAAGCAAACTCACCTGTTTACGTTCTTCTGAGTTCAGCAGAAGATAACGTGGATCAAAGACTATTTTGTGTAACTCTTTTTCCCATGTAGAAAATGCAGAGACCTGAAGGCAAGTGTGACAGAAAGTGAGACACAAACAATTTACTAAATGCTTGGGGATTCATCACTTTGCAGCCATCAAGATGATGGAGCCACATGCAGGCATATAGAATTGTAACATTTTGGACAAACTCTGTCTGGCTTTCTTTCATTGCAGTTGGAATGATGCAACCTCCAATTCAGATCAAATGCAGATCAATCTGATTTAGACAACTCTGAATCATTCTGACTTGGTTCAAGCTGTTTCAAGACCTAACAGTTTATTGTTGTTGTTCTTGTCAAAGTGTTTGTTACATGATTTTACATGTATTGCTACTGCAACAGACTAATGTGCCTAGCTCCATGGACCAGCACTGCAGTTTCCTCTTGATCCTATATGTCATCAATTTCTTGTCCAGGATTTAATTGGTCAGCTTTCATATTTCCATAAGTAAATGCAGCTCTTCTCCTGGTGAAGAAAGGTGAATTCTAATTAAGTATATGCAGATTGCGAACTTGAAAGGGACGCAATTTTCCAACCTTTATAGCATGTGGATAAATGATAGGAATTGATATTATTTTTAATGTGAACGATGAGTACACATAAATGGGAATAAATAGCATTTCCACTGTAAAAAGCACTGAGGCTTGGTAAGGTTGCCAATTAATTTTAAAACACACCCATTTGTTATCTCTTAATGCATTTTAAAGGTTTGCTATCAATAATGTGTGTTATCTCTTATGACTGTGGGCTCTTTGTGAAATGTGCAATTGTAAGGCAAAAGAGAATCTTTCCCATTCAGTTTACAACCCCAGGAAAACTTGAGAATGAAAATCCCATTAGAAAAACCCAATCAGATTGTCTTTCCCACATGGTTGTATCATTCACTCATGCCATGGCCAAAGATAACATGAGATCACTACATGATAAAATGCCTTCCAAATAGTTACTGCTACAGCATGGACATTTCACGTAAGTACATTTATGCTCCCAGAATCTCCAGTAGGGATGGGCATTTTGTTTTGGAACCAGTAGGTTCCGAAACAACCCATGAGAGCCTAGGTGGTGCTTGGAACCCTCTGATACACACCCAGCCAATGTCTTACCTTTCTCTTGGTTCACATGAGGTTAAACTCCAACCAGGACTCAGGCTGCAATGTCATCTTTGCTTGCTCTGTGGTGCTCGCCAATCAGGAGCTGTGTAGGGACCAACATCATCCCGCCTCCCTGTCTGATTGGCCAACACCACAGCACAATCAAAGATGATGTCGCAGCCTGAGTCCTAGTTGGAGTTTAACCCCGCATGAGCCTAGAGAAAGATAAGACATTGGTTGGGTGTATATCAGAGGGTTCCAAGCACAACCTGGACTTACTTGGTTCACAGAGGTTTCCAAGCACAATGTGGGCTTGCTTGCCCATCCCTACCAGCCAGCATAGTCTAGAGCAGGGGTCCTCAACCTAAGGCCCCGGGCCCGGATGCGGCCCCCCAAGGTCCTGAATCCGGCCCCCGGGACCAATTGCAACCCCCCCCCACCTACACCTGCTTTGCGAGCAAGCCAGCCTCCGCAGCTGCTTCTGTTGCTGAGGCAGTTCAAGGCATTGGGCTATGTCGCTTCTCCCACTCCCCCCAACTACTGCCCAGATGATCAGAATGCTGGCTAGTGGGGCTTTTAGAGTGGGAGGGCTATGGCAAAGTCCCCCCTCCCCCCACCCACTGTGGTCTGGCCCCCAGTGGTGCCTGGGGCATGGTGGACTGGCCCGCTGTTTGAAAACTTTGAGGACCCCTGGTCTAGAGTCATGCTGTCTGTGGGATTCTGGGAAATGTAGCCCACAGATGTCACATTTCCAATCTCTGGCTGTGGGTATGGCTGAAGGTTCTATGCAGTCCAATAAAATCTGAAAAGGTTGCATTGGTACAGAATAATGTACCAAGGAGACAATCAATTCTGAAGAAAAGGTGAAATATACTATGAATCATAAATATTGAGATAAACTATATATTTGTCAGTCTTATACCCGAAAGTTTAAAGTTGATAAACTGTAATCACCATAAATGTTTGTTACATATAAAAATGTCATGATCACCTCACATTTATCAATGTGCCAAATAGCTGTATAAGGGCTTTCATAGCCCCCCCCCATTTCCTCTGTTTATTACACTTATTCATTATGATTAGAGCAATCTCTAAAATTATATCAGTAAGCACATGTGAAACAGCTTGGAACTGAAAAACCATTCAAGAATTTAGGATGAGACATTCAACATCTTCAGTGAAGACTGGCTTGGATTTATACTGAATAACCAACCTGCTACATGAGGACAGTGACACAGTTAAGTATAAACCAAAAATCCTGAGATTAGATTGAAAAAAAAAAGAATATTGCCATTTGGATATGAGTCAAATCATGCAGAGTCCATTAAAACACCTAGCTTTATGCACAACAAATGATAGGAACATAATAGCATTCAACCGTCATATGTATTGATAAGAAAGCAATATTTTTTAAAAAGCAAATGGAACTTAGAATACTGCAGCATGCCTACTGGGAACACTGATAATATATCTCATTCCCATAAATTATGACAATCAGACCAATCCAGCCTTATTGCTTACCCCTCTTTCCAGTAGCATATCTCGAAAATGGGTAATACGTTCTTCCAAAGGAAGCATAATCTGATGTTCCGATGCTTTCACATTTTTCTCTTCTACTTTGACCTTGTCTAGCTCAGCATTCTGAGGATCTTCCAGTCTTAAATAATGGAAGAGATATGCGGGATGGGAATATATTTGTAACTCTCAGTTATCTTTACAAGCTCAGCAGCAAGGCGTTCAGTAAAAGGAGCACAATTTTTTTCTGACACAGCATAGCGGAAAAGGATCGGCTATGCTTAAATGTGATATACAAAGCCAACTGGTTTTAAGTTGAAGCAATGGGGTTTTCCTCCAGGCTTTGGAATCACCCATTGTTTTGCTGCATTAAAGGGTGACTTTTGCCCCTTTGGGAAGTGTTCCTCCAAGTGTTCAAGCAGTGTGTTGGAAGGCTGGCAATACTTTAGTGTTCCTTAATCCAGAATTGTCATCCCTGACATTTATGGATAAATTTGAGGCTAAAGCCCTGAAGGGAAAGTCTTCATATATTTGACTGAAGGTGCTTACAATCTTCCATGTCTACAGTTCACAGTAGATCCTACTAAAAGACTTCAAAGACTTGTAGATGATGTTGTTTTTTCTTTGCTGAGGTTCAGTGGCACATTCTAGGATTTTATAACACATTCGTCCATGTATCACATCACATTGCAAATCCCAGGGCTCCATCAGATGGAGCCATGGCATTGAAATCATATCAAATGGCTTTAATTGTGTAGTGTATCCATACTCTGATGCCTGATTCTGTAGAGCTCCTGTTATACTGGGGATTCTGAGCACAGTCAGTGAGATGTAAAGGACTTCCCTTCAGATCCTTGAATCAAAAGGGTTAAATTTAAAGGCAGTTATTACAAGGGTGAGGATACTGAGGATCCAGTTCTTTAGAGTGAAGGAGAAAAGTATGAGGGTCGCAGCATGAAATTTTCTCATCATCCATTTTGTCAAAGAAATGATTTAAACATGTCACTACTCCTACATCAGTTGAAAAAAAAGATTCATCAACATGATCTAATTTTCAGTGGCAAAAACCATCTGAATATTGAGCCAAATCAATTGCATTTGTAACAGATGAGACACTTTTATCCACTGGATGCAAATATATATGTATTCTCACAGGGTTCTGAAGAGCATTGTTGGAATGGAAAATGCTAAAACCAGCTTTCAGCTATTAAACTGCCTTATCCACTAAAGCAATTCAGGTCCTCATCTTTGATTTTCTGGCCATCAATAACTGTACTATACATTTTCACTCTTAAATTATACTAGAATGGATACTGTGTGGTATTAGTAGCTCCAAAAGCATCAAATTATCACTCTTTATGTTAGACTAGAGACTTGGATATTGTATTAGCTATTTTGATTCTTCCGCAATTATCCCATGCTGGAATATGATCTATGAAATTTCCAGTCTAATCTCTGGCAATCACAAAGAATTTTTTGTACTCAGTGAGATGGATAGGAGTCCAGAAAACTGATTCACCAACAAAGGTGACAGTACAGAGTCTCTCTGTAGGGCTAATTAGAAAGTGATTCAACAGATCAGATGGTTTGTGCATGTATACTTGGAACTTAAAATAACTATAGACGTAAAATGAAGTAAGAAAAGGTTACCACTTATGCTGGTAATGGGATAGGGAGGTGGATTTCAAATCCTGATGGGAAGAAAGGCCATTCTGCCACTGGCCCATCCAGAGCCAGGACCTCTTTTGCCCCCCCCCCCCCAGGAAGTAGCACAAGAACAGTTGTGCTCAGCTATTGCAAGCCATGCAAAGGGGGCAGAGCAAGAGCCCTACATAACACAGCCTCACCACCAATGCAGTTTCTTTCTTCCCTGGCTGGCAGCAACCCACCTGCCTGCCGCCAATTAAAACCTAGTGTGTCATAATATGATCAGCTTAAGGGGGCAGATAGGAATTTTTGCATTCCCCCCCCCCCCAGATTGGCAGAGGATTTTTTGCCTCTCCCACACTGGCACAGGTAGCACAGCTTTGGCCATGCTGGTGAGGAGGGTGGGAAATGTAATCATCTGGTGAGTTCCAAAATGGTTAACAAGTTATGCCCCTCACACCTCACGGCTCTGCAGATCCCATGATCACGGAGCCGGGGTGATGAGGTCTTTGTAACCCTATCGGAGCTGGGACTGGCCACATGATGGCACCCCACCAACAGGGGGATGGTATAACTTTGGCCAGCCAAGGGGGGTGCCACTCTAGAATGGCACCCCCTTGGGGCCGTGGAACTCGCCCGCCTGGACAATGCATTGGGTGATATCTCTCTGAGATATCCAATGGTTTCCATGCCTGCTGGCAGCCTCCTCAATAAAGTGTGGCCTGAATTCACAACCCAACATGCTGCCTCGCCTACTATTTCACCCTGGGGGGAGGTAAAGAAGCCATGGCCTAAATCCATTCCTTGCCATCTTTGGCATTGTTCAAAAAGCAGCCCCAGGAGGTCTCTCAGCTGCCTGGAGCAGAGACCTGACTGCAGTACTGAAATTTAACCAGTGAGACACAAGGCTCTCTACAAAGCAGTTTTGTCACATGATGTCCTCACTATATTTAGGCTATGGTTGGTTGGTTGGCTTGGAAAGGTATATGGAAGAGACTATACCTGACTTGGTAATCAAAATGATAAAACAAATCCTAGCTCATTGTTACGAAAAAATGAAGCTTATGGCTATGAAATGAAATGCAAAATATGGATAGATAACCTTTGCTGCCTCATGAGAATTTATCTGGGATTTCTCCTACTTTGATTTTCCCCTGTATTTTGAGGGGTGGAGGGGAATTTCTATCACATTCAACGAGAATGGTTCAAATCCTCATGGCATGCAGTGCTCCCCATATACCTGTACTGTGGTCCCACTATATTGTGGAACCACAGTACATTTTTTCTCTCCCACCCCAGTGCCAATCAGCTGGAGGCCCGGACTTGCCTCCATGAAGGCATCATGTGCTGCTCCTCCCGCGCCCGGGGGGGGGGGGGGTCAAGAGAAGCAGCGTGCAATGTTTAAAATGTCTTTAAGCAATGGAGCCAAGTGCTTGGTGTTTCTCAGAGATATATAATCTGTCTGACAAAATGACACACATTCTAATCAGCATCAGAATTCCTGTGGATATTATTTATCTGGCATCTACTGGGTTTGTTTAGAGGGCTGAATTTGTTTACTGAGCTATAGGAATAGCTCTACGGATGCATATACTTCTGCTATGCAGACTTGAACAATTAGTTTTGAGAACTTGTGGCATGTTGGAATTCCCTAATACGAACACAGAAGGAACCCCTAGAGATCAGGTACTTTCAACAAAGACATTGGTGGTCATATGCATATGGTATTCACTTAAAATGTTCCACTCCCATTTTGACCTGGAAGCTATGCCAAGAAAAGATGTGACATATATTTTTATGGATCTAGGTGTAGCCATATTTAATAGCGGACACAATGAAACCAGTGGGGATTTAAGCTAGTCAAGATTAATTTAAATGCTATTAATTTCAGTGGCCTAGTCTTGTAGTCCAAAACCAATCTGTTATCTCTTTTCTGCAGTTCTGAAACATCTGTTTTATATTTTACACAAACACACACATGCACACACACATCCCATAGGACAGGAAAAACTAACTATGCTCCAGTATTTTGGAAAAATAAGAAATAGAGAAAAGAAAATGTATCTTTCCCCTGTATCCAGCTCTTAAGTATTACAATCACTTACTTATTCCTCTTTGTTTTGGTACAGTTGTCATCATTCATATCCTCAGGATAAGAGCCATCACTTTTATCTGCTAAAAGGGATAGGACAAAATTAGATGAATGGCAAAAGTGCTGTGACCAATCAGTTCATATTTATTTAGCTTTTACCTCATTTTTTTAAAAAAAGAACTCTCTATTTTTCCCGGTCACTATAATCTGTCTCATTATATATTAATATTGAGGAAGATAATGACTACCATACAAGAGTTATTGAAACTGTTACCCATCAGATGTGTTGGATCACAGTCCCAACATCCTCACATCTAGGAAATGGGAGCTGTAGTTCAACACATGCAGAGAGTGCCTGGTGGGCAATGTTAGAGTTATTAAAATTAGAGAAAACCCTTCAAATAGTTTTTGATATGATTTTTAAATAAGGGCAAAAATCCTGCTACAGAGTTACTTGAATGGAAGTGAAATTGCTACTAATTAATACAGCCTCACTGAGAAATCTCATAATGCACTACGGAAACAGTTGCCCAATGAAGAATCCAGGTAGGGACTCATTAAGCAATACCAATTGGCCATTGTCAATTACATTATTTCCTTTTGATGATGTCACTATGCAACAGGATGTTGATGCGACTGAGTGATCTAGCTGTTGCTTGATATCTGCATAAGAAATCAATTAAAAATAAATTCTCTTAATTTTATTACTGACAAACTGAAGTATTTGAGGCAAGTGCTTTTTTGTCAAAATACGTTTTGATATTGGTATTTTCATCCAGATGTAGTTGAACTATAACCCTTATTTGCCATTAAATGTGACACTCCATAGCAATGAGAAGCGTGATCAAGGCAGCTTTTATTGCTTCTCCAGTTTATAGAGTACCTCAAAGAAACGAGCAATTTGTGTTTTGTACTGTGTTCTCTATCAATTTATTATAGGAGGTGATTGTTTGTCACAGGAAGGGTGATGTTTCTAGTCACATTTTCTCTTCTTGCAATTCTGAAGCACTATTTTTTTTTCTGCATAGAGAGAAGGAAACCATACTCTAACCATACTCTAAACCAAAGTGAAAAAGTAATGAATTTTAGCTCAGTTCCATGTGATTTTCAGTTTGACCTCTAAAGTCAATATGATTTCTAATTTTAAGGTCCCAATTCTAACTGAGAATACACCCCAAATAACCCAAACGGGTGTTATGCCTGAGTAAACAGGTTGTCGGACTGCACTGTCAGTCACTTTTATTGGAAAATCATCAGCCTATTTTTCGTTCATGCTAAATATTTAAAATGTCAGACTGATCTTTAAAGAAACTAGAAATCAAAGAGCTGTTATAATCAGGTGTGCATGAGAATTAAGTATAGCTAGGAGTCTTTCAGGAATGGAAGCAGGCCTTCCAATGAGCACCTTCGCTCAAATCATAATACAACGTATTATCCTTCAACCTCATCAAACATCCAATATTGCTTTTATACAATGACCAAAATCCTGTGCTTTAGTGTAGCAAGTAGCACTACAGGAGGCTCACTGAATGAATGGTGAGTCAACTTCTCCAGAAGTTCCATTGATTACAATGGTCCTGCTCTGTGACTCGCACACCAGTTTTTCAAAGAGTACTACTAAACAAAAGCTTCATCATGAAGCAAATACCAACACAAAACCAAAGAGGAGAAAATTACCTCCCTACAACCCAAGAAACTTCTGCAATTGTACAACAAAGAGTTGAATATTGAGAATAGAAAGAAAGCTTGGCAAGTCACAATTATATTGACTTTTCCTGACAGGCCTTTGAGAAAAATCAGATATCATAGGAATAACAACTTATGCATTACTATAGAACAAAGACAGTTCCATTGTAAAAGGATATATAACAAACAGCCTATTGTTTCATATTACAGTATAATAAATCTGGACTATACATATATCTGTGATGTCTGTTTGGGTCACGTGGATCTGTTGTTTTATGAGGTGGAGGACTGAAGTAAGGCACAGTCAAGGACTGGCAATGCCTTGTCTCAGAAACAGAAGTGAAATCAAGTAAAATAGTACACACATTTTCCTAGGCTTTCCTTCAGCCGCCGGGGGGTGGGGTGGGGTGGGGAGTTATATTTCTCTGGCTGTTCTCTGAACCCCAAACTTTGTAGTCTTCCCATCTACTTTACAGGGTGTGGGTGGCAATTGGACAGAGGGGAGAGGGAGGCAAAGAGAGGACCAACAATTTCAAATATCCCTCTCTGATCTGATCTTCAGCATCTGGCATTTATTGTGAAGTCACGGTGAAAAGATAAAATTTAAGAACCTTTGGACCAGTTCCGCGAACCGGCAGGCACTGCCCAATGGAAGCCCAGACAGTCACAAGCATGCCGGTTTTTACCCCGTTCAAAAATACCTAGCCGTTCCCGAGTTATCGGGCAAAAAGCGGCTTGCCCCCTTAAGCGGCCAGAAAAAGCCTCGGGAAGCGCTGCAGACTGAGGAAATTGGCTCGCGGAGGCTTCAAATTCACACCCTCTTCAAATGTAGCCATTTCAAGTACCTCTGTGGCAAGATAATTGCCGCTGAGGGCCGGTAACACAGCAGGGAGGCTAGATAAGCCTAACCACGCGCCTCCACCAATCAGCGCCCCAGCGCCCCGGCCTCATCCATCAATGCCCAATTAATTCTCAGCCATACGGGGGCGCTGCGGGAGACCTTTAAACCACTAAACTAGCAGACAGCCGCTCCTCCGCCAGCCCCCACCTTTTCTTCCGATTCCAATACCTTCAAAGGAAGCCGGCTCGCTCCTCAACTTCTCCCCCCTCCCATCCAGTTCCAATGCAATCCTATGGAGCTTTTTAACTCCATGCTTCTCTATGGAGGGCAGGCGATCCTCCGAAACTTCGATAGATCGGTGGCTTATGGCGGAGGTTTTGAGTCTATCTCCCAGCATCATTTAACCCTTTCTTGCCCTTCACTATCTAGCTGTCCCTACCTCTCTGTTAACCCCTTCCTGACCATTTCCTCCTAGACCTTCTAAGATACTTTAACCCTTTTCCTTTTCCCTCTCTTGTCCATTACCTCTTGGATTTTCTATAACACCGTTACCCTTCCCCCTCCTGCCCATTCACTCCGGAAGTTCTCACAATATATTAACCCTCACCTGTCCAGTCTCTCCCTGTCTACCTGTTCCAGACCCTGAGCCTTTCCCTGCTCTTGTCATCTCCTTTGTCACCCCAAAAAAACCTGCCAAAGACCATAGCCTGGGCGGAGTAAGTCCTGGAATGATTTGTATAAGTCCTAGACTGGTTTATACCTCCTTCATTCAGACTAAAGGAGGGAAAACCACCAATCACACTGGTCTCCTTGCCAAAGCATTGGTTTCTTTACCCACCCTCGGCACTAGCCAAGACCACAAAAAGCTTTTCCTTCTTTCCTCTCCCTGCTCTCTCCTTCTGACCTTCCCTCATTTCCATCAATTCATTTCCCCTTTCCTAACCCCAAATCCCGTCAACTGGGGCTAAGGAGAAGCGGTGCACAGACAACTCGAAAATGGTGGGTCCTGCATGACTGGAAAAAGAGGTTGAAGCCTCCATCATCACCTGGATTTCTGCCACGTATCCTCAACAGCTGCCCTCCAGAGATCAACACCTCGGATAGCATGCCATCAGATTGTCATCAACGCCCAAGGACACTTTTCATTGTTTCATTTACACCTGGAGAGGACTTGTATTTTCATATCTGCACTCCCTGAAGCCATGAGACCACTCCTATGTGACCCTATAAGAGTTTACATCCTTGTGCTTTTACACCTTTGTATCTTTCCAGCATGCCTGAACATAATCCTATTATGACTTGTGTCCCCATGTATCCAAACCATTGTGTCTCCCAAATGTTTGTGTGTGTGGGCCCATCGACCCCTCCTGCCCCCCACTGATGTTGGTAATTGCTTTCTGCCACCTCCTATTGACTCGCTGATACTTTCAGTTTACCAACACCCAAGAACAATGCCACACTTCCCTGTCCCCATTGTGACATTCTGTCTGGCATTTGCATAAACCCTGGCTGCTACCAGGGACCACCCAGGACTGCCCCCAACCGACCCCTAACCCTTCTTGATTGGGCCATTTGAACTTCCCTCGACCAATCCCTCGTTTGGCGCCACTTGGGAAAGGCGGGGAAGGAAAGTCAATAAAAGTTGAAACTCTTTGTGTGTTCGGGGTCGAGCATCTTAGCCCGGTTGGAAGGCGGATGTTCACCTACTGTTATTTATTGGGTCCAATAAATTCAGTATTCCTCGGATTTCTCGCGTTGAATCTTTATTGGCTTCTGTTGGGATTCAGCGAACCTCAGTGGGGCTAGCCCATCTGAGAAATAATTTCTAGGCCTTTTTTGGGTCTTCACATTATAGCCTTTCTTTTGCCGACTTCAACCACCCAGGAAGGTAGTTTCTTCCCTGCCCAGCTATTCCAACTCAAAGGTAGGCTGAGTGTATTAAGGTGGAAATGGACAGCTGCTTTTTCTGTGAGCCAAACTCTCTTTCTGCTAGTGGGAATGTTCTTGTGCTGTCAGAAGCTTCTTCTGCTGTTTGATCTCAGAAAATATATCAACAGGGGGATCTGCCAGCAGAACTGCTTTTTCGGTCTAAGATCTGCCAGCAGAACAGCCTAAAAAGAAATGAAGGAGGATAGAACAAGAGAGAAGCTATGATATGCCAGATCTAAGTGTTCTCTGGTTCAGGAGCCCAGTAACTAGGCTAGGGCAAAATCAGGCTTAATAATTTCCAAAATCCCTAGGTTGGGACAGTCTTAGGTTCAACATACAGTAGCTTTCATTAGCTTATCAGCTCAGCTGGCCCTAAGTCATCCTATCTAGTCAGTGTCAGTGTGAAATGGGCAAGATCCCTCTACTGGCAGATCTCTGAGATTTGGTTATAGCCCTGTCTCTGTTCTCAAGCCCCTACAACTGGGAGATCTTTGAGCAATAATCTTACTGAGCATTTATCTTTCCTGAACTAAACTTATATCTTCTCTCTTTTTGGCCCTTGGCTTAGTTTTTGTAACCTTCTGCTTTTTCAGCCGCATTTTAAAAATCTTTGCTGAAATTTTTACTAACCCATTTCTAACTGTACCACATCCAACTTATGTAGATCTGCTCAATGCTTGACCTTGTGTCTATTAATCCTTCTGATCAAATGGACTATCTCCTATACAAGACAAAATAAAATAAACCCTACTTTATAATACCATTAAAATACAGTAAATGTCCCTAGTAGAGCATTGTTCTGTTCCGTCAGAGGTCCTCTTCCCCCATTCCTCAAAAAAAAAAAAACAACAACAACACAAAAAACCATCAATTTCATCCAAGAAAAGGCATTTAGACTATCCCCCCCAAATAAAAATCCTTTCCAGCCAAAAACAGCACATGCCCATTAATATCCTGCTGAACCTCTGTAGAAGTGTATCTACAGATTTTCTTTTAAAAGGAAAAAAAAATATGAGAGAGAAATTATTTCCCACAAACTTTTCATAGAGATATTGGACTAGTTCAGATGTTTAATCTCTTCTCAATAGAGATACTGAGCCCATCTTCCTGCAGATGTTTCCACCTGCTTTTGCTCTTCAAATTTTATCTTTCTAGCATAGCCAAGATATTGTTGCCAGCTTAGACTAATTCCGGTTGCCATCTGCAACTTATCCCAGATGTGTAAAGTTGATGAGAGGAAAAAGTCAATTTCATGAAGAGGCTTAATCTTCTTCTACCCTCTCCTCCCAAGTAGGGCCAAGAAATTTGCTTTTTGCCTAAATGTAAATAGCTTTCTCCAAGTCATTTCCTTTCACCAAGACTGCAACTTAGAGAGTAATTGATCATTAACTGAAATAGGAGAGAACAGATCTTACGAGTGCTTTAATCAGGAAGTCACAATTCGGCTCATGCCATGTTGAACACCAACCCCCACAAAAATCCTACTTGATACTGAAATATTTTTACTGCAGCATTTGAAGCTTACTGCAAGAGGTACACAAAATATTTCCAGAGTCTTAGTGCTGATGTTACAAAAACAATTGTATCTCCACAGAAGAGCACTCCACATTTTGGCATTCATTTGATGCCTGGCTCCGTAGGCACCAAGGATACACAAATATCTGCTTAGACTTATCTGACTTAAGTGAGCCGACATCTGAGATTGAACATCTATAAAAACTTTATCGCCCCATAGGCTTCTCAGAGCTGGCTGGAGCGAAAAACACTGTGACACACTTAAAAGTTGTTTGTCTCTGCATGAAGAAAAGATAGCTGGTGTAAGCTCCTGAATAAGGAGCAGATGGAGGATGAGCAGTTACAAGCAAATGCCAGTCAAAAACAAAGGGGGGAACACTGGAATAATCCATTTTCTTGAAGTAAACAAAGCTAGGAAGAACAGTCACTGACAGCAACACAACAAATATGTCCTATATATTTTATCCCCTCCTCCAAAACAAGTTTTTTTTTATTTCTTTATGAAAAGGATATGACGGGAATATATTTTCAAGTTGATTGGAAACATTTTTATTACTGCCCAAGCTGCTATAGTGCTTGCTGTTTATGCTCTGTCAAGTTACAGTTATATATTGTAATTTAAAATCACTAAATTCTATGCAACTTACATAAAAGACAAATCAGTTTAGAAGAATGGAGGAGGAGGAGGAAGACAATAATGCCAGTCTTCAGTTGAGGATCACAGGATACAGCGGAACTACCTTAAGAAAGCCTCTCTAATCTAAATGAGCTCCATTTTTAAACCTCCATGTTGAGATCTAGAGGAAAAAAACTTACAAGAGGGAAAACCTGTTGCTTAGCATAGGAAAATGCATTAGAAGAGGTCCACTAAATTGGTGGCAATCTGATGAGTCATTTCCTCTGGCAGTTGTGTTGCCTCAATGGGTCTACTTTAGTTGATTATGATTTCAGCCAGACTGACATTTAATTCCACATCTTCTAACTGTCTCCTATGAACCTCATTCAATGAATGGGAACAATACTGTCCACAAAAATAATATATTTGCAATTAATAGGCCTATGTATGCATTAACTACTGTATTATTCTAGCCACCAAAGACAGGTTGGTGTGTTTGCTTGCTTGCTTGCTTGTATTTGGATTTATATACCACCAAGTTTTAATTCAAAGAACAACTCCAGTATGGTGTTCTCCAACCATACTGTTTTGGTCTCACATGGAAAGCAATAAATCTGAAGAGGAGATTCCTTCATCTCTGTGGAGGTTCTGTATGTGAGATCTTGGCTTGCAGATTTCTGGTTTTGGATGAAAACACCAGAAGGCCACAGGCAGTTATGGTCCAATTGTTGAATTTGCCTCATTAATTCGTAGAGGCAAATTTAGCCTGATTTTCCAGTGTCCTGCAGACAACCGCATGCAAAGCAAAGGTTTTCCATCTCTGAACACATCACTGTTGACATGTGGGAGAGAAGCAACACCAGAAACAGGACAAAGGCATCTCCCTCTGTCTGTGATGAGTACAAACAAATAACATCTGAACAGAGGTCTAGGCATACTGTATATTCAATAAAATTATTTCCCATGACATGCAAAGTGGTGTGAGAAAAGGTGATACCTGATGATTGTAAGGATAATGTACTAGGCGTTTTGCCTTCTATATTCCATCAACAAGTGCTGCACCTGTCAGGGGTGTGTGGTGCACTGTGTAACTCTTTTCACCTTTCCACTCTTAAATTCTCTGGTACAAATTGCTCTGCTGAAGCCTAATCACTCTTTTAATCTGCTAGCAAGGGCCATTTCTCAACAGCTGCCACTTGCCTTTCTTTAAATCTATCTGGGAGATAGGCAGCCTAGAACACAAAGTTGAGCAAATAGGCTCTGCCCATCCCCCCCATGCACACAAGAAGAACAAAGATCCAATCACAGATAGGCTTTTTTTGTTTTAAGGATAAAACGTGGGTGCAATACTGATACCAAATTGGACAGTGAAATGTGACACTCCTTCATGGCCTTACCTAATAATTCAATTTCATTAGATAAGCTGAGACCTCTAACTTATAGTCATATAATTGCGTATGACTGATATTTCCAAAGCCCAACTAATCTGCATATCAGCTGGTTCATATCATAATTATAGCTGGCATGTTACTGAAATTGAATGTAAAGGTTACTACAGTGAGAAGGAAGACAAAACTGGCATGGGAGGCAGGACAGCAAAGGTCCAACATATGTACTGCATAAGAGGATAATATTTTTTCTTTGAAAGTTCAATCCCCGCCTCCCCCAGTACTAATCTGTTTAGGTCCGTGTGCGGGTCATAGGTGTCAGCAAAGCTAATGGAATGTTGGGCCAAAACCAGATGTAGGGAAGCCCACCATTTCCTTTCCTTCCTTTCACTGCCTCTTTTAAATTTTTTCTCTCACTTGTCCTCCCACAACCTATCCACAGGGCTGCTGTGGACAGGTCACATACGTCTAGTCACAGGTACATTCTAACAGCACACTAACTGCTCACGGTCAGCCTTGAAAGATATGCAGAAGTCCATAGGTAGCCAAGGCTTCCTTTACTGTGTAGACACATCTAGATAAGAAAATATCAAACCTGTAGCAATTCAAAATTTGCTCTGCTCCAACCTTTTCATAAACTTTGCAATAGCTATGGTTACATGGCTAACAGTTGTTCTCACTCTGAAGCAGATTATTATGAACTACTGCACTTAGACCTATTTTGTTTTTCAAAAAAATCTAAATCCTTCATGATTTGTAAAGAATAAGCAATTCAGCCTGATGATATGAACCATTCAGCATCGAGATTAACTGGGCATATATTGGGCTTTTGATATATACCTCACAGACAATTATTTAAATATGGGTTAATGGTCACAGTTTTGTACCTAATGCCATAGGCCAGATGTGTGGTATTAAAATAGAAAAAAATGAATGAACAAATGAACAAATAAATGCACAAATGAATGAACAAACAAAATCATTATGTCAGACCATGAAGGAGTTTTTACTTCAATCGGCAGAGGCCCCGAGGACAATGTAAGCCCCGTGGAACTCCACAAAGAACCCTGGTGCCTCCATCATGCCTGTAAGGGGTGGGCGACCCAATCCATAATAAAATAGGTTTTCATTTTATAAAAATGTTTTTTTCAGTTTACCAGGAGATCTTTAGAAATAGTATTTTTGTAAAGGGTGAAGTCATAGTCTCTAAACCTCCAAACTCCCCAAATCTACTCTGAAACATCCAAATAATATTGATCTGAAAGTGTGCTTTAACTGAGGCTCTCGGTCTGAAAGCAGGCAAGTGTGAATGGCTGGAGATTAAGTAGATAGGAAGCTACCTCATCTTAGGCCAAACTATGTGCTCATAGGCGGTGATTCTTCTGAGATCCTTTCCATCACAGATGGGTTAGTGGAATATGACAAAGTTGCACAGCCCGCAGTCTACCTGAAGCTGCAGAACGTTTCCACGGTGCTCCAAATTACAAGGGCAGAGAGCCCTACAGAGGAGCTGAGAGAAGGAGTGGGGTGTTGCGGTGGCAGCTAAGAGAACAAATGTGTACCAAACGTCCGAGCAGGTGGGTGAGCCAATTCCCCCCCCCCGACTACGCTGCTGTTGGCAGCAGATCAGGAGGCTGGCAGAGACCCGGCGGGCTACTTCAAACAGCCCCACAGGCTACCAGTTGCCCGCGGTCAACAGATTGTGCAGTCCTGGAATATGAGAATTATATATGCATGGGTGTCCATGTGTTTTTCCTGCCGAGTGACAAATAATGAAATTCACATTCTCTCTTTTCCTGATACTTATAACAATGGATTCTATGAACACTAAATGACTCCATATACTGTACATTGTTCACAAAGTATCGTTTATATTATGAAGCTGGTCCTCTGGATATGGTTTGACATTCCAGAATGTTCAACAAATTTTCCTTCTCCTCCTCCTTTTTAAATTTTAGTTGGTCATGTTTGAAGATCATTATCTGCATAGCCAAAATACCAACATCCCTGAAATAGAAAGAATTAAAAGCAGACTTGAGTGGGGGTGGGGGTGGGGGAACCCAGAGGTTTTCAGAACTTGAAACATATTATTATTATTATTATTATTATTATTATTATTATTATTATTATTATTATTATTATTATTATTATTATTATTATTATTATTATTATAATAAAAATATATGGAATGTGTGTGAAACAGTCTGATAAAAATTGTAATTATTGGGGAGAAGAAAACTGGAAGAGAGAGAACGCGGGTAGTGGCTATCTTGAATCATTAGCAGGAAAACTCCACACTGCTGTGCTTTTTGTGAACGGCTAAGTTTTCTATTCCTCTTTTTTTGACATTTCATAAGAAGTGGGATCTGGGAGATTATTTTAAGACAAATATAATATACATCAGTTTAATGGGTTTGTGATAACTTTGTCAATATCAGTGATTATGAATTCTAATGCAA
This sequence comes from Phrynocephalus guinanensis, assembly GCA_037367245.1. Taxonomy (NCBI): domain Eukaryota; kingdom Metazoa; phylum Chordata; class Lepidosauria; order Squamata; family Agamidae; genus Phrynocephalus; species Phrynocephalus guinanensis. The sequence goes on along the minus strand of CM074735.1, from coordinate 54,347,823 downwards.
ATCTGGCTTATTTCATTACTCAATTTTCATTCATGATGATTTTCATATACATTTGATTTATTCTGGACAAGATCTTTGCTGTCCTATAATGATCAGCTAACTGTGTTTCATCAAATATTTGTCTACCCTTGACAGAAAAAGATTAATAAAAGCTAAGTTAATGTCAGCTAAGTCTGTTCAATAGCAACATTGAACTGTTGTGTGAATTGGGGGGCGGACACTGGCAGTTGTTTATGCTTGAGAAACTATGTTCGGTTTGATTCACAGAAATGTTGAGTCAGACACAAATCTCAGTCAGAACTCCCATGTTTGTTAGGAACATATTCCTTAACTCTCTATAATTCATTCTGTTTCATTCATATTTGGTACAAAAATTTACAGAATGAATGATGTTATTCTCTCTGTATAGTGTGTAGATACAGTACACGTTTGCTTTTTTGTTATTAAATTGCAAGTGTAGTGTGTGTGTGTACATGTGTGCATCCAAGTGAAGCAAAATGTTAAGGAAGTTGTGAGTAGGGATGGGCTTGAGATGAAAAAAAATATGTTTCATTTTATTTCCATTTGTCCCCTCACATTTTTGTTTTGTTTCAAGCATTTTTTTCCAAAAAGAAATCATATAAAACCAACGACTAATGAAATGGTTCATGTGTGCACCGGGGGGGGGGAGGGGGAGAGCTGGAAAGTGGCAGAGGGAAAACGTTTTTTAAAAAGCCCTTCCCCAAGCCCTGCCTGCCAGCTGATGGGTGCTCGGAATGGGGGGGGGACCCCAGAGCTTCTTTTAAAAACTTTTTCCTTCACCCAAGTGGCTTACAGACAGAATGAAATGGTTCATTTCCAAAAAATAATTCATTTCATCTGTAATGAAATGCTGCTTCCTCATGTCATTTTGTTTCATTTCATTTCGTTACATAACGACATGACGAAACAGCATTTTGTTTTTCATTTTGTGCCCATCCCTAGTTGTGAGTATGAACCTTCAACCTTCCTAGGAGAGCCACATTCACTCCATGAAATGTCAAGTCCAAAGCCTGAAACTGGATGAGAAGGAATCTGGGAAAGAAGGAAAAAAAACATTCTGGTGTTGCTATCTGTTTTTAATCCAGAGTAGGAATACCCCTCCCTGTGGTACTTTATTGCAACGCCAACTCCCATCCTAATAGACCCTAAAACCCGAGTCTCATGGCCAAAGTCTGTAACCTAGCAACCTTTATAAGTTCATACATATGCCTTTGTTGTGTATCATTCCAGATTTTTGTATCTGAGACCAAGCACACAACATTCTGCAGCTTAATGGCTGCAGATATGTCATGCCTGTTCCTCCATGGTCAATGTGCCCAATGTGGCTCCACTGCACAGGGCTCTGTCTTCCACAATAATGGCCCTCTTCCTCCATGGGCTCCATTGCAACCAAAACAAAAATAGGCACGGTGAGTGCACAGGGGAGGAAAAGCCCTATGTGTAGGGTGGTGGTGGAGAGGCATGCACTAACGCCTTTGAGGGAACCTTGTCCATTGCCCTAAAAGAATTCTGAATAAATTTGGTGGACTATTACTAGTCATTCTGGAGAATGATAGGCTGAATGGATCAAAAATCTGATTCACCATGTTGCAAATTCCTGCATTAACTAAGGGTGGGGCTACACAGTGAGATAAATGCAGATTCACTTACTATAAAGTTACATTATAGAGTTCAGGTTTCCATAGGTTTCTTCCAATTAACTGGCCAGAAAGGAAGAGGGGGAAATTGGCTAACCAGCCTTGTTTGCACCTTGTTAACATAGCTCTTCTGTATCCATGCAGGAGGTACAGCTACAGAAGGAGTACTTAAACAGCTGTAAGCAAGAGAGAATGGTAATTTACTTCTTTTACATTCTATTCTTTTTTATTTTTATTTTTCACTACTCCCTTTTTATATGTCTAGATGTGCTAGCAGAACAGTGCTGGCACCAATCTATTTTTAAAAAGAAGAAGAAATGGTATTATTTGCAAAGATCTAGATCTCTCCAACAGCCACACCTTTGCTCCAATCACAGGTTTTCCGTTCTTTCCAGACACTGCTCTGAAAAGAAAAAGAGCCAGAGAACATTAGCAGCTGCTGGTGCTCAGGGATAGAGAGAATTAATGTGATGTGAATGACCAAAGTGCTGGAAAATGGCATGCTACTCTCAAGGTGTTTTAAAAAAAACACCACATGCTGAAGATATCAGGCTGGAGTTTTACACCCCTATAACCCCCCCCTGCCACCCACACTCTCTTGTGTATTGGTTCAAGCAATCACACAACCTAAACAAATGCAAATAGATCCAATGGTTAAAAAAAAAATAGAAGTCCCAGCAGGGGAGGCGAAAATATAGATTGCCAGGAGGGGGTGGTGGAACTCTGGGCTGATTCACATTGCCTTTTATGTCAAATGGCCAACAGGAAAAAATGCAAATCACCCTATTCCGATCATGTCCAGAATTTCTTTTCCAATGTGACCACACCTTCAATTAGCTACCAATGGCATCACTGCCTAAAATTGCAAAACCATACCAAATCAAACCAAAAGCAACCATTCTTGTCCTCTCAACACACTAGAGAGATATCCATCACTCTGCATGCCACATCACACCTAAATAGTAGGCTATGTTTGGCCTTCTGGTTTATAAATGAGGTAGGCTACTGAATCTGCTGCAAACAAAAGTTCCATCAGGGTGGGGCAATACCTGAAGATATACTGCAAAACAGGAAATAGACCATAGCAAGAGATTGTTCGCTTCCCAACAAAAGATAAACAAGCACAGTTGACTTTCCCACTAATGCTGGTCTTTTAAAATATTATAGTGTATATGTATTCTGACTATTTAAAATATTATCTCAGCATAGCAGCTAGATAGTTCTCTGAGTGCCAAGAATGCCTGTAAGAAGTCTCTGATGCCCAAAGACTAAATAACAATATTGCATCTGGATGGAAATACCTATATTTCTGCCAGATCTTCCATCATATGAGTAAGAGGAAACTTTGAGATTTGTTTCTTAAAGCTGGGCTAAATAATCCCTTATTATGGGACGGATCCCTGGGCACAATGGTCAATAAGGCATTTGGCAAGGACAAGCGATGAGGATGTGTTGCTAATACAGACCAGTGAAATATGACTACAGGAAAGGCACAAGAAAAAACATCAAGAAGTTTCAGCAAGCAGGTCTAGAGTACAGCTGCAAACACATTTAAGATCATGTTGAGATATCCAGGAGAATACATAAAAGTTTTGCCATTGTGAGGGTAATAGGGAGATACACAACTGATTAGCTAATTGATTGATTGTTCAGAGTATTCCTGTTTAACTTTTCACTGTAATATTTGTTGGCTTGGAAAATAAATCTAAACACAACAGACAGCAAAACAATTTTAAATACTTGGGCCAATATCATATTCAGTATTTACACACACTGCTGCTGAAGTGATCTAACAAGGTGTTGGTCATGTGCTTGGTCACACAGATTTGACAGCTTGGCAGTTCACCCCAGGAGCTTCTGCAGATGGAGTTTTGCACTCATCTATATGGAAGACGACACTGGCTTCAGAATACAGCCAGCAATAAGTTATTAACAGCTAACAGTTCAAAAATTGTTTATAGATAGATATAGATATAGATATAGATATAGATATATAGACACACACACACACACACACACAGAAACCACATGATCAAGTAATGCAATATTTTAAGGCTGAAAGAACTGTTTAGAAACTGCCCGTGACTAGGGGGTGAGAAATCCTTAATCAACGGGAACATCTGCAATCACCGCAGGAATTTTTCTCACTGCTTGGACTATGCCAACTGGTTCAATTTATTTGGGAATGGGATTTCAGTAATTAAAGCACAGTCTGATTTCAAGAACATGGAAAGGCTGATATAGTCACGACTCTGCAACATTAATATGCAACCAGCATAATCACACATCATTGGAATTTAAATAGACAAAAAAATAATCACAGCATTAGTTACTTGCTGTCGTTTCCAGTTTGCGTTTATGAGGTGGGTCTTCAATGATTCTGTTTATATCACCACGATTCTTTAGATCCACCGGTTTCTCCCACACTGACAACTGCATTGTAGGGTTGAAGAAGAAGACTCGGTCATCTCCAGTCCAGACTACACACCTATTTTAATTAACAAACTAGGCTTAGCAAATCTCAAACACAAGAGGGGGGATTTTAAAAAAAGAGCTCCTACTTGCACTCCTGTCACACAGCCCTTTGTTAAGTCAGAGGTAGGGATACTGCCCCCCTCCCGCTGTTGTGTTGCACTACAATTCCCACAAGGACTTGCACTTTCTGTGCTGCCTTCGACTTCTGGGTGTTGGTCCAAAGCACCTGGCTTGCCAGATGTTCCCCATCTCTGATGTAAGCCAATGCTAGGCATCAGATTTTTGGATTTATTTTTTTCCACCACGGCTACCAAAATTCAGCATGAATTATCTAGCTAGCATTCTGGTCGCTTTAGTCTTCTCAGAGGAGTTTCACAATGTATTCATGTTATTTACCAAGGCTCAGTCTGCAGCAATGGCCAAGAAGGACATGGAGGGTGCTTTCTAACTTCCATGGGAACTGCAAATCATTAGGGGATTGTAGTTTCATTAGGCTTTGTGAAAGGTGCCTCTCAAAATTATGTGGAAAAGATCTGAAAATCCCATGCCTAAACAATGCTAATACCACTTACATTTTGCCGTTCTGTGCCTGTCTATAGCTGTTGGAACTTTCAGGATAGTTCAGAGCAGTAGCAAACATTTAGCCTTATGCCTTTTGTTCATGTAAATCCAATCCCCTGCCCCAAAAGTGGTTGTTAACCTCAGGAGCGGAAATAGTTTTCTTAATTTATATAATTTATATAACCAACTTCTATAAATAGGATAGAGATGGGCACGACTCAAAAAATTTTTTTTTTTTCGGTTTTTCGTTTTTCGTTTAGGGGGTCCGTTTCGGTTCGTTTCCATTCTTTGGGTTTTTTTTGCACATTTTTCGTTTTCATTTTCGTACGAAATGAAACGAAAAAAAAAACGAAAATTTTTTTTTTTAATTTCGTTAGCATTCTTTTCAATGCAATGTGTCTGCCGTAACAAAAATGAAAAACACGGCAAAATTTTTCGTTTCGTTTCTGTTATCGTTTTGCTTCTGAAAATTTTTTTCGTTTTCATTTTCGTTGTGAAACGAAATGAAAAAACGAAAACGAAAATGAAAATTTCGATGAGTCGTGCCCATCTCTAAAATAGGATGCTGTTATTTTTCCCTTCCTTATGATAATTTTCTATTAGTTATTTTTCCCCATTTGTTCTTATTTTGAATTGTCAAATCATTTTGATTTATTGTATTTGTGCTTATATGCTTATTTGTTTTTTATTATGATGATTTGATTAATTGGTCTGATTGATTAGTTTTTATTTACTATTTTAAGTTGTTTAATCTGTTTTTGTATTCTGTATATGTTTGTAAACTGCCCAGAGTAGCTTTTTGCTAGATGGTTGCAGTATATAAATCAAATAAATAAATAAATAAATTTAGGCAGAGCAAAGACCCACTGCAGGAGTTGCCAGTATGGACAGGATAGCAATGCAAGGGGAAAAGCTAGATCCCTTCCCTTGGCACTGTTAATCACACATTATCCTCTTTGCCCACCGCTCCAACCACACCTTGTAAAACATATTGTGTCTTAGAACATCAACAGTTCATCTGCTATGTTAATTTTGGTTTGTGATCATATAACAGACGTAAATAAGTTCTGTTATATACAGCCAGGAGCTTAAGCAAACTTCATGTACTCGGTTATATATTTTGTATCGGCATACAGCATAATATGAAGCTAAAGCTTTGCATGACATAATTCCATAGCAGACCAGCTGGAATAAGTTTCATTGTCCTTAATAAACTATATCATTAGTTCCATACATGTCAAACACATGCCATTCACAATTATATTGAATCATTATCACAACAGATGTAAAATAGATATAATAAATTTAAAATACAGTAATACCTTAGTTTACGAGCATAATTTGTTCTGGAAACATGCTTGTAAACCAAAACACTCATATATCAAAGCAAATTTCCTCATAAGAAATAATGGAAACTCAGATTATTCATTCCGGGGACCCATAGACCACATATGGTACACACAAAATGCCAAAACTCCCAAAAGAAGTTGGTTAGAAGTCAACGTCCACATCAAGGTTTATGTACCTGGCTGCAGAATCTGCTCTGCTTTGAACTAACAACTGTATTTTATTCAGTATTTTTAATGTGACAATAGTAAAGTGCAATTTGTAGCACTATACACATGTGGCTAGCTGGCCCATGACTAGAAATGGTTTGAAATAATAAGAAAAAATGTTGAAAACAAATTAAATAAAAATATAAATGTAAAGAAAAATAAAACCCTAACCTGCACTCCTCTTTGAAAACATTCTTGACTGGTGGAAGGGAAACCTGTATTTTTCTCCCCTCCCTCTGCTTTGGAGGCTGCCTGAGATGGAAAATTCCATACAATCACCCACAATCCAGCAGGGGGAGGGAGGGAGGGAGAGAGAGCCACCATTGGCTCACTGTAATAATGTGACGTGCTCCAGTGCTTGTATATCAAGACATTGTTTGTTGATCAAGACAAAATTTATAAGAAGTGTTTGCTTGTTTTGAAAAATGCTCTTAAACGAAGTTAGTCTTAAACCACGGTATAAATGTACTACCACCAATAATGATAATAGTAATATTAAACCTGCAGAGCAGAAGGAATCCTATGAATCATCAAGCCCATCACCATATCAAGGAAGTTCTGGACCTGATGATCCATGAGTTCCATACCACAGAGATGACCATGCCATACCATGAGACAAGCAGATGGGTGGTGGAATAAAAAAATACATCAGTAGCAACCTTGACACAGAAGAAGGAGTAGAAAAGATCTCAAATTTGATGAATGGACCACTCAAAAAGAGCAGGATTGGCAGGGACTAGAATGGTGCACAACAGAAATTTCTGGAAGCCAAAAGGCAGGGCAAATATTCAAATATTCCTGATGAATGCCAGCTCAGTAAAAGGAAATATCATCCATCCAGGACCTGTTCCTAGATCAGTACACTGATCTGGCCTGCACAGAGGACACCTAGTAAGATGAAGCTGGGGGATTTAATCTCTCCTAGGTTTGCCCACTTGCATCTTCTGTGCAGCAGCAAGTCAGACCAGCAGAGTGAGGAGATGAAGTTGCTGTAGTCCATTCTGACTCCATCTTCCTCACCAGGTGCCTTCTTCCACACCTTCTGAGATTTGATGTTCTATACCTGAAGGTGGGAGACCAGTATACAACTGGTATATTCTGTTGGGTTGCCATCCACTCCACTTCTCAAGACTCTCCCTTTCTGAGCTAATGAGCTGGTCTCAGCGAGGGTGCTGGAGTACCCTCAAGTTGTCATGCTGAGGCCAAATTATCAGGAGCAGTTCAGGATTTCATGTTCTTCATGATGGCTTTAGGGCTATCCCAAGTAGTATCTGGTTCTACTCATTAGCAGGGCATACTCTGGACCAGGTTTTCTGTGCTGAGAAAGGTAATGAGGATCGTGGCATCCAGGGGCTCTCTGTAGCTCCATTATCATGGACAGATCACTATCTGATAGGGTTTAGGCTCACAGAAACTCATAGTTCCAAGGGTTGGATGCCTGTTGAGATAGTATGCCCCAGGAGACTGCAATCAAGCAGTTTCCTAATGGTTTTAAAAAGTTTCCTTTCACCTTGACAGATGGTTCCATTAAAGCCTTGGTTGACTTCCAGAATGGAGAAATGGCTAGGGCCATTGGCATACTCACTCCTATGAATGTCCTCCCACAAACTACACCTAGAGTAGCTGGTGGTGATGGAACAAACGAGACAACGATTAGAGTGAAGATGGAAGAAAACTCAGAGAGAAGCTGACAAAACATGGGCTAGAGTTCAACTGAATGCCTCTTCCATGGCAGTGCTAGAAATGAAGAAAGCCTTCTTCTCTACCACCACTGCATCTGAAAGGAACCATCTAGTGCAGCTGTTTTGAATGGTAAAGGGCCTATTATGGCTTGGTCCACATGAAGAGAATGTGGACCACTCAACAGTTTGCTACAAAGAATTTGTGCAATATTTTGCAGACAAAATTGCTTGGCAAGTTGACATAGTATACCTTGTGGATGTAAATCTGGTACCTGGTTGACATGTCTTAATCTTCTCATTTCCTGGAAATGTCTGATTTTGGCTACAGTGATACATACAGTTGCTGTTTTGATCACTATAACATTATCTGCATGGGGCTGTCTTTGCAGATGGTTCAGAAACTTCAGCTGGTTCAAAATGCTGCAGTTTGACTGTTGACAGGAGTGCATTACATGTAGTATGTAGCTCCCCTGTTACAACAGCATCACTGGCTGCAAGTCTGTTTCCCGGCCTCATACAGATTCTTTACTATGACCTATAAAGCCCTAAGCAGCATAGGCCCAAGATATGTAAAGGACCATATCTCCCCCTACAATCTGACATTGCCTGTCTTTGAGATCTTCAAGGGTTGGCTTTCTCTTGATCCCACCCTTGCAGATGCATTTTATGTGGCTGTATTTTCAGCAGCTGCTCCCAGTGTATGGCCTTCCTGCCACACTAGGTTAGGTTGGCCTCCTCTTTACAGTCTTTCCTTTGACTCCTCAGTGTGCTTACAAGACCACATGTTTAGTATGGAAATGCAGGGTATTTGTATTAGCATATACTATGAGATTCTGTACTGTGTATATATTGTTTATTTAACTTGTTTAGCTAATTATGGTTTAATGCTGTTAGTTTAATTAGATTTTAATGTTAAAAAATCTAACTTACTGCAACCTTAAATTATGCATTTTCTTTTAATTGCTGCATGCCACCACGTGTCCCTTGACTGCAAGAAAGGCAGAGTATAAATGATAGAAAACAAGAAATGTAGCAAGAGAGGAGAAGGAAGGAAGGAGCGTATCTTTAAAAGAGGGATTTTGATAATTTCAAAACTGATGCAGTAGCTTTGCATGATTAAACATCTAATGGAACTCAGGTCCAAGGTACAAAAATGATCTCCAAAGATACACCCCAAATTGGCATTTGTGTACTTTCACCATAAAAAAAGAGGGGAGCAGATCAAAGAAGATGAAAGCAAACATGTTTTATTTAATGGAGCCAACGTCTTTTGGCCTTCTGTAAACTCTGGGGATTCCTCATGGGATTTTTACAACTCTGAGGAGATGCTTACTGGAATCAGAAGGACAAAAGTGTGATAAATTTGTAAGAGAGAGCCTTGGATTCCACATTGTATTTTTGGCAGCATAACACCAAATGTGCAATTCTCAGTGGCACACTGTATTAAGAAGCAGGATACAGCCATACCTCGGTTTGCAAAATTAATGCATTCTCTGGGACATTTTGTATTGCAAACAATCCATAAACTGGAAACCACAATGCATCCTGAGTACTCTTTTTGCACTGCATTATGAAAAAAATTCATAAATGAAGGTATTGTAGAAAAAATCATAAACCAAGGCATTATTTTCAATGGATTTCTTTTCTTGAACTCAAAATTATCTTAACAGATGCGTTCATAAACTGAGGTACGCCTATAGATATTTTGTACTGCACACCAAGTCATGAGGGTCTGCATATTAGGATCCTGGCCTTAGTTTACAAAGGAATAAAACACATTGTCTTATTGAAACAAAGAAAGCTGCCATGAAAGTTAGGCCATGAAGCCTTTCAGCTGGGCTTTCTCTAGATGAGTCACATATAGATCCAAAAATTTGGACTTGTGTGTCCAAAGGGATGAGCCACACGTTTTAAAAGCAAGTTGCTACAAAAATTTGTAAGAAGAACTCACAAGTAATCCAATCAAGCTGTGAAAACTACATGAGAGATGAAAGAAATTTTAATTATCAAGAATCCTCCCCACCCACTTATAGTCAATAATGTACAAAATGGATTGAGCTGCAATGACACAAGTAGGTCTCAACCACCTAGTTACCTCCAGTGTCAGGCTAGCAGCTGGCCGTTGCAAGCGAAGAGAAATTTCTTCCCTCCTCATATCATAAAGACAGCAATTTGCACTGTACGTCAATTGTTTTAACCTATATTGTGTTTTGTAGTTTTTACAGTCATATTGTTTTATTGTTTTATAGTTTTAACATATTATTGTATGCCACCCAGAGACCACCTGATGTTGGGGTGGCTAAAAAAAAACCTTGTCAATAAATAAATAAATAAATAAATAAATAAATAAATAAATAAAATTCCAAAGTGAAGAGTTCTTATTGAGAAAAAAAATCTCTAAAATTTTTTTTACAAAATAAAGCCTGAAAATCTCACAAAATACATTTCTGGAGAACTTGTTAGTTTGCTATCAATGTGAGCAGATATGCACTAAAAGAAATTATATGTGTTTTAAACCATAGTTGTCAACATCAGTGCTCTTCAACCTGTTTGATGTGTCAGACCAGGATTTCTTCTGCAGTGTGCCAAGAAGGAACATAGGTTTGCCACTTTAAGGGGCACTAAAAAAACTGAATGGAAAAATTGCTTGAAATTTTGGAAGGCTGATGATGCCACTGGCAGGGCGATTTCTAGTAATTAACAAGTCCTTCTCTTCCAAGGCTTTTCTGACTTGTATGGAAGCCATGGGAAATGAAGGACAGAAGGGGGAAGTCCTGTTGGTAACATCATCATGACTATTAGATGATGTTACCAATAGTACAGGTTAATAAAAAAAATTACCCTTCTGTCCCACAGCTCCCGCAGATTGAAAGGGATTACTCACAAGTTGGAAAAAGCACAGGCGAGAAGAAGGAAGTCTTTAATTGCCAACAATCGACCCCACCACGGATACGGTGCATTTTATGCCCATCCCTAATGCCTATACATATAAGAGAGCCTAATAGTCTAATATTAAGTATACATGCAACTGATTTTAATTGAAAATCTAATTCTAGTATCTAAGATTTGCAACTTGAATGTCAAACTTCAGTTTTTTAAGGTAGATAACAAAACTAATTGGGCAACCAGAAATTGAATATCAGTCCTAAAATTTGAATTCTAAAGAAGATGAAAATAAAGAAATTTGAATTAAAAAAAATTATAAAAATATATATTAAAAATTGAATAATAAAGAAGATAAAATAATTCTGAAAATGTTTGGACGCAACCTCAATAAATTTGCTGAATACTGTTACTTAAATACAACAAGAAATATAGCACATAGAACTTACAGTGCTTACATTTCTCAATAGTTGATAAGTGGCAGACTGTGGAAGGTAAGTGGATTATCAAACCCCCAAAAAAAAACAAGTTAAACAACAATAGGGAGATTAAGAAGATTAAACAGCAAGATGATGAAGTTAGTTGCTACCTAATCAATTGTGAGTAATTACATTGCTGCAAAATGTTAATGAAAATTACTTGTAATACCTGGAAAGCAACCTGTTGGGCAATTTTCAAAGAAGCTATGTATAATAAAGTATTTTTACATTTGTGTAATTTGTGTAATTACTATTTTAGATGAAAAAGGTGAAGCCCTGTACAAATATTAAGATTATTATCAAGCTACTAGTATTTTAGATACATATATTTTTTCACAATTATTCTAATAATGTTAGAGGAAACTATGATTTCTTTGAGTTTCAAAAATATGGTTCTTGATTCAACCATCATCATATTTAATCATGTCAGGGATGAAACACATCATTGACTATGTTTTTTGGCTCACAGTAGATCATAGTGAAGTCGATAGAAAGCTTAAGAAAGAAGCCAAACTGCTATGAATATGAGGCTATGAATATGAGAGGCACAGATCCCTGCACATTAAGGAGCTACCGTGTGATGTGAAAAGAGGGGAATAAATCAGTAATTGATTTAACTGAGGTTTAGACTGTCTTCACAAAAATAAATATCTAGATCATATGATGCAAACAAAGCTCAGACCTGCTACATCAGAGGAGTGCCACCAAGGGATGCATAAATATAGCTTCTGTTAGCATCATGACAAGAGAGCAATCAAAATCATGACATTTCTATGGGTTCTCTCTTTCAATAATTAAGAATGTTCTGTTCCTTTTTCATGCCATTTTGTTAGTTTAGGAGAGAAGAAGGAGACTATTCGTCTCTCTCAGCTATTTTCTTTGCCAGACTCCTAATTTTTCAGGGAAAAAGAGATGAACTATACTGTAGCTGTGTACTCCCACAGGAATGGCAATTCACCTTTTAAAACTGGTAACAAGGGCCTCTCCAATATAAGACTTTAAAAAACATTTGACGTTGACTTCCCTTTCTAATGCCATTTCCAATTGCATTTTTGGTGGTTGTTTTTATGGTCTTTGTGACCCTTGGAGAGACAGGTTGGGTAAGAAGAAATCACCCCCTGTAGCAACCACTGTTGTCCAAGGATGTGTAGATGTGTAGATGTTGGTATGTGGAAAGATCCAAAACCTTGACCTGCCTTTCTACCATTTAAGAGGATTTTAGAATCTGTTGCCCCAAAAATATAATTTTGCCATACCTTGAACATAAGTTTGAAGAAAAGCTACTGGTTGTTGTTGTTGTTGTTGTTGTTGTTGTTGTTGTTGTTGTTGTTGTTGTTGTTGTTGTTGTTGCTGCTGCTGCTGCTGCTGCTGCTGCTGTTGTTGTTGTTGTTGTTGTTGTTGTTGTTGTTGAGTCGTTCAGTCATGTCCGACTCTTCGTGACCCCATGGACCAGAGCTTGCCAGGCCTTCCTATCCTCCACTGTCTCCCGGAGTTTGGTCAAATCCATATTGGTTGCATCGATGACACCATCCAACCATCTCATTCTCTGCCGTCCTCTTTTCCTTTTGCCTTCAATCTTTCCCAACATCAGGGACTTTTCCAAGGACTCCTCTCTCCTCATGAGGTGGCCGAAGTACTGGAGCCTCAGCTTCAAAATCTGTTCTTCCAGTGGACATTCGGGGCTGGGATTACTGAAAAACCATGTGACTGGAATAACCCCACCACTGGAACCTCTTTCCCAGTCCAATTAGCACCACTGCCAACCATTCTGACATGAGTGACAACAGCTGAACACTTATCTCCCACATCATTTCAAGGCTTTGCCCATGTGCAAGGAAACACAAGCTAGAGGAGTGTGTAAGGGATGCTTCAGGAATTCAATCTTGGCAAATTTCAGTAAGTATGGATGAGGCCTGCATTTATCTACATATGTGCAACTCACATTATTCACTACCATTTCTGATGTTGGTTTTGGGCCCCTAAAAGGAGTGAAATAAACATATGAATACTTATTCTGAAAAAAAGACATATAGAAATGCATGTTTTGAGAGAAAATACATCAAAAACTAGAAGCAGTATTTAAATATGAAGGCAGTAAGTGGCATATCCCTTGAAAAAAAGCCAAGTGAAACCACAGATTCAGGCCAGTAGCCCTTTGCCTGAATATGGACTACTGTCCTGGAAAAAAATGCACAACTGATTGATTTACAATGTTATTAAATTTCTATGCTGCTTTTCTCCAAATTACAAGACTCACAGCAGATCTCAAATTATTAAAACATGATAAATAATTGCACTAAAACATTAAACATACATTAGTATTAAAATAATTATTTAAGATTGTGAAAAATACCTTAAAAACATATTTCAACCTGGACAAAAATAATCATTTGCAATAGCCAACATTAAGACTTGGCACTACCCAACAGATAGATAGATAGATAGATAGATAGATAGATAGATAGATAGATAGATAGATAGATAGATAGATAGCAATATGTGTACTTGTGAAAGGAGTGGGATTGAAAGAAGACCCTTGTAGAACTGAAGAGCTGAGATGCCTCTTACAGGGAGCTGTATTCAAGTTCAGATAACTTGGGCTCAGATCGTATAAAGTGTTCTGCTTATATGTATAAGTTATAGACACAAGTTTGAACTGTCCCCAGAAATGGCCTGCAGCCCGTGAGGCTGTTATAACAGCAGAGGGAGATGTTCCCTGTTACTGGCCATGATCAACAGCCTGGCTGCACCATGTTGAAGCAGCTGGAGCTTTTAAACGTTTTCAAAGGCGGCCCCATATACTGTAGAGCATGCTACAGTAATCCACACAGGATGGAATTAAGGTTTGCCCCACTGTATCAATGCTGGAATAAGATGCAAAACAAGATAGAGCAGTGAAGCAGTCCAGAAACAGACTGATTCATCCACAATAAAGGCCTGCAAAATGGCACAAATTCAGTTTCTACCATTCTAACGGAGACATGCTGCCTCATTTAAACAGGGGACTGACAGTATAGCACAGTCTTGTACATGTATCTATTGACAAGCAGAGCATCTCTGGGTTCACTAAAACCTACTCCCAAGCTGTGTGATCCGTTTCTCATAATAAAGATCTCTCTCCTGATCCCAGGGTAGCTTATTATTGCAGCCTTGGCTTACCATTTTGATTTGAACAAAACCGCATATTATTAATTATATTCCTCTTAGATTAATCCTAACAAATCTGACAGTCGGTATAACTCTGCATGAACTGAGCAAATCACACTGCTCAACTGAGCAAATCACACTGATTTGCCGACAGGGATGAAATCAATTGCTTTACAATCTGTTTCTGAAGCACAAACAGCTGCAGTATTGTGTCGCCATGATTAAGTAACACAGGAGATCAAGAGATATGCTAGATTTTAGAAGGATTCAAACAGATCACCTCACTGAAAGGCTTGCATAGATGACCACAAAGAGGCCCCACATATGGTAGAAACTCTTTTATGAGAATATGCATGTGAAGATTCTCTGTCATCCAGGTGAGTTTATCTGGAAGTTGAGTCATGGCTACTGGACTTCTATTTTGAGAGATAGAAATGTTTCGCTGCTCATCCAAACAGCTTTTTTGAGAAGCAAAAACCACACAGGCCTGGCATAAGTATTTAGACTTAGCATAAGTAGTATGCTAACATAATGATTACTAGAGGTGGAAATAAGATAATTATCTGGGTTACTGGTCCTGCTGGCTATGACAGCCTGGAAATTCTGTTCCAAAAAAGGAACTTTTCACTTCTCCAAGGGAAAGAGTGATATCTCATCTTGCTCTGCATGCTATCGCTTCAGAACTAGCTTTTAAAGATAGTTACTATCACATTATCTGGCTGCCTTGGGGACTCTGCTTTGCACAGACCCCAGAAGCTTGTCCTCACTTCTTTTTCCCTTTTGCAACATGTGAGAGACTCACAACTGCTTTACCTTGGATTTTTCTCGACCTGCTCTATTTGTTCTTTCTTAACAGGCTGAATACAGTTTATTTAAATGCATTAGGAGGGTAGAAGTGTTTGTGATTCCAGAGGGTGAGATGAGCCTGATTATTTTTCTTAGTCAAGCAGTGTATAATAGGCTTCCTTGCTTTGACAGTGAACTAAGGATGCTTATTACCAAACCACTGCACTTTGAACTGTAACAGCACTACAGAGGACTGTGGCCTTGAAGAAGGCCCACATGCAAAAATGGCAGGTATTCTCCTCTAGTATATTCTTGGAGCAATGTTTCAAAGTCCAAAGGATCCATCCAGAAGTAAATGATTAACCATTTACTTTCCCACTTAATCTAATCCCAGCAGGAGCAGTGTGCACTGCAAGATGCACAACAGTATCTGCTCCATAGATAGGATAGGTTCCTTTCTTGAACTACAGTTCCCAATGCCAGCATTACCATTTGCCATGTTGAGTGGGAGATTGTGGCAACCTGCACTTTGGATATTTTTTTATTTTTTTATTTCTTGAGTTAATTTTCAACTACCTTTCTCCTTGGAAATGGACCCAAAGGTAGGTTACAGTAAGGAGAGACAATATACATTCCATTACACTTAAGACATATTCAGTTTGAGAAATAGGGAATTGAGGGGTATCTTACAGCATTATAAAGCAACATTAAAACTAACGATTGATAACATAGTATCAGTGCAATCACACAAGGAGAGAGATAAACACAAAGTCTGTGTAGCCATGTATGATAGATTCATATAAACACACAGTAGGTAGTCCATCATTCAGGGAAAGCTTGCCTGAAGAGAAAGGCCTCTGCCTGTTTCCAGAAAGACAGCAGAGATGGGGCAGTCCTGACCTCCAGTGGGAGGGAGTTCCAGAGTCTGGGTGCAGCAGCTGAGAAGGCCCTTTCATGTGTTCCCACAATACGTACCTGTTAGGTGGCAGGATGGAGAGAAAGGCCTCTCCTGAAGACTTTAGAACCTGAACTGGTTCATACTATAAGATTTGATGTTTGATCAAATCTTTGATCTGCCTCAATGTGTTGAAATACTCTTTTTCATTCAGGAGGTGAAAATATCTCTCTCTCCAAATGGTTTTGTAGCCAAGAGAGACACTAGTGAACCTCCTCTGGCTGTTGGGAGCAACAATTCTAAGATGGACATGAGACTCAAGACTTCTTCTCTAGCTCATATTTTAATCCAAGTTATCAATGAAACTGGAAGTTTGCAAAGTTTGCTCTCCTGAAGATAATATATTTTGATAGGAATCTAGTAACCGCTGATGGCATAGATTCAAGTTTTTTAAAAATGACAAAATTTGCTGGATACAATTGGACAGAATATTGTTTTGTACATTACTGGACCCAAGAGGAAAGAATTAACAATACCAGAACAGCATCACTCATAAACCATAGAATAATCTATGAAAATCTGACCCTTCCAAAATAATACCAAATCATTTTTGGAAGGGATGTACTGAATAACCAACAGCATTTTTGTTGAGGGCACACATTTTGCAGAAATAATTAGGAAGGGCTTTGTACCTTCTTAATCATATCTGCTCCCTCATCTCCAGGGGTGGCTATTGCATAGGTCCTGGTATACGATTTTTCTGCTATAGAGGAGAACTATTCATGAAAAATTCACATCTGTATGCAAAATCTACTAAGCAGAAGTCAGCAAGCCTCTGCTTGGAGGCAAGGAGCTTGTCTTCCAGAGTAATAATTTGAAAATGCATTTGGCCATGTCAAAATAACATGTTCATTTAGAATTTGTTCCTGTGGCACATGGAAGGGGCCTTTGTCAAAATGCACAGCTTGGATTGCTCCAAATATGTTCAAAGTGAAATTGCACCCAATTTTAAATCAGATTAATTCATAAATAAATAAATATACTGGCCATTTATATCATTTTCAGAGTAAGTGTGCATGTATACTTATAAGAAAGCCCTATTACTTTTGGATCAGAATGTACAGGATTACAGGCTTGGACTCTTTCATTCCTCCAAAATCCATTTTTACCTCCTGTTTTTTGGTGTACATCACAGGCTGTTTTCCATTACTCTGGATGAAGGCACAACTCATTTCTAGCTACAAATGCATTCTTTGTGTTAACCGTTACCACTGGGCCAGCTGAAGCCTTTATCTAATAAATGCAAGGTAATAGCTGAAATGGAAATGGCCCATTTTCACATCTGATCGAAGGACCCAGGAAGCATCTCTAGAGAGGTGCTTAAAAATGGATCCAAATGGCAGCTCCCTCTAGAAATCTCTTCACTTTCCCATTACTAAACCAATTTGACATTTAATTTAAAAAATTATTGGACTCATCTTACAGCATCACACATTACTTGTCCCTATTTGGCATAATACAAAGGCTTCAGTTACCGAAATGAAAAACTGTGGTGATTCTCTTCTATCACAGGGCACTAATTAAAAATAGTGAAAATTGCAGAATCTTGTCATGTTCTTTAAAACTAGCACAATATGAAGCACATTCACTAGGAGTCAAGAGCCTGACTGACTTCTATGGGACTAATTGCTGAATAAATATCCTCACAAACACACTGCAAAGCCATCTATGTCAAAAGCTTTGACTGTTTCATGTGACAAACTTTTGTATTTGCACTTAGCAAAGCAAGCTTCCAGCCATAGAGCTGATATCACAATAAATGGTTCCTCTTCTAGGTATCAGTTACTTTGAACATTGAGCTAAATCCACTTCTTAGTCCTATTAGAGAAGAATAATTAAATTGATGAGACTTTAGTAAATCAGCAGATATGTGGGTCCCTTACAGGAGGTCTACTTCATTTGGAACTAACACACTACAACTGGATTTAGCCTATTTACTTCTAAAGCTACCATACCTGCAGCTTGTGTGCATGTATACAAATGCAAACGTTTTTGTAATTA
Source organism: Phrynocephalus guinanensis (assembly GCA_037367245.1). Taxonomy (NCBI): domain Eukaryota; kingdom Metazoa; phylum Chordata; class Lepidosauria; order Squamata; family Agamidae; genus Phrynocephalus; species Phrynocephalus guinanensis. Next base: position 54,329,640 of record CM074735.1, on the reverse strand, counting down.
TAATTAATTATGTTTGCCTCAAGTCACTGGTAACTTATGGTGACAAACACACTCTCATTGGAATCTTAGCTGGCTTTCAATTGTTTTAATTCAATTCTTATTTTCAATATAATTCATTTGTCTGAGGTTTTCAGGGAATAATGTATTATGTTGTTCATTTTACCTCACTTGATTTATCTTGCAAGGTGCCTTACAAGAAAAAGGAAGGTGAAAGCCAAATGAAATCAAAGAAAACTCAATGCTATCAGTCTTGTGTGTGTTTACCAAGCAGACTGTTGCTATAGGACAGTGATGGCAAACCTTTTAGAGACCGAGTGCCCAAACTGCGATTCAAAATCCACTATTTTTCACAAAGTGCCAATACAGCAATTTAACCTGAATACAGGTGGCTGTGAAGGGGTGATGTCAGGTGCCCACAGAAAGGGCTCCGAATACCACCTTGGGCACCCATGCCATAGGTTCGCCAACACTACTATAGGATGAATCTTATATTAGGTCACATGAGGTAACCCACAAGGAAATCTTGTGGGACATCTAAGCATACATGTGTAGGATTGTGCTGACAATAAAAATGTACAATATTGACCATCTGGTGTAGGCAAACTACTATCTTGGCTCTCCACTAACCTGCTGCATCAGAAACCACCTCCGCTCTGGTAGAACAGTATAATCACAAAATAGATAGAAGAGCTTTCATTGATCTAATGGGGATGTGGAATGTGTGGCATGCAATAAAGACTGAGTTAGATTGCAAAATCTGACTGCAGTCCAGCTACATGGGAATGACCTTGATTGCCCCATCCCTGGGCTGACTGATTTTTATTTGGAACAAAGGAATATATTGAATATGAAGAAATGTGAATTTCACAATATCACATTCTTGGAGAGAAACTGGCAAGGAGTCATATTTCCCCCTACTTGCAGCCTGATTCATTGCTTGAAATATTTTTTTCTACCAAGAAGTCTCTCAGGTTTCACCTGCCCCAGATGTTTTGTGCCCTTTTGGGCCGTGTGTGTGTGTGTGTGTGTGTGTGTGTGTGTGTGTGTGTGTGTGTGTGTGTGTGTGAGAGAGAGAGAGAGAGAGAGAGAGAGAGAGAGAGAGAGAGAGAGAGAGAGAGAGAGAGAGAGAGAGAGAGAGTAGAAACTGCAGACTGTACCGGATCATTATAATTCCTATATTGGCTATATTTGCTATACATAATTTTCTTGGATGGAGCTGAAGAAGCACCAAGTTGCATAGAATTGTTACATCTGGAAGTTAAGCCATGCCAACTGGACTTCTTTTTCTTGAGAGATTGAAACGTTTCACTGCTTCGTCAGTCTCTGATGAACTGTTTGGATGAGCAACAAAATGTTTCAGTCTCTCCCGAAAAAGAAGTTCAGTTGCCATGACTCAACTTCCAGATATAATTTGAACAGTTCTTTCACAGCTTGCCATACAGATGGGCTGGTTGGATTGCTACTAAGTCAAACAACTTAGGTGGATCAAAACAGCTTGTACAAAATTGACAGGAACATTTATCAAAGCAACATGGTGCTTTAAGATGTTCAAAGAAATCATATTGATGGTTTCCAGCTTTGTTCTTTTATGAGTTTGCAGAACCTGTGGCCTACATTACGTTGTTGGACGTCATTTCTCGGTACTGCACATCCATGGCCATTCTCCCTGGAGCGGACAGCTGTATATGTTTTTGGTATGAGTCACCAGGGTTTTTCTTATGTTCCTGTGTAGAGATGGGCAGGAAGCATAGCAAAGCACTTTTTGCCGAATCCTTGTCCTGCCTCCTTGTCAGAGTGGTCAGGGCCTGAGGAGGCAGGGAAGGGCAGCCTGAGTGCCTGTCTGGACTGATGCACTGCTGGAGGAAGAAGACCCTGGTGGTGCAGTTACAGGGCTAGCGGACTGTGGGGGAGGGGGGAGGTTACGCTTTCAATTTGGTACGAAGTGTTTTATTGAGCTTCATGCAAACTCTATCCCTGTGTCTTTAGAAGCTGAAACCTACCACAGAAGGTGCAGAGATGCAAACTGCAGGATCAAGAAAGCATTATTTACTAAACAAATTCCAAGATCCAGTGAAAACATTTTTCTGTCGCAACCTAAAGGCCAGAATCGTACTGGTGTTTGTGAAGGATTGTGTAACTTCCAGCAGCTCTTTGTGGCTAAATGATGAGAGGCAATTGAAAGCATAATCTGGCATGCAATCAAGACATGTCCCAGCACCTCTTTTAGTAGCCATCATAGATACACTAACGAGTATATGTCCATTTATTTTTCTTTGAGGTAGCAAAAAAAAAATTTTATATATAGAAATGCCTGAACCTGCAAAGTAAGTTCAGTTTTAAAATTCTAAGGGTTTCATAGTAAGCCACGAATGTCTTTACAATGTTAATGGGGGGGGGGGGGTCAGAAGCTGTACAGAAGGAACCAGGAACTTTCCTTTCTAATTTCTTTTTAGCTTTGCAACTTGGGATCAATCTCCAACTTCTTGGTGTTGTCACCAAGTGTGTGGGTCTGGTTGATGTCCATCAACCACAGAATTGTTCAGAAGGACAAACCCAAACTATAAGTAGATTAACTTTTAAATCAAATTCCTGCCTTGATAAGCAGGGTGCTGAAAGATTCCTTCTTTGCAATCAAGCCATAGCTTTGACAATGAAACGATTCAAGTTGGTGGGCCAGCTTGCTCTTCAATCCTGAAAATATCTGGCATGGCTACAGTGAAATATAGCTTAGTTATATCCTGCTTGGATTACTGTAACATTCTCTACATGGGGCTGCCTTTGAAGATGGGTTGGAAACTTGTGCTGGTATAAAATGCTGCAGCCAGGCAGCTGCCTGAAGCTGGTTACAGAGATTATATCATTCCCTTGCTGCAACAGCTTCACTAGCTGCCAGGCTTAATTTGCAAGCATTGAACAACAATCTATCTCAAGGGCTGTATGTCCCCATATAAGCTTCCTCTGCCAGTCTTTGAGATCTTCAAGAGTTGCCTTTCTCTTGATCCCACCACTGCAGCTGCATTCTAGGTGGACTAGAGAGGCTGTGTTTTTCAGTAGCTGTTCCCACTCCATGGCATTTTCTGTCTCACTGGGTTAGGTTGCCCCCCTCCTTCGTAGCCCTTCTGCCAACAGCAGGTGAAAAACTTCCTTTTAAAGCTGGCTTCTGATCTAAAAACCTCCAGGATTTATAGGAGAAGCACATTTTTTCTAATCAAGTATTTTACATTTGTTTTTAAATTATTTAGTTAGTTATTTTTATTTATGGTCAAAGAGCAAACTAGTTTTTAAATTTCTTTCAATATTTCAGTTTATTGTGCTTTGAAATATGTATTTTTAGCTGATATACACTGCCAAAGGCCGCATCAAGGAGAGAAAGGCAGGATATAAGCTAAATATATAAATAAATCAAGTCCCACACCTTTTTATTCTACACCTTTTTATCTGGGGTACAATTCACAACCCATTTCAACTAGACATTTCTCCTTTTAGATAAGTTTCCCTGAATTCAATGTGATACACCACAAATTTAATTATGTTTTTTTAATTAGTCTGTCTAATTGTTGATGACCTTGTGACGCCTTCGGGATGTTTACCACATGCCATCTTTTCGCTGCCACCAAAAATATAATAATTTGGGGAACTTGACATGCCCCAGGATTATTTCAGAAGTTCCCTCAGTTTACTGGTGACACAGCTTATTCTGGGAGGGTGAGCTTACTCCCGCCATGTCCCAGCTAAAAAGGGGAGTGTCTCCTCTGAACAACCCTCTGCCCGGGAGCCTCAGAACAGCTACTCTGCTCCAGGCCCCATAGAGTTCAATCAAGAGAAACTTTCTTGCTCACGGAAAAGTCAGTAGTAGAGATGGGCACGAAACAAGCGATTTTTTGTTTTCATTTTTTGTTTCATTACACAACGAAAACGATATGAAAAAATAAAAAAACGAAAACGAAACGACCAAATTTGGCGTGTTTTTCGTTTTCATTGCAGCAGATGCATTGAACTAAAAAGAATGCTAACGAAACAGCAATTTTTCATTTTCGTTTTCATTTTTTTGTTTCATTACCTAACGAAACGAAAACGAAATTTTTTGCAAAAAAGTCACGAAAACGAAAACGAACCGAAATGGACCCCTAAATGACCAAACGACAAATGAAACACCATTTTTTTGAGTCGTGCCCATCTCTAGTCAGTAGCGTGCAGCCTTGGCTAAGGCTCTGGTTAATTAGCAATGACTTCCCCCTCAGGCACACACAGATTCCAGTTAAAAAGATAAAGAAAAGAACTTTATTCAAAACAGGAATCTCGCTTTGTCAGCATCATTCTGGCAAGCGTTACAGATCCTTGGAGCATTAACAAACAAAGGCAAAGTTTCTAATACAAACTTGCAAAGTAGCTTTTTTTTTTTAAAAAAAAATCAATTTCAGGAAGATAGGATGAATATATGGCAACCCAGAAATGAAACAAATAATAACGCTAACTAATTCTGGCTAATATACTCACACCTGGACGGAAAAGATCTCTTGGCATTCCCCTGGCTGAAAAGCCAGCCTCGGCCCGTAAGTCACATCACTGCAAGCTGTTCCCCCAGGAGCTCTCTTTTTCCTTATAGACCTAAAATCTCTTAGGATCTGCCTTTCTTCTTCAGGAATGTAAATTAAGCTCAGGGCAGTGTATCAATTAGCAAACTTATGAGTAAAGACTTTCTACTTTGATAGTGAACAAAAGGGTGATGCATGCCTATTGATCCCAAGTGTTCCATCACCTGAATAGGATGTTGATTTGACAAGTGGATTTCTTAGCTGATAGAAGCAACCTATTTGCCATCTGATGTAACCCTTTGAAGCCCAGGGACTCGTTTGATATACAAGGAGGTATTATAAAAACCTGGATATCTCACCCACCTCACCCATGTGTTCCTGTCAAGATATGTAAAAGTTGATAAAATATATGTTATGTATATTTAACAGATAGTGGAAAGAGAATTGTAAAATGGAGGCAGTTAGATTCTGCAGACTCATGATGTTAATTCACATGTGTAAGAGATAAGTAATCACAGGCATGTTATGTGATGAAGCACAGGTGAAAGAATTTATAGCATCATGATTGTATCAGATTGCATCAGATTATAATTAGTGATGACTCACATCTGATGGGTACTGAACTGTATAAAAAGCACTAGCTTTCCATTTGTTAGGTGGGTCTGTTATGGTGAGAACAGAACCCCACACTCTGTTTGTCTGTTTGTATATATTGCTTGGATGTTATGCTGTGTATATATATTTTTGATGTATATATGAATATATGAGTTTTTACTCTACCCATTGTCATTGTCTCTTCATAACCTAACTCTGCAATACTTTATATCAATACTGACATTTTATCTGCACGCTACTGCTGCACTGCTCTGTGTCAAGCACATGTAAATATTATATGTGTTGCTTAATTGCTGATAGTTCCTTCCTCTAATATCCTTTGTGAAGGCAGGTTTTTGATGTGCACGAGAGACAGTGTAAACAAGAAACATTTTGGATGGTGGGAAACATCACATTTGCCAAACCATTTGACTTAGCACTGGCCTGTTAATTACAAAGGAAGTCATTGTCTCTTTCCCAACCAGACTTCAAAGAAATGATAGCGTGGGACAGCCAGGGATCAACAGATTATACAGACGATAGGACAGATCAAAAAATATTTTCTACAATTCATCACTGACCTATGCTTCTATGGCTGATTGTTTCGTCTGCTGCCATCTTTTATCCTATTATGAATTTAATTCAAGTTGGGGTTTTGTCTGCTCTTTAGTTTGATGTCTTAATTCTTATTTATTATTGAATTTTAGTTCATGTTGTGGATGTTTTATTGCAGGCTACCCAGAGTAATGGTCTGGCCACTAGATCGGCAGAGCAAAAGCCCAAATAAATAAATAAATAAATAAATAAATAAATAAATAAATAAATAAATAAATAAATAAATAAATAAATCTAATTTGGACTATAGCCAAGCTATGAGGTATCTGACTATGGGGTAGATCCAGGAACCACCTTCTGTCACTGACAGGTATTCACCCATTCTATTTTTGATTCCCATGCACTATGACTTATTCAGGGTCCCCTCTTGGTATGTGACTTGTGCATCAAGAATGAGGAACTGCTTATATTTGAGGTATGAGATCCTCCTGCTAAATTTATAGGTTGCCACTGCTTTTAATACCCTATTTAGCAATTTCAGAGGGACTGGAGTAGCTCCCTTGGGGAAGGGGGTGAAAAAGTGAACTCTAATTCTTTCATTTCTTTCTACATCAAGGCTTCCTAAATATTTCTGTGTTGCCAAGATTTAGAATAAGGTTTTGGAAGTGTTTATTGGTGGTTTACATATAGAAATACAGATGTCCTTTTTTTAAAGTATGGAAAATAGCAACATAAATTTGCAGTAACAGTTTTTCAAAGAACATAATAAACACTGCCTAATGTACATGGTAGAGTATTTTTGCTTTTCTTGACAAACTGATCTTGGGCAATAGCATTAGTAAAGATAAATGAAATTACCCTTGGCCCAAATGTACTTACCATGGAGATCCTGGTACTGGAGTAGATGCCACTGGTTTGTTGCCATTTGAACCATCATCTGGGAGTAGTTTTAAAGCATGATTCTTCACATGGAAATACAAAAAGTTTACACATCAAAAGATGTAACAATACAGGCTTCAATGAAAGTCATGCAGGCTGATAAGATTAACCCTGACCCTCTCTGTGTTAATTTACCTACCTTACAGTTTGTGTGTGAGAAAGCAATAAGCAAATAGAAAAACAAAAAACATGCCAACTTGAATGGAAAGGAAATTTACTTTCTTCTTCCTGTCTAAATAATAAAATCTTAAAGAGAAATCACAAAATGTACAGATCGGCATTAAGAATATTTGGTAGACTTTAAAGCAGTAAAGAAAAGAAATCTGCTATACATCGGGTTTTATGACTAACTTGTATCATGTATTGCATAACATAATATTTTGTCTCTTTTATTTTCCTTTTATTTCATTGTCATCACAGCTAGTGGCATGGGGGGGGTGAGAGTGTCCAATAAAATGCTACCAGTGGGTCTGCCACAGAGGTGAACCCCTGCTAGCTTCACCAGTGCTGTCATTGTTTATTCCTTGTCATTTCTTCTCTCCTAATCTCATAAGGAAAAGATGAGAACACAGAACATAAGAAAAAAAAGATAAGAAGAGTAGTATTTCGTCTCCTTACTTCTTTCAGTGCACACTCACAGGTGAACAACCAGCAGCAACCCTCACAAGTAGGATGACAAGAGAATGACTGAAATTGACGATGAGGTTGCTACACTAAGTGCGACTTTTGCCCAAAGCCCAATGATGCCACCCTTGCTCACATCAATCCTAGACAGTAAACTGACTTTGATAGATTTGAAGAATGACATATCCATGGCTGGAGGTAGTGCAAGCTCTCCTGGTGCCAAGGCAGAAGGCAAAGTCTTCTCTCCTCTACTGCATGTGGGCCAGACCACCAGCCCTGTTAATCCTCTTCATCAGGTGCACCAACAGCTATGCTGCCTGGGCACAGCAGGAGGCAAAGGAGATCATAGGGCTACTACCAACTATGATGGCCGGAGCCAAAAGAAGAAGGGCAGAGGCAGTGGCAACTGGGGAAGAGCACTCCCTCTCCAAGCCATCAGAAGATGGGGAGGAGGAGGAGTTGCTGCCTAGGAGAACTCTTTCTGCTGTACTTTGTGGTGCTTCAAAACCTGAAATGACTGATTAAAAGGCTGCAACTAAATACTGTATTTAAATTGGTATATGTTAAAATTCTCCTGCATTCCTATTGGACAGGAGATAAAAAGCCAGATGACTCTTCCTGGCCACCCAGGAGCATTCTAATGAGGCACAATACTTACACACTGAATATACTGTCCTGGGTGAGTAGTATTAAGTGGTCCCATGAGTTCTGTACCATGTAATTTATTTCTATGTTTTGTTTTAATATATGACTAAAGCTAACAAGACAGAGCCAAGGCTCAGTGAATTCCTGACAACCCCACTTAAAAAATACCACTGTGGTGTATGTTGGAAGCCAAAGAATCAATACATGTAGTAAGTTATTTGACTCAGACAGAGGCAATAGATGGATAGATGGTTTTTTATAAATAACTCCCTGCTGAAATACAAAATTGAATGTGCAAAGCTTTACTCCATGAAAGTCCAAATTGTTCTTCCCTTCCTTAGTTGTAAGGTGGTAGGACATGAGGCCTTTTCCATGATTGTTAGTCACATAATCCCAAGTACAGAATGTAGCATTAGCAACTTCTATAACAAATTCTAGTGTATGTTTTCCTGTACTATCCCAGAATGGATTTCTTGAAGCCATATGCATGCATCCTTTAGCATATCTGGAAGCTGAGTCATGGCAACTGGACTTTTCTTGTGAGACTGAAATGTTTTGCTACTAATCCAAGAAGCTTTGTCAGTCTGAGGAGAGTTAGTGGAGAGGCCTCCAATTTCTAATTATCTGTAATTTATACATGTGAAATCAAAGTGAACTATAAATTGGAGTCGTCACCACTAACTTTCCTCAGACTGCCAAAGGTGCTTGGATGAGTAGCAAAATGTTTCAAATTCACAAGAATGAAGTCCAGATGTCATGACCCAACTCCAGATAACCTCACCTGGATGACTGAGAATCTTCACAGGCATCCTTTTGCACACTATAGCTGTAGTCTCAGCAATAGCCCAATGAACTATACTGCTGGTAACATAAATACCAAATCTTATACTAAAAAGGGAGTTCTACGCAACAGGCTCTAAATTTTTTCATTTGCTACAAATCTGCATCTTTCTCAGATGTGAATAAAATAACGAGCAACAAACCTTCTCATCGCCACTCTCTGTTGGCTTATTTTTCATTTCAGTACGCAAAATCAGTGTTGGTGGGCAGGAGGTCCTCTTTGATTCTTTGCCTTTATCTGCAACTGGGGGGGGGGGAAAAAACCACAGGTAAAAAAATCTAGAAAGTGCCTCTATCCAACTGAGCTGTCAACGATTTTTCATTATTTTGATTTTTTTCCAGTTTACTTAAAAGTTAGAATCCTTGTCACAGAGAAACATCAAATGATGGTTTTCTACCTTCAAATGAAAATATGTGTGAAGGTGTTTTTAAGAAAAATAGAAAATGTGATCTCTGCAAATCTAATATTATTGATAAAATACTGGAAACAAAACCTGGTAAAGCAGAAAATATGCTCCCAAATACCATTGCCCTCCCAGGTTGAAATAAAAAGGAAAAGGGCAGGTAATTGGGTTAAACTTGGGCCACACTTTATTTAATTGTTTCTCGAGTCACCATTTAATTCCCAGAGGGGGCTGCCATTGTGCACAATGCAAGTTGGAACCAAGAAGTCTCCGTAGACCTCTCACCACTGGATTGCACATGTCAACGAGTCCCCAACCCTTCGGCAGTGCAGCCCTCCAGACACCGCCCCCATGGCCATTAAATTGATGTCCCCCTATTTTGGTGACAAATCTTCTCTAGCTAGCTGCCTCCAAGCCTAGGGAACAATTCCAGTGCATCCTCCTCCTGACTCTGTAATCTCCTGATCCACAGTGCCATGGTTGGATGGGCTGGAGCTTGTAATCAACCTGAGACTTACCAAATGCTTATGTTCTTCCACACTAGAGGCAGCACACTGGGAGGAACTCTGTTATAAAGGGTCTCTCCTCCACCCCCTCTATGAGTCTTGTGAGGAGTGCGTAATCACATATTGTGCTATTTCGTACAAGGAGTGCAAATGAGTTCGGCTGCCACAGAGCCTTAGTGGCAGAATGAGACATTTCTTCTCAAAATTGCTAAAGTAAAGCCATACAATCTAAGTAAAATAATTTTCTTACATAGGTTTTTTTTCCATACAGGGAAACTTCTCCAACATCCCATAGTCTTTAATTATTATATTTTTAATACCAACCAAACTAAAGGCCATCCAGCCGCAGCATTTGTTCTCCATTTTGTGCTCCAATGATGGCAGTATTTTTAGCACCATCCAGTTGATGCCAGTTATACATTGTGACCAAGTGTCACATATAGCCTTTTCCTTTGCATGTACCATTTCCTTTACATTTAAAAAATAATCCCTATAGCTGGGATTTTGTGTGTTTCACTATGTAACAGTGGCAGAGTTCAGGCAGCTAGTGGTTCTTCATTGGCAGCTTTTCCCTAATCAAACCCAAAAACTCATTAAAAAACTAAAACTTCTTCTATAGGGTTAACATTTTTATTTTAGAAGGCAGCCGATAGCTGAAGCAGATCACCAACAGACATCCATTGCCAACAGAAGCATTAAGTTCAGCAATAATCTGCTAAAACTAAGGGAGTTAAAAATTTCCAGAAGACAAGATTGCTTAAAAGAGGTTTTCCTTAAGAGTTTCCTCAAGGCTTTGGTGAGAATCCTGTTAGGTAGTTATAGTCGGCATAGATGCAATGATATAAACTGTAACATTACTGCTTGCCACTTCTATCCCTCATCAGATACTAATTGATATGACTGGAGCAAAACAAGAGATTCAAGTGATAACTTGTTAATTATCTATCTATCTATCTATCAACCAATCAGTTAATCAATCAATAATCTAACACATTTCACCTTCAAAATAAACAATAGATATATAAGAATATACATACTGAAAAAACCATGGATTATTCTACTTCTAGCCCATCCCATGTCGATTTTCTATGTTTTCATTTAATAAATCAATTTTGTGCTATTTCCAGAGTTTGCAAATACAGTATGACATTAAAATTCCTACTCTAGTTCTAGTTGTTACAGTCGTGACTGACTCTTCATGACTCCATGTCCATGGAGTTTTCTTGGCAGGACTACTGGAGTGGCTTGTCAGTCCCTATTCCAGGCACGTACAGCACCTGGTATTCCCTGGTGGTCACCCATCCAAGTACTAGCCAGGCCTGACCCTGCTTAGCTTCTGAGAACAGTCGAGATCAGATGTGTTCAGGGCATCTAGGCAGCTTCTACTCTAGTACTTACTCTAGTATATTACTTTTTTTGGGGGGGGGCAATACAGAAAAATCTCCCCAGATGTAACTTGTAAGCCAATAACAAATGAAAAAAAATACATTAACTATAGTTTTATGAACATTAGAAGCATTATTTGGGGCATGTATTCACCAAATAAATTCTGTGAAGATGTAGTTCCCCCACCAAAAATAACGAAGATTTCATCTCCCTTTTTCAAACACATGGCCAAATATGACTGTAATCCCAGTGTGATGACCATCCTTGACTGTAATAGACAGTCATGGCTAACAAAGCTCAGAGCATACCGTATTTCTCAGCATGTCTGGAAATTCGAAGCTAGAGTCACTAAAAGCTGCAAGACTTTGGAAAGAACCAATTGAGCATCAGGTATACTGTGAATGTAATGTGCCGTATGGATTTGCCATCATCTTAGGTTTTCTCTGAGTTCTCTTTCTGAGTTGCCCAACAGTCACATGCTTAATGTTGTTATTACATGCCATCAAATTGTCCCTGGCCCAAAGTGTGAGCAATCACTAAAACGTAGCTCTGTTCAATCATTGCAAACTGAGACCTGTGGTTCTTCTGGTGAACCCATAATTTCCTATTTGGTCTTCCTCTTCTCCTGCTGCCTTCAACCTTTCCCAGAATTATGGCGTTCTCCAGAGAATCGTGTCTTCTCATGACATGACCAAAGTAGAACAGCCCCAGTTTCATCATTATTTGAGTTGATAGGTAGTTCTGACTTGATTTGATCTAGGAACCACTTGTTCATCTTTCTGGCAGTAGAGTATCTGTAAAGCTACCCCCTACAACATGAAATTTCAAATGAATTTTGTTTCCTATCAGCTTTCTTCACTGTCTAGCTCTCATGCCCATACCTTGTGATTAGAAATATGACACTACGGATGATCTTGGACTTTGCCTCTAGTGACATATCCCTACACTTGATAATCTTTTCTAGTTCCTTCATTGCTGCCCTTCCAAGCCTGATTTCATGGATTCCATTTCAATTAGTGATTGAACCAAGGTGCACTGAAGCTCTAACCACTTCAAATTCATTATTGCCAAGTTGTATATTTCCTCATTAGGTGCAATCTTGGTCTTTTTGATGTTGACCTGCAGTCCTGTTTTGGCACTTCCTTCTTTCGCTTTCATTAAAAGTCATTTCAAGTCATTGTTGCTTTCTGCTTTCTTAATATATTGATGTTTAACAAAATAAGCATTATAATAAATGGATTTTGCTATTTCTTTGGAACTTTCTTATACTGATTTTTGTTTTGGTGTAGTCCTATTTTGTTGCCAGTACTTTCAATTTTAATTGTAAATAAAATCAAATTTTATGGGTGGGGCCATTTTGTATTTAAATTTTTTAGAAAGGTATAGATCTACATGTTCCTTTTATCCTTCTCTCCCTCTCCTTCCCTCTCCCTCTCTCTTTCTTTTCTCTCTCTCTCTCTGCATATGTATGTGCTTATAAGCAAAATTTTATAAACATACACAGTATACATATTTCTAAATGCATTTTACCATAAACCTCAGTTTCAGATGTTTGTTTCTATTCAGAAGCAAAAAGGAAACCAGAGTGCACTACTCAAATGATAATTTTGTTCTGATCTATATATTATTATTCCAGAAAAATAGAATCGTGTCATTTCACATCATGGCTTGACAAGTTCAAAGCCCTTGATCATTCCCACTATGAATGGCAAGTACTCAACATCTAAGAGGAAAGGGGGAAAGGACCAAAAGAAGTGTAGGGAAAAAATCACACCCAAACTTCTAATCTGGCAATAAATTCAACTGAAATTACATTTTGGAGGACTTGTCCTTCTTAGGGTGCCACCGCATTTGAATTGTATTTCAAAAGAAGTGGGTAGATTAAACTCTGTCTCTCCACTGGTGATGTGTTGGGTAATTCCCATGTTTAACAGAAATAGTAGCTGTGATCAAGGCTGCTAGTGTGATATAGCAGCTGCATACAATAACAAAGACATCTCATCTTTCCCACTCACAATGTTGACATGTCCGTTGTGTCCCTGAAAGATATATCAGAACTTGACTCTTAGACTAATTAACCCCACTTTAGCAAATTGAGAATAGTGCTGGACCAATACAATTGACAGAAAGCACACCAGTGGTCCCACTATTTATTTAATTTATTTGAAATATTTCTATCCAGCCTTTCTCTCCAAAAGAACCCAAGGAGGCTGTTCATAAACCCACGGTCATTTCCCTTAATACTAGAAAAAAATGGGCATAGATTGCCTTCTACACCAGCTATGAATAAATGAAACACTCAGCGAACAAAAGGGTTGAGCTACTGTACATACACATAAGCTAAAAAAATCTTGTAAAAGTTTTGATTGTTTTCACTTAATACCTTTATTAGCTATGGGCAAGCTGCACAATCCCAGAGCTGCCCTCAGGAGAAGGGAATTATATAACTCTTCTCAGTAGTCCCTGGAAATGGCCGCCATAAGTCAGAACTGGCTTGACAGCATGCAATTATTATTAAAATGCCACCAACATAGCAAGTATTTTCCTTCAGGCTTAGATAATACAGTACACTGAGTTCAGGAGAGCAGGGAATGAGCAAAATGTTTGACACTTTAGCCCTTATCCAAGGAAGCAGACTGATGACATTTTAGTGATCCAATAAAACCTTTTCTTCTCCCAGTGTTTTCAAACAAGACAAAAGGCAAGAGAATTGACTATATTAAACACCATCCACAACCCAAGTATTCCTAAGGCAGAAGAAATCTTATAAAAAAGCTGGCAAAGAAGCAGATAAATTATTACACAGCCATGCTTGTTTTGACAAAAGACACCTGCTTCTGAATACCTGTCCATTCTTTGTGCCAGGAATGCTCTAAGAACAAGGGGAACCGTGTTTTTTCAAAAGCAGTGACATCAGTTTTAATCTAGTTCTGTGAACCTGGAGGAAGAATGATCATCTCTTCCCTCCCCCTCCGCCCACAATTCCTGATAAGATCCTAAGAACTTAAGCCCTGCAGAATCCTATTAAGAGTCAATCAAGTTCACCTTCCATTCCGTGAGATTCTAAGTGGGACTTGCCATCTAGGGAAGGCAGAATCTTGAGGATTTACTGGTCCCCATGAGAGACCTTGCCTTCACCAAAGGCTGGAGGTAAATAGATTCCACCTCCTCTCTAATGCAGATTCTGCAAGCTGAGGGGGGAAAGGCTTTAATGGAAATATTTTATATTATGCGAAACTAGTGACTGTTTTCCCCTTTTGTGAAGCTACAGTAAGCAAACAAAAACACAGAAGAACTGAAAAAAGAGACAGAGAGCACCTATCTGACATTACACCTTCTACTAGCTCCTGTATCTAAGAAAACCACCACATTTTCCATATTGCATATTTTATAATAATATTTTTATGCACTGATTCTCTCCAGTACTGGCACAGATCCTCACACAATCTTGAAGAAAGAAAATTTTATTTGTGAGTTGTTTCATTTACTGCGCAAGGGCTAATTAGGTCAGGATTCCTATTCCTATTTCTAAAAGTGGTTAGTCAGAAGAAATGCTCAATAAGGCCACGGGCATGACCCAAAAGCAACAGTCTTAACAACATTTATTCAATCATCCACTACAAGTGTATAAGGCATACTGTACAAATTTGAAACCTGGCTATTTAGTATACCGAAGGTGTAATTCTGCCACATCTGCTAGGAAGTCAACAGGTTTTAAAAAGAGCTGTAAATAATAAAATAAACCAAATAATGGCTAAAAAGCAAACAATTCATGGCTCACTGTAAGTAGACTAAACATGTGTCAGAGTGCATAATTACATCTATGAAGTGTCAGTGAGGAGAGAGAGAGAATAAAGAAAGGGAAAGGGAAAAGGAAAGCTTATTTTGTTGCTTCCATTGCATCCACAGCTAGCCATGCAGAAGAGCTATTTATTTATTTATTTATTTATTTATTTATTTATTTATTTACTTATACATACATACATACATACATACATACATACATACATACATACATACATACATACATACATACCACCCAGTTAGTGTCAAGAGCTACTCAAGTAGGTTAGTGATCAAATCCATAACAGTGAAATAATTCAACAAAATGAAAAACCATATAATAAAGTAAATCAAATCCAAGACATCATAAAGCCAGCAAACAATCAACATCAAAATAAAAGGTTCGGTTGTGTGCTACAACTGCCCCAGACTCTAAAGTGGCAGTCTCAGGCATTAGAGGCTGAGGAGAGAAGTAGAAGGAAGTGGGGGATGGAGAAGGCTGGCTGTTAGAGATGGGCACGACCAGGAAAATTTACGTTTCGAGTTCTCGTGTGTCGGAGCCGGCCCGTTTCGGCTCGTTTCCAAAAATTTGTCGTTTCGTTTGTCGGTTTTTCATCTGTCGTTAGTACTGGTTTGGGGGGGCTCCTGGAGGCACCTCTCTGGGGTGGGTGCCTCCTCTGGCCCGCCATGAAGGGAAAGCGGGCTCCTGGAGGCACCTCGTGGGTGCCTCCTCTCCTCACACGCTACAAAATGGCATGCATAGCCAATTGGATATGCATACTATTAAGTTGCAGTTACAGCAGGCAGAGGCACCTCTCTTTCGGGTGCCTCTGTGACTCACTGCCTGCAGTGCACTTGGGCTGGGGAACGAAGTGAGAGAGGACCCCTACGGGCGCCCGCTGTGACTCAATAAGAAGGGAAGTGTACTTGCTGTAGTGCAATGCGAGTACACAGATCTGGCTTGGGGTTAGGGGATAGCGCAAGGGCTAGGATTAGGGTTACTGGTAAGGTTAGGGTGAGTTACTGGGGTGTACCTCTGGGTGCCTCTCTGACCCACTAAGAAGGACAGTGTACTGGTGTATGGGTTAGAGTTAGGGTTAGGGTTAGGGTTCGGGTTCGGGCTAGGGTTAGTGGCTTTTTATGCCCGACTGGCACATCCCAGAAGTCTCAGTCAAAACCTGGTCAAGTGGCCATGCAATTGGTGGAATGGCTCCAAAAATTTGCATGGTCCACTCCCATGGCCAGCCCATCATTGCGCGGGTGTAAAAAAAAAAAAATAAAAATAAAATAAAATAAAATCAATGGAGACGTTTTGTTGCAAGAAAAACCCACTGCTGCTACTGTAAAATTTCAGGCAGTTTTAAAATAGCTATTTTCGCATGCTTCTGTGGTGCTTTGGTGTGTTTTTGGACCACACGATATTCAATAAATATTGCGGTCGCCCCATTTTGGATCCCCCGCCCGCACCGCATGGCATGGCGTGAGTTGGCGAGACGATGAGGATGCACAGCCCAGGAGAGGTGAGGGGGGGAGGCTGGGGACCCCCCCCAGAAACCACCCTTCTGGTAGGTGCCCTCACTGAGGCAGGCATATTTTCGCCTGCTTTTTTGTCCGGGAATCGGGTTTTTTTATTTTTAAAACTTTTTTCTGTGCCGCGCCGCTTGGCGAGTTGCGACTCGATGAGGATGCGCACTTTGCGCAGCCCAGGAGAGGAGAGGGGGGAGGCCGGGGACACCCCCCCCCCAGAAACCACCCCTCTGGTAGGTGCCCTCAGGCAGGCATATTTTCGCCTGCTTTTTTGGCTGGGAATCGGGTTTTTTATTTTTAAAACTTTTTTTCTGTGCCGCGCCGCTTGGCGACTGCGAGTTGCGACTCGACGAGGATGCGCACTTTGTGCAGCCCAGGAGAGGAGGGGGGGAGGCTGGGGACCCCCCCAGAAACCACCCCTCTGGTAGGTGCCCTCAGGCAGGCATATTTCGCCTCATTTTTGGCCGGGAATCGGGTTTTTTTATTTTTAAAACTTTTTTCCTGTGCCGCTTGGCATCGCGCGATCGCTGCGATGCCAGGAACGACAACGAAAAATCAGACCCAATTTTCTTTAGTCGGTTCGAGTTTGAGTTCTGGCGGAGTAATTGTCATTACCATTTCCGTTACATAACAGAAACGAGAAACGGAAACGGAAACGAGAATTTCGCCAAGTCGTGCCCATGTCTACTGGCTGTATGTAGAAACAGCACCAGAGGGTGTTCCATGCGGAGTCTAGTGCTTTTAGACACTTCATGGCCAGCTACTTTAAAAACTTATAGTTCTACCTTGTGGATCCTCACATGAAGCAATGACCACATGAGTAAGACACATAAGAAAGTCAGTGTAGGAGAACTTTGAACATTATCCCAAAAGTAGTTTACTTCTGCCTCTATCAGGGGCTGTGTAGCAGATGGAGCCAGACATTTTTGAAATGTTACTCCCTCAGCAGTAACATTTGATCCAAATAGCTATGCCTTTGGATTATCATTTGCTCCTTTGTCATGGTCGTCCATGTCCCTAATATGTCCCTCTCCAGATCTGATGTTTGTAGAAACAAGTGAAGAGAGAAGCAATCCAGGCAGCAATCAGAGGATTAAAAGCATTTGGGATTGGGACCATAGATTCAACAGCTCTTCCTAGCCATCTCCTCAGACCACCTACCCCTGCCATCTGAAGTCTCTACATACTCTAGAGCAGTGGTGGTGAACCTTCAGCACTCCAGATGTTTTGGACCGCAACTCCCAGAATTCCAAACCTGTATTGCCAATGAAAAAGGAGTGCAGGAGTTGCAGTCCAAAATATCTGGAGTGCTGAAGGTTTGCCACCACTGCTCTAGAGTCTTCTTTGGCATGACAGGACCTCTGGAACAAGTACCTACTTTAGGTATTAGTGAAGTCCAGACATGGGGAAATTTACTTTGGGGGGATAAAACTCGCAGAACATCTGGGGCTTCTTCTATGCTACCTGTGGGATTTGGTGAACCATAGCTCAACATATGTGCGGTCCATGGAAGCAATGTTTCTATTTTTGCTACTTGAAGAGCTGGAAGCAGCACAGATTGATAATGACATGCCTACAATCGATGAATGATGAAAGAAGCTACCAATCTTATCCAAATTTCTGAAGGGATTACTTTTGGAGATTTGTCAATGCATAGGCTCTTTCTTTTTCTTTCTTTCTTTCTTTCTTTCTTTCTTTCTTTCTTTCTTTCTTTCTTTCTTTCTTTTTTCTTTCTTTCTTTCTTTCTTTCTTTCTTTCTGAGACTGAGAGCAAGAGAGAAATCTCTCATGATATCAATCAAATAACAAGTTAAAACAGCCATTATCAAGTATGTCTGTATTTGATGATAGCTTAGTTGCAACTCAGGCCAACAGCAACCTGAGCGTTAATGCACAGCTATGCAATTAGTTTACTGCAAAACCAAGGAATGAAATGTTACCTTTCTTCCTGTATGGTTGTTGTAATCACCTATTTTCCTTTTAGATAAATGAGGTCCTAGGAATTAAGGAGGGTGATAGCAATAGATTAGCCACTATGTAGGGGTGATTCCTTGAGTTATAGGAAGAAGGAATGTGCCTGCAGTCTGCACCATGATTGTCCTAGAAAGACATATTCTAGAACAGTGGCTCCCAACTTTGCGTAAACTAAGTGTTCTTGGACTGCAAATCCCAGAAACCTTTAGCAACATATCTGCTGATGAAAGTTCATGGGAAATGAAGTCCAAGAAACCTTGTTTTACCAGTACTCTAGGACCATACACTGTATTGCATTACTTTTATAAAGCGGTGTATACATTTGTCAGCCTATTTTTTTTTTACTGCCCATATCTGACCTGCATTATTTTGCCTAATTACTAGAACCAGAAGCTATGAATCAGTGAAATATGCTTTACATTCAGCAAAAATGCAATATACAGCAAGATCTCTCAGTCAGCTTCATAACTGTAGATTCAGCTGTGGTGAAAAGGGAAAAACAAGTATGATTATTAATTAAATTATTAATTAATCTGTTTTGAATGGCCAATTACCAAACTGGTAGGAGGGGCTAAGAATATTATATATGGAAATCTAATATGCTGGAGAGTTCAGTATGAGTTGAGTTCAGTTAAGAGAGTTGACGGTCAGATCAGAGTCAAGGTGGTTTTGTCAGTTGGTCAGATGTGTGATCCTGTCACTGAAAAAGGTTTGGTTTATAACAGAAATACATTATTATAAGAATCTATGATTGTATTAAAACAAGCTAACATCAGCTAAAGCTATCGTGATACTGAATATCTATTTGTAAACTAATAGACATTTCATATTTTGTATTAAAATTATAAAACCCTGACTCTTTTAAATATATACAAATGTCCAGTTAATCTGGTGGTGGCAGTGAGTGGAGACCCAGTGTGCATGGTGTACGTCACAACATGTGCTTAAACAGACAGAGCACAACAACACCACACTGCACATGCTTAATTCGGAAACTGCGAATCACCCACAGCTTCAGTGTTTGTTTGTTTGTTTTTTCCTTAGGCAAACTGACAAATGAATGTGTGGCTTACAAGCTGCGGCTTATGTGTGACTGATGAACACTTTGAATAATTCCCTCTTAACATGCCTGGATGAAGAGGGAGTAGGTGAGAGGACAGAAAAACTGGGCTTGTTTTCATTTGTAGGAAATTCTCCTTTAACAGACACTGACTCGGCAACATCTACAGAAACGTGAAATTCAAGCTGCATACCCAAAGCTTTTTTACGTGTAATTGGCTCTGGTGCTTTGCTGGTTCTAGCAGGGGTGAGCTTATGCATTTGCTGGCTGAGGATTCAAACTGTAGCACGTGTGTATATATGCTGCAGATGGTTTTGTCCTTGGTTATACATGATCGCTAGCTCGAGAGCTGTGTTTCAAGGCAACACAAAATGCTAGAAAAGTCAAGAGGCTGGCGGAGTTCTAAAGAGGAAATTAATTCCATGGAAGGGATTTAATACACTAGGACCAGATCCTGTTCATTTTTTACTGCATGGGCAACAGTCTGTTGCCCATGTGGTTGCTTTTTCTCTAGCATTTGGGAGTATTCACCACCACCTAGAGCGAGCAGAAGCCTGGTTGCTTTGAAAAAGGTGACCTCCGCCTTGGAAAAGTGTTACATCAACCATTAGGTGGAGTACTGCACCCACAGACACATTTATTAGTCATCCAGTAGATATATGGAAATACAAAGTGAATTTCAAAAAGCTATTATTCATGAAACATTGTTCTAGCTGTCACAATTTTCCCGCTGTTTGCAGACATCATTTCTCTGAGTAGCTACTCTTTGGTGACATGGCTTTTTCCTTCTACTGCTTCTGATCTTTACCTTCTGACCCATATTGCAAGTGTGATCACAACACTAAATTTAATTGCAGAAAATTGGATGTGAGACCAGCACTTCTTGGACCTGTCACATAGGTGATCCTAACCAGTGTAAAGTACCTTCCCTTTCCTAAGCAGATCAACCACTTGCAAAATGTCAAAAGAGGCCGTGGATCATCCAGCCCATGGCAAAGCTGACTGCCTTCTTTAGACTGCCAACTGCAAGGCCTTTTCCCAATTTAGAACAGCGAGGTAGCATGATCCTGCCCCTGCTGCCTTGCAAGGGGAACACAATTTATTTGCTTCCCTTAGCAAGGTGGCTGCAGATCAGTAGAGGTTCAGACAAGGACTGACAGAGCTGCAGGGAACTGAACTGATGGGTGTTGGTGGATATGTATATCTATCGATATATGCAGCATATGTACATTGGGCTTTAAAAATGTCCTTGCTAACTCTGGTTTATGGTGTTTTCAGAGAGTAAAACTAAAATTAAGGGATGTATGAATTCCCTCCTATTAATTCATTTCCCCTTCACACAGTAGGTTCAGAGATGTGTGTCTCAGCATTTGGGATGGCAAGTTAAATTCTATGAAAGACCTGCAAATCAAAGAGGCTATCACCACAATGTTTAACCCCTATGGACTTTCCTACTCACCAGCCATAATCTCTATACTTTGATATATATACTTGCCTTTCCACAGGTGCTGGCATCCCATACTATGTCCATGAAAGCTCACGTTGAAAATATATATAAAAGTTAGTCCTTAAGGTGCCACCATGTTTTCACCTATAAAGTTAAATCCATGCTTATCTTCCAATGACCAATACAAAAACAAAATACTGTACATCAACAAGAGATAAAGTTCAGGGTAAATCATATATTATAACAAACATGATTTTCATTTCTTGGGGAAACAGTTTTGCAGAAAACATATTTAACACATTGGATGAAATCCTGTGGCCAAATTTAATACTGCAGGGAATTACGGGAGAGTTCTATATGGTTTAGGTATCTGGCTGTGGAGCCAGAGGTTGGGAATTCAGTTCCCTACTGTGACTCCTTCAGAGACTGGACTAAATGATTCAAAGATACTCTGCAGTCCTAAAATGATGGTGATGGTGATGGGGTCCCTGCATGGCAGGGGGTTGGACTAGATGGCCCTTGAGGTCTCTTCCAACTCTATGATTCTATGATTCTATGATTCTATGATTCTATGATTGATGATGATGATGATGATGATGATGATGATGATGATGATGATGATGATGATGATGATGATGATGATGATAAGTCTGAGGACATCAACTAGGGTGGTTTTTCAGCGAATCCTTCTGAAGGTCCTATAAGTCCTTCAAGATCCCTTTTATTATGGGGAAGGTATTAGGGTATGTGGACAGAAAGGCAAAGTATTTATTTATTTATTTATTTATTTATTTATTTATTTATTTATTTTTTATACCGCCCATCTTCCAAAGGAACTCTGGGCGGTTTACCACATCAAACAGACAGTAAACAAATGTTACAACAATATATTCATACTACTACTAATAATAATAAAAATAAAATATATAATAGTAAAATTAACAATACTACAAGAACAAAATGAATATGAAATATTCTGCAAGATGGCGGACTAGAGTTAAAAAAAACTAATTTAGGTTGCCAAAGGCCTCATAAACACACACACACAAATACAGGTCTTCAAGGCTTTTTTTTAAAGGCAGGCAGGGACTGTGCTAGGCGCAACTCACTCGGGAGATGGTTCCAAAGCAGGGTGCCAGCCACAGAGAAGGCTTGGTTGCAGGTTACCACTTTCCTAGCCTCCCTGGCCACCTGGAGTGAGAGCGACTGCAACATTCTAATAGGTTGGGCCTCAGTTGATTGCTGGTAGATCCACTCTGCCAGGTATTCAGGTCCCAAGCCATGAAGGGCTTTGTAAATCAAAACCAAGACCTCAAATCTTATTCGGGATGCAACGGGCAACCAATGCAAGTGAACCAAGACCGGGGTGATGTGGTCATATCAGCCCATTACCAACCACCAGTCTGGCCACAACATTTTGTACCTGCTGAAGTCTGCGAATAAGAGTCAAAGGCAACCCCATGTAGAGAGCGTTGCAATAATCTATCCTCAAAATCACAAGTGCCTGCACAACTTTTCTCAGGGACTGCCCATTCAGATATGGGCGAATCTGGGCAATTTGTCAAAGACGGAAAAAGGCAGTCCTGGAGATGGCAGCCAGCTGGGCTTCAACAGAAAGAGCCGGATCCAGGACCACTCCTAGATTCTTAACTCTATCTGCCCGCAGGCAGGTAGCACCCCCCGAAACTGGGGAGAGGGCCACCGTATACAGGCGAGGATGCCCCGAAGAACATAACCTCAGTCTTCTCTGGTTTGAGCTTAAGTCTGTTAGTCCTGGTCCATTCCATGACTGCATCCAGGCACAAGACAAGGGTCTGTACTGCCTCCACTGCAGAAGTGGAAAAGGAGAGATAGACCCGCTTATCATCAGCATACTGATAACAGCAGACTCTAAATCCCCTAATGACACTAAGTATAAAGTATTAAAATAATTAGACTGGAAACATGGCTATTTCCAGTTAGTGTTACTTAGAAGGATTCATGTTTTTACTAGTAATTATTTTCCATAATCTGTGCAGTTAAGAAACTCATTTGAAAAGGAACTTAATTTTATTCTATATTTCTAACATTTTAATGGAATTTCTAACATTTTAATGGAATGTTCATTCTAAAAATTTCCATGCTATTCATTTTAAATTGTCAAGAACTGCATTTGTAACATGGAGGGGAGGAGTGAATTCCATAGAAAGCTATGCTCCAATCCAATGATCTAAGATACATAAATCAGTCAATTTCATATAGGCATTTACAAAGACGAAATACCTCAAACATTGATCAAAATGCTATCACTTGTCTCAACTAAAGCAGACCCACTAAATCAGATGCCAAATGCAGAGTCAACACTTACGTAAACCCCACTGATTTACTGGGAGTATCAGGCTCTTGATCACTTTCTCATGATATAGTTTTGTTCCAAGTAGCCTTCAACAGATTGTTACACTCACAGAAACTGCCTCTGATTTGGATTCCATCCAACATCATATTCTTTGGTCATTTAAGTGAGGCGTTAAGAGCTAAAAACATAGACTACATTTATTTGAGTGACAGTGTTACAACTTTGCTTCTAGCTAGATTCTTATTACATAGAGAATCCAAGGCAGTGGTTTTTTTTAAAAAAAGTCATTCTTAATCATTATCTGGTTCTGAAATTGAACAAAATGTCTCTTACATTGTGTCATAATCATGCGCTAAAGAAACATGAAAAGAATTCCAGCTCTCATCTCACTGAAAAATGTTCATCCAGCTACAGTGTAGCACTAACAAAAGCAGACTGAAATCTAATAAAGCAACCATGCCGCTCAAGAGCAAAATGCATTCTTGAAAGATATGCTTTTCAATAGAGAAGCCAGCCTCCCTAGGCAGCAAAAGAAATTATTTACACCTACTAGACCAGGAAGACATTGAGAATATATGCACTCACTGTTCCCCCTTTGGCATTTTATTTATTCTGGTTTTGTAGAATCTCTCTTCTCAGTAAAATTGTTTCCACTAAAGTTTCTAGCACAGTGGAAACTACCACAGAATGGTAAATACCGCACTACCACATGTTTTTAGCACATGAACTTCTTTGGTGGGTTAGCACTCTGCATTTTTTGTATTCCCCCTTAATGGTGTAAGAAAACTGCTAAATACTGTAAATATTGACTGATCTTGACAATTTCACATGATTTTCCTTTGTGGGTTCCATATCTATACAGGATTTGCCTCACCTGTGACATGCAATTTATTTTTATAATCCATTCAATTCAAAGGGGTGCAGCGTATTTTCTTACAGTGGTTCCCCACCCATTTGCAGTCCATATACTGTGGTCCTGTGATATCGTGGGACCGCAGTATATGAATGGGGGAAAGACCTGTTTCAGGCCTCCCATACTTACCCCAGAACTGGCACTGCCCCAAATGGGCCTGAAAGGACCTTCCCAGGCCTTCTGAAGGCCCCAAAATGGCTTCCCTGTAAACTGGAAGTCAAAAAGCTTGTCATCTATTTGGAGGATCCATGGTCCAGGGAACAGACACTTAGACTTGTTTTGCACACATTAATGGAATTACAACACCATTAGTGGTAGCACAATATATGAATGGCCCATAGCCTATTCATACCCAGCTTTTGGAGGAATATCAGGAAAAACTTCATAACTGTTAAAGCAGTACAACAGTGGAGCTAATTATCTCAAGAGGTGGTGGTGAGTGCTCCAATGCTAGAGGTGTTGAAGATAAACTTGGACAGCTACCTGGCAGATATCCTTTGGTTTGTATTCCTGTATTGAGCAGGGGCTTGGATTTGATGGCTTTGTAAGCCCCTTCCAACACCACAACTGTATGATTCTACAGAAAACCAAATGACACATTACTCGCAATAGCACAATAGTCTATAAAGGCAATAGGCCAATGGTGGTGAACCTTCAGCACTCCAGATATTTTGGACCACAACTCCTAGAATTCTAAACCTGTACTGCCATTGGCAAAGGGACTGTGGGAGTTGTGGTTCAAAACATCTGGAGTGCCAAAGGTTCGCCACCACTGCAATAGGCCATATAGTCAGCCATCAATGCTCTATATAGTTCTTATAGCTGTAGACTGACTTCTTCAAAACACCACATTCTGGTCCAAAATGCTTTGTTGGAAGTCCGAACCCAAGCAATAGGGTCAGATTCCATTTCAGGGAAAACCGCATGGTTCTGGAGCTCTTCAGACCAGTCCAGCAATTCCAGCATCCAAAATACGTAGGAAACTGTGTCTCTAGCAATGTGCTTTTAGCAGCTTTCCATGCTAGCAGCACCAGTGTGAAGTACAATCCAAGAATCTTATCACCACTCTCCAATCACAGTGCATGTAGTAAAGAATTTTGTGAGGTTACTAAAGTTAAATATACACTGAGTTCTCTCACATTTTCTTTTGCCAGATTTAGAAGCACCCATATTGAAATATCTCTGAGTATAGAGATCTTTATTAATTGTACTCTGAGTTTAATCTGAGACACTTTTGGTCTTGTTAATATGACTCTAGTAGTCTTTTGCCTAAAACTCCCTTGGACTCCTTTACTGGTTGATTTGAGTCACAAAACTTGTTTCGTTTGTATGAGTTTTTGTGTGTTAGTTGGTGAAATTTATGCTCTGCCCAGTCCTCACTGTACTGTCTTTCAGTGCAGTACTGTAATCCATTTTACCCCCCCCCCTTCTTTAACTATAAGCTTAGGGCTTTTCTAAAGGTTGTAACAAGGTGCTTTCACTATAAGGAGAAAGAATAGAAGTACAAAATCTCCATGCAAAGCAAGACTGAGCACTGAACAGAGTGGAGATGTCTTTATAAACCGTATTCAGGTTTGTTTTTCAAATGAGCAAAATTCAACAATAAGCAAATCCCCAAAACTTCATATCTGAAATTTAGCAGGTGTACTCCAAAGTTTTGGTTCTATGATGTCTCCACACATTTTACTCACATCAGGCTTTTTTAAAAGGCATGGCTGGTTTTCTATTTTTCAGCAGAAGTCCTTGTACGAGGACTGGCAATTCAAATTTCTAACTCATCCAGAGTTGAAGCCCACACTGAATCTCATATCTGAATCTCTCAAGATCAAATTAGAATCTAGTGATTTGGATTTTAAAATTGTCTCAGAACCCCTCCCCCAGTCATTAAGGAAAAGCCTTCCTGAAGAGAAAAATATTTGCCTGCTTGCTGAAGCCATCAAAGATAGAGGCAGCCTTGCTTCCTGCGGGAGGGAGTACCAGATTTTGAAAGTTGCGACAGGGAAGTTACCAAAAGCTGTTTGTATGCAATGTGGCAAAAAGCCTTCATCTGATTATTATAGCTTGTATGACAACAAGCATAAGTAGAGATGATGGAATTACCAACATGGCATTATTACGAGAATAGAAGTAATGTTGTTTATGTTCTAAATATAATCATAGTCCAGGATGTATAGGGAGTAATTTCCTAAGATTATTGAGTCAAGTTGATTCACCATTCAGTATTGCCTTAAAATGACCTGGATTCACTACTTGTACATGCATGCAGACCTCAAATGCAGCCTGTATTCAAAGCACATTCAGTGAATATGCTACAAATGGTGTTGGTAATGTTTGTTCTTGAAAAGAAATGTTGCTGTGCAGCGTGCATGTGTTTAGAGTGCTCTTTATAAAGATTTTTGCACACAAAATGGGTGTCTGTGTGTTTTTCTGAGGCTCCAGAATGCATTCATTGATTTCAATGCATTCCTATGGAAAACCGCTCCCCAACTTACGAGATAACCAACTTACGAGATAACCAACTTATGAGTGTACATTCGGAATGGATTAATTTCGTAAATTGGGGTACCACTGTATGCTGATTGCTTCAGAAGACACTTTTCATCTCCTGCAAACCCTGCTTCTCCTTTCAGAACACAATAACGTCTGACAACCCCTGTGCCATTCTTGATGCTTGGCCTTGTGAGACAGAAAATTGCATCTATTTTTAAGGAGAGGCAATGAGGAAACTTGTACAAACCAAACATTTGTTTTCAAAATTTCACGGCTTATTAGTGCATGAGAATTGCATTTCCATTTCCAATTCTGACACACTGGTCTGGAAAAAAATAGTTTCTTCCTTCCCAGGTACATGCCTTTGCCTTTCAACTACATGGCCATCTATATTTATAAGGTATTTAAAACTTTTATTCAGTAATATATATTGGCAAAGAAGGCCACATGAAATTGTGGGCCTGTGTTTCTAAGGGTTGGTAAACAGTTTCTTTTTCTGTTTCTTTAATGAAAGTAGACTCTTTTGCAGAGAAAAGCTGCAAAGTCATCACTTTCTTCACTAAAACCCCGTTTCCCCCTTTATGTAAAATTCCTGGTGTTGCTGTCAGACATAGCTATGGCCAGGGATTCCCCTCGCTTTCAATTCAGAATTGGTTAACTGGAAATGCAGGCATGACTATTTAGGGCTCCTGGTTGCATTTGAAGACCTGCATATACCTGAATCCTGCTTTGCTGCCCTGTCTAGCTGCTTTAATGGAGACTGGGACCTGCAACATGAGTAACTTTCTCCATGTTCATTTCTCTGACACTGCTGTGCTCCAAGGGGCAAAGAAGGAGAGAAAACTATAGCTCTGAAGTTCTACTCAGACTCGTAAAGTGTTTTCCATCCTTACAAGGTCGGTATAATGAGTACCCAGCTTGCTGGGGGCGGGTTGTTAATGTGTAGCCTGCATACTATAATTAAAACTGTAAAATGCCCAGATACTACTTGAAGTGGTACGGCGCGGTATATAAGCAGAACACTTTTTTTGTTGTAAAAGATCCTCGTGGCGCAGTGGTTAAATCCATGTACTACAGGTAAAACTGTGCTCATGACCTGGGGTTCAATGCCAGGTAGCATGCTCATGGTTGGCTTATTTATTTATCTATTTATTAAGCTTATATACCGCCCGTTTAACAAAATAACAGTTAAAATAACACAGGGTTAGCCAAATAACAAAGCAATAAAAACCAAAGTTGCAGATGGCGGGGCAGGAAAAAAAAAACACTTAGCCTTCCATCCTTCTGAGGTCAGTAAAATGAGTACCCAGCTTGCTGGGGGGGGGGTGTTAATGTGTAGCCTGCAACTGCCCAGAGACTACTTGAAGTGGTATGGGGCGGTGTATAAGCAGAACACTTTGCTTTGCTTTGCTTTTGCTTTGTTTAGTGTTTTTAGCTGTTGATTAATTTTTCTTGGTAGTTGCATATTCGGGGAGTTTTATGTTGATGTACAAGTACATATATAAGACATTAAGTGCCAGAGCACAGCCATCTGCTGTGATGAATACGTAAATCCTCATTTATTTCATTCCCACAAGTTAGAATTAAAAAATTAAAACATTTTCTCTCAATGGGGAAAGATTATGAGAATGCATATGCATTTTTGCCATGTTGGGGGGTTTCATGTCTTTTTTCCAATAAAATAAAATAAAATAAAATAAAAATTGCTGAAATGACATTTTGCACAAAAATCCTATATTTTGTACAATACCCCTGCATTTTCCACACAAAAAATTGTGCACAATACTTTTTTAGGGCAAACTCTCAATTTTTGCTGATGTTATTGCTGATTCAAGAGCTTGTCTTTTTGGCCTTATGTATGAATGATTAATCTTACAGCCGTTGACACTTCTTGTAGATGGAGGTCTCTATAGGGGCATTAGTCCAGGGTGGGGATGCTTTGCAGCCTCAGCTCATAGATGCTGCGTGAAAAATCGCAACCATGTGACCTGGTGAAAACCCCAGACTGCAAGCCTTTAAAAAGGCTTGCTGCAGCTCCCTCGCCCTTTTTCGCTATTGTGAAAAGTACTCATCCACCCACCCGAGCAGTTATGAAAATGAGATTTGCTGGTCGCTTTGGGGCCAAATGGGAATTTTTGACCACCACCCTGGATGAGAAAATGAAAGGTATTCATTGCAGCTTTTGCAGCATACAGCAGTATTCTGAAGTGAATCTTGTAAATGTGCTCATTTTTATTCTTATTTGGACATTTTAAAAAAAGCTGGTGGCATCAGTAGACATTACTATGGATCTTAAAGAAGATATACTGAAGAAGTTGAGCAATTTAAAAAGTCCCAACAAATGAACATCTCATTGAATAATGGCTGTTTTTCCATCAACTCATTACAAAAGCATTGCTTCAGTTCAATTAATCTTTTGAACAAATGTCAAGGCAATATTGCAAGAAATAATTGCTGGATAGCTCGGTGGTTTAGGTATCTGGCAGCAGAGGTAGAGGTTGGGAATTCGATAATCCCATCCCACCCCTAAATCTTCTTGAGATGGGATGGACTTAATAATCCATTGGGTCCCTTCCAGCTCTGCAGCTCTAAGGTTGTTATTATTATATGTTTAAATAATCCCTACAAAAAGGTTTGATGCAGCCAAAACAGTCCATGCTGTGATAAATAAATACTGGCAACCCATGAATTAAAGGATTCATAATGTGGAGTAATAAAATAGTAATTAAGCAATTCAGTAACTTGATTGTATTTATTGTAGATTTATAGTGCTTTTTATGCCAGCTGTCTTTTTTAATGTGTTCCAAAACAGCTCTTTTCAATGAAGGAACAGGGTTTTTTGTCTCTTAGTTATTCCAATCCTTAGCATAGATTTTGGAAGTCTCGACAGGTATCATTTGTCAGATTTTTTTAATTGAGAAGCCTCCCTCTTGTTAAAGAAAATGAAGTATACTATCATAAGTATTGCTACCATTGCATCTGAAAGAAAACCCAGTGTGATTAATGCAGGGTATGTTCATGTGTGCAGGAGACTATGATATACAGATTACAAACAATAAATCAAAAGAGCTTGTTTCTTCAAGAGACACCAGCTACAGTGAAACAAGGGATGGTCATATATACATTAATAGATGTTCACATTGCAATACAATGCTATTGAGATTACACTGCACGTTTGTTGGTCCTAGATGCCGATATTCATTTTGTCAAAATAGTGGAGAGTTTCGTTTAGCTAGCCTAGTTTAGGTATTATTTCTGACACACATACTCAGGTAAATGTCTCTTATGATGTGACACACCTTAGACAAGTGCTCACCGTGGGAGATGCTTGAGATTTCTCCTTGTTGTAGCTGCAGTTTGTGTAGAGTAAAGGTGGGAAATGTGTGACCTATCCTTTTTAGCTGGGTCCTTTCTTATATACCCACATGTGGCCTTTCATGGTTTGGGTAAGTGTGGTATGATAGTGTTCCATTACTTATGGTTAGCTCATTCATTCACTGGTGCATTCTCTTTTAGCCAAGTTGGTAATCATGAGATTACTGGAAAACTAGCTGATGAGGAAATGGGGTGGGAGGGAACTGATCAGTTCTATGGAGTAATTGGAGGCAATGTACAGTTAGGAAATATACTATACAATGCATAGGTAGCAAACCGAAGCAAAGTGTTCTGCTCATATACTCCCCCCAAACACTCAAACCACTCTCTGGGTAGTTTACAATTTATTTATGCAGGTTAAACATTGCCCCTCACCTCCAGCAAGCTGGCTACTCATTTTACCAACCTCAGAAGGATGGAAGCCTGAGTCAACCATGAGCCGGCTACCTGAGATTGAACCCCAGGTCCTGAGCAGTTATAGCTGCAGTACAGCCGTTTAACCACTGCACCATGAGGTATCATGGTTCAGAGGTATAATGATATGAAATTAATATTGCAAAGAGATTGACTTTCATGTGCCATTTCTTGTTTCAATCCACAGCTCAAAAAAGTTACTTTTTCACATCATGACATGCTATGCTTATCACTTAGAGCTTTTTTCCCCCCTCACTGAAAGCCATCTGTTACTGCATGATCCTGAAGTATCTTTAAACTTTTACCCGACTGTGCCTTCACATCGCAAATTGGGAACATATGCATTGGTTGGTTTTCTTTTCTGTTCACAAGTCGTGTCAGGAATCCCATGCATTGTTTAATATTACAAATAACATGGAGACTGGAGGAACTAAAAAGACCAGAAGGAACAACAAAAAATGCTTATCTATTGCAGGACATGGCACATTACCAGTGCTGTCACACCTGCTGTGACATACGGCTGCTTAGTAATGCCAATCATGCCTATGGCTGAGGCACAGAAAGTACATATCAACTCATAATCATTCTGTCTTGAAGAATAAAATTATTGATGTTTACAGCACTCAAGTCAAGTCTCAGTAAAACATTCAGGAAGCAGAAACCGATAACATTTTATACTTACACACTAATTTCAAACTTTGCTGACATCATTTGTATGGGGAAGTGATATGAGAGAGAACAAGACTTAACAAACAAGAGACAAAGAAATTAGGACCTGTTTGATTGATATGAGATGTGCTAGATGCTGTCTAGACGACAACTATGTTTCATTCACTTTCTAATAACATCATTTTTCAGTCTTGCATTACCTATATCTAATAATGTTAATGTAAATAATGCATATTATCTTCCTGAGGTTCATTGACATTAGTCTCAATAAATCTTTCAGCAGTAGCTATTTTATGTAAATTATAGGATAGATGAGGCCAGAGGATGCCTTGTTGCCCATGAATCCAGGAAACCATTTAGAGATGTTCAACTCAGGTTCTACAGAAAATGCGGATATCTACAAACACACTTGTCCAACCTTTGACAAAGGGCAAAAGTGACACCCATTTAATAGAATGAAACCAAAGGATAGCATCAATGGTATAAAGTCTTCAAGTGATACAGCTCTTTACTAAACATAGTATTTGGTTGTCTAAACCTGTGTGTAGGGAGCCCACATAGAGGATTTGAAACCCAATAGGCCCTGGCAAAGTGCTGAAGCAAGCCATTAGACACAGGGGCTGAGGATCATCAGTCACCCAAAAAAGGGCATGGCCAGGCATGGAAAGATAACCCTGAAGCTGGCATGGAAACAGATGGCTACCCAGATATCAAGATGGTCAGGTAACAACTGGTCTGTGACCAGCCCAAAGCTCCTTCCCCCACGGCAAGGATTTCCTCCTAGATAAGGATTGTGTACATAAGGAGCCTCATCCCCCCCCAATGGAATTCAGGTTGTGTTATGCTATTTACTGCAACCAATATGTGTGTGTTATGCTATTTACTGCAACCAATAAACCTTGGGTGCCAAGCAAGGTGGAGAGACATGCAGATAGCCAAGAGAGACACACGCCTGGGGCCAAGAGATGACCACACCCCAATCCTGTGTCATATGTGTAACTAATAATGCTACACCAGTGCACCGTGATTATTACAAAGTATAAGTCTCAACATTCCAAAATACAGAGCACATTAAGAATCTTGTGGTATAAACGTCTCCAGTGAATTAGTGATTGCATCAGCATTTAGGGCTTATCTGTGGAGTAGCAATATTCAGAAAATGGAAAAAGAAATTAAACCTGCATCAAAACCTACAGAGAAAGTAACAGGAATAGCCACACACACACTAAAATAGGTTCAACAGGAGAACAGGCAAGCCCCGTCAAGTGTCCGTGTGTTAAGTCGAAAGAATTAAGTGTTGCTCCTTCCTAATACATTCTGTCAGATGAAATGCCAACATGTTTGTGTGAGGTGGCAACAGCTCTTGAGGAAGGGGAAGAGCACACATCTCAAGAAACTTGAGAAATTTGATCACTGTGAACTCCCATACAAATTGACTTCTAAAAGAAAAACAGATATTTGGCTGTGTCAAGCATTCTCTTCTCTCTCTCTCTCTCTCTCTCTCTCTCTCTCTCTCTCTCTCTCTCTCTCTCTCTCTCTCTCTCTCTCTCTCTCTCTCATTGAGGAGTGAATGCTCAAGGAAGGGCACCTATATGATGTCTGGTATCAACCTGGCCTTGTTTGGAAATAGGACAGTAGTCATTCATCAGATTGCTGATATTCTGAATTTTCCAACTGTGTAGTCATCTCACAAATGTATTCAGTGATGTTTTGAAAAGGTATATTTTGAGAGAGTGGACCGTGGTACCTCGGTTTACGAATGCCTCAGTTAACAGAAAAATCGGTTAACAAAAAGAAATTTCCAGGAATGGAGATGTCTCACATTAAGAAGATTTTAAATGGAATGCCCTGGTTTACATTTTTTTTTGTAAGACATGATAATGATTTCTTTTCGCTGGCCCCAACTTGCTGAGCATAGCATTTCTGGAAAAGGGGCATCCATTTCCAATGTCTTCCTTTCGTGCACAGCATGCATGGGGGTGGCACTTCATATTGTTTGGGTTTTTGACAACCACGTTGGGCAGACACATGAAAGCCCAACACAACAAAATGGAGAAACCAAAAAGGGCTTTCCGTGCTTTGCTGTGTTGGGCCTTTTGGGGCTCCTCAACATGGCTGTCAAAAAGCAGAGCACAGAAAAGTGGGGAAGCCTTTTCACAGCTTTGCTGTCTTCTGCTTTTTTGACAGTCACCTGATATCTCCCACTAGGATCAGGTGCTCCAAAGCTTCCCTGCATTGCTGAGTTTAGCTTCGGGGTGCCAGATACATCACTTCCTTTCCCCCACTAGGCACAGAAGCAGGGGAACAGAGATGACTGTCAAAAAGCGGAACGCAACAAAGCGGCAATAAGGCTTCCTCACTTTGCTGTGTTCCACTTTTTGACAACCACGTTGAGGCAAAGGGATCCAAGATAACTTTCACCGGGTCATGCCACAGACAAGGTGGTCATGCTGCCATGATCGCCAGCAAGGCACTCTTGTCAGGGTCTGAAGTGATGTGACTTGACAACAGTCGCCATTTTTGCAGCTTCTCAGAAAAGGTTTCCCCACTTTTTTGACACCCGCAATCATCATGCCTGAGGTGTGACCGGCGAAATGTCTCTTGGATCCCTGTGAAGCTGCAAAGGTGATGGGCATTGCCGGCTCATGCTGCCTTGGACCCCAGCAAGAGTGCATTGCCAGCAACCACAGTGGCACAACCACCCTGCCTGCGGCGCAGTCCAGCACTTTTACCCAACTGGCTCCTGAAAAGGAGGTGGGTGGCAGGGAGTGGAAGGCACCACAGCAAGGATCCCAAAACATGGTTTCCCATAGGAATGCATTAAAACCAGTCAATCCTTTCCTTTTATTTTTTCCTTTTTCCGGACCTCCAAAACAGATTAATTGGTTTTTAATGCATTCCTATGTGAAACCGTGTTTCGGTTTACAAAATGTTTGCAGTACCAAACAGCTCGCAGAATGAATTATTTATTTATTATTAACAATTTTACATGTGCCTCAGTCAATTTTTATTTAATTGGTTCTCAGCATCACAGTTGGAGAGGAGCTGCTAGCCTCTTCCTCCTCTGCTGTCACCTACTCACAAGTTGGCTGCACTCACGAACAAGCATCCTGATTGCCCAAGGTTCTTGCACCACTTGCATGCCCAACACATGAGCAGGTGTTTTTCTTCTCCAGACTATTTGGTCTCTACATGGAGAAAGCAGTAACAGACAAGGAAGATGGTAGTTGCTTCTGCATGTTCATGGCAAACAGGGAGGTAATGACTGATAAGGACTGCAATTTGATACCATCTGTGCACAGAAGTGGCATTGTGGCAGTATACTCTCTCTTTTTTTTTTTTTTTTTACTAAAGCACAACTCCATAAAGGCAGCAATATAGCCACAGATTAGCAGCACAGACTCACACAAGTCTACTCAAAAGAAAGTACAGTGGCTTAATTTCCACATATCTGGGAATAGGATTGCAGCCTCAAACAACTCTAAAGACCACTAGAAATACTTTTTAAACAGATGGAAATGCAGTTAAAATATATATTTAAACCACAAATGAATTTTATCCTATACTGTGATATTAATATGCACTTTTATTGTAGGTTTTTATAGACATAAAAATACAGAAGAATGTGGAAACAGGACATGGTTCTTTGAATGAATTTACTACAGAACAGAAAAGGATATTTTGTCCACTCTCAGCTGCAGCAAAAAGCGCCTGTATATATTGGCTTCGCTTCATAGTTTTTCTTATTTCATTCTTCCCCAACCCCCAACCGACTCTGAGCTAAATATAAATCAATTGTTTTAATGGTATCAACTTCCATACAGATCAACAGACACGAGCAATATGGCCAATTAGATTTTTTTAAAATTCCCAGTAGCTTGTCCCCAGGTATTGGAAAACACAATTATTGGTAAACTATCAATAGCATTTAGTGGTAATGATGACTGTGAAAAGGACCTGCCACTTATTTGCACTTATTAAACCTATTTCCCCCTCAAAGTCCTTCTGTCCTTGTATTATTCCAGACAATGAGCTGCGAGATGAAGCTGTTATAAATAAATCATTTTTATAGATGTGAGCAGGGAAACAAGGCCTGTGTGCGTTCTGTTCTGATGGCCTAGAAATCTATTATCCTGAAGTTATCCCACCATAATTTACTGACTAGCATCTCAGTCCTATGTACCCTTGTTTGGAAGAAATTTCTTGGGACCTTATTCCCAAGAAAATATATGCAATATTATTGGCTGTATAACCCAACTCACCATTATATTTAAAACTGCAACTTCAACAGTATCCCATCTCCTGCCAATTTACGACCAAGGTCACAGAAGTCGGGCAGGCAAACACTGGGGAAAAGAGGCTTTTTCTGGGCTTCATTCAGCCACCAGCAGTGTCTGAGCAACAAAACAGGCTCTTCAACTGCAGTTTGGGGGGATTCATTCCATCCCATGTCCCAAGTGACTCAATGGGCTCAATGTCAGTGAGTAGGGAAAAAAGCCAAGAGAGGGAAGAGCTGTGGGGTGCACTGTGGTGGACAGATGGATCATGCCATTGGGAGGAACACTCAGAAGAAACACCTTTTGTCCTGAGCCCTGTTGACACCTGTAGAAGGGCGGAGATGGGTGTCTACATTTCAAAGCCACCTCACAAACAAAAACTATTAGTATTCTTCTCTTTCAGCACCACTTGCACCAATATTTGTCTCAGGACCTAGAGAAGCAGAATAATTCCCTGGCACTCCAGACATGGCCTGATTGCTGGCATTCGTAATTATGCTACATATGCTCCAAAGCAGGAACCCAGTTCTAAACATATTTACTTAGGAAGCTCCACTGGGTTCAACTTACTATATACATAGGTGTAGGCTCATAAGGAAGGGGTTTTTTTTCCCCTGGGGAGGAAAAAAAAGAGAAAAGAACACAGGCTGGTTCCTATAGTTCAGACACTATCATCTTGCCAAGTTCAGAATATTTACATTGCAAGTAAATTCAAAACACACCATTTAAAAAAAAACCCTAGTAGAACAAT
The DNA here is from genome assembly GCA_037367245.1 of Phrynocephalus guinanensis. Classification (NCBI taxonomy): domain Eukaryota; kingdom Metazoa; phylum Chordata; class Lepidosauria; order Squamata; family Agamidae; genus Phrynocephalus; species Phrynocephalus guinanensis. Next base: position 54,293,598 of record CM074735.1, on the reverse strand, counting down.
GACAGTTAGATAGCCCAAAATAAGATCAATAGCAAAGGGTCAAGACAGGACAGTAGATGATGGCCAAAATCCTGTTCTTAGCACAGTACTGTAAATGGCACTAGAGTAAGCCCACAGAATCGATGGAGTCTGGGTGAGTCAACTTCTCTATAGGTTTATTTAATTCAAACAGGCCTACTCTAACTGCAACTTGCATGATCACAGCAGCTCAGTGCAACCTATGGAAAAGTTAGCTCATTAAAATTCACTGATCTGATAGACTAACTCTAGCATGATTTACCATGCAAATGGATTTTGGCCAATAAAGCTAAAGCAAAAACCCAGCAGCAAAAAAGAAAGCAACACAGAGTAGATGATGGCCAAAATTCTGTTCTTAGCACAGTACTGTAAATGGCATTAGAGTAAGCCCACAGAATTGATGGAGTCTGGGTGAGTCAACTTCTCTATAGGTTTATTTAATTCAAGCAGGCCTACTCTAACTGCAACTTGCATGATAACAGCAACTCAGTGCAACCTATGGAAAAGTTAGCTCATTAAAATTCACTGATCTGATAGACTAACTCTAGCATGATTTACCATGCAAACGGATTTTGGCCAATAAAGCCAAAGCAAAAAACCCAGCAGCAAAAAAGAAAGCAACACAAAGATCTAAGAGGGAAAATCAATTTTTAAAATCCCTGGAAGAATGAAAAGATCTTTTCATTGGGTACTAAAAGCACCACAGCATATGTGCCAGGTGAGCCATTTTAGGGAGGGCTTTTCCCTAATTGTTGCAACACCAGCACTGAAAAACCCCTGTATTGCCTGCCTTATTTCATTAGGTAGGAGGATTGGGAAAAGTCACCCAGAGTGCCCTTTGTTGCCAGATAGTCTGGTATACAAGTATAATAAATAAATAAATAAATAAATAAATAAATAAATAAATAAATAAATAAATAAAAAATTTGGACAGCCAAATGCAGGAAGACATACAATTTCAAGACATAATTTTGAACAGGCTAGTCTGCTTCATACACAGAGTAGCATATTCTTTACTTTCAAGACATGTCAGTGTTCCTTAGTAAAGGGGACATTTTCACCCAACTTCTTTGCAATTTAATTTAAAGTATTTGTTTATTGCCTTTCTGCCGATCTGGAGAAAGCAACTTACAATACATTTATATTATTATTAAAAAAACAAATTTACAACATTATCTGGAAAAATATTAAAACCATTTTTTTTCCCAAAAGCAAATCCAAACATCTCTAATGATCAGATTAAAAAAATAATCCTTAGAGGTCCAAAGTCCCTTTGAAACAATATGGTTTTAGTGGCTTGGTGGAAGCTCAACAGGATTAGGAGCCAAACAAAATGCACTTGGAAGGAGTTTCATAACTGGGATGGTACTACAAGGAAAGCCTCTCTTGTGTATGCATCCTCTTGAGGTCATGGGACATGCATTAGGGTCCCAGAAGATAAGCTCTTATGGTAATAATATTCCAACTGCATAACTTACAGAGGAAGAAATCTCGCTTTCGCCTTCCATTGCCATTGAAGGCAGATGCAATCATGCATGCATCTATAAACAGCAGATTTCCTGAATTACATTTAACAACTCCTTTCCCACTTGTCCTACTGAGAAAAACACCACCACAATGACACATTCTCTATAAAACGTACAAATACTGGTGGTGACTAACACTCCTGATGTCAGAATCACTGCAAGCAGAGACCACATTTGCTTTGACAAGAACATCTAACTCTTTAAACAGAACAAAGAATGGAAGGTTTAATTTAAGGCCTCCTGCCCCAAATTACAAGAGCATCTATTGAGGAACTACAGTATTTAAACAGGTAACATGATATAAAACAGCAGTAGGAAAGACAGCAGAAATCCCTGTTTTGAGAGCAAGCCTAGTTTTCACACTGAGGACTGCCACATTCATGTGCTTGGTCCTTATGCTACATGTGGGAAGAAATTTGGTTACCCAGCCAGCCAACAAAACAAAACAAAACCCTAAGGTCGCAGTCTCAACAGTGTTTTCTGTGCATTTTTCCTGCGACGAACTGCACAGTAAAAGATCGTGTCCTAACTGCAAAGGGAAGTAATTTGGTGCCCCAACCAACCATGTCCCCGGAAGCGCACTTTCACCGAAGTTTTTTAAACCACCGCTAGGAGTTGGTTTAAAAAACTTCCCTTAAAGTTGCGCAATTCTTTGCTACTCTAGCAATGTGCGACCCCAGAAAATATGCAGTAATTAGCTTCGTACTCCTTTTCCTGGCATTTCCTGTGGGTCCGGCTTAGAAAATTGACCCAGGAAAAAGGGAAAAGATGCACAGTAAGCAAGTAGAGATGGGCACAGAGCAGTAAAATACTACCCTGTTGACAGGACACTAAGTGTGTATCAAACACCACGTGACCACCCGAAAAAAAAACTATGCATCAAATGAAGATTCGCAGAAAACTTTAGTGAGACCGTGGCCTAAGACAAAGCATTAAAAAAGTAAAGTTGACTTTGGTTTATATGTTTGTATGGTAACAAGTTACTTGTGTGCACCTGGGAGTCAAAAAGAGAAAATTAGAGGGAATGTAAATGCTGTGAAGCATTGAATAATTTCATAGTCAATGTAGGGAGCCCTTATTCTTAACTCCAGTACTTCGAAGACACATTTTAACCTAGCAGATGAATTACAGATACCCTTCTGCTAGAATGAACTAAGGCAATCTATTGCAATCGAAGCTTTAATGAAGCAGGAGTGGAAAAGATATGCTGCTGCTCTGGCTTTACTTGTGAGGGAAATAACCTCACAAGTGCACCTTTCTCCAGTAATTATCAGAAGGTTAAGGCTTTAAAACCCCTGAAATAGAATGTGCAATGATATAACAATTCTACCAGTGTCTTAATTTGTGTATATTCAGAACTGGCAGCTGTATGAGCCAGATTTACTAAGATTTCAAAATATTACTATTAAAAGGGCTGTTCCTCTCCTATTACTGTGCCAAGTGAGAAAATCTTTGGTTGAAAAGTCTGCAGATATGCCTCATATGCTGTAGCAGGAAAATCAGTACAGTAAAACATAAACACACCTGTTAAAGTTTGATCCACCAAATTAGTTGCCATGAACGTTACAGATGGTGAAGAGATAGCTGCTACCCTGGTGACTTGAGCTGGCATCAGAGGCGTCACACGAGTTTCGATTCTAGAAGCACCACCTGCAGGCAAACCATAATGCATGTTACTGCTTTCACAATAATGCTTTCTCACCAACAAGTTTATTTCAGAAACCTTTGGATATTACCAGATTCATTGTTTCTTGACAAATTTTCCCCAAAACACAATTATTGAAATATTCCACTCCACATATTTACATAAATTAAGCTGAATTTTGTTCTATTTTGGTAATGCCTCTTTCACCCATTATTTTCATCTTCTAGCAACCACATACAGTGGCTGACATCCAATAATAGTTATTTGGCTTGGAAATATAAAATAGTATCATTCATTGGTACAGGCAAGGCTCTAAATTGGATACACTATTATTTCTATCCAGTATAGCAAGGTTTAGAGTAGGACATTAAATTGAAGGAACCTACAAAGGAACTGAGTCATCAAACCCCCACTGATTCAGTGGGTCTACTTTGGTTCTGACTTACAAATCAATTTCAACCATTCTGAGGTTCATTGATGAAGCAAAATCCTGTCCATGCTGGCATAATGTGAAGTTGCAGAAGTGTAAATGTGCAGGGCATTGCACTTGGCAAAAAGGAATTATACTGTGCAAATGTACAATTGGTTGCAGCTTCAGGTTGTGCACCCATATGGGGTAGTTGTGCATCAGAATTTTGGCAAACTCTGTTGTAGCCAAAGGAGTCCATGGAGAGTAGTGATAAAGAAACACGTTAGAAATGGAGAAGAAAGAGTCAAGCCCAAGCATGAATTTAAAATGAGCCTAAACTGGTTTGGCATCCCCACTCTTGCACAGTGGGGCAGGACATTATTACAACCCATTATATTGCTTTTCAAGAGGGGAAAGCAGATTATGGCATTTGGAAGCAAAGCTGTATCAGAGTAGAAATTTCCCATAAACCCTGGAAGAAGGCTGTACAATTACCACTATCAAACATTAAACAAGGGGGTGGTCAAACTGCTTGCATCCTCTTGTCTCAAAGCAAAACTAAGGATGTCAACCTGGAAGCCTAATCTATTCAGAATCAGATCCAAAAATAGTTGAGAAGGCTGAAAGTATTTGTATGTGGCAAATTGCAGCTTTATTTATCACTGTAAAAGAAAGCAGCATCCAAGCAAATGAAAGTGCATCCTTTCTGTTTGCATTAGGAAACAGCTACAAGGCAACAGGGGTCTAAGCCACAATCTGTTCTGGGTTATAGTTTATTTGGGTTTTCTTGGGGGGGGGAGGGATTATTTCTGACCCTGTGTTGTATCTTGTGTAGACACAATGTATTCATCCTTCCCTTGTGTTGTTCCTTTGAGATCACCGTTGCTAGTGGGATCTTCCATCTCAGTGGTATCTGGCTGTGGGAGGTACGCCTCAGGCTGGGGGGGTGTCAATCAGGAAAGGAGAACCAGGAACAGACAACTTGTGCCTGTCTCCCATTCTGACCCTCTGGCCCACTGCCACATACCAGGTAAACTTGGTCCTGGTATCTTCCCCTTGGGAAACTTAATGTGGTATATAAATATAAAAATAAATAAATAATATAACTTATTGCATAGGAAATGGTACATGCAACCCAGGATGAAAGGCAAAGGCCAAGCTTTAGGCCTGCAGCTATTATAGCTTGGTTCTTTGTCCCAGAGGTTTTCAGCTGTGTGGTGGTGGCGGTGGTGGGGAGCCATATACTTTCCCAGCTGGAGTGTGGAAATGCTGGTTGTCAAACTGTGCAATGCATGGCTGAGTTGAAAGACTTCCTACAGCTGACAGATGGACTCCCATATCTCAAACACCAGTAGAAGCAACAACAAAACTCTTTCATGTTCAGTAAAAGCTATGATATAGCATTGGTGAAACGTTATTGCAGTCCCTTTAACTTATGCTAATTCCTGCAATCCATGCAATGTTGCTATGTGCCATTACACCAGAACTGACTTATACTAAGTATAATAGGGATTTCAAGAAAATGAAACATTTAAAGGGAAGGGTTTTACTAGTCTTAACCCTTGCCACTGTGTAATGGCTAAGCAGGCATTCAAGCCCAGGTCTTCTAGTTCATTGCTGTATCAGTTACATCACACTGGGTATCACTCCTAAAATACTACCATTAAAAATGAGAGTCTTATGGCACTTTGAAGACCAATAAATACTATTTTGCCTAAGGCTTAAAAAACTCTCTCTCCCAAAAGAACCACCTTTAAACGTCTGTCTGACAGATGGAGCTCCGAGTATGAACTATGGGATCAGTAGCCCAAAGATCCAAAAATCTCATGCTCAATGACAAGTACATATCTTACTAGTATTAGAAAATTAAAGGAAAGGGTCATTGATGGGTACAAGTACATTAAAGCAAAGTGTACTTGTACCCATCAATGTGTTTAATGCGTGTATGAAAAGTCTTTCACTAATAAGAAAAAATGTCTATTCTATGTCACATCCCAAATAAATAAAATAAAATAATTCCTACTCCATCCCACTCACTGGATGTATATACAAACACAAACATTTACGTCATGAAGTTACACTCCACATATTTGAAATCCACAAAATCTCAGAGCAAGTAAAGCTAATTCATTTTTCTGATGCCCCAGGATATGTTTTGTTAGACTATGGTGATTTCACATCAGCTGGTCAGGTAGGAGTCAGCAAAGAGAGGAGAAAAACAGCAAAGATCCCTTGTTTGCACTTGGCTAAGATAGCTTCTACTGTAGCCAAAGGAGTCCAAATCTTCTGCTGAGATTTGTAGGAAACAGAGCTAAACAAAGCTAGCTTAACAAGATGTAAACAAGGGATGATCAGTAGTTTCTTTCTCACTTTTTTAGTTTTCTAAGCATTCTAGTACACCATTTTAACAAAATGTAACAGCATTAACACTATTAATAAAGATCCTAAATTTACTGGGGATCTATTAAGACATTTACAGCAGTACCGTATGCATGTCTACTCAGTCCTCAGTCCCTTGGATGCAAAGAGAAGGGTGAAAAGGGGACTCAGGTATTATTTTTGGCATTCATGGTTGTTTTAAAAATTATCAGCTTGTGTGGAAAATGTTTTGGAGGAAATAATTCAAACAGCAGCCAGTTTCCCATCTGCATGGGTGTTCTGCCCTGGCACATGGCTACTAGGCTGCTGTAGCCAGGGGTAATAGCTTGAAACAGCATAATTGAAAACCTCTTTGCACTAGAGATGGGCACGGAATGAACATTTTTTCGTTTCCGTTACCGTTTGTCGTTTCCGTTACGTAACAAAACGACAAACAAAAAATGTGATGAAAATGAAACAAAACGAACAGAACCATGAAAATTGTGGTTGTTACATTTCGTTTCTGTTCATGGCGACATGCAATGAAATGAGCTGTTTAAAATGTTAAAAAACGCCCTGGACATCTGTAAAAATGCAGCAATAATTATATATAGTCTGATAATACCTACCAGGGGGTTGGGGTCCTTAAAACGTTTGTTTTTGTCTTCTCCCATCACAATGTATTTTTCTTTTCCCTTTAAAATGGATGTTGCCACCAGCCAAAAAATGGAGGCAAGCCATGTGATGTGGGATCATGTTCAACCAATAGCATGCCCAGGTTGCAGACTGGGTGGGCAGGTCTGGCAGCCACAGAGGGCATAAAAAGCTCTGGCAGCCCCCGTCCTCCTTGCAGTCTCTGGTGGGAGTTAGGGTGGGATTGCTGTCTCTGCGACTCTAGCTTCAGTCCTGCAGCCTCCCTGTGTGCATGCGTGCTGCGTACCTCTCGGTGAGTACCATCCCCTGCCCCGCAGTGCAGTCACTCTGCGGCTGCCTTGCACCCTGGCCAACGCCCACCACTGCCTTTGCAGCCTCCCTGCATACCTAGTCTATACTGTGTGTCTGCCAGCATCCATTTTTTTAGTGTTTTCCCTCTGGTCTGGGGCGTTGGGGGATGCCTGCGCATGGAAATGCTTTAAAAAGCGTGCAAAAGCGGGTAGAAATGACAAACGAAAAAACGAAAAATGGTAACAAAATTTTTCCAAAAAATTCCCAACAAATGGAAACGAACCGAAACAGACCTCTCAATGACAAACGAAAAACTGAAACGCCATTTTTCTCTTTCGTGCCCATCTCTACTTTGCACAGTTGCAAACTGTATTAAAGGGTAGAGGCATTAGAAAGTTTGCTTCCCAAACTTCCTGATGCTGCAACCCTTTAATACAGTTCCTTATGTTGTGGTGACCCCTTGCCCTGCTTAGAAGAAGCCACAAGCTCCCTTTGGCAGGCCACTGCCACAGATGCCATAGAGATCTTCCCTCTACAGGCACTCTCAGCCAATCACAGCCTCTGGTGCCACTGAATGACATCCCCTCCAATATATCAAGCTGTAACTCACTCTCCCCCCCCCCCCCTTCCTCCCCTTCCTCCCCCAGAACCAAGCCATTTTTGCCTTCTTCTTCACTGGCTCATGGTGACCCCTGTGAAATGGTCATTTGACCTCCAAAGGGGTCCCAAACCCCCAGGTTGCTACCAATGTTATAAAAGGATCTGAATCTGTATCCATAAGCTCAAGTGATCACACCACCAAAAAACAATGTAAATGTTTTTGATGCAAAAAAGAGAAGGCAGAACCCCTAGTGGTGGTGGTGGTGGTGGTGGTGGTGGTGGTGGTGGTAAATCAGAGTAGAAAACAGAAATATCAGTCTGATTCACATTGATTTGTACTTCAGGTAGTCAAAAGAAAATAATAAAATTTCTGACCATCACAGTCCTGGAACAAGTCTTATCTTATTTGCCTCTGTGGTCATTTAACATGCCTGCATCCCCACTTTCTGGAAACCTCTGAAAACAGCTGTAGTATTTTTTGACAGGAATGATGTGCTTGAATCTTTTCTTCTGGCAAAACCCACAAGCCAGTTTTACGAGCAGGAAAGGCAGAAACATAGCAACAAATGAATTTCAGAATCGCTCTGCCAAATTCTAATAACATGCATCAATGCATTGCTGCCTTTGGAGAATCAAGTGAAACAGGATTCCATAACAGCAGCAGATAGTGTAATAGAAGCTTTTCATGTAGCCGCCTTGGGTCCTTTTCCAAGGAGAAAGGCAGGGTAAAAATACTCTAAAATAAATAAATAAAATAAATATGTGACCTGTTATCAACCACCTGCTCCTCACCATTTTGACCCTCTGAAGAAAGACAAGAAACACCTCTCTTTAGCATAAGTTTATTAATGAAACAGAGGTAACTTATCCACTACCACTTCCACTGGGTCTTCATGCAATCAGTTTTATGTTCAGTCTTAACAAAAGAACTTGGCATAGTCCATAACCCAGTTGGTAACAGCAACACTTTGTCCCATAAATGCTTCAGATTATCCTTGGGTAATGGGTTCAGGGCAACTTCTTTGGGAAAATGCAGATCCATTAATGGTAAGAGTATCTCTCTCCAGCTCCCTACACCTTCCTGCCCCAGGGTAGGTATGCCATAAGCAGGAAGATCCACTAAAACCAAGGTGTTCATGGTCCCAACTGCATTTTGTCAACTTCTCATCTTAGTCCCATATTCTCCCCCCCCCCCACCCCCCTCTCTCTCATCCCAGTATGGGGTGGATCGTCTGGAGGGAAGGGACAGCACAGCAATAGGAAAAGCCTTCTCCCGGGCCTTTTCCTCACAAGATAACAGGAGGAATGCATGCAGTAAACCTAATTTAGACGTTATGCACTGCTGCAAGTATTGCTACTAGGGCTGGTGGTCCTTAGAAGATCCAATGGACAAATTAAGCAGGCAATGCTTCTCCTGACATGTGACCAAGTGGTGGTAGTGGAGGGGAAATAATTTATCTCAACCTCTGAGCATCACAAATAGAACTGGTCTTACCATTACACTGAGAGTGGCAGCAGATGTCTGAGGGGTATGCAGAGCAGCAATGAAGTGGTGGGGTCATCTCTTCTCTATCCTCTAAAGCAGTTACTCCCAACCTTGGGTAACCCAACTCCCAGAAGCCCTGGGTAGCACAGCTGGTGGTAAAAGTTTTTGGGAACTGCAGTCCAAAAACATCTGGCTTACCCAACGTTGGAAACCAATGCTCTGAAGTAAGAACAAAAGAGCTCTGCTGGATCAAGCCAAGGGCCCATCAAGTCCAGCTTCCTGTATCTCACAGTGACACCAGATGCCTCTGGGAGCACATGAGACAACTAGATACCCATCTCCCAATACAGTTCCCCTGAATATGATCAAAATATGTCTCCTTTAGCTGTGCTGCCTTCTAGTCAGTGCTAAGATAAGTGTCAAATGCAAGCAAAATCCATTTTCCTACTAGGATCCATGGGGGCATCGTCATCATTCACTCATCATATGCAAAATGTCTTGGGTTGGTCACAAGGTGGAGGTTGGGTGAGCTAACAAGGTGTGCAGGAACATTTTGGGTACATTATATAAGACCAATATCTGAACTGGTTGAAAGGGGAAGTGAAAACCTGGAATGGAAAGCTCCCTCTGACAACTCTCCTCGCATTTTTGGATTTGAAGTAACAACAAAACTGACAGAAACTGTGCCAGTATCAAACTTGGCCCTTCAACCTGAGCACTTGTCAGAGTCAAATGCTCCCCTTGAAACCAGCACCAGCTGCATAATATAGATTACTTGTTCTTCAAGAAAGAGTCCAATCCAAAATTTTAAGAACCATCTTTCAGCTGTGTGCCAAATACCAGGCTAAGAATGGAAACAGGTTGCCTGCATGTTGAAGCCCAGATTAGTATTCCTTACATGGCTAAAGGAACATCTAATCCCACAAGATCTATTTCCTTTGACACTTCAGGACAATTTGCAATCCAAATGGGTCAAGTCTCTCCAGAGCGTTATGCTGAAAATTGGCTTTTCCCCTTGGATGCTCTTATCTTAGGAAATAGATGGGGGGGGATTTGTTAACCAACAAATTGAGGATATCGAGCATCAAAGTGGCCTTTCCAGTATACAGAATTCTATGATGAGGGCCTACATAAAAACGCATTGGCACCAGCAAATTAACCATCTCTAGAAGACTATAGAGGACATGTTCTTGTCTGCCCACAGCAAAAGGTGGCAGGAAAGGTGATCATCACCCCACTGATTAATAAACTCCTGGCTTACTCAGAATAAAACCAAAAGCGACTTGAGCTTCTTCTTTCTGATATAGATCCCAAGATCAATAAGAGCCCTGTGGCATAGTGGTTAAATGCCTGAACTACAGCTAAAACTGTGCTCACGACCTGGGGTTCAATCCCAGTTAGCAGTTTCATGGTTGATTCATCCTTCCATCCTTCCAAGTAAAATGAGTACCCAGCTTGCTGGGGGGGGCAGCAATGTGTAGCCTGCATACTGTAATTAAACTGTAAACTGCCCAGATACTACTTGAAGTGGTATGGGGTCATATATAAGCAGAACAGTTTGCTTTTGTTTTGCTTTGTCATGTACCAAATTCGGTACGACAATACTCAGGTGTTGGAAATTCTACAGGAACTAGATACAGAACTACATCTTAAATTGCTTTTAATGTTAAGTGTTCTTATTAATGCTAATGTTCTTATGAAGTATTTGAAATGTATGGAAACTTGCAAAGCTTTTATTTTGTTGGTGATTTGGTATGATTGGTCTAAGGATTGTAACAATAAACTAAATGATGAACTACCTTTTCCATTTTCCAAGTTTTCAAAGTTGCCATTTTAATGTGTTGTTTCTTATATTATCATGTTCAGAAGAACAGATTGGAATTCAAGCTATAAACCAGCACTCTATCTAGACTCTTACGATCTGAGGGAGGATGTTTAAAAGAAAGAAATTGAGTGAGGGAGGCTGTAAATAATATTAATGATATTTGGCATTTTTAAAAAGATCCCATATTTTACAGCAGAAGAGGAAACCAATATACAAAGCCCACAAAGGCAGTAAAGAATCAGGAGGATGAAAAGGAATTTGCAGATAAAAAGTTAGAGAATGATGCAATAATATGAGGTAAAAGAGGCTATGCTGAAAAGGGAGCATTATTAAGATATGGTGAGCATTTTTTGTGCAATGTTAAGACACTGATCATGACATTAAAAGACAGGACTATAGATACATTTCACCAGTACAATGCCATTAAGATCCTCCACAAACTGGACACATGACAATAACAGATACTGTATCCATTAACACCAACAGTTGTAACCACAATAACTACACCCACACTTCCATCACACTGCATAGACTTTAATGCACACAATGATGGCCATGGCCAAACATCAGATGCACACATAGGATTCAATTCTACTCATGGTGCTGGCTGATTGGAGCAGTTTCGTCAACCATGTTTAATCCACACCCAAATTAGGTCCTCCTTTCGTATATGTTATATTAAGAAGCAGATCATACTTATAGTTACAAATCTGACAGCTTCATAGAAACAGGAGCATCAAATCCCAACAATAAAAATCATTCAAATATCAGCATGTATGTTACTACCAGGAGAAAAGCCAGGACCACTGAGAAAAGAAAGAACTTCATGCCAGCCACAAATAAGGAGACTATCGAAACAGAAAAAACCAAAAGTAACCACGTGATCCAAGGAGGATGACCAGAGGGGCATATAACATGCTTCTTGATTTCCTCTAGTTCACCCTATTTTCTGAGGGTCGCATGCCTTTTCAATATGAGCAATCCTCTCCTTTCTGGGACAGTGCTAGGCCTGTAATTTATTGGGTGCAATTGGGGGCACTATTGATTATCCCATTCTGTAGTTCATTTGACTGGTTAATTCACACTCAAATCGAGCCACACAACACTGGTGGAAACACTGTGAAATATTCAGTACGTTTTGACTACAGATGGGTACAAACTGCCAATCTGCTTTGGCAGCTTCTCTGGGTACGTTTACCACTGCAACAGGTTCACCTCAGTTCTTTTATCACTATTGGTTTGGTGCCCCGCCCCTGTCGACAGGCAGCCATTCAGAAGCAGCACCTGGAGGAAGTGGGTGAGGGAAGCTGGGCATTGTCTCCAAGTGGGCATCCACTAAAGAGCACAGGGTGCTGAACTGCCAAACACCTGTTGTTGAAGTGACACTTCATGCCAATCTCTAGCTGTGACATTAAAAGGGAGGATAGAGAGAAACCCCTCCTCTCTTTTCACCGTCTTTGTTTTTAGTATCTCTGTTCAGCACAATTCTAATACATTGGGAGTGTCTTTCAGTACAATATGTATAATATGTACTATATCATGTGAGGTTGAGACATGCCTCTTCCAGCATGTCTCAGTTAACCCTATACTGAATTTCAACTACGATTTAACCATGTTCCCTTGGGACACTGTAGTGTCTTCACTACTGGGGAGGGGGCGACAGGAGGGTGCTTATACAACTGCATTGGTTAGAAGTGGTCAACTCCACTCTCCTCCCTCTTGTGCTTCCTTGAACATGAGGAATTGGGCAACCCTGAATCCTGGGCCAGGGAACCACTGCGACTTTGGTCTTCTTCCCTGAGGCCATCTTTTGGGCCCAACATTTTCTTTGAAGCCTCTCTTGGTTTCCTCAGTGGGAGGTTTTTGCAGGGGCTGAACTCATCTTAACCTCTCTGCCCCAAACTTAGGGATTCCAAACAACACCGTCTCTCATGTCCAAGGGTCCTTTTTCACTGTTTCTTTCAATCAATGGTTTAATTTGTTCAAACTTTCCTGTCTTGACCACTTTTATATCTATCACATGGGTCTTCCAAAACATCTTTCCAAATCTCCTTTTCATCTGTAACACACTTCTTCTCTAACACTTCCCCCACTTTTTCTTCATGTTTTATATCCTTCTCCACATTTCCCTTCTCCTCCTTTTGGGGCTGTCTTTCAATCCTCTTCCTTCCCCTCTCCCCCACTCTGTCATTTCCTCCCAAATGATTAGAGCTTTCTCCCCAATTAAGAGGTATGCTTGAGGTTGTGAATTCTCCTGTTTCAGGTGAGACTCTCAATGGCCCATCCATAGGGGTCCTGTTGATCGGGTCATTGGTCTCATAGTGGCCAAATGGGCTTTGCCCTCAAATTGTAACTAGAAAGAATATCATACAGGGTTATGTGACTGGGAATAGGTTTGGTTCATAGCTGTCAAGTTTTCCCTGGAGCACGGCGGGATGGGAGGAGAAAGAGGTGAAAGGTGGGTGGGTGGGTGCATGCGTGTGTGCATGCAAACACACACACACACACACACACACACACACACACACATGCATGCACACTCACTTTGCCCCTCCAACCCCAATGAGCTGCTGAGGACTTGGCCCAGTTGTGATGAGAAGTGAAAGTGAGAAAGGGATAGAAGGGTGCTGGTCCTGTGAGCAGAGTGGACCATGCCTCTTCCTTCGAGTGCTCATGGGCACACAGAGAGAGCCCTCAGCCTTTCTGTCTTGTGCATGTGCGGTAGTGTCGGCGGTGGCTGGTTACCATGGTGGCACGTGCACGTGTGCAAAGGTGGTGGAGGGATAGAGAGAAAAGGATCCATTAAGAGGGCCTATTACTCTTCCCTCTCCTGGTGGGAGGGAAACCCAAATTCTGTCAACAAGGCCTTAAGCAGCCGCCGCCGCCGCCAGGCATTTGCGTATGGATACCGTTCAACTGCATGATTTAAATGTATGTTATGCTAACCCAATATGCTTGCTTGAATTAAAGCAATCATAATAACCTTTCAGAAATAAATATTTGCACACTTTAGCACAACAAGAACATTAAAAAGGCAATCTCTGCAATTGCCTTGCTAAATAAACTGTAAGAATTTGACTTAGTGCCATAATGTAAGAGAAACATTCAGAATGAACTGAATATAAGCAAGAGAACTGAAAATATATATAAACTGAAACCATTAAATCCCCAAGCATTACCAAGCAAGCAGCATGTTGTTGTTGTTGTTGTTGTTGTTGTTGTTGTTGTTGTTGTTGTTGTTGTTGTTGTTGTGTGTGTGTGTGTGGTGTGTGTGGTGGTGTGTGTGTGTGTGTGTGTGTGTTTTCGTTTGTTATTGGTGGTGATGGTGTGCTGGTGGTTGTTTGTTGTTAAACTGAAATGTTGTGCTAAATCCCTTGGCATTTCATGATGCTGAATTTAAAACCAGATTCCTTTTAAGAAATAACTCCCATGACAGTATTTCAGGATGTGCTTTTTAAAAGGACTTGACTTCTCAAATGCTAAAAAATGCTAAAATGTTATTTGTAAGTGTTCTTTGTTCCAAGCTGGTAATTATGTTTTAACAGTGAGGACATTTTCCACTGAGCTATGATTGAACTTCAAGATTGGCTCTACTTCATGGTTTGCTTCCACATGGTTCAGGATATGGTTAGAACATTCCTTACTTGCCCAGGATTTGGGGATTCGTGGACTAGAGACAACATAAATTTGCAGGAATTCCGTCAGATGGACTTCTAGGGGTTTCAGCTCCTTTCCACAAAACCCCAAACAAAATCCCCCAGTACTTTGAGATGTTCACAGTCACTTACAGCTGATAAATAATAGCTTCTCTGAGACATTGATAGCCATGAAGAAAGTGGTTAGGCAAATCTAACCTCTCTGGAAACTCCAAGGAACTATGTATGACCCAGTAGTTTCTCAGAAGACACCCTGTACTGAGGGTGCTTTATAAGAAGGGAAACTGTTAGGACCATAATTCCTTGAAGTTCCCACATAATAGAGCCCCATTCATCCACTTCTTCCATTTTCATTATGTCAAAAATGAAAGTACACTTAGGTTCTATACAAGTTTTAGCACATTTCCAAAACCACAGAGCAGCAGACAACCCTTTGTTCACCATTTGCCTTTTGTCTTTGTCTTTTCTTTTTATACATTTCTTGTCTTTTCTTTTTATAATTTTGATTTGGAAACAAATACCCACACAACACAAGAGTAACTTCAGTACCGCTTGGAATGGTCAGTCCTGAATGGTGCAGTAAATATTTGGATGCACATTCCAATTGTGCACATTCTGTGTTAGAGCACTCAGAATGAAATTAAAAAATCAGCATTTAACTACTGCCACAAAATTAAGGAAGCCAACTGCAAGCTATAGATTACCAGAAACCCCAGTGTGATTGTGCTCACATGATTTTTAATACTTATCAACTTCTCAGTGCTTACAGTGAACTCTCCATAGTGCTTAGCTTGGTTGAGTTGGGTAAGTATGTGTGTATACCAGTAGAGATGGGCACGACTTGAAAATTTTTTTTCAAGTTGTCGTTAGTCGGGCCGGTCCCGTTTCGGGTCGTTTCTGGTTTTTGCGAAAATTTGCAAAAATTAGTCGGTTCGTTTTTTTGTTTTTTTGTTTTTTTGTTTTCGTTAGTACTGGTTTTTTTGGGGGGGAACGGGCTCCTGGAGGCACCTGTGTGGGGTGGGTGCCTCCTCTGGCCCGCTATAAAGGGAAAGTGGGCTCCTGGAGGCACGCGTGGGTGCCTCCTATCCTCACCCACTAGGAAGGGGAAGCAGGCTCCAAGAGACCCCTCTACATGGGGGTCTCCCTTCCTCACCTGCTGCTGCTGCAAAATGCTATGCAATAGCCACATGGATATTGCATAACATAATGTGCAGACAGTGAGACCAGTGTGAGAGTGATAGAATCATGCCTTCCCTGCACAAGGCTCTCGCACCACCATGTCTCACACAGAAGGGAAGTGTACTTGCTGCGTGTAGTGCAATGCAAGCAAGTAGATCTGGCTTTAAGGTGGCTTAGTGCAAGGGCTAGGGTTAGGCTAGTGACGGGTAAGGTTATGGTGGGCTAGTGGGTTGCACCTCTGGATGCCTCTCTGACCCACGAAGAAGACAGTCTGTGACGTATGGGTACGGAGTCAAGGGTTAGGGTTAGGGCTAGGGCAGGTTTTAGGGGGCTTTTTGGCACATCCCAGAAGTCTCCATGGCCAAGTGGCCATGCGACTGGTGGGATGGCTCCAAAAATTTGCATGGTGGTCTACTCCCACATGGCTGGCCACTCGGCCAGCCCATCCAATGCGCAGGTGTAAAAAAATAAAAAAAAATCAATCGAGGACAGAGGAGGAGAGGAGAGACATTTTGTTGCAAGAAAAAACCCACTGCTACTGTGAAAAATCTGGCAGTTTATAAATTTTTGCGTGTTTCTGTTGTGCTTGTGTGTGTTTTGGACCACGATTTCAAAAACAATATTGCGTTCGCCGCCCCATTTTGGATCCCCCGCCCGCACCGCATGGCATGGCGAAATGGCGACTCGCGAGTCCGGCTGCCCAGGACGGGGGGGAGGCGGGACCCCCCTCCAGAAACCACCCCTCCGGTAGGTGCCCTGCGCCCTTAGTCAAGCAGGCATTTTTCCGCCTGCTTTTTTGGCCCGGGAATGGGTGGGGGGAGAGTTTAAAAGTTTTTTCCTGTGCCGTCCGTGCCGCTTGCTTGCGCTTTAATTGCGGCGGCCGGTGGCTGGCGAGACTGGGCTTTTTGCTGGCTGCGAGCCTGCGGCGAGTCCCACAGAGCAGCCCACTAGGATGGGGGATGGGGGGGAGGCCGGGGACCTCCAGAAACAACCCCTCTGGTAGGTGCCCTGAGTCACGGCAGGCATTCCGCCTGCTTTTTGGCCAGGAACCGGGTTTTTTTAACTTTTAAAAACTTTTTTTCTGTGCCGCGTGGCATCGCGCGATGCAAGGAACGAGCATGACAAATCAGACCAAAATTGTTCGTTCGTCGGTTCGAGCTCGAAGTCTGGCGGAGTAATTCCCGTTACCGTTTCCGTAGAGTAACGGAACCGAGTAACGGAAACGGAAACGGGAATACCGCTAAGTCGTGCCCATCTCTATATACCAGTACAGTGCCCTCGGATCAGTTATTAAAGTCAACTGTAAATGTGGCTGTAAATTTGGAAGTTAACAAATTCAATCCAGTGCCATCTCCAATCACAAATATCAGGTAACAAATGATCTGGAAGACCTTTCTTGGTGAAATCTGTTCAGTTGCTGCAACTCAGAATAGATGACCCTGGTCTTACACATCCAAAATAATTTGTGACCCGGAGGATAGGAACAATTAACATTTTCTCTAATTCCATTTTCTGTAAAGGGAGCCAAATGGCGATCTTTGAAGAGACAGACATCAACAATTTTAGTCAGCGACCTCTCCTACTGCACTCAGCAAAACCTACTACACGATCACCACCATCATGAAATACAATGAAATGTATTGCCAAGCAAGTACACCTAGGACTGCAGTTTGACAGGAGTTATCATTTGGGAAAGTCAGAATATACCTTGTGATTCAGATGTTCAAAAATATGAATATTCTATAGACATAATTACACCCAGGAAGTGCACATTAAGGAGAAAGACAGTGCAATATATTGGACAGGAAAGTGCAGGATTAAGACTCAAATCCTTGGATTCAAATCCCTGTTCTGCCCTTTCTTAATCTCTATTTCCTATATATTTTACCACAGGGACTGATCTCAGGAATAACAGCCACTGTTCAGGTGATAGCCCTCAGCCTTCTGCAAGAGGTAAGAAGTGTGCAGTGTTCTCACTTACGGGATGTGCCAGGTAACAGTATTGTCTGGATTGTTGGGGTCAATTGAAGTTGCTAAAATACTATATTTGGCTTTCTCGGTGATGACATCTGCTCCCTACCTCTACCATGACTACTTTTTCAACACAAATTGCCATGTATTTTTCTCAAATTTCCATTAATCAATTTACTTTGGAGCCCTCTTCTAGTAGATCAGTTTAGACAGTTTTGAATCCAGTTGTGAGTGACAACTACAGTGGACCCATTGAGTCAATGATGTTTCAAGAAGAAACAGCTTGTCACTCTCTGTTCCTGGTTCCGGGGGCATGGTCGAGACTTTTTTTCCGTTATTCTATGGATGTGAAGTACTTTTTTTTTGTACCGGTCCCAAGCGGGACAGTAAGGAGGGATGAACGGGACATGACCTTAGTTAATGCATTCATTCTTTATACCATTCATTTGGGCTTGGAGAAGGCAGGAAGCTGACATCCGAGTGGGTAGTAACATTTAAATCCTAACTAGAGTAGGTACATTGAATCCATTTCTGAAATGGAACTTCAGCCTAATTTGTTTTGGAAGAAGTTATTTATTAAATTAGTGTGAAATATTTGCTGTGAGAAGAAAAGAAACATGTTCTTCCATGTTCCTTCAGCAATTAGAGGCACTTTATATGCTGTGCGTGACAAGAAGATAGAGTGTTTTATACTAGTAATAGCTAATTGGTGCTTTTATTTATGTATTTGGAATGCCTGTGAAGTTTTGGGGCCATTTCTGAGGCAATTAGTTGCACTGATGCTCAGTTTTATGTGCTAAGATAGCAGAGGATTAAAGTGCCACCCAGACAATAGAACCCTGGAATAATGGCTAGTTTATATGAAACCCAGGTTTGCAAAGCACATTGGAAGCAACCGTCAGAGTTTTGGAAAAGGAGCAAAATACCAAGTTCCCTTTCAACCAATTAGCTTATATTTTGTTACTTTGTTTATTTACCTAGCAAACAGAGTTCTGTATTTCCAATTATCCTATCAAAAACAGAATAATTGGTTCTCAAATCAAGCAATTTAAAAGCAAATAAAATGAGATAGTGCTCTCGCCGTATCAGCCCTTTTAATGAAATCAACTGTCTGGTAGCACAAAAAGAAATAAAAATAATAATAAATGACTTCGGGCATTAGTGGGTGTTTTTTCCTCCTCACTGTAAAATGCAAAGAAATTTAGGGACATCTATTTATTTTCCATTGTTCTTATTCAGCAGTTGCTCACCACCTCCATAGTTGCTTTGCATACATGAGATTTATTTCCCATCCTGCTCTTCCACTCCAGCATCAGTGTTTCAATTCCTACTCTAACAGGATCACTGGTTTCTCTGAATTTCCTACCATCATCCCCCACCATCAGCCAGCTAGATAAAGATAAAGCTCCCACTAATTAATGGTGATTCAGGAATGCACAGATGGAATTAACATTCCTGCAGATCTCAGTGATTTCCCACCAAGGAATTACAATGTTATGATCTGAAACATGGAGGAAGGAGTGAGAATATGTCTGAATGTACTCAAAGTTGAATTTCTTTAGACACTAGCAGGTCTCAGATTTGTCTGGACTAAGAAATCCTATAGTAACCTTTCTCCTAGAGAGAAACTGAAGGGGAGGGTTAGAAGAATCCAATCTCTTCAGTGTGCATGGAGCCTGTTTAAAACAACAATAATAGAGGCCCAGCACAAGTGCATACCACAAAGAAAGAAGAGCTCATTTAAGTCCAAGAGGACACCGGCATGGTTAACGAGTGGAGTTAGAGAGGCTCTAAAGCACAAGGAGAGGTCCTTCTGTAAATGGAAATCCTCCCCAAATGAGGAAAATAAAAAGGAACACAAACTCTGGCAAAAGAAATGTAAAAAGATGATAAGGGAGGCAAAGAAAGACTTTGAGGAACGCATGGCTAGCAATATAAAGGGTAATAATAAAAGCTTCTTTAAATATGTTAGAAGTAGAAAACCTGCCAGAGAACCAATTGGGCCTCTGGATGGTGAGGGAGGAAAAGGGGAGGTTAAGGAGGACTTGGACATTGCAGAGAAATTGAACGAGTTCTTTGCGTCTGTCTTCACGACAGAGGACCTTGAGCGGATTCCGCTGCCTGAGCCGCCCCTCTTGACTAAAGAATTAAATCAAATACAGGTTAAAAGAGAGGAGTTTTAGGACTAATTGATAAATTGAGGATTAACAAGTCACCGGGCCCAGATGGCATCCACCCAAGGGTTATTAGGGAACTGAGAAATGAAATTGCAGATCTCTTAACGGTTATATGCAACTTGTCTCTTAAAACGGCCACAGTGCCGGAGGACTGGAGGATAGCAGATGTCACACCAATTTTTAAAAAAGGAAGGAGGGGGGACCCAGGAAACTACAGGCCGGTTAGCCTTACATCTGTCCCAGGGAAGATGGTGGAAGGCCTCATCCAAGAGAAAATCTTAAAACACATAAAAGAACAAACCTTGCTGAGAGAAAATCAGCATGGCTTCTGTAAGGGTAAATCTTGTCTTACAAACCTTTTAGAATTTTTTTGAAAAGGTCAACAGGCACGTGGATTTGGGTGAACCGGTGGATATAGTCTATCTGGATTTTCAAAAGACTTTTGACACAGTCCCTCACCAAAGGCTGCTGAGAAAATTGCATAGTCAGGGGATAAGAGGGCAGGTCCTCTTATGGATTGAGAACTGGTTGAGATCCCGGAAACAAAGAGTAGGTGTCAATGGGAAATTTTCACAATGGAGAGAAGTGAAAAGCGGTGTGCCCCAGGGCTCGGTCCTGGGACCGGTGCTTTTCAATCTGTTCATAAATGACCTGGAGACAGGTTAAACAGTGAGGTGGCCAAGTTTGCAGATGACACAAAACTTTTCCATGTGGTAAAAACCAGAGAAGATTGTGAAGAGCTCCAGAAGGATCTCTCCAAACTCTGGGAGTGGGCTGAGAAATGGCAAATGCGTTTTAATGTAACCAAATGTAAAGTAATGCATATTGGGGCAAAAAATCCAAACTTCATCTATCAACTCATGGGCTCTGAGTTATCCGTGACGGATCAGGAAAGAGATCTTGGTGTGTTGGTGGACAGCTCCATGAAGGTGTCTCCCCAATGTGTGGCAGCAGTGAAGAAGGCCAATTCCATGCTAGGGATTATCAAAAAGGGGATTGAAAATAAAACAGCCAACATTTATATGCCGTTATATAAAACAATAGTAAGGCCCCACCTGGAGTATTGTGTACAATTCTGGTCACCGCATCTTAAGAAAGACATAGTGGAACTGGAAAAGGTGCAGAAGAGAGCGACTAAAATGATTACTGGGCTGGGGCACCTCCCTTATGAAGAAAGGCTAAAACAATTGGGCCTCTTTAGTCTGGAAAAAAGGCGCTTGAGGGGGGACATGATTGAGACATACAAAATAATGCAGGGTATGAGTAAAGTGGATAGAGGGAAGCTCTTCTCCCTCTCTCAAAATACCAGAACTAGGGGACATACACTGAAATTGAGGGCTGGGAGAGTAAGAACTGACAAAAGAAAATATTTTTTCACCCAGCGTGTTGTAAGTCTATGGAACTCCCTGCCACAGGATGTGGTGATGGCATCTGGCCTGGATGCCTTCAAAAGGGGATTGGACAGATTCCTAGAGGAAAAGTCCATCACGGGTTACAAACCATGATGGAGATGTGTAATCTCTAGGCTTTAAACCAGGGTACTTCAAGGGCCAGATGCAGGGGAGTGGTATCAGGAGACAGATATCTAGTCTCATGCGCTCCCAAATGCATCTGGTGGAGCCGCTGTGAGATACAGGAAGCTGGACTAGATGGGCCTTTGGCCTGATCCAGCATGACTCTTCTTATGTTCTTATGTTCTTATGTTCTCCTATGCTATTGCTCATACAGAATGCCCTTTCTCTTTTAATTCTTCTTCCTTCTCCCTGTTATTTTTCTTCTACTTTTCCTAGACTCATTCATTTTTTGCCTCACCTTAATATTCTTCCCACCCCCATGCATTAGTTATACAATGGTGTCTACAGTAGTGAAAATATACATCTTAGTAAGTTTGGAACTTACATTTTATTTGATCTTCTTATTACAGTAACCCCCATACCAGGGTTCATCTCTGCTGTTATGTTCTGACAAGTTGCTTCCAACTTACGGTGGCCTTATGAGTTAGTGGTCCTATCAATAATTATTATCTTTTCCATTGAGTTTTGTATTCCCATGATGTTCTCAAAGTATGATATCTTCATTTTAGTTATTTTTGCTTCTAGAGGGAGTTCAAACTTGATTTATCTACCACTCATATGTTGTTATGGAAGCACTTGCCCGCCTCCCCATGATAACCTTTCTTTTCTATCCAACTTTAATATTCATATAGTAATTAGAGATAACATTATGAGTGTTCTCTTAAATTCACTCAATCAGTATTTCTAACCTGAATTTGAACTGGACCAAGATTTACTGTCACCATATATGTATGAATTTGCTTATCTATACCATAATATTCTTTCTACCTCCTAAATTGTTGTTAAACTACTTGTCTTCACCATTTTCACCAAATGAAAGTTGTTCAAGTGTCCCCACATTCTTTATTTTTTTTTTTCTACAACTGACTAACATATTTTCTGCCTTGGCTACTTCTCCTGAACATTTTTTTAATTTTCTGCAGCAGATATATCAAGAAGGAATTTGGCAGTTCATCTGACGTTGAAATACTTTGTTATACAATATTACATTAGTCTGTAGATTATAAATTAAATCTCTATGGATCTATAATAATCTCTATAATTAATAGGTTTTTTTGTTTAAGCTCTCAATTGTTGGTCAATCTAATACTTAAGCTGTGTGAAGAACATGACTGCTACTAATAAAAATGAAAAAAATGAAATCAGTATAGATTTAAGTTCATTTCATTGGTGACAGTGGGTTAGTTTAAAAAGAGAAATACTTATCTAGTATCCTTTTTAGTAGAAAGGGAGCATGTAGATAGATAGATAGATAGAGAGAGAGAGAGAGAGAGAGAGAGAGAGAGAGAGAGAGAGAGAGAGAGAGAGAGAGAGAGAGAGAGAGAGAGAGAGAGAATGGCCATCATAGATATCAACTTGCTATAGATATCCTTAAAACCAGTGGTTCCCCAACCGTGGCTCCCCACATGCTCTTGAATGAAATCTTCCAGAAGACTTCACCACTAGCTGTGCAGTGGTCAGGATTTTGGGGAGTTGTAATACAAGAACATATGGGGCTGCAAAGTTGGGAATCACTGGAAATCCTGATTCAGTGAACATGGAATCCCTGTTATTAATATCTGGAGCAGAGCAAAGACCAAAGGTCTGGTGCTTAACAGTAAATAATTTTTTTCACTTTTGCAGAAAAATGACTTGGTCAAAATAACTGTCTTAGGAGATCATGTTAAAAGTTCAGCTAAGATCTGCTGCTGCTTTTTCTTAACAAAAAGCAGCCAAGGAACTACTGATACTTTCCCATCGATATGAAAACATTACATGAAGTGAAACTCATTTGGTTTTCTCATTGAGAATCCCCTACCCCAACTGCTACCTGTTCAAAAGATACTATGTGATACATCCTGTGTTATTGGGAAACGTGGGTGAAGGCACTAGAGAAAAGATTAAAACTTCCTTCCTCCATTTCCATCCTTCCTCAGATCAGCCTTCACAGACTGGTTTTTGTTAAGGAAGTGGTAGGCAGACCCTAATCACATCTAAATCCTTATGTATTAAGTCAGATTGTTGACATTGGGCCTTTTCACACGACCCCTAATATCGGCTGGCCACTTAAATTCGGACCAGAGATCTTAGGGGTTTGTCGCTGTTCCTGCATTCCCACCCCATCCGCACTCCTGGCTGCTGGCTGCGTGAGGGGAGGGAGAAAAAAAGGAAGAAAAGAATGCCGCTCAGCTCCGTTCTGCTGTCCCGGCACTGCATTCAGATCTCTTAAAGGGGCAGGGGGCAAAAAAAGAACAAACAGAAGCAAGGAGAGCCGGGCAGTCACTACGTTATATCTGCATCAGGAATTTTCACCTCCAGAGAGCAGGTACCTGAAAAGTGCGCTGGGACGCGCTTAGGTGGGTGTGGTCGCACTTAATTATCTGTAAACTCCGGAGCTGGTGGGGAAACAATTTTAAACTCTGGAGCTGGGAGCCATTTGCGGCGGAGTTTAGGGGTCGTGTACAAAGGGCCATTGTAGGGTATTTTCTAATACAGTTAGAACTTAACAAATTCCGGGGTACCAAAATTTCCCAGATCTAAAGCATTGTCTGAATGTACACATTCCAAAATGTTCTGCCCAAAGACCCCAATGGCAAAAAAGAGAAATGTAATAGGAAGACAATAAAAAAGATAAAATAAAAGGTGCACTTTCAGAGTTCTGATTTTTATAGAGTGTTTTGTCCATTGTCCCTGAAATGGAAAACAAAACAAACCATTTCAGCTGCTTCTGAATAGAGCTAACCCAGTAACAAATGGAGCATGTCACATCTGCTTTCCTGCAGAAGTGACTGTCAAAAGAGAAATAGCCTTTTCCCTTATTCTTTTCTTTCTTTTCTTTCTGATCCCAGTATGGTTGAAGCAAAGGAGTACATCAGATTTGTTGTGACATTTTTGACCCAATTTTGTTTGTTTGTATTATTTTAAAAGGTACATGTCACACCGGGGATACTGCTTACACCTGTGCCAGTGACAGTACTGTAGCCTGTCAGCACTGTAGGTCTAATTCTGTGTGGTTTCTGTAACGAAACATGACTCTAGAGGATTAAAAATTCTTGGCCGGGTTCATCACAAATTATCATCAGACATGCAGTCTGATCCTCAGATTCAATACTAGTGCAACAGAATGTAGAAGTACAAAGGGACATTTCTTCCCTCATCTCTAGTTCTGTGAAAATAAAACGGAATCTGAAGCCACACAGATAAGTTCTAATAAATGGCAACTCTCTATGCAGTTTGAAAACAAAAATCAAAACCCCACTATTGTTGAATGGCAGTTAGTCTTAAAAAATGTTTTGCCTCCCTGTGGAGTTAGGGGTTTTGCTTTGTTCTTATAAACCTACTCAGCATATGCAGCTTTGGTAATCATAATGGACGGATGCTCTGAAAAGAAGACAAAAAATGCCAAAAGATGTTCCCAAATAAAAATCCTGCTGGTTGCCAATGAAGCACAATGTCCGCCTCACATGGACTAGGCAATAGAGATGGGCATGAAACGAGCGATTTTTCGTTTTCGTTTTCGTTTTTTCATTTTGTTACGCAACAAAAACGAAACAAATTTTTTTAAAAGAAAACGAAAATGAAAACAAAATGACCAAATTTGCCGTGTTTTTCGTTTTCGTTGCAGCAGATGCATTGCACTAAAAAGAATGCTAACGAAAAAGCAATTTTTTGTTTTCGTTTTTGTTTTTTTTTTCGTTTCATTACCTAATGAAACGAAAATGATTTTTTTTGCAAAAAAGTCACAAAAACGAAAACGAACCGAAACGGACCCCTAAACGACCAAACGACAAACGAAACACCATTTTTTTGAGTCATGCCCATCTCTACTAGGCAAAAGACAGAAAGCAAGTGAATGCATCAAAACAGGGACTTCTTGATACCAAAAAAAAATAATAATCCAAACAATAGACTTCAAACCCAATGTATATTACTCTGGCATTAACTCTTTATTGTCTCCCAAAATTGCTGGAATGGAAAACAATGGCCCATAATGGCAACTTTTGAGTGGGATAATCCAACAATATTCACAACACACATGTGACCAGAAGAGAAGGATGCAGCAAACCACAAATCATCCTGAGGAAAAACTTTCCAGTATCCATTCTTGCCAAGAAAAATATATTACAGGGCTGTTCAACTTTGTACAGGCCAAGGTCTACTTTTACAGCCTAAAGTGCCTGAGGGTTACTACACTAAAACCTCTACTTACGTATTTTATCCATTCCGAGCACATGCTCATAAGTAAAAACTTTTGTAAGTAGAGCAGCGGTTTCACATAGGAATGCATTGAAAAGCAATTAATCCATTCTGGAGGGAACAGATTTCAATGCGCCATGGCCCTTGAACTGCCCCACTCAGCTGAGACAGTGGGCTGCCAGACCCAGAACTTTGCTGGGGCAGTGGTGGTCCTTGGGATGGGGGAGGGAGGGGTGGAAAACTTATCCCCTCACTTTTTTTATTGATGGCTGGTGGGCTACTTTTGAACCCTTCGTAGGCTACCAGTAGCCCACGGTCTACCTGTTGGGCAGGCCTGCTATATTACAAATGTTCATATTTTGTTAGAATTAGATCCGCTTATTCTTTTGATCCATTTACATAAAAAAATAAAAGTCTCAAAGAATGAATTGGAAAGGATATATTAGAACCTGATGGGTGAAAATGATGCATCCTAAAACCATATAAAATAATCCATACTGGCGTCAAACGCCGGCTGTAGAAACATTATTGTACTGCTACATAGGATTATCATATTTATTTACAGACACAAAACCAAAAATGAAGTTCAAAAGAAAAGAGATTTTTATCTGATTGTGTACATATTTGTCCTTTAATACACAAATCAAACTCCTTTGTTTTTTATTTGATTGCTACATTTATCTACAGCAGAATATTCAGATTAATAATTTAAAATGACTTCCCAGTGCTGGAAACAGAGAATGGGATTTAAGAACACATAGTGAGCTACACAGAACACTCTCCAATATTAAATGAAACTATGAAGCATTAATCCTGTCTTGCTGTGCTTGAGAATATTATTGTCTTCTTTTGCCATATATTGTAAATGGTTTTATGCTGCAGGGTACGAATGAACCACAGAGTCTCAGGTAAGAAAATAAACACACCACCTTGGCTACAACACCACATTCTGTATAGTACCATATTATATTTTGCCAATTCTAGGGGTCAGGTTACAGATCAAGATCATGCAAACATGTCTTTGCTTTCTAACAATGGTATCCTTCCCAAGCACACAAATCTTTCAAAAATGCATGTCCAAGAAATCCAGACAGAGAAGCAAAACAATGTTTACAGTAGGACCCCTGTACCTACTGATTCATTTACCACTGATTCAGTTATCCGCAGTTCACAGAGTAAAATATTAGATAATTCAGCAACTGTAAAGCAAGCTGCTATCACAAACAGCAGACATAAAGCAAGCTAGTCACAAAACAGCAGCTCTAAAGCAAGTTAGTGTCACAAAACAGCAGTTTGGGTGGTTTTTTGTTTTTGTTTTTTGACGTTCTCTCTTATCCACGGTTTTCATTATCCATGGGAAGGCCTGGAACTGATCCCCAGCAGGTACTGGGGTCTTACTGTATTTCTTGATGACATTTAAAAATAAATGCAAGTTGGAGAGGCTTACCCTGCAGCAAAAAAGCAGAGCCCAGAGGGAGCTCAGCTGCTGCAGGTACTGCACTTAATAACCACCCCAATGCTGCAGGGACTAGGGGCTAGAAGGACACAATTTCAGGCAGTGTGTCCTCGATCTGGACAGCAGTTGTGCAAGCATGGTTCAGTGGGAGAGGCTCAAAGCCAGCAAGCTGATGGAGTTGGATTTATGAGGACGTAGCATGGAGGCTGACCATGAAAATGAGTATGTATATTTGTTGACGATACTGAAGAGCTGGAGAAGTGGGGAAGAATAAAAGGAGCTAAAGCTGAGCCAAGGAGGATGGAGCAATGGCGGATGTGACTGGGAACTACTGATCTAAGATTGCTGGAGACAGAGCCTTTACAGAACAACTGCCAGATTATTTAAATAGATTAAACTAACTTGTAAATGTTTTCAGTCAGTAAAAGTTTATGCTGTCATTTTGCTCAATTTACTTTAAAGCTTTATTTACATAGCTTTGCTTCATCTGTCGTTCCCTTTCCTGATTAGGGCACCACCAAATACATCACTTAACTGCAGGGCAAGCAGCAAAAATTTATGATTCGTCATTTTGTTCCTTAGAATAAGAGAATGGTTAACAGTCCATTCTTTGAAGCCCCTTCTTAGGGGATGAATTTATGTTTAAATAAATCTGGATGGATAACTCACTGAGTTAGGTATCTGTCTATGAAGCCAGCGGTTCAGAGTTCAATTTCGTGCTATGCCACCAGGGAAAAGAGTTATAGTGTTTTCTTCCACAAAATCATGAACTAATAACCTTGAATGGTTTCCTATATGTCCTGAGAACCTTGGGGTTCTTTGGATGCTCATTCTGAGTTCTTCAGTGGGAAGATCAGAAGTGGCAGACCAATTATCCTGAAAGACAGCTGGTTCAACACCACAGATATTTTTTTTCCTTTAGAACAGTGTTTTTCAACCACTGTTCCGCGGCACACTAGTGTGCCGCGAGATGTTGCCTGGTGTGCCGTTGGAAAAGCTGAAGAATATCAGCTTTGTGTTCAGCCAAACAGGCCCAGGTTGCGCACTGAATAAAGTATTTTATAATTTTTCATATTTCTGTTTAATTACTATTTCATAATAAAGTAATTATAAAATACTTTCTTTGTGTTTATTTGATTCCTATTCAAGAGAATTACTTTATATATAGTCAATATAGGCACAGAGTTAAATTTTTTAACATTTTCTAATGGTGGTGTGCCTCGTGATTTTTTTCATGAAACAAGTGTGCCTTTGCCCAAAAAAGGTTGAAAAACACTGCTTTAGAAAATACAGCAGAAAGAGAAGAGTGGGTATTTTACACATTTTCAGTTCATGACATAGCAAAATAGATGGAAAGCAAAGCTATTTCATAAGTGATCAAAAAACCTGGATTGCTCAGTGGTTTAGGCACCTGACTGCAGACCCAAATGATTAACTGTGTCTCCTTGACAGGGGCTGGGCCTTATGATCTACAGGGTTGTTGCCTGCTCTGCAGATCTAAAATTATTATTCATATTATTAAAACAATCTTATTTCCAGCTATCCCTTCAAATTTAATTGACTGCTTAATTGTAACATCCAAGTGGAAACTGGACCTAATGAGCTTCATGGAATTCATAGAAGAAGATTCATTCTCAGCCTTGCCCCATCCCCTGCTTAGCTGTGGACTGCACAGGCAGTATTAGAATTTGTCAAGTCTTTAATGTGGTGCATGAGTTTCTTGTTTTGTCTCTTGAGGTTCATGGATTAATAAATGTAGATGCAAAGCAGCAGATCCCATTGATCCACACACAATGTGATAGAATATTATTTCAGAGTAATTTGTCCAGAGGCAAGGGTCATTTTACTTACTGTTTTTTAACAGTCTGCATCAAAGCCAAAACAATCTAATTCCCCCTAATTCATTGCCTGCCACTCCTGCACATCTCAGAGAAGCAATTGTAGCAGCAACTGAAACAAATACCAACAATTAAGTAAGTATAGGCTTATAATTCAAGTGCACCCCTACCCTCGAGATTGAGTTAGGTCCGTTTAGAAATATGTGCTGATTAAATGTGAAATACACGACTAGAAAAAAACACTGAACTTTAGAAGCTAATTATACAGGGCTGCAGGAAGGTCATTATCCATTAATGCTATTCGAGTGAGAAGGATGTTTAGACATCAGATGGAAAAAGAGCAGGTAAAGGAACAAGAGTGCATAATGGTTTGTAACACTATATATTGTGAATCTCAGTGTGGAGCCCTGAAAAGAATGATAGAGTAGGATTGTGGAGAACAGAGTTTGAAACCCTGCTTGGCCATGGAAACTCACTGTGGGAGTGAAAGTGGTACAACCACTCCTTAAATATCACACTTACGTTGAAAACCCTAGTAGGGTTGCTCTAAGATGGTTCCAACTTGATGTCACGGAACACATACTACATACTGTATGTGCATCCCCTGCTAAAAACCCTCCCATCTATACAGAGAATTTATGGCATGGCTTTCCAGTTACTTTCTCAGCTTCATCATGGCTTTAATGTTTTCCAATTTATCTAAAGTAAGAAATTAAACATTGTTTACTGCTTCTATTCTTGCTGAAAATTACTTTTCAGTACTTTTAACTAGCTTAGCTGTATGAGGGCTTGAGCTGGCCTCCTCATTTGGTATAATAATGGCTTCCTTCTGGGTTAATTGGCAACTGTTTGCTAATTCCTCTTACATGCTGATGGTTAGGAACTGTCTGGGCATCACAGAACCCCACGGCTGCAACTTCCTGGTGTGGAAACAGTTCCAACCATTAAAAATATATAAGAAGAAGTAACAGACAGCCACCAATTAACCTGGAAAGAAGCCAGAAAGTAAACACTCCAAGAGAAGGCATCCTCATGCCAATTAAGGTACAGAAAGCAATTTCTAATAATAATATGTTAGACACTGTTGATATGCTAAATAAGTGCAAATACATATTAAATAGCCATCACAATACCAGGAAAGGAGCTAGGAAGATGCTCTACTGGTTTTCAACCACTTTTCTTCCTGGTAGAGCAAGAGGAAATGTAGCCTCCCCAGATACCTCCCAAAAAGGAATTCTGCCACTCTGCCCCTTCCAGATTCCCAGTTCTAGTCTAAATAGGCATGTATCCACTCTTGGCTTATTATTTACGGGACCAAGACTTATTTTGTTGACACAACACAATATGATATGAGATAATTATGCCTGATAATGACCAGAATCCTATTGCTTGCATAACAAAAACTTCAGAAGCATTTGCGGCATATAATTAATTGCCAGAGTATGCATAGTGCATGCCAGCAATATAGGGGTTACTTTAACCAGTTTAACCCCAATTAACTCCTATATTGCTTGTGCATGCCGTACACACTCTGGCAATTAGCTATATGGCCTTTGGAGCTTAACAGCTCAGCCCCCTGATCCCCAAACCTCTCCAAATTTCAGGGGCTTACAGGGAAGAGTCCAAACACACTCTGCAGTGATTTTTGTGCCGAAACATGCCTGTGATCACTATTTTGGAGTACATAAACATATGTATGACAGAATTGGGTGGTTAACAAACAAACAAACAAACAGACAAACAAGAAGTAGAGAAATATGGTACTTGTAGTCTAGATAAGGAAAAAGAAATACTATTTCCTACTTCTGAATACAACATCTATGGTTTTCCAATGTACCCTAATCAAATGAGAATCTCTAGGTACTGCATACAGCCTTTTAAAAAAAGAAAATCATGCCCGATGTCTTTTAGACTACTTCATAAACTTTTTAAACGAACTATGTGAAATGTAATCCTGGAGATGAGGCAGTTCTTGGGCTTCCGCTCCGAGAAGCCCAAGAAAATAATACAGACTCTACAATGGGCTTGAGGTAGGCTCCAAATATCATAATGCCAAACTTAATTAGTTCATAACTTCTTTTAAAAGAGAGAGTGAAATGGCAAATCATAACAGATTCAAAAAATGACTTTCATCCATATTTAATAAGAACATGCTGTCTGCATTGTATGAAAAACCATAAATGGTTGCTTTGTTGGCTGCTATTTCTACTGAAGCACACATAGAGAGAATCTACTGATTATTAAGGCAGAACTAAGTCTCCATGTACAAAGCAGGAGGCAAACAAGACTTTGTATTTTCAGCTTTAATGATTCATTTCTTCCAAAGCTGAAATACAGAAATCTGATGTTTTTGAACCTTGAAAAACCCACTTGAAATTTTTATTCAAAAGTTTTACGTATTTTAAAAGGAGATACCATCCCCGCTCCCAGCTCAAGGTTTGTTCAACAATTATCATTCACTTCAATGGAGCTGACTAGCCTGCTGCTCCTTATAGAAAATGTGTAGGTGAACACAGAGCCATTTGGGGGAACAAACTGGAATTCCAATGTTGGCTGACTTAATCATTGATAATAAACATTGCAGTGTTTATTTAGAAGGAAATCTTCCTGTGTCAATGTGTTTGGGATCACTGGTTGCATTTCAATTAGTATTTCTATATCTTCTATATATATTTTGGCACATTAGGAAGCCAGGTAATTGAACAGAAATGAGTGTAAATAATAGGTAGATTTCAGTGAGTTTACATGTATCCATGCATGTGTTTAACAATTGTTAATAGAGTGTGTTTGCCTGGCACTTAACTATGCGTGGACAGCACCAAATGTGAATAGCAGTATTCTTGGAAGAAAACATAATGCTAACCATATAAGAACCCTGCATATTGCAGAAGAGATCTGGCTACAAGAATGGGAAATCAGACACAGGCTCCCCATTTGCTAAAATGGCCTGCTGCATTTTCTATCTGAAGCATTGTTTTTATTCATTTATTTGCCGCATTAGTAAGTTTCGGTTCTCTTTGTGGCAGATATCAAGGTCCTAAAAAGTTTAGGGCTTTGTATGCCAACATTAGAACCTTGAAGTCAATGCGGAACTAAATTGGCAGCCCGTGCCGAGTGGCCAGAGCAAGGGTGATGTGCTCAAAGTGTTTCACCCCAGTTAGTAGTCTGGTGGCAGTGTTCTGCACTAACTGAAGTGTCCTCATTGGCCTCAAGGGCAGGCCCATGAAGAGGGCACTCCAGTAATCTAATCTAATGTGCATTTTAAAACTTTACAAACACTCTAAGGCAGGCTTGTCCAAACTTCAGCCCTCCAGATGTTTTGGACCACAACTCCCACAGTCTGCCATTGGAAATACAGGCCTGGAATTTTGAGAGTTGTGGTCCAAAACATCTGGAGGGCCAAAGTTTGGATACACCTGCTCTAAGGAGAATAAAGTTCCACTCAAGGGGCTCAGTTGCAGATATTAAAAAGTCTGTCTGAAAACCCAGATCTTGTTGTCAAAATGCAATCATTACTTAATTAAGTATACTTTGTGCAAATAGAGATGTGCTCCCTAGCCCTGTTTTGTCACTATATGAGGACACCAATTTGTCTAAGAAAAAAAGCTCCATTCTTCAGAAGAGTCAGAACCCTGAAAAATCAGCACTTAACTGTACCACTCATTTAACAAGACTCCAAAGACAGCAGTGGATCTCTTTTTCAAACCTGTTGCTCTTCACTTACAAAAGATTCATTAAACTAGAAAGCAGACAAGAGAATATTTGGGGCACTTCCTTTATCTGTGGTAAGTATACCCATTTTACTACTGGCTGAATTTGGTTTAATTTCTTCATCCAGATTCAACCTTAAATCAAAGATTAAAGGTTATTGGAAATTTCTTTGACCTTTCCTTGTGAATTTGATTGTTGACTTTTCTTATGATTCCCATTCATTGCACCAACCAGCACCACTGCATTGTGGCCTGCATAAATCAAAGCAGCTTCCAGAGCAGTAGTTACTAGGTAGAAGGTTTTGGGACCACTCAAGATAGGGAGTTACAAAATAATGTTAAAATTGGAATAATTGTGCTTGCTTGCTTGATACAGCATTCATCTAGCTACCAAGGTTACTCTGCAGTGGGTCGCCCCCACCAGATATTTCCCCACTTCTCCTTATACTGACTGGTTTCCACCCAAAGTGAGAAATATGGTTCATCATTCTAGTATTCCCAGGTTTCAAGATGGCTGCTGAAGTTTTGAGGAACTGCTATCGTTCCTTGGATCTCCGGGCCAGAAAAATAATTTCAGAGCAAATTGGTGCTAGAATACGATGAAGTTTTATTTTTGTGTGATGGTTTAAAAGCATGGAGATTCATCTATCTTTATTCCTAGCCAGCACCATAGTTCACTGGCTCAATGCAAAGATATTTGTATGAGTATTGTGCTTTTGAACATTAGTATGCTGAAAAGATAGAAATAAGGGTAAATGAAGGGAAGAGACGTTTCTTTTGTGCTAAATGGAGGAAGGCAGGAGTGCAGCTATAGCACTGTGCACAGTGTGCAGTGTTAATTTTCTTCTTGCAGAAGCTCTGACAACAGCAGTAAAGATTTTAGAAACAATGTCTGTGGACTGGTATGTTTTATATTCCAACAGTACGGTACCTTGCAAAGTTCCTCACACGCCTTCTGTGTTAGAAGTAGGGCCACATGCATGGCAAATATGAATGGAAACACCATCTGCTAGACTATCCTCCCCCACAAAAACAATATTGCTTGGTTAGTCGAAAGCTCCTAATTTTAGGCCAATTTATCAAGCTTCTTTTATTTCATTTTCCACAGTCAGGTACAATAGTCAGAAGAAGTTCAAGCACCTCCCTCACACCAAGCATGCTCAACTTCTGATATATCACAAGGCTCTGCCTCATGATCTTAACATCTCAGGGAATGAAATGCTAGCAAAGCTCTCAGTCATATAACCAACTTGGCTTCTGTTTGTAGATACAGTAATGAAATGCCAAAACATTCTGTCTTCTTTAAAACTGCAACAATCTCCCTATTACTTTGCATCTATATGCTCCATTTTATACATCCTAACTGGCTCTGTAACAGTGTTACATAATGCAGTTTTATGTTGACACATCTTGAGAAAAGTTATACTGAGTACACTCCTAGGGTTTGTAATATTTACAACTGAATGCTTGAAAATGCCAGAGGAAGTTTTATATAACTGTTGTTTAAGTAAGGCTATAACACCTTTCTATTTTGCTTTCTGTTTCAACAGAATTTGTAATAAATTACGAAAAACATATTCTTGAAGTTCCTTTGTGCTTGTTCTGAAAACAGAATGATATTATATTTAGTTTATTGTGAAAGCAACTGAAGCCAATAACAATGATATTCTACAATATTTTATCGTGTTTATTGCCGCCAAACATACTAATAGTTTATTCATTTTTCATTTACAATTTTCACACATACAAGAGGTTAAGAAAGAAAAATACAGGAGCCTATTTCTCTAGAAAAGGCAAGAAAAATTAAAAGGCATAAAATGGTGTTTGCTTGAGTTTTTGTTTTGTTTTGTTTTGCTTTTTGAATGCTTGACATTCATTATGGTCAATATACGTCAAAGTATTCTTTCTAGAAAATAGATTTGAAATGAGTATATCTTTCTAAACCTTTCATTTTATTTTGTATATCCTTTTGTCAGTTTGCAAATCAATGCACAATTTTGTAAACTCACAGTGTGCATGCATACTATGGATTAATCTTGGATTACTGTACTGCCACATCACCAGGGCCAGTGCTAGGGTTTTTTGTGCACTAGGTGAGGGGTGGGGGTGGGGTGGGAAGGGAAGGCGGGGCAGGGGGCAGGGTGGGGGGCAGGGGTGGGCAGGGTGGGGGGCAGCGGGGGCAGCGGACGGCAGGGGACGGCAATGGGTACGGGGGCGGCAATGGGCACGGGGGGCAGCGGGCGGGCGGAGGCGGGCAGTGATGGGCAGATGGTGATGGGCGGCTGGCGGGCGGGGGGACAGATGGCGGTGGCCAGCGGCGGGGGGGCAGCAGGCTGTCCAATGCCCTCTCTCCATTTTGGTGCCCTAGGCCAGTGTTTTTCAACCTTTTTTGGGCAAAGGCACACTTGTTTCATGAAAAAACATCATGAGGCACACCACCATTAGAAAATGTTAAAAAATTTAACTCTGTGCCTATATCAGTCTCTAAAAGGTTCGCCATTGCTGGTGGAGGGGCCACTCTCTAGCACCCAGTTCCCACTTACCTGTGTTGTTTTTTTAAAGACATGTTGCCCTGCATGGACTTCTGTGTCCAGTGGAGACCTGAGAAGGGGCACTGACTCTCCAGGAACACAAATAAGACCCAAAAGCCCATCTTGCTCTCCACACCGTGGCCAAGGCAGATGCCTTCAGCAAGTCCAGTGACAGGAGGTGAGGAGGATGAAGGAAGGCAGGAAGGAAAGAAGGCAGAAAGTGTTCTGCTTGTATACCGCCCCATACCACTTCAAGGAGTCCCTGGGCGGTTTACAGTTTTAATTACAGTAGGCAGGCTGCTAGACATACACATATGCAGGCTAGAAATGAGCATGTTTCTATGAAGAGGGGAAAGGGTACGAATGGAAAGAGAGAGGGGGGGGGAAAGAAAGAAAAGACAGAGAGAGAGAAGAGGGCGACCCAAGACAGAAAGAAAGGGGCAAGACTTCAAGGAACCCATCGCGGGGCCCCTCAGAGACGGCTCTTCCCCTCCCGGACCCTAAAGGCCAGCCGTCCGGCCGTCCAGCCGTGCCAGTAGCCCCCCCCTGCCCGCCCGCCTTCTCAGCCCAGGCCCGGCGGAGGCCTCCTCCATCCCCTCCTCCTCGCAGCCCTGCTGCGGTGCTCGTGGGGCAGCCAGGCGCCCCTCCTCCCCTTCCCCTCACCTGGTGGTTTGTTCTGGGCTGGGGGCTCCCGGGCCGGCTCGTGTTGGCGGGTGGGCTGTCGGGCGGCTCAGTCCATTGGTAGCTCCCAGGAAAGGGGTGGTGATGGTCCAGGGTAAAAAAAGGAGTGGGGGAGAGGGAAGCGAGCGAGTCGCGGCGGCGGCAGGCACAGGGCAAACACTAAGAGAATGAGCGGGGCCAGGTCCGGCCGGGGAGGAAGTGACGCCAGCGCCGCGGGCCTCGGGGGAAGGAGCCAAGCTGGCCCTTGGACGCTATTTATAGCACCTCCCAGCTGTGGGCCACCTGCCGGCCCTGGGTTGAATTTCTTTAGAATTTTTCAATTTTTCCCACGGCACACCAGGCAACATCTTGCGGCACACTAGTGTGCCGCGGAACAGTGGTTGAAAAACGCTGCCCTAGGCAACTGCTAGTTTGCCTTAATGGAAGCACCAGCCCTGCACAAGGATTTTCCTTGACACTCAGACTCGAAGACTGGTGATATCAGGTGGTCGCTACATCATAACATAAAAGCAATAGTCTGGCACCACAGCATAGTTCAGGGGTCAAAAGGCCAGGCCTGCTGTATGATTTATGCTTGTGGAATAATGAAGATGTCACCACAAGAGGTGATTTTCTGTAATTTAAACTTCCTACCACTGTCCCATGGCTTCAAGTAATCTCTTTCATATGGAAACCATGGAACCCAAGAAACAGGAATAAGTAGCCTTTAATTTAAAAAAATCACCACCACTGGATGATATTTACCAGCAAAGAAAAAAATTTTAAACAAAATATCCTCCTTCCATCCCACAGATCTCATGACTCACACATGATAAAAGGGACTATGTAGGGATCAGAAAAACAGCAGGACAGAAGTACAGAGTATTTAACTATCAAAAGCAACCTTCTCTAATGACATCTTCACTATTCCATAGAAACAAATTATGTAAATTATTTCCAGTCACTGAGAATATATAATGCATGTACTATACCAGTTTTACCTTACTTACCAGACATGAGGATTTTGGTGAAAGCTGTTTGGAAAGTTTCAGTTCCCCTTGACAAGGTGCTGCAATCCACATTTTGCAGATTCCCAGTGTTTTGCAACAGTCTATTTGAATTCATCTTTGAAGCAGGCAGGGCCAGTGAAGGAAAATGTCTGGTGGACATGTGGTTGGCCCTAAGTGGACTGTTGTTCCTGAAAGTGGAACAGCAGCCAAATATTTTGCTTCTTACTTATGAGAGCTCCATGGTGCAGTGCTTAAACTGCTGTACTGCAGCCAAACTGTGCTCACGACCCAAGGTTCAATCCCAGGTAGTTGGCTTGATGTTCACTCAGCCTTCCATCCTCCTTGGGTAAGTAAAATCAGGTATGTGCCCAGCTTGTGGATAGTGGGGGATGTGTAGCCTGCATAGTGTGGAGGAATACCATTTTCTTCTTCTTCTTTGCTATTTGCAGTGCTGGCTGGAGGATTCTGTAATTCATATCCCTCAGAAGTAATTTATATCCAAGCTCTGACCACTCAGAGGAAGAAATCATCTCCCAAAATTAAGAAGAAACAAAATGCTTTTAAAAAGTATTACTCCTCTCTTAAAAATATTTTAAGTTGAACACTATAGCCCTTGAATAAGAATAAACTCCCCCCACCCGAGGCGGGGTGAATTGTGATACATTAATCCAGTTCCTGGAGGACATATTTCATGTCTCATAAAGTACTACAATCTCATTTATTAGCAGCCTCCACTCAAGTGAATCATAAAGCTGGCTTACCAATACTGTTGTAATAAAGAGTCATTAAAATAAGTTTGCCCTTAGATAAAATGCAGATTTTTTTGTTTTGCCACTAACAATTCAAACCATATATATATATATATATATATATATATATATATATATATATATATATATATATATATATATATATATATATATATATATATATATATATATATATGCATGTTAGGGTGGATTCGGGTTTCTTCCCGTGTAGAAATCTGGTTGTTTTTGGCGACGTTTCGACGAGGTCTCACTCGTCATCTTCAGGCTGGTGTTCTGGCTTCTTTCTTCTTGAAGCAAAGCGTGGTCTCAGTTGAAGTCCTTCTATAAATACTGCTGGGGGTGTGTGGTTTGCTTGCTCTGTTGCTGATTGTAGGTTCGTTTGTTCTTTTGTGATCTGCTGTGTGGCTGAGGCGATCGTTAAGGGCTTAACTGCTGGTGGGTTAGATGGCTGTTTAGAGACATCATGTGTGGGTGAGGTGCTGGATGTGTGTCTATTAGCCTTTTGTTTCTTAACGACCTTGGTGATGGGTGTTCTGGCAGCATCCTGGGCTTTGGTGGAGTGGGGTCCTGTGTCTTGTGAATTTATTTTGGTCTGGCTGCGTGTCTGTGGTCTCCCAATGTTTTTTTGGCGTGTGTAAGTGTGCTCCATGTGGTGGCTGGAGTGGGGAGTAGCGGTAGATGGTGCAGTCGTGGTTTTGTTATTGGATGGTGGTTTCGTTTCATCTGTGGGAAGGGTCTGGTTGTGTTTGGTGTGGATGGAAGGTGGTGGCATCTTGTGTTCTTTTGGACCTGGTGTCAGTCTTTGTGACAGAGGCTCGTCTGTTGACCAGGGCTAGTTTCCAGATGTCAGGCAAGCGGGAGGTGTCATCACGTTTATTCATGTTGTTTGGGTGTTTCTCTATTTCAATGGCTTCCATGATTATTCGACTGTTGAAGTGTTCAGTTTTGGAGATGAGTTTGGTTCTTTTAAAATCAATTTCATGACCTGTTGTTTTTATGTGCTGGAAGAGAGAGGAAGATTTTTCTTCTTTTTTGACTGCGTTCTTGTGTTCTGCGATGCGTGCGCTTATTCTCCTGTTTGTCTGTCCGATGTATGTGGCTGGGCAGACTTTGCATGGTATTTCGTAGACTCCTTGGTTTTCTAGCTCAATCTTGTCTTTGGGGTTTCTTAAAATGTTGGCTATTTTTTGTTCGGTGCAAAAGGCTGTCTTGATATTGTGTTTGTGGAGAATGTTGCTTATTTTGTCTGTGGTGCCTTTGATGTAAGGGAGGAGGGCAGTGCCGTTGTTCTCTTCTGTTTCTTGGTTCTTGGGGGGTGTTTCTTTTTGGATTAGTTTGGTGATGGTGTTTTTTGGGAATCCGTTCGCAATTAAAGCATTCGAGAGAGTGTGTAATTCAGTTTTTAGGTGGTCTTTGTCAGCGAGGCGTTTGGTTCTGGAGATGAGGGTTTTTGCTACGGAGTTGATCTGTGCAGGGGTGGTGGTGTGATTGTGCATTTAGGTAGCGGTTTGTATGTGTTTTTTTCCGGTAGATGGTATGTCCTAAGGAGCCGTCGGGTTTTTTGTAGATAAGGACGTCCAGGAAGGGAAGTTGGTTGTTGGCTTCTATTTCCATAGTGAATTGTATTTTGGGGTGTAGGCTGTTGAGATGTGTGAGGAAGTTGTTCAGTTTGTCTTTTCCCGTGTGGCCAGATAACAAAGGTGTCGTCAACATATCTGAGCCAGAGTTTGGGTTTATGTTCGGACTTCTGTAACGCGTTGGTTTCAAAGTGTTCCATATATAGGTTTGCGATGACCGGTGAGAGGGGTGATCCCATGGGTGCTCCTTCTATCTGTTTGTATCTTTGTCCATTGTGGATGAAGTATGTGTTGGTTAGGCAGTGGTTGGTCAAATCTAGGATGTGCTTGGGGGGGTTGTATTTGTTGTGGATAGCTGTCAAGGCTTCTTGAATGGGCACTTGTGTGAAGAGCGAAACAACATCGAAGCTCACGAGTAGGTCATTGGGTTGTAGGTCTTGTTTCTTTATAATTTCTATGAAGTGGAACGAGTTTTGTACGTATGAAGAGATGGATTCTGCATAGGGCTGGAGTTGTTTGGCAAGAAATTTGGCGAGGTTTTGTAGGGGTGAGCCTATGGAGCTGACTATGGGTCTGAGAGGTGTTCCTTCTTTGTGAATCTTGGGGAGGCCGTAGAGCTTGGGGCATCTGGAAGATTTCTCTCTGGGGATGATGCTTGGCTTGATTTCTTCACTTAAGGGTGAGGCTTTTTTCTTCACTTAAGGGTGAGGCATCATCCCCAGAGAGAAATCTTCCAGATGCCCCAAGCTCTACGGCCTCCCCAAGATTCACAAAGAAGGAACACCTCTCAGACCCATAGTCAGCTCCATAGGCTCACCCCTACAAAACCTCGCCAAATTTCTTGCCAAACAACTCCAGCCCTATGCAGAATCCATCTCTTCATACGTACAAAACTCGTTCCACTTCATAGAAATTATAAAGAAACAAGACCTACAACCCAATGACCTACTCGTGAGCTTCGATGTTGTTTCGCTCTTCACACAAGTGCCCATTCAAGAAGCCTTGACAGCTATCCACAACAAATACAACAAATACAATTCAAACCATATATATATATATATATATATATATATATATATATATATATATATATATATATATATATATATATATATATATATATATATATATATATATAAAGCTGATTGGCAGTTTTTAAGGGAAACCAGGAGTATTAAATATAAAGGGCACAATCTATATAACCTACTTAATTAATACCTGGCTGTATTCACTGCAGGCCCATACTTTGCTGACAAAGAGATACAAGATTTTTCCAATCAGTTTACTAGGTTAACTG
Organism: Phrynocephalus guinanensis; assembly: GCA_037367245.1. Lineage (NCBI taxonomy): Eukaryota > Metazoa > Chordata > Lepidosauria > Squamata > Agamidae > Phrynocephalus > Phrynocephalus guinanensis. The sequence goes on along the minus strand of CM074735.1, from coordinate 54,253,204 downwards.
CTTCCCAACATTGGATCCCCATAAGAACATAAGAAGATAAGAAGAGCCATGCTGGATCAGGCCAAAGGCCCATCTAGTCCAGCATCCTGTATCTCACAATGGCCCCACCAGATGTGTCTGGACCTCACGAGACTAGATATCTCTCTCCTGATACCACTCCCTTGCATCTGACCCTTGAAGTACCCCAGTTTTAAGCCTGGAAATTACACATCTCCATCATGGTTTGGAACCTCTGATGGACTTTTCCTCCAGGAATCTATCCAATCCCCTTTTGAAGGCATCCAGGCCAGAGGCCATCACCACATCCTGTTCTTGGACGAAAACTCCCTAGAAATCTTGGCCAGCATAGGTAGTAGTAAAAGCTTCTGGGAGTTTTATTCCAAGAACGCCCAGTGATCCAAAGTTGGGAATCATTGTTGAGGTAACCTGACTCAGGGGCAGAGGCTAGCTTCACAATTCACACATTTAAGTGCTGAGATATCCACTTTTATCCCTTCAATCAAATCAGATACCTTGCAGGAACCTTGTGGCATAGTAGTTAAACTGCTGTATTACAGCCAAAGTTCTGCTCACAACCTGGGGTTGAATCTCAGGCAGCTAGCTCAAGGCTCATGTGAACTTCTATTCTTCTGAGGTCAGTAAAATGAGTACCCACCTCACTATGGGTGGGGGCAATGTGTAATCTGTATAATTACAGTCACCCCCCACCATTTCACGGTTCAGGGATGGCAGTACCTGCGGGGGGCGGCAGGGACGATCGCATCACTCCCTGCCACCCCCTCCCCCTCTGGGAGGCCTCGGAGCCGTGGGGGACAGCGGGGAGCGATCAAATCGCTCCCCGCCCCGCCGACCCCCCCACCCCTCAGCGGGGAGTGATCAAATCGCTCCCCGCCGCCCCCCCCTCTGATCCCCACCCCCACCCACCCCGCTTCCGCATATCATGGATTTTCATGTATCGCATGTTGGGTGGGTCCCTAACCCCCACGATAGCTGGGGGGTTACTGTATTTGTAAACTGCCCAGAGAGTATTTTAAGATTTATGGGGCAAGATTTATGGGGCATTATAAACAGCCTACTTTTTTCCTTTTAATGCCTTTGCATGTGTGACCAAAATCATTTCTCAACTGCAGAGAATGGAAGTAAGGCATTAAAATTAATGTGTTAATATTAAAATATGTCACTTTTTGAACCAATACATATTTAAATATGCAATGTTTTAAAAAACAATGTTTTGAAAAGTAACAGTAATTTCAACATGTCAATCAACAATCGTCCTCCCAAGTAGAAGAAGATATCTTCCTTTTAAGAGCTAGACCAGTTTGGAGAATCTATGGCACAGGTGGCAAAAGGTGGCATGCAGAGCCCTTTCTGAGGGCATGCAACATTGCCCTCCCAGCCACGACACTTCCCCCTCTACTCGGAGCATGTCACTGTGCTCAGTGCTGAGAGCCAGGCAAAGGGGAGGCAGCATCTTGTGGGCTTTTTCATAGTCCCAGTTAACTCTCCAACCATGCTGCTCTGGGCATTCCAAAAGTGGTGTGGCTGGAGAGTAAACTGGGGCTACAAAGGAGCCTATAATTTGCTGTTCCCTTTTCCTGGCTCTCTGCACGGCAATGTTTCGAGACCGCCCAAACAGCTCTGTGCAGAGAGCTGGGCAAAGGGGAGGCAGCAGTTTGTGGACTTGTTTGCAGCCATAGTTTGCTCCCCAGCCATACTGCATATGGGATGTTCTTTGATCCTCAATTTCTTGAAGGGTAGCACCCTTCGGGAGAGTGAGGATGAAAGAGCAGGTTTTGGAATTTCCTGCAGCTACAGTAAGGGTGCTGTGGCTGCAGAAAATTTAAAAGCCTGCTCCTTGATTCTGGCTTTCCCAAGAGGTAGTACCCAAATCATGTGTAACCTGGCTTACCACTGTATTCAGGTTAAATTGGCATACTGGCACTTTGAGAAAAACAAGTGAGTTTTTAGTTGCAGTTTGAGCACTCAGTCTCTAAAAGGTTTGCCATCATTGAGCTAGACCTATGGTAGATAGCCCAGTCTGAGCCAGATAAATGCAGCTGAACTATAGCTATAGCTCTTAGAGCCTTTTCACATGACTCCTAAGATCCGCTGGCCACTTAAATTCGGACCAGAGATCTTGGGGTTCCTCGCTCTCCCTGTGTTCCCACCTCCTCCGCACTTCCTCGCTCCTGTCTGGGTGAGGGAAGGGAGAAAAAAAGGGAGAAAAAAATGCAGGGTCACCTCCGTCTGCCAGTGGAAGCCGCCCGAGCCCCGTCGTCATGATTTCTGTCTCTTAAAGGGGGCGGCGGGGACAAAAAACAAACACAAGGCGAGGAGAGCCCAGCACTCACTACTTTACATCCGCATCAGAATTTTTTCAGCTTCGGAGACCAGGTACTTCAAAAGTGCGCTGGGACGTGCTTAGGTGGGCGTGGTCGCACTTAATTTTTGTAAACTCCGGAGCTGGTGGGGAAACAATTTTAAGCTCCGGATCTGGGAGCAATTTGCCGTGGATTTTAGGGGTGTGAAAAGGCCCTTAGGACTGGTAAGATGGCATTTCTCATGACTTTGGTAAATTATAGTCCAAGACTATTGGAACCTCCAAAGCAAAGAACCATTATTCCACTGCCTCCTTCCATTTACCATTTCTCAGTGTTCAAGTGGTTGCTTCTTTTATTTTTTTAATGATGTAGAACACTTTTGTGCAGTCACTGTCTTTAGCTTTCAATGTTGTCACTCAATAATGTGAACATCTTGGGTCTTTTTTAAGGAGAAAGTTGGGTAAAAACATTTCAAACAAAAATAGTAAATGATATAAAGAACCAATTGCCCACTTCCAGTATAACATAGAAGATGTGAATCCTATACATGCCATGCCTGAATAAAGGATGCACAGATTTGGTGCTGAGGACACTCAGACCCAACCCTTGTCAGGTCAGTGCCAGTATTTGAGCATTAAGAGGTTTCTGGGAAAACCTCCTTCACATCAAACAGCAAGACCAAAGCATAATTTGTGAAGACAAGAGAATAGTACTTCTGATTAAGCGGCAACTTTGAGCAGAGGGGAGTGTTGTATTTTATTTTCTATCTCCTCTAGAGATGGGCACGACTTGAAAAAAAATTTTTTTCGAGTTGTCGTTAGTCGGGCCGGTCCCGTTTCGGCTCGTTTCCGGTTTTCGCAAAAATTCGCAAAAACTAGTAGGTTCGTTTTTTCGTTTTTTCGTTGTCGTTACTACTGGTTTTGGGGGGGAGCGGGCTCCTGGAGGCACCTCTCTGGGGTGGGTGCCTCCTCTGGCCCGCTATAAAGGGAAAGTGGGCTCCTGGAGGCACCCGTGGGTGCCTCCTATCCGTCACCCACTAGGAAGGGGAAGCAGGCTCCACAAGAGACCCCTCTACATGGGTGTCTCCCCTCCTCACCTGCTGCTGCAGCAAAATGATATGCAATAGCCATATGGATATTGCATAACAGAATGTGCAGACAGTGAGACCAGTGAGAGTGATAGCGTCATGCCCGCCCTTCACAAGGCTCTCGCACCACCATGTCTCACTCAGAAGGGAATTGTACTTGCTGCGTGTAGTGCAATGCAAGCAAGTAGATCTGGCTTTAAGGTGGCTTAGTGCAATGGCTAGGGTTAGGCTAGTGACGGGTAAGGTTACGGTGGGCTAGTGGGTTGCACCTCTGGGTGCCTCTCTGACCCACTAAGAAGACAGTCTGTGACGTATGGGTATGGAGTCAAGGGTTAGGGTTAGGGCTAGGGCAGGTTTTAGGGGGCTTTTTGGCACATCCCAGAAGTCTCCATGGCCAAGTGGCCATGCGACTGGTGGGATGGCTCCAAAAATTTGCATGGTTGTCCACTCCCACATGGCTGGCCACTCGGCCAGCCCATCATTGCGCAGGTGTAAATAAAATAAAATAAAATAAAATCAATGGAGGACAGAGGAGGAGAGGAGAGACATTTTGTTGCAAGAAAAAACCCACTGCTACTGTGAAAAATCTGGCAGTTTATAAATTTTCGCGTGTTTCTGTTGTGCTTTTGTGTTTTTGGACCACGATTTCAAAAACAATATTGCGTTTGCCGCCCCATTTTGGATCCCCCGCCCGCACCGCATGGCATGGCGAAATGGCGACTCGAGTCCGGCTGCCCAGGATGGGGGGAGGCGGGACCCCCCCTCCAGAAACCACCACTCCGGTAGGTGCCCTGCGCCCTTAGTCAAGCAGGCATTTTTCCGCCTGCTTTTTTGGCCCGGGAATGGGTGGGGGGAGAGTTTAAAAGTTTTTTCCTGTGCCGTCCGTGCCGCTTGCTTGCGCTTTAATTGCGGGTGGCTGGCAGCGAGACTGGGCTTTTTGCTGGCTGCGAGCCTGCGGCGAGTCCCACCAGAGCAGCCCAGGATGGGGGATGACGGGGGAGGCCGGGGACCTCCAGAAACAATCCCTCTGGTAGGTGCCCTGAGGCACGGCAGGCATTTTTCCGCCTGCTTTTTGGCCGGGAACCGGGTTTTTTTAACTTTTAAAAACTTTTTTTCTGTGCCGCGTGGCATCGCGCAATCGCGCGATGCAAGGAACGAGCACGACAAATCAGACCAAAATTGTTCGTTCGTCGGTTCGAGCTTGAAGTCTGGCGGAGTAATTCCCGTTACCGTTTCCGTAGAGTAACGGAACCGAGTAACGGAAACGGAAACGGGAATACCGCTAAGTCGTGCCCATCTCTAATCTCCTCCTTTTCCCAGCTGCTAAGAGTAATTGACTTCCTAAGGCAGCACCGACTCTGGAATACAAAAGGTAATGTCAAATGTAACATCAGATATGAGAGAAAGCAATGTCCCAAGTGGAGTAGACTCACTGAAGTGTAGGGGGCTTGATTGTTACCTTTTGTTACACTCTTTGATCTCCATGGGACTGCCATGCTTTGGACTAGAGATGGGCACGACTTGAAAAAAATTTTTTTCGAGTTGTCGTTAGTCGGGCCGGTTCCGTTTTGGCTCGTTTCTGTTTTTCGTGAAAATTTGCAAAAATTAGTCGGTTCGTTTTTTTGTTTTTTCGTTGTCGTTAGTACTGGTTTGGGGAGAGAGTAGCGGGCTCCTGGAGGGAGCTGCAGGAGTCAGCCAGAGCCACAAGTGACGGACTGGCAGACTCTTTGCACCCGCTGTGTCTCACGTATCTCCCTCTCCCAAAATACCAGAACTAGGGGACATACACTCAAATTGAGGGCTGGGAGAGTAAGAACTGACAAAAGAAAATATTTTTTCACCCAGCGCGTTGTAAGTCTATGGAACTCCCTGCCACACAATGTGGTGATGGCATCTGACCTGGATGCCTTCAAAAGGGGATTGGACAGATTCCTGGAGGAAAAGTCCATCACAGGTTACAAACCATGATGGAGATGTGTAACCTCCAGGGTTTAAACCAGGGTACTTCAAGGGCCAGATGCAGGAGAGTGGTATCAGGAGACAGATATCTAGTCTCATGCGCTCCCAAACACATCTGGTGGGGCCGCTGTGAGATACAGGAAGCTGGACTAGATGAGCCCTTGGCCTTATCCAGCATGGCTCTTCTTATGTTCTTATGTTCTTATGTACGTACTTGCATGTAGTGCAATGCAAGTAGATCTGGCTTAGGGTTAAGACGGGTTAGCGCAAGGGCTAGGGTTAGGCTAGTTACGGGTGAGGTTAGGGTGAGTATTGAGGTGCAACTCTGGGTGCCTCTCTGACCCACTTAGAAGGACAGTGTACTGGCGTATGGGTTAGGCTTAGGGTTCGGGTTTGGGCTATGATTAGTGGGCTGTTTATGCCCGATTGGCACATCCCAGAAGTCTCTGTGGTCAACCTGGCCAAGTGGCCATGCGATTGGTGGAAAATTTGCATGGTCCACTCCGATTGCAAATGTGCAGGTGTAAAAAACTAAAATAAAATAAAATAAAATAAAATAAAATCAACGGAGACTTTTTTTTGCAAGAAAAACCCACTGCTGCTACTGTAAAAATTCAAGCATTTAAAATAGCTAATTTTCGCATGTTTCTGTGGTGCTTTGGTGGGGTTTTGGGCAACGATTTAAAAAAAATATTGCGGTCGCCATTTTGGATCCCCCCCACCACATGGCAAATGGATGTGCCCTCCCAGCCTGGTACAGTCAGCAAAACCTGGCCATGCGATTGGTGGAATGGCTCCAAATCTTTGCATGGTCCACTCCCATGGGCGAGCCCATCATTGCGAATGCACAGGTGTAAAAAAATAAAATAAAATAAAATAAAATAAAATCAACCGAGACGTTTTTTGCAAGAAAAACCCACTGCTGCTACTGTAAAAATTCAAGCATTTAAAATAGCTAATTTTTGCATGTTTCTGTGGTGCTTTGTTGGGGTTTTGGGCAACGATTTCAAAAAAAATATTGCAGTCGCCATTTTGGATCCCCCCGCACTGCATGGCAAATGGATGCACCCTCCCAGCCTGGTACCAGCAGCGCAGCAGTAGCAATAGCCAAGGAGAGGGGGGCGGGGACCCCCCCCCCCAAATAAAACACCCTTCTGGCCTGGTAGGTGCCCTCAGACAGTTTTCGCCTACTTTTAGGGCCGGGAATCGGGGGTTTTTTAACTTTTAAAAACTTTTTTTCTGTGCCGCTTGGCATTGCGCGATGCAAGTAACGAGCACGACAAATCAGACCAAATTGTTCGTTCATCGGTTCGAGCTCGAATTCTGGTGGAGTAATTCCCGTTTCCGTTTCCGTAGAGTAATGGATACGAGTAACGGAAACGGAAACGGGAATACCGCTAAGTCGTGCCCATCTCTACTTTGGACTACGAGTGGATTTCACACTAGCATTGATTTCAAATATTTCATGCAGTCGGGAGGGACCTTCATGTTTCTTCAGTCGTAATTTTGGGAGACTAAATTCTGGTTTAAATTGCATAGGACTATGATAGACAAGAGCTTAAAATTTGATCCAAACTTCCCCATTTCTTAAATCTTGCTACATAATCCTATATACTGCTATACAGTATATAGTGATCAGTTTCTACATTTTGGTCAATACTAATTGATCTGGTAAGTTTGCAAGACTCTTTTGAAATCAAAATCCATTGCTAAGTTTCACTTAGGAGTTGGATCATGAAATGTAGCCAATAAATCAATTATAATGTAATGAAGTTAATTATCATGACTATCATAATCATCATTCACTTTTCTCTTACTTCCAACGGGGGAGATTTTCAGGATGCCATCTGGCTAACAAATAATTAGAAAATTAATTATGAAACAGCTAAATATCCTCATAGATGTGCAGTGGATGGAAAACCATGCATTTTATTTTCTAGTGGAGCTTATTTCGCAGCAACATGTGATACAAGTTTATGAAAAATCAATGGTGATATGAAGGTTTAATGAAGAGACCTATTGGTTTCACATACAATTTGCAGTTCTTATTTGCATTATATTTAGCTTTCAGTAGCTTGTTTGCATACAATGGCCTTCATCTATCAGATTTCCATAATGAGATCACTCCTTCTATACTCACAGTAAGCTTTTTCCTGTACACTTTAACTTCACTAGGATAGAACCAGGCCATCAACCAGCAAATTTCATTGCCAAATGGGGATTTGAATCCATGCCTCTCGCGTATGATTGTCACACTTGATTTTTCACACTAAGGCTGCTTTTACACGACCCCTAAAACCCACTGCAAAATGCTTGCAGATGTGGAGCATAAGATTGTTTTTCCACCAGCAGCAGACTTAAAAAAAATAAAGTACGACCATGCCCACTTAAGTGCACCCCAGCACATTTTACAAGTACCTGGTCTGGAGGAGGTAAAATCCGTGTTGCTGTTCCTTGTTGCTGTTTTAAAGCATTGCATCCTTGGCCCTCCTCCACTTTTTGTTTGCTTTTGTTGGGTCCCCCCCCCCTTTTAACAGACAGTAATCCTAAGGGGCTGGAACAACTAGCTGCTCCTGAGGGCAGGCGGAGGTGAGCCTGCATTTTTTTCTCTCTCTCCCCTCACCACAGACAGAAACAATAGAATCAGATTGTGGGAGGTGGGAACACAGGAAGCAGAACAAAAACCACGTTGGGGGGATCTGCATTTAAGTTGCCAGAGGAGTTTAGGGTGTGTGTAAAAGCAGATCTCTCTGTAACCTACTACACAGAAGTGGTAAGGATCGAAGAATCACTTACAACAGCAACAGAGGGCAGTCACCATCATTCTTGGCTTCTTTCAGAAAACAGAGGACTTGAGGAATTTGTTTCCTTCATACTTATTATGATATTGGCATCTTCTGTTTTCACTGCACTTAGATCCACTCCTGTAACATGTCCTCTTTGTACAATATTTAAATCTGTGGTTTAACTATTGTACTCCAAGTACCTGCAGAAGTAAATACCTAAATGTTCACATACACACACAAATCTACTAGTCTTAAAGGGGCTACAATATATTTTTTCTTTTTCTTTCCTTCTTCGTGCTCCAAGATCTGAATGAGCTGCATGAGTTGCAGGCAATCTAAACATTGCCCACTCTTATATTGTGCAAAACATACTTTAAAATTGCCCTTCTTATTATCATTTATTAGAAACTGATTAGGATTGTTATCACAGTGAATTGGCCTAACTCCACACAAATTGCATATATCAGGTACTATTGGTCACAGATAACTGAATGTTGGAAGTCCTTCAATATCATCACCGTGCTTTATGTCATCCAGAATGATCCTTGGAGTTTGAATATATAATTAATATATAAATATATTATATATATATATATATATTTATATATATATATATATATATATATATATATATATATATATATATATATATATATATATATATGATCTTCTGTAGGGGATGTTGTGTCCCTTCAAATTCAGCTAAAGAAAGTTATTCAGAAGAAACAAGGGTCCACAGCAGCCACAGGCTGAAATGAGAGAAAGAACACTAATTGAGCTTAATGATGGTCATGGTCACTGCAACTTGGAACCAACAACAAATTTTCTTCCTTATCACATTGGTTCACATATAAATGTGCAAAACATGCTTTCTCTCATTTAGGCTGATAAAGAGTGAAATGAAGGCTTTGCCTGTGGTGGTTTATTTATAATTTATTTGTATCTTAATCAGGTATACAGTATACCCCAGTATCCTCTGGGGATCGGTTCCAGGCATTCCTGTGGATAATGAAAACCATGGATAAGAGAGACCCCCCAACTGCTGTTTTGTAACAGTAGCTTGCCTTATGGCTGCTGTGTTGCGACAGTTGATTGCTTCATGGCTGCTGTTTTACAATGGTAGCTTGCTTTACAGCTGCTGTTTGTAACAGTAGCTTGCTTTGTGGCTGCTGAATTATTTATTTAATGTTTTTCTCTGCTAACCGTGAATAACTGAATCAATGGTTAATGAATCTTTATAGGATACTTTATAGGTTTCTCAAAGGCTGCTACTGCTAATAAGGGTTGTATCTCTCTCTCTCTCTCTCTCTCTCTCTCTCTCTCTCTCTCTCTCTCTCTCTCTCTCTCTCTGTCTGTGTGTGTGTGTGTGTGTGTGTGTGTGAGAGAGAGAGAGAGAGAGAGAGAGAGAGAGAGAGAGAGTCTGTGTGAAGGAACATGTGCTAATGTTAACAAATTCTTAGTAGCCCCAAGGTAAGCAGGCATTGTAAATCACCTGTCCATAGACAAGGCTATGAGTCTGAGAAAAGGCAAACCCACCTAATATAGAGCGAATTTATTACCCAGAGCTAAAGTGAACATTAATTTTATAAAAAGGGCAGGGAGGGAAGGAATAGCCAGGCCCCAACAGTTCAGGAAATGTCTCTTCTGACAAGGAAAGAAAACTAGTGGGAATAAAAACTACAAGAAAAGGAGCAAAACAAAGCCTTCTTTTGTTTTATTGTAAAAATATCACAAGTTATATCTAATTTTTCCCTTGGCAGTTTGAAGAGGAAAGAACAAAGAAATTTGTACAGTATGAAACAATCTATTAAAAAGTCTCTCTCTCTCTCTCTCTCTCTCTCTCTCTCTCTCTCTCTCTCTCTCTCTCTCTCTCTCTCTCTCTCTCTCTCTCTCTCTCTCTCTCTCTCTCTCTCTCTCTCGTTGTTGTGAGTTTTTCGAGCTGGGAGTTTTTCTTCCTGACGTTTTCTTCCTGACATACATTCCCTGAGTTCCTTGCCCTCTGAAGACGCCAACCACAGAGTCTGGTGAAACGTCAGGAAGAAAAACTTCCAGAACATGGCCAAACAGCCTGAAAACACACAACTATCAATTCCTCAAGATGTCAGCTGGCAATCTGGATATCCCATTCATCACAGGACTGAGCACAAGGGAGTGGAATGGAGGTTGCTGAGAAGCAAATCTTGCTCTTTGGACAGGGGCTTCTTTTAAAAAATTTCTTCTTTGCCATCTCAATGCAGGATTTATTTAAGACACCATTTGGGCATCCTCATAATAACAGTATGCTGACTTCCTAAGCAGAAGAGCACATAAGAAGTTGTTGCAAGATGAGGATTTCAATTCAATACAGTATAAGCAGAATTATGCAGGAAAAGAATTTAATTATGAAATGCTAATTGCAACTGCAAAAAGAGACCAAATGATGTTGATGCTCCTTCTGCTTAGTAGTACAAACTGTTTATGAATCTGTCCCTTCAAACAGCACAAAAGGCAGAGAGGTTTCTTTTTTTTCCTGGAGCAATTCTGAATCTGGGCACAGATAAGCTTTTGAGACTTTCTTACAGAACCATAAAAATTGGAATTACAGCCATAAAGATCAGTATTACAAGGTAGTGGAGGGACATATTTTCTGCTTTGTAGCTAAAGCAAAAGTCTTATTAAGCCAACAAATATGGGAAGAAAAGAAAAGGATCAATAAAATCTAAATTCACAAATAATATATTCTGGGCAAATTAGTCATTAACGCATGTGAAAAATTGTTTAACTCAGATCCTACAAAAGTAAAAGACAAAACTCAATTGTCCTATAGAGCCAACTTCATTAATTTCAGTTTTAGAACAAACCAGAGTTATTCTGAGTTTGGGGGATTGTAAACAATGTTCACTATTTTCTTACAGGAGGTTATTCAGAAAATTCAGCCATAAATATTAATTTTCTTCTAAAATCCAAAAGGGCATGTCATCAGCTTTTGCTTTACTCTGTGACCTGATTATGCTCCAAAACAAAATTTGGCTACGAAAAATGATGATACCCCCTCTGGCTGGGATAGTATGTGAAGTAAATTCAAACAAATGGTGATTGAAATGGAACTGGAGGGAGATCATTGTGATAAAATGGGGATATATGTGCCTATTAAAGTACTGTGTACCTGAAAGCACTAAAAAGACATTTCTTCAACACTCTACCCCAAAGGCAGATCCATTCATCTAATTTACACAATCTACTATGCCATCTGCCACATACAGTGATAAGTAAGGATGCTTTTTGTACAACAAGCAGAGGATTGTTGGAATTCTGGGAGCTTCAGCTCCTACACACAGACACAGACACAGACACACACAGAGAGTGAGTGGGTGAGTGAGTGAGTGAGTGAGTGAGTGAGTGTGTGTGTGTGTGTGAGAGAGAGAGAGAGAGAAGTACAAAAAAATTCCCTTGGATGTTTGGTATAATTTATAGCTAGTGATGGGCACGACCAGGAAAAATTACATTTCGAGTTGCCATGTGTCGGAGCCGGCCCGTTTCGGCTCGTTTCCGTTTTTTGCTAAATTTTTCAAAAATTTGTCATTTTGTTTGTCATTTTTTCATCTGTCGTTAGTACTGGGTTTTTTTGGGGGGGTAGCGGGCTCCTGGAGGCACCTATCTGGGGTGGGTGCCTCCTCTGGCCCGCCATGAAGGGAAAGCGGGCTCCAGGAGACACCTCTCTGGGGTGGGTGCCTCCTCTGGCCCGCTACAAAATGGCATGCATAGCCAATTGGATATGCATACCAAGTTGCAGTGGCAGGCAGAGGCACCTCTCTTTCAGGTGCCTCTGTGACTCACTGCCTGCCTGCATACGGTGCACTTGGGCTGGGGAACAAAGTGACAGAGGACCCCTACGGGCGCCCTGTGACTCACTAAGGCCGTTACTTCACGAAGTACTTCTCTTCGCAGCGTGATTGCCTTCGCTGTGAATCCGAAGGCGGTCACGTGGTGGTCACGTGGTCTCCATTCGCCCCCACCCCTCTTTCCGTGTCCTCACGGGGCGAGGTTTTAGGATCGAATCCAGTACTACCTCACATGTTCCCTTCGCATTGGGAAGCTTACTTGCAACCTCCGGTTTCTGCTTTCTTTAATATTTAAAAAAAACTACCACGGCGTATCGATGCATCAATACCCGGCTGTCATTTGCGGCAGAGCTGAATAACTGTATGTTCCTTTGTTTTCTACCTCCCGATTTGTATTGCTTCGTCCATTGGCGACGTGATAAAATTGCTGTTCTCCATCAGGGTCACTAGGTGGACCAGCACACAACATTTGTTGTGTATACCATCGCTCCTCCAAGGAATATTGTAAGCACAGCAAGCAAGATCAAAAGAACGGGTTAACCAAAATATCGATGCATCGGCATTTCGGAGGAAAATTAACTAAAAAAATTTTTTTACAAATAATCACTGGCCACACGTGACTTTGGATGCGAAGCGGGATGCGAAGCGAAAAAGATTCCCGGCCTCCGGCAGGGGAATCTCTCGCCCCGCTTGGAGCACGGTTTAGGGGCGGGGTCGGGGCGTGGTCGGGGTGGCGCCGCATGCAAAATGGAGGATCGTGCGGACAACACCGATCGATTCGCGCAGAAATCACGGCTCGCCGCGCAGCGAGAGGTTCGTGAAGTGACGGCCTAAGAAGGGAAGTTTACTTGCTGTAGTGCAATGCGAGTACACAGATCTGGCTTACTGGTTAGGGGTTAGCGCAAGGGCTAGGCTTAGGGTTACGGGTAAGGTTAGGGTGAGTTACTGGGGTGCACCTCTGGGTGCCTCTCTGACCCACTAAGAAGGACAGTGTACTGGCGTATGGGTTTGGGTTCGGGTTCGGGTTCAGGTTCGGGCTAGGGTTAGTGGGCTTTTTATGCCCGACTGGCACATCCCAGAAGTCTCGGTCAAAACCTGGCCAAGTGGCCATGCAATTGGTGGAACGGCTCCAAAAATTTGCATGGTCCACTCCCATGGCCAGCCCATCATTGCGCAGGTGTAAAAAAAATAAAAATAAAAATAAAATAAAATCAATGGAGACGTTTTGTTGCAAGAAAAATCCACTGCATGTTTCTGTGGTGCTTTGGTGTGTTTTTGGACCACGATTTCAAAATAAATATTGCACCCCATTTTGGATCCCCCACCCGCACCGCATGGCATGGCGAGCGAGTTGGTGACACGATGAGGATGCCCCCCACCAGAGCAGCCCAGGACAGGAGAGGGGGGAGGCCGGGGGACCCCCCCCCCCAGAAACCACCCCTCTGGTAGGTGCCCTCACTCAGGCAGGCATATTTTCGCCTGCTTTTTTGGCCGGGAATCGGGGTTTTTTATTTTTAAAACTTTTTTTCTGTGCCGCGCCGCTTGGCAAGTTGGCGAGACAACGAGGATGTGCAGCCCAGGAGAGGAGGGGAGGAGGCCGGGGACCCCCCCCCCAGAAACCACACCTCTGGTAGGTGCCCTCAGGCAGGCATATTTTCGCCTGCTTTTTTGGCCGGGAATCGGGGTTTTTTATTTTTAAAACTTTTTTCCTGTGCCGCTTGGCATCGCGCGATCGCTGCGATGCCCCCAGGAACGACCACGACAAATCAGACCCAATTTTTCTTTAGTCGGTTTGAGTTCGAGTTCTGGCGGAGTAGTTGTCGTTCTTCGTTTCATTACGTAACGGAAACGAGGAACGGAAACAGAAATGAGGATTTCGCCGAGTTGTGCCCATGTCTACTTATAGCTCATGCATAAATGCATTTAGAAAAAGACCCATCCATGTCTGAGTTCCAGCACAGAGGAGCTGGCTGGCTGGGACTAAGGTCTGTGACTCTACAAAGCATTAAGAGGATTGCAGTTTCCTAAGAAGCCCTCTGTAGGGAGCACAGAAAAGTGCTTTACTCTCATAATTTGAGGGGTCTTCACCTGCTCAGTTACAACACATATATCTAAAGCTTTAAGCTTTCAAGGTCAGTCTGTTGGCTTTTACAAAGCTCGCAAATGGCTTGGAACCCAAATACCAGAAGCAGGAACTAATTCTCTACCTACCTATCTGTACTTGGAAAACCATCTACTGGTGCTGTTCCCTAAAGCCCGGTTCATGGATCCACACTGATCTCTTCCTAATTTCTTCCCCTTGGTCCTGGTTATTTTTGGTATATGAAAGCAGAAGAAACACACACACACACACACACACACACACACACACACACACACACACACACACACACACACACACACACACACACACTTTTGCGATGTTAGGAGGCCTGATGGAAAGGGTAAAATAGCTTCAAAGGCACCTGACACACCAAAAGGATACATTTTTCTCCTTCAGCATTGCTCACTCTCAGATTTGTCCCCTTTCTTGGAGACCTAAGGAAATATAGTCATTCTGATAACTCAGCCAGTGCCCTGAGGCCTGGAGATCCTAGAGAAAGAGACAGACCACTGTAGATATCCAGTTATGGATCCATCTGTCCAAGAAGGCTCTGCTTTCAGGCACTAAGCAGAAGTCTTTTTCTTCGTCCAGGTTTTTCCTTAATTGTATTCTCGAAGGCTTTCACGGCTGGGATCTGATAGCTGTGAGTTTATCAGGCTTTTTGGCTGTATCCTGGAAGTTTGAAAACTTCCAGAACACAGCCAAATTGCCCGAAAAACTCACAACAACTATTTTCCTTAATTGTTAAAAATGCTGTTTCTGTTTCAGTTTTAGTGGATTCCATTTCCATGCTCTACTGACTTTACAAAAGCTTGTTGTGAGCTGACCTGGAACCAATTTTGATGACAAGCATCATGAAAGTATTTAAAAATGAGCAGGCAAGCATTGCATCTAAGAACAACTCTTCTAATATCTTTTTAGAACCTCATAAATAAGCAGGAAGTGTCGGTTGGTGTTGTCAGGAAACAGAGAGACTTAGAAAGTTTTGCATGGATATTGCTTACATTCTAGCAAAAATAACTAGGTGGTTACTTCTCAGCCTTGCCCAAGGGATTCTGAATGCTGTAATCCTCTTAAGAAAAAAATGCTTCGAGTCAGAAATATGAAAATGTCAGCTACATACTGCTATTTTTGCAACTGAACAGAACAAACTTCACCGATTATATGTGGAGTGGCCATGCTCTATCTTAGTATTCTGGAAGCAGTAGTAAAAAGAAGTGGACAACTGAGAATGTGTAAGTTCTTAGTCCTTTTATTTAAACAACCTCTGAAATGGTAACAGCTATAGACACAACATTCTGCATGGATACTACTGAAGTAACGACTCCCATAAATGTATAGTGATGGGTAAGGAATTCTGAGAATTATAGTCCTCTTGTCAAACTGAAAAGGTCATAGCAGGAAACACATTTTGTTCAGATACTACCAATTTTCCAACTGAAATAACCAGTTAGGTCTTGATCTTGATCAGCCCAGCTTCCTGAGGTATGTGGCGAACTAGAGTTCAAAGCAATTACCTTGGAGATCCTGGGAGTTGAACTCTTCTAACCAAGACAGTAGGAGTTAGAAGCACAAAAGTTTGCATGGGTACTCCTGATGTTCCAACTTAAATAACTGGAGGGGAACAGGAAAATATCAGCATGAAAGATAGCACTGGGGGAGAGAAAAAAAGAGATGGAATCCATGGGGTGAATGTAATGGATTTCTAACTCTGGTACAAATTAAATGAGTACCCAGGTGGGAAGAGGGAGACAGATGGAGGGTATGTCCCAAGAGAGGACTGACATCACTGAAGCTCAAGGGAATTCATAGCTTTTCAAGCCAGGCAAAGTTGACATATTTGTTAGTGTTTAAATATGAATTGTAGTCCATATATTTAGCTGTCATGTTGCTGTTGCTGCTATGTTGCATCAGGTTAAAACAACTAACCTAATAATTATAGCTCTTTCAAGGTGAGATACTAAAGAGAGACTTTGGCAGTTCCACGCTCCCAGAGAGTTTCTCTGAGTGACCAGTGATTCGAATACAGTACATGCCTCCTCAGTCCTAATCTATTACTCTTTTCATGATACCATGCTTCATATTAGAGATGGGCACGAATCAAAAAAATGGTGTTTCAGTTTTTCGTTTCTCGTTGAGAGGTCTGTTTTGGTTCGTTTCCGTTTGTCGCAAATTTTTGGAAAAATTTCATTTCCGTTTTTCGTTTGTCATTTCTACTCGCTTTTTGCATGATTTTTAAAGCATTTCTGTGCGCGGGCATCCCCCAATGTCCCAGACCAGAGGGAAAACACTGAAAAAAATGGATGCTGGCAGAGACTAGGTACGCAGGGAGGCTGCAAAGGCAGCGGCGGGCGCTGCCCAGGGTGCAAGGCAGCCGCAGAGTGACTGCACTGCGGGGCAAGGGAAGGTACTCACTGAGAGGTACGCAGCACGCACACACACAGGGAGGCTGCAGGACAGAAGCTAGAGTCACAGAGACAGCAATCCCACCCTATCTCCCACCGGAGACTGCAAGGAGGATGGGGGCTACCAGAGCTTTTTATGCCCTCTGTGGCTGCCAGATCTGCCCACCCAGTCTGCAACCTGGGCATGCTATTGGTTGAACATGATCCCATCACATGGCTTGCCTCCATTTTGTGGCTGGTGGCGACATCCATTTTAAAGGGAAAAGAAAAATACATCGCGATGGGAGAAGACAAAGACAAACGTTTTAAGGACCCCAACCCCTGGTAGGTAATAATTTCAAACAATTATCGCATTATTGCTGCGTTTTTACAGATGTCCAGGGTGTTTTAGTACCCAAGAAATCAATCAATATTAGGCATCTGGGAGCCAATTTGGGTCGATGTCCCCTAACTCCCCTTAAAGGAAAAAAATACAGCAATATGAGAAAAGACATAAATGCACCTTTTAAGGACCCCCCCCCCCCCGGAAGGTATTATCAGACAATATAAATAATTATTGCTGCGTTTTGACTGATGTACAGGGCATTTTTTTAACATTTAAAACAGCTCATTTCATTGTGCGTCGCCATTAATGGGAATGAAACATAATGACCACAATTTTCGTGGTTCTGTTCGTTTCGTTGCATTTTCATCACAATTTTCATTTGTCGTTTCATTACGTAATGGAACGACTAACGAATAACGGAAACTAAAAAAATGTTCATTCCGTGCCCATCTCTACTTGATATCATACTGCTAGCAGAGTATCAAAGTCCATATCAAACTTAATAGACTCACCAAAATCAGCAATAACTATGCAGATATTCTCTGGCAGGCATCCCATATCAAAATGCTGTACAATGACAAAAATCTCTACTAAGTTAAAATTTATGCATCTCTATAATTTTCCATTCAATACTTCAAATTTGGGGGCATTTAGATTTTAAAATAGTTATGTCTATATTTGAAGTTTTAATAAGCACAGCGTGAAGATTCTCCAAGCGCTGCAGAAGGTGAAATATGAAGATCTGAACACTTTTCAATCTTCATTATACAGCTTGCCTGCTTCTTGACACAACTCTTATCTAGTTAGGAGCTCACTCAACCTACTCCATTATATCTAAAGGAGGTCCTAGAAGGCAGTGAAATATAAGGCAACTGTTGAAGGAAAATATCCTCAAGTATTAGGCCTCTCTGCCAGAGGGACAGTATATAATCTAATAAATAAATAAATAAATAAATAAATAAATAAATAAATAAATAAATAAATAAATAAACAAACAAACAAACAAACAAACAAACAAAACATTCTTGTGGTAGTTCACTATAAAGAGCTACAGCAGAGGACACCAGTCCATGCAGCCAAATTTCCATTAAGTGGTGCATCAACGGCTAGTTTTCTCATCCACTACTCTACTATCAGGTGCTGTAGGCACCTGGAGTAGGAACTGACAAGCGACTCCAGTATTCCTGCCAAGAAAACTCCATGGACATGGGGTCACAAAGAGTCGGCCACGACTGTAACGACACAACACACACACACACTACTACAGTAGTAACAGCTAGGCAGGGAGATATACATTATGTCATTTTCCCTGCTGAATGGTAATGAATGTATGATTTTCATTTAGGTTTTCATTTAGAAGACCTCATGCCAGATCTAAACTGTTGAAATTTTTTTATCTCCCACTGTGTTCCATACAGTGTGAAAGTATTACTCAGCTGGTATGTTTATCGCACTGTACTTGTCTGAGTTGTATAATGAAACTGTTCCTCTCTGTGTGTCATATGAGGTCATATAAAGAATGCAAACAACCTGAATATCTAGACAAGTGCAAGCATTATTGATGCAGCAGCAAGGATTTTATATTTCAGTGAATTTTGGCTTTTTGAGGGACTCTTGGATGCCTGGCTACAAGGAAAATGACTTCATTGTTTCCTATTCATTTTTAGTCAGTGAACAGGACATTAGCTATCTTACTAATGATTGACAAAGCTACTTGGGTGAGTAGCAAAATATATTGGTCACTCAAGAAGAGAAGTCCAGTTGCGATGACTCAACTTCCATATATCTTACTAAACAGTGGCAAAAATCATGGTGGAACCCAAGCATAAATTTCTGCCTATTCCTCCCTGGTAAGCAAAGTGTCATGGCCACAGAAAGAATTGATATTGAATTACTCTTGGGTTCATATTACAAATATAAAACAAATTGTTTTTAGACAATTTACATTTGCCAGGATGCAGGTCCAAGTGTATATAAATGAGCAAAAAGCCTTATGGCAAAAAACCTTATATAAGGTAAAAAGTGAAAATAAGTGTGTACTTTAGGCAAAGTGCATTTAAAAATATACACAAATTTTCATGGAAGCACCCACTCTTAATAAAGTCTCCCAGTCAATTCAAAAAACAGGTGGGAAGAAAATGCAAATTGATTTGAGGAAAAAAAAACAAAATTAAGACTTAAGGGAATTCAAACTGCAATACAAATATCTACTCAACTGTGGGGAGTTGCTGGAGAAGTTTGAGGCCAGTTTGACCTTGGCCAAAGAGCAAAGAACAGACAGACACAGACAAGTACCTTTTCCACCCAGCTGAGAAGGCACACATGCACAGACTGTGTTGTTCCTCCCAGAAGGTTTTTATCTTATCAGTTTTTACTAGCAAAACATTGGTGTGCTTGCAGAAACAATAGCTCAGATAGGAGACAGGTGTCCTTTGCCCCTGCCTCTGAGCTAAAATATCAGGGGAAATAGAAGGTCACTTCCTTTCCAGGTATGCCACATTGGCACCAGGAGTGTGTGCACAGTCACTGTAGTCCCTTCGGAAACACATCCTTCAAAGGAAGGTTTCCACACTTGATAGACAAACCAGCCATGTTAATCATTATTGCTTGATTTAAGAGGAACTTGTTTTAAGAGTGTTTTCCAAGACAAGCCAATATTTCTTCTAAATTTGCCTTGATCAACAAGCAATATCTTGATATACAAGCACTGGAGCAGGTCACATGATCACAAGTTAGCCAATGGTGACTCTCTCTCCCTCCCTTCCCCTGTTGGGGTGTGGGTGATTGTCTGGAATATTTCATCTCAGGCAGCCTCCAAACCAGAGGGAGGAGAGAGGAATAGAGGCCCTCCTTGCACCAGCCAGGAACATGGAGGTTATGGTTTTATTTTTCTTTACATTTATATTTTTATTTGTTTTCAATATTCTTTCCCCCCAAAACCATTTCTTGTCGTCAAGTGTGTGTAGGGCTACAAATCACACTTTATTCTTGTCACATTAAAAATATAGAGTAAAATCCAGTTGTGAGCCCCAAGCAGAAATGGGGAAATGCTTTGATAGAAGAGTGTTTTGGTTTACAAGCATGTTTCCAGAACGAATTATGCTCGTAAACCAAGGTATTACTGCAGTTCACATCCATAAATCTCCACAGAGCTACTGGCTCCAATATTTCCAGGATCAATGTTACTGATTATTGTGACATTTGGTCTTTCTGACCAGCTCTCTTTCTCTCCCAGAGGAAATCTTTGTTTGACAGTTCACACAAGAATATTTCATTTAAAGAAATACAAATATATTTGTTTTTCAAACTATGTGGCTTAGCTTCCTCTTTTCTAGACAAGGCCCTGCAGCAGAAATTCTCTGCTCACAATATTGCTTGTTTTGCTGTTAGTTCTGATTGGTCTTAAAAATCTCCCAAGAGCTAGACATGAAGTACATCATTACAGAGAAATGGATTCCAATAAATCTTCTCAAACTTGATCCACTATCAAGCCATAGAGTCCTATTTTCTTATGGCATTCATTTTACTGCTTGTCCTCCCTGCCTTGGACATCAGCCACAGGACTGTAGCACGGAATTCTTTCCAGTATTTGGTCCTTAAATAAATCTAACATTGATCATCTGATGTCTCAAGGGGTACAAAACCATGCTTCCCAGAACCCGAATACCATTGCTGTGGATGGCACCACACATATTTACTCTTCCTGTACACAGCTTCTCATTGCCCCCCCACTCGGAATGACCAGGCGAGACAGTATGTTGGGGGTAACTGGGCCACACTTTATTAACAGATAACAATACAACAACAACAGGAGGGGCCAGGCATCTATTCCTTTGGTTGGAACCCCAGGGTCTCCCGGGACCCCTCCAACCGGGCAGCCTCAGGCGAGCCATCAACCCCCAGGTGGTGCAGTCGTCTGACAGCACCCACCATGCCAGTTAATTTGGTTTTCTCCTCCCTGCCTGTTATTCTCCAACCTGCGTAATTCCCAGCGCAGGGAGGCGTTTTCCCTCCCCCACCCCAGCCCCGAGACCTCCTGACCCGCAGTGCTGTGGTGAAGGGGCGTTTGGGTTTAGCTGTCAATTGTAGGCTCCCTGCTGCCCTCCCTCAGCTTTTAGCCACCATAGTGTGACCAATTAACAACTTCACAAAACTTTCAAACCTCGAGGAACCAGTGTGGGATAGGCGAAAAATCCCCGCTCTCAACAGCCAATCTAGAGTGTGAGTCAAAAATTTCTATCCGGCCCCAAAATAGGCGACCAGGTAAACTCACACTAGCCCTAACACGGTGGGTGGGAGGGGAACGCCGATTGACAACTGCCTGCTGTTGGGGGGGGAGGAGCCGCCCTTTATAGCGCGCTCCTCCCCCCGCCCTGACAGGACGTACGTGTCCTGCCTCGCCCCCTCGCCATCCTTGGGAGGGGCAAATCGGCTCCGCGGGAGGACTAGCCACCCGCGGAACCAGCATTCTTTCAGAGGTCCTGTTCTAAAACACACTGACATTGCAACTACACAGTCAAGCACCACAGGACCTGCTCTGGGTATAAACCTGACAAATTTGAATTTCAAACAACTGATCATATGGTGCAAAGGCCTTTTTGCTCCCAATGTGGAGTTTTTTAACTGCTGCTAGGGCAGTGATGGCGAAACTTTTAGAGACCGAGTACCCAAACTGCAATTCAGAACCCACTATTTTTTTTTGCAAAGTGCCAATACAGTAATTTAACTTGTGTACAGGTGGCTATGAAGGGGTGATGTTGGGTGCCCACAGAAAGGGCTCCGAGTGCCACCTTTGGCACCTTGCCATAGTTTCGCCATCACTGTGCTAGGGCCTTCCACTTTTTTCAGTCTGGAATGAACTGAAAGGAATTTGCTCCGAGTGAGCAATAGTTTTGTGCTGTAAAATGACACAGGACGTGGGGATATGTGAATGTGGCGTGATGTTTAGTGTCTGTAGAAACACCCATCCCTGAGATCTGTCATGTGAGTATTCCAGATTTTTTTTAAAAAAGATAGGCAAATGTGTTTATTGTGGAGTCATTACACTGATATATGGTATCAGTTTAGTGCTAGATCACAAAACACTCACATCAAATTGTGCTTTGGCAAAGAACTTTCACCTTCTGCCTCACAAGGGAGAATGAGAAGAGCATATAGGCATGTACGTGCACCCACCCACACCCACCCGCACTCACACACACACAGCACTTATCGCTCTCCACAAACCCTGCTTTCCAAGACACATTTTAAACAACAGCTGTCCTGGGCATAACTGTTTGTTTCTTTACTTTTAGAGTTTAACTAGCTGTTTAATTGGCAAAACGGGATGAGAAAATAGTAATTGAGGACACAAAGCCTTCTCAATGCAGAATCTTTCAATTGTGTCACTTATAGTTGCTTCAAATCATGGGCATAGCTAGGGGTTTCACCACCAGGAGACAAAGTCAGTTGATGCACACATATTCAAAGGGAAAGGGGGGGCAAAGGTGCCACATAGAAGTGGCAGTGGTGGCTGGGAGCCCTCCATGCTCACCCGCAACATGCCTTCCCGTGGCTCATGGGCAGGGAACTGTTTGGCACCCAATTTGGTGGCCCCAGATGCTGCCCCCGGGGACAGATGCCCCCTTTGCTCCCCTCATAGCTATGCCACTGCTTCAAATGTAACTACAGTTATGAATTTTTTTTCTCCTTGGCCTGTGTGGACAATTACACCAAAGAGGATCAAATATCCTGGTGTGCATGCTAATTGCTGGTGGAGGTGTGAAGTGCCTTTGATTTGTCTGGGAGAATGATGAAAGGGTTGCATGATAAGTGGCAGAGAGATTGTATATTGCCCCTCATTACTGTTAGCCACTTTTTTCAAGGAGAAATGTGGGGTGAAAATACTCAAATAAATAAATAAATAAATAAATAAATAAATAAATAAATAAATAAATAAATAAATTTGCATTCCCCTTGCTGTGCAGTTGAACCCTAAATTATCTAAATGGTTTTCTGTCATAAATGAAAATGTATTGCTCACATTAAAAAGATACACCAGACATGGAACCTACCCAAGATGTTATTTTTTACTGGAAGCACAAGAAAAGATGGTTCCCCTTCAGTTTCATGTACCGAAACTGATAGGACTGGAAGTAAAGAAGTGGAAGTGTGACACAATTCTCCTTTGCAAGAAGTAGAGCAGCTTTGGGGCTGCTCCTGCTTCTCCCCAGCTTCTGCCAGCTGAACCAGTTGCTTTATTATTCCCAATAAGATGGCCAGCTTTGATCCACCACCAACTTTCTCTGTGGATGATTACCATGGGACAGCTTGAAGAATGTTTTGACCGGTCCACTTTTCGCACAAAACATTCCACCACTGGTCCAGTTAATGCTAATCAACCTAAGTAAGCAGATAGTATTTTAACAGTAAAATGGTTCTTGCATTTTAAGACTATCACGGGTCTAAAAATATACACTGCAAAACTCAGTCACAGCTATTGTGCATGTTCAGTAGAAAAACCTTGGCTTTTAAAAGATGTTTTCCAGTCATACTTTCATTACTTAAGAAATGTTGTCTTAAAAACTAATCTTTATCACAGTTGGGAGCTTTGATTGGAGCACATGAAGAAAAAGGGGAAAGAAATCACTTGGAAGCTAGACAAAGAGAAAGAAAGAAAAATGCACAGCACTGAGTTGTTGGTTTTTAATGTGTGGACACTTATTGGCATGTAAGAGGGAATCAAAAGGAATTTAAAATGTCAAAGGACTGGCAAACCTTAAGCCTGAAACATTCTCTCTATCTCTCCCTTTTTTTAAAAAAAAATCAAGCTTGTGAAACATGAAGCACAGCCAACTTGAGATAACATAGTAATTACCCGTGGTTTAGTCTCACCAAGATAACATGGGCTCCCATTAAGATTTGTTTTCCATTAAATTCACTTTTTATTTTAACAATCCTCTTCAATAGAATACAAACATTAAAGCTAATAATAAAGGTCAATTGTGGAAAGACTGTAATATAGCTTTTGTCCAATATTACAAAAGCTTTGCTTCTCATTTCTGGATAATTAACAAGGCTATTACAAATCTCTACAAATTTGGAGGGCTTAAAGGGGAGTGTCCAAAGAAGGTTCACACAAAATTTGGTGCCTCTAGGACCTAGAGGAGCCATTTTACAGATAAATGAATCAGTTTGTTTTAAACTTAAAAACTGCCAGTCCCGTTTCTTTACTAACGAAACTCTGCTTCCCTGGTTTGTTTCATTTTGTTTCATTTCATTACATAATGAACCAACAAATCAGCATTTCATTTTTCATTTGGTGTCCATCCCTAGTTGTCACACTAACAAACCCCAGTATGTCTCAGAGTGTGACGCTGAGGAAGTCCTATGTGAGACCCAGGCCATTGGTCTGCAGTGCCCCTCAGGTTCTGTATTGTCCCTCAATTGTGCAGAGTTTTGGGGTTCAGTATTATCAGTATGTAGATCACACTCTCTTCCTCAATCTATATATTGAGGAAGTAAGAATCTGGTGTCTGCAATGGACTAGATGAGGTGAATAAACTGAAACTTTGTCCAGACTAAGAATAATGTGTTCCTGGTTAGTCAAAAGGCAGATCAGTCAAAAAAGAAATCAGCATGTGCTGGTAGAGTAGCATTCCTCCTGAAAACCCAGGTTTGCAGCTTGGTTGTACTACTGGATTCATTGCTAAGCCTGGATGTCCTAGTATTGGTAAGGGGCAGAAGTAAAACATGCAATTAAAACTAATGTGCTGGCTGTACCCATTCCTTGTGATGTCTGATCTGGCCATAGTGACACGTGCCTTAATTTGGATTACTTTAACACAGTATGTGAGGCTGCCCAGAAACTTCAATGGGTCTAAAATGCTGCAGTCAGATGTTTAACTGAACCTGGTGACAGGGACCACTGAACTACCATTGCAAATAGCTCCTCTGGTTGCTTACCCATTTCTGGGAACAACTCAAAGTGTTAGTTTTCATGTATAAAGCTCTAAACATTTTGGGTCCAAGCTGTCTGAAACATGGCATCACCCCATATTAGCTCGTGCAAGACAGCAGTGATTTTAACTGTGAATAATTCGCACAACTCGCAGAAGTTCTATAGTTTGTACAAAATACAAAATTTGTATTAAAATTTGTCTGGTTTATATTACCAGAAAGTAACTGGCCCTCTGATTCAGGCCTTCTCTGTGGTTGCCCCATGGTTGTGGAATAATTTTCCACCTGACATCCACCTGGCCCCCTCTCTCAGTGCTTTCAAATGAGCCTTAAAGACCTGGTTATTTAGGCAGGCATTTCCTATGTGATAGACCCATTTCTCTGCCCAACAAGGCTTTTTTATTGCAATGTTTTGAAACTATCATTTATCTTTTAATGTAGTTATGTTTTTTTTGGGGGGGGGGTTGTTTTTGCTTATTTTAACTGTCTTATTGTTTATTGTTAATATTTCTGTAAACTGCCCAGAGTGGCATTGCTGCCAGATGGGCAGTATGAACGTGCAATTCAATAAATAAATAAATAAATAAATAAATAAAAGGAAATTGAAATTGTTTGCCCTTACCTATGAGCACAAGAAAACAAAGATATACAGTAGGAGCCCAGTATTCGCTGGGGATCGGTTCCAGGCCTTCCCATAGATAACAAAAACCATGGATAAGAGAGAACTCCAAAAACCCCAGAAGTGCAGTTTTGCAGTAGCTTGCTTTATAGCTGCTGTTTGCGACAGTAGCTTGCTTTATAGCTGCTGTTTGTTACAGTAGCTTGCTTTGTGGCTGCTGAATTATTTAGCTAATTTTTATCTCTGCCAAGTGTGGATAACTGAATCAGTGGTTAATGAATCAGTGGATACGGGGGGTGGGTGGGTCCTACTGTACCTTCCTGCCTAAAAGCACATGATGAATTCTACTCTTCATACTGCCATCTTCTTTCTTCAGGGGAGCAGTACAAGCCTGGGATGTAACAACATCATTATGGCCGCCCAAGAAATCATTATTCTTTGTTTACCAGCGTAGCATCACAGAACAGAGCTTCTCTGCAGCATTTCATATATAAAGAGGGCCGCCTAAGGATGGCCTTGTTGCTCTTTTGTGACTCCAGCACTTTGAGCACCATTTTCCAAATTTAAAAACTTCTGAAACCTGAGTGTACTGAAACTCCTTTGTGCTGTAACTCTATTCCCTGCCTCTTTTTGTGAGGCAAGGGCAATTTATACACTTGAAGTACAGTTTTCCCTTTTCCCTTGAAAGTCCTTTTATCTGGAAATGAAGGTGCAAATAAACATGGCAGTAAAAGTGCAGAGTGAAGAGGGGAGCTGGAGACATGCAAAAGGGGAAAAGAAATTTCTTCCAGCAACCATTATCTCTAAATATATGCATTAAAAATAAAATGTCAATGCCTATTGAATTGTATGCATATGAATAGATGTTGGATAATAAAAAAAATCCTGTTATCTGTGTTACTTCATTATCTAATAAATGCCATTTTGTAGATTCCAGCAGACTTTCAGTAAGGGGGAAAAGGGTGCTGAAAAAGAAGGGAGTGAAAAACAAATAATAAGCCTTTCAACGTTTAACTGTCCACCCGGAGCTTTCTTTTTAATGAGTACTATTTTTATTGGTCCCATTAAATGGTGCAGATTTTTTTTTTACAAAATGCAGTGGTACACATTAACAATAAAGAAAGAACTATTTCAGGGCATGACATAAAAATACACAAAAGGACAAGCTCATTTTCCTCTATGTTTTCTTCCATTTTTCATAAGGAACTGAGCACTGTTCTCTTTCTGAAAAACTATAAGGAAGTTAATACACACAACCATGCCATGAACAAGCTTACACTTTTCCGTTCTTTGTACTGTAATGGGAAGAGCAAAGCAGTGATGAAACACCAAGGAACACTGCTCAGGTCTCCTTAGTCCAACATTTGTACATGGCAGAAAACTCCTCTTCAGTTGTTTGTTACGTGGTTCTTTATTAAACAGTATATTCAGTCTGCTCAGTATGTGAGTATATGATACCTTCCTTTAAAATTACACAGTGGTTGACAGTCAACTGAATCAGTGGAACTTTTTTTTAAGGACACAGTAATTTATAAGCAACAATATTTATTTATTTATTTATTTATTTATTTATTTATTTATTTATTTTACTTGTACCCTGCCCATCTGGCCAGACATCCATTCTGGGCGGCTTGCAAACATTAACAATGTTTAGTGCAGGCAATACAAATGCAATATAAAATAAATACAACCACACATTCCAATAGTCAGTTAACCATTATGCAATTCAGGAAGATAGAAATTTGTTTGGCTAGCCATGAAACATGACATTGTGGATGTGTTGGGCAAGACCATTCTAAGTGAGGCATCACAGTGGCTATAAGTTAGGCTGTTCCTCTTGTAGCCACCTGCCTCAGCTCATTCTATGGGGACACTGGATAGACGGCCTCTAAAGATGACCTAAGTGCCTGAGTGCATTACAAAACCCAGGAGACATTCCTGTAGACCAGGCATGCCCATCCTTTGGCCCTCCAGATGTTTTGGCCCACAACTCCCATAGTCCTTTGCCATTGGAAATATCGGCTTGGAATTCTTGGGGTTGTGGTCCAAAACATCAGGAGGGCCAAAGTTTGGACATGCCTGCTGTAGACCAACCAGCCATTTTCAACCTTTTGCTAGCTGTGGCCATAATCACCGTATGAAGGAAATATAGCCTGGATCGTGATTTTATAAGTGGCAAAACACACCTTGTAAAGTGGCTCAAGAAGAAGTGTTTCTAATACGTGGCAGTTCAAATGTGCCAGCGCCCCCACCCAAGACGGTAGAGTGGTAGATCCAGAATCAGTACAATATGGCCCAGGGACTGCATGGGGTCGCCAGGGGCTGAAATGTAGCCTACCATCACACCTGCCCTCCCATTAATTTAAAAAGTGGGTTCAGATATTTCCCATTCTGGTAGTATACTCTGGGAGAAGATTCAATACATTTCTGGAAAGAAATTGGAAGATCAATATCTTAAGAAGATGGGACATATGGGAGAAAAGTAAATGTGGTTGTTTGCTTTCTTTGTGTTTATGGTATTTTGCCTTTATTTTGTGTTTGTTGTTAAAATAAAAATGTCATATTAACTCTCTAAACAAATATTATCTACAAAACACCTACATTAAACTATTCAGACGTGTGTGCCAGTGATCCTGTCAAAAGTTTAATCACATATTTCTGACTCAGTGGGAGGGCAAGGACAAAGCAGATAAGGTGGTAAATAGAGATGGGCACAAAATGAAAAACGAAATGGTCTTTTGTGGCTTTGTTACATAATGAATCTCTTCATTATGAAACATTTTTGAAACATTTTTGGCTCTAGAAATGAAACAATTCATCCTAGAGGCACCAAATTTGGTGGGTAGCTTCCTTGAACTCTTCCGTTTAAGCCTTCCACATTTGGAGAGGTTTGGTGTTTGGGGAGGGGCAATGATTAAACTTCAATTTGGGACCCCCATGGAAAAAAAGAAGAGTAAATATGTGGCATTTTAAACTCAAGCCCCTTTCCTCTGGACTGTGGAATGGAAGGGTTGCTAAGTGATGGAGTAATAAAAACCCCAGTTTCACTCTCTGAAACAACAAGAGAAAATGTATGGCCCTTTAAGGCAATGCCTTAAAGACGTTGAGTTCATTCGGAAGGACTATTGAGGAAATAAAAATTGCCCCTGTAATTGTGTCTGTTTTAGGGGAAATGATTAATGAAATGAAAGGACAGAAACCAAGATTTCTGACAATGTATGTCTTTCTTCCACACTTTGAGATAGGTGTGTGTGTGTGTGTGTGTGTGTGTGTGTGTGTGTGTGTGTGTGTGTGTGTGTGTGTGTGTGTGTGTGTGTGTGTGTGTGCGTGTGTGTGCGTGTGTGTGCGTGCGTGCGTGCGTGCGTGCTTCCAGTTAAAAGTCTCAATCCTTTAAAAAGACAGCTTAGATGTTTTTGCAAAGCTGAAACACCTTATTTCAAAGATGCTTTTAAGAGTTTTCTTCCAAAAGACTGTTATGCTTTCTTGCTTTCCACTTTCCTTTTAAAGTATTGTTGTTTGTTAATAACAAGCACGATGCTCTCTTCAAGTAATATTCCTCCTGTAAGATTTGCCAGGTTTAAGGTTCTCATACTTTCCTTCCAGCTGCTCCATCTTCACTTGGATGAAACTGCTGAGACTAAATTTTGCCATTCTAACTGGGCCAGGTTACAATTTGCCATGAAGTTCATGAACTGAAAAGATCCTCACATTTGGTGTTGCAGTTTTTAGACTCCTTGCCTTCCCATTCTCTATGTTATCTCCTGCCCCCAGTTCAATTCTGAGTCCTTTACTTATTGTATATAATCTTTGAAACTTTAATCATTTAAGGACAATGCAACATGGTTGTACCTAAAATCAGAAATCACAGGTACTCCAAAGTCTCTTAATATACAGGAGAGTCAGTGGGATTTTTATTGACAAATACCCTCTATGTGAATTTGGATGAATAACCACAGTCTGAATTTTTTGTTGGCATGGTTCAGCTTAACACCTTACTGTCCCAGGATATTCAACTGTCTTCATTCCATTCTGGATCTAGGAGTATAAATCAACACAACCTTTAGAAGCAAGCTTTACTTCTCACCAGAATCTATCGTTGCAGCTATAACTGACCCAATATTAGCAATACAGCAGAATGGAGCAGCCAGCCTCTTTTGCTGAAGTTTGCTGCAGCAAAGCTTAAATGTACCCAGTTCTTAATGATAAACAGGGATGAATTTATCAAGAGGAAAATGTCTGGGGTTAAAATTACATACATCAGTAAACAACAACCCATTCCAGGTAATGAAGCTTCCCGCTCAAATGGCCTTAAGCCAGTATTTATTTAGAGATAGCCATCAAACGAAAATAGCACCTCACAAGCCAAAATAACTCAGAGGAGGCCTTACAGTGAACACACATGTCAAATCTGACCACCACCACCACCTCCTCCTCCTCCTCCTCTTCCTCATCCTGTGCAGAGATGGGCATGAATCTTGGTTCAGAGGTTTATGCTGATTCATATGCATAACACCGCAAGTGCCACACATTCAATTCAAGGTTCATGCCCACCCATCTCTAGTCATGTGCTGTCAAGCTAATTCTGACTCATGGCGACCCAATTTAAAGGTTTCTCAAGTAGACAGTACTCAGAAGTGGTTTACCATTCCAGTCTTCTGGGGGCTCCCTGGGATTGTTCAGTGCGTGAGGTGACGCAGGCTGGCTCTTCTCCCAGGAAAGAGAGCAAATAATTGAATTCCCAGCCAGTAACTCCACAGCCAGATACATAAAACACTAAGCTACCCATCTGTGGTGGAATCTGGAAAAGCTAACCTGAGCTGTAATTCCCATAACCCCACAGCCCCCATGGTCCCAGCATCATAGCATAAAGATTCTAGGAACTGTATTTTTAAAAACGCTCACTTGTTTGTCCTCTTTTTCCAAAATGCTGGTCTATCTCCCTATTTCCTCAGTGAGAACTAGCTGTTGATCTCCCAAAGTGATATGTTCCACCATCTTGTCAGCAATGTGCTCCTGCATTCTGCACAGGGCAACCAAGCCAACCTCCAACCAAAAAGAATAATTTGACACAAATCTGAAATCAGAAGTACCCCTCCACCCCAAGGAATCTATCAGGGGGAAGGGGAAGACTATTCCAGTAAGAGAAACTTTTAGCCAGGGCAGTCTGACACTGATTTTAATGTGGGCATAACAGGACCAAAGGAAATTCAAAGAAAAATTTGAAGGCAAGTCAACTATGTTGTAACTCATCAAGAGACTTAATTCCATCTCTTGTGACTTGAATTGGGATTTTTAAAGATTTATTAATCACACTACATGTGTTAATCGGCTTATTCAATGCCAAACTACTTGTGTTATCAGCCGTAGCTGTTTCGTGAATAGCCAATGTTATTACTGTCACAGTCTGTAGTTCCTAAAATTATTTCTCTCTGACTTCAGTATTTAAAACATTTTCCCAGTTACAGCACGACCTGTAGCACAGGCTTAACACTTCTACAGCAGATGAAATAGACTGCTGTTCACAAAGATTACACCATGTAAATATGTTGGTCTTTATGCTGTCACAAGCTTTTGCCTTGATTTATCCTGAGGACACACCGACATTTGAAATTTTGAGTGTCAAAGGAGAGAGAAGCTGAAGTACCACCATTTGTCTTATACACGCCAGTTTCATATCAAGAGCACTAGGGATGAAATGTAGCCTGTTTTGGGGAGCACTCAGCGGGGTCAAATCCCATTTGATTTCCAATTTTTCATCTAACTTGCATCACAGGAACAATACGGATCACCAAAGTACATTCCCACCAAATTTATGTAATTGCTTGCAGAATTTTTGTAATTGCTTGCAGAATTTTTGTCTTGGTTTTTGACTATGCAAGAAAAGTGTTCAGTTCCCCACTGTGTCTCCCTGACAGTAGCTGGACTCAGTGATCCATATGGCCCCATCCAGCCCTGTAGTTCTAGGGATTATCATTATTATTAAGAGACTGCTGCTATTTTGTTCCTACGTGCATCCATGAAAGTTCATTCACTTTAATAACAAGGAAGAAGAATTTATTTCCTTTTTTTGTTTGTTATTTTCAGCAGCATTGCCCCAGCTCATTTTAACTAAGGAGCTTTTGGAATTATATGTATATCTGTTGCTAAAATATTGTATACATCTGCAAGCTCATCTGGGCAATTTAAATTAATTTGCACAATACACGGGCTATGTGCAGCCAGTAGCAATAAATGTTTACTGAGCAAAAGCACACAATATTACTGCTTTTCACTGTAGAACAATTCAGGGGGACTGTTATCTTTATCCTTTGCAAAAATGGATTGCAGCTTTCTCAAACTAAGCAAGCAGGCAAATATGATCTTCCAGAAAGCAAACACTATGCAAATTCATTTGGGATGCAGGGAATCAACAACTGTTCTGCAAAATAATCTCTGTGCATACAAAACCAAGTGCATCTGTTGAAGATAATATATAAAAGGAGGCTATATTCGAAACAATAGCATACCAAGAGCTGAACCATCATTGTATTAAAGCATTTTTTAAAAAAGTATTGAACATGACATACATAGCTATGATGGAGGATGATTAGAGCTGGGCAACATAAAGAGACAAAACTCCCGCATGTACAGTACTTATGGGTGCAAATGTGTATTCTGAAATGGTTCCTGAATAGAGATGGGCACGGCCAGGAAAAATTACGTTTCGAGTTGTCGTGTGTCGGAGCCGGCCCGTTTTGGCTAGTTTCCATTTGTCGTGAAATTTTTCAAAAATTTGTTGTTTCGTTTGTTGGTTTTTTGTCTGTCATTAGTACTGGTTGGGGGGGTAGCGGGCTCCTGGAGGCACCTCTCTGGGGTGGGTGCCTCCTCTGGCCCGCTATGAAGGGAAAGCGGGCTCCTGGAGGCACCTCTCTGGGGTGGGTGCCTCCTCTGGCCCGCTATGAAGGGAAAGCGGGCTCCTGGAGGCACCTCTCTGGGGTGGGTGCCTTCTCTGGCCTGCCATGAAGGGAAAGCGGGCTCCAGGAGACACCTCTCTGGGGTGGGTGCCTCCTCTGGCCCGCTACAAAAGGGTATGCATAGCCAATTGGATATGCATACCAAGTTGCAGTGGCAGGCAGAGGCACCTCTCTTTCGGGTGCCTCTGTGACTCACTGCCTGGCATACGGTGCACTTGGGCTGGGAATGGGGAGGAGGAACAAAGTGAGAGAGGACCCCTATGGGCGCCCTCTGGCTCACTAAGAAGGGAAATGTACTTGCTGTAGTGCAATGCGAGTACACAGATCTGGCTTAGGGTTAGGGTTAGCGCAAGGGCTAGGCTTAGGGTTATGGGTAAGGTTAGGGTGAGTTACTGGGGTGCACCTCTGGGTGCCTCTCTGACCCACTAAGAAGGACAGTGTACTGGCGTATGGGTTAGTGTTAGGGTTAGGGTTAGGGTTCGGGCTAGGGTTAGTGGGCTTTTTATGCCCGACTGGCACATCCCAGAAGTCTCGGTCAAAACCTGGCCAAGTGGCCATGCAATTGGTGGAACGGCTCCAAAAATTTGCATGGTCCAATCCCATGGCCAGCCCATCATTGCGCAGGTGTAAAAAAAAAAAAAAATAAATAAAAAAAAATAAAATCAATGGAGACATTTTGTCGCAAGAAAAACCCACTGCTGCTACTGTAAAAATTCAGGCAGTTTTAAAATGGCTATTTTCACATGTTTCTGTCGTGCTTTGGTGTGTTTTTGGACCACGCAATTTCAAAATAAATATTGCGGTCGCCCCATTTTGGATCCCCCACCTGCTCCGCATGGCATGGCGAGTTGGCGAGACGACGAGGATGCCCCCCACCAGAGCAGCCCAGGACAGGAGGGGGGGAGGCCAGGGACCCCCCCCCCCAAAACCACGCCTCTGGTAGGTGCCCTCACTCAGGCAGGCATATTTTCGCCTGCTTTTTGCCCGGGAATCGGGTTTTTTTATTTTTAAAATTTTTTTCTGTGCCGCTTGCGCTTGGCATCGCGCGATCGCCGCGCGATGCCAGGAACGACAACGACAAATCAGACCCTATTGTTCTTTTTTTCTTTTTTGTTCGAGTTCGAGTTCTGGCAGAGTAATTGTCGTTTCCGTTTCTGTTGCGTAACGGAAATGAGGAACGGAAACAGAAACGAGAATTTCGCCAAGTCGTGCCCATGTCTATTCCTGAATAATCCTTGTTATTATTTGCAGCACTATTCAATTTTGTCGGCAACCTCTCATTCCATGGGATGTGACGGAGTTCCATTTTTGCTCCT
This sequence comes from Phrynocephalus guinanensis, assembly GCA_037367245.1. Taxonomy (NCBI): domain Eukaryota; kingdom Metazoa; phylum Chordata; class Lepidosauria; order Squamata; family Agamidae; genus Phrynocephalus; species Phrynocephalus guinanensis. The sequence continues at coordinate 54,219,570 of CM074735.1, read as the reverse complement.
CTAACCTCAACTTCAGCTTCTCCCTTCTGCAGAATGAGTTTCACACCACTTCTGTAGTGACTACTGCAATAGCTGAGTGCTTTGAACACTTTCAAGGTTCATAAAAAGAAGAATGTGGCACTGAAACAACCTGCAGAGTTATGCTAATCTATTTGTACCACTCAGAATTCTACTGAGAAATGTTATTACCATAGTTAGAAATGCTTAGATGTTATTTGATATTCTGTACTGAGCATGCCCTTTAGAAGGCTATGTAAATAGTCTCAACATTCATAACTCCTATTGTCACCCATCACTGGCTCCAGATTTCTCTTCTGGGTAAGTTCCACGTGACATCACAGTGTTGCTTGTAGAAATGCCAAGCACTTTCCACAGCAACAGCACCCATCCACATTGTTATTTATTTATTTATATTTATTTGTTTCATTTTATACCCCCCCATCTTCCAACTGGAACTCTGGGCGGTTTACAAGTTAAAAACATCAATATACAAAAAGAGAGGAAAAGCTCTAAGCAAGGTACCTCAGGGGGCAGGAGAAGGGGGGGAGAGCAGAATTAAATAAATTAAATTAAGGTCACCATATGCCTCCCTTAAAAGCATAGTTTTCAAAGCCTTTTTGAAGGCAGGCAGGGACTGTGCAAGGCACAGCTCACTCAGAAGGTGGTTCCATAATGAGGGACCCGCAACGGAGAAGGTGCAGCTGCGCGTAGCTGACCTCCGCACCTTCCTAGGGGTGGGCACCCTGAGTGAGCGCGCCTGCGACATTCAAGTGGGCCTGGCCTCAGTTGAGCAATGAAATCTCCCAAAGTAATCCAGCATCATGACTTGATTCTAACCAGACTTGCAGTCTGCTCAAGCAGTGCTTCCCAACCTTGAGCCCTAGATGTTCTTGGACTACAACACCCAGAAATCCTGGCCAACACAGCTAGTGGGGAAGGCTTCTGGGAGTTTTAATCCAAGAACATCTGGGGACACTAGGTTGGGAACCATTGTGCTTTTTATTCTGATATAAATCTCATGTGTTTCAGGGAGAGTATGCCATCCTGAAACATGCGGAACTCATGTGTGAATAAAAGGTATGGTTGAAAAAAGTTGCTAAGGCTTGTAATGTTTTACAACTATTTTAATTCCATTGACCCTGTGATCCTATGCACACATTCCCAAGACTTAAGTTTCACAATGGGATTTACATTCCAGTAAACATAATATTTATCAATTTCAAATACCCTAGCTACATATATTTACACCAAATCATTAACATGTTTTCTAATGATAATTAATAATGCAGATTAAATATATGTATTGATGCATATCTACTAACAACTACAGTACCAAAGAAAGAAAGAAAGAAAGAAAGAAAAAGAAAGAAATTACCCTAAACAACAGAAGCAAGCATATAAATAGAATAAAACAAAGAGTTAGTTTGCCTGAGATACCTCCTTCCCTTGATATATCAGTACTAAAGAAAATGAATTTAAGTATGCTGAACAACCTGGCACAGAGTTATCATGGGTGACTTAACTTTCAAGATCTCCTATTTTGACAGCTTTTTATGTTTACAGATAAGATTTAAAGATTAACGAAACTGAATATCTGCAAGCTAGAGAAATGTGATAACACAGCATCTGGGTAATTCAGGTAGGCAGAGGTCCATAACTTCAGTTCAGGATATGCTACAAATACTCTAAATGCATAAATAAATAATGATGTCACTGACATTGCTATAAGCTGGTAGAGAATGTGTGCATTTACAAAAACACCATCAACAGATATAAGACCTTTATTTTAAAAAAATTGCTTATTGGTTTTTTGCCTGTACTGGGTCTCAACAGACATGGATTGAAGACTGTCCCTGCTGTAAGAACGATCATCACACAGTTGTTTTAGGCAATAGATGCAACTGTGTGGAAAACAACAAAAAGGTGTTTGAAAGGCAGGTCCATGTGCATTGTTTGTAAGCTAGTCTGCTAAGCTATCCAATTCAAGGAAGAAAACTCTAATTTCTAGTTCAATTAACATATGCATATGGAATGAAAAAGAACTCTACAATAGGACCCCCGTGTCCATGGGGGATTCGTTCTGGGCTTCCCCATGGATAACAAAATCTGTAGATAAGAGTGAATACTGTTATCCAAGGGTGACAGTGACAACAGTGGTGGTGGCGTGGTGGGGTGCCGGGGGCAAAAGTGGTAGCACTGTGCCACCCATCCCTTCTGCATGCCACCCAGGCTGTCTCTTCCTACTCCTGGTTTTTGTGCTTGCAGGAGTGTGGGGTAGGCAACCTGCCAGTGGCTGGCAGTGCTGGGCACAGGTGGGCCCGCTGGCAGGAGGAGGCAGTGGAGGAAGAAGAAGCAGTCCTCCAGCACTCCTCCACCTGGCAGGGGAGGTCTGCCTACCCGCCCACCACCAGCTCTGGCACCTGGGCAGCAGAGGTGCCTCAATGACTCCCACTAGCACCCAGGGAATCCCACCACAGTGTGTAGGCGGGTGCTTGCAAGCCACATGGCTTCCGCTTCCACCACTGCTGCAGATGGGTGCTTGCGGCCTGTGATGCAGGTGGACATTTGCAGGCCACATGGCCTCCACCTTTACCACAACCACTGTGTGTGGGCGCTCGTAGGCTGTGCCACCTCTGCCACCAATGATGCAGGTAGATGCTCATGGGCCACACAGACTCCGCTACCAGCACTGACGTCCTAGGCGGGCACCCTGGGCTGCATGGCGTCTACAGCCACTGCTGCTGCGCCACCCAGCCAGATGCGCCACCGCCATTCTTTCCCCGTCACACCGGTGCTTGCCATCCATGGATTACTAAATCCACAATGGCAAATCAGTGGATAGTACTGGGGTGCTACTGTATACTATCTTCTCTCTTGACAAAGAGAACTCATGCCCATCCAGCATGAAATATTAGTCCATGGTATTTGACCTAAATCCAATTACTTATCTCAACTTGACTAGGTCCATTGTATCAATGGGATTTACATAACTGTTTGCTGGCCACTCAACAGTTGATTGACTGTGTCTACTCTAAGTAGGACTGGCATTCATATTTTGGGTTTTATGCATCCCTAAGGCATAGTTAAGAGGTAGTTGACAATCTGCAAAAGAGCATAAATCTTGTGTCACATATTTACAGCATGTATTTATTTTTCAGAAGCACTACATTCCTTTAAAACAATGGCTTTCATCCTTGGGTCCCCAGGTGTTCCTGACCTTAAATTCTCAGAAGAAGCCTTCACCATTAGCTGTACTGGCTAGGATTTCTGGGAGTTATACTTCAAGATCATTTGGGGATCTAAGGTCAGAAACCATTGCTACAGATCAAATATAGGTAATTTGTGATCTTCCAGTTGTTGGATTACAGGTCCCAGTATCCCTAGCCAACACTGTCTATCGTGAGCAATGTTGAGAGTTGCTGAAGAATCACAAGCTTCCTCTCTGCCCTTGATTCCTACAGCTTACAAAAAGGACACAACCTTTTCTCTTACCCTTCATCTGTTTGAAAGTTCCATGAGTAGGACCTACAGTGTACACTGATTTTGTACATATTCTGGTAAACAAATTAATAAAATCAAGGGCCTGAAATCAGAAGACCTTGAGCAAATTTGCATTTCTGTCATCATGATGGAGGGACATGCACATAAGCTACCTTGTTTGCACTGAACTTGTTTACCTTCTGCTTAATAAACTACCTTTGACCAGCCACTGCTCCCCTGCAGCTAAAGACCAGCAAATCTATGCCAAAACATTCAACAAGGACTCTGATCTGCCTCCTTAGACTGCACAAGTGCCAAAGTAGAATGACCTGCTGTGAATATTTTAAGATTTCCAAACAGTGAGCCTTGAAACATAATGTGTTCCAGGTGATATATTTTAGTTCTCTTTTATGCATTGCATCATCAGGGCGTTACTATTTTTTCCCACTCAGTAAAAAGCAAATGGTTTGTGACTGATCGATCTAAACAAGCAGAACGATAGCCAGTGGGATGTGTTTTTCTATCAGAGGCTCATACATATTTTGAGGAAACACAATTTAAAGCTCCATGGAATTTGCTTTTAAGCACTGCTGATTCTGTTGCATTAAGGAACATTATAATAGCATTCCTTTTTTATGGAGGGGGCTTTATACCAAATCAGATAATATTATCATTTCATGTGTTTTTCCAAGCCAACAGTTTAACCCACATGGACTTAGTATACTAGGGATTTATGAACAGAAGAAGCATGAAAAAGTGCCTAATGAAAGAAGATGAATATCAATTTACACATACAAGACATAAGAAACACGGCAGGAGTACACCACACAGTCATGTCCGACAACGAGTTTGCACATCACATTTGCAAATGATGAATATAAGCTGCATATTTTTCATGGTGACATGTTGATTATGTCATGCTAAAGTTATGAAATCAGTATGCCAGTTTAGCCAGGCTTTTTGTAATCCCAGATATACAGTGTCAGAAGATGGAAAGGCATAATGGGATTAGCCAAATTTGGTCATACTTAAGAGAAGTCTCCTTGAAATCAATGTGACTTAACGTTAGTCATGACAACACAAAGTTCAATTGCATAAAATTTTTGGAGGGTAGTCTGTAATCTGCTGCAGAAAAAGCAACAAACACTATATTAAAATGCTACACATTTGGGTAAATTTACTGCAGGTAGAGGGGAGCATTCTCGCCTGCTATCACCACCCACCCACTTGTAATGATGTCATAATTCTACATGTGGAAGGAAACAAGTCTAAAAAGTGAGAGGTCCAGGTGAGTCAGATCTCTGACTAGTTTTTATTTGGCATATGTTTTTTCCCTGGATAATAGGTCTTTGTGGGCTGGTGTCCAGATCCTGAGTCCTGGACCCTGCGCCCAGCACGGAAGAAAACTGAATTGAGAAGGGACCCCTAGTTGAGCCATGAGCATCCAGATGAACTCATGGACCATGTTTATTGAAAATACTCTCTGAAGTGAGATAAGGTGGAAGAAACAAGTTATGCATAACTTTTCTCCCACATTTCCTCAGATTGTGTTTGGCTACTGGCTCCCAAAATGATCTTCCTTCAGTGAGTCTTAAACATTTTTCATTTTTTTTTTATTTTCCGGGGTGGGGAGGTGGGGGGAATCTATACAAATGTCATTAGAACATAGCTTCATACACCCATTAATTGGTTCTTTAAAAGCGTATAGCAGTAGAGGGTCCAACATCACACTTGCTCCAGGCCTTTCAAATCCTTTTGATGGCTCTGCAAAACTGACCATGGAAGATACTGAAGACTCTCACCCTAAGGCTACCTACAAGCTCTAAAGAAGTGGACTACAATCCACAAAAGTAATCCCTCATTACTGTAAGCCACCTTGGGTCCTTTTCCAAGGAGAAAAGTGGGGTAAAGTTACTCCAAAATAAAATAAAATAAAAGATTGTGGCAAACAGAATTTCACAATTTTTAAAACGCCACAACTAACTTTATTATTTTCCCTACTAAAATCTGTTGACCAGATTGCCCCCAAGAACCTTATTCGTTGCCAAGCCCACTCCTCACCATGGTTCATGGCTGAGTTTCGGGCGCTGAATCAGGAGAGAAGAAGGCTGGAGAGTAGATGGAGGAAAGATTGAACGGATTTTAAGAAGGCTGCAGTCGCTACCCTGACCAGGCGCTATGTCAGGGCCATCAAGGTGGCTAGAAGATCTCATGCTGCCTTAAGAATTGGGGAGGCTGCAAACTGCCAGGCGGAGCTTTTTAGAGTGGTTCGGGACCTCTCCAATCCTGGTCAGGGGAGGCCTCCTCCTAGTGATTCCACTAGTGAGTCCTTTGCAGCCTATTTTAAATCTAAAATTGAGGCCATCCGGATCGATCTTCTGGTTCCAGTACTCGGTCCCTGAGTATCCCTCACACCGTACCCCTCCAGTCTCCCCGGTTCATTGAGTTTGGGCCTGTGACTCTCGCTGAAGCCTCCAGGGTGCTGGCTCAGTGCCGACCAGCAGCTTCTCTGTTCGACCCTTGCCCATCCTGGCTAATTAATACCACCGGTGGGAGCATGGTGGAATGGGCCGCGGTTATTGCATCTGCTTCCTTCAGGGGTGGGATTTTTCCCGATCGCTGAAGGACACTGTGATCCGGCCCATCCTTAAAAGACCTGGTTTGGCTGCCGATGATTTGTCCAGCTATTGTCCGGTGGCCAATGTTCACTTTATGGGCAAGGTGATCGAGCGGTTCGCTGCGGTTATGCTCCAGACGTTCCTGGAGGAAGATCGCATCCTGGATCCATTCCAGTCTGGGTTCAGGCCTCGGCATGGGATGGAAACAGCCATGGTCACGTTGCAAGATGACCTATTGAGGGGGGCCAACGGGTTGTTCTACTCTGCTGGTCCTCCTTGATCTGTCAGCGGCCTTTGATACCATCGACCATGGTATCCTCCTGGGTAGGTTGCCTGAGGTGGGTACTGGAGGTCCTGCCTTGAGCTGGATCTGATCCTTCCTCGGTGGCAGAACCCAGAGAGTAGAGGTGGGGGTGTTTTGTTGGCCCCATGGAATCTCTCTTGTGGGGTGCCCCAGGGGTCGGTGATATCCCCTATACTCTTTAACATCTACATGAGGCCACTGGCTGAGGTCATTCGGAGCTATGGAGTCTGCTGTCATCAGTATGCTGATGATGCACAACTCTATCTCTCATTTTCCACCTCTGCAATGGAGGCTGTGAACCTCCTTAACCATTGCCTGGGCACAGTCGTGGAGTGGACAAGGACTAAGAGGCTGAGGCTCAATCCCGGGAAGACGGAGGTTCTCTTCCTTGGGGGGTCACCGGACGGGTACAGTGGCCCTCTCCCCAGTCTGGAGGGATTGACCCTTCAGCTGGCAGATCAAGGAGTCTGGGCATAGTCCTGGACCTGGCTTTGTCCCTGGAAGCCCAGGTGGCAGCGGTGTCCAGGGCAGCCTTTTACCAGCTCAAGCTAATCACACAGATTTGCCCGTACCTTGATGTGGACACTCTTCGGACAGTTGTGCAAGCGTTGGTGATCTTGCGGATTGATTACTGCAACACTCTCTACATGGAGTTGCCCTTCACCCTTTTCTGGAGTTTGCAGCGGTGCAGAACGCGGCAGCCAGGCTGGTGGTGGGTGCAAGCAGGTATGCCCGTATCACCCCCATCGTGGCCCGCCTGCACTGGTTACCTGTTGCTTCCCTGGTAAGGTTCAAGGTTATGGTTTTGGTTTACAAAACCCTCCATGGCTTGGGACCTGCCTATCTAGTAGAGCGGATCTCCCAGAGGTCAATCTCATCCTGACCAACTAGAGCCTTGTCCTCCCTTTCTCTCTGAGTGGCCATACCGAGAGAGGCCCGTAGGGCTTCGACCCGGAATTGGGCCTTGTCAGTGGTGGGCCCGGCACAGTGGAATAAACTGGAGATTAGGCAGGCCGAGTTCTTGGTGGCGTTCAGAAGGGCCTTAAAGACCTGGCTCTTCAGGCAATGCTTTGGGGACCTCTGAGCATCCTGTTATAGTGGTTCTCTCTCTCTCTCTCTCTCTCTCTCTCTCTCTCTCTCTCTCTCTCTGGAGCTTACTGTTTTTTATTATTATTTGGTGGGTGGTGTTTGGCTTATTTCCCTGGCCATTTGGCTAGTATGTTACCATGTCTTGGATTTTATAATGTTTGTTTGATTATGTTATGTTGGGTTTGGAGTTGGGTAGTCGCTTGGCGACGTGCTGTACACTGCCCAGAGTTCCCTATGGGAAAATTGGGCTGTTACTAAGTACAAAAATAAATAAATAAATAAATAAATAAATAAATAAATAAATAAATAAATAAATAAATAAATAAATAAAATCTGTACTAAGAATACGTAAGTCTGGCTCTAAAGCAGTGACCAAATATAGTACTCACTTTCATCCATCTCCTCATTTTATGAAACTGACACAGAAAGAAGTGTCTTGGGTTCTAACTCCTACAGAGTAAAATCCATAACCTGAGCCAGGGCCAGATGTAAAACAGAGCAAAGGATGTTGCAGTCTTTCTCTATGTGAGACATGATGTAGGGTGACTTGGGTCCCTCCTTCTTAAGGAGAAAGGCAGGGTAAAATATTTTTAAAAAATAAATAAAAATAAATATTTTTAAAAAACCACTCATTTCCTCACAGCACGTTTTCCCACATAAGATATTTGTCATCCCCCCACCAATACTTCCAAAGCAGTACAGGATTATTTAAATTCCTGTACAGAAAAATCTTAATAATCTTAGAAGAGCATAGCTGGTAGAGACCCTATGGATCATCAAGTCGAGCCCCTGACAAAGAGGGACAGTGAGGAATTGAACTCCCAACCTTTGGCTCTGCAGCCAAGTATTTAAATCACTGAGCTATCCATCAGTTCCATGAAGAATGTTCTGGAAATGGCATTTATTTATTTATTTATTTATTTATTTATTTATTTATTTATTTATTTATTATACTCTCTCCTTAAAAGTTAACCAAAGTGGCTTACCTTATTTAAAAATAGAGCAGAATTTAGTAGCTTTCTATGCAGAACATTGAGTAAAGGATGAAAATACAGTAGTAAAAGAGAAAACAAGACTCAGTCTAGTGCAGGGGTGCACAAACTTTTTGTAAGGAGGGCCAAATTTGGTGGCTGAGAATGTGTCAGGGGCCAGTTGCTCCCTGACCCTGCCACCCCACTGCAAGCCCCACCCACTGACCCATAAGCCCCACCTACTGATCCATTGCAACCCCACCTGCAGGAAGGAAGGTGGGGACCAAGGGAGGGAGGGAGGAAGGTGGAAACTAAGAGAGGAAGGAAGGAAGGTGGGGACCAATGGAAGCACAGGGAGCCTCATGGCGCAGTGGTTAAACGCCTGTACTGCAGGTAAATCTGTGCTCATGACCTGGGGTTCAATCCCAGGTAGCAGGCTCAAGGTTCACTCAGCCTTCCATCCTTCCGAGGTCGGTAAAATGAGTACCCAGCTTCCTTTGGGGGCAATGTGTAGCCTGCACACTGTAATTAAAATTTGTAAACCGCCCAGAGACTACTTGTAGTGGTATGGGGTGGTATAGAAGCAGAAGCAGAAGCAGAGCCGTGGCCACAGGTCGCCCCTTGGAAGAGGCGATCTGTGTGACATTGCACCCCCCCCAAGCTCCCCAGCGGTGGTGACGGCTCACCCACCAGCCCACCCCAAAGCTCCTTGGCAGTGGCAGAGGCCCGCTGGCCTGCCCACGCCCATACATTCCTGCGGTGCTGGTGGTGGCAGACCGCCCGTCCGCCCAGCCGCCCAAGCTTTCCAGTGGTGTCAGTGTTGCCAGAAGATTTAAAAAAAGTGGGGTGGAGGAGGGGGAGGGAGGGGCAGGCAAGCCAGCCGCGGGACACTCAGAATGGCCTGACTGGCTGGATTTGGCCCCCGGGCCGGACTTTGGGCAGGCCTGGTCTAGTGGGTCTCATTTTCACAGAAGCCAGGAAGTCTTGCTCAGACAGGAAGACACTTTAGTGAGGACTCTCGGTGAAGTAAGAATCAAAAAACCACTGAGAATGAGAAACTGTGTGTGCATAAAGAACACACCCCTAGGTGAAAGATGTCTAAATTTCCAAAATATGTTTGTAATAGAAACATTCTCCAACTTTTCATTCTTTTGCACAGATGGCTATTTCTGCAACATTTGTTCTTAACTCTCTCCACCAATTTGGGGGAGGTTTCTGCCTCACACCAACACCACCATAATTTCCTAGAAGAGAGGTAGAGACAGCATTCTTTAAATACCAGAATGGCTGCCAAGTTGCCAACAGGGTTCTTATTTTCCAGTTTCCTCTGTCTTATCTTTCAAAATGGCATTTAGGGACTCAATTATGGTTTTTAAAATCCACATCTATGGAAATCTCTACCCACATTTGTCCTGTCTTTCTTTGGCAATATATAATATTTACTTTTATAGGACAAAATATAAGTACTGTATCACTGAGAAGGAATTGTTTTCAGATCAGAGTGTCTTGTTCAGCATTTCTGTAGCCCCATGTTTATAGAAATCCCTCTTTCTTGTTTAGTTTTCCTAGGTATACTCAATAATAAAAAGAGGTTGTCTTTTCCAAGACATTTCTCATGTAAATACCACTTAGCCTGAATAAGATAATTCAATTAGTTTTCAATTCAGTAACTACAGTAACCCCCCCCCCATCTATCACGGGGGTTAGGGACCCAACCCAACCCATGATAATTGAAAATTTGCTATATACGGAAGTAACTTCCAATTCTCCAAAACAAAAAAACAAAATAACAAAAAAACATTTCTGAGTCATCCGACATGCCCAGAAAGGCCTTTGAAGATCCCAAAAGTTTCCAGCGACCTAGAGGTCACTTCCAGTTCAACAAGAAGCACTTTTGGGGGCCTCCAATGGCCCAGGAAGGCCGTTGGAGGCCCATTCGGGGCAGCATGAGGCCTGGAATAAGTACAGAAGGCCTGAAAGAGGCCTTTACAGCTTACCCTAAGGAGCTTTCTAAAAAATATACTACAGTTCCGCGATATACTGGGACCACCGTATATGAACCGTGAAAGGGCAGGGGGTTACTGTACCAAATAGAACATTTAACTTTTCCCCAATGTCAATATGTTGCTGTCATGCACTCTCTTCTGCAGAGCTCCAAGAAGAAGCATTTTCCTCTTATCTTAATCTCACAAAATGCAGTAGTAATAGCAGTAGCATTAATATTACTATTATATACAACATTTTTACACAGACCACATATTGTTCATATAACCATATGTGTCTTAATAGTCACTTTGCTTTGTATCAAGTTCCAATAGCTAAACTTAGTTCTGCTTAACAGAACTTAAATTGTATAAATCAATAAATCAATAAATAAAATAAATAAAATAAACTTGGAAAAGGTTATTTTAGAAAAAATTCCTATTTTTAACTAAGTAAATAAGTTAGAACTAACTTTCCCAAGTTCTCTTGCTCAGTGATAACCTTCCTGTTTTTCCTTACAAATACAAAATCCCCAGGTTAATCCTTGACCTCTCTAGTTGTGAAATCTAAATACTTTACCTTATCTGGAATTTGAACTGCATAGGGTAGGTAAAATCAGGTGAGCTGATTTTTTTGGCATGCCAAACTTCTCTCTCTCCCCAGACGAAGCCTGCAGAATACTTTATCTAGCAACCATGGGCCTTTTCACACGACCCCTAAGATCCGATGGTCCCTTAAATTCGGACCAAAGATCTTAGGGGTTCGTTGCTCTTCCTTCCTCCTTGCTTTTTTCCCTCCCACCAGAGAAAGAGGGGGAAAAATGCAGCTCACCTGGAGGAGCCTCCGGAGCTCCGTTTCTCTTCCATTTCTCTTCTGCTGATGCCGGCAAAAGCAGGAGAGAAGGTAATGTCTCCAGGTGACAGGGCCAAATAATTTTTTTTTCCTCCCACCTCTTCTCTTAAAGGGGCATGTTACTACTGAAGGAGGCTAATATATATCAGTAAAAAAAACACAAGCACATTAATTTCTGAGCTTTGAAGCCAGGAGAGCCCCGCAGATGACCAGATTAAATCCGGACCTGGGTATTTTCACCATTGGATGGATTATCTCTCACAAATCACCTAACAGCAGGTACAAGAAAGTGCAGCTGGGTCGCGCTTAGCAGTGGGCAGGGGGGGGTCGCACTTAATTGTCTGCAAAGTCCGGAGCTGGTGGGAGGGATTATAAACTAAAAACACTTGTAGGTCCGGACCTTGCAGCCATTTCCTGCGGAGCTTAGGGGGCGTGTTCCCGGCAGCATTCAGATCTCTTAAAGGCCCCATGTGTACACCGGATTATATAACAGGTGGTTTTATGAGTGCAGCCTCCAGTAGGTTGAGATTGGGCTTCCCAAAATATCAGGTATGTGTCCCTGGGAAGTCTTATGGGATGTGGTTTCCTGACACATGCACCTTCAGTTCAAATTAGGGATGGGCACAAAACAAAACAAAATATGTTTTGTTTCATTTCCATTCACCCCCACATACTTTTTGTTTTGTTTCATACAATTTTTTTATTTAAAAAATCATAATAAATGAACCACTAATGAAATGGTTTGTGGGGGGTGGGGCTGGAAAGTACCAGTGGGAAAAAGGTTTTTTTAAAAAGCCCTGGGCTTTTAAAAAATATTTTTCCCTTTCTCCCCAAGCTCCGCCTGGCAGGTGATCAGCGCTGGGGTGGGGGAAATTCAGATGTTTTGGATCACAACTCCCAGATGTTTTGAACCACAACTCCCAGAATTCCAAGCCTGTATTTCCAATGGCAAAGGACTGTGGGGGTTGTGGCCCAAAACGGAGGGCCGAAGTTTGGACATGCCTGCTCTACTTGGAGTTGCCCATGAAGTTTTGTGGTTTAGACACTTCTGCTAGTAAAGAACAAAGCCACTCATATTCACAACTGGCTCCTGCATTTCACCAGCTGTACTATTTCTTAGACTGCATTTGCAACCAGATTAATAGGCATGGCACCATATAAGCAGATAAGCAGAACATCTTTCAATCCATAAGTGATTTGGGGAGAGCTTGGAAGACCATGTCTTCCCATATGATCCAGCTATCAGCAGAAGCATTCTTCCCTTTCCCAGACTCCGAAGTATTAAGTTACAAAGATGATGATGTACCTGATTTTTTATTATATGTATTTGCTTTTGGGTTTTTAATAATGTTATTATGTCCGATGCAGAATAAAATAGTTGTTATACCCATTTCCATTATTGTGCCCTGTCTCTAACCAGTACAAAGGGCAACAGGACACTGAAACAATGATGTATAAGGAATTAGCAAAGTCTGGGGAAAGTAGTTGAAATAATTAAATATTGTGGCAATTGTTAGGGAAGTACAGCAGTTTCAAATAAAAGGGAAATAACTGTGGGAAATACTGCCTTGCATTTAATGCAAAAGACAGTACAAATAGGGACACATTTATTTCCAACAAAAATAGTAATAATGGAGAATTATGCATTCAATAACCTCACTTCCCCCCTTCTATTTCTCTCTTTTTTAAAAAAATATAATATAATAAAATGTAAACAGGGTATTTAAAGAGTTCTATACAAAACTTTAAAAGTACACTACATTTAACATTTTAAAGTCTTAGGTTCACAAGCAAAACCAATAACCATCTAAAACAGAAACATCAGCATTTTTTTTAAAAAAAAAAGCCAATTGGTCCAAAAGGTTGATTCATTTCATTCCAGAAAGCAATTGTTTAAGGAATATAATATTGCATGCATCAGTTCTCCAGGCTCAAATAAATATGTGAAGTGAAACAAGGGATGAAATGTCTATATGTGCAATTTTTATTGTTTTTTAAAGAACAAATCCAGTCCCATTCTCCCTGCTTTTAGTCTTTCTCAGTGAACAAACCAGTAGACATCTTGTAAACTTAGTTGGCACTAGCATTTTACATCGTGGCCAAACAAAATTGTTAAGATATAGTAGAAAACAGCTTTACTATGGCTGTTCAAATCTGTATATACTCGAATATAAGCCAAGTTTTTCAGCCCTTATTTTTGCCTTTAAAAATGCCCTTGGATTATATTCTAGTGAATGCAGAGGAGGGCTAGTCCTGCCCATTCTGCCTCCTCCCAAGCCCTCAGCCACAAGCTGGAACACATACCATATATACTCGAATATAACCCCTTGGCTTATACTCGAGTCAATAAGTTTTACCAGTTTTTTTTGTGGTAAAAAAAAATGCCCTCAACTTATATTTGGGTTGGTGTATATTTGAGTATATATAGTAAATTCCATATGTTTTACAGAATGTAAAACTCATTTGCAGGGTGTGTGTAAGACAACTATTCGTATTAGAACTAGAAAATGCTTAGAAGAGTCTTGTTGTTCTAAGGCAGTGGTGTCCAAACTTCAGCCCTCCAGATGTTTTGGACCACTACTCCCACAGTCCTTTGCCGTTGACGATACAGGTTTGGAATTCTGGGAGTTGTGGTCCAAAACATCTGGAGGGCCGAAGTTTGGACAGCCCTGCTCTAAGGCGAACTGCATGCCACATTTAGGAAAGATGTCTTGAATCGATTTATTTATTTATGTATTAGACTTTTATACCACCCATCTAGTGAGTAGCTACTTTGAGTAGCATGTAAATAAATAAATAAATAAATATCATCTACATACAAGTAAACAATTGAATAGCATAAAATGAAATAGATTAACAGTATGATACCCACCAAAAACCAGTGGTGCAACAAAAAATAACAAAGTTTGAGGCAGAGGTGGAAATTAATGTATAGAAGAAATAAGTGTATGTAAGTGTCAAGATGGGAGATCATGAACTGAAAAATGACTCAGGTTTTTAATAGGCACTTAAAAACTCCTAGTGAGGGTGGCCAGATAAATCTCTGTGTTCTGCACAAGGTGAAGCTTCTGCAGTCACCTCAAGAGCACAGCACAAGTAGATGCCACTGCAGTAATCTAGTTTTAAGATTACAAGTGCATGGACCATTATGGTGAGGGTCGAATATAGCTGGGAGATCTGCCACAGCTGGAAATGTGCAGAGTGGCCCACAGGCACCACCTGCATTTCCAAGGTGAGCACTTGGTCCAGAAGAGAGTCAAAGCTGTTGACCTCATCCCTGGTAGGAAGAGGTACCCCCACAGGAAGTCCACAACAGGAAGACTTCCATCTTGTCCATATTCAACATCAGCCTCTTTGCTCTCAATGGAATTTGCATAAGTAATGATTTACAAATATTTAACTGACTGCACATTGGGACTAAAATTATGGTCACAGAGAACAGCTGGAGTTAAGTTATCCTTGACTAAATTAGATTGTGTTTATTTCACTGAGTTCACATTAAGCATGACACAATCAGGATCCAATTCATTGTACTTGGAAAAACACATGGAATTCCAAGGTATGTAAGTGTAGAATCCAATCTTTAACCCCTCACAACCCTGGGGGAGATGTTATAGCTATATAATATATATGCTTGTGCATAGGTCTCAGATTCAGTCTCTGTACCTGCAGTCACAGGATCCTCAGGCTGCAGAAATTTCAGAGAATTTTAGAGAAATTAAAAATAACTGAGCTAAATGGACCAATTAGTTTTTGAAGAATTAATTCACACACTTCCTTTAGGCATTTTTTATATAAAAGGGATGTTCTAAGATTGGAAATGTTACTTTTTGGGCTACAGTCTTCATAATGCCCCATGCTGGGGATCCCTGTTTTGCATGGTGGTGGTAGAAATAACTAGTCCACACTCTGCTAATGATGTCAGCGAAGTAGGACCGAACTTCATACACATTATCATCTCTCCAAGCCCACTTTTCTTTGTTCCAAGAAGCATTCCACTAAGATACTATAGTAAAAACTGGGGATTGTCTGTCCTGAGAAACAGTCACTTCATGTGCGACAGAAAATGCTCCTCAATTACCTTGTCCCTTTTGGAATGTAATAATGCCACTATGATTTTGAAAGCATTGAAGAACTTCCATGAAAACCACTCTCCTACCAATAACAGGACTTCAGGTTAGACCTCTGCTCTGATTTAGTGTATGGCATTAACTCAGAGAACTGAGATCTAAGTCAATTTAGTCAGCTTTACTTCATCTAAGGTTGATGTAGAAGATCCTGGGGAATGATCTTAACTAAAGGGTTCTTTTCTTTTTTTTCCACAAAAGAATAGAGCGAAGAAGAAATCATTTCAACTTTAAGGGATAAAAAGACTATACTCTTAAAGCAGTTTTACACTGAAGATTTTGAAGGATACTGATTTTTCATCCACAGACAAAAAGTAATCTTTCTGACAGGGCCAACTGCAGCACGAGTGATCTAAGGAATATCTAACTATGAGTATTAGACACAGCTATTAATTGAAAAGAGCCAATTTCCAGTTTTATTTTGAGAAGGAAATGATCACTCAATAACGATAAACATTCATTTATTTGCTCCATTACCTTACATTAATGCTGGGCAGAGTTTTTGAAGAATTAATTCACACACTTCCTTTAGGCATTTTTTATATAAAAGGGATGTTCTAAGATTGGAAATGTTACTTTTTGGGCTACAGTCTTCATAATGCCCCATGCTGGGGATCCCTGTTGTGCATGGTGGTGGTAGAAATAACTAGTCCACACTCTGCTAATGATGTCAGCGAAGTAGGACCGAACTTCATACACATTATCATCTCTCCAAGCCCACTTTTCTTTGTTCCAAGAAGCATTCCACTAAGATACTATAGTAAAAACTGGGGATTGTCTGTCCTGAGAAACAGTCACTTCATGTGCGACAGAAAATGCTCCTCAATTACCTTGTCCCTTTTGGAATGTAATAATGCCGCTATGATTTTGAAAGCATTGAAGAACTTCCATGAAAACCACTCACCTACCAATAACAGGACTTCAGGTTAGACCTCTGCTCTGATTTAGTGTATGGCATTAACTCAGAGAACTGAGATCTAAGTCAATTTAGTCAGCTTTACTTCATCTAAGGTTGATGTAGAAGATCCTGGGGAATGATCTTAACTAAAGGGTTCTTTTCTTTTCTTTTCCACAAAAGAATAGAGCGAAGAAGAAATCATTTCAACTTTAAGGGATAAAAAGACTATACTCTTAAAGCAGTTTTACACTGAAGATTTTGAAGGATACTGATTTTTCATCCACAGACAAAAAGTAATCTTTCTGACAGGGCCAACTGCAGCACGAGTGATCTAAGGAATATCTAACTATGAGTATTAGACACAGCTATTAATTGAAAAGAGCCAATTTCCAGTTTTATTTTGAGAAGGAAATGATCACTCAATAACGATAAACATTCATTTATTTGCTCCATTACCTTACATTAATGCTGGGCAGAGAATCTGTAGTAAATAAATGAACCGCTGGATTTTTGCTCTTCCTCTGTTAGCAAATTAGCCATAAATGATTACAAATTTTCATTACTGAATCATTATATTTTATGTCACTACGTTTTTTCTCGTGTACCCCTTAGAAACAACACATACTCAAGAATCATAGAATCATAGAATAATGGAGGTGGAAGCAGCTTTTTAGGTCATCAAGTCAAACTCCTGCCTCAATACAGGAATCCTGCTTAAAGTATGTCTGAGTGATGGCTATCTAACTTTTCCTTGAATGCCTCCAGCACTGAAGCACTCTGCACCTCCCTAGATAATTGGTTCCATTGACATACTCCTTTAACAGTTAGAATATTTTTTCCTGACATTCAAATGAAATTTGGCTTCTTGACCTTAAGCCCATTATTACGTGCCTTGCACTCCAGGATGACTGAGAACAGATCCTGCCCTTCCTCTGTATGACAATCTTTTAAATATTTGAAGAAGAGTACTGGAACTGGCAAGCCACTCCAGTATTCCTGCCAAGAAAACTCCATGGACATGGGGTCACAAAGAGTCGGTCACAACACACACACATAACACACACACACACACACACACACCATATCTCCCCACAATTCTTTCAGTCTTTCCTCACTGGGCTTGGATTCTATTCTCCTAATCATCCTTGTTGGACTTCCCAGGATTTGCTTCTTTTATTTTATCTGTCTTGTGCTATACACATTAGAGATGGGCACGACCAGGAAAAATGATGTTTCGAGTTGTCGTGTGTCGGAGCCGGCCCGTTTCGGCTCGTTTGCGTTTGTTGCAAAAAAATTCAAAAATTTGTCGTTTTGTTTGTCGTCTGTCATTAGTACTGGTTTAGGGGGGTAGGGTAGCGGGCTCCTGGAGGCACCTCTCTGGGGTGGGTGCCTCCTCTGGCCCGCTATGAAGGGAAGGCATTTAGCAGGCTCCTGGAGGCACCTCTCTGGGGTGGATGCCTCCTCTGGCCCCCTACAAAGGGAAAAGGAAGGGTACATGACCGTGTAGCCATTGCGTACCAAGTAGCACTGGCAGAGGCACCTCTCTTTTGGGTGCCTCTAGCTCACTAAGAAGGACAGCATACTGGCGTACAGAGTTTTTTGGAACTTTGGACTGGTGAGCGAGGTGAGAGAAGAATGCCTCTACTGGGCGCCCACTGGCTCACTAAGAAGGGAAATGTACTTGCGTGTAGTGCAATGCGAGTACAGATCTGGCTTAGGGTTGGAGTTAGGGCAAGGGCTAGGCTTAGGGTTATTATGGGTAAAGTTAGGGTGAGTTAGTGGGCTGCACCTCTGGGTGCCTCTGACCCACTAAGAAGGACAGTGTACTGGCGTATGGGTTAGGGTTAGGGTTAGGGCTAGGGCTAGGGTTATAGTGGGCTTTTTTTGCCCGACTGGCACATCCCAGAAGTCTCAGTCAAAACCTGGCCAAGTGGCCATGCGATTGGTGGAATGGCTCCAAAAATTTGCATGGTCCCATCCCATGGCCAGCCCATCATTGCGCAGGTGTAAAAAATAAAAATAAAAATAAAATAAAATAAAATAAATGGGATTGGAGACAGACGTTTATTGCAAGAAAAACCCACTGCTGCTACTGTAAAAATTCAGGCAGTTAAAATACCTAATTTTTGCATGTTTCTGTGTGGTGCTTTGGTGGGTTTTTGGACCACAATTTAAAAAAAAATATTGCGGTCGCCACTTTGGATCCCCCAACACCGCATGGCATGGCGAGACGACAAGGATGCCCCCCACCAGAGCAGTCCAGGACAGGAGGGGGGGAGGCCGGGGACCCCCCCCCCCAGAAACCACCCCTCTGGTAGGTGCCCTCAGACAGGCATATTTTTGCCTGCTTTTTTGGCCAGAAATTGGGATTTTTTTATTTTTAAAACTTTTTTTCTGTGCCGCTTGGCATCGCACGATCGCCGCGCGATGGCATGAACGACAATGACAAATCAGACCCAATTTTTCTTTTATTGGTTCGAGTTTGAGTTCTGATGTCTTAATTGTTGTTACCGTTTCCGTTGCATAACGGAAATGAGGAACGGAAACGGAAACAAGAATTTCGCCAAGTCATGCGCATGTCTAATACACATACCTGAAGAATGCTTTTTTGTTTTACTGTCTCTTGCAAAATTCAGCTCATACTTTATTTATTTATTTATTTATTTATTTATTTATGTATTCATTAGACTTTTATACTGTCCACCTAGCAAATAGCTACTCTATATTTTGTCTCCTTAATGCCATGCCTGGAATTCTTTGCTAATTGTCTGTACTCTTCCTTAATGGCCTGGCCTTTAAGAAAAAAAAATATTTCCTATTAATTTATGTACAATTTAAAAATAATATTAATCTACTTTTGGTGCCTTGACTTTAGGAATGACATAGGTATAACCACTGGTGATATATTGGATGCTCCCCTCCGCCCTGTGCGGGGGCGGGGCACCTTTGCCGTCTGGCCGGGCAGGCGCGATAGGCTACGCAGTTTGCGTGGCCTACGCTGGGGAGCGCAAAGCTGGAGTTGTCAGTGTGCTCCCCACTGCCCGCTTGGCTGGATCGTCAATCTGGAGCCCCTCGCCGCGCGCCTGTTTTACCTGCGATGGGAGCTCTTGGCTTCACTATTCTTAGGACTGCTGCTGTGCTGCCGGAAAAAACACCTGATCGGCGGCAGGCTTTATCAGCCTGTCCGATCGGTTTGAGGGTGAGGAGGGAGGGTCTGGTCGCTGGCGCTGCTCTAGTGAGCGGGCCGGACGACTGGAGGGTGGGGGGTGGGGATAGCCTTATCGGGAGGGTTTGAGGCTGATTAGGGAGGCAGCCGGGGGTTCAAATATTTCAGCCCCGTTTGGGTTTTTTTTTTTTATCAACTGGACGCCATTGGCGGCTGCTGTTTCTTTCTGGGGCTGTTTTTGTGGGTTCGCCTCTTGGGATTATAATTATTGAAGAGGGTCC
Organism: Phrynocephalus guinanensis; assembly: GCA_037367245.1. Classification (NCBI taxonomy): domain Eukaryota; kingdom Metazoa; phylum Chordata; class Lepidosauria; order Squamata; family Agamidae; genus Phrynocephalus; species Phrynocephalus guinanensis. The sequence goes on along the minus strand of CM074735.1, from coordinate 54,199,801 downwards.
TTCTGTTCGGGCCCTGGGTGAGGGCAGCCATTTTGTATACACACATTTTAAAATTTAGATTTAATTTGGGTTATCGGCTGCCATCCACCTCACAATATCATCAGCCGTGGTGGGGCCGGGGGGGGTCCTTCTTTTTTACATCTCGTTCGGGGCGGAGGCGCATTTATTTGATTACCTTACGGCCCACATCCCCATAGGTGGCTCATAGGCCACACGGCCACCATTTTCTTTTAGGCCTTTTCTAATTTACTATCTATCGTCATCTGTGGCTTGGTTGGGGTGTACTCATCCAGCCACCCATAGTTGGTGTCTCTGTTAATCAGTGTACCCTGTTATCCAGTTATTTCTGCCGCCTTATTCTCTTAACCCGTTTCACCTGTATCTTCTTTTGGTTCACCATGCCCCCTAAGAAGGCTGCAAGTAAGGGTAAGGGTGAAGCACCAGCAACTAAGCGTCCGCCCCCTCGACCTCAACCTGAGGTGTCCTCTTCTGACGATGATGAATGGCCGCAGTTTGCAGCTGCCTGGCAGAAATTATCGCGCTTGGAACGTGAACATGCCAAGCAGAAGGGGATGGCATCTTCTTATGGGGGTGGTCATCATCCTAGGGATGCGAAAGCTCAAAGCAAGGCAGGCCTTAGGATGCTAGGTAACCTCATGATGACACACCTTTCTGCACTAGAGGCAGCACTGGCTGGCCCGTCTGGTCAGGCTGCTTTGGATGTCTCCCACAGATCGGCGGTAGCCTCACCAATGCCAGCAGTGATTACTCCAGGCGAGGACTCGCTGGACAACGTTCCTGCTGGCGCGGCTCCTGTTGTACCTGAGGATGGCTATCCACAGGCGCTAGATTTGTCGCTGTCGACAACGTCGGCTAGCGGTTCCATGCCATCGGCAATGCATCGACCCGGGCTGGGTGAGTTCAGCATTACCCCCTCTAGTATTGCTGGTCAGGTCACTTGGCCTTGGCCGGCTACGGCGGGTGAGTTGCATACCCGGGCGGAGGCTACCCTCACTAGTCGTCCTCCTGTCCTGAGTCCTGGGCAGCGCAATGAATTGGTGACTTGTGGACTCTCTGAAGCTGCTGCCCAAACTGATACCTTACCACATGAGACACCTGGCGTGGTTGCAGGTGCGACTCTTAGCATACCCCCATCGGGGACCTCCCCTTCTGCACCTGCTCAGTCTGATAGTGCATCAACCCCGTCTGGGAATCTTGATCTTCCGGAGGGTGATGAATCTTTGCCTTTAGGCGACCATTTGTCAGAATCCATGGTGGCGAGGATCACTGCGGGCAAGTATGTAGAAATCTTTGATTTGCTTAATCGGGAAATTGATCCCAAGGACTTAGAGCATCTGGATGAGAAGGAGAAGGAGCGGATACGGAAACGTAAGCCAGACCGCTCATGGAATAACTGGCTAAATGCCTTTGTCATTTTTGCCGGGATATACTCCCAGGCTCATCCTGAAAAGGTGTCTGCATTGTGGCATTATTTGGACTTGATTATACGCGCTCGCAGTGATTTTCCTAATATGGCTTGGCTTATTTATGATGAAGGCTTCCGTCGCCGGATAGCCAAGGATCCTAGCTTACGCTGGGATCGCCCGCATAATTATTTGTGGCTCAGGGCTATGAGTGCTCGGACTAATGAGCGATTTGACAGTGGTCACCCGGTCTTTCGCGCAGGCGCTTCGTCCGGTCCCCGCGCTGTCGCGGGCGAGCCGGTTCAACCCCGGCTGGTCTGTTTTGACTACAACAGTCGGGGATCTTGTGGAAGGTGCCAATGTAAATTCAGGCACATCTGCTCCACCTGTGGAGCGAACCATCCCGCCTCTACCTGTGCTAGGGGTAAGCCTGGGGCTGAAGGGGGAAAGGATTCTGGTCCGAAGCGTGGCACTCCAGGTGCGAGTGTGCCTCCAAAAGGGAATTAGCCCGATTAAGGTTTCTGTACTACAGGCGTGGCTTCGTAGCTACCCTGATCTGGATGAGGCGCATTATTTATTAGACGGCTTTATGCATGGCTTTCGCATTCCATTTTTTGGGGAACGGATTCCGTGCATGTCTAGGAATTTAAAATCAATAGTGGGCATGGAACACATTGTTCGGGATAAGATCGCTACCGAATTGGCCGCTGGTCACGTAGCTGGCCCATTTTATCATCCACCCACTCCTCGATTTCGGGTATCTCCACTGGGGATGGTCCCTAAAAAGACACCTGGTGAATTTCGTCTGATTCACCACTTGTCGTATCCCGCGGGGACCTCAGTTAATGATGGGATACCTCGTGAACTGGCCACTGTCCATTACACATCTTTCGACGCCGCTGTGCGTATGGTTCGCAGCTGCGGCGTTGGTGCTGAGATCGGTAAGTGCGATATCAAATCGGCCTTCAGATTGCTCCCTGTACACCCAGATGATTCCGAGCTGTTAGGTTTTGCATTTGAGGGTTCGTACTATAGGGATAGATGCATGCCCTTCGGTTGCTCTATCTCTTGTTCCGCTTTTGAGCAATTCAGCTCCTTTTTGGAATGGGTGGCCAGGCAGCAATCACGTAATTCGCATGTTGTTCATTATTTGGATGATTTTTTATTTGCAGGCGCCGCTGACACGGGTCAGTGCGCTGCCCTTATGACTAAATTTCAAAACTATTGCACAGGAATTGGGTTTGCCTTTGGCAGAAGACAAAACAGAGGGACCCGCCACTGTGCTGACGTTTTTGGGGATTGAACTCGACACCGTTAATCAGGCCTGCCGCTTACTGGCCCAAAAATTAGTTGAATTACGGTCTAGACTCATGGCTATGATGGCGCGCATGAAGGCCACCCTTAGAGAGTTACAGCAACTTATCGGGCATCTTAATTTTGCTTGTAGGGTGGTGGCCCCCAGCCACCCGTTTTTGCGCCGGTTATGTGACAGTGTTGCCGGACTTCTTAGTCCGCATCACAGGCGCCGTATCTCGGCTGACATCAAGCATGACTTGGCACTGTGGCTCGAATTTTTGTCTAGCTTTAATGGTGTTTACTTCTGGCGCCATGAGGTTCTGGACGGTGCCAAATTTCAGCTTCAGATGGATGTGTCTGGGGCTCATGGGTTTGGTATGTTTTTTCGAGGCCGTTGGTGTTCGGGGGAGTGGCCCCAGGAATGGCAGCACAGTGGGTTGACGCGCGATCTCACATTCCTTGAACTATTTCCCATTTTTGGAGCAGTATATTTGTGGGCGGATGTGTGGGCTAATTCGGCCGTGAGGTTTCAGTGCGATAACTTGGCGGTCGTTCATGTGGTTAATAATTTGACTTCTAAATCGAAGCGTGTTATGCGCTTGGTAAGGGCCCTTACCTTGCGGTGTCTTCGATTTAACATTGTGTTTCATGCTTGCCATGTCCCGGGGGTACATAATGATTTGGCTGACGCTCTGTCCCGCCAACAGATGGAGCGGTTCAGGGCGTTAGCACCCTCTGCTTGGAAGGAACCAGATCAACTCCCATCAGAGGTATGGAACCTTGGCGGGTAGAGGCCAACCGGGCCATGGGTCTGGCCTTAGCCCCTAGTACGCAGCGTGCGTATTCCTCTGTTTGCATGGAGTACGCTCGCTTTTGTGCTTTGGAAGGAATACATTGAATGTGGCCGGCAACTGTAGACCAGTTGGTGCAGTTTGCGGTGTACTTGCATTTTCAAGGACTGGCGCCACGGACCATCCAGGGAAAATTTTCGGCCTTGTATTATTATGCTAAGGCTCAAGGTTTCGCTATTCCTGAATGTCAATTCAGGATTGCGAAAATGATTGAGGGTTGGTCGCGTGAGAGAGGCAAATTCCTGGACACCAGGATGCCCATTTCACCGAATATGTTGTGTCGCCTCGCGGCGACATGGTCACAAGTTTGTGTTAACAGTTTCGAAGCTTCATTGTTTCACGCTGCTGCCTTAACTGCCTTTTTCGCTGCCCTGCGTATCAGCGAGCTTGTGGCCAGTTCCAAATCTGATTCTTCTGAGACGGCCCTAACGTGGACAGATTTGACCTTGGAGGCGGACCACATTGTGATCTGCTTGCGTAAATTGAAAACTGATCAGCGGGGCAGGGGCACCTTGATACATCTTCGTAGGTGTTCTTTGGCGCAAATTTGTCCCATAGTTGCCCTGCATCAGTACGCCTGGCAAATTGGCACTTACCGGGGTTACTTATTTCAGCACGAGGACGGGTCGCCTTTGACTCGTTATCAATTTTGGAGGGTATCTCTCAGGGCCTTACAGCTTGCTGGTATACAGGGATGGCACTTCGGTACCCATTCTTTTAGGATTGTGGCTGCCTCGACGGCAGCTGCGATTGGCATTGATTCTGCTGGCATTCAGAGAATTGGCCGTTGGAAGTTGAATTCTTTTAAGGCATATGTGTGCCCGTCAATGGACCAGTAATACCGGTCCAGTCTTTCTGTTTTCTCGTTTCAGGTCCAGTTGCTGAGCTTCGCACTCGCGTTGTTTTCTACGGCCATAGTTTTGTGCACTGGGCGGCAAAGTATGCTGTCCGATCCGGACGTGGCCGCGATCTTGGCCTGGGACAGTGGACAGAGCTGGTTTGGAGGGGACGACGGGGTATGTCCTGGAATGCATTTTTGACTACAGCTCTTTCGGACATCCTTGACCCTCTGCCTGCCATTGTCATCATACATCTCGGCGGCAACGACTTGACCCGCATGTCGGGCAAAACTTTGATTCTTAAGGTCATTGATGACCTGAGAGTTTTCAAGTGGCATCACCCTCGTACCCACATTTTGTGGTCGGCGATTATCCCTTGATTGCAATGGGGTCCTTACCACCATCCGCAGCAGATGCATAAAGCCCGTAAGGGAGTTAATCGGGAAGTTGCCCGGGTGGTCAAGTCTGAGATGGGTAACGTCATTCTGCACCCTAATATTATGGCCCGAGATCTCGGCCTTTATCGTCCAGATGGCATACATTTGTCGGATAGGGGCCTCGACATATTTCTTCAAGATATTAAGGAGGGCCTGTGTGCTGAACTTTTAAGCGGGTTGGGGTAAGAGACAGTGGTGCGTCTCTTTGTGGCAGGTAGCGCTTATAAAATTACTTATGTCACGGTCCCTTGGTTTAATGAATATCTTCAAGGTTCCGGCAGTCCTCAATTAAATTAGAGTAGGGTTTAGATAGGGAACAAATTAATAACAAACCCACGATCCCCTAGAGGGCTGCCAACGTGTTGTTGTTAAAGGGGCCGTGTATAATCATCCCACCCATAACTGATTGCGCTACCTCACAGGTCCTCCTTGAGTTAAATCGTTATGCTTACAGTTAATATTTGGCTCCTGTATTCAATAAATCGTGCCCCATGTTAAACCAACTTAAAAACTGTGTCATCTCGTTATTCCAGCCTAGACTGGCAATTTCATCAGTGTCCTGTTACTTGGATTTGGCACCATCAGTGAGATGGCAGGTTAAGACCTCTCTTCTCTGTCAACACCTTTAATGACACATGATTGCTGTTTTTCTTGGTTTTATTTACTTTTAGAGCTCCTTGATTTTTATTATCAGTTGTATCATTGCCCCTTCCTGTCTGGGGCAGATCTTTATCTTACATTTGCTTCTCTATTTTTAAAGTGAAAGGTGACATATACATATTTGAGGCAAATTAGTGGATAAAACAGCAATCCCACATGTATCTGTCAAGTATAAATCAGATTATTGACAGTGAGACTTGCCTCCTAATGATGACACAAATATCTTCAACTAACATTATTTATTCAAACCACTTGGAGCACAGAATGCAATGCTTTCAACACACCACATAGAACATAAGCTATAAATCCCCAAGGCTGTTCAGACTTCTGAAGAGATCACCTGGAACATTGTTCCTTCTAGCTGCTGTCCTCCAAACTCAACTAATTTCTTCAGGAAATACATAATCTCCATGTCAGAGAGCAGGCTGCTATTGAAACGAAGGACATTTCAAAAGCAACTTGTGGTAGCAGGATGGGAATCTTCTGTCTTGTGCATATCTACACCTTTGGACACACATAGAATAGGTTTTGTGGACTCCAGTTCAAAAGAACTGGAGACCACAGAGGGAGGACAGTTCTTCTAAGTCAGCCAGCTGCATGGGAGTCATGGACAATTCAGATTCATTCCATAAGAATAGCAGTGTGAAGGAACAGAGTTTCAAATTATCATACAGATTGGCAATAAAAACTGACTGTTTGTATCTGTCACTTACTAAGATGGCCCTAAATATTATGATCAATTTGAATAGGGCCTTGGTTTTATTTATAGCAGAGGAGGAGCAAACCTCCAAGACTATACCTCCATGAATGCTTGGATACAGGTTGCTCTTAAAATCCTGTTTTACTGTTTGCAAAATTTGCTAATAAGGCAAGCTGACAAACACGTGAAGGTCCATGTGGCAAATCCCTGGCATTAAGGAGTGTTTTTAACATGTAATGTTGTTTGGCTGTTAAGTTACTGATAGGAAAAATACTTAGTCACTTCCCAGCTGTTCAGTGGAAAGCTAAAACATAAAATTTAAACCATTAAATAAGTCTGAAAGCAAAGGAACAGGTGGCAAATGGCTTATATGGCAGATGGTGCCTTTTTTCAAATATTTATACTCAACGCTAACTTACAATAGAAGAGTCTGTAACAATCAAGTTGTGTTTTACCTTTCTCACTCTACACACTGGTGAAATGTAGGAGGATGTATGAAAATAATTGTCAAAAATCTTTTTTGGAGCAAGGCAATAAGCAATCTTTTGGCCTGGTCCAGCCAGGTACAATAAACATAAATTGTATGACAATGAGTTTTTAATTCCAGGTATGCAGGCCTACTAAATGTGAATCAAATCTGAAAGTGTGTGAGGCTCAAAAACTTACAAAAATCATAGTTTATTGCACATATTTGTGTCTGTGTGAAAGACAATGAAAGCACTATGCAACTGAGACATCCTATCCACACTCTGTCCCGTTTTCACAATATTCAGGAGTGCTGAAGGATTTTCTCACTCCCATTATTGCATTTCTGCAGACATACTATTTTTAAAAAGAAAAACAAAAAACCTCATTTGATTGACATATTCCTCCATTTAGGCTGGTTCAGGTATTGGAGGTGGGGAGAATAAATACAATTTTAAAGAACAGCAGAAAGAGAATTGTGACAAACAACAGCATACAACATTAGTTCCCCTAAATTAAAACGGCAACCGCCACAGTGTTGTAAATACCAACTGGTGCATAAAATTATCATCTGCTAAATTCACAGAGCAAGATCTGAAGTAAATAATAGCAATAGTCTATTTATGGAATATGGCATAACATTTTCTTGTGAGAATGCAACCTGCAATATTGTTTTGTCATTATTTGAATTACATAGAGCAGAGCAGACCAGGTTAAATGCCTGTGTATAGCAGTTATCTTCATAAGATCTGAACTAGTCAAGCCCAGGATGCTTTGAGCCTCATAAACATGGGTGCTGGATCCTACTTCTAAATCATATTTCCATGTTCTCATCCTTTGCAGCCCTATGGACATTCCTATATCCCTGCTTCATTTTGCATCTCCCAGTCTCATATAACTGATACTAATCAAACTGATGCTCCTAGTTTTTCTATTTAAACAATAATGGTTATGATCATGAATGTATTTGAAACATTGGACATAGAGAATAGAGATGGGCACGAAATGAGCGATTTTTTGTTTTTATTTTTGTTTTTTCATTTTGTTACACAACGAAAACGAAATGAATTTTTTTTAAAAAAACAAAATGAAAATGAAACGACCAACTTTGCCGTGTTTTTCGTTTTCATTGCAGTGATGCATTGAACTAAAAAGAATGCTAACGAAACAGCAATTTTTTGTTTTCATTTTCATTTTTTCGTTTCGTTACCTAACGAAACGAAAATGAATTTTTTTTGCGAAAAACGTCACAAAAACGAAAACAAACCGAAACGGGTCCCTAAACGACCAAACGACAAACGAAACACCATTTTTTTGAGTCGTGCTCATCTCTAATAGAGAACATAAGTACATAAGAACATAAGAAGAGCCATGTTGGATCAGGCCAAAGGCCCACCTAGCCTAGCTTCCTGTATCTCACAGTGGCCCCACCAAATGCGTCTGGGAGGGCACGAGACTAGATATCTGTCTCCTGATACCACTCCCCTGCATCTGGTCCTTGAAGTACCCTGGTTATAAGCCTGGAGATTTCACATCTCCATCATGGTTTTACCTATGATGGACTTTTCCTCCAGGCATCTGTCCAATTCCCTTTTGAAGGCATCCAGGCCAGATGCCATCACTACATCCTGTGGCAGTGAGTTCCACAGACTAACATCAGGCTGGGTTAAAAAATTTCTTTTGTCTATTTTCACTGTAAAAAATATTTTCTTTATACCAAGTGAGAACATAGAGTTTGGTAACTCTGATAATGACTGGAAACAACAAATCTGCAGCTTGAGGCAGGATTCTTTCCTAGCCCTCCTTGGGCACACTTCTGTGCTGTGACCTTGTACCATTATTATGAAAAAGAACAAAAGCTTCCAGCAGGTATTCATTCTCAAGGCCCAAGCCTTTCATGCCGTCTGCTTGCTCTGCTCCACATTGCTGTTATTTTCATTTTCACTGTGTTATTGTTCTCTTGCATGCACTTTGTTTTTACTTTGATAGCTGGAAGCCACTGGGCAGAAATGTTGCTCAGAAGTTTTGATGTCATTAAATTGGGAAAGGCTACAGAGCTGGCCCTCAGATCCTTTATATACAGGATAAATCAAGATGGTATCCCCTTCCACATAACAGAAATGAACTGGTTGACGGTTGAGTTTACTTCAGCACAAGTCATGGAATGGGAGTGCAGTCATGGGGCAAAACCCATTGTTACCTGTACTGATACGATGAGACCCTTGTGCAGATACCAGGAAACCTCCACCTCATTGAGATGACACTAAACAAGTTGCTTCCTCAGTGAGGACACAATTTTCCCTTTATCCCTATCTATGCACATAAAAACAGTATTGAGCTCTTTCAAAAAGGGTGTTAATTAGAAAAGACACCCAGTTCTCATTTAGAAGCCTCTTATTTCTTCAGTATGTGTTTTCTTCAGACACATAAACCCAGACACTTCCATCTGCAGAGTTTCCTAGAATGTGAGATATCTGAGTGAAGGCATATGATTAAAAAAGCAAACATTCTGCAGCACTGAATAAAGTCTCGTTTGAAATGTGCCAGCTGTATTGTCTAATTTCACTTTTAAATGAGTTAATGTGAGGAGAGTGATGGAAACAACCTAAACAAGAGAAGAGGGATGGAGGGAATGCAAGGGGTGACATGTTGGATGATAGAGAATCAGATCTTTCTGGCTAGACTAAAATTGCCTTCATGATGAGCTGTGCCCATATTGATTCACATGCTGCACCACCCCAGGTATCACACTTGCTTTATTTATTATCTCAGTTAATCACCTTGGGAGCAGCCACAGATTCTGCCCAAGGGTTTCGGAGACCAAGTGATTTGCAAAGCACGAATATTACACAAAGCCTAGGAAATAATTGTAGCCGCACACTCAAAAGATTGATCTTTTCCCTCACTCCCAGAAGAATTAATTGTTGCTTTCCACTTCAGAAACAATTACAGTTGCCCTCTTGAAATGAGAGACAGAAGGAAGGAACGGGTGTCCTCAAGACTGGCTAGTGATTCGCAATCCTGTTTATCTTCACTGATGCCGGCAAAAGCAGGAGAGAAGGTAATGTCTCCAGGTGACAGGGCCAAATAATTTTTTGACTGAGATTGACCTCGGGCTGTTCTGAGATAAATTCAAACTTTTCAATTCACCAAAGGGGATTCTTGTTGACATTAGGCATAATCCAAAACATAGTTAAGCGTGCATAAACCCAGTAATTCCATGGAGGTCATGCCTTTAGTTATTTTTTGAAGACTGAATTTAATTACTGTTTTGAGAAGGAAATGTTACTACTGAAGGTAAATGTTCTCCTGTCCTAATATATATCAGTAATTTTACCTGTTTCTATTAGTGTGCAATTAGTCAGGCAAACATTTATTTGGCTGAGAGTCTAATTAAAGGAACTCCTACTTCTTGGCACATTATCATTTCTGAGCTTTGAAGCTTTAATACCTCAGAGTCCTATGCTAATTTTTTAATTTAAAAAAAAAATCAAGACCTACAAAACATTAACAAAACAGGAGTTTCTTGTTTAAATTAATGCATCATTTTCTATGTGAAACACATCTGATTTAAGAGGGACTATCTTTATTAGGAGATTAAAACAAAAGAGCTAACTTTCAACCTATACTAGTCTTTGTCAGACTAATTACCAAGAAATAGTGGTTAGTGCTGAAATAAAAACATAGAAGTTCCAAAAGTCTCTGAATCTTTTGGGGTTTATTTAAATGAGTTCCAAAACTCAGTCTGCAAACCCAAGCCATGAGTGGAGGTTTCAGATCACACCTCTTTGGCCATTGGCTGGATTATCTCTCACAAGTCACCTAACATTGGCTCTTACTCCAAAGATGGCAGAGAAAGGACCAAACCTACTTCATGGTGATATGGAGGTCTGTGTTGCTCTTGCTGTTCTGCAAAGCAGGGGGCAGGGGGTATTCTGGGACTCTCCTAAATCCAAAGCTCTCCCCTTCCTTTCCACTATACTCCCTGAACGGGGAAAATGTATACAGTACCAGTCAGCTGTGGAACAATCCTACAATAAGGAATGTAAGATGTCATCTGAAAAATGGAGGGAAGGATTATAAACTAACTCTTCACTGGCATGTGCTCCCAGTGGACTCACATTATTTCACTATTCACCTCTAGTTCCTCTTTTGTCTACTTTCTGACTGAAAGAGTATATGTGTGGTATAGATAATGAGAATACACAAGGAGAGAATCCTGGGTTGATTTGAACCAATTCAAAGTTTCCCATGGCAGTTAAATTGTTGCTGTTCATAAGGCGGTAAATAATAGGCAGTATATAGATCAAATAAATAAATGTTTAATTATCCCCCAAATCCCTCAAATCACTACAATTCTCACTGGAATCAAAGGTGGCTCACCCTCTTGTATCTTTAACACCATCTTCTTCCCAGCATCTTTTTTAAAAATGTTAGCAAGTAGCATAGCACTCAAGTGATATACCAGTTTATAAAACTGCAGCACTTATCTGGCACAGATCTAAATTAGACAAGCATAATAAAAATGTTCAGAGGATAGACAAGACATGCTCACCTGAGGGGAATGTTAATATTACACCGGCATGCTCTTTGGGGGTGGGGGGAGGCTGATATGCCAGTACAATGTGAAAGTTTTCCTCAAATAAGTGTGTCTTGTCTGTCTTCCAAATAACATATTTATTATGCTTGTCCCATTAATATAGTATTGGATATGCTTTATAGTTTCACAAGCTATAATATTTATTTAGTGTGATGATACTTGCCAATTTCTTTTAAAAAAAGATGTTCCATCAGAAGTTTCAAACAAGTACACGCCTTCCATTGCCCCTTTGCACCAATGCAGATGATAACATATACCAAAAGCCAGGAAAAAACCCCAATAAAAGGAGAATCACTTAGGTGGGGAAAAACACTTATCACTGCTGGCTAAATGACCATGTAAAAAAGTCCAGACTTACAATTAGCTTATGTCATTTAGAAGACAGAAAATACATCAAATTTAACTCAGTCAGCTCCAATAAATTGCAGTATAGTTTCAAAAAGAGTTATAGTAGTTTGACACCATATTAACTGCCATGGCTTCATTCTACAGGATATCATGGTTCCATATGTTACTGATTTAGAATTTTATAATAAGGGCCTGCAATATATTTCCTCCAACAGCATTAGAGGAACTCTCTAAAAGTGGAGTTCAAGTGCCTCACCAGAACTACATATCCCACAATTCATAGGAGACAATTTACAGCAGATTAAGTGCTGTAGCAGTACAGGTACAATCTCAAACTGTCTCACAGTACACCTCCATCCATCTTCTCCTGTTCTCCCAGTAGTCATCACCTGCTGTTTGTAAATTTATGCCACCTTTCTTAATTATGCCATAGTATCCTGGAACCTCTATCCCTGCTCACCACATTAACAAAATGCACTGTTATACAAATTACATATTACATCACAGTAAATCACCATGGAGAACATAAGTGGAGAAAACTCTGGGGTCAACAGATGCAAATAGCATGCCTCATGCAAGGATGGTGAGCAAATCTAAATTTCAATAGAGAAGACCATGTTTGTCATTCACCACAACATATTATCTTTAGCACATCTTGTTCTGAACTTATGGGGGTTAATCCCTTCTGTGATACATAACATAACTATCAAAACTTGTCCCTTGAAGTATGTAGGGTAGCAAAATTCACATTAACCTGAAATGTGCCTATCACAAAAAGTCACACATCTCTTATCTGAAATTTGACATAATTTATCCATTCTACAGGAGATACCATGTTGTCAATATTTTTCACTTCAGTTAAAAAGAAAAGTTGAATTTTAAACAGAAAATTGTAACCTATTCCCTAATATGAACATAAATACTAATATGAAATTATGAATACCTAAACTATTAAGGCTAGTTGCATTGACAAGCTTGATGTTTGATGTCTGAGAAATGTTTATAAGATTAATCTAGTTCTTACAAAAAATAAAAATAAGCTTGGATCTCCATTGTAAACAAGCAGAAGGGGAGACACAAAGCTAAGGGAAACAAAATTGATTTAATCTGAATTAACACAAATCAGAACAGCTGATCCTAAAAGCACAAAAGGATGAGCAAAACTAATATTTCCTCCAGTACACACTTCTTCCAGATATGTTCTGAATGTTCATAAAGAATTCACAACCTCATTGCATACCAACTGATTCATGTCTAGTTGTCCAAAACTGAATTTGGACAGGTGCTATGATAACTCTTGTACTGCAGTTCAGTACTGTAGTGCATTAAAATTAACAAGCATATCAATAAAATATATCTCAGCTCATGGCATAACAAGAGTGATACATATTTTGCTATAACACTTAGTGTTCCAATATAGATCGAAAACTATCCATAAACTACTTAAAAAACGATTAGACAAAATTAGTAGTGCTAACATTTGGCTTTAACACACACATAAGAATTTATTTCTTCCTTTTTCTTCCTTATTTCAGTTCTTGGCATATTTTGACATGATTGCTGTGTCTAAACTTTATGGAAGGCAAATGTGAAGAAAAAGCTCATTATCAAATTATTCACTGAAACAGACAATAAAAATACAATAGTCTTTGGGGTTCACAGATGGTGTTCTTTCACAGATTTATTTCAGTAGGAGTTTCGGGCAATAAGTCACCCTTTATAAATGTCAACCTACTGGTTTTTCTATACTGAAAGACAGACTGGCTGTAAAATACACTCTACATGTTGGATTATTTCTGTATTAAATCATTTGCTTCCTTGATGTTTTTTCAATCATTAAGTTTGGTAAAGAAACAGAAATGTAATTTTGTTCTTGAGAGCAGAGTGGTACTTTTTGATCAATTGACCTTTTTCTTTCCTTTCAGGGGAAGTTTAATTTAACTTCAATATATTAAGTTAAATTGCAAATTGTATGAATAAGTGGGTTTGGGTTTTTTTGGCAGAAGAAAATGGTTAGGGGATATACAGTAATAAGAAACTCTCCTCTGAAAGTTCCATTACGTTCTTCTTGTCCATGTTTCATATTTAGCAGATTATTGTCATCTATGCTAGATTTTAACCCATCATTGCCCTCCAGGAATCAGTAGACTAAAACTCCCATCATCTCCACATACCACATTTTTTCCATCTATAAGATGCCCCTCGTGTATAAGATGGCTCCCATTTTCCAACCCAAAATTACAGTTTCACAACTGTGTAGTTCTCTCCTCAGCTTACTTCTGTGTATAAAATGATCCTTGATTTTTGGCCCAACAATTTTAGACAAAAATATACTCTTATACACAGAAAAACAATGTAGCTTAGTTGCCATGTGCAACTACTGGAAACACAAAATTATGGGAGTGTAGGTGTAGGGCATCAAACTGGCAGCTCTTTCACCTCTCTACCATACCCAGTACATCTTCTTCTTTAAGAAAAGTGCTCCATTAGAGCACAGGAATCAAAATGGTTCCCTAGACTTCTGAGTGGTTCATTTGAGGTGAAGAGTGTCTGGAGGCAGCCTCCATCAGAACTAACCCTCCCATATAACTTTGCAGGCTGCCCCAGCTGTAACTCCTTGACATGAGCTGGACTCAGTGATCCATAGGGCCCCTTACAGCTCTGAATTTCTAAGATTATGTTATCTATGGTGGGGTTTTTAGAATAAGTAACTTCTGTTTCCCTTCCCCACCAAAGTCCCATGGCTGTGGGGAAGTTATTGGGAAAGTTGGTGAGGAACTATGGGATTGAAGAAGTCTCTAAATTCTGAAAATTGCCAGTGGCAGGAGCATTTATGGGAGGTGGAAATGTAAGAATATTCCAGGCTTCCCACAATGTGTACTCCCCCACCAGCTTCCACATAACACAAGTACCTCAAGAGAACCTCAGGACCCTCTAAAAGTCAGTTGTTATGGGTTTCAGCCATAATTCATGTATTTATACACCACCTTTTTTTCCTGATGAGATAAAGGTAACATTCACAGTCCTCTTCTTCCCCACTATATTGTCAAAATAACCTTTTCAGATAGGAGAACTTGAGAGAAAAAATGGTTTGCTCAAGGCCAGCCAGGAAGTTTCACAGCTCAGTGGGGACTAGTTGAGAATTATTAAACCTCATTAACTTAAACTCTAAGGAGACTGCTATAGTTCAGATTTGCAGCTAACTAGAGAACATCTACTGTTTGTTTTATTTTATTTTTTTCCATAAACCCAATGAGAAAGACCAAGAGATGAAAACACATTGGGCATATTTTTGTTTTTGAAACTTACATTTGTAACTGTTAAATAGTCTTGGTAATAACTTTTATTACCAGATGCATTTTGGATTTGATATTTGTCTACACTACAATTATGTTTTATCATGGTTGTTATGAGAGGCTTTAGATTTGCTTAACAGACGTGGCATTGGAACAAAAATTTTGTTTAATCATTCCTTTTGACTTATTTTACCTTTTCTCAGATATTGATTAGGTTTTTTTTTAAGAATAGGACTTAATTTCTGCTTTTTTTAAAAAATGGGGACTGGAACAGATATTGACTAAGCCTCAGTTCATTATTCTAACCACTACACCAACTATTATTTTCTATGCACTACCATCAAGAAAGAAGCATAAGACAGAAAATAGGAACAATCATGGTGCTGCATACAAGAGAAAATCTCTATGAATAATGCAGCTTCTTGTGCATGATTGATAATGGGTTTATTGCTCAGGCACTCCTAACATGCTATTTGATATCCTATCCGCCTTATTTTCCTAAAGAAAACAACTGCTGTTGAAACCTGACATATTTATCAGTGCAATGCCAATTCAAGCTGGTTATCTAAATGAGATAGCCTCTTTGCCATCAGAATCTTGTACGAAGCCTTAGGTGCATCACACAGGTGCATGCACTTGAATCAGGATGGGACCAGATTGCTGGCACTCAACCTCAAAAAGGCTGCAGAGCAGCTTTTAAACTGATAACTGGGGGGAAACCGACAGGAGCTGAGTGGCATCTGGTTCGGAACACCTCACCCACAGGGAATGAGGTTGGAAAGGGTAGAGAATCACATAGAGATGACATAGCAGGTATTAGTACTGGGATAATAATGGAATGTGATAGTTTGTCTACTGAAAATAATAGCTGTGTGAGTGTGGGGGGGGGGGGGACAAAGCAGCAGCTGTTGTTGCAGAACCCACTGTACAGGTGCTTCTACGCCAATGCTCGAAGCCTCCGACCAAAAATGGGAGAACTTTGACATTTGGCAGCTAGGGATAACATAGATATAATACCCACAACAGAAACCTGGTGGAATGTAGAGAACCAGTGGGATACAGCAATTCCAGGCTATAAACTCTATAGAAGGGATAGAGAGGGGCGGGTTGGAGAGGGAGTGGCCATCTATGTCAAAGAAGGGGTAAAATCCAGGAGAATTGAAAATGACAGAGGGTCTGACTCCACCATAGAATCACTGTGGGTTAAACTACCAGGTCCAAGGAGTGAAGTGATAGTTGGGGTATTCTATCATCCACCAGATCAAAAACTTGAGGGAGACCTTGAAATGAGGAGAGAAATCATGGAGGTTTCTAAGAGGGATAGGATAGTAATCATGGGGGACTTTAATTATCCCCACATTGACTGGGCCAATGCGAGCTCCGGGCAAGAAACAGAAACTGGGTTTCTCGACTTGCTGAATGACTGTGCCTCAGAGCAAATTGTCATGGAGCCCACCCGAGAACAGGCAACTCTGGATCTAATACTGTGTGATACTCAGGACCTGGTCAGGGATGTGAATGTCACTGAGCCTCTGGGGAACAGTGACCATGCTGCAATCTCCTTTGCCATGCATGTTGGAGGAAGAGTGTCAAGCAATTCAGACATAAAAACCCTTGATTTTTGAAGGGCAAACTTCCCTCAGATGAGGAAACTAGTTAGAGAGGAATTGAAGGGGAAGGTTGGAAGAATCCAATCTCTTCAGAGTGCATAGAACCTGTTTAAAACAACGGTAGCAGAGGCCCACCACAAGTGCATACCACAAAGAAAGAAGAGCTCAGTTTAGTCCAAGAGGGAACCGGCATGGTTAACGAGTGGAGTTAGAGAGGCTCTAAAGCGCATGGAGAGGTCTTTCTATAAATGGAAATCCTCCCCAAATGAGGAAAATAAAAAGGAACACAAACTCTGGCAAAAGAAATGTAAGAAGATGATAAGAGAGGCAAAGAAAAATTTTGAGGAACGTGTGGCTAGCAATATAAAGGGTAATAATAAAAGCTTCTTTAAATATGTTAGAAGTAGAAAACCTGCCAGAGAACCAGTTGGCCCTCTGGATGGTGAGGGAGGAAAAGGGGAGATTAAGGAGGACTTGGACATTGCAGAGAAATTAAATGAGTTCTTTGCATCTGTCTTCATGACAGAAGACCTTGAGCAGATTCCGCTGCCTGAACGGCCCATCTTGACTAAAGAATTCAATCAAATACAGGTTAAAAGAGAGGATGTTTTAGGACTAATTGATAAATTGAAGATTAACAAGTCACCGGGCCCAGATGGCATCCACCCAAGGGTTATTAGGGAACTGAGAAATGAAATTGCAGATCTCTTAATGGTAATATGCAACTTGTCTCTTAAAACGGCCACAGTGCTGGGGGACTGGAGGATAGCAGATGTCACACATTTTTTTAAAAAAGGAAGGAGGGGGGACCTGGGAAACTACAGGCCAGTTAGCCTTACATCTGTCCCAGGGAAGATGGTGGAAAG
Organism: Phrynocephalus guinanensis; assembly: GCA_037367245.1. Taxonomy (NCBI): domain Eukaryota; kingdom Metazoa; phylum Chordata; class Lepidosauria; order Squamata; family Agamidae; genus Phrynocephalus; species Phrynocephalus guinanensis. The sequence continues at coordinate 54,182,409 of CM074735.1, read as the reverse complement.
CCTCATCCAAGAGAAAATCTTAAAACACATAGAAGAACAAACCTTACTGAGAGAAAATCAGCATGGCTTCTGCAAGGGTAAGTCTTGTCTGACAAATCTTTTAGAATTTTTTGAAAAGGTCAACAGGCATGTAGATTTGAGTGAACCGTTGGATATAGTCTATCTGGATTTTCAAAAGGCTTTTGACACAGTCCCTCACCAAAGGCTGCTGAGAAAATTGCACAGTCAGGTGATAAGAGGGCAGGTCCTCTTATGGATTGAGAACTGGTTGAGATCCCGGAAACAAAGAGTAGGTGTCAATGGGAAATTTTCACAATGGAGAGAGGTGAAAAGCGGTGTGCCCCAGGGCTCTGTCCTCGGACCGGTGCTTTTCAATCTGTTCATAAATGACCTGGAGACAGGGATAAGCAGTGAGGTGGCCAAGTTTGCAGATGACACAAAACTTTTCCATGTGGTAAAAACCAGAGAAGATTGTGAAGAGCTCCAGAAGGATCTCTCCAAACTGGGGGAATGGGCTACGAAATGGCAAATGTGTTTTAATGTAGCCAAATGTAAAGTAATGCATATTGGGGCAAAAAATCCAAACTTTATCTATCAACTCGTGGGCTCTGAATTATCCGTGATGGATCAGGAAAGAGATCTAGGTGTGTTGGTGGACAGCTCCATGAAGGTGTCTCCCCAATGTGTGGTAGTGGTGAAGAAGGCCAATTCCATGCTAGGGATTATCAAAAAGGGGATTGAAAATAAAACAGCCAACATTATAATGCCATTATACAAAACAATAGTAAGGTCGCACCTGGAGTATTGTGTACAATTCTGGTCACCGCATCTCAAGAAAGACATAGTGGAACTGGAAAAGGTGCAGAAGAGAGCGGCTAAAATGATTACTGGGCTGGGGCACCTCCCTTATGAGGAAAGGCTAAAACATTTGGGGCTCTTTAGTCTGGAAAAAAGGCGCCTGAGGGGGAATATGATTGAGACGTATAAAATAATGCAGGGCATGAGTAAAGTGGATAGAGGGAAGCTCTTCTCCCTTTCACAAAATACCAGAACTAGGGGACATCCACTCAAATTGAGGGCTGGGAGAGTAAGAACAGACAAAAGAAAATATTTTTTCACCCAGTACATTGTTAGTCTATGGAACTCCCTGCCACAGGATGTGGTGATGGCATCTGGCCTGGATGCCTTCAAAATGGGATTGGACAGATTCCTGGAGGAAAAAGTCCATCACAGGTTACAAACCATGATGGAGATGTGTAATGTCCAGGCTTAAAACCAGGGTACTTCAAGGGCCAGATGCAGGGGAGTGGTATCAGGAGACAGATATCTAGTCTCATATGCTCCCAAACGCATTTGGTGGGGACACTGTGAGATAAAGGAAGCTGGACTAGATGGGCCTTTGGCCTGATCCAGCATGGCTCTTCTTATGTTCTTATGTTCTTAACTGCAAAGTAGTGCACAGCGTTGGAATAACCCTCTGCTGAAGGAGCTCCTTGTCACAAAGAATACAGACAAAAATGTGAATCAGTTAGGAAAGAAGTTTACATTAACCAGGAGTGCTTATACACCCAGTTTGAGTTCCAATACATCCCGTTTGAGGCTTATAAGACTCTTAACTAGAGTGCACTCTAATTTTCTTCTATCACCAGAATAAAAGAGTATCCACTGGTGTGATCAGATGAAGTGCATGCCTGATTGCATAGAGATGCAGGGAGTGATCTCTCTTAACATGACCCTTGCATCTACTCATTCTCAACCTTTTATTGGCCACAGCTATTAACAGAATATAAAAGAAATACAGTACAGTATAGGCCAATTCAGGATTGTATAAGTGAAATAACATATAATGTAGAGATTGACATAAACTGCTGAACCAACCATTTGTACTGGTTTGTTTTTCAGCTGTGTGTTGTGCTTTTAAAATCCACCTTTCCCAGTTGGGTCCCATTCAGAGGCAGGGCTGGGCTGGGCTGTACCAAACACCTCTTCAATTGAAAAATGAACCAGCATGAACCACTAGTTTGGAGGTTTGCACCCATTTCTAATAACAAATCTTATAAGGTGATGTGTGAAGAATTAATTGTTTCCAGCCCGTGGCTCCCTTCAAATGTCCCATGGATTCCGACAACCCCCCAAGGCCATTTGGCCCCCACTGAGAATGTGTGTGCTAGGGAATCACTCCAGTTCAGTCCCCAGAAGTCCTTTTTTAGCCCAGCTTGGACATAGATTGAAGTCAGGCTAGAGCACTACTGCCCATGCATTGTGTGATCGTCAGGAAAACAATAAGAGTTTATCACTTCTCAGTCAGTGTCAACTGTGATCTATTTCCCCACGAGATCATACCTTCATAACTTTTCTATTTCCATTTTTGAATAATGTGTATGGAACTCTCATGGCTAAAGATGAATGTATTTGAAAAAGACACATATTAATAGCAGTGTGTATTTTTGGATAATAGTTACATAATTGGATAAACTGACAGAAAACAAATCTCAGTCACTTTTAATTTCTCTTATTATAGTACAACAAATAGACTTTTCAGTACTGCTACTGAAAAGTCTATTTGCTGTATTTTAATATGTTTATATGAGAGGGAGGATAGAGCACAGTCCTTCATATCCTATTGAACTCCAACTCACACAAACCCTTGTAATCATAAGCACGATAGTAGGATTTTGGTCCAAAACAAACAAAAAACCCAAAACTAAATCTGATATATTAGAAAGCAGCCTAAAAGTGAATTTCTATTCATCTTTTGAAGGGTGCGTTGTTCAACTGATTGGAAGGGATTTCGTTCCCTAGTACAAAAATTTTAGAAAGGCATACTTACTGTGACATCCAAACTCCAAATATAGACAGGCTGGTCATGAGACATATATGGCTCTCTCTCTCACACACACACACATCTATATATCCCCCAAATGCATGCTGAGTTTCTGGATGTAAGAGTTCCCTCTTTTCTTCAGTATACATATTTTGTTTTTAAATTAAAATCTGTTTCCCAGTTCACTGAAGCAGAGAATAATCATTGCAACTATAGACCGGTGTGAGAATCTCAAACAGTACCATGAATCAAACCATGCGATACAAAAAGCATGCCAGCAGAAGATGAAGACCTCTTCGTGCCCCAAAGATGTGACACAGCCAGATCTCTGTGACTAAGGAACTGTACTTTTTAAAAGGCCTATATTTAATCTCAGCAGCCAATCCTGAAACAGAGCAAGCTAACTTGCAAGGTATACAGGGTGTAACAAGTTCTTGCTGTGACAATCAGATACCCCCTGAACTTAAGGAATTCCTTCTTGTCATGATGAGTTGATATAGGTAACATGAGGGAATATTCTTTCTTTTTAAGATAAAAGTTTCTCCCTCCAGTGAATTAAATGTGGAAGCCTTTGGAAATGAGGCAGTTCAACATAAATTAGACTGATTCTACTCTTTTGTGAGTCAATAAGAATTATGTATCTCCTGTCTAAATGTTTATAAGATACATGTATCGAAACAAATACTTGAGTTGAAAATTCCTTGGTGTTCCACTTGCACAGCCAACTCTGTCTCGATGGTTGTTAATGATTTTCATAATTAAACCATGAGGCTTTGAACACATATAGAAAATTGACTGATAGTTTAGAATGACGCATGACAAAACCACTCTTGGGAAAATCAAACCACAGTATTGGGAAACCAATCTTGCTAATAAACAGAGGATGTCACATGAGGTCAAAACATCACCGCCTTCCAGAAAAATACAGAATGCAGTCCAAGCAACTGATGAAAATAAATGGACATGTCAAAAGGAATATTTAAAATGAGCTCTGAAAGTGAGACCATAATGAGGAGTAGAAGAAAGGAGAGCCTAATTGGGAAGTGTAATACCAGCTTTCGTTCTTCTTAGCCAGTCAAATTTTATATTTGATGAGGATTTCTGCTCCTCATTTCCTCCTCCTGGTGGGTAGAACCTTCCATCCTATTGTTCTTCAGAATCTTCAACTCTCCTAACCATTTTTATCCAGTTAAAACTAAAACAGTGCATAGATCAAAAGTGGAAATCCCTTACCTTGAAAAGGTGCTGTCAAAAGTGGTATTTTGATGGGTGATAAAGTCAGCACACGGCATGGCTGAACATTTGTCGATGGTCCCCGAGGGCTGTCAACATCAACTGACAACATGGCTGCTGCAAAGGCAATGGTCTGGTTGCTGCCAGCTTGCTTAAGACAACCACCTGTGGAATGACCAAGAATAATCTGTGTTATTTCCAAAGAGTATTGGATCTTAGAAATAAATATGAAGTCAGGGAAGAAGAGTGTTGAGAGAGAGAGAGAGAGAGAGAGAGAGAGAGAGAATGCACATTTGAAAACTAAAGAGGAAGGAAGGAGGAGGAGGAGGAGAGAGAAAAAGAGAGTGAAAGAAAGTGTGAGGAAAGATGCAGCAGACTAAGGGCCTTTTCACACAACCCCTAAGATCCGCTGGCCACTTAAATTCGGACCAGAGATCTTAGGGGTTCTTTGCTCTTCCTACGTCCCCACCCCTCCGCACTTCCTTGCTCCTGTCTGCGTGAGGGGAGGGAGAAAAAAAGAGAGGAAAAAATGCAGGCTCACCTCCGAAGCCGCCCGGAGCCCCGTCGTCGTCCTGATTCCTTCTCTTAAAGGGGTGGGAGGCAAAAACAACAACAAACAGAAGTGAGGAGAGCCCCGCGCTCACTCCCTTAAATCCGCATCAGGGATTTTCACCCTCCGAGAGCAGGTACACGAAAAGTGCGCTGGGACGCGCTTAGGTGGGCGTGGTCGCACTTAATTTTCTGCAAACTCCGGAGCTGGTGGGGAAACAATTGTAAGCTCCGGAGCTGGCAGCCATTTGCGGCAGAGTTTAGGGGTCGTGTACAAAGGCCCTAACACAGAAAGCAGCTGCAGAGGGGATGGAATAGATCTGGAGAAGAGGAGAGAGAGAGAGAGAGAGAGAGAGAGAGAGAGAGAGAGAGAGAGAGAGAGAGAGAGAGAATACACATTTGAAAACTCAAGGAGGAAGGAGGAGGAGAGAGAGAAAGAGAGTGAAAGAAGGTGTGAGGAAAGAAGCAGCAGACTAACACAGAAAGCAGCTGCAGAGGGGAGAATGAAATAGATCTGAAGAAGAGAGGGGAGAGAGAGAGAGAGCACATGCAGGAAGAGAACATGGGAAGTTCTCTTGGGCTTATACCAGAAAAATGACAAATCAGGATGGTTCATGATACCCATGAACCATAAATCACCCACAAACACTGGAAAAATGAACCAGTTCATGGTTCTTTTTTCTGGATCTTGCCTGGGGGTTTGAGGTGGAGAGAACCTAATGCCAGCTTCCTGTCCCCTTCCCACTGCCCCCCTTTGCCTTCCTACTTGGTCCTGCTACTCCTTCCTTCTTTAGAATCAGTGACCCAGTGCCATCTGTCTCTGTGCATGCACAAACCTTTCAGCTGGTAGTACCAGAGGGTGAAAAGAAGGTGGCAGGACCAGGTGGGGAGGTGTCGGGGGCAGCAGGAAGGGGTAGGACATCAATTTTGCCCCAAAAATGAAGCTTTGAGTAGAAAAAAAGGTTGGTGCATCATTTTGTTTTGATAAAAGAAAATCCCCAAACCAAAATATGAACCAAACCACAAACAAGTCCAAGTCTGTGGGAGTTTTCAGTTTGTAGCTCAGTTCATGCCTATCTTTATTCGGGTCCGTTCAGCTTTGGCTGTAGCTCCACTTGCAATAAGTAGAGCAGTGGTGTCCAAACTTTGGCCCTCTAGATGTTTTCGACCACAACTTCCACAGTCTTTTGTCATTGGCAATACAGACTTGGAATTCTGGGAGTTGTGGTCCAAAACATCTAGAGGGCCAAAGTTTGGACACCCCTGAAGTAGAGGTATAATGAGCCTTTGGCACTCCAGATGTTTTGGACTACAGCTCCCAGAATCCCCAGCCTGCATTGCCCATTTCAGAGAACCATGCCAGTTGTAAGCCAAAACCTCTAGCCTGCCAAAAGTTTGCCACTCCTTCTCTAAGGTATTGCTCATCAGCAGCATGTAGACCTCAGTAGGTTACTCTTGAAGAGATAGAGCTCAACGGGCAGAAAACTGGAACATAACTAACAGTGTATAAACTACTTCACTGTGATACATCTATGCCAAATACTCAAGAATGGGATATCGCTTCATCTTATTTCACACGTGCATATATTTGTTCAATATGTTAACAAGTTGTTTATTGAAAAACCAACACGAAACAAGACAGAGAAAACTAGAAATAACTGGCAATGTCAACAACTCTACAGAACAACCAGGCTGTTCTATTTAGTCATAGCCATTACTCAGATCCCCAAAGGTTTTCCAAATTAGTGAGCCTGAAGATTACTTCATGCATTTTTAGATGCAATCTGAAAATATAAAGCATGTCATCAACATGTGTTTGCAGAGGCATATATTATTGAAGTGGTCCACTTGCCAAGAAGCTGAGATTGACTGTAGCACCTGCTGAGGTTTGTCTCAATTATCATACATTAAATGGCCCTTACATTTCCCCCTTAAATGTAATAAATGAGGGCATTCAAAATCAGAAGGGATCCTGCTAAGAGAAATCCTCAAACAAGGCACAAGTATGATTGCAATGAAGAAGTACCAACCTTTCCACCCATAACTTTCACCTCTGCTAAAGAGGTTTAGGGGAGACCTTTGGTACTTAATCATGGCTATATATGTGAAATAAACAAGGAAAGGGGTAGTAAAAACCTTGAGGAAAGTTAATTTGACAAATACCATCTGTTACCCTCCCTACACTGAGTTGTGTGTTCAAAAATTAAACAATCATTAGCTTATGATGTCATTTAGCAAATGTTTTCGGTTGAGGCAGAAATCCTTTAGGCATTAAACAGCAGCTTAGCAATTTTGTCAAGAGCCCTGTTTGAGCCAGTTCATGACTTTTAGGCATTTTGTAGCAATGATGTGTATGAGGCTGTGTTCTGAACCCATCAGTTAGCTTGACTCCCAGACCTTATTCTGTTATCTCCCATAGTCCCAACAGCTTGTTGCATTTAATGACCACGCTAATGTATTTTAAAAGTCATGGGTTGTGTTTCACTTATTTCCTCCAGGTGGAAATAACTGGTACACTGAGAAAGATATATTGGTGAGCCTAATGTTTTTTCTGCTTCTAAAAGAAGACAACCTTTCAGTAGGTAACAGGACTGACAATCCCAGTGCAGAGGAAAAGGAGGTAAACAGGACGAGAAGTGCACGGTTAAACTATGGAATTCTTCACGAGAGGTGATGCTAACCATTAATTTGGGTGGCTTTCAAAAAGAATTGGGTGACTATATAGAGGATAAATCGCTTGGTGACTTCTATGCCCATGAGCTCCTAACAACACTTGAGGCAACAAGCCTCCAAAAACTACTTGCTAGAAGACATCATAAGTGGGATGGTTCTCATTTGGCTTGGGAGCTTCCCAGAGACATTTGGTTGACCAGTGTGGATACAATCTTCTGGAGCAGTCTTCATTCTGAAGTAATAGGGTATTCTTTTGTCATGTTCTTATGTGACTTATTACCAAGACAGTGTATTCCCAGGCCCTAAGCAGCATAGTAAATGGACTTTTGTTGTACGAGACTATTGTCTGTCTAGTTCAGTATAGGGACTCTTTTTATGTCAGCAGATCTGCGATGCTGGTGAGTCCAGGTTTAGAATGTCTACACCTTGTGGTGGGACAGAGGGACAGGTTTGGGATAGTGCTCGTGTACCGTGCTCCCCGCGACCCTGCACTTTCCCTCCCAGAGCTCTCCGAGTTCATCTCGGCGGCACTTGTGAGATCCCCCTGCCTTTTGGTGTTGGGGGATTTCAACGTGCATGCCGAGGCTGGACTGTCGGGAGCAGCTCTGGAGTTCATGGAGTCCATGGCCTCCATGAACCTGTCCCAATTTGTCATCGGTCCCACGCACAAGGGTGGACATACCTTGGACCTGGTTTTTGCCTCCACATCGGCGGGCTTTGATCTAGGGGTCGGGAGTTTGTTGACCCGACCCGTGTCATGGTCAGATCATTATCTGCTGACCTTCTCCCTGTCAATCGCCACCCCACCCCGCGGGGAGCAGGGCCCTTCCATCTGGGCCCGCCCCTGGGGGCTCCTGGACCCTGTGCGGTTCTCGGAGACCCTCGGGGCTGTGCCAGACGGTCTGGATGACGATCCGGTAGACTCCCTGGTCAAAAGGTGGTATGAGGAGGTGGCCGGGGCTGCTGACCGGATCGCCCCCAAGTGCCTGATCCGGTGCCAAGCCCGTTCTTGTCCTTGGTATACCGAGGAGCTGAGGGCTATGAAGCAAGAGCGGAGAAGGCTAGAGAGCAGATGGCGGAATGCTCGGACGGCTATGAACTGGGCTGCGGTTAAGGCGTTGACCGGTCGCTATTCTCGAGCGATAAGGGCAGCCAGGAGATCTTTTGCCGCCCTGAGAATTGGTGAGGCCTCGAATCGCCAGGCAGAATTGTTCCGGGTGGTTCGAGACCTCACCAATTCCGGTCCGCCTGGGCCTCCTCCTAGTGATTTCACTAGTGAGTCTTTCGCAGCCCACTTTAAATCTAAGATAGAGGCCATCCGTTCCGAGCTGGATGCCAGTTGCCATGATCCAGTCCCCGCTGTGGCCGGTACTGGGCCGCCTCGGTCGCCCCGGTTCATTGAGTTTGGGTCTGTTACACCTGAGGATGCCTCCAGGGCCCTGGAACACTGCAGGCCTGCGGCTTCTCCGTTTGACCCTTGCCCGTCCTGGCTGATTAAGATCACAGGGGGGAGCATGCCAAAATGGGCTTCACTAATCGCCTCAGCCTCCTTCAGGGATGGGATTTTTCCCAGTCTTCTGAAGGAGACGGTGGTGAAGCCCATTATTAAAAGACCTGGCCTGGCTGTGGATGATATGTCAAACTATTGCCCCATAGCCAATGTTCCCTTTTTGGGCAAGGTGGTTGAGCGGGTCGCCGCCCTGCGTCTCCAGTCGTTCCTGGAGGATAACCATATCCTGGATCCTTTCCAATCCGGGTTTAGGCCACGTCATGGGACTGAGACGGCACTGGTCGCTCTGCATGATGATCTGTTGAGGAGGGCCGACGGGGGTTCCTCTACCCTGCTGGTCCTTCTCGACCTGTCTGCGGCTTTTGATACCGTCGACCACGGTATCCTCCTGGAGCGGCTTTCGGAGGTGGGGATTGGGGGTCTGGCCTTTGGCTGGCTCCGGTCCTTCCTTGAGGGCCGCACCCAGCGAGTTAGCTTGGGGGGTGAGTTGTCGGCTTCCTGGACACTCTCTTGTGGGGTGCCTCATGGGTCTTCCCTCTCCCCCATGCTCTTTAACATCGATATGAAGCCGCTGGCTGAGATCATCCGGAGATTTGGAGTCTGCTGTCATCAGTACGCTGATGACACGCAGCTCTATCTTTCCTTTTCCACCTGTGCAGTGGAGGCCGTCCAGACCCTAGATCGCTGCCTGGCCGCGGTTTTGGATTGGACCAGGACCCACAGACTCAGGCTCAACCGTGGAAAGACCGAGGTTATGTTCTTCGTGAGCGGCCCGGATGGATACTGTGGCCCTCTTCCCAGTCTGGGCGGGTCCGCCCTCCAGCTGGCGCAAAGAGTGAGGAATCTGGGCATCGTCCTGGATCCGGATCTGTCCCTGGAGTCCCAGGTGTCAGCCGTGACCAGGTCGGCCTTTTACCATCTAAGGCTTATTGCCCAGATTCACCCGTACCTTGATGGGAGCTCCCTGAGGACTGTGGTACAGGCACTGGTCATGTCGAGGCTGGATTATTGCAACACTCTCTACATGGGGCTCCCCTTGAACCTTGTTCGGCGATTGTAGCGGGTCCAGAATGCGGCGGCCAGGTTGGTGGTTGGTGCGCGCCATTTCGACCACATCACCCCCATCCTGGCTTGCCTATACTGGTTGCCCGTCGAGGACTGTCCCCCCGAGGCAGGCCCGCAAGACGAGCACGCGTGGGCACGCCTTCTCGGTGGTGGGGCCGTCCGTTTGGAACAGCCTACCGAGCGACCTGCGGCAGGCCCCCTCCTTGGCGTCATTTAAGAAAGGGCTGAAGACGCTACTCTTTAGGGACGCTTTTAACAACGACTAGCTTCCTTTTGTTTGGACTGCTGCTGTGACTGCCCCTGTCATTGTCCGCCTTTAGCCTTTTATCTTTTTATCTTTTTATCTTTTTAATCATTTATGTTAACCGCCCTGAGTTCCGGTCCTGGGAAGAAGGCGCGGTATATAAATATAAAAATAAATAATAAATAAATAAATAAAGTCTGCTCTGAAACAGACAGGCTGAGCCATCTCTCTACATGAAAAGCATTGAAAAGCATTAGAAACTGAATTCTGTAACAGGCCTAGGTTAGAATTCTTAGAACCAAGAGCTATAGTGAGAAAGAAGAGAGAGAGAGAGAGAGTGGAATGAGAAAGTTATAAACAAGTGTCCATAATAGGAAATTATAGCACACACAGAAGTTGTATTTGCTAGGTCAGCTTAAATTTTATGAACATATAGCCTATCAGAGAAAAACTGCACTGTACAAATTGTAGTTGCATTTCAGCACTTATTTTTATTTTGTATTTTATAAAATAAAAAATATTTTATGTTTTATTTTATGTGTTCCTGTGCATGCTCAGTGGTTTATTTTGGAGCTTTCCACATAGAAATATAAAAGAGTAACTGGCTACTCAGGGAGACCCACTTTGCACATACCAGTATATTGTGTGCTAGTTATTCTTTGCTTTCAAAAATAATAATATTCTATTGTTTTCTTATTAAGATTGACACACATTCACTGGCTAGTGGTCGTAAAACAGACCAGTGAACACAAGATGGGCTGAAGGGCCATCTTTTTCCATCAGTTTGGTGTCATGGGCAGGATAAGTGGCTGCAGTTCTCTCTAAGAGGTCTCAATAAGGGTGAAAAGGACAGTGTGCTAAAGATACATTTTTCTCAGTTAAGCTGTTCCTCCCCAGCCCAGACTGCTTAAGCAAGACAAGTCACTTTTCTTTTATTGTTCTCCCTCCTCCCTAAAATTGTGTGGAAGAACATAGTTATTTTCTGGGAATGTTAGCAAAAGCTCCTAGGATTACCCTGTCCTATGGACAGGAAGTTTAGTTTACAATAACAATGGAACAAAAGAATTCTAAGTCTCCCTTAGGTTCAGTTGGAAAAATTAGTCTGACAGTATAGTAGTGGTATAGTAATTATGTTGCTTAATTTCTGTTTTTACTGTTTTTATCTTATATTTGTAGTATTATTTTATTGTTGATTGTGTTATGAACCACACAGAGTAGCCTTCAGCTAGATGGATGGTATAGAAATTGAATGAATGAATGAATGAATGAATGAATGAAGGAAGGAAGGAAGGAAGGAAGGAAGGAAGGAAGGAAGGAAGGAAGGAAGGAATGGCAATATTATGCCCCATGGTATGTTTCTTAAAAAAAAATTCCTTGTCTGAAAAACTAGAATGATTAGTTATATGAGGATTCTAATTTGCAGTGGTCACAAAATGGGTATTTTGACCAAGATAAAAGAAATTACCTTAAGTTTTTTTTTTTTTTACTTAAACAACATCCTAAGCAGATGTGTTACTGGTACATTGGGTGTGATGAGGTTTCATTCAGACAGCAAGAATCAACATTGCCAGTCTCAGATATATCAAGAGAACAATTGAAGAAGCTAAGAAATTTAAACAGTAACAGAAAAACACATAGAGTGTTTTCCCCCAATATATATTATATAAATTATATTTTATAATTATGTACAATTATGTACATTTTATGTCTTGGTTTAGCTAAGCACACCAAAACATCTGCCCCAGCAGTAGAGGATGTCCTTCAACTAGTTACGAACCCAGAAAGTCCGCATGACAAAGCTCAACCTGAAAGCCATCCACCCCAGGAATCCCTTCTTGTCGCAAGTGCTTAGTCGCCAGATTCTCTTGAGCAAGCTTCATCTGTTCCTCCTTGTCCTCTAAGCCCCCAATTCTGCTTCTGCAGCCTTTTCAATCCAATTCCTGAATGCTTTGTTAAATAAGATTTTTCCGCCCTTAATCTAGTGGAACTGTGGTCTCTAGATGAGATCTCATTGTCTCAGTTAAATTACTATCGAGTAGAGATGGGCACGACTAGGGAAAATGACGTTTTTGAGTTGTCGTGTGTCGGAGGCGGCCTGTGTCGGCTCGTTCCCGTTTTTCGCAAAACTTCGCAAAAAGTTGTTGTTTCGTTTTTTGTTTTTTTGTCTGTCGTTAAACTGGTTTGGAGGGGTAGCGGGCTCCTGGAGGCACCTCTTTTTTGGGGGGTGGGTGCCTCCTATCCTCACCCGCTAGGGAAAGCAGGCTCCTGGAGACCCCTCATACATGGGGGTCTCCTCTCCTCACCTGCTGCAAAAGGGCATGCATGCATAGCCATATGGCTATGATTGCATACCCAGTTGCACGCAGAGACACAGCAGACTGGCAGAGGCACCCCTCTTTTTGGGGTGCATACTGCCTTCCCTGCATCAGTCAGGCCTCGGGGGCACGGTTTGCATGATGTCACACATGCTGCCGGCCAAGCCAAGCCTGCGCAGGAGTCACCCAGAGCCACAAGTGGCAGACTGGCAGACTCTCTGCACCCACTGTGTCTCACTAAGAAGGGAATTGTACTTGCTATAGTGCAATGCTATGCAAGTACAGATCTGGCTTAGGGTTAGGGTTAGCGCAAGGGCTAGGGTTAGGCTAGTTACGGGTGAGGTTAGGGTGAGTATTGGGGTGCACCTCTGGGGGCCTCTCTGACCCACTTAGTAGGACAGTGTACTGGCGTATGGGTTAGGCTTAGGGTTAGGGTTCGGGTTCGGGCTACGTTTAGTGGGCTTTTTATGCCTGGTTGGCACATCCCAGAAGTCTCTGTGGTCAACCTGGCCAAGTGGCCATGCGATTGGTGGAATGGCTCCAAAAATTTGCATGGTCACTCCCATGGCCAGCCCATCATTGCGCAGGTGTAAATAAAATAAAATAAAATAAAATAAAATAAAATCAATGGAGAGAGGAAAGAGGAGACATTTTGTTGCAAGAAAAACCCACTGCTACTGTAAAAATTCTGGCAGTTTTAAAATAGCAATTTTCCCATGTCTCTGTGTGGTGCTTGTGTGTTTTTGGACCATGATTTCAAAAAAAAAAATTGCGGTCGCCGCCCCATTTTGGATCCCCCGCCTGCACTGCATGGCATTGGCAGCGACTCGCGTCCGGCTGCCCAGGACAGGAGAGGGGGTGGTGGCCGGGACTCCCCCCCCCCCAGAAACCACCCCTCTGGTAGGTGCACTCTGCACTGCAGGCATATTTTTGCCTACTTTTTGGCCAGGGAATGGGGGGGGAGTTTAAAACTTTTTTTCTGTCCCGCTTCCGCTTGAATTGCGGCGGCCGGCGGCGAGTCCGGTGCTTTGCGAGCGACTACGATGAGGATTTCCCCCACCACCAGAGCAGCCCAGGACAGGAGAGGGTGGGGAGCAACCACCCCTCTGGTAGGTGCCCTGAGCCCTCACTCAGGCAGGCATATTTCCACCTGCTTTTTGGCCGGGAATCGGGTTTTTAAAAAACTTTTAAAAACTTTTTTTCTGTGCTGCTTGGCATCGCGGGATCGCCGCGATGCCAGGAACGACCATGACAAATCAGACCCAATTATTCTTTAGTCAGTTCAAGTTCGAGTTCTGGCGGAGTAATTCCCGTTACCGTTTCCGTTCAGTAACGGAAACGAGTAACGGAAACGGAAACGGGAATTCCGCCAAGTCGTGCCCATCTGTACTATCGAGATGGTACATTTAAGCAACTAGCCTTGACAGCTGTTGGGAAGAATCTAGCTGAAAATGAAGTCTGAGAGATGTGGCTGGGAACCATCAATGGTTGACATACAACAAAAAGCACTTTCCTGGAGCAGTATATTTTAATCAGGAATGATCATATCCAAAGCAGAAGCAAGATCAAGTATCAGGGCAATTTCCAATAGGCATGTTTCCAGTTCCTGCTGGCAGCTAACCTCAATCTGTGCATGCTCCATGCATGGCCTGCCGCAATAATTACAGCTATAAATATTGTTCTTCTTACATTAGAGACAGCTCTCTTTTATTTGCTAAGGAGCTCCGTTGTCTTATTAGCCAGTACAATCCTTCATGGACTGATCTGGACTGGTTATTTAAAAGTGTTCTTAATACTCCTGAATACAATATTGGGCCCCAGCAAGCCTGCCAAACAGGTCAAGATCAGCAGCTTCATGTGGATCATCAATGGTCAGATGATCTTCCACTGCTATCTCAGACTGCTGAACAATGTCAGACACTAGCTGCTGACTTAAACTGATTATTTAGAGCAGCACCTGAAGTTTTCCTGCACATGGAAATAGGTCTAAAATTCAAATTGATTGCTATCTGCAGTCTTCAGTAGTATTCTGGACCTGACTCTGAGGATCAGCCTGCTCTGCTTACTTCCAACAATGACAAGCCAGCCCACTGCAAAGTTATGAGACATTAGTTAATGAACCTCATGATCTAGTGGTTAAACGGCTATGCTGCAGCTATAACTGTGCTCATGATCTGGGGTTCAATACCTGGCAGCCAACTCATGGTTGAATCAGCCTTCTATTCTTCTGAGGTTGGTAAAATGAGTACAGTATTTAGCTTACCAGGGGTTGGCAATGTGTAGCCTGCATACATTGTGACCCACCCAGAAAATGCTTTAAGCGCTATAGGGGTGGGGTATATAAGAAGAACATTTTTCTTTTTCTTTGAACCATGTTTGGGGCTTCAACTGTTGTAGGAAGGACGTTAGGCAATTATTATACAAAGCCAGGGCATTTGAAAACTTAATGTAGAGCTAGTCAATGTGCAGCTGCAATTCAGAGTAAAAACTCACATTAATTGCATCCTCCTTCCTCAAGACATTTGATTTCCACCCAATCTGTACCCACCTAGCACCAGCACCACCTCAACAAATTATTCCTTAGTCTAATTCATGGCGACAAGCAACTACCCAAATGTTTGTAACAGAATCAGTGGCAGAAATTCCTTCAAAATATACTGAATATTGATTGAGCCAGGAGTTGTTATAATTTCCATTGAAATTAATGACCCAACAGTAGAATTTTCTGGTGGATATGAGTACACAGAGATTTGTTTTAAATAAACAATTTTCCCCCTAGCCCATCAAGCCCATCTGTCCTTACTGTTGGGGTTGAAGGAAACCCCATGTCCCAACCACTTTCTCATCGTACATCTATTTCCATTGAACATTTAACAGAGGAACATGCTTTAATTTAACCACCACAGTTGCCTTGCCTATAAACCTGATAGGGCTGGATATTATGTTTAAACTGAATGACACTTTATAATGACGACATCCCCATTTTTCTTCTCTCATATTCAGAATTCTCAGACTGTAGGACCCCAATAAAGCCCAGGAAGGGAGGGCCCCTCAGCTTGCCCAGTTTTTTCCTCCCTTCAAATGATGCTGAACTTCTTAAAACCATACATCTTTTCATATTTCTAGGAGGGGAAATTATCTTTCCTTCAGATACCCAGTATCCACTTTCAAAAAAAAAGCAGAACAGGGCATAACTCCAGTCATTTGAGTCATCCCTAGCTCAAAATTTAATTGAATCATGTACTGGTCTTTGCAATACACCAATCCTACGAATAAAGAAGGCTGGAAGAGTTTATGAACAGGGATGTCAACTCTGATGATTTGTTGTTCAGGTTCTCAATTTAATTAGCACATTTGTTATTCCTAGATCTCCAGTGGTGCCAAACCCCGCTATCTCTTCTTGCCTCCATTCCAACGAATTCTAACCCTTTTCTTGTCAGTGACATTTGTAATGCTTTCTTTTCTATTCCAGGTCATGAATACTCTCCTAGCATCCACCTTCTAGGTTGCAAAAGCCTCTAGAGTTAAGTTACAGTGGGTTTTTTTCCTTCTGCTAAATGTCTGGAACATGTTACAGCTGACAAAATCCAAGCAGTATTTGATTTCCCACTGTCAATCACAAAGTGCTAGTTCTGTAATTATCTTGGAATGGGCAACTATTCTCATCACTGGATTCACATCTTTGCAGAAATTGCTAAAACTTTTAATGTCATTCTTCACTATGGGCCTTTTTACACGACCCCTAAGATCCGCTGGCCACTTAAATTCGGACCAGAGACCTTAGGGGTTCGCCGCTCTTCCTCTGTCCCCACCCCCCTCCGCACTTCCTGGTTGCTGGCTGCCTGAGGGAGGAAGAAAAAAGAAAGAAAAGAATGCCAGTTTACCTCCGTTTTGTTCCGGGCAGAATTCAGATCTCTTAAAGGGGCGGGGTGCAAAAAAAGAACAAACAGAAGCCAGGAGAGCCCCGCACTCACTATCCTTACACCGGATCAAATATTTGTCACATCCAAAAAGCAGGTACAAGAAAACTGCTGTTTGGTTGCGCTAAAGTGGGCGGGGTCGCACTTAATTGTCTGCAAAGTCCGGAGCTGGTGGGTAAACATTTTTAAGGTCCGGACCTTGCAGCCATTTGCGGCAGAGCTTAGGGGTCATGTATAAACACCCTATGATATCACAGAACTGATGGTTGCTGTGGGTTTTTTGGGCAGTTTGGTTGTGTTCTGGAGGTTTTTCTTCTTCCTAATGTTTTGACAGTCTCTGTGGTTGGCATCTGCAGAGAGAAGGAGTGCAGGGAGCTAGAATTCTGTCTGTGCTCTGAAGATGCCAGCCACAGAGACGGGCAAAATATCAGGAAGAAGAAAATCCTCCAAAACATGGCCAAACAGCCCCAAAACCACAACAACCATCAGATCCCAGTCATGAAAGCCTTCAGGAATACTTATTCCAGAACCCTTTGCTCAGACTCCTGTGATCCTGGATGTTTTTCATTCCCTTCAATGTTGTATGGCTTCCTTTCCTGCTCTTGCACTTCCAGACTTCTCCCTTCCTCTTCTGTCATGAAATTGATGGGGCAGCTTCAGGTGTATTGTATGAACTGTTAAAACTACAAATGTGCCCTGTTGCTTATTTTTCAGCTCTCCTGGAGCCTGCAGCTGTGTGATATGCTCCTTATCTCCATGCAGTAGCTGCTGCTCCTCTACTGGCCCAGATACCAGCAATTCTTACCTCAGGCAATTCAATGGTTCTCCAAGTACCCCATTTAGTAGCTTCTTTGCTCTCTAAACCTCAAACCAAATGCATTTCAGTTCAGCATTAAACTGAGTATGAAAACTCTTTTCTCCCCAACCCTGTTCTCACGATTCAATTTTATTGTTATTTCTGCTACTATCCTGCTCCTTCCCTCTGATAGTACTCCAGAAGCCCTTTCTCTTCCTGACTGTATTTTGTTACTCTCTGAACATTTTCACCCCCAACCTGATTTCCAAGAAAAGCCACCTGATAAACCTAACCTTATTTTGCTTGTTACCAAGATAATGCTGGTGTTCTCTATGTTGCTGCTACTGTTGTCTCTTCTTTGTCTTTGAGGCACATTCTCTCCCTTCGCTTTGATCTGCTCAAGTGTTGAACTCATTGCACTTACCCATGCCTGCCTACTAGCCTCTAAGCAATCTGTTGCTTTTTAACACAGGCAGTCGGATTGAGGCATTCCCCACACAAAGGGCAAATGCTCTAACGGTTGCTAAGAAGTTATTAAGAGATTTCCATAGTCAATTTGGATTGCCCTCCCTATTGTTGTCAGACGAAAGTTCACAGTTTATCACGGATGTCAACAAAACAGTTTCTAAGGCCTTAAACATGACATGGAAGCTGCATACTCCCGATCATCACCAGTCAAGGGCATATGCGGTAAGACAAAATGCTGGCATCAAAATACAACTGGGAACATTCTGCCAAGATACAGGACTGAACAGGGCAGAAGTGTTTCCCTTTGTATTCATGGGACTGAGTACATCAAACATAATGCATGCACTGACACCACAGGAAATAATATTTGGGAGGCCTATGAGACCGCGCCCCAAAGGACCCCCCACAACTTACAGGGTCTGGAAAGTTGTATTTATGACTATGTTCTTTTTCAGAGTTGTTAAAAAAAACTGTTACCAGGTGTGTGACTCTCTGCCACCAACTAATATTCCATGGTCATAAAACTGAGCCTGGAAACCAACTGAGCCTGGAACCCAAGTGTGTCGGAGCACACTGGTGGAAACTTTGATTAGCACAAAAGTTGGCTGGTCCATTTCAGGTACTCCTGGTGATTGATATGACTATTTTATAGAACGAACATGCAGACATGATCCACTCTCACCCTTCCCTGTGGGCGTAAAAGCATTCACAATAGAGATGGGCATGAAACAAAAAAATGGCATTTCGGTTTTTCATTTGTTGTTGATAGGTCTGTTTTGGTTCGTTTCCGTTTGTCGTGAATTTTTTGGAAAAAATTTGTTACCTTTTTTGTTTTTCATTTGTCATTTCTACCCGCTTTTGTACGATTTTTAAAGCATTTCCGTGCGCAGGCATCCCCCAATGCCTCAGACCAGAGGGAAAACACTAAAAAAAATGGATGCTGGCAGAGACACAGTATAGACTATGTATGCAGGGAGGCTGCAAAGGCAGCGGCGGGCGTTGCCCAGGGTGCAAGGCAGCTGCAGAGTGACTGCACTGCGGGGCAAGGGAGGGTACTCACCGAGAGGTACGCAGCATGCACACACACAGGGAGGCTGCAGGACTGAAGATAGAGTCACAGAGACAGCAATCCCACCCTAACTCCCACCAGAGACTGCAAGGAGGATGGGGGCGGCCAGAGCTTTTTATGCCCTCTGTGGCTGCCAGACCTGCCCGCCCGGTCTGCAACCTGGGCATGCTATTGGTTGAACATGATCCCATCACATGGCTTGCCTCCATTTTGTGGCTGGTGGCGACATCCATTTTAAAGGGAAAAGAAAAATACATTGCAATGGGAGAAGACAAAAACAAACGTTTTAAGGACCCCAGCCCCCCTGGTAGGTATTATCAGACAATATAAATAATTATTGCTGCATTTTTACGGATGTCCAGGGCGTTTTTTAACATTTAAAACAGCTGATTTCATTGCACGTCGCCATTAACAGAAACAAAACCTAACAACCACAATTTTCGTGGTTCTCTTCGTTTTGTTTCATTTTCAACACAATTTTCATTTGTCGTTTCGTTACGTAACGGAAACGACAAACTGTAACGGAAATGAAAAAATGTTCGTTCTGTGCCCATCTCTAATTCACAATTCTTCATTGGTTGACAGAGCAGAGAAGGCATTCAGTTGACTTGTGAGCAAAATGATTTGGACTTTTGCTTTTCTTGTTTGCTGGATTTTATTGCATAATATTGCCCAAGCTGGGGAAGTATTTGTTGACAACTGGTATTGGAACCCTTTGATTCAACTTTATCAGGTTTGGACCCAAACTTTTAATTTGACTCACTGCTGGATATGTTAATGACTCCATGCTACCTTGGACCAGGCTAAGGACTGGTGGACAGCCCTTAATGCATCACAGATGCCACCTGGATGAGTCTGGGTGGGGTGGGGATTGTTGTGGGCCCTACATTGTAACTCTCTAATCAAACTCCATTCTGTATTCCAGATTGAGGCTGGCCAGTGGAAATACATCAAAACACAAACTTTCCCATATGTATAAGCATTAAAGGGGGAGTTAATGAAATGAATCATGTGTTAGTAGCAGAGTGCCAATTTTTTATTCAGACTTAATTTAAATGAGGGCTTGTTTAACTATATTAGAAATTATAAGAATTCTTGGATTACATTTTACTTGGGAAATACAGCATCTCAAATTATCCTATTAAGTATTGTTTGTATGTACACAATAGTTTACAGAGTGGCTGCAGTTACTGTAACTAAGCGTAAACCCCCATGCCATTATCCCGGGAATTTCGAAAATTACTTATGGGGGGAAAAGAACAATCCATGAGACATTAGCTGTCACTGATAAGGATTGTTGGTGTAGAAATATATTTAGAGCCATAATTCCGGGAACAGGGATTTCTGAATTGGGGGTGGGGGGGGTTGAGAATATTTCTGCTTCTCTTGAAATTCTTGAGACTGAAGCTGTTCAGGCCTTGGTAACATTGCAGGGAATTGATTGTACAACTCAGATGGCAATAAAGAAACATCACATTCTCAGTACAGGTTTATACTTTATAAATAGAAAGGTGGAGCCTGCATTTTAAATTCATTTTAATTTTTCCACATGTGTAAAGTGTTCTGCTTATATACCATCCCATACTACTTCAAGCACTCTCTGGGCAGTTTACAGTGTTTTTTTAAATTACAGTATGCAGGCTACACATTCCCACCCCCACCCCCCCAGCTGGGTACTCATTTCACTGACCTCAGAAGGACGGAAGGCTGAGTCAACCCTGAGCCAGCTACCTGGGATTGAACCCCAGGTTGTGAGCACAGTTTTAGCAGCAGAACAGGCATTTAACCGCTGCACCCCGTGGCTTATTTATGTAAATAAATCTGGAACCACTGCTACTGAAGGCAGTAATACAAATAGAGCTCGATCACTTACACTTCAGTCCTTTTGAGGAGAGAGATAGAACAGAAATATTTTACATTAATTAATTATATAAATACACTTAAATAAATACATCAGGTGGCAAAATCCCATGAGACAGCTGATTTCTGGTCATGGATACCAAATGTGAAATGGTGGTAGGAGGAAATCCAAAAGCCTCTTTTTCAAGTACTTATTATTGGATTAGTTGTTTTCACAATAGGCTATGTCTCCATTTCTTGTTGTCAACATACATCTTTATTGAACTGCACGTGCCAAGAATTTTTCCCCTTAAACCTCCTTCAGAAATGACAGGTTTTTGCAAGACTGATTATGAACGCATGGTAGCAGACTGATGGAGTTTCAGTGAAGAAAGAATTTGAAATTTTCTTAAAAGAAGAGAATTAGGGGGAAGAGAATATGGAATATGGAAGTGTGAAGCAAATATTCATAATTGAGCATTAGAACAAATATTTATCTATTTGACATACTTTTACCCCATCTGTCTCCTTAAAAAGGACCCAAGGTAATGTTCATCATTAAAGGGTTATAATTAAAGATAAAAACATTGAGAATATAAATGTTTTCCTTGATTTTAACGGGTATAGGTATGCATGTTAGGGTGGATTCGGGTTTCTTCCCGTGTAGAAATCTGGTTGTTTTGGCGACGTTTCGACGAGGTCTCACTCGTCATCTTCAGGCTGGTGTTCTGGCTTCTTTCTTCTTGAAGCAAAGCGTGATCTCAGTTGAAGTCCTTCTATAAATACTGCTGGGGGGGTGTGGTTTGCTTGCTCTGTTGTTGATTGTAGGTTCGTTTGTTCTTTTGTGATCTGCTGTGTGGCTGAGGCGATCGTTAAGGGCTTAACTGCTGGTGGGTTAGATGGCTGTTTAGAGACATCATGTGTGGGTGAGGTGCTGGATGTGTGTCTATTAGCCTTTTGTTTCTTAACGACCTTGGTGATGGGTGTTCTGGCAGCATCCTGGGCTTTGGTAGAGTGGGGTCCTGTGTCTTGTGAATTCATTTTGGTCTGGCTGCGTGTCTGTGGTCTCCCAATGTTTTTTTGGCGTGTGTAAGTGTGCTCCATGTGGTGGCTGGAGTGGGGAGTAGCGGTAGATGGTGCAGTCGTGGTTTTGTTATTGGATGGTGGTTTCGTTTCATCTGTGGGAAGGGTCTGGGTTTGTGTTTGGTGTGGATGGAAGGTGGTGGTATCTTGTGTCCTTTTGGACCTGGTGTCAGTCTTTGTGACAGAGGCTCGTCTGTTGACCAGGGCTAGTTTCCAGATGTCAGGCAAGCGGGAGGTGTCATCACGTTTATTCATGTTGTTTGGGTGTTTCTCTACTTCAATGGCCTCCATGATTATTCGACTGTTGAAGTGTTCAGTTTTGGAGATGAGTTTGGTTCTTTTAAAATCAATTTCATGACCTGTTGTTTTTATGTGTTGGAAGAGAGAGGAAGATTTTTCTTCTTTTTTGACTGCGTTCTTGTGTTCTGCGATGCGTGCGCTTATTCTCCTGTTTGTCTGTCCGATGTATGTGGCTGGGCAGACTTTGCATGGTATTTCGTAGACTCCTTGGTTTTCTAGCTCAATCTTGTCTTTGGGGTTTCTTAAAATGTTGGCTATTTTTTGTTCGGTGCAAAAGGCTGTCTTGATATTGTGTTTGTGGAGAATTTTGCTTATTTTGTCTGTGGTGCCTTTGATGTAAGGGAGGAGGGCAGTGCCGTTGTTCTCTTCTGTTTCTTGGTTCTTGGGGGGTGTTTCTTTTTGGATTAGTTTGGTGATGGTGTTTTTTTTTTTTGGAATACCATGCGTCTCGCCACATTACAAGAATCGATCGCAGAACACAAGAACGAGTCAAAAAAGAAGAAAAATCTTCCTCTCTCTTGCACATAAAAACAACATTCATGAAATTTTTTAAAAGGTCAACAGGTCATGGAAGCCATTGAAATAGAGAAACACCCAAACAACATGCGTGATGACCTCCCGCTTGCCTGATTCTGGAAACTAGCCCTGGTCAACAGACGAGCCTCTGTCACAAAGACTGACACCAGGTCCAAAAGGACACAAGATGCCACCACCTTCCATCCACACCAAACACAAACCCAGACCCTTCCCACAGATGAAACGAAACCACCATCCAATAGGTCCCCACTCCAGCCACCACATGGAGCACACTTACACACGCCAAAAAAAAACATTGGGAGACCACAGACACGCAGCCAGACCAAAATTCACAAGACACAGGACCCCACTCTACCAAAGCCCAGGTGCTGCCAGAACACCCATCACCAAGGTCGTTAAGAAACAAAAGGCTAATAGACACACATCCAGCACCTCACCCACACATGATGTCTCTAAACAGCCATCTTGTTTAACGATTGGCGATCACAAAAGAACAAACGAACCTACAATCAACAACAGAGCAAGCAAACCACACACCCCCAGCAGTATTTATAGAAGGACTCAACTGAGATCACGCTCTGCTTCAAGAAGAAGCCAGAACACCAGCCTGAAGATGACGAGTGAGACCTCGTCGAAACGTCGCCAAAACAACCAGGCGGGAAGAAACCCGAATCCACCCTAACATGCATACCTATACCCGTGAAAATCTACGAAAACAAATTCGACCTCTACGGGGAGAAACCTTTGCCAGAACCTACGAGAAACTAGAAGTCCGAAGTGGACATTCATTCCTACGCAACTGCCGTGTCCTGTGATCCCCACAAGCTTCCAACTGGTCAAAAACCCCATCCAGCGAAAGGATCCTGAAAAGAACAGAACTAGCCCTAATCTGTACACAAGAAAAGATACCTACTAGATCAAACCAACAGAGACCTACTCACTCTCCACCTCAAACTCAGCAACAAAATCCACCCAACACTCTGGAACAAATCCAAGCAACTCGCCGCCTGGAGAGCTGAAACAGAGACCTCCCACAAGACAGACATACACACCAACAAACTCCACAAACTGGAGAAACGCCAGAAGCCCAACCCCCCACAGCAGCCCATGAAACAAACAGTTCACAACATATCAGACAGAACACTCACCATCAGACCAAAGTCCTGTCCAAAGGATTCAACTTTGCAGTCGCCCCCAGACACATCCCCACTGAAAACATCATATGCGGAGTGGAAGCCAGCCTAACCAAAATCAACCCAGATGAAGCCAACAAAATCTGACTCGAAGTCACCAATATCCTCTGCTCCAGCAAACCACCCAGAAGCAATTTACACAAAGAAGAACAAAAAGCCCTCACCAACCTGAGGAAAGACAACAACATAATCATTCTCCCAGCAGACAAAGGCAATGCCACAGTGGTGATGAACACATCTGACTACCAAGCCAAACTATCCAACCTACTACAAGACCCTGCTTACATACCTTTGAACACAGACCCCACCACCTACCTGGAAAAAACCACCAAAGCCAAAATAAAGCCTCACCCTTAAGTGAAGAAATCAAGCCAAGCATCATCCCCAGAGAGAAATCTTCCAGATGCCCCAAGCTCTACGGCCTCCCCAAGATTCACCTCTCAGACCCATAGTCAGCTCCATAGGCTCACCCCTACAAAACCTCGCCAAATTTCTTGCCAAACAACTCCAGCCCTATGCAGAATCCATCTCTTCATACGTACAAAACTCGTTCCACTTCATAGAAATTATAAAGAAACAAGACCTACAACCCAAACCTACTCGTGAGCTTCGATGTTGTTTCGCTCTTCACACAAGTGCCCATTCAAGAAGCCTTGACAGCTATCCACAACAAATACAACACCCCCAAACACATCCTAGATCTGACCAACCACTGCCTAACCAACACATACTTCATCCACAATGGACAAAGATACAAACAGATAGAAGGAGCACCCATGGGATCACCCCTCTCACCGGTCATCGCAAACCTATATATGGAACACTTTGAAACCAACGCGTTACAGAAGTCCGAACATAAACCCAAACTCTGGCTCAGATATGTTGACGACACCTTTGTTATCTGGCCACACGGGAAAGACAAACTGAACAACTTCCTCACACATCTCAACAGCCTACACCCCAAAATACAATTCACTATGGAAATAGAAGCCAACAACCAACTTCCCTTCCACGTCCTAATCTACAAAAAAACCCGACGGCTCCTTAGGACATACCATCTACCGGAAAAAAACACATACAAACCGCTACTTAAATGCACAATCACACCACCACCCTGCACAGATCAACTCCGTAGCAAAAACCCTCATCTCCAGAACCAAACGCCTCGCTGACAAAGACCACCTAAAAAACTGAATTACACACTCTCTCGAATGCTTTAATTGCGAACGGATTCCAAAAAAACACCATCACCAAACTAATCCAAAAAGAAACACCCCCCAAGAACCAAGAAACAGAAGAGAACAACGGCACTGCCCTCCTCCCTTACATCAAAGGCACCACAGACAAAATAAGCAAAATTCTCCACAAACACAATATCAAGACAGCCTTTTGCACCGAACAAAAAATAGCCAACATTTTAAGAAACCCCCAAAGACAAGATTGAGCTGGAAAACCAAGGAGTCTACGAAATACCATGCAAAGTCTGCCCAGCCACATACATCGGACAGACAAACAGGAGAATAAGCGCACGCATCGCAGAACACAAGAACGCAGTCAAAAAAGAAGAAAAATCTTCCTCTCTCTTCCAGCACATAAAAAAAACAGGTCATGAAATTGATTTTAAAAGCCAAAACTGAACCCTTCAACAGTCGAAT
Source organism: Phrynocephalus guinanensis (assembly GCA_037367245.1). Lineage (NCBI taxonomy): Eukaryota > Metazoa > Chordata > Lepidosauria > Squamata > Agamidae > Phrynocephalus > Phrynocephalus guinanensis. Next base: position 54,157,136 of record CM074735.1, on the reverse strand, counting down.
AATCATGGAAGCCATTGAAATAGAGGAATAAACGTGATGACACCTCCCGCTTGCCTGACATCTGGAAACTAGCCCTGGTCAACAGACGAGCCTCTGTCACAAAGACTGACACCAGGTCCAAAAGGACACAAGATGCCACCACCTTCCATATGAAACGAAACCACCATCCAATAACAAAAACCACGACTGCACCATCTACCGCTATCCCCATGGAGCACACTTACACACGCCAAAAAAACATACCACAGACACGCAGCCAGACCAAAATGAATTCACAAGACACTGGACCCCACTCCACCAAAGCCCAGGATGCTGCCAGAACACCCATCACCAAGGTCGTTAAGAAACAAAAGGCTAATAGACACACATCCAGCACCTCACCCACACATGATGTCTCTACAGCCATCTATTAAGCCCTTAACGATCGCCTCAGCCACACAGCAGATACGAACCTACAATAGCAAGCAAACCACACACCCCCAGCAGTATTTATAGAAGGACTTCAACTGAGATCACGCTTTGCTTCAAGAAGAAAGAAGCCAGAACACCAGCCTGAAGATGACGAGTGAGACCTCGTCGAAACGTCGCCAAAACAACCAGATTTCTACACGGGAAGAAACCCGAATCCACCCTAACATATATATATATATATATATATATATATGGATATATAGAATATATATATATATATATATATATATATATATATGACGGAGGGAGAATTTGATCGCAAAAAAGCAGCCCCAGCAAAGGAGCCAAAAGCCTTTTTGCAATCAAAGATCAGATCTGGGCTTCCCCAACCCAGGCGGTGTATATTGCAGGACTGCAGTATAAGAAGCAAAAGGCTTCTGAGACAAGCTGCATGGGCCCATTTGAGGCCTCCCACACTTATCCCAGGCCTGGTGCAGCTCCAAATGGGCCTCCAACGGGCTTCCTGGGCCTGCTGGAAGCCCCAGAAATGGTTTCCAGTGAACCGGAAGTGACTTCCAGAAAACCGGAAGTGATTTTCGGATCACGGGAAACCACTTCTGAACATAAGAACATAAGAACATAAGAACATAAGAAGAGCCGTGCTGGATCAGGCCAAAGGCCCATCTAGTCCAGCTTCCTGTTTCTCAGAGTGGCCCCACCAAGTGTGTCTGGGAGCACACAAGACTAGATATCTGTCTCCTGATACCACTGCCCTGCATCTGGTCCTTGAAGTACCCAGGTTTTAAGCCTGGGGATTACACATCTCCATTAAGGTTTGTAACGTGATAGATGTTTCCTCCACAAATCTGACCAATCCCCTTTTGAAGGCATCACCGGCCATCACCACATCCTGTGGCAGGGAGTTCCACAGACTAACAACACACTGGGTAATTTTTTTCTTTTGTCTGTTCTCACTATCCCAAACCTCATTTTGAGTGTATGTCCCTAGTTCTGTTATTTTTGTGAGAGGGAGAAGAGTGTCCCTCTATTCACTTTACTCAGGCCCTGCATTATTTTGGTTGTCTCAATCATATCCCCCCTCAGGTGCCTTTTTTCCAGACTAAATGGGAAGCCTGTTGGAAGCCCAACTGGGGCAGCACCATGCCTCAGGTAAGTGTAGGAGGCTCCACATAGGCCCCCAGTCCCAACCTGACCCAGCATCCACATATCACGGATTTTCCATTATTGCGGGTCGGGTGATAGGTGGGGGATGTATATATGTTGTATGCTTGATAGATATGGTCTCTTGCATCTCCATGTAGCATTGTGGGAAAACAATGTTGGGAATGCTGGAAAATATCAGAATAGAACTGGGCTAAGGGATAGGGAGCTTGTTGTATTGCTTTTGGAGTACAATTCTCATCAGCCTTATCCAGCACAGGCAATAGTAGAAGATGATGGCAAATGAAACCCCAAAGCATCTGGAGGATAATGTGCTCTACATTTGTGGTGGAAATGGCAGTGAGCTAGATGAACTATTCAGTGGAGCATTTCTGGCTGCTGGTGCTGAAAAAGGAATAAAGTGGGTTTGTGAATCAAAAATCTCCTTTGTGCAGGGCGGAGGTATAAAGGAGCATACCTGAAAAAGAGAAGCGTTAAAGTGTGTGTGTGATGGTGAAGTGATTGCTGTTTCTGTCCTCTTTTGTAGCAATGCTTCTCCGCAGGAGATCGCTAGTGACTGAAAGATGAGTCAGCTTTTCTGGCTGGGCTTTTCTTCACTAACTTAAAAATGTGATTGATTGCAAAACCGTGTGGGAGTTACCAGCCCTGGCTGGATCTCTGTCAAAAATTAACGGCTGTCAGGATTATATGTTTTATGGTTTTGAAGTCTGTACAGTGTAGCTCTTAATTGTTGTTTCTGCTATTGCTAACACCATATGGATTCTGACTGCAGTTGCAGCTCCTCTGTCACATCAACTTGTCATCAGCTGCCAAGAGTCTACAAAGCTCCCACAAATGCAAAAGCCAATACACTTTGTAGCCAGTTAGATGCCCTAAGCACATCCTATCTCGCTTGATTTTGGAAGCTAAGCAGGGTCGGCCCTGGTTAGTACTTGGATGGGCGACCACCAGGGAATACCAGGTGCTGCAGGCGCCTGGAGTAGGAACTGGCAAGCCACTCCAGTACTCCTGCCAAGAAAACTCCATGGACATGGAGTCACGTAGAGTCGGTCACGACTGTAATGACACAACACATACACAAGCCCACAAAATATTTAGTGACAAATGGGTGAAATCCGTGCATTTTAAATAACACCCACCCTCAGCCAGAGTTTTAGTAACCTTGAGAAGACATCAATCTGATGAATTCCCACTGTGTTGAAAATGAATCCTAATATACCATCATTGGAATATACGATCTAGACCAAAGTAGCATTGGGGGGATGAATTTCATGTAACGGTCTGCAGCTCAAGAAAAACTGCACTTTGCCATAAAAATTCACTTTACTGGTGTTTTAGACTAGAGAAATAAAATGCAAACAAAACTACCAACATCTTAAAATACAAATGGAATAAAATCTAGAGCAGTGGTGGAGAACCTTTGGCACTCCAGATGTTTTGGACCACAACTCCCAGAATTCTGAGCCTAGATTACCAATGACAAAGGACTCTGGGAGTTGTGGTCCAAAACATCTGGAGTGTTGAAGGTTCGCCACCACTGATCTAGACCATTGCAGAGAACACACAAATCTACTTTAGGCAGTGAGGGGAAGCATATGTTATGTTAAATAGAATGCAAAATCAAGTGTGCATATCATGAAAAATGTGTAATATGCTGACAGTGTTCAGATCTGGGACAAGGGAAGTATCTCAGCTTGATACAAAATAATGACAAGAAAATATTTGGAAAGGGCTTGGAAAAATTCAAGATGATGAAATTTTCATATCCCTAGTTATATATTTCAAGAATAAATTAATGTAACAGCAGCGTCTAAAACCATGTTGGTAACTTGTCTCATAGAAAACTAAAACAGTGCCAACGCCAATTCTTATCTCTGTTATTTTGGAGACTAGGTTGCAGTGTGTTTCAGAAGGTAGTTTTCATTTAGGGGCTTCTATTGTCCACCAATCCCAAATCCACTTGATCTAAGGCATTTTCTTTCCTGGGATTCTACTGATTTATGGAATCTAGGCTCCGCACAATCTCCATCTCTTACAATGTGATACAGAATACATTGGAAATTACAGAGATTCCAAGATTTAACATATAAAGACCAGAGTAGTATTTGGAGCCCAACAGCATGAAATGGTCAGCAATTGTGGATCAAAACCATCTAGACCCAGATATACCTCAAATAATTAGCAGGAAGTAAACGTACATTCAGGCCACTCACAGAGATAAGCCAAATGCTACATAACATATAATTTGAGAATGATTTTATGTCCAAACTTTCTTGGCCTGTTATAGATTCTACCTGCATTTGGGGAACTCTAGGGGGAATGGACTAGATGGCCCTTGAGGTCTCTTCCAACTCTATGATTCTATGAATCTGTTATTCTATGATTCTATGAGCTAATACCAGGTCTTAGTTTAGAATTTTGACTTATGATTCATAGAATCATAAAATTGGAAGGCATTTGCAATGCCATCAGTCCTAATCCCCTGCATGTATTCCTCAAGACAGGAATACAACTCACTGGATTTCTGCAAGGTGATTCGCCAAATTTCTCTTGAATGCCTCCAGTGGTGGAGCCAGGGCTGGCGTGTCCATTAAGGCAAACTAGGCAGTTGCCTAGGGCACCAAAATGGAGAGGGGGCGCTGGCCAGCCTGCTGCCCCCCGCCCCCGCCGCTGTCCACTGCTGTCTGTCCCCCCCGCTGCCCGTCGCTTTCCACCCGCCACCCCCTGCGCCCGTCGCTGTCCACCCCGCACGCCCGCCGCCGTCCCCATCATCCGCCACCCCCCTGCCGCCCTGCCCCCGCCCGCCTGCCCACCCCACCCCCGCCACTCGCCTAGGGTGCAAAAACATCTAGCGCCAGCCCTGGGTGGAGCACTCACCACCTTGCAAGTAATTGGTTCCACTGTTGTACTGTTAGGTTCTAACAGTTAAGAACTTTCTCCTGATATTCAACCAAAATCTGACTTCCTGTAACTTGAGCCCATTGTGGCATGCTCTGCATGCACTCTGAGCAGATCAAGAACAGATCCTGCCCCTCCTCTGTATGACAGCTTTCAAGTACTTGAAAAGTTCTATCATATCTCCCCTGAGTCTCCTTTTATCAAGGCTAAACATGCCCAGTTCTTTCAGTCTTTCAACATAAGACTACAGTTATGAGGAGAAGCATTTACTTTTGTATTAGATGAACCCTAAATTGTCATTCTGTCTTAACCTGACAAAATGTTGTTAATCTTACTTATGCTTTGTTTGGATGGAAAATCGACTTGAGGGCATTTGTTATAGGTTTCCTCTGACAAGTCAGAGATAAGATTAAGAGGTGAGGTACTTCATTTGAAGTATGAACAACTGGAAAAGAAACATGAAGTTCTCAATATGCTCCCATTACACTAGAGAAGGAAAGAATGTTGAAGGCTCACACATCTTAAATGATCTTCCGCCCATCCTCACCAAAGCTGTTGGTGGGAAATCCATACTTGCCTACAGACAACTTCCCAACCTCAAACAAATACTTTGTGCACAAGATTACAAAACAGCAACATGGACAATGGAACTAAACCTTGCCACAAATCCTGATGCCAACTCTGCCCACACATCTACTCTGGAAACACAATCACAGGAGCCAACAATGTTGCATACAGTATCAAGAGCAACTTCACCTGCTCCTCAACCAATGTGATCTATGCCATCTTTTGCCAACAATGTCTGTCTGCGCTCTACATTTGTCAAACAGAACAATATCTAAGAAAATGCCTCAATGGACAAAAGTTTGACATAAGGAACCATGATACACAGAAACCTGTTTTGAACCATTTCAGTTTACCCGGACACTCCTTGAAGAATCTGAATGTCACCTTTTTTGAAACAGATTCATTGCAAGTCAAGAATACAAAGAGAAACAGCTGAGATAAAATTCATATGCATGATGAACACACACAATAACTGATTAAACATAAGTCAGGGTTTCTTGTGTCATTATCAAATGTAATACTACTATGTTTCCACTTCAGGGAAATTTATCTCCCACCAGGACTCTAGGGTAAAAAAAAAAATCCCACCCCCCTCCTCTTCCAACCCCTCCACCTCACCCTGCTCTGATCTGAAGTCTGGTTTCTGTCTCTTGAGGAATTTACCACAGAGCCATAAAATAACAGTTATCAACAAACAATATAAGGCCCTGGGAAACTCCTCCTCCCCATCACCTTTACAACCCCCTCCTCCTCTTCTTCCCCCTCACCTATCCCTATCTACTGTCTATAGAAACTTACAACCAGGCTGACATGCAAATACAGACACCATAGCCAATGAATATTTGGTATGAAAATGTATATCCCATCACATATTATATTGCACACCTCATTCTGCCACTATATGTCTGAAGAAGTGGACATGTAGTCTACAAAATGTTACATTAAAATATGAAAGTTAGTCTTTAAGGTGCCACATCTTTTGTTTATTTTGTTTTTGCCTGGAATTCTTGAAAAGACTAACATGGCTACCCTCTCCAAAACTTTTGTATTCAATGAACCTGTTATTAATCTTACTTATATTTTGTTTGGATGGAAAATCAACTTCAGAGTATTTGTTGTCGGTTTCGTGTGACAAGACAGAGATAAGATTAAGAGGTGAGATGCTTCTTTTAAAGTATGAACAACTGGAAAAGGAAAAGGAAGTTTTCAGTACTGTCCCATTGCACTAGAGAAGGAAAGAATGTTGAAGGTTTCCTGTGACTTATTCTACTTTCTTAAGCATTACATTCAAATATTGCCAGCATTCAAAGGCATAGCTAGGGTTTTCAGTGCCCAGGAAGGAGGCCAGCTGGTCTCCTTCCACCTGGCCCGACCTCACAGGACTGTAAGAAGCAGAGGACGGGGGAGCGGGAAAAGGTGGAGAGCCCCACCGAAGGGCTGACAGGGAGCCATGGATGGAGAGGTGGCTGGGTGCCCACCCGTCTACTTTGGGCCTTGTCGTCCCCTCTCCCCTCCCTTCTGCCCATCCACCCGCTCACCCACTAGGGGTCCCAGCAGAAGGAAGGGGCAGGGAGGGGAGGGGAGAGGCATCACTCAGCAGCCTGAGGGGAGGAAGGGAGGAGAAGTGGCCAGAGGGAACCTTGCCTCAGCTGTAAACTGGAGGCTGTTCTTCCTGGCTCTGGACTCAGTCTCTGCAGTGCCTGGCAACCAAGCCCAGCCTCAACTAGGCTCTGCCTCCCTCATCAGGGTGCAACCATCATGCCCCCCCGCTTCCTTGCCTGAGAGCTGCTCCATTGGGGCAGGAACACCACCGCTTGAACTGCTGCCAGGGAAGACTCTGTTGGTGGGAGGGCACATGGCTTCCTCCTCCTGCTCCCCCTCCAGGCACCCCGAGATTGCTGTGCACACCAAGGGCAAATGCACTCCCCCCCCTTTGATACGCCAGTCCCAGCATTAGATCCTTATAACTTTTGATTACATCAGCTAGGTGGCTTTTGAGAATTTGACACAATCATCATCATCTTAATACTGCAGACCAAGAAGGAACTCTGTGGATCATTAAGCAAGGAGGAACAGTAGGGAATAAAACTACCAAACTCTGGCTCTGCAGCCAGGTACATAAACCACTGAGCTATCCTAGTCTTGAACATGAATGAATTCTGTCCTTCTGTCCAGTCATTTAAACTACTTTATATACCGATAGCTAAAAATGATACAAAGAAATTTTGAAACAGTTGTCTTGGCTTCAGCTCAGATGTACCTCTATTTTAATTTCTGTTCTTCTCCATGTTTGCTCAACTTAATATGATTAACTCTCCAGCATCTAAGACCTACAGTTCTTTCATGGAAGTGAACAGCAGCAGTTTATGCTAATGCGCTGGAAACAGCTGCCACAAAAACTGGTACAAATCCCTTTACAGAGAATGTGGTATGTTCTTGAAGAGTTCTGTTCTTTATATCATAAAAATAACTTTACTTTTTATTTGTTGCTATAACAAAAAAAAAAAAAAAAAAACAAACTATATGATGGCTCAAGACAGAGATATACAATGTATACTCAGTAATCCCCCCAAGTATCTGCAACAATGTCTTCCACATTGTTAAAGTCAATTTGTGCTCATCACATGGACTTAATAAATGCTAGTTTAAAACAGATGGGGATTAGTTTTTGGACTATGCATGGAGTTGTATTTGGTCCATAAATGCATGACATTTTCCAGAAACTAAAAAAAAGTGATGTGCTTCTTTAGACAGTACAAAAGCAAGGGTAGATTTGGATGTGAGCAGATGTCAACTAGACCTGCAAGACAAGTAAAAGAAAAAGGACAAAGTGCATTCCGTTACCCCCTCCTGACTCCTCCTTAGTTTTCTTATTTTGAATTGTTGTTCCTTTTAAGTGTATTGCTGTAAACCACCCAGAATTCCATTTGGAAGATGGGCAGTATATAATAAATAAATAAATAAATAAATAAATAAATAAATAAATAAATAAATAAATAAATAAATAAATAAAAAGTGCCTCTATAATAATCTCTCTTAGAGATGGGCACGGAACGAACATTTTTTCGTTTCTGTTATTCGTTATTCATTCCATTACGTAACGAAACAACTAACGAAAATTGTGATGAAAATGCAACGAAATGAACAAAACCACAAAAATTAGCTTCGGTACGTTTCATTTCCGTTAATGGCAACACACAATGAAATGAGCTGTTTTAAATGTTAAAAAATGCCCTAGACATCCATAAAAATGCAGTGATAATTATTTATACTGTCTGATAATACCTACCAGGGGGTTGGGGTCCTTAAAATGTGAATTTATGTCTTTTCTCATATCGCTGTATTTTTTCCCTTTAAGGGGAGTTAAGGGACATCAACCCAAAATGGCTCCCAGATGCCTAATATTGATTTCTTGGGTATTAAAACGCCCTGGACATCCATAAAAATGCAGTGATAATGCAATAATTATTTGAAATTATTACCTACCAAGGGGTTGAGGTCCTTAAAACGTTTGTTTTTTTCTTCTCCCATTGCGATGTATTTTTCTTTTCCCTTTAAGGATGACAAAATAGATGTCGCCACTTCAACCACAAAATGGAGGCAAGCCATGTGAAGGGATGGGATCATGTTCAACCAATAGCATGCCCAGGTTGCAGACTGGGCAGGTCTAGCAGCCACAGAGGGCATAAAAAGCTCTGGCAGCCCCGTCCTCCTTGCAGTCTCCGGTGGGAGTTAGGGCGGGATTGCTGTCTCTGCGACTCTAGCTTCAGTCCTGCAGACTCCCTGTGTGCGTGCGTACATACCTCTCAGTGAGTACCCTCCTCTGCCCACCGTGCAGTCACTCTGCGCCTGCCTTGCACCCTGAGCAATGCCTCCCTGCCTACCTAGTCTATACTGTGTCTCTGCCAGCATCAATTTTTTTAGTGTTTTCCCTCTGGTCCTTTCGTTTTTAAAGGATAGCTCAATTTCTTTTTTTCTTTTTTTTAAATAGCTCAATAGCACACACCATCTAGCTTTAATAATTAAAGGAAAGTGATAATAATAAGGTAACTAATGTGACAGCCAAAATGAAACAGAACCTCCAGGCCCCCTTAAATAATTAAAGGTTAGTGATAATGGTACTGCAGTTATAACGTTACCTGGTGTACTAATAAAATAATATTTTGGCAGATCATTCTATTACTTTAAATTATCCAAATTGCATGCAAACATTAGAGCTAATGATAGGAATAAATGATCTGAAACACCCTGATGAAATTCTCATGCTTAACATAGTAGGTTGTGGTCCAGTAGGCCCAATGAATCTGTGAAAATCTGGGGACTCACCTCTCTGTAAGTTCGATTGGTTCAAGGAAAATCATGACTAGTAGAGGCTCATTCGAATCAATGGATTACTTTTCTGTGACTTTCTATACAAAAATAAATAGGATTTCAGCTAAGCAATTCCTCTTCCAAGCACAGACTAACTGGGGGCAGGAGATAATGATTGTGTATCTAAATATGGCTCAGACTGAAAACTAGATGTACAGGTAGAGTTACACTTTGTGTGTGTGTGTGTGTGTGTGTGTGTGTGTGTGTGTGTGTGTGTGTGTGTGTTTGTGTGTGTGTGTGCGCGCGCGCATTTCCGTTTTTCGTTTCCGTTACGTAACGGAAGTGGTAACAATAATTAAACCGTCAGAACTCGAACTCGAACCAAAAAAAGAAAAATTTGGTCGGGTTTTTCGTTTTCGTTTGTGGCATTGCGGCGATCGCGCAATGCGAAGCACAGAAAAGGTTTTCATTTCCGTTTTTTTTTTTTTTAAAAAAAACCCGACTCCCGGCCAAAAAAGCAGGTTTTTTTTAAAAAAATATGCCTGCCTGAGGCTTTGCCACATACATACACAGAGGGGTGGTTTCTGGGGGGTCCCCGGCCTTTCCCCCCCTCTTCTCCTGTCCTGGGCTGCTTGCACCAGGCTGGGGGGGTCATCCTCATCATCTCGCCATGCCATGCGGTGGGGGGGATCCAAAATGGCGACCACAATTTTTCTTTTGAAATCGTGGTCAAAAAACACACCAAATCACCACAGAAACATGTGAAATTTATTTATTTTAAATGCCTGAATTTTAATAGTAGCAGCAGTGGTTTTTTTTATAGCAATAAAACGTCGTATTGATTTTATTTTATTTTATTTTATTTTATTTTTTTTAGACCTGCCCATTTGGGCTGGGCATGGGATGGGACCATGCAAATTTTTTGAACCATTCCACCAATGGCATCGCCAGGTTTTTGACTGACACTTCTGGACGTCTCAGGGGGCATAAAAAGCCGAGGCACCTTCCAGAAATCGCAGTCGGGTGTATGGATGTGGTTGAGGGAGGAGGGCTGGCTGCTGGTGCTGGTGTGATCCGATCGAGATTGAGGAGGGAGGCTGGAGGCTTTAGGATTTAAGTTAGGCAGGCAGGGAGGGAATTGAATTTAGAAAATAATTTATTTGATTCCCTGCAGCTTTGTCTGCTGAAGGGAATAGCAGTTAATTCTTTATTTCTTCTCTGGCAGTTTGTGAGGATTTTTTTCTGATATTGGATAAAGGGGGAGGTTCGACTGGGAGTGGGAGGTGTGGATTTATTTTAAAAATATATTATATACTACCATTTATTTTCTATTTTCCCAACTTCAATTTGCTTGCACACACACACACATTTGGGATGCAAGCCAAGAACAGAACCTCTACCCTAAGTGATATCCGAACTGCCCACTCGCCCGTCCGCCCACGCTGCCACCCACCTGCGGCCCGTGCCGCCGCCTGCCCACTTGCCCGCCCGCGCCTCCCTCCTGCCGCTGTTGCCGCCCGCCCATGGCCCTCCGCCACCGCCGCCCGCCCGCACCTCCCCCCCACATGCCTGCCGCGTAGGGTGCAAAAACACCTAGCGCCGGCCCTGATTGCGGGACGCCCCTATGCTCTGGGGGAAGTCAAATCGCGCTAAATCGCGATGGAAATGACAAACAAAAAACAAAATGACAAAACGACAAATTTTTGAAAAATTTCACGACAAACGGAAACGACCCGAAATGGACCCGTTCCGACAAACGAAAACTTGAAACGTCATTTTTTCTATTCGTGCCCATATCTAGTTGGAAGCACCGAAGAGAACATGCAACAACCACAATGCCTGTCAGACGTACTGTAATTTGATCTAGATAGCTGCAGTGAGCAAGGGTGTACTCATTAGGCTTATAAGTCCCTCCAACTCCATTATTCTGTGAATTGCAGGTCAGTAGCACATAAAAGACCAATCATTGCCCACCATGGGTTCTTCTTAGGTCATGGAAAGCAGCCCTATAGTATCTGGAACAGATTGGACCACTCCCGCTACATAAGATTTTTCTTTTGTGCAGCTCAAAGATGCTAGGAACTGAACCTAGAAACTTTCTATGTGCAAACTATGTGCTTTTGATGTTGAGCTGTGACTTCTCTCATGGCCTCTTAATATTTTCTAAGTTACCAACACATTATGTATATTCAGAGCATAATTTGAGATCATTTCAGTGTAACTGAAAATGTGATAGTTGCCCTAGACTGGTGAAATTAAAGAGGCATAGAAACTTTTAAAAATGGCATTAGGAAGATTAAAGTATAATTTACATCACTGTGATTTCCAATTCATTATAAACAATTAATGCAAATAGATATGGTTAGAAAATTGCACTTTTTGTATGAGTCAAATTCCCTTAGTAGAATAAATGACAAATCTCTCCTTCTCTCTGAGATTTTTTTTAAATTGATTTGCTTAAATATCACTGCACAGTCAGTGGTTGCAATACTTTATTCAAAATGGCATATATGTATCAGCGCTCGAGAGCAGTGTTTCTTCCAGCTTTTTAAAAAAAGAAAAAGACAACCTCATGCCTCTTACTGATCAAAATAAATATTCAATGTCTCACTTCAAAACTTCTTAACTTTATTTCTAATCTACACTATTGCAAGTTTGATTTGAAGAAGGAAATAGAAGTTATTGGTCCCTCTGTCTACAGTACCAACACTGTAGAAAAGAGATTAGATTTGGGTAAAAAAGGTAAAGGTTCCCTCTGCACATGCGCGCTAGTCATGTCTGACTCTAGGGGCGGTGCTCATCTCCATATTCAAGCCAAAGAGCCAGTGTTGTGCAAGTCTGTGGCCACGTGGCTGGCATGGCTGCACAGAAACACTGTTTTACCTTCCCAATTTTTATGGTGGTACCTATTTATCTACTTGCATTTACATGCTTTCGAACTGCTAGGTAGGCAGGAACTGGGGTTAACAGTGGGAGCTCGCTGCACTGCGTGGCATTCGACCTGCCAACTTTGCAGCCGACAGTTTTCGGAGCCTTACTCCACGCTCAGGCCTTTGAAGATGGAAACCTTGGATGCAAGGCAGTACCGTGTATGCACATCAAACCCTATGCTATTGCACAATAAGTTGCACAATCAGGGGATGAGATGCATTTAATCATTTTTGCAAACATTATATGCACCCTGGTCAGATGGTGGACATTGTATTCCTTCATTGAAAATTGCCTTGAGGCTTTGTGTAAAAGGTGGCATAAAAACAATTATGAGTAGACTGGTATCTTCTGAAAAAAACATGATGAAATTATGTATAGTTTTGTAACCATACTTTAATAATGGATATGAAGTCAAGAAGTCAGAAACTTGAAATGACAGCCAGGTAGGAACTAGAAGGGGCTTCAAGTATAAGGGTGCTCTGATACAGACCTAGGACACACTCCCCTCTAAATGGTATTCTCAAGGTATTCCTAATTTGAAAGTGGAAAATGAAGAAATCTGTCAGGGATAAATAGATTGATTTGAAATATTGTATCAGAAAAGAGCTTTACAAATATCTGGAACTGTCAAAAAGAAAAGCATGCAGGTGAATGCTCGAACCTCCTTTCAAAGGAGAAATTACTAAACTAAAGCTAGCATATTTTGGACACATCATGGAAAGACTCACAAGAAAAGACAATAATAATGGGAGAAGCTGAAGGTACTAGGAAAAAAACAGAAAACTGAATATGAGAGACATTAACTACATAATGGAGCTTGTGGCCTTGAGTTTTTGGAACCAGTCTTGCAAAGAAACCCACCACATTTAGTAGCCAGAACATCTGCCTATCTAACTTAGTTGGATGTAGCCTGAAAGAAAAAGAGAAGCTTTTAGTGTTTTTAATAGATATTCTAAATAAATAAATAAATAAATGCCCTCTTATCATTGTGTTTTATGGCTATTCCTGGCCATCCATTTCTGCTTCTACGCATCATCCTCCAAATAGTTTTAACCTCTCTTACTATTCTTTACTCCCTTCCTCAAACTTGCTTTCAATCCATGAAAGGTGAGTGCTCAGCTTCTAGCCACGAAGTGTTCTAGCCTCTTGTGAACTAACAACATAAGTGTAAGGATATGCTACAAAACATGGAACCTGTTTGTCCTTGACAGAATTATATTGGGATCCTATGGCATATCCTTTAAAAACACTATTTCCTACATCGGCTGTTTAAATTTCTTCACAGAGTCCTCAGAATGTCTCTGTGTAGTTAGTTAGTTAGTTGGTTTGGTACTATTAAGCCACTTCTCATTATGAAATTCAACCACCTATGCCAATGCAGCGGTACCTCTACTTAAGAATTTAATCCATTCCAAGTGCATGCACTTTGCACCCCCAGACCTGAAATAAACAGGAAACATGTTATATTGGGTTTAATATTCGGCCACAATGTTATTAAATAAATTTAATCAACAGTCCCTACATTAAAAGGGGGGGATGCCGTAGTGCAAGTAAACTTTGGCCTGATGTATCCTTGACCTTCAGGCCCTTACAAGTTTAGGTGAGTTCCTACCTGAAAATGTGCTGTTAACTTTAGTAAGCAGATTTCCATACTCTGTGGGACTAACTCCCAAAGGCAGCCTTCAGTAAATTTTCCACAACCTAATAACTTATTACTGCTAAATTACGAATCCCTAACTAGTTAAAGTTCTATCAAAGGCTGCCCAACTCGCTTTAATGGGACCACCCAATGAACCCACCTACCACAAAAACTTGCACTACCTGCCAGTTGTGACCGATGGTGAACATGACCTGCCTAGTCAAGTAATGAGAATGGGATGGGCAAAAACTCACTGTCATACAGCAGCCAATCAGTATGACGATCAAAAATTCCCATCCGGCCCAGAAGCAACCAGCTACTCTCATTCTCACTACAACTGGGGCGGGTGGGTGGGGTGCTACAAAAAAGCGGCAAAGAGCTATAAGCAATGGTGGACAGCCTTCTTAAAGACTCCTTCAAGCCTGGGGAAAGTCCACTCTCATGTGGGCTGTTTCTCTTGCCACCTGCTTGGATCGGGTTTGCAAAACATCCCCTTCCAGAACCTTCAGCCCCGAGGAGCTGCCCTAAGTTGAACAACTCTTAAGTAGAGGAGCCCTCTCTAAATAAAATAAAATAAAATAAAATAAAATAAAATAAAATAAAATAAAAACATTTAAAATTTTTAAGTCAAGCAGACCACATCTAAAATTTGTTAGGCAGCAGTTAAAACACCAACTGTTTTCTACTCTTAAGTCGAATTAAGTGGTGTTGCTCTTAAGTAGAGGTACCACTGTACTAACGTGGTTGCTGAGGAATACAAGATGTTGCCATGGGGATGAATTTCCATAGCCAAACAGAGATATGAAACCATGTCTTCTAAGCCCATGTCTGATACTCTATCTGCTGTATTGCACTAGATCTCAAAAGTGTATATTAAGATACAATTACATGCCATTGGTTTAGGTGGGATCAATTGTGGTTTGTAGTTGTGTTGACATCAATCGTTCCAAGAATGCAGTCACTATAAACTGTGACTGCATTCTTAGTTTCTTGGAAACAAGTTTCAAGTGCTATACATTAAACCTTGCTTTTCAGTAATGCCAGCTAAGAATGAGCTGCAAGCCGTAGCTAATCTGCATATTCATTGGCTAGGATTCACCTTCACCTGGTAAAGAGGTGGATGAATGAGCATTGTTCCCTCTCAACACAGGAAGAGATTGCCAGCCTAGAAATTCAGCGCTGGCTGGCTGAAGTTGTTTGTGAAATTGACAAGACAACAGCTGCCAACACCTACTCATTTTATGCTGTTAACTGGAATTAAGGATGTACTAAATCTCCCAGAGAATGTGTTACTAATCTGATCAAAGCTATGATTGCTCCCTTAACATTCTCACATGTTATTGCCGACACAGGAGCTTCCAAATATGGCTCAACGTTTTGCTTTTGGCAAAGCTCTGTAGCACCCTCAATGAAATGATGGACAGAAACGGTTTCAGTTTGATCAGGATGTGCATCCTTAATGAAGGCATAATAAAAATTGCTCTTGATTATTTCTGGTATCTGCCAGAATATATTACAGCTTTGCCAACATTATTGTGCTGGAGGAATTTCCTAGCCAGCAAGAATGCATCAACGGAGACCATCGTAAAGAAAAATCTATCAGTCTTCATCAGAAAAACACTTCTGCTCCAAAAAGATCAATGAACACTGCAGACTCCTTTATGGGACTAAGGCATAAAAGGCAGACATAACTATGATTTAATGGTAGAAATAGAATTATGGAGGTAATCACCATTTGGGAGGGTATGGCGAAAGATCAAAGCACATTCAAGCACATGTTTTCAAGCACACCAATCTTCAGTTGTGCACTTTCCCACATGCAAGAGCTTGATAGGCTGAGGCAAGGGTAGCAACTGACAGACCCAGTCAGGAGAATCAATAATCGGGATTAGGAGATGAAGCAAAGGTCTAACACAGAGAGTCATATCAGACAGTTAAATAAACCAGTTGTGGAAAACCCAAATTCTTAGGGGGGGGGGAACCTAGAGTCAAACCTGTTCTATTAGAAATAGCACACAAACAGGACTAGTCCAAGAAGCACAGACAAACCAGTCAAAATATGTACGCAACCAGGAATCAACAACAAAGGTCATGGTACTCTACAAGCAAGGTCCAAGGCTAGAAGGGATATTTCTACAGCTGAACTGAGGTTTATATAGCCAGTCACTGCAACATCACCCAGCTGTTCAGCTGTGAAGAGCTCAGCTTGCAGGATTCAGCCTCCCAATTTTCCTGGAAAGAAAGGATTTTCAAGGATACCTCTTACTTTTAAGGATTCTTTCCCTACAGCTGAGCTTCATTCTGTGGCACTGTTCTAATCTGGGAAGGAATCCAGTCTTCTCCTTTGAGTTGAACACTGAGTTGTCTTCGTCTAGAAGTTCAGCCTCCTGGTTCCCTGCGTGTCTGGGTCTATGGGGTCTAGTAGTTCTGCACTGGATTTGGAAGTTCTGACTTGTCCTTGCTAGAAGATTTTCCTGGCCAGGGCATGACAGATGTAGTTCATCCTGATACTAACCTCTGGAGGTGTGTAGTGGATGTTTTCCCAGACAACTGCAAACCAGAGATGGGCTTTTTGTTTCGGAAATGGCCAGCTTCTGAAACAAAATGCAGGAACCCGGCTGGCATTCAGAACTGGAGGGACAAAATCAACCAATCCCTTACCTTGCGGTGGGGTCGCTTGGGGCTAAATTCCAACAAGAAAGAAGCTGCCGACATCACCTTGACTTCTCCCTTGTTATGGCCAATCAGGAGCTGTGCAGGGAAATGCACATCCCACCTCCCTGACTAACTGGGCAGCACCATGGGGAAGGAAAGATGATGTCAGAGGCTTCTTCTTCATTGGAGTTTTCTGTTCCGTACACATACAAAAACTCTACTATTCAGTGTGAAATAATCTAGCTAGTGGGGAATCCAGGGAATTCTTGATTTCATTGCTGCAGTCTCAAGGCAATTAAAAGGTGGAGCAAAGCTCTTTAGAGCAGTAAGAACTCATGGGCTGTGGACCCTTGTACAGCCAACCTCAGGGACAAACCAATACTTCAAAGACATCCTTTGCAAATTTGACCAGCTTTTTTTTTCAGCTTTCAATTTTCTTTGGACTCTGTGCCATGTTACAACTTACTCCTGACTTCAAAATCAATGAGATTTATAGAACCATAATGAATTTGCCCTGCTCTCAAGATAGAAATGAACACCACTAAATATGGTTGCTCATCATGATACATTAAGTTAGATGTAGTAGATGCACTTAAAAATCCAATTAATTTAAAGGAAATTAGGAGACTATACAATCTGGCTGAATGTCAAACTTACCTTGATAATCTAATGAATGGTATGTTGATTTCTGCATGTTGGGGTTCTCCCTGATCAATAAAAGGGTATATACAAGTCATAATGAAATAACTTGGTTCTTTTTGACACTTTGCAAACTGAAGGAGAGAAAATAAATATGCTGCCTAATAAAGGTCTAAACAATTTCTCCTCCGTGTAATGCATTACATGTAATGTAATTCTTATTGCCTAGAGTGGGTGATGGGCAGGGAACGAAACTTGAATTTATGAATGAGAAAGCAGTGTGCAGTTTTTCCTTTTAGATAAACAAAAACTTGCAAATGCATTTATTTATGCCAGTTACCTCAGTCTGCTTTTATCTTCTGGGGTGTAATAATCCATTACTCTTTCCTACGGAAAATAAAATGTCCTGCTTCCAGGTATTTGCAGCTGCCATATCAGATATGTAGAGCATTTGGCAGCCTACAATGCTTCATAATGAACTAGCAGTCTTTTCTCATTCATTCAGCTGCCACTCTACTTTGGGGGGGGGGGTTCAGGGGAAGAGCCCTTATTGTAAGAGAAGATTAAATTCCTTACATAAATATTTCCAGAAACAGCAAACATAACCCTTCCTTTTCCCTGGACTCCAGCTTCAAATTGCCATGCTGGCTGTGATGTACTGGGAGACAAAATAAAATTCACTTTGCCTGTTTCTAACTATTCTCGGTTTCTTAATATCCACACGTATTGAATTTTATCCACAATGTGCCACAAATGTTTTAAACTGGCATGTTTTGTTTGTCGCTCATTTTTCTACAACTACATGTAGAAGGATCTTAGATCTCTGTATAGTTTCGACTAGGGATGGGCCTGAAATAGAAATATAGTGTTTCGTTTCATTTCATCCCCCCTGCATTTCGTTTCATTTCATTACAAAATGAATTTTAAAGTAGTTTCATTATGAAATGAAACAAAATGCTATGCCCCCCAGGGTCCTAAATGAGGTCTAAAGGACCCAGGGGAGCAAGAAATTTTAGGTCACCCCCCCCCAAATTTGGAAAGGTTTGGGGGTTGGGGGACTGCGTAATTATGGTACAAAGGGGGTGCCCTTATGAAAAATTATTTCTAATTGAAATTGGAAGCTAATTGGGTGAGCAATAGTGCTGCCACAGCTTCCCATTGATTCCAATTACAAATATTTTTTTCCTAGGGGACCCTCTATGGACCTTAATTACTCAGACCCCTGGTGCCCAAATCTTTTCAGATGTCAGAGGGGTACCCTGCTACTTTGGAGTCCAAGGTAAGTAAATTTTGAGTGCATATTTGAGTGCACTTGTAAATTATTTTTTAAAAATAAAATTTGCACAAGCCTCATACTCTCAGATGTCTCTTGAACTTATGTTCCTCTGATTCTCATGCAAGTCCATCAGCAAAACCCATTTGCTGCGTTCAAAATAAGTTATGTGGATACTTAGAATTTGAGTGTGTGTGTGTGTGTGTGTGTGTTGGTTTCTGCATGCTGAATCAGTTACTGAACACTTGTTGGCCTGAAGCATAATCAGACTGTGTTTTTTTGGAAAACGACTGTAATGAGTGAGATATAGAGAAATAGTGTGTATCATTAATTGTTGTATATACAACAGGCACTGTGGTAGCCATTTGTGGCAGTTTGTGACTGGAGCACAATACATACACACCATGCTTGGACTACAAGCTGCCCCCATTACACCCATAGTCCCTACTAGAGATGGGCATGAAACGAAAAAAAAAATCATTCCGTTATCCGTTATTTGTTCTGTTACGTAACAGAATGAATAACGGAGCCCAGAGTAATTTGGGCATGAACCGAACAGAACCGGAACAAATTAGTTCGGTTATGTTCAGTTCGTTCATCCAATCTCCTCCACCTGGGCTGACGGCCGGGCAGCTGTCACCCAGGGCGGAGGAGATCAGCTGGGCCGTGGTCTTGCCTCCGTGTGCAGAGGCAAGACCATGGCTCGATCTCCTCTGCCCTGGGTGGTGGCCAGGCAGCTGTCACCCGGGGTGGAGGAGATCAGCTGAGCCTCAGCCATGGTCTCCTCCGCCCCCGGTTGGCAGCTGGGCAGCTGTCACCCAGGGTGGAGGAGATTGGCTGAGCCTCGTGGGGAAGCCGAGTCCTCCCTTCTCCCCTCTGCATGCAGAGGGGCAAAGGGGGGGTCTGAAAGGGATCTTCCCCGCCCAGGTCATGACAGTGCCCGGTGCTATCATGACTCCTGCAGGGAAGCTGAGTCCCCCCTTCACCCCTCTGTGTGCATGGAGAGGGGTGAAGGGGGGTCTGAAAGGGGGATCTTCCCCGCCCAGGTCATGACAGCGCCTGGGCGCTGTCATATCCCGCGCAGGGAAGCTGAGGCCCCCATTCACCCCTGTGCACACAGAGAGGCAGATGGTGGTCTCCAACAAGGGAGGGATATTCCCCGCACGGATGGCAGCAATCTCTCCGCTTGTTGAATGACAGCCCGCCGGCCTGTCATTCACCAAGCGGAGGGCGGCAAGAGGGGGCTGGGCTCCGGGCTCCATGTGAGGAGGGCAGATCCCAGCCCCCTGCACAGCGATCCACGTGCAGAGGCTGGATCCACGGGGTGGAGGGAAGAAGAGTGTGCTCTCTCCCCCACTTCCCCCCTCTTGGAGCCAGCGCCCAGTAGCCGCTCGGTGCTAGCTTCGGGAGGGGAGAAGATTTAAAAAGCCTGCTCTCTCCTCCCACCTGATGGGGTGGGGGAAGAGCGTTCTTTTTAAATCTCCCCCCAGCCCTCCGGGGCACCGCCGGTGCCATCAAGCCGGTCAGGAGAGCACTCCCGTGGCTGCGGGACTTTTCTCCTGGCTGGCTTGCTGGCAGCTCTGGCAGCACACGGCTCCAGGAGGTCTCCCCGTGGCCATGGGATCGCTCTCCTGGCAGGCTTGACACTGGCTCCGGCAGTGCACGGCTCCGGGAAGGCTCCCTGTGGACACGGGAGCGCTCTCCCGGCAGGCTTGACACTGGCTCTCGTGGGAGGGCTCCGCGTGGCTGCAGGAATGTTCTCCCAGTTCGCATGCAGCCGGATCCAGCAGCGCCCAGCCCCGGGAGGGCTCCCCACGGCCGCAGGAACGGATGCCGAAAAACGATAAACGGAAAACAGAGCGGGCCCCTGGGGCCCAAAAAACATAAATGACCCGAAGTGGCCCCCAGGGCCTGAATAATGAGCACGAAATGCCATTTTGGCATTTCGTGCCCATCTCTAGTCCCTACTCCAAATAAATTCACATACTCATCCAAAGATCAGTAATCCATCTGTTTTTGATCAGTTCATATTACAGTTGGCATTCACAAGAAGATTCTAAGAGCTACCCCATATCCTGAGTAAATCAATATTCATGGATTTCTTCTCACTCATCACTGTCATTATCCAGAAATTTCTAAATACCCCTAAAAATGATTTTTAATGGAGCAAATGCATTTTGCTGGTTGGACTCAAATGTGACACAGAGAGATAAATTCAAGAGACATCTGAGCTTCTGAATCTGTCTGTTGATTTTATTTCAGTCAAGACTAGAGACAGGCACAAATTTTTTTAAAAAAAAATGATTTGCAAAATATGTTCATGTGTGTGTGTTGCGTCGTTACAGTCATGACCAACTCTTCGTGACCCCATGTCCATGGAGTTTTCTTGGCAGGAATACTGGAGTGGTTTGCCAGTTCCTACTCCAGGCGCCTACAGCACCTGGTATTCCCTGGTGGTCAAGACCATTTGCTGCCACAGACGTATAGAACTATACCTTGCATATCTCACAAAATTCTTCAGCTTCTACTGCCCACCATTTTTTCCTTCATTCCATGCCCCATGTTATCACATCTGATACAATTCCTTGTTAAGACGCTATTACACCAGAGCATCCTTCTGAGGAGACGTGTATAGAGTTAAGGTGTGCTTCCATATGCGTGGAAGTGCAAGGGCACTCACAATTATTAGCAATTGTGAGTGCACTTGCACACTCTGCTTTGGCTTCTCCCATTGCCTTTAGATCTCACCACTATTGGAACACAGCCCCTGAAGCCTTTTCTAAATTGGAATATGGCCCATATATGAAAAATAATTATATAGTTCCTGCTAAACAAACAACAACCTCCAGCTGCAGAACAAAGGGTTAGAAATTCCATTCCCCACTGTACCCCCTGATCCAACATTTGTAACCCTGGCCTAGGCAAGCTACAGCCTCAGAATACACCCCTCCCCATTAACGGAAGTATTGACATTATTCTGAGTACCCTATACCTAGAAACCCCTAAAGGGAGTCTCCATTATCCAGAATTGACAGCCCATAATCATTAGCATGATGTGTGTGATTCAGATCAAACACATTTAGACCATATTTTTGAGAGGGAAAAATGTTAGGTACAGAGGAAAGTGGGGAGGGAGGTTTTTCCTGCACATTTACATATCAACATATCATTTCATATATAAACCGGTTAATGCTAACATAATGGTATCTCTTAATTTGTCACATTTTCATAAAACAAAAGTACAAGGTCACAGAAATGTTCTGAGAACATGAATGGACACAGCAGTCAAACTGCTACGAATATTAGAATAGATTTTAGCATCATATTCTTGTAATCTTGTCTAGTCATTAGCTGGAATGACTGGTAAGAATGCATTCTCACTGAATAGGCTTTCTTATCCAGATACAGTATCCAGAATTATACAGCCCTGTTCTTTTGGCCCTCAGTATATGTTGTTATGGTTTCCATCAACCACAATGGAAAGCCAACAATATTTGATCAATCATGAATACCCACAAGAAGGTAAAATAACTTTCCATGACATGCCTGAAAACAATTGGGGTCTACAAATTATCTACCTTGTTCACATGTATCAAAGCAGAAGGAACTTCGACTAATTACAATAAATATATGTTGGTAACTGGCAAGGAACAATTTTTTTCCAGCAATGAAATTCTGGGATGCATGAGAAAATTATCTCATCTCATTGTGCAACATTACTCTGACAGAAGACATAAAACAAAATTATCTTAGCACAATATTGCTTCTAATTAAGAAAAAAAGCTATAAAAATAAAAAAGAGCAATTACCATCTTATTATTTGAAATACAATTGTTTTTGATGGAGAAAAACATTAATCAGTCCTTTCTCGACAGAAGAACAGATACAGCAAATACACAAATTCCAGCTGCCACTGCTGTGTACTATGCCTGAGATGTGCAGATTTATGAAGTTTGTTTCATGCATATGTGTGGTGCATAAGTTACTTTTAATGAACTGATGAACCTGTTTTCCAGTTGACCCTACTGGCTACATAAATGATAAAAGTAAAATTTTGCTATGGAAATTTTGCAGTAAATTAGTTCAGATCTTCAGCTAATGTTGGGTTTTGTGAGCAAGTGCAATTGTGTAGTGATCCCATACAGAATAGGGACTACATGTACTTCCATGCCCAACTTAAGACAGGGTAGGCAGACAGAAACAAATAACTCAACAAGTGTTCTTGATAGCTCTTTGCGTAAGTAATGCATAAAAGCTGCCAAAATAGTTGTTAATGCCCCAAACTGCTATTTATTATTTCTCTTGTCCCTTCTTCCAAAAGAATTTATATCCATATGATCCATTGGATTCTGACCTATGATTCTCAGAACCATCATTGGCAGTAGACTGCTGGGCCTAAGGCAGTTCAGGGATGTTTATGGGTTAAATCTGAAACTCTGTTGTTTTTTCAGTGCTAGCATTCAAGAAATTATACCACCCTAGCTGCATGAGAGGTCTGCTGAGTAGTTTAGTAAATGGTGTGCCTGCCTGTATAGAGTTGTGAATACAGTTCCCCATTGTGCCCTCTGAAAGGCTTGCTTGTGTAGGTTGGGGAAAGTGGCAAAGTCCTAAAGGGCCTGCAAAAGAAAGGAACAGTAAATCACTTCCAATTACTCTATATCTAGAAAGCCCTTGAAAGGGTCACCATGCGTCAAAATCCACTTAATGGCATGCATTAAAAAGGGCTGTAAGAGTTGTTGCAAATATGTGTGGAACACAGAGTTTCCAAACATAAGTGTTGGGGACAAAATAACACTGGGGGCCAGAAGATCACTGAATTTCTTCCTTGGCCTTAAATCATCAACTGGTGGCTTCCAAATTTAATTTGTAGGCACTATTTGGCACTAATAATGTTTGAACAGCTTGAAAAGGTCTGCTTATATGTGACATAGTCCTCTTGTACAATGGTGCCACCTAAGAATCAATGTATGTGTCCACATGATAGAGAGCATCTCAAACACTGAAATCTCCCTCTCCGCGGCAAATGTAAACACATTCTAAGATGTTTTTAATCTGATATTCTCTCTGACACGTACTTTTTTTGCATACAGAATGCAAAAAATGGAATGTGTGGCACAATCCAATACATGTTATCACTGAACTGCATACATTCATTAGAGATAAACTGTCATGCAGTGCTTCAACAAGTTCTAATAATGCCATCAAGAAGGTGGGGAAATGTACCATTCAAGAACATGCTTATTTATGACTAACCTGGAATAGGCTGGGGTGTTAATACCACTGCAGGAACAGGCCTGTGGGTAGTTGCTGGCCTAGATAAAGCCACTGCAACTTGATTTGTTGTAACAAGAGGCTTCTCATGTCCCTGGTAAATTCGGAGGTCCTCCGGGTGTATCCATGCTGAATCCAGAGCGAAGGCATTGTTTAAATAGATCTGCCCAAATTAGGAGGAAGACAAAGAAAAGAAGATCAGAGCTTATGGTATAATTCAGCTGACTGCTATAGCTTCTTGGTTTCTGTAACACTCATTCAGAATGCTCTCACTCCCCCCCCTCTCTCTCTTCACACACACACACACACACACACACACACACACACACACACACACACACACACACACACACACACACACACACACACTACAAATACACCCTTCTCAAGTTGCCCTTGGCTATGTGGAAAGACTGCAATTATCCAAAATCATTGTACTTCCCCCTAGTGAGCTGATGTCCAAGTAAACCTTAGTAAACAGCAGTGTCAGAAGCAGTACAGCTTTTAAAATGTTGAAACTGAATTTTGTTGCACTGATGAGGAGAGGAAAATAATAACAAGACACTGTGGACAGTGAATGGAATTCTGATATTCATTACAGATGAAAAAAATCCCGCTGATTTCAGCATGCATAAGGGACCAGGGCAACCATTTATATTATTTGACAACCCTGCATTCTCTGAAGGGTCAGGCTTTTTAAAGGGTTGATCTGCTCATGAGAAGGAAAGATAATGATTGGCCTGATGCCTAACTGACCAAACTATCCAGACAATTTTACTATCTTGAAATAAGGTCTAGCAAAAAATATTCTTTGATACTCTTTTGAGTATGATTGTACTCAAAGAGTTCACTGAAATCCAGCACTAACTCACAACCAGAGTAGGGTCATTGAATCAACAGAACTTATAGAAGATATTGATTCACCAAGTCCCCATTGATTCAAGGGGCCTATTTGAGTTGTGAATTACTACTGGATTTTAGCTTTATTATTTTCTTAATGTTAAAGTGGGGAGAGTGTATGAATAAATATCAGTCAAAAAAGGGAAGTTTTTACAAAAGCAGTCACCCAGTTAAAGAAATCTTAATGAATTAATCATGTACATTTCAGTGCAGCAGTCAATTAATTAATCTGTTGAGCTTGCCGGTAGATAAAATGCCTGGGTTGCTCCCTGTCATGTTTGGAGTAGGAACAGATAAATCAGTGGGATGTACCTATTAATTCAGCCAACTAATCCTGAATCAAGAAGGATATTTGATGGTATACATTGTGGCATGCATCATAAAAGAAGCATTCCTACCATGGATAGGAGGAAGGACTACCTCTTTAAGACACTGCTTGCCATCTGTGATTTTATGAATGCATCAACTAGAAATATCATGTGCCGAGGAAATTAGTTCCCATTGAAATCAATGAAACATGTTAATGAGGAAATAGGGCAAGGGGCAAGAATGGTCTAGGAGCAGCATCAACTGCCCCATGAAGAAAGGTTACAGTGCCTAGTGCAGTGGTGGCAAACCTTTGGCATTCCAGCTGCTTTGGACCACAACTTCCAAAATTCCAAGCTTGTATTGCCAATGGTAAAGGACTGTGGGAGTTGTGGTCCAAAACATATGGAGTGCCGAAGGTTCGCTACCACTGGCCTAGTGCTATTTTGCTTAGAAGAACAGCACGAAAGAGAAAATATAGTAGAGGTATATAGAAATATGTGAGGTGTGGATATAATGCATAGCAAAAAGGGAGTGGTCTTAACTTTTTTTGTCCAATTCAGTGTCAAATTCTTCCTCTTCCAAACACAAATAAATTTGCAAAGTTTGGTAAATTCTTACAAAAATGAGCAGAAATGAAATTCATCGCTAGTCTAAATTGTTTGAAATATTACGCAACTAACAGCACATATAAGGTGCTATTACTGGGTTTTGTTAGAAACAGTGAGCTACACAAGCATCATTATTTTTTTGGTTCGGTTCCACTTCACATTCAGCTACAATTGAAATGGTTCCAGTCTGATTATGCTTCCGGTGAACAAGTGTTCAGTAACTGATTCAGCATGCAGAAACCAACCAGTCCAGTTCTGATTCACATGAGGGGAAAATACATACCATGCTTATTATAATGACAATGTGTACAGTGTAATAGAACAAGCCAACAAGTCTGGAACTGTTACTACTACATTCCTTGCTCACTCTCCACACTATACATGTGAACTCACTAGAGGGGCTAAAGACACATCTATCAGATTATGCCTTTCACTGGCTTCCACACATACAGCATGCACACATGTAAAAAGAAGGTGGCTCTACACACACAAATACACACATATATGCAGGCCTCCATATGAGTTGTAACTTGCACAAAGTTCTAGCTCATACAGACATATACACACAATGCACAAATGACAATAGAGAAGCTGAAGCTACACACCAGGACTTCATACTCAGCTTCTGTAATCATGTAAGCAGTACACTGAACCTCTTAAAGGCAATGCAAAGTCTTCAAATTAATGTGTTCAGTCCTCCTGCACCCTGTGTAGTATCAATCCTGAGATTTCTCTTTGCTGGATTTAAATATTCAGAAATAGCCCTTCACTTGTTATCTATAAATTTGAGAGATGGGATATGTGAGGAAGAACGTGCACCATCCCCTTCTGAAGAGCCCCTCCCTAAACTAGACACAGGCACCCAGGGGAAAACCGCTGACTATGAAGGGGAGGGTTCAGGAAACAAGAATATGGAGGGTTCGGGGGGGGCTGGCCCGAGGGGAGGAAGGAGAGAAAAAGATTGTGGAAAAGGGGTCAGATAGAACGAAGACAGTGGCTCCAGGTGGGTGGATGAAGGGCCTTAAAGAGAAAGGGGTAGAGGAATTGATCAAGGTAGTTAAGGAAGACTCCTGGACAGGGGAATGGGTTACCTTCAAACTCCCGTGAGAAGTGGCAGAGAGGGAGTGGGGGGAGAGGCAGACAAAGAAACCACCATATTGGGGGCAGACCAAGTGGAGACAGGAGAGGAAAGGGGCATGTCATTTATTTGAATGAGAAGCACAGCAGAGAGAGACTCAGTGGGAGCTGAGAAAGGAGTGGAAGAGATGTTGTGATACCCATGGGGAGATGCTGAACAAGAAGTGAGGCACTTGGAGATTATGGAACAACTGTGAGCAACTCAGAGAGGCACATTGGGTGAAGTTAACCCTCCATTTGCAGGTATGGCTGGACTTTCAATAGGCCTGGGTATCTATACTGGAGAGACTTTTCTGGTGGCACGATGGACAGTGCAGCCCGATATAACTCTCAGGCAATTGGAGGACTTTTGGTCCGAGGCAGAACCACTGATTGAAGAGAAAGAAATATCTGCTTGTGAAGACCAGGAGCCAATTAATGTTATTAATAAATGTGTGCTGAATGTTATTGCTCCTGATTGCTCTCTACCAGCATCCAAGGACTTGTTTGGGGAGGGAGGGAGCAAGGGTGACCCTCATAGAATGCAATGATGATATGCAATATGAAAACTATTATAATTTAATATCACCTGACCTATGATCTACAACTGATGTCCAGTCACAAACTGCTTCCATTCCAGTCAACAAATCTCCCATGATCCTTCTGAAATCAGTTTAATAAATACATTGTGATCCTCATAAAGTCCTCGTAAATTTCTCAGGGGGTTATCTGTTTTGGCAGCATTCACTGGTAGCTCCCATTATCCTATCTAAGAGTTGTGCTTCTCAAAAGTGCAATGCCCTGGACTCCATATAGATTATCTGTTGGCCCTGATACGATCGTAACATATTTCAATGCCCTAGGAGGTAGCAATCCCCAGATGATTATCCTCTCTAGGGTGCTCCCCCCCATGCACTTTGTCCCCCATTGTCTGAACTGAGGACACCTGCAAGCCTCTGGAGGCTGGGAGAGGGCACTCATCAATCCATCTGATCCTAAGGACTTGGACTCTAGGCCAGAAACTACAGCAATCTGCTCTGTCTGAGCCCCTGAATGTACATCTAGAACCAATGCTATTTTTTAAAAGTCACGCATATTCTACATCATAGGTGGCTTATAACAAGGACAGGAGTGCCCCCTTCTAATTTGGGGAATTAAATCCCATCCACTTGGTCCATAAGGCACCTTTATTTATTTACTTTTACTTATTTATTTATTTTTACAACTTATATGCCGCCCACTACCCAAAGGTCTCTGGGCAGCTTGCAATCAATGCATGAACTTCATTAAAAAAATTGTACTTCCAAAAGATATTTTCTTGTTCCATTTCTTTATCTACTATAAATTCATATTCATTCCTCAATATTTTTAATTCCTTTAATTCCTGCAGGGAAAAGAAAAATATATTAAAAATCTTTATAATCTTTTGCTGGAGTGGGATACTAAGGAAGAGCAGATAAAAGAAGCCATGGTAAAATGGGCTCAAGAACTTGGAAGAAATATTAATTTAAATAAATGGGAAAGACTATGGAAAACTGATTTGAAATTAACCTCAAATATGGATATTAAGGAAAATGTTTACAAAATGTTATATAAATGGTATTTTACCCCCCGGAAATTGGCAAAAATTAACAGAAACCAAAGTAGCACATGTTGGAGGTGCAAGAAAGATATAGGAACATTCATACATATGTGGTGGTCCTGCAGCCTAATTAAAATATTTTGGGAGAATATTTATTTGGAACTAAAGAAAATTTTAAAATATCAATTTAAGAAAGAACCGGAATGTCTCCTTTTAAGCATTATGGGGGATGATATAAAAATCATGGATAGGAAATTTATGTTACATGTTACAGTGGCAGCGAGAGTGGATATAAGCGAGTATGTGGAAAGAATGTAAAATACCAGATGTTAATGATTGGAGAGTTAGACTAAAAATATATTATGATCTAGGTGACAGAAGTGGGAAATGGCGTAAGAAGTCAGATGTTAATTTGGAAACAGGATGGAAGAAATTTCAAGAATACTTAAATAATATAGTGGAGAAACCTAGTCTGTTGGGAGAAGTTTGAAATAAGCAGAATGTTAGAGTATATGATATTTTATTGAATTTATCTGGGGGTACTACTGCACACAAGACAGTGGGAGACCTTATTCTTTTTTATACTCTTTTTACACTACCTTTCCTCTAGGTTCTTGGATATTTGTTTTTCTTTGCTGGATTTCTTTGTTGGGTCTTTTTAATATTCTGTATATTGTTTTTTTTTTCATATTTCTTGTATTGTGATAATATCAATAAATATTTACATTAAAAAAACAATCAATGCATGAACTCTATGCATGAACTCTATGCATGAACCTTTTTAGACCAAAGGTTAAAAAGAAAGAGTTCTATTCAATTCAGCAACAGTTGACTCCTTTATAGAGCTGGTCCAACCATTAGGAAGAGAGAGCTAACAAGCAGTGGCAGAATAAGGCCTCCACTCACTGTTCCTTGCTTCCAGATTTCAAAAACTGACTGTCCTGGATTCTTAAACTGTCCTGGGGCCCTAAACTGATCTCTCCTTTCCTTAACTGTCCTGTTCCTTGCCCATCTTCAATACAGATGCAATATGGCTTTGCAGATTTTCAAACAGAAGCTCAATGGATGTTGCTTAGAATTTCTTGTGCTGGTAAGGATTTTATGGCCCTTGGGATCCCTTGCAATTCTGCAGTTCTTTAATTCTAAGATTCCGTTGGCAGTCCAGGCAGCTTCAAAACATGTGGTGGAGGGGTGCCATCTTGCACTTCATCTCAGGTTAAGAAAACATCCAGCGACAGTCCTGTGCTCATCCACACAGCCTGGCTGGGCACTGTACTGTGTAGCAATGGTGCCTTCCTCTCTTTGTGTCCATCAACAAGTTGTTGATCTTCATGATCTTCTGCTCTAATTTTTGCTTCACAGAGGAAGCAAGCCTTCACCTCTTCCTGATATTCCCCAGAACATCTTGAAATGGGGCAACAGAGAAGCCTAGATCAATTCAATTCATATACAATGTTATATTTTATTTTATTTGCATTTATTCTGATTCTTCCTTGATGAGGTGGAGTCAAAGTTGTGTAGCCTCTCAGATGTCATTCTTCAAAAATTATTCTAATTCACACACACACGCGCATACATGCACGCACACACACACACACACACACACACACACACACACACACACACACACACACACACAGAGAGAGAGAGGGGGGTGTCTTCCCACTTTTTTCATGAATTACCGCTGTTTTTAAATGATTATTCGGGTTCTCTTTTGATTCATTTCAATTTTATTCTCATACCAAAAAGGAGGGGGAGTTCAAGCTTATTACAATTATCCAGTTTAAATGTAAAGTTCAACTTTTTTGAGTGTTGAATACTTAACACAGAAAACAGAGTATGAGAATATTTAAAATACACACATATACCCAAATATTGGTGAATTCACATGAACAACCATCATTCAAGTTGCCTTGAATTGCCTGCAACTTCACCTTACCTTGCAGTTTGGTAGCCTTTTTTCTATCCAGCTTTTCCCAGAATGGTGTGGAGCAGTAGTTGTGTATACATGAGGAAGCAGAGGAACAAACTCCACATTTGAAGAAGGTGAAAATCCTATGACCGGAGAATGAGCTCCAAACATCCACTAAAATAAAGATTTAAGAAAGAAAACATAATAAATAATTTCATCTAATTCTTCTTACCTTTTTATTGTTCAGGGTTTTAAAACGTGCATTACATAATTATGTATTTGGAAGCATATTCTGGTACTCATGCTTTATAACATATTTTTTAAAGGGGGCCAAAATAAGTTTATTGAGTTCATCTGCCGGTCTTGCTATATTTTGCATATGCAGCAGCTGTCACTGCAACACTAATGGTGCAGTGTGTGGTGAACTGAAAGGCATGTAAACAAAATGTTTGTGTCTAATATTAAATTTAGCAAGTTTCACAAACTGGTGAAATCTCGCTGTAATCTGACAAGAACAGATGTAAATTTGCCAATGGTTTTAGATGTTAGTTCTACTTCATTAGATTATCAAATTACAGTAGGACCCCCATATCCACTGATTCAGTTATCCACGGATGGCAGGGGGGGAATTAAATAAATAATTCAGCAGCTGCAAAGCAAGCTACTGTCACAAAACATAAGTTTTGGGACTTTTGGTGTTCTCTCTTACCCACGGTTTTCATTATCCACAGGAAGGCCTGAAATCAATCCTCTGTGGATACTGGGGTCCTACTGTATACCTTGAATTCTCTTTCACGTGGTACCTGGTTTAAATCTTCCTAATAGATGAGTTTTGAGAATGCACTTCTCCATCTCACCTCTTCAGAACTGCCCATTTATATCACAGTATTTGTTTCATCCTTCTAGGATAAATGCTGCATAAACTGATGTATTGGTTGTTGCAAACAGAGCCTTGAGAAACCACAGGACTGCAATAGCATGACATCCTTTTAGTGTTACCATGATGCTACATTTCATATCTTTGCTCCAATAAAGCAGTAATTGGTCTTATGATTTAATTTAATGTGTTGTTTAATTATTTTTGGAATTAGGGAATATATATTTATGTTTGTTTTTAACTGCCCTGAAAAGTGTTCTGCACTAAGTGGGCGGTATACATGTCATTGCCATAGCCATCATCATCATCATCATCATCATCATCATCATCATCATCATCATCATCATCATCATCATCATCATCATCATCATCATCATTTTTAGGTTCCAGTTTCCAACTCTGTAGGACTCCAGTGATGCCAAGTTAAGTATATATGCTTTAAGCAAAGATTCCAAGGATCTAAATTTCAAACAGCCTTTTGGAGAGAATTTGTTTTTATATATTTTTATAAATTTATTGTTCATAGAACAGTAAGTGAAAGCAAAGGGACTATGGGAGCATCTTCCCCCTTCATGAGAAACTTGCACTGCTGTACCAAATAAGCTTTTCAATATTTTGATGCATCATCATGATTCACTAGCTTAAAGAATTTTCAACCAGTCCAGGACTGTGACCACACACTATTATGCTCCACTATATATATCTATATTAACAGTATGTGTTTCTATCTTCTTGCTAGAAAGCAAGAGATTAGCCAAAGAATGCAGAGCTTAGGAGTTCTAAATGGAATTTTCTTAAATCTATGTCAGAGGCATTAAGCATCCTAATTCCATAATTAGCATAGTCAATGAAATCTACTGCATGTATTAAAATGCCTAAGCCTCCCCTCCAAGCTTCAAAAAGCCACAGCTATATTAAAACACACTTTACCATCCTGATAACTATTTTTTTTAAGAAGAGAGAAAGAAATCACATTAGAAGTGTTGATGGGATGTATTCCTTAAATTAATATGTGATCAAAACTAGTTAATGTCTGTTAGAGAACAGCAAGGAAAACCAGAGCAGAAGGCACTGAATTTAATTGCTTATGCTACTATTTTCAATATATCTCTGGCCCACAGTGTCACAATAGGCTCGGAATGATAGAGGCAGGGTTAATCATAACGAGCAGGCTCATAAGCACCCACCCACTCCCTTGAATTATTGTAGTAAATATTTTGCAGATTTTTAAACATGAAAAGAAACCCAAGTTCCTAAGCATTAATAACCTCTAGTGGCCAGATTCTGACATAACAACTAGGAGAGGGATGGGGAGCTGTTGCAATACATATTTTTCTAAACCATCCCTGTACTTACACCTGTAGAGAATGGAGTGGAGTAGGCACAAATATTATGAAAAGGTGATATGATATATTTAACAGACATACTTGCTGGTCCAATCTGCTGGAGTTTTCAAAAGGTGAGACAGCTTTGTTTTAACATGCCCCCTGAAACAGGTTGTATTAACGTTTGCACAGCCTCAACACAGCATTCCCGAATTTATGGGAGGTTATTTGCTATTAGAAATCAATATTCATCCTAGATTAAAAAGTGGATTCAAATAACTGTCCAGTGTGTGGACTAGGATTCATCTGCAGCAGAAGGGTTGCTGTAGCTCAGCTCCTTTAGATGAGTTTCCCTTCCAAACGCTTCTGGATTCTGCTGTAAAATCCTATCTCTCGGTCTTCATGCAAGGACTAGAAGATTAGCAGGAGGTGGTATAAAACAAGTAGAAGGATATTGATCTTGCTCACTAACTAATGCCAGCGAAATGCACAGATCGTCAATACTGTAAGGAAGGGTTTGGTTTTTGTTTTTGTTTGGTTTTTTTGGGGGGGAATCCTTAAACGTCAGAGGCCTGCAATCTTGTTAGGGGAAAGCGCACGTATTTGGGGCGCGCCAGCCTGGACACTTTTGACCTGCCTCACTGTGGTTTGGTAGCGAAGAGGAACGCGCTCAGCATCAGCAAACAGAGGGGTATTAATAGTTAATGTGCTCTCCTCTCCGTCTTTCTCGCTCGCCGAGTCTCTGAAACTCGAGGCGAGCCGCAACGCAGTTCGTGCGCAGCTCAAGCGCGGCTGCCCGTCAAGCGGCGGAATTGGCGGGCTAACTTCAGCACCACGGCGCGCCGGACAGCGACACGAAGTTGCTTGTCATCCCTTCCGCCGGCGCTTGGCCGACGATCGCGACGGAGCTTCCCCGTGGCTACCGAACCTGTTGGCGCGCCTCGGACGCCCCGGGGGAAAGAACCGGCGCGTCTAGACGGTTGGAAAACGGGAAGAGTTTCATCATCCAACATCATCATTCGAAGAGCGCAAGACGCGCGGCCGCCCAGGGCTGGGGAAGGGCAGAGAAAGAGAGGGAGAAAAAGGAGGGTGCATTATGGTGATGATGGTAATGATGATTTCCCTTACCTGTCCATTCAGAAAGGGCAGCTGATGCACGGCGGAAGGGTGCTCCGGTGCCATCAAGGGCAGGAAAGGATCGCAGGGAAGTTGCCAGCCTGAAACCCCCTGGATCAACGGCGCAGGCGGCGGCGGGGGAGGCGGCGGCGGGGGAGGATGAGGAGGGGAGGAAAGCAGCAGAGGATGGGGAGGGGGCCCCACTCCAGCGGCGGCCCCGATCCTGAAGAGCCCCGAGGCGCTCGGGACCATCCAAATCCACGGAGGCGCCGGGGGCTCGGCATTCCCGGGCCAGAGGAGAGGCTGCTGCCGCTTGGCTCTCAGCACCGGGAGCATTCTACATCTTACAGTACGCGCCCTCCGCACTCAGGGGGCGCCTCCGGCGACAGGCAAGCAGCAGCGACAGTCCAGCGGAGATGGCCGAAGCGGAGGCTGTGGCCGGGCGGCGATGCCCATCGGGGCCCGCCGCTCGGGAAGAAGGAGGCGCCGAGGTCCCTGGCGGCGGCGGCGGCGGCGGCGGCACCACCACCACCACCAGCAGCAGCAGCACTAGTAGGAAGCGGTGGCGGCAGCTCCTGAGCCGGCCGGGACTCCACTTCGTTCTGTGCGCTGCCCGGAGCTCCGCCCCCTTCGCGGCCCCTCCTGCCTAGCCACACCTCCCGCGGCTGCCGCGGCTGTGGCTGTCTTGTTGTTGCAGGAAGCCTCGCACCGGGAGGGAAGGAGGGAGGCGCAGTTCTGCTGCAATTGCCTGGACGAGCACCGGGCCGCCAGCGTCGGCAGAGACTTCTATAAGATCCGCCGGCTGAGCGCGGAAGGAAAGGACGGAGCTTTTGCTCGACGACGCAGAAGAAGCGACCGGCTGGCAGCGGCCAACGCACCGAGAGGGCGGACGTGGGGAGGGAACCGGAAGAAAACAGGACGACCGAGGGAGGCAAAGAGCAATAAAATAAATAAAATAAAATAAATTTAAAAAGAAGGGAGGAAAGAAGGAAGGAGAAAGTGGGTGGGGGTAGGGACAAGAAGGCTCCTGTGAAGAAACCAGCGCGAAGAGTACAAGCCGACGAGGAACAAGTAGTTAAAACGAGACGTGCAGAGACGTGCATCAGAGAGAGGCGGTTTGAGAGAACCCAGAACTCCTTGTCTGGGAAGCTTGAAACGCCTTTGAGCACTAGCAGAGCACGCTTGATCTTCCTTCTCCACCCAGCCCCGCGCTCCAGGGAATTAGAGGGCAGGGCTTCCGTCGGACCTTCCAAATAAGGTCAGCCCTCTCACTTTTTTGGAGATCAGCCTTCAAGTAAAAATGAGGAGAGAAAGGATCGAGAAGAAAGGGGAAGCCGCATGAAAAGAGGAAGCAGCGATTTTCGGAAATAAATAGTACAGTAGTTAAAATGTGCGGTCAAATCAGTTCTGATGTACAGTATGGCACCCTTTTTTTCCTGGATTTTCTACATAGAGAATACTCAGAAGTGGTTGATCATTCCCTTCTTTTAGGGCTGCCCTAGGACTCTGCAGCTGGCCCAAGGCCACACAGGCTGGCTCTACTCCCAGGAACCACAGTGGAGAATTGAACCCCCACACTCCACAGTCAGATAAGTAAACCATGGAGCTATCCAGCCCACTAATTATAGAAAGGGTAGTGATAAGAAGAAGTGAAGGTGTGGAAAGAAGATCAGATGGAAAGAAGCCTGTGTGGGGGAAACGAGGAATGTTCTGTCTGGAGTAAGACCAATATGGATGTAAACATATTTCTTGGTGTAACTTGAAATACCCAAGTAGCCAGCTCATGGTTGACTCCACTGTTGGTAAAAATGAGTACCCAGCCTGCTTGGGGGGGGGGGGGCAATGTGTAGCCTGCATAATTAAGTTGTAAACTGCCCAGAGAGTGGTTGAAATGATATGGGGCGGTATATAAGCAGAACACTTTGCTTGTTTTGCTTTGAAATCACATACAAGCAACAAAAGGGAAGGCTGGAGTAATGGAAACATTGATTTTCATATTGGTTTTTTTAAAGACAGAACCCGTACATTTCCTTTGTTCTGAGCTACAGGTGCCCATTTTGAAATGTTTTGAGAACTTCTTTGCTGAAAGACAGCAAAGAGTGAATATGATGAAGAGGACAATATTTGATGTACATACAGAAACATCAGAAGTTTGTGGAATTATGTCATTAATTCTGCGCCTTTACTAATGCAGGGCATCAACATGCAATATGCCCCTCAGAGAGAGAGACATCTAGCCTCTCTGGACAATTTTCAACAATTTCAGTTGGGTCAATTTCATTTTCAAAGAACTGTTCCTCTCAAGAGGCTCTTCCTAATGCTTAAGCAAATGTCTGTGCAGGAAAAGTAAAGGAGTTCCCTTTTGAGTTCGCTAGTTAAACGAGCTGCTTCTGCTGCTGTTCTGCAGCAACGTTGTTTCAGAGCAGTTGATCTCCGACAGAGCTTGTGATCACATTTCCCACCAAGCAGGGTCATGTTAAAGAGTGCTTCATCACCAGCATGCACGAGGGCTGTTTTTCTTTCCCCCAGACCCACTTATTGCCTGCCCTTGGCGCAAATGAAATGGAAAATGCGAAATAGTCCTTCTTGCCATCCCAGCTGAAAACCAGCTAATGTAGAAGTATGAAGCTGTTCTTTTAATGAGCCTTCCTCCCAGTGAAGCTTGGTTAGATCAGAAACTTCTTCAGCCAAAAAACGTGGGCTATTTACACTGGCCCTGGCTTTGGCAAGGATAAAAATAATAGATTTTTAAAAATATGATATAAAACTAAGCACGAGGAAGCCTGGTGATTTTCATAGGGGATACATTACCTTTTTTGTTCATTCGGCAGGGAGTAGCTTATTTTGTTCTCATTCGTCAATGCTTTCCTCTGCGTTGTGGCATGTGTGATCGCCTGATCTGATGCAAAGGATCAGACATGGGATGGTGGTGATGGTATGTGGGTGCATTATTACATCAGGTCCCTGCAACTGAAAACCTGTAATCTTCTCTTCTCCAAAGTTTCTATATTGTTTTTCATCATACAGTACTAATCAAAGTTATCATTGTATGGATATGTGCTATGTCACTTCAGAAAAAAAACTATTTAAAACAAAAGAAAACTATAGACAATGGGAAGAGTTAGTCTAGGCAGGAATTGCTGATCTCAGCAAATATGCCTCTTTCCCTCACATTAACAGTGCTCTGCCTCAGCCCTCTGCAGCACAATAATTGGTTGTACTAGTGCAGATGGCTGGAGTGATTTTTACCTGCTGAAACCAGGTAAAGTCTGAAAAACTTTTAAACAAACCTCCACTGTGTAATTGCACCCTCATTGAAGTGAGTGGGATCTGAATTACTTCGATACCTCCATTTCTCTCTCCGAAATTTATACACCTCAGAATATCCTGCTCCGTGGTTCCCAAATAAAGATTGATTATGAATACCCCAAATTGCCATTATTTGAGGATCATAATGGGGTGGTGGTGGTGGTGGTGGTGTCTTTCAATCCATCTATTTCACTTTGCCAGGGGAAGCATACTTGGTCGGCCAATTACTTTCCCTCTATTGTTAGCTCATACATGACAGAAATGTATTCCCTTGAAAGAAATTCCAAGTTAAATTTACATCAGAGGGTTTTTCATAGACTTTCAGGTGCATTTCAGGGAATAGAAAAGGAGTGTTACCTCTGCTACAGATGGGACCCTGTGGACTGGCAGCTCAGAAAGGTCAGGGCTCTTTAACATGACACTGGGCTGGGGACTTTTCTCTCTCTCTCTCTTTTTCACCTATAATATCTAACTTGGAACATTACCCATGATAAAGTAGGGATTATATTTTCCATTTAGATTTATTGCCACTGACATAAGTTCTGCTTGGAACTTATTTTTTCAGACAATGTGCCCCTTAACTTTTGACCCCTTTCACCGGATTGTTAATGAAGGCAGTTGTATATAATAACTGGATTTAAACATGCAGCTTTATGGAACAAGGGGATATCTCGACACTAGAACAATTCACTGGTTCCCATGTAGAACTAGGAGAAGATATAATTTGGGTTGGATGTGATTACTGCATATATTAAGTCTCTCATTATGTCTAAGGATGAGTACTCTTTCCTTAATATGTTAGGTTGCATATCTATCAGTTGGTCAGATACAAATGTTACCAAGATCCTCTAAACAGAGGCAGTCTGGAGGGATCATAATGGCTCCCAGCCAGCAAGATGGTCTTTGGGCATGATACTGTCTCCAGTCAATATGTCCAAATGTGATCATAGGAACTGTAGTTAGTCCTGCCACATCTGGGCACCACCGAACAGAGAATTAGTCTCTATCCTGCCTAGACTAGAATAGGACTGCACTGGCTGTTGTGTCTATTTTAATTGTTGTGGATTATGTCCTCCTTTCATTATGCAGCCTCTATTCATTGCTTGTCTTTTTAATTTATGGTGCATGGACCAGAGAA
Source organism: Phrynocephalus guinanensis (assembly GCA_037367245.1). Taxonomy (NCBI): domain Eukaryota; kingdom Metazoa; phylum Chordata; class Lepidosauria; order Squamata; family Agamidae; genus Phrynocephalus; species Phrynocephalus guinanensis. The sequence goes on along the minus strand of CM074735.1, from coordinate 54,119,167 downwards.
CTCTGGTTACTGGTCCTACTGTGACTGCAATTAAAACTGAATCAATTACAGCAAAGTGGAGGATTGGCTTTCTCATGGCACTGCCTCTCCCTAGCTCCATCCACTTGCATTTTAGAAGAGCCAGTAGTAGAAGGATGTCAGTCCAAATTTGAAATGGAGGGACAGGAAATTAAAACTGGCATACATTTAAGTCAGGTCCAACAATGCACCTCCATGCCCCCATCAATAGCAGGTGGGGCACTCTGGGGGTACAGTGAACATTTTAATCAAATTTCTAAGGGGCCTCCTCCATTTTAGGTTCAGGGTATCTTCTTCCCCAAACTCCAGATTTCAATTCTAGACCCTCCCGCTTTTAAATCCCCTACACCTATAACCTGTTGATTCCAACCTCAAAGTGCTCCACAATCATCCTAGAGCTCATAAGCTCCAATTTGAGATAAGATTGAATTGTGGGACGCTGAGGCGAAATTATCCATTCCGTTGCTAGCTAGAAAGCTTTGGCTTGCAAACAGATGTGGCATTAAAAAGTGGTTCAGCTTGGCAGACAAGAAATATTAACCAGATGGTTAGGAAGAGTGTGTTCCTTCACACAGATGGCAATACTCACTATGGACATGAGTGAAGCACCTAATGGCAGCCTAAAATGGAGCATACCCACCAGAATGCTGAGACCATGTGTTATCAGAATGGAGACACCCAAAAACAAACTAAGACACTTCACCCCATTTTTATTACTGATTTAAAGACAGCATGGCAGAATATGACCGAAATCTTGTGGCTTCACATAGGAAGTCACACTGGGACAGGCCCATTGAATCAGTGGGGATTTGGTGAACTGACTCAGTCAGAAGTTTCATTGTTTTAATGGGCCTATCCTACTTACTGACAGACTATACTAAATTAAGGAAGGTTTGAGATGGGCACAGAGCCTGCTGTTTGGTCTGCTGTGGAAACAGGTTGGTTAGCTCCTTTCCCCCCCCCCAGTGATCACATGATGTAATTGTTGGATAAAACCAAATTGCCTCCAGGATGTCCCTACCTGAAGGTTTCTGAGCCTCTGATTGGCCCTTCTACATTTTTTTGGTGTGGATAGGATTGGTCTGGTAGATTTGTTCCAAGCAGGCATGATCCCTGGGAAAGTACCAAAAAGTGACTCTAATTGTCAAAAGTCCTTTTGCTTTGAATTTCTGATATCATGAAGTGGTTTAATAAGTGAGCCACTTCAGGATATTGGCCAGTTGAACACTTGCTTTGCTCCTTAGTGGAAGGGCAGTGGAAATGAGTGCACTTCTATTTATATTCTGAAGATTGTGAAGATTTGCTGTATGTATGTATGTATGTATGTATGTATGTATGTATGTATGTATGTATGTATGTATGTATGTATGTATGTATGTATGTATGTATGTATGTATTTGCTTTGTTTCAAAGGACTGGTTGAGCAACTGCTTGCTGTCAAAGCCACAGATTGGGCTTCAGGCAATTTCTTAACTGGTCCTTCAGACTGTTTAGAAAATGTTTTTGAAAAATAAGATATTCCATTTTCATGGATCATGAACTTTAAAAAAAAAAAAAGAAAACTCCTCCAGCTCCTTTGGTGGGGATCTATTCAATTTGCTGATATCCTGAAGTGGCTCACTTATTTACTCATTTCACGATATTAGATTTTCAAACAGGAAGGAACTGGATCAAATAGAGTTGCTTGAGCTCTTGGACATAAGAATTTCACCCAATAATATATTGCACCTCCACCTGATCCCAGCAACCATATTTAGCCTGCACCAACCCACTTTAAAATGGTCAATGTTGATGATCCCAGAGTCAAAATTAAAATAGGCCCAATTGAATCAATCGAACTTACAGTGGTGGGAACTCACCTAATCTCCACTGATTTAGTTACCATACAATGTCCTTTGCTATAAAAGAGGATTTTAGCTACTGTTTCTTTGAAAAACATATAAGGGGACATTTTGCAAGGTAAAACACTACAAATGCTTCCCCTCATTGCCTCTGCAGCAGAGCAGGGCAATTCAAAACCTGTCATCACTAGATGCACTTCTCAGAGTTTCATAAGCAAATAAATAAAGAAATAAAGTACAGCATTCATCTTTCTTTTAAAAATCATTGTTATAAATGACAACATCCAAGGCAATTTTATATGTGTAGCAAAGCAGTTTGAGTGCCCTGAGCTAGACAGTTTGAATATTCATCTTAATCCTGACCAGACATTGCATAGGCAAAAGTGCATTTTATCTTCCTATCTGTTCAGTCTTTATGCAAACATCCCTGACACAGCTGTACAAGTCACATGCAGTCAAAAATTAGCCTTAATCAATGATGATTTACCTGTTTGCAGTGGCCATTCGCTACTCGTGATGACATCATCTCTGTTGCAAATGCTGACCTGTGGCACAGGATTTCACCCACTGCATACCAAAGAATTTCGGAATAAAAATTGTTTGGGCTTTATAGATTCCAATAAAGCCTTGGACTATGTGGATCATGCAAAGTTATGGATTGTCTGAAAAGAAAGAGGTATAGCATGACATTTGATTGTGCAACATGTATTCTGGACAAGGGGCTACTATTAGAATGGAACACAGAGAAACAGAATAATTTCCCATTAGCAAAGGTGCCAGACAAGAATACATTTGTTTCCCCATCTGTTCCATCTGCATGCAGAACATATAATGCAAAAACCTGAATTGGATTCAGATGAAGTGGTGGAAGAAGCATCAGTACTTTAAGATCTGCAGATGATATCATTTTACTATACTGGTAGAAAACAATAACAATGACTTGAAATGACTACTAGGGTATGGTAGGAAGAAAGTGCAAAAGCAGAATTATACTTGAACATTGAGAAGACAACATTACTGACTACAGAAAATTACATAATTTTGATATTGACTTGGAAGATACTTAAATATTTTCTCTCTCTTAATTCAATGATTAGTCCAAATTGAGACTTCAGGGCAAAAATCGAGAGACTTGGAGGGGTAGATATGAAGGATCCCTGTGGGTAGGGATGATTTTCTGGAAAGGAAGAAAGACCCAAGTCCTGTGGTGCTCTCAATTACTAGGTATACAAATAGTGAAAGCTAGACAATGAAGAAAGATGATGGGGGGGGGGTTGGACTGGTTCATTGGATAGTGTGGAAGAGAATGGAGAAGATTGTTTATTTGCATCAGTCATAATGCCTTTGCAAGAAAATATGGAATGGAGCTTCATCAATGTCATGGACCACCAGAATGACCAAGGAGTGAGTACTAGATTGAATGAAACTTGAGGATGGTACATACCAACAAAATGTCATGGGCTCTGAGCCAGTATTTGGTCAGTAATGTTGGTTAAGTATAAGTTTTTTTCAGTGTTTTCACATCAAAGGGGAAAGGGGGCTTCCTGGGGTTTTTTGTCATATGCCAGCTGCTACCCTATAACTGGGGCATACTGTTGTTCTTTGAACAGCTGGAAATGCTAATTGGGCATTCCCCAGTGCCACTTTGTATGTTTTCCTTTGTTTTCTAGTACAATGGAATGCTTCATTGAGAAGCTTTTAATGCCCGTTTCTTTAACCTGAATTGCATGCTAGCAATCCTTATGTTTTGATGTTTTGAGTTCTCCACATTTTTGCCCTGCTGTTATCTGCTTCCTCAAAAATGGGTCTCTTTCTTCTTGATTAAATGGTTGTTGTTGCCAGTAAAGCACAGGCTGCTCTTTGTATGGTACAACAGCCATTTCCTAGGTCTACATGTTAAAAAGTGCATCCCCAAGCACATGGAAACACCTTCAAATAGGGAAATCCACAACTCAGAGATAGAGCCAGTTATCTTTATGTGGGAAGTCACAATTCTATCTCTGACTGAAAAAGAGACAGGAAAGACAGGTGCAAATTTCAGTCTATTGGATCCTCCTGCAGATCATGCCCTCTTGCTGTGCAGCACACACCATCACAAATTGTGCGTGGGAAACACTCTTACCCTATTAACAGCCACAGGATGTAACTGCTATGCAGGCAAAGTGCTCCAGCAGTAATCCCATTAAAAACAACCGGGCTTACTCGTGTGTAAGGGGGGATTACTCCATTGCAAAACTTTTTTACAACTAGGGTAAAAAAGAAAACTTTGTGTGGAATCAACTATGTGTCCATGCATGAGGAAAAATATAAGATTAAAGTCCAGAAGAGTACAAGCTTCTTCGTGAATGGCTTCCAGATTTTCCTAAAGTTGAACTCCTCTAGTCTCTCTCTCTCTGTGTCTCTCTCTCTTTCTCTCTCTCTCTCCTTTTAAAATCATAAAACTGGTGTAAGGATAATGTGTAAAATTCCTTCAACGTGCATTTTCAAAAGGCAAGTAAATACAAAATAGATGCAAGTGCTCTTTTACCCACTTTCCCCATTCAGATTTAGTAAAATTCAAACCACTATGAACCTTTTTATATAAAAAATATGAGATATTATGAATATCATACAGCTTCATGAACTGCCTGGGAATGAGAGATCTAAGCTTACGATCTTGTACATTTTGTATTCAATATCTGTGCAAAAATCCAATTTACTTCAATACTCCAAGGTCTCTACAGTGGGATGGTCAAAATTCACCCTGCCATTCCCTCCCATATTATCCCCCACCAAAACAAAAACAAAAACAAAACCCAGGGAGTTCTGTTTGAAAACCAGATGTTACCAGAAAACAGGCCCACCCATCATGAAAATGTGCCAACCTTGAGTAATGGTTCCCAATCTTGCGTCCCCCGATGTTCTTGGACCACAACATGCAGAAATCGTGGCCGATACAGCTAGTGATGAAAGTTTCTGGGAGTATCAGTCCAAGAACCTCTGGAGACCCAAGGTTGGGAACCACTGTTCTAGAGGTATTATACACTGGAACTAGCCATTGTATGGCCAGAAATATGTGAAAACAAAACAAAATCAGGGGGTGCAGGTTTGATTCTGGCTTCTCAAGTCCCAAGGAGTTTGCTTCTGGTGTGTGTAATTGTAGCCATAACATTTCCTTTCGGATTATCTAGCACTAGGGCAGAGATATGGCTGTGGGAGATTAACTTAAGTACCTTGTTAAAATCTTTGATGCATTGCTCTTTGCAACCTGAAACTTACTTACAAATACTGGATTTTTAACCTGCACTTCTTTAACTGTTCAGGATGTACTGGATGAAGCTACCTTGTGGCCTTGTTTATCAGCTGGGGTTGGGGGCCTTATTCAGCATCAACAAGAAATGACATTGCTTCTTTCCTCCCTCTCTGAAGTGATAGTGTATCTCAATATGCTGGCTGGGCTATCCCCGTTTTAAGTGCTGGCATATTTAAAAATGGTCCAAATATTCAGGAGACTAAGTGAACAATCTCTGTTTGAATATTTTGTCTCCTTGCTAATAGGAGCCAGGGAATAGCCAGAAGGAAAGAGACAATTAGTCTAGTCCACTGTATTAAAGCAATTTGTTTCCAACAATGACAAACACAAGCTGTTTCATTAACGGGAATAAGCAATATCCTTAATTGTGTAGAGCTACAGTGGTAGAAGAAGGGGTGTGGTGGTTCAGCAGACTAAGGTTCTAAAAACTGTCAGCTGCAAAGTCAGTAGCTCAGCGGTTCGAATCCCAGGTGCCATGCAGCAGAGCGAGCTCCCACTGGTAACTACAGCTCCTGCCAAACTAGCAGTTCAAAAGCATATAAATGCAAGTAGATAAATACAGTAGGTACCACCGCAAAAAGCGGGAAGGTAAAACAGTGTTTCCCTGCAGCCATGATGGTCATGGACTTGCACAACACTGGCTCTTTAGCTTGAATATGGAGATAAGCACCGCTCCTAGAGTCGGACATGACTAGCTCGCATGTGTGGGGTGGGGTGGGAGGTGGGACCTTTACAGTATTAGATGGGGTTGTGTAGATTTTGACTGAAGGTCTACAACAGAGGGATCAGTTGCCTTTGAGCACTTTTTCTTCCTAGCATAATTCAAAATTGTATGTCACTAGTCTTTCCAGGATGCTACACCTAAGCATTGTAACCATGCTTCACTCCTCGTTGTTTCAGGAACTGGAACATCACTGAGGACAAAATGTTACCTTTCAACTACTTCAGTTTTCAGAAATGAGAATTTCCCTCTGAAGTGACTATTGTTACATTATTTAGCAGTGACACGGTATAGTCCAGTGGCTCAAAGTTCTTCAACAGCCATTTTCCAGCCATGGTTGCCATGGTTAGCCTTACTCCATTTTGTTTCCCTGAGGGTCCACTCATGCTTGAGCCTCATAGGTCACCATAATGAAGTGCCACCTCAAGGCTTGGGATGTTGAGCCACCCCATTAGTTAAGGCCAGTCTGCTGAATTATCCACCAGCAGACCTTTGTTACCTATTCTTATTCTTATTCTTCTTATTAATTATCATCACACAGCAGACAAAATGACTATGCTGGATTTTGTATTACAAATCACTAGTCAAATGCTTCCCAAGCTTTTAGGTCTATGTGGTGTATCGGCGAATTGTGCAACCAGATGCCAGTAAGGTGGCCTTCTGCAGATGACTGATGGTGACTCTTATTTATTTATTTATTTATTTGATTTATATACTGCAACCATCTAGCAAAAAAGCTACTCTGGGTGGTTTACATACTCTGTCAACTCCAATTTCTTCTAAATACTTGCTTAGCTCTTTAGGCATCACACCCAGTGTGCCGATTACCACTGGGACCACCTGTACCGGTTGTTTATTATTATTATTATTATTATTATTATTATTATTATTATTATTATTATTATTATTATTATTATTATTATTATTATTATTATTATTATTATTATCATCATCATCATCATCATCATCATCATCATCATCATCATCAAAATATCACACAGCAGACAAGATAACTACGCTGGATTTTGTATTACAAATCACTAGTCGAACACTTCCCAAGCATTTAGGACTACATGATGTGTCAGTGAATTATGTGAGCAGATCCCAATACGGTAGCTTTCTGCAGCTGACTGATAGTGACTTTGTTAATTCCAATTTCTTTAGATACTTGCTTAGCTATATAGGCACCGCACCCAGTGTGCCAATTACCACTGGGACCACCTGTACCAGTTTATGCCAGAGTCTCTGAAGTTCAATTTTCACATTCTGATATTGGGTAATTTTTTTCAAGTTGTTTTTCTGTGACTCTACTATCACGTGGTATAACAATATCAATGGTCCACACTTTTGTCTTCTTCACAGTCATAATATCTGGGGTATTATGCCCCCAAACCCTGTCTTTTTGGAGGTCCCAAAGTAATTTTGCATGCTCATTTTAATCACTTTTTCAGGCTTATGATCCCACCAGTTCTTTGCTATGGGCAGATAGTAGTTGTGACACAAATTTCAGTGGCCCATTTAAGCAACTACATTATGGTGCAGATTGTAATCAGTCTGAGCAATTTTCTTGCAACAACTCAATCTATGGTCAATAGTTTCATCCGCATCTTTACAGAGTCTACATGTGGGGTACTCAGCTGATTTTTCTATTCTAGCCTTAACTGCATTTGTTCTGATAGCTTGTTCTTGAGCTGCAAAAATCAGGGATTCTGACTCTTTTTTCAGTGTTCCATTGGTGAGCCATAAACAGGTCTTTTTCTCATCTACTTCTCCTTTGATTTTTTTTCCAAGGAACTGCCCATACAGTGCTTTATTATGCCAGCTATCAGCTCGTATTTGCATCATCGTTTTCCTGTATTGACCCTTTGCTTGCTTTACTTTAAACACCTCCTTGTTCTTTACCTCCAATAATGCTGGCTCTGTACTATTTTTTATATAATCTGCTAATGCGTGCTTCTCTTCTTCAACTGTCTGCTTCACTTGCAAAAGACCTCTACCACCTAGTTTTCTAGGTAAATACAGCCTGTCAACATCACGCTGTGGATGTAATGCATAGTGAATGGTCATACATTTTCTTGCTTTCCTATCCAGGCTATCTAGCTCCATCTGAGTCCAGTTTATAATGCTAGTGGTATATCTGATGACCACTATGGTCCAGCTATTAATGGCCTTGATGTTGTTGCCACCATTCAGGTTACTTTTTAGCACTTTTCTAACCCTTTGGATATATTCTCTACTGACCACATTTTTCACTTGCCCATGCTTCATTTTATCGATTTGCAGTATGCCCAGATATTTATAGGCTTCAAACTGAGGATATTTAATGGCTTGTCCATTTGGCATTTCAATTCCTTCACTCTCAGTAATTTTTCCTCTTCTCAGTGCCACTGTGGCACATTTTTTAGTCCCAACTAAATACTAACATCAGTACTGAAAATTCGGGCTGTGTTGGTGAGTGAGTGTATATTTTATTATTATTATTATTATTATTATTATTATTATTATTATTATTATTATTATTATTATTATTATTATTATTATTATTATTAACCACATAGCTATCTATTTATTTCTCTCTCATTTGCTTCCTACCCGTCATATGGAGGAGGTGTCTTGGCTATCCCACAGCCAAATTCAAACAAAACTTGAACTGCCACTAAAGTTATTTTAATGGAAGTCATGTGTCTGGGTCAAAGTAGATGATAATGCTTACCATGTTTTGTTTTTGTTTGTTTGCTTGCTTGCTTGCTGCTCCAAGTGGTGAAAGATGTCTGTCATAATGTATCATTTTCCTCAGTACTGTTGTGCATTTATGCTTTGTTTAGTCACAAGTAATTGGAAGGTAAATATGGACTGAAGTTGCAGATCTGATTACTGGGGCATGTAGAAAGGACATGAGGTTAATTGGAGGAAATGCAATCTTTCCTTTAAGGTGCAGCATGACTGTCCCAGGGGACACATGGATACTGATCTCCCTGAATTGACAAACTCTTCCTGTAGATATCTGAGCCAGAAAAAAGGGCATGAATGTGGCTCTTCAGGTACGTTGCTTACCCACCCATCCACATTGACTTCCCCAGTAAGTACCAGTCAGATTATCATAACTGGAGGTGCAATTAGCATTTGTCTTTCAATTAGACGTTGGGTCATCAACTCTTCAATAAGACATCAACAGATAAAATGATTTCTCTTCCTGTCTTTCCCCCTTCCTTATGCATGTAACCATGGCTGCTGAATACATGATTAAACCAACACTCCCCACCCACAGTTGAATTACACATGTGCACATTAAGCAGGCATGTATTCCCATCTAAGAATGTGTGCACATGAAAAGGCAAGACATGCTCATATAAAGTTATAACTAAGCTACAGTAAGCTACAGTAAGAGATCCTCTAACATAAATATTTTTGCATTCATAGAAAGGAACTAAAGATTGATTTATTATTGCTTGTTGTTGTTGTTGTTGTCATCGCTAGAGATGGGCACGAAATGAGCAATTTTTCGTTTTTGTTTTTGTTTTTTCGTTTCGTTAGGTAACGAATTGAAAAATGAATTTTGTCTCCAAAATGAAACGAAACGAAACGAAACAACAGAAATTTTGTTGTGCGTTTCATTTTCGTTGCGGCAATACATTGAACTGTAATGAATGCTAACGAAACATCAATTTTTCATTTTCGTTTTTGTTTTTTCATTTCATTACGTAACGAAACGAAAACATTTTTTTTGCAAAAAATTCACAAAAAACAAAAACGAACTGAAACGGACCCCCTAAACGACAAACGACAAACGAAACACCATTTTTTTGAGTCGTGCCCATCTCTAGTCATCGCCATTATGTAGATGGCCTTCCCCCCTCCTTTGGCCTCTTGCCTTGGCTAGATTATGCTCATGATCTCTCTCTCTCTCTCTCTCTCTCTCTCTCTCTCTCTCTCCCTTCCCTCCATCCCTCCCTTTTTTGGTCATACTCTCATTCTCTGATTGGAGCCTTCTTGCCCCTGCTCCAAAGCCAATTTTCACTGGCATAATCTTTGCTGGAATTAGGGACAAAGTAGGCAATAAGGAGGATGGGTCTTCCTTGGGATTACCCTTATCTTTCTACAATGGCATGTTTTCCTTGGAGCTGTGGCCCAATCAGTTCCTTTGATGGCACAGATTATTTTCAACCAAGTACTCACAACAACTATCAGATCCCAGCTGTGAAAGCCTTCGAGAATACATTTTAGCTACCTTTGAATACTCTGGAGGGAGGAGGCCTGCCAGGTCTCTAGTGGGAGGCCGTTTGGGGTGTTTGTGTGTATGTGTGTGTATGTGGACAGGACACAACCAAGATGGCCCATGTTCTAACTGAGGCCTTTCTAGCCTCCCTTGGCATAGCCACCCACAAAATATTTCTGTAGGAGAGATGCACCAGCAGGTCCTAATTGTTAAGAGCTTCATATGTTAAAAATAACATCTTGAAGTTAGACTGGGACACAACCAATAACCAGTGGAGATGAGCCAGGAGTGGGGATATAAGCTCAAGCATCCTCATTCCAGTGATCAAATTGTCTGCCACATTCTGCATCTACTGCAGTCTCTGGATCAGCCTCAAAGGAAACCCCACGTAGACTGCTTTACAGTAGCTGATTTGTGACAGAACCAATGTGTGAATCGTTCCTTGTACAGATCTTGGACTAATGCTGATTCTTCACCCATGCCTAATGACAGCAAAGGTACAATGTATGCAAGATCACACAGCTAATTTAAGCATGCAAAAGAAAATTTAGCCATCACTACATTTCAATTTCCTTGTAATCCTAATGAGGGGTGGTGTAGGAGGGAGGCAAATAGATATTAACACTCTGTGTTAGACCAACTACTAAGTATGTTTATTAAGATCCATAGTTCAGGCTAATCATGTTGAATTGAAGAGTCAAGTGTGCTTGTTCTATATCAAGGAGACTTTTTTCAATTACACCTTGCTGCTTTGCATGTAAGAAGTCCTGAAGGCTGAGCTATTTAAATTAAGGTGGTTAAAAAAAGAAACAGCAACGGGCACAGGAGCAAGTGGGTGCTCTTACATTATTAAAACAGAAAACATACATATGTAATAAGAAAATGTTTTACAGACTCATTAGGAGATTAGCAGAGTTCCACCATTGACTAGGTGGGTGTGCGGCTCTAATAGGACTCAACAGTAAAAGAACGCAAATATTTATTATTCATGTCAAAAATAGAGGTGTGCATGGGGAAACACTTTTGCACAAACATGACTATGAAAACATAGTACAGGGAAAATGCACACACTGTGGGCTGTCCAGCTATGTATCTATTCTGTGTACATTTTTGAAATTGTTCACCTGTGTGGGACAGTTCCTTTGACAGCCTGTATAGCATTGGGCAGCGGATGGATTCTTACCTTTCCCTCCACACAGAACAACAACATGTGTTGGTAGGCATGAGTTGGTTCCAGACTAAAAGTGTGATCACATGGGGAAATAGCCCACAATTTGGACCACTTACAGATCACTCTAGGGTGATTTATTTTCTGGCAATCACACAAAGCATGGGGAAATGTTCTGGTCTGCTCCCAATCAATGCCCAAGCTGGACCTTTTGGGTCTAGATGGTTCTATTGGGGGGGGGGGGCTGGAGTGATTTTATGGAGAGGGTAGGAAAGCATCATGAGAGGATGACAATTTGAAGACAACATAGATGGATGCCTATATCCCCATGAATGAGATAGAACCACCTAATACAGTGGTTCCCAAACTTGTGTCTACAAGTGGTCCACAGGTGTTCCTGAACTAAAACTCCTGGAAGCCTTCTCTGCTAGCAGTGTTGGCCAGGATTGTAGTCGAAGAACATCTGGAGACTCAAGATTAGAAACCACTTGTATAATCAAAGCTTCATCTAGATCAGTGGTTCTCAACCTTCCCAATTCCGCTACCCTTTAACACAGTTCCTCATGTTGTGGTGACCCCTTTGACCTGCTTAGAGGAGGCCACAAGCCCCCTTTGGCAGGCCACTACCAGAGGTGCTGTAGACAACGTCCCTCTACAGGCACCCTCACCAATTGCAGCTTCCAGTGCCATTGACTGACATCCCCTCCAACCTATCAAACTTGTAACTCACTCTTTTCCCCCTTCCTCCCCCTCCTCTTCCTGACCCAAGTCATTTGTGCCTTTTTCTTCACTGGCTCATGGAGACCCCTGTGAAATGGTCGTTCGACCCCCAAAGGGGTCCCAACCCCCAGGTTGGGAACCACTGATCTAGATGCTCCCTACAGAATAAGTATGGCCTGTAGGTTGCATGCATTTATTGTCAACATTTGTAGTCCACAAATGTACCCAACCAATTTATGTTAAAACACAGGGAGCAATGTCCAGTTTAATATTTATTCAGGTGGCTTCTTGTGACTGGCACCTTGTCAAATCAAAACCGGTCAATTTCTATATTTGGCGCTCCATTTGTGTTGGTGGTAAGCAGGATATTGGCCAGAAAGTCACCTTCCAGGAAGTCTTATGCTTCCCTTTTCAGCTTTGTGGCTTGTAAAAGAACCTGTATATATTGCCCACCTCTGCCTATATTCCCTGAGTAAACCAACCTTTATTTGTTAGTTCACCTGGCAATTACCATCTCAATACATTTATTCAGAGGCTCTAGTAATGAGAAAGAATAAAATGCTTCACTTACAGTTCTTCAGAGATAAAAATATGCATCATATTGTGTAAAGAAATATTTACCTGTTACATCACTGAGCTTAACAAGCTAACTAGCTAACTAGCTTTGTTACTGATTAACACTCTGTCCACCTCTGACAGACGCCATGGCTAACACTGACACACCTAACTAGAAAAAGGCTGAAAATATCAGAGGTCATATGTAGGTTTGCAATATATCTAACAGTATATTCCCTCTTCCATTATAGGCCACTCCAATTAAGTTAATATAGACTTTCTAAAGTTCATATAACGGCCTGTGCAGATATGATCAGCCTTAAAACAGAATATTTTAGTGTTGATCAAAATGTTTTGTGATTAGCAGCACAGCTCTGGGGAACCCTCTTCCCCATGATCAGCTTCAAAAGTACTTTTCCTCCTTAAAATAAGACTCAACCTGGATATAATCATGGTAGATATAAAGTCATTTCCTGTTGCTTTCAGGTACAGAGTACAGCACCCTCAAGGACCTCTTTGTGCTCTTTAGCCAGCAAATAGTCAAAGAAGCCATCCACCACTGTGTGTCAGGAAATTGGATACACACAACAGTTCTAACACTTCCTAAACGAATGGAGCTGTTTTCTCTGTTGGCCTCCTTTGAAGCCGGCTCCAACACCTGTGGCTCTGGAGTGCCTCCTCCTTTGGAGGTTTTTAAGCAGAGGCTGGGTGGCCATCTGTCGGGAGCACTGTGATTGGGGGGGGGGGGTTGGACTGGATGGCCCCTGAGGTCTCTTCCACCACTATGATTCTATGATTCTATGTTTCCTGCTGGGGGAATCTAGACTGGACTCATGGTGTCGGTTGCTATAGATGCAGCCTGTCTTCTGTTTTAGCTCCCCAGCTGCACCTGCTGGGTCCACTGTCTTTTCCAGCATCTCCTGCTTCTTCTATGAGGAAGAAGCATGATTTAGGTTGGCATCCCTTCCTTGCTGGTGGCCTGAGCCTGGTTCCATATCTGGCCCTCATCCTGCTCAAAGGAGTAGTCAGCATTATTTGCAGCAAGCATTCCTCCTACTTGCTACAGGTAAGCACACTGTGATCCACATTCATCTGTTTGGAAGCAAAGGTTGCCTAGTAACAATTTTGTGTTAAAGCTGATATTCGTTGATTTGTGTTTGCATCCAAAAACTTAAAGCCCCTGGATATGTGTTTAATATCAAGCCACCCAATGGTACTCCTAGTCTCTGGGGCCAAAATCAATAACTAACATATATATGTAGACCAGTCATATATTAACATTTGCATTTTGATATAGAACATTAGTCTTGTTTAGCCATCAGAGAAATATATTTGTGCAACACACTTCATTTTGCTCACAGAAAATAACCTGATTTAGAAGGGAGAGACTCTTCTGTCTATGGAGGTTTTCCATGCAAGCCAAAACCCTAACTTTTTTGCATTATTTGCCCTTAGCTAGCATATTTTCCTCTTCATTTAGTAAGTAAACACACTTCCCTAATGCTGAACATGACTGCTATTAGGTACAGAGCAGAAAATGAAAGCTTAAGTATGTTCATTTTGGGGAGATTATGATTTTTGGCTTGACTGTAGTTGCTTCATTAGCAACAGAGCTAATTGTACATGTCCTTTGCTCTTTGTAGCTGATTGTTTTCCAACTTGGGAGTCTCATCCTCCAGCACTATTTCCGTTCATTTTGACTGTCTCATCATAAGGTTTTCATGGTAAGGAGATTTCTTCAGGAGTGTATCATTGCCACCTTTTATACAGTACTAACAAAAGTTAGCTTGAATATCACCAACATTGCCTCCTCCACCTGTGCAACCTTTAGCAATCTGTCTTATCCCCAACCCATGTCTTATCATTTATTATTAGTCACATTTATCCCCTTTTCTTCCCATCCTTGATTCTCCTCCACCACTACCTCATCTCACACACACACACACACACACACACACACACACTTTGGGGAAATGGTTCCCTTTGGTGGTCAAACAACCATTTCACAGGGGTTGCCATGAGCCACTGAAGAAAAAGGCACAAGCAGCTTGGGTCTGGAGGAGTAGGGAGAGGAAAGGGGGAAATAGTGAGGTACAGCTTGATAGGTTGGAGGGGCTGTCAATCAATGGCATTGGAGGCTGCAATTGGCTGAGGGTACCTGTAGAGGGAAGTTCTCTATGGCACCTGCAGCAGTGGCCTGCCAAAGGGGGCTTGTGGCCTCTTCCAAGGGGTCACCACAACATGGGGAACTGTATTAAAGGGTCGCAGCATTAGGAAGGTTGGGAACCACTGCTTTGGGAGGTTTACGAAAATGTGACTGGCCCAAGTTTACTCAGAGATTTTTATGACTGAAGGGGAAATTGAGCCCAGCTTTTTAAAGTCTTGGTCCAATACTCGGACCATTAAGGCGGTGTCTACTTATAAGCAAGAATTATAGATGTCCTTTTTAAAGGACTTCTAATTTTTGAAGTCTAACCTACAATGTGCTCCTTGTCTTCTTCTTGTGGGAAGGTATAGCAGGCAGCCTGCCAGAGAGGAATATTATCCTTGCTAGTCTACAGCTCCTGAAGTTCATTGGCATGTTTTGCTTTATTGCTAATTTTACCTTGATGCCAGACAGAAAATAATTACAGCCTTATCTACTTTTCCTGGAAGATAGAACACTTTTAATGTATTTTATTGGCTGAGATCCTATTAGTTATGCCTCCTGGCATAAAAACATAATGGGATTATGTCCACTGTTTATCTGCTCAGGTCCTTTCTATGTCAAAGTCAGTTTCAGATCAAAACAAGGGCTCTATCTATGCATAAATGGGGATTTTTTGTGTGCATTACAATTTCTTTGGTATACAATGAATGGTTTAATCTGCTACTATGCATATGGAGTGAGACTATCTGTTTTACTGGATGACCTGTAGATTATGGCCAAGTTGTGTTGTCTGGGGGTACAAATGAGCATGAAAATGTCATTTAGATTGGGGAACAAGTATAAATGAAAGGGATTTAAAAAAACATTCCTTGGGACTCCTGTAAAACAGAGACATTATAATTTTATACCTATTTTTGTTAGGGGGATTACTTTTGAATCTGAATGAAATAAAAGGTGTCCCACAGTGTAAATTAGAGTTAAAATGGGTTCCAGGCATAAAATGAATAAAAATCACTGCATTACCAAATTTTATGTACTTAAGTAACATTTCTAACAATTCCAAACAGAGCAGTAAAAAGCATAGTTAGAAGGAGTGTCTCCTTTCTGTTCTACATTGTTCAAGTACATCAAACTACTGATCCTTTTTGCTCAGAACTGTCAGTTTTTCCAACTCTAGAGATTACCAAGAATTCAAGTTTGAATCTTATATATGTTAATGTAGGTCTTGAGGAATTATAAAAGTGTGTCAATCTTCCATTTTGCTCTGTTTTTCTAAATGCCGCCTACATGTCTTCCCTTCTTGTTTTCATATCAGCTTGTCAGAGTTAGTGATTTCTTCCCACACTGTAATTTGTCTTTTTTTAATGTATTTTGTGAATGTGCACATTTATGTGCATATTTCACCTAATTTATACAACTTCCCCAAAGTGAATGTATACATATTTTTCTATTATACGCATGATAGTAGTTCACACTTTATTGCTTCAAATACTCTATAAACACTGTGCATATGTGAATTTTTGAGCAAGGTGAGTTTCTTCTACAAATGAATATTAAAAGATGTAAAATGGCTACATATGTGAAAACTATTGAATACAAAAACATTTAATTAACACTAGTAAACTATGGTAACTCTGCACATCAAAATTTTAGACACATCTTGTGCTCTCAGTATTTAGATACATAAGGTACACACATTTTCCAGATGTATATGCTTAATTGTTTGTAGTTCCCCATAGTGCATCCATATTCATATACAATCTCACATAAACTACTGCAGAGTAGTCCTGCTATCACATTAACATTGCAGATGACTTTACTTTGCCAAAAGCCCAATCGTAGTCATAAGGGCTTATTTTCAACTAGCTATGTACAGATTAATAAGTCTCATTTTGGTATATTAATTAGTTTAATTTATTTATTTCCATTTCTCTACTGTTCCATTAGCACTGACACTCTCTGGGGAGCTCACAATGCACAATAAAAATCACATGCTAAAACATGATATGATAAATACAAAAAATACAGTAAGATAGGACAAAGGCAGTCTCTAGCTAAAACTAACTTTGAATAGAAATATGCAAATTAAAACTCATTTGCACACCCTTGGACAATATTCACCCTACTAGAGGGGAGCTTTATATAATTCAAGGTAGTGGATAGAGTGATGGGCCAGGGCTCCAAAGATCTGAACCCTGGTTTAGTCATAGAAATGTGTGGTGTGGTGTTGGGACTAGAACTGTAAAACTACTCTTCAAATATCTCATTTACCTTGAAAGCCCTATTAGGGTTGCTGTATGTTGGATCTGACTTGACAGCATCGAGCACATATGCATAGTTAGAAGACTGAGATTCTTAATGACATGGCAACACTACAAAAAATAGAAAGGACTCTTTTGGGAAGAAAAGTGGGATAGAAATATGTGAAATAAATAAATACATGTTAAAGAATACAGTCAACTGGAGGGAAGCATGCCTTTATCAAGAAAAAGGTAACTTCAAAACAATGACACTAAAAAGCAGAAGCAAAGTGTTCTGCTTATATATCACCCCATACCACTTCAAATAGTCCCTGGGCGGTTTACAGTTTAAATTACAGTAATGCAGAATACACATTGCCCCCCCCCCCGCAAGCTGGGTACTAGAGATGGGCACGAATAGAAAAAATGACGTTTCGGGTTTTGATTTGTCATTTTGGGTCCATTTTGGGTCGTTACCATTTTCCGTGAAATTCTTTAAAAAATTTCGTTCCATTGGTTTGGGGGTTCGTTGTTCGTTTTGCCTGCATGTGGGCGTCCCACACACCCCAACGCGTCAGTGGAGCCAGCCTGCATCAGCAGCAGGGGCTTTTTCAGGCGCTGGCTTGGGGCCAGCGCCTGGGTTTTTTTAGAGCACTGACGGGCTGGAGGAGGAGGAGGATGTGGCTGCCTGAAGCCGGGCACGGATTCCTCTTGTGCTATTGAGGCTGAGGCGCACAACAGGGGCGATCCTCCGCCTCACACACGCACCCTCCGGTGCTTTTCCTGTGCTTTTCCCAGCCTTGGATTCTCCCCTGAAGCGGGAGATGCGACCAGCCGGGAGCCTTTGCTAGCGCACCTACAAGGAGGGCAGCGGCTCCTCTGATGGGGGTGACCTCCTCTCTCACTCCCAGGGAGGGGCGGGTGCCTTATTGCCCTCTCATGTTCTCACCTGATAGCAGGCACCGTTGCCGCCGCCGCCAAGCTGGCCGGTGTCCAAGGCATCCAAGGGCAAGCTGTGTCGAGCCCGCCAGTCATGCTCGCGTTTCAAGGTACAGCTTCTGATGGAGGAGGAGAAAGCCAAGAAGTCTTTCCTGCAGCACTCCCTCCTCCTTGAGTGCCTCCGCCAGAACCTTTTTTTAACTTCCAGGTTTCCTGGCCCCGTGCTACAGCTCAGCTGTAGTGTGGGGCTTTTATTTTATTTTATTTCTTTCAGCACCTACAGTGCGGCCCCTGGGGCCCTGTCGGCGCTGGGATTTTTAAAATCTTTTTTTTCAGATTTTAGTGTGCCAACAAGGCCACCCCTGAGGCCCAGTTGGTGCTCCTTTTTCTTTTTTCTTTTTTTAAATTTATTTTTTACTGCCAACCACGTGGCCGGAGCACGGCAGTCAGCTTTTCCTCAGACTAGCAGATACAGGTAGAGACATCTCCGGCTCCGCCACTCCCCATCAACGAACCAAACCTAACAGAAGAATTTTTCTCGGTTCTGTTCGGTTCGTGGTAAATTTGCCCCTAGGGTTGTTAGTCATTCCGTTATGTAATGGAACGACTAATGACAATTGGAACAAAAAAAACCCTTCATTTCGTGCCCATCTCTACTGAGTACTCATTTTGCTAACCTTGGAAGGATAGAAGGCTAGGTCAACCATGAGCTGGCTACCTGGGATTGAACCCCAGGTCGTGAGCACAGTTTGAGCTGCAATACAGGCATTTAACCACTGTACCATGAGGCACTAGAGAAGTACTGAAATAAAGAAAATCTCAAACGTCCCCATCTCACCAGAATGGAAGATGCAAACCAGAGCTTCAACTTCTGATTTCACTGGTATTAAGTGTATGTTGTAATATGTAGAAATATTGAAAAGGGCACCACTTCTGGTCTTAGTAGCACTCAGATGTCAGACTATCACATTTGTTGTCATTCTAATGACTTGACATCTTAGTTTATTGTGGTTTTGTGTGTGCGTGTGTGTGCTTATGTCATGAATCCGCTGTGTTAAGTCGTCACATAGCAAGGCTGTTCAAGTTCCTTCACAATTTTATAGAGCCTTCATTATGAAGTAGGTGCCTTGAAAAAGCAGCCACCCATGCTGCAGTGTAAACATTATGTTTGCCACATATTTTAGAGCTTGCAGGGGATGACTAAGCAAACTAGCCAGAATAAATATTGTTAGATCCAAACCAGTTGCCTGCAAAAAAAAGAAAAAAAAGAAGCTGCATTCTTTCTGAACTAAACCTGCTCAAAGAAATGTGACTGCAAACTGCAACACAATGTGACGAGCAGATGCTGCTGTTGCAACAACCTTTGCCCCCCAAGCCCTGGAAATATAGAGGTGAGACAACTGTGTGTTGGATAAAGTAGGCCACAATTTATTAATAACAATAACTCGAACCAGTTAACCTTTAAACTGCCAAGGGGACCTAACCGTAGAGCAAGAGGTAAAATCCGGGGGGGGGGGACCCGATGTCAAATCATCTGTATTCAAGGAGATTCACCTTTGGTGAGGATGCTGCCCACCTGTTCAGCATCCTCCCAAATGTGTGAATCTGCAGCCCCGTGACAGCCCTCGCATCCTCCTGCTGTTATTTTCATGGCATTATTATTAGCTGCTAAGTTCAGGTGATTTTATAATTTTTATCGAGGGCTGTCTGGTGCCTTATGGGCAACTTACTCGGGCCTACCTGAATACAATTACCTCATGCTCTACCCGCCTAAGGTTTTGAGAGTTAAGAAGCCCAGCCCATGCGGCAAGGGAATGGGATTGGCAAAACCACATGGCTACCCGAGCCAATAGGATTAGCCACCAAAAATTCCCATCCGGCCCCGCAGCGACCAGCTTGTTTCATTCCCTCGCGTTAGGGTGGGTGGGAGGGGCCGCAGTCTTGCCAGACCAGGTAGGGGAGGGGCAGGAGCCAGGCTTTTAATAGTTCCCATCCCCGGGCAAGGTGCCCAGATTGGCGCACAATCTTCGCGCCTAAA
Organism: Phrynocephalus guinanensis; assembly: GCA_037367245.1. NCBI lineage: Eukaryota > Metazoa > Chordata > Lepidosauria > Squamata > Agamidae > Phrynocephalus > Phrynocephalus guinanensis. Next base: position 54,099,270 of record CM074735.1, on the reverse strand, counting down.
GTCCGGGGACTGGTGGGCAAACCCGCCCTTCCCCCGGACTTCGCCGGGCTCAAAACTGCCCATCTGTAGAAGGGCAGCCATGTGCAGGGGACTAAAGTGCCTTATAGTCACACAAAGAGAAGTTCTGTTGTCAAAACAAGAAGAAGTGCAAACCCCAAAACAGACAGGCCCTGTCAGAGAGGTTTCTCCCTATGGGTCCCCTTCCCCCTTCTAGGCCACCTGAAATGGCTGTGGAAGAGGAATACAGTAGCTACATTTAGGGAAGATAAATATCATGGCAGTTATCAGCTAACCGCCTCCAGTCCTTCGGATGTAATATGCCCCCAATAGTTGTTACTGGGGAAGCTCAACAGTGGAGGAAAGCTGACTGCTCTGTGTTTCTATACTCACAGTATGACTGTTGCTGAAACACATGTGATGTCTGCTGACAAGGAGACAGCAATATTTCAGGCTAGCGGCAGACTTTTCCTAAGGCACTTGAAATGCTCTCAGCCTCCATAATTTTGATTCTGTTTGTTTTACAGATTGCTTGGAAGCTGTGCATTAGGAGACAAGCTGACACACCATAGTTTTGAAATACATTGTGGAGATGGATGGAGCACGCTGCCTTGTCCTCATTCCTTTCTCTTCTGTGTTTCTAGCCAAAATAAATTAAGCCATGTGTATGAAAGAAAACATGTGCCAGCAGCACTGTGCAAAGTCTCATCCTCTCTCTGCGTGTCTTCTAATTATATCCTGTATTGATTTGACCTTTGCATTAACCCATGTATGTCTTCTACTGTGCATATGGACAAACTGTCAGGCTTTTCTCCAGAACATGCTACATGTCATAAGAGGGTCTTAAGTTCAGAAACCATTCCTTTATGTGACACATATGTAATTCTAATACTAGCTGTTCTTTAATCAAGACTTCAAGAGCGTAGTTTTGCTGCATGGTTTCCAGACTGGATGAAAGTGATCAGAGGTTTTGGACCAGGAGTTAGTAAGTCAGTACACTGTTGTCCCTTACACTAAGCCACCAAAGCTGAAGACAAGGAAGAAGGGTCAGAGCTGAACTCCTAGGAGAAGACAATTCATTGTCAGAGGCCAAGAGGAAAGATGAACTTACTTCTAGTCCACAAGAATGCCAAATGATAAAGGCAATAGCTGAGTCATACAAAAAAAATTGTCGAGTTCTAAGAGAACATTGTTGGAGATAGTGTATTTTCTTGCTATGGGCCTTTTCTGCTGTATATCCTGACGCTGACTCTGTATGTGTTTGCTGTATATGAGCTTTGAACTATTTGGCTCTTCTTTGGGCTTTCACTGGTTTTCTTCTGACATGACTAGACTGGCTTGACTTTGGCTTGTGTCTTTTGTTTTGTTTTGTTTTTCTTTGATTTTTGCCTGAAATTCTAAGATTTTGCTTTCAGATCTCTAATAGGATTCAGTCTTCCCAACACCTACAGTGCAGTCACCTTTATTCTGGACTTCTATGTGCAGCCCTGTTTTATGCTTCTGTCTCCCAAGGCTTTGCCTGTGGGCCTGGCCCACCTTTGAGCAGGGCATATAGAACACAGCGTAGAAACTGAAGGGACGGCACATACCCAAGTGCAATGTGTTGAATGGTATTTCCCAGCACCACATTTTGAGTATACCCTCACAGAAAGAATCAGAACTACTGAAACACAGTTAAACTTGCTAATATACAACGTAGCCAGGTTGTTCAACAGAACACCATTGGTTAATTGTATCAAATGCTGCTGAAAGACCCAGGAGGATAAAGGGGTTCAAACTCCCCACACCTACAGTATATCCAAAGTAGGTCACAACGAAAGCATTCTCAGCCCCATATCCTGCCCAAAGCCCTGTAGAAATGTGTCCAGATAATCAATGTCATATAGAAGTGTTCCAAGTTGCACAGCCATCACCTTCTGAACTCTTTTAGCCAATTAGTTACATTTGAGACAAATCTATAATTAACCAAGATGTTTAGGTCAAGGGTCACTTTCTTTATCAGAGGCTTTATTATGACTTCCTTTAGGCAGGACAGGACAGCCTTTTCCTGTAAGGAAGCTATTATCACCTTTTTAAAATTGTTGCAGTCCTCCCATTGGCAAATTTAAACAGCCAGGAAGGTCAAGGATCAAGTAAGTACTGTAGATGGTGGTTCTCATCGTTCCAAATATGCTGTCCTCATTCTTGAGATATTCATGCTGAAAAGAATCCCAGTTAGCAGAAGATGCAAAGTTGCATCAACCTGACCTGCTGTAATCCCAGAGTCTAAGTCAGGGGTGTCCAAACATTTTGCAAGGAGGGCCAGATTTGGTGAGGTGAAAATGTTTGGGGGCCGACCATTCAGCCACATTTGGTCCCCGGGCTAGACTTTGTACAAATCTCTATAACATTCAAGGAAGCGGGGATGACGCTGCAGCAATGGAGTCAGGGTTGGGTAGGCTGGGCAGGTGGCTGGAGGGATGTACAGTGGAGGGAGGGCAGGCAAACAGTAAAACTGCAAGCTGATGTCCCCATCCAGAATGGGGAGGGGCCAGCTGGTGGGGATGTGTGACAGGCTGAGCCAGAAGGGAGAAGAGGCCGCAGGCCACTCAAAATTTGAAAACAGGCTGCATTTGGCCCCTGGGCCTGACTTTGGACATGCCTAGTTTAAGTCATTTGAATCTGATGCAGTCCCCCCCCCCCCGCCGCCATCTGAAATCACAGCAAACTGCTCCTAGCATAGATGTCTTTTGGACATAGTACCCCCTGTGTAGTTTCTCGTGGAGCAGGCCCTGAAGCATGTATTATTATTTACTGTAGGTCCATCACCTGCACTTATGCAGAGGTTCAGACCAGGTTGTGAGTCTAAAAAGTATCCCCAAGGAAGCAGTTATTAGTTGGACAGGTCTACACTTGTCATGGTAGACATGAAACCCTAAGCCAGGCATGTCCAAAATTTGGCCCTCCAGATGTTTTGGACCACAACACCTATAGTTCTTTGCCATTGACAATCTAAGCTTAGAATTATGGGAGCTGTGGTCCAAAACATCAGGAAGGCCAAAGTTTGGACATGTCTGCCCTAAACTATTCTTGACTAAGTAATTTCACAATGGATACTGGAGCCCATCAGTACAATAACCTGCATGTAGTAAAAAGTCACATGAGAGACTGCCCAGATTATTTAAGGAAGGAAAACTGTTGGGCATTGGATGGAGGGTGCACCAATAGAATTCTTATACTATGCTGGCCACCCACCTATGGTTATAAGACCCAGCCTTTCTGTGTAATTCCATTTCTACTACACAGCCTACTGAGAATGGCAATGCCCATTTAACATTTGCAAACTGTTGGGTGGAACGTTAAGGCTGCAAGGCTCTTAAAGGTTTCACAGTCTTTACTGTATACACAAAACATATTAGGGTTATTTATGCATTTGGGAATGACAATAGTGTGGTGCAAAGAGCCCAGAGGAACTGAGGTGAAATGGCAAGCCTTCCCAACCACCAACAGAGCTGTCATGTGAAATCCAATACTTATGAATCACAGATAGAAATGGGGAAAAGCAAAGCAAAGCAAAGGAAGACATTGAGGAAGTGGCAACAGAGGGCCTTTTCACACGACCCCTAAAATCCACGGCAAATGGCTCCCAGATCTGGAGCTTAAAATTGTTTCCCCACCAGCTCTGGAGTTTACAAAAAATTAAGTGTGACCATGCCCACCTAAGAGCGTCCCAGCTCACTTTTCAAGTACCTGGTCTCCGGAGCTGAAACATTTCTTATGCGGATGTAAAGTAGTGAGTGCCGGGCTCTCCTTGCCTTGTGTTTGTTTTTTTGTCCCCGCTGCCCCTTTAAGAGATAGCAATCGTGACGACGATGGGGCTCAGCGTGGCTTCCACTGGCAGACGGAGGTGAGCCTGTGTTTTTTCTCCCTTTTTGTCTCCCTCCCCTCACGCAGACAGGAGCAAGGAAGTGCGGAGGGGGTGGGAACACAGGAAGAGCGACGAAACCCCAAGATCTCTGGTCTGAATTTAAGTGGCCAGCAGATCTTAGGGGTCATGTAAAAACGCCCAGAGAGGGAGAATATGTTATTGATTACTCAAATGAATCATCCCTGCCTTTCCTTCTACAGACTTGTTAATTAAATATTCAAACCCCATATTGTGGCTAAGGTAAAAAGGTAAAGGTTTCCCCCGCACATGTGTGCTAATCGTGTCCAACTCTAGGGGTGATGCTCATCTCCATATTCAAGCCAAAGAACCAGTGTTGTGCAAGTCCATGGCCACGCGGCCAGCATGGCTGCAAGGAAACACTGTTTTACCTTCCCACTTTTAATGGCAGTACCTCTTTATCTACTTGCATTTACATGCTTTTGAACTGGAAGGTTGGCAGGAGCTGGGGTTAACTGCGGGAGCTCACTCCGCTGCATGGTACCTGGGATTCGAACCACCAAGCTGCTGACTTTGCAGTCTACAGTTTTTGAGCTTTAGCCCACTGAGCCACCACACCCCTAATTTCAAATCCATGGAAGAGGAAGAATAGGGGCTAAGTAAGTTGGAGGACAGAATGAGATGAGGTACATTCTCAACCATATCTCCATAATGCAAGCCAAAGCACCAGAGATATTCTCTGCTCAGCCAACAGTAGAAGCCAAGCATTGGACTCAGTTATATAATATGTAGCATTGCCCCACCTATTTTTGCCTGTCAAAACAACTGTTAGTACATTATCTTCTTGTCTACTTGTTTCCTTCTAATCCATTCACTTGCTAATTATTTTTCTGTCTCTTTAGCTTACTGACTCTGGTGTTCAAGGTCCCCTTCCAATTGATGCCTTAGTTACCAGTTTATTTTCTCTCTACCCTTGACTGTCGATTTATGTCGTCCATTAAAAAAAATTATTCACTTTATCAATATATTAAAATATGTCTAAGGGATTTTCAGTATGAGAAGTGTTCTCTGTTTATGGGGCTGCAAATACAAAAAATGGCACACTCTTAGCAGTAAGAGCAGCAGTATCTGTCTATACAGTACACATGAACACTCAGATAGCACACACAGAGAAGGGACAAGCATAAAATCTCATTTTTCCCCACAAGGCCAATTATTTATTTATTTATTTATTTATTTATATACCACTCCATCTAGCTACATGGCTACTCTGGGCGGTTTACAAGCTGAACAATAAGTCAACACAATAATGGCAACCACCCAATGTACTGAACAGGACAGCGGGGTAAAAAGCGAGCTGCAGTAATGGCATCAATTTTATAGCCTTCAGTTCAGAAAAGAAGCAGGATGGGTCTTGTACACAGGAAAACCCAGAAAGGAAGACACCTGCACTACAAAAGTATAAAATAAGACAAGACTTTCATGTGGTTAGAAAATGAATGGCAGTTATACCCCTGGCAGGGAAAGTATTTTGATATCGATTGTGCATCGTGTGACCAGGGTGGGAAATGATATAGGTAGTACATAACTAATGAACATTTCCCTCATGTAGCCAGGGCCTTAGACAAAGTACAGTATAAGGTCTGTTTAAAAGTATAGTGGTACCTGTACTTACGAGCAGCTCTACTTATGAGTAATTCGACCTAAGAGCGAAAAACTGTTGGTGTTTTAACTGCTGCCTTACAAACTTTAGATGCGGTCTGCACTACTTACAATTACAATTTTTTTTCATTTTTCATTTTTCATGTTTTTTCATTTTTTAGATATGGCTGCTCTGCTTATGAGTTGTTTGACTTATGAGCATGAATTCGGAACACATTAAACTCATAAGAAGAGGTACCACTATACATTGCTTTAAATCTGAATGAGGGGAAATTCCTTCCCCTTATTGACTTCAGATAGTCCAGAAAGGTCTTAGCAAGCTCAGTAGTCAACGAATATTCACTGGCTATCAACTGGAATTGGGGGGGGGGGGACAAAGCTGAATGATGTTGCTGGTGCTGGTGCTGGTGCTAAAATGGGCTTCTGACCTCTACAGCTACTACCCTGGCACTCTTCTATAAGGAGATGAGATTGCTTTTAGCTGCTGGTTTCAAGTGTCTAACGGTATTTGTCATCCTGTTGTGATGGCCCCTCCAATTACTGTATACCCAGCTATCTATAGCACAGCAGTAATTCTTTGTATGTTCAGACCTCACCCATCCAACAGCAAATAATCCTGTCTCAAATTCTCCAACCAGAACTTCCACGTGAGTTATGTTCCACACACACAAAAAAAACCTGTCTTCTATATAATATCTGTACATACTTGCTGTCTGGTGAACAATGTCCATTCTCTCCTAGGCTAGTCAAATTAAAATTAGGATATAAAAGTCAACACATTTAACTAAAACTTTTCTTTGAAAGGACTTCACAATGTTCACACTACATTTCCATTTTTAAAAGATATAAAATATTGATGCCATCTTTCCCCTTCAAAATAAAGGCTTGCATTTATTATTTATTAAAATATTTATTTACTTCTTCTGAGCCCTGGAGGGCCCCCTCAGCATTGCATATTATAATGACAACAAAAACTCTTCAAAAAGGGACAAAAGACCAATTTTAAAAAGTCAACATTATTAGAGAGCAGACTAGGAATTCACTAAACAGAAGTTTTAAAACTGGTTTTACATACCAAAGGCCACATGAAAACACACATAAGATTTTTACAATGAATAGCTCTGCTTCATCAGCATTCAAAATTTAGAAGTTAACTCCAAAAACTAAGTAGCGGCACCTTTTAAAACTTTAACATACTGTGCAATGGTGTATTAATTGAAGTTACATTATTAATTTTTAATTTCTGTGCAAATAAGATATTTTAAAGAGTACCTTTAAAAGTATTCCAAATAAAAATTTTAGGAAGGTTTGCATTTCAGATTAGTCAATCATTGCCTATCTTCCAACTCAGGTCTTCAGCCTTTAATGCAGAGGTTCTTACATTGTTTCAGAAATAAATGAGATCTGAACTCGACATTCCTCCTACTGTCTCAGCCTATGATGGTCTGTGTATGTCAAAATGGACAGGATGATATGCCAGTGCAACATCAATAGTCAGTACATCAGTCCCAAGATTTTGTACAGGAAAGGTAGATAAATGGAGGAGATGGAGCTGCACAACCTTTTCTTGTCGATAAGCAAAATGATCTGAATATAACATGTGCATTTTATGTTACAAATGTCAGAGCTTCAATTAGTCTCCGTAGAGCACTGGCAAACATACCTGTGAGTATCATCATAAAACCCAGCTAAAGATGACAGCCAATCCATACCTATAGTTATACCACAAAAGTTATGGGAACAGAGAGGGTGCAGCTCCCAGCATCTGGCTCTACATTAAGATATCTAATTCACTGAGCTATCCAGTTGGAACCATATCTACCTTGGGTGCTTCAGACAATTCCCCACTAGGAAAAAAACTGTGAATATATAAGGATTCTGACCTTTTAGAGATTTTTTTCCCTTCGGCACTCTAGATGTTTTAGACCACAACTCCCAGAATTCCAAGCCTGTATTGCCAATGACAAAGGACCGGGGGAGTTGTGATCCAAAACATCTGGAGTGCTGAAGGTTCACCACCGCTACTCTATGGTGTCATTGAATGGTGATTAAACAAAATACAGTATGTAAATATGTAACCACGTTCCTTCTTCTGAGATATAGGGCCTTTTTACACGACCCCTAAGATCCGCTGGTCCCTTAAATTCGGACCAGAGATCTTGAGGGTTCGTTGCTGTTCCTCCGTCCCCACCCGCTCCGCACTTCTTTGTTCTGTCTGCGTGAGGGGAGGGAGGGAAAAAAAAGCCTTAGACAGAGACAAAATAATGCATTCTTACCTCCGGTGCCGGGGGAAGTTGCTCCAACCTCCGTTTACTTCCTGGTTCCTCTTTAAGGGGTGGAGGCAAAAGAAAAACAACAGAAAGAAGCGAGGAGAGCTCAGGCACTCTTCACATCAAATATTTTTCACCATCAAAAAGCAGGTACAAGAAAAGTGTGCTGGGTCGCGCTAAAGTGGGCGGGGTCGCACTTAATTGTCTGCAAACTCCGGAGAGGTGGGTAAACATTTTTAAGGTCCGGAGCTTGCAGCCATTTGCGGCGGAGCTTAGGGGTCGTGTATAAACGCCCATAGTGTTGTGTTTGAAGACAACCCTGATACTGAGTAACTCAAACATATGTCAGCAGGATGTCCATTGTAATATACATTCTCAGTGCAGAAAAAACAACCAATCATAATAAAGATGTGCAGATCTGTCATTATACTAGCACCTGATGCTATGTGATGAGGTCGACTACAATATACATTTTCAATGTGAATTCATCATAATGCATGGTATAATGATGGACATTGTAGCAGTAAATATTAACAGAGAGCAGTATATATGAAGAATTATGAGAAAAATTACACAATGTCACACTATCAAACCCCACGAAACAGAGGTTGAATAAAGGCAAACACTGCTGTACAATCACCCCACTTTTTTATCATATTCCCATAGCATTGAATGTCAGTACCACAATGCTGCATAGGCCTATTTAATTACCATATTTGTCTTTGTGCATGTGTAACACTTCCATTCCTTCTAGTTAATCAAACCTTATCCATTTGAGATTTCACTGTAAATTGCCAATATAGCTTGTCCTTGCCTCACTCTCAAGAAAAAACAGGCTACAGAGCAGCTAATGTAGCAACTTGAACTTAGGAGCCTCTTGGCGCAGTGGTTAAATGCCTGTACTGAAGCTAAAACTGTGCTCATGACCTGGGGTTCGATCCCAGGTAGCAGGCTCGTGGTTGACTCAGCCTTCCATCCTTCTGAGGTCGGTAAAATTAGTACCCAGCTTGCTGGGGCAGTGTTCAGCCTGCATACTGTAACTAAAACTGTAAACCACCCAGAGACTACTTGAAGTGGTATGGGGCAGTTTATAAGCAGAACATTTTGTTTTTAAAGGGGCTGCTTTTAATAATATTTATATTTCATCAGCAAGATCTCTTGCCAATGCAATTTAATAGTTTGGAGGGCACGGAGAGAATAATTGATTATTCCTATATACTTGACCTGGTGTGAACAGCATTGAAAACTACATTGAGGGTTTTGCCTGAAACTAGGTGAAGGTGTCCATAGGAAAGGATTCCCTTAACTTATTTGGCAATTATCGAAAAAGCCAAATACATCAAGAGCAATAGGTTACAACCAGTATATGCAAGAAGAGACTAAAACCATGAGACATTAGCAAAGCACTAGAAATTACTAAGATGGAAAATAATCAGAGTTAAGAGGTTTTCCTCAGCCTTCTTTGTTTATGTCCAAAGCAACCCAATGGTGCTTCTCGAGTGGAAGAATCAGCCAACAGGGTTCTGTTTTGGCCAAATGTGTCCAATGCCCCTGTGTGTTTCAGAGAGGCTCCTTGCATCTTTTTCATCTTCAGGTTGAAAAGATAACAATACCTATGCCAAGCAAACATATCTGATTTGGGTATTTCATAATTAATGAAACCACCACTGGCAAGGTTTAGCTGTCCCCTGCCACATTTCATTTCACAAAGACAACCAGAGAAGGGTGGAAGAAAAGGATATATATATATATATATATATATTGTTCTGTTTGGACCACCTTCCATTGCTGGTCTACTCTGCACATGCTGTTGCTTCTATGCAGACTTAGGTTGCATTCCTAAAGATATTGTTGGGCTAGATAAACTGGCTGAAGCTGGGGGTGAATCCAGGCCTTTTCCAGCCTAATGATGTGGGAAATTACATGGGACACCCCTCATCTTGGCCTATGTTTGTGTTTGCATAATGGCTGTACTTCCGGGTTGAAGCAGGTTTGGATCTGTAGTACCTTGGCTCCTTCTTCATGTTGCTCCTTCATTGCCCCCATATTGGGTCTTTTGCTAGTTGACCTCTGGTGGCAGAGCAGTTGTACCAACTGGTCTTTTGTTGGCAGATCTGAGATCAGGCAGCACAAATGTAGTGGTGCCAGCCCAAGAAGCTTTTGCCCTTTCCAAACTCACTACAGCTGGCACATCTTTGAATTAGAATAGCATTGCCTGTCTGTGATTTTATTTTGCTTGGTTAATGTGTAATGCATAATGCATCCAAATGAGGTTTTCAAGGCATAGATAATTGGAACAGTGTTATTTCTTATTTAGGTAGAGTTACTGATGATGAACTATAGCCCTAAGTATGCAAAAGGCCATGAACTGCAAAACCACTTGTCCTCTCTAGTAATAATGAGGGAACCAAGTGCATACCTAAATTGTGAGCCTAACCTTTAATAAGTACAGCTGTATCCAAAACACCCAAAGGAAGATGAACCTATCACTAGCAGCACTTCTAGCTAGTCTGGAATGTATTTCAGTTCATCTAGCCCAATATCATTGCTGTGCTCAGCTATTGACCAATACCCCTCTTTTCTTAGATTTGAGGCAATAAGGGGATCATCGCCTGAATATGATGAAAAGGAGAGAGAAAGCCAGGTGTCATCCATATGCTAGTGACAACACCTCACACTTATTCTTCAGAAATGATCAATTATACCAGTGCATCTGTATCAGTCACAGTGGTGTAGACTGGACAGATGACAGGGAGAGTGGAAAGAAGGCTGGGGAGAGGACAATGACATTGATTAAAGTCCCCTAAGCAACATTACCCAATCTGCAGTGCCCTGACTGTGACATGCCCCAACATCCACACCCAGGAGATAGGATATACTTGCCACGATGATATCCATAAAATCCCAGGTTGCAGAAGAAAGTAAGGATGTAAGAATGTTAGACAGATAAAGTAATGATGAATAGTTTCAGTTTGTTTATTTCAAGTAACACCTACACAAGTGCCCTGAGAATGAAACCATTCAATAGGGTACTGATTCTTTCCATGATTTGTCTGTTACATCTGGTATTCAGAGGTATACAACTTGGACTTCTCTTAAGCTCCTATTAGGGGTCACAGCCACTGAGAGATTTATTCCCATCAATTTGTCTACTTTCTTTTAAATATCTAATCCAGTTTCTGTACCATTTGTTAGGAAACTTGATGAATTTATTTGTACAGTCTGAGGTACCCTTGTTTTCTCCTACTTGAGAAGACCACTTAGAATTCTGACTATATGGGTTAGTATAGATAATATGTTTGTCACTTATTTAGAAAGTGTGCTCCTTCTAGAAAGGCATCTTTTTGTCACAGTGTCTCCTTAATGCATCTTTCATCTAGGATGCTATGATTTGTGTTTGCCATAAGAAAGTAAACATGGGTTAAATTTCAAATCTGATAACTGAAGCAGATACTAGATTTTTCAGAAAAACCCATTGTTGGGGGGGGGGATACGTTGATCATAGGGAATAAATTGCCTTTATTATCTTAAACCTATTAAAATGGCCCAAAGTTGAGTGCCATGAGGATGCATTTTCCCAGGCCACCCTACCACCTTCCTTCCTTCCTTCCTTCCTTCCTTCCTTTTCTGTTATTCATATGATATGTCTCAATCCAGGCATATCATTGGCTGCTCCTCCCTTTGCACTATGTCCTTCTGTTAATACCGGCCTCTCAGAAGAAAAGGAAAAGTGATCATCTCTTGTTTTCAGCACTTGGGCTGAAATGCCCAACAAAAACATAGTAAAATAATGTTACAATACCATAACTGGGGTAGTGAGTGTATATAAATTGGATATGTTCAGGTGCAGAACCAGATAAAGTGTTGGAGGGACCATGAGTCAGCTTCTGAGGAGATACTGTACATGGAATGCAAAGGCCCCTGGTTCAATTCCTAGTGTTTGTAGTTCTAAGGATCAAATAGCACGTATGAAATATATTTTCCAGAGCCTCTGAGGTCATATTAGACATTTCTGGGTGAGTTGCAGAAATGGTCTCAGGTATAGTACATAGTCTGAACTAAAAAAATCAAAACAAAACTCACATATAAAGGTCCCTCCACAAAACATCAAGTTTACTCTAGGGCTGTGCACTAGATATCAACAAATCCTAATCAGGAGATGAATTTTCCTGATTCAAACCAATCTAGGGCAAAGCAAAGTAAATGGACAATTCAGATCAGATCTGGGACATAAATCATGTTGGGCTATTAAACTCTGTTTTAAAAGCAAACTACAGTATAAAAGTGCTTTGTGTGCAGATCCCTGAAGTTAGCTGTCTAAAGTCTGACAGATTTGCTTTGCTCTTTAGAATCTATTATCTCTCCACATTTCATGCAAACCAACCAGTGCAAAAAGAACACCAACAAAAATTATAAACTTGCACTGACTTCACAAACGTTAGTTTTGGATCCAGGCCACAAATCAAATTGGATGGGACACCCTTGCTCCAGGCTACATTGGGACATGTTCTGAACATTGTGATTGGCCTCTTAGACAAATTGGGAAACTCCCATTCAGCTCTACTTCATAACAGTTGTGGATATATGCTGGTTGGTCATTTCAGATATTGGACCCTATGATAACGGTATGTTTCTCAGGTTCACATAATATACTCAGTGACTTGTACATCACTCTAACAATATGACCCCAGTTCACTAAATTATACAAATTTTCCATAAGCCTGCAGGCAAACACTTTTTTATTGATTAAATGTAAGCCCCCACTGAGAAACATTTTAGCTGAGGGGCAGGATTAAAGCGCTCTAAAAATAGTAAATAAATACCAGAGGCAAAGGATGTGCATAAAACTTTATTTATTTATTTATTTATTTATTTATTTATTTATTTATTTATTTAGTTAGTTAGTTAGTTAGTTAGTTAGTTAGTTAGTTAGTTAGTTAGTTAGTTAGTTACCATACCATCCATCCATCTGGTAGCAAAGACAACTCTGGGCAGTTTGCAACAGAAGAAGAAATAACAATTGAAAACAATTAACCAGTAGCACACAATACAATTCAGATCAAATCAAATTACACACTAGACCAAGGACATAAAAAAGCTAAAATTTAAAAAGTGCACACATTTTTGTGGGGGGAATACTCTAACTGTTAAACCCAGTTAGGAAAATTGTCATTTTCAGCATGTGTGTTAATTTGGACAAACATGAAACAAGTTTTCAATTTTCTACTTGATTTCTATGCACTTATACAGTGTACAAGCACACACATGGTTGTGCTATATCATATTTTTCCATATTTCAAACTATGTCTGAAATAATGTCTTTATGTAGTAGTACGAATCTGGTTCCATGGGTGAAACAATTGTTATTTATAGATGGAAAATTCCATATGCAATTTCACATGCCTCCTTCTCTAAAAATGATCACAATTTCCACCAACATTTGTAGATTTTAGGCTTTGCTAAGAAAGTGCCTCATTGGTCAGTTATGCCTAGAGATGTGCATGGTAGAACCATTCATTTCCATTTTGGTTTGGCTTGTTTCTTTAATTTTTTGGCTCTTTGTTCAAGTGTCACGTCTGGCATTTAGCATGAAAGAATGTGGCTCTTTTTTGGGGGGGGTCAGTTTCTTTCCCCCTTTCAATTTGACAGTAGACACAGCAGTGAGGAAAGGAGGGAGGGGCATAAGAGGGCTGCCACAAGGTTTTGGATGGCAGCGGCGATAAGGGGAGAAGAGGGGAACATTTCAAGATGGCCACATGGGAAGTGGTAAGAGAAGGAGGAGTAGTAGAGGAAAGGGATGCGGGCAGGACTGGTGGCAGCATTTGGAATGCAGCAGTGGCAGCAGAATGGGGAGAAGGGGTGGCATTTACCTGTTATGATGCATAAGAGGTGTCTGTGTTGAGTAGTGGGTCTGTGGACCAATGAGAGAGTCTGGGGAATGCCTGAGAGGATTTAAGGCACTGCTCAGCATTGTTTTAGCCAGAAAGGGGCTGACAGAAAGACCTACACTTGGAGATAGGGCTAAAATACAGTGACTGAGAGATTCAGTAGGGTCTGGCACCATCTGAGAATCAGAAAGTGCTAAAGAAGAGATAGGATTTTAGAGTGTCTGTGAGGAAAATTAAGTGTTTAGAGTTAGTAAACTTAGGAACTGGGTATGCATTTATTCGGCTTTATTAGTGAACAAACTTGAGTGGGTTTGAACTATATTCTCTTTTTATTTATGCATCAACACATTACCATTAATGATTTTGATTCAACTTTGTACTGAATAAACTTCTTTTATTTTTATTCAAGTTTTAAAAAGTCTGAATGATTTTTAACTTACTAGCAAAGCTAGTTGGTGGCAGGGGTAGAAGAAAATCAGAAGCAGTTTTGGTCAATAGCCTGTGAAACATCCAAACAAATATTTCATGTTCCCCTTCCCCACTTTCAGGTAAAGAAGTGCTTTCTGAACTTGGATCATCCAGGTGCAACTCCCAGAAACCCTGGCCAGCACAGCTAGTGGTGAAGACTTTTGGGAATTAGAGTCCAAGAACATCTGGGGACTCAAGATTGGGAACCATTGATGGAGAATCTAAAAAAAGAAAAGAAATAATGCCTGATAAGATGACTATTGAAAAGGACGGCATGCAGCTAGAGTCAGGACAGACCCATGGATGAATGGAAATGCCACACTTGCTCCCATTTAATGCCATTTAAAGAGTGCTGTAGTCCCCTGCACTGAATCAACCCAGTTCAATTGAGGCTGTCCCATGAGAACAGGACCAGCGACATAGGGCGTTTATACACGACCCCTAAGCTCCGCTGCAAATGGCTGCAAGCTCCGGAGCTTAAAAATGTTTCCCCACCAGCTCTGGAGTTTGCAGACAATTAAGTGCGACCCCGCCCACTTTAGCGCGACCCAGCGCACTTTTCTTGTACCTTCTCTTTGGAGGTGAAAAATCTTTGATGCGGTGCAACGATAGTGAGTGCGGGGCTTTCCTCGCTTCTGTTTGCTGCTTTTTGGCTCCCGCCCCTTTAAGAGCTACTTTTACAGAAACGAGGGGGTTGGACTTGATGGCCTTACAGAGACGAGAGGCAGAACGAGGTGAGTGGCATGCTTTTCTTTCTCTTTCTCCCTCCCTCACGCAGCCAGCAACCAGGAAGTGCGGAGGGGGGTGGGGACAGAGGAAGAGCGACAAACCCCTAAGATCTCTGGTCCGAATTTAAGTGGCCAGCGGATCTTAGGGGTCATGTAAAAAGGCCCATAGAGAACAAATGACATGAATCAGTACAATAATACCCAGACATAACTCTCAGATTACTTGGGAAATGTAGTCAAACTCTAATACATTTATCATGGAAAAACATTCCTTGGGTTATCCAAGGATGGGTTTAAGGAACCATAATCAATAGGTGTCTTTCTGGAATGTATAAAAGAACCCACACAGAAAGTAAGAGCCCCATGTTGTGTTTTTGCTTTCTGATTTAAACAAAAGTCCCATCCCTAGCTTTGCCACTGAACTACCACCACAAAGCAGCTTCCTGTGTTTCAAGATCCACCCATCCTGCATACTTTGGAAAGCAAGCCATTTGTCAAGCATGGAAGATGGAGCAGAAATCCACAGAAAACATGGCAATGGACTTTCACAGTTTCCCCCAGTTCTTGATTTGGTACCACCCAGATCCCAGTACAAACAAGACACCTATGTTCAGATCACATTCCTGTTTGTTGTTGTTGTTTTCAACATCATAAGCTGTGTTTACAGTTTTACCACCATGATAGGCTATTGTAGAATAATCAGAGGAATTCTTAAATGTATAAACAATTGCATTTTCAAAAGCGCTTCAGATGCAGCTTGTCTCTTAATGAGCCTTCCTACAGGCTATTAACAAACCTCGGGAACCTTTTCCTGTTTTGTTCTTCCACAGAAGAATCGATTTTGAAAGCTAATGCCAGCCGTCAGGCATTAAAAGAAGCAAGGCTCCTCTTTTAAGCACATTAGAAGATGAACACAATGAAAGCATACCGTGAGTCCATGCAGCAGAATCCTCTTAAAGAAGATTTTTTTTTATTCCATTGAAAAATCACTCCACGAAGAGCTTTGCCAAATCTGATATAGTACTAGACTTTCCATAGTTTTATCAACGTATATAGCAATGCTAATTAAATATGCAGCTATATGTTCACACGTTTTGAGCCCCATAAGAGGGCTTTAGAGGTATTTCAGTTTGCTTGTATATGCTAGTTTACTGAAAATGTAGTACAACTGTTTAATAGCATAAGTTGTGCAGGTTGGCGTGAATGATAATAGAAGAACTTAGGATTTTTGAAAGGAGAACTATAGTTGGGCAAAAAAATCTAAGTTTTCTATATGTGATTCAATGGCATTCTCAAGATTCTTCCTCTGCCAAATCCTCTTTGATCATTACTTAATCAATATCATTACCCAATCAAGCCATTCATTCGCTCCTTGCATGAAAGAAACTGAGCTTGTACTGGTATATACTAGACATCCCTATTATTAGGAGATGCAAGATGACATCCCCAGGCAACAGCATAGCAAACCCCTAACCCTTTCTCATGAGCTTTCCAGTGGTTCCATTTTTTGTGAGGGGAGAGCGGTGTATTCCACACCACCAGTAGTTTGGTTCCTCAGGTGATGTACATTTAACTCTCAGTTCTGTCAGTTGAGTAATTATGACTGTGCAAAGGCCTGACAAGGTAGGTGGAAGATTATGGAGGTTAAATTTTTACCTGACACAGCTTTTAAAAATAAACGGTTGTGAACACTTGGAGGATTTGGGACACTATGATTCAACCCAAATGGCACAATTTGAAGGGAAGGGCTTGATGACATCTGCCAGTGCTGGACAGGTCATGTAATCACTTAACCTGGGCTCTGGAACTGGAAAATGAGTCAACATTGATCAAATAAAATTTATAACCTCTGTGTGAATGACTGCTCAAGTGTTCTGAGTCCATAAGTGCAGAGATGGCAATTAGAGATGGGCACGAATTGAAAAAACTGACATTTCAGTTTTTTCGTTTTTCACTGCGGGTCCCATTTTGGTTCGATTTTCATTTTTCATGAATTTTTCAAAAAAAAATGTTTTGTTGGTTTGTTTATTCGTTTTTCATTTTTAACTGCTTTTTGCGTGATTTAAAGCATTTCTGCGTGCGGGCGTCCCCCAACGCCCCAGACCAGAGGGAAAACACTAAAAAAAAAAATTGATGCTGGCAGAGACACAGTATAGACTAGGTACTACACAGGGAGGCTGCAAAGGCAGCAGCAAGCATTGTCCAGGGCGCAAGGTAGCCGCAGAGTGACTGCACTGTGGGGCAGGGGACGGTACTCACCGAGAGGTACGTACGCACGCACACAGGGAGGCTGCCAGAGTGAAATCTCTTCTTTCTCTCCCCTAAGAGCCAGGCTGAAGCTGGCAGGAACACAGAGACACACACCTGCCTGGCTGGCCTAAAGTGAAAATAACGAGTCGCAGAGACAGCAATCCCACTCTAACTCCCACCGCAGACTGCAAGGATGATGGGGGCTGCCAGAGCTTTTTATGCCCTCTGCTGCCAGACCTGCCTGCCCAGTCTGCAACTCGGACATGCTATTGGTTGAAGTTTTCCAAGAATTTACATGATCCCATCACATGGCTTGCATCCATTTTGTGGCTGGCATCCATTTTGTGTCATCCTTAAAGGGAAAAGAAAAATACATTGCGATGGGAGAAAGGCAAAAACAAATGTTTTAAGGACCCCCACCCCCCCTAGTAGGTATTATCAGGCAGGATAAATAATTATTGCTGTGTTTTTATGGATGCCCAATGAGTTTTATACCCAAGAAATCAATATTAGGCATCTGGCAGCCATTTTGGTTCAATGTCCCCTAACTCCCTTAAAAGGAAAAAAATACAGTGATCTGAGAAAAGACATAAATGCACATTTTAAGGACCCCCAACCCCCCTGGTAGGTATTATCAGCAGCAGAATAAATAATTATCGCTGGGTTTTTACGGATATTCAGGACGTTTTTTAACATTTAAAACAGCTCTTTTCATCGTGCGTCGCCATTAACAAAAACGAAATGTAACAACCCTAATTTTTGTGGTTCTGTTTGGTTCGTTCCAATTTCATCGCCAGGTTTGTTATTTGTTTCCTTATGTAATGAAACAAATAACGAATAATGGAACAATAAATGTTTCGTGCCCATCTCTAATGGCAATTATGTTGAACAGCAGTAAGTGAACAACTCCTACAGCTACCTAGTGTGGGCACTATGGGTTGTTGTAAAAGAAGAAAGAACTTAAACTCAGTGAAGCAGCTGTATTACAGTTTCAGAGGAAAAAAGAAGGCTGGATTCCCACAGGAATTTAATGTTCAGAAGAGGAAATTTCAGTGGCAAAAAGATAAGGATAAGGAAAGGTCTCCTGGGATGAGTGGTCTACAACCTTGGCTCAGAATCCTTTTAGTTTCTTTCACTTGTGTTATATTCCACTGTACAAGTCATTGGACTCTTCCCAAACTTATGCAAAGTGATGTCTCATGCCACCTCACATTTACGGAAGCACTATTTGTTTCAATGCAGCCATCTGTGGGTTATTATGAGTAATGGCTAGCGGGAAATTACATGGAACAGTATACTGCCATGGTGCTCTATTCTGTGGTGTAAAAAAAAGGATATGGACTTTGATTGTACTGTTTCTGTTCTAGTTGTGGAAAGCTTATGCCATCCTCAGTCAGCTCTTCTCCTAACTGACCTTCCACCTATTTGCCACAGATTCTTCTTATCATCCAGCTGTTGATACTGCCTCAGATCAACCCCCTCCATTGTCATGCTATATTGCATTGCTAGCTTTCCCTGAGTCCTAGATGAGACCGTCTGCCTTTCCTGAGACACATCCCTGTTGAAGAAGCAGTCACTTAATAATTACCCAGAATATACTTACTGATAATTCTCTGGATCTATATTATAAGCAACAGAACATTCTACAATATCAGTAAAAAGAAACATTCTGTGGCTCTTCAGCATGTGAATCTATTTTTATTCATCTTGACTACTTTAACAAAAAACCCAACAAGTGATGAATATGTGAGTATTTCACAGAGAAATGGCCAGGGCTTCAGATGATAAAACACAAAAGACAACAGTCTATATAAGAGCCTACAGTTTCATGTGCCAAGCCAACAGAGGTCTTTTAGCATTTCCATAACCCTTGTACATTCAAATTCCTCTCAACCACCAAGACTCTAGCCAGAAAGTATAATTAAGAAGACAATTTCCCTTCAGCATGCATACAGAACACTGCTGAATTAATGCCAGTTAGTGGTATAAGGCATAAAAGAAAGGACTCAATGTTTAAAGCAGGAAAAGATGGGTAATTTTTGGATTTAAAAAAAGCTCCTATTTTGGATTGAAAAAAGCTCCTATTATCCATTGATAACAGCACCAAGGTGTATGAGTAAAATATTACTTAGCATAGCATGGGAGTTTGAGGAATTTGTTAGTGTTAGGTTTTCCTAATGCTAAACTATTTTGCGAAACATGCTCAGCAGGGAGGCGGGATGTTGCATGTCCTTGCACAGCTCCTGAATGGCCAGTGCCAGGGAGAAGGAAAGATGAGACATCTCAGGGTGCTTCCTGATTGGAATTTCACCCCATGCAAACCAAAGGAAGGTAAGTCAGAGGTTGATTTTGTTCCAGAGGCTGTGTCCAGGTTCTCAATGGCAGCTGTGCAGCCATGCTTTGTTACGGAACTGAACCTCTTCTGAAACGAAACAACCATATGTAAAAAAGAAAATAACAGATTTGCTTTTTTTAAAAATATATATACAGGTATACATTCAAATGCAGGGAACACTCACATGGCCATTTAGCTTGCATCTCCTAAAGAAATTCTGAATAACCCCAGCTAGAGTGTTCCAAAACACCAAGATTTATCCCCTTCTTCCACCCCCGCACAAGTCTTCTGATAAGGAGCCAGCAAGAATAGAATTGTCAACACCAAACCAAGGACAGAGACAGCCTTGGAAACCAATTTAATCACATGGCTGGATCCACCTGGCCTTCTGAGACCAGCCTTTTGGTAGACCTGGTGGAGACAAGGACTTCGGCAGCTCTTCTAGGCCCTCCAAATGAAGTAAAATCAGAGATCCTGGTCAGGCTAAATGAACTGCGTTCCCGGCTCCAAGACTTGGCACAAGAGGTCAGGACCCTGGCAACCACACCAGCAACATTTGTCCTAGGAGCTACAAATCAAGAGCCAAATGGGCAAAGATCTAGTATTTTATCTCCCTTACCACCTCTGGTATCAAAAAGCATGGCCCCATACAACCGTAATGGGTGTGTACTCAATGATGCTGAAAAAATCTTGGGTAGCACTGACAAAACAGAATGACAATCACTAATATCCCTGCTCAAAATACTCTCATGAACTGTTGCAGGGTGGCTTCATTGTTTAACAAATTCATCAGACAATCCCTTCTATTGCCATAAATTTGATATTTTGACTATTCAAGAAACTTGGACAAGCCATAAAATCACCTTGCAATGTTACAGTAGCCATTGGGTGGAAGCCAGAAGGGGAGAGGTTCTGGGGAGGCTGAAAGGTGGGTTGGCATTCTTAATTTCAGATTCCCTGAACTTTCAACATATAGAAAAATCCCCCATGAACTCAAGGGCTATGGTAATAGTCCTGAACAGCAGAGAAGACAGCCTAATCCTAATAAATGTATATATTCCCCAGCTCACATCGAAATCACAGGTAACTGAAGCCTGGAGCTCCCTAGAAACTTATATAGCAAATCTGTTAGTCGAGCACCCGAAGGCAAAGGTGCTACTTTTATGAGATTTTAATGCACACCTGGGCCTTGATGATACTAGCCTTGAACTCAAGTACAAGGAATTTCTTAGTGACTTGGATAATTCCCTCAAACTTCTCCCCTTCCCTAGGATTTTTAAAGATTCAACCTCCAATCTTGCAGGATTTCATCTGGCCAAAGTTGCCTCCAAGTTAGGTTTGCACTTCTTGAATGGCTATGGCACCTTTCCAGAGGACCATCCGACGGAGTTCACTTACATGTCTGGCCAAGGAGCAAGTACTATTGACTATATGCTACCATGTGCCTCTTTAACTCCATCAATAACCAACTTCAAAGTGCTACCTTACTTAAAGAGTGACCATTTTCCTTTATTGCTTCAGGCTAAATTCTCTTTCATAACCCAAGTTATGGCTGATCAGCCTCCACATGAAGGCTCACAAGTAATAAGTCTCAGGGTGAAATGGTCTGCTCAAATACAATCCAGGCTCAGAGAAGTAATAGAGGCCAAAGATCAACATGTTTAAATTTGAAGGGTTGGACTACAATACACAGAATGATCCCATTATTATTTATAACAGCCTGGCTCAGGAATTTAAAAGAAGTTTAACTGAACCTAAAAACCATCCCTTAATATCTTACAGGAAGTCCAAACCTTGGTTTGATAAAGACTGCCAAGGAACAAGAAAAGCTCTTATAGCTGTCTACCATTTATTTAAGAAATCAAACAGCAAAGACAGGAAATCCAACAAAAGCTTGTGTCTCAAAAAGTGGCATATACACATCTACTCTCCCAAAAGAAAAAAGACTATACTCACTTGCAATGGGTGGAAATAATTCTCGCTCCCAAGCAGAAAAATTCCTCTCAGTTCTGGTGACTGGTTACCAATAAGAAACAAAATCTCTCTTGCCAAATTGATCTCCCAATTTCTCACTGCTAATGATTCACCTTCTTTAATCAGCTCTATATAGACCTCTAGAAACAGCTCTATAAACACCAATCCCAGCTGGGGGGTTTGAGGATCTGTCGGTCTAGCCTCCAGTCTCACAAGAGGAAATTAAATCCCACATTGCCCAACTGACAATTGGTAAAGTGTCAGGATCAGATGGTTTGCCTCCTGAACTCTTTAAAGAAAATATTGACCAGTGGGCTCCTTTTCTTGCAGCATTATTTACGTATATTGACCCATGGGCCTCATTTTTAGCGAGAACACGAGTTTGCCTCAAGAGAGTCCTTAAGAAATTTGCAGACTTCTGCAAAATGAAGGAATTAGAATTAAGTTAGCAAAAGACCAAAATCATGGCCTGTGGCAGAAGACAAAAGAAAATGTCCTGAATTATTAATGGGTAATCCATTGAACAGGTTTCCTGCTTTAAATACCTAGGTATGGCCCTTCAATCTACTAGGACCAGAAATATGATCTCCTTGATGTTGATTCATTTAACCACATGCCCCTTCTGACCATTGCCCCAATTAGTTGCCCCAGAAGGTGTTTTGCTCCCCTTCTAACTCTTGCATGTTGTGCTTTTGTGACATCACAAGTACCTGCCCCATGGTCCTGGGCTTTGGCTCTAAATCTCAGGTAATAGGATGTTGTTACTTGAGGTGTGAAATAGCATACACAACTACATCACTACTCTACCTCACATTGATTCAGTTGTTTTTCCCATCTTTGGTGTGCCTCTCCTCTCTCATTGTTTGCTTGCATATTTCCCTTGATTTACTAGTCTCCCCCCCTCCTTTCCTGACCTCTGAGCAGACAGGAAGCATGGAGGGGTCTCTCCCATGTGTGCAGACTCAATTATTCACAATTATAACTGTGCTTACAACCTGAGGTTTACTCCAAGGTAGCAAGCTCATGGTTGACTCAGCCTTCTATCTTTCCAAGGTCGGTAAAATGAATACCCAGCTTGCTGGTGGGGTCCAATGTATAGACTGCATAATTGAATTGTAAACTATAGAATTGAATTGAAATAATAAACTGCACTATGGGATGGTATATAACCAGAACACTTTGCTCTTTTTTGTATTTCTATTTTTCTATTGACTGTAACTATAGACAGAAACTGTAAGTAAATATTCTTCGTCTTTTTTACTTAATATCCTCCCAGAGTGATAAAATAAAATAAAATAAAATAAAAGATCTGGCACGCGGCCCAGTACCAGCCCGCGAGCACTGCACCTGGATCGTGGGCTGGTTAAAAAAAAAAATACTGATCCAGCTCGTGGGCCCAGTACCGGCCCATGAGTACCGGCCCAGGCTCACAGCCCACAAAAGTTTTTTAAAAAGCCGACCGGCCTGCGCTACAGCTGTAGCGCAGGCCACATGGCCAGCAGTAAAAAAAATAAAATAAAAATACATCAATTTTTTTTTAAAAGGAGCGCTGACCCAACCCCAGGTGGGCCCGATTGGTGCCCTAAAATCAAGAAAAAATATAAAAAATAAAACCAGCACCGACCCGACCCCAGGGGCCACACAGTTGGCTCTTGAAAAAAAAAACGAGGACATCTAGTTATTTCAGGGTGTGGAGGAGGTCTGCTGTAAGACTAGACAGTTGTGAGGACTGTTCAACAAATCACCCCCCCCCCAAGACAAAATGATTCCTCTCACTTGCTCTTGTCTATTCCTTAGTTGTCCACAATCTTTTCTTTTCTTTTCTCGTCCTTTAGAATAAAGAAACCCAGGGTAGTTGCAGATCCCTCTAGGGGAATCATCACAGATGCATTTCTTCCAGAATTTTGTAAACAGCTTTCAAAGGAAAAGACAACATGAAAGCACGTGCACAAAGTGACTGAGAAATCTGATTCACACACACACACACACACACACACACACACACAGAGAGAGAGAGAGAGAGAGAGAGAGAGAGAGAGAGAGAGAGAGAGAGAGAGAGAGAGAGAGAGAGAGAGAGAGAGAGAGAGAGGACTGCCTTGTTTGTGCACATTTTTCTATGAACACAAGATGCTCTAATGCCCCAGGAAGTAAGAGAGGACACTTCTTTTGTAAGATTGTGGAAATAAGTGCCCATGCTTTCAAATGCAAATAAGAGAGATTAAAGAAAAATCCAACCCCCACCTAGCCATTCAGTTCACCATGGTTTATTTTTATATGCTAGACTGTCTTCTAGCTGATTCATTTTAAATAATTTGCCTCTTTCCTGTGGCAAAACTGATGGGATGGATTGATTGCCAGATCTCTTCTGTAACAGCTTTCTTGTTAAAACAGCATTCTTTTCCATAAGAATGTAGTCATCAAACAAAATTTCTTATCTGTACTTTAAGGGAGAACGCAGTAAGAAACTATAGCCCCAGCATCAAAACAACCTCACTCAAAGAAGAAAAAGGAAGTTAGGCGTGAGAATGCTTATCTAATGTATTATTCCTTTTTATCAAAACCCACTTTTATAGTCTTTTACAGCAAGGGGAAAAAAGATTTGTAAACATCTCAAAAGGAGATTATTAAATAGTATGCCTAATTTTGCCCTTAGGAATGTGAGGTTTATCCTATAAATGAGGCCTGGAATAGAACAGCATGGAGTCCTTCCCTCCTCCAATAAATACTCTCTCATAAAATAATTTAACCATTATTTATCAAGACATGATAGACAGCTCAGTGGTTTGGATAGCTGGTTGTGCAGCCAAAGGTTGGGAGTTCAGTTCACCACTGTGCCTCCTTGGTAGGGACTGGTCTCGATGGGCCACAACGTCAATTCCAGCATTGCTGTTCTAAAACGATGATGACAATTGCTATTATTCTGTAGTTAATTTAAAAAATGAGCTGGGGATGGCCAACCCTAAAGGGTAGTTGTCTGCCCAGTGTCTGTATGCATTCCACAAACAGCACATGAGTAACAGACAAGGCATGTGCAACCCAAGAGGTAAATATCAACAAACATTGTGCTTTACTTTTTACAGTGTATTTATTGTTGTTTTAAAACATTGATTTTGATATTTTAATATTGTTTATGTTGAATTTTTTGTTTTTGTTGTAAGCCGCCTTCGGTCCCTTTGGGGTGAAAGACGGCATAAAAATAAAGATGATGAAGATGATGAAGATGATGAAGATGATGAAGATGATGATGATGAATAACCACACAGCTATCGACGCTGGATTTTGTATTACCAATCACTAGTTGAATGCTTCCCAAGTGTTTAGGACTCAGTGATGTATCGGCAAATTATACGAGCAGATCCCAGTAAGGTGGCTTTCTGCAGCTGACTGATGGTGAATTATTATTATTATTATTATTATTATTATTATTATTATTATTATTATTATTATTATTATTATTATTATTATTATTATTATTGCAAGCAATTCTGAATTTTCATGTTTTAGAGAGGAGAAATGTGTCATTTTCACTTTCTGCTACCTCACATTATTTTTAAAAAATTAAGACATTCAGAACGTTCGGTGAATGCTTCAGAAATCTGGTGAAACATTTTCCCCTTTGTTTGCCACCATTAAATTCAACAGGTAAATTCCTGATTCAAAGAAGACCACTCTGTACATGCCTGCCATATAGGTATAAAACATCAGAAGTCCCTCAGAAAGAGGAAGAGAAGGAAAGAAATGGCAACTTAAGTTGTGCATATAACATGCATAAATACCATAGGGATTCAATTCCAGATCTTGAACAGTGAAGCTGAGCACAAAAAGGCATGGACCTGGATGAGTCATCATGTCTATAACTATTTCTTCCCCATTCAGATTTTTAGAATTTCAAATTCTTTTCATCACGGCTGTGAAAAAAATGCATGAATGTAGCTAAATTCTTAAATAAAAAAAGAATAGAAATGAAATATCAGCCATCTCTTCTCTTTGAGTCATGCAGAGCTATTATTCAGGTTCATGGAATATTTTGAGCGAGAGATAATCCTGAGTATTGTGGGACCAATATGGTACTTTCCAAATATTCTAAACAAGCGAATAAAATTATCCCAATCATCATCATCATCATCCCGTGCATGGACACAGGCCTTGATGAGCCAGGGGGGCTTGCCTCAGTGAGGCTGAGGGCGATGCTGGTGGTTGTGTTGCTACCTGAAGGATCTCCCAAGACAAGTAGGTCTCAGGTGAGAAGCCAGACCAGCTATACCCACCAGCCATCAATTATGATGAGAGAAAATAGACAGAAGTCCATACTGGTCAGGCATCACCCAAGTCAACAAGGACTACCCAAGATGCTACAGCCCCAGATATCTGGTGACAAACAGGCAACAGGATTCAGCAGACCCTGTGGAGAAACCATAAAACATAAATTTAAAAATTGGACTCCCACTGAAAAGTGAGAAATTATGAAATGGTATTATGAAACAAAACCAATAACCCATAGTTTTCAAAAAAAAGAATGATGGAAATTTGGAGAAGGAAACGCTCAAAGAGTGCTGTAACTGCACAATGACTAATGGACAAGAGAAGGCCTATCATCCCAGAGTAGAGTATTTTCAGGACTGGAATTGCAAGAACCAGACAAGGTGTCAAAGAAAAATCAACATGGAATAATGACCATAGTATGGAAGACAAAGAGGCAAGCACAATAGCAGAAGAAAAATGATTAATAGAGGAGAAATGTATGGAAGAAAATTATGACTTGTCAGAACAGAAGACATCACTGAGAGGAAAAATATTAACCCGTATTAGGCAAAACACAGGAAGACAATGACTCTCCATTTTGCATCAATTACAAAGCAAGCCAGTCAAAGACCTATTGACAGATGCAAATATAAAAATCAGAATAATCCCACCAGAACACTAAATAAACCAGCTGCATGCATTAGCAACTTAAAATGCTTGAAATATGTAGAAATTCAACATGAAAAAATAAAAGCCAGACTATGCAAAATATATAACCTAGAAAGGAAATCTGTTTGTGGAATTATGGAATAATTAAAACAATGGGAACAGTCACAGCAAAGAAAGTTGAAAAAATGATAGATTATTGAAACAATGTAGAAAAAGACACACAATTGTGAAATAACCAAAGTTTATTCTGTAAATTATTAGGAGAAATTGGAGAGCAAAAGCAATCAGGCCCATGTAAAGATGATGCTCTAAAACTTTGGAAAATAAATTGGGAAACCCTAATTGAACATTTGTAAAGAAACTCAGGGGAAACATATGGATGATACTGTAATAACAATCAAAATTATTAAGAGGCAATATCTTGTATCACCTTTAAATTGTGTAGTCCTAAACACTTGGGAAATGTTCGACTAATGATTTGGAATACAAAATCCAGCATATTTATCTTGTTTGCTCTGTGATAATTTGATGATGATGATGATGATGATGATGATAATAATAATAATAATAATAATAATAATAATAATAATAATAATAATAATAATAATAATAATAATAATACCATCAAGTCAATTGTGATTTATGGTTGCCCTTTTTCAGGGTTTTCTAGCTCTAGAATAATCATTCCCTTTTTCTGGGGCATCCGGGAACTGTGCTGCTTGCCCAAGGCTTCACAGGCTGGCTCTTCTCTTTGTAGGCCCAGTGGGGAATCAGTCTTCTATTATCTGGCCAGATACCTAACTCACTGAAAGAAAAATGCTGTGAAGACTAGAGATGGGCACGACTCAAAAAAATGGTGTTTCGTTTGTCGTTTGGTCGTTTAGGGGTCCGTTTCGGTTTGTTTTCGTTTTTGTGACTTTTTTGCAAAAAAAATTGTTTTTGTTTTGTTAGGTAACAAAACAAAAAAATGAAAATGAAAATGAAAAATTGCTGTTTCGTTAGCATTCTTTTTAGTTCAATGCATCTGCTGCAACAAAAACGAAAAATATGGCAAATTTGGTCGTTTCATTTTCATTTTCGTTTTGTTTTAAAAAAAATTTTGTTTCGTTTTCGTTGCGTAACAAAATGAAAAAATGAAAATGAAAACGAAAAATCGCTCATTTCGTGCCCATATCTAGTGAATACCAACTGCGAGCAGTAACATGCTTAAAGGAATCAGCGGAGGAACAACTATGTTAGTATAAGGAATATAATGTTACTGCTCACAGTTGGTCTTTAAAGTACCATAGCCCCCTCCTTCCCCCTTGTTTTGCTCTTGCCTGGTTTTCTGTTTTCTGTCTTTTGTGGCAGTGTTTACAAAACAGATTAGGACTGGGCATAAAATGAAAAATGAAATGCTGTTTTGTTGTGTTGTCACCTAACAAAATGAAACGAAATGAAATGACACAAGGAAGCAGCATTTATTTACAGCTGAAACAAAATGGTGTTTGTTTGTTTTTGTTGCACTGAACCATTTCATTCCGTCTGTAAGCCTCTTGGGGGAGAGAAAAAAAGTTTTTTTTTAAAAAAAGGTCCAGTCCTTTTTTAAAAACCTTTTTCCCTCCCCCAAGCTGCACCAGCTGATTGGCATTGAGCAGCTGGCAGGTGGGGCTTGGGAGGGAGGGAAAAAGTTTTTCTTAAAAAGCCCTGGGTTGTTGTTGTTTTTTTTAAAAAAAAATCCTCCCCAAAACCCACCTGCCAGCTGATCGGGAGGGAAAAAAGTTTTTTTTAAAAAAGGCCAGGGCTTTTTTTAAAAAAACCTCCACTTGCCAGCTGATCCGCGCTGGGGTGGGTGGGTGGAAACATTTTGTTAGTTGTTCATTTTGTATGATTTTTTTTGAAAAAAATTGTATGAAACTAAACAAAAAAAAGTGTGGGGAGGAAATGAAATGAAATGAAATGAAACATATTTTTCCCGTTTTGTGCCCATCCTTAAAACAGATTTCAAAAACACCAAACAAGGGTTGTATATGACTGCTTCTTTGAGATGCAATCATATACCACAGACTCTTAGCGCCAGCATGAATGCTTTACTGGTGAACTCTGTCCTTTACTACTTTTGTCTGAAGAAGTGGACTTGTCCATGAAACCTCACATTAAAATATAACACTTTATGGTGCCGTACGTTTCCCCCCCCCCCCACTGAGCTATCCTAAGTAAGCTTTCTAGACTGTCACTTACTTTTAGCAATATAAATCATTGGGGGTTTGGGAGGTGGGGTTGAAAATAAGCAGTCACAATAACGGCTGTGTTAGACAGTATTTCAGTTTACAGAAATGTTATTTGTGGGTGGGCTGGGTAGAGTTACAATCCACCAGGAAATTTGGCAGTTTAACACAAATCAAGTTGGGATTCCTGCAGAATAGATGCCTCAGGAATTTGCTTTGCAATTGCAAATCAATCTGGAAACTTCAGGTTGAACTATAGCTTAGTCTTTAGAAGGATGGCTGGTCTTCTTTTATCAACATCAAGCAGCCAAATGTCAATTAGATCCTAGACTAGCCTGTTTCTGTCTTTAATTATTACAATTCCTTGGTCAGATTTTTTTTTGGTAGTACTGCCTTGGTTTGCCTTGGCTTCTGGCCATTTGATTTTCTAAAACTTTAACTTAACCGTTTTAAAAAGGCAAGCATCAGCAGAAATGCAGCAAGGATTCATCTGTTTATTGAACCTATTAAACAAGTGTGAGGGGTCCCCCCTAGAGTGCTTTAAGAAGACATGCTTTGCAAACAGAAAGGCAGCACTGAAATACAATAAAAAACAAAGAAACAAATACATACTAAATATCACTTTCCCAGGCTGACTGGGGTGGAGACACATTTGGGGGCTAGACAAGGAAGGAGTTACAAAGACATTCCCATGCTGTGTACAATTGGGGTACATCTTTTGCAATGCTCCTCTGGTTATTCCATAGTTGGATCATCATTGGCACTCGTGTGGCCTTTTCTGTCATGGTTCATAGTGTGATGGGACTACATTACATTAAAAGCTGGCATTAACAGAGATTTGATTTTATAGGGACTTTCCTCAACATAGCTGCTGTATGTATTTAGAGCCTACTACTGTAGTAACTAATCCCCCCGTCCATTGATGGTGCAACAGCCTGGCCGAAGTACAAGTGAATAATTTGGAATGCCTCCAGTTCAGTTTATTGTTCTGGGAACATCATCTGCCTAGACTTCTAGGGGCCGCCCCCAAACAAACAACAACAACAACAACATCCTTTGGGAGATTGGCACGAGATGGAGCAGGCCATCTGGTGTTCTTTAGTTCCTAGCATGAGGCTTTGCCATAGCAAACAGGAATTTGTGTTCTCTTCTGGGAGGCCAAGGCCCTACAGGAAGCAATGAAGTGCAGTTGTATGAGTAATGTTTGTCCACTGACCTTGTTTCCTTGCATTTCTGATGTTAAGCACATCCAATCTCATCTGATTTTGGAAGCTAAGCACGGTCAGCCCTGGTTAGTACTTGGATGGGTGACCACCAGGGAATACCAGATGCTGTAGGTGCCTGGAGTAGGAACTGGCAAACCACTCCAGTATTCCTGCCAAGAAAACTCCATGGACATGGGGTCACGAAGAGTCGGTCATGACTGTAACAACAAAAAACATAATACACACACAATTACCCAGGGTGGTGTAGTGGCCCTCGGGCCAGATGGACAGTAGTATATAAATTACCTCCCTACCTCCCTACCTACCAAATGAAGAAACAAACAAACAAATAAATAAACAAACACCTATACTAATGAACCAAGACTCAGGAGAGCAGGATTCAATTACAGTATCCAGCTCTGCCATAGACATTAACTGGGCTCGTGTGTGTGTGTGTGTGTGTGTGTGTGTGTGTGTGTGTAACTAGTAAAACTAGTTCTTCAATACCTCACTTTGAACAACCTATTAGGATCACTCTAAGTCAGTTCTGACATGATGACACATAACAAAAAATGGCTGCTGACAGCAGGTGGGGAGACAGACTTTCACCTGATGCAGGCAGTAGCCCTTCTCTATATATGTGTGTTCCTCCTCATTATGGGTTGCCACTAAGTTCTGGTTTTGTATAACTTCTCAGAAGTCTTTGTGACAATTGGGTCTTGGGGCATTCTCTTTTGAGATGCATTTGTTTCATGTTGGTGTAGCTGCCACAGCTTGTGCCGTGAGTACAGGGCCTAATCTCTGATGTTTTAATTTTGCCCTGATTAGGTTATGATCCTGGTGTGCAGAGTGGCAAAGTCATTACACTTCGGATCTGAGATGATATTGCATTGGGTCTGAAATGCTGCCGCAATGAGACTGGTAAGGGCTTTCATGAGCTTGCAAGAAATTGATAGGAAGCTCAATTTACCTCTTGAAGTGCAGAGTGCTGATCCTTTACTTGGTGACTGAACTGTTTGAGTCTTCTGAAATTCATTTGTTTGACACCAGCCATGACATTTTCTTGTCTGAGTGTCAGAGGATTTTGTTCTAGACAGGCTGGGAAAGATGGCCCATGTCTTTTGTTCATCTTCAGTGGCAGAGATGTGCATGTGGGAAGTAAAAGTTGGACACTGGTGAGGTTGACAGGCGACTGGCCTGTTCTCTAAGACTGTGTGATCTATGGGAGGAATATAGCTGGGGCAATGGGGTTCACTTGTGTCATCCTCCTAGAACTGTGAGGTGTCGGAGAGGTGTGGCGATGAAATTCAGTCTACCACTGATTTTGGCTT
Organism: Phrynocephalus guinanensis; assembly: GCA_037367245.1. NCBI lineage: Eukaryota > Metazoa > Chordata > Lepidosauria > Squamata > Agamidae > Phrynocephalus > Phrynocephalus guinanensis. The sequence continues at coordinate 54,068,179 of CM074735.1, read as the reverse complement.
ACAAGAAGGATTGACTTATAAGAAGGGCAGGGCAACTATTGCCCTACAGCTCCAAGCCTTAGGCATTTTCGATTAGGTAGGTGCCTCTCAGATATTTATTTTAATTAAGGAAATCTGATCTTAGCCCAACAAAGCTTTCTGTATTTTACCCTTTTATTCCCATTTTTATCCATAAAACAATCTTACTGCCAAAATCAGGACCTCCAAAACACACCCAAAGCATAAAGATTTCCCCGTGTTATGATGCTTGCCTTGTTTCTTTGCCTGGCCTAACTGAACTCCAAGTTACTGAAAAACATAGATTCTCACTAGGTATGACAAGGCAAGTCATCCATTTCATCCCTCCACCAAGGATGAATTCAGACTGAATTCTTCCTATTGCTTCAGTGATTGAAATCTCCAGAGGACCATGAGTGTTTCTTTACCCCATGTCTGATCAGCGGTTCTTTGTTCCACTCTTACTTCGGTCCAGTTTGTCATATTTATCTACAAACTGTGCACATTGCTAATCAGAGCACAGGAAACCGATGTGCACTGAATCAGACCATTGGGTTATTTAGTTAAATATTCTCAAGGCATTTCTAGAGGGTTTCCAGACCGACATGGAAGTTCCTTATATTTTCTGGTGGTTTCCCATTAAAAAAAATAACTCGGTCATAGCAGAGATGGATCACTGTTTATATGGTTAATGACATAGCTTATTGTTTCCCTACTAACATATTTAATAAGAACATAAAAATAGCCTTGCTGGAACAGGCCACAGCCCATCCAGTCTAGCATTTGGTCTCATACAGTGGCTCACCATTTGCTTCAGGGTATTCACAAGCAGATGTCTGCTTAAGATTCCCTGCAAATCGTATTGAGAGATATCCTGCCCATCTCTCTAATGTGGAGGTTGTCCTTAAGCATCCTTAATGATAGCCATTGATACCCTTGTTCTCCATGAACTTGTCTAATCCTCTCTTAAAGCTGTCAAGGCTGACAGCAGTCACCACTTCTTCTGGCAGGGAGTTCTATAGACCAGTGATCCTCTGGGTGAAAAAGTACTTTCTCTTATTTGTTTGAGATCTAGTACCCAAAAGTATCACGGAGTGCTTCCTAGTTCTAGTGTTGTGTGATAGGGAAAACAGCTTTACCTTATCTACTTTGTCCACACTATGTATGCTTTTATAAACTTCAATCAGGTCACCTCTTAGTCATCATCATCATGAAGAGGCCCAGCTTTTGCAGCCTCAGATGTTAAGGAAGGTGTTCTAGTCCCCTAATCATTCTAGTTGCCCTCCTTGCCTTTTAATACATGGCTTCATGTGTTGTGCATGGAAAATTATTTTAAGTGAGAAGACTCTCATTTAAAGAAAGTTAGCATGGCATTAAAATGAATACTGCTAATCCCACTCATCAGTGTCTACCAAGCCACTTATCTCCTTAAATCATGTTAAGTGACTAGAGATGGGCACGACTTAGCGGTATTCCCGTTTCCGTTTCCGTTACTCGTTTCCGTTACTCTACGGAAACGGTAACGGGAATCACTGCCCCAGACTTCGAGCTCGAACCGACGAACGAACAATTTGGTCTGATTTGTCGTGCTCGTTACTTGCATCGCGCAATGCCAAGCGGCACAGAAAAAAAGTTTTTAAAAGTTAAAAAAAACCCGATTCCCGGCCCTAAAAGTAGGCGAAAACTGCTTTCTGAGGGCACCTACCAGGCCAGAAGGGTGTTTTATTTGGGGGGGGGTTCCCCGCCCCCCTCTCCTTGGCTATTGCTACTGCTGCGCTGCTGGTACCAGGCTGGGAGGGCGCATCCATTTGCCATGCAGTGCGGGGGATCCAAAATGGTGACCACAATATTTTTTTTGAAATCGTTGCGAAAAACCCCACCAAAGCACCACAGAAACATGCGAAAATTAGCTATTTTAAATGCTTGAATTTTTACAGGAGCAGCAGTGGGTTTTTCTTGCAAAAAAAGTCTCCGTTGATTTTATTTTATTTTATTTTATTTTATTTTTTTACACCTGCGCATTTCGCAATGATGGGCTCGCCCATGGGAGTGGACCATGCAAAGTTTTGGAGCCATTCCACCAATCGCATGGCCAGGTTTTGCTGACTGTACCAGGCTGGGAGGGCGCATCCATTTGCCATGCGTGTGGGGGGGATCCAAAATGGCGACCGCAATATTTTTTTTGAAATTGTTGCCCAAAACCCCACCAAAGCACCACAGAAACATGGGGAAATTAGCTATTTTAAATGCTTGAATTTTTACAGTAGCAGCAGTGGGTTTTTCTTGCAAAAAAAGTCTCCGTTGATTTTATTTTATTTTATTTTATTTTATTTTTTTTACACCTGCGCATTCGCAATGATGGCTCTCCCATGGGAGTAGACCATGCAAATTTTCCACCAATCGCATGGCCACTTGGCAAGGTTGACCACAGAGACTTCTGGGATGTGCCAATCGGGCATAAACAGCCCACTAATCGTAGCCCAAACCCGAACCCTAAGCCTAACCCATACACCAGTACACTGTCCTTCTAAGTGGGTCAGAGAGGCACCCAGATGCACCCCAATACTCACCGTAACCTCACCCGTAACTAGCCTAACCCTAGCCGTTGCGCTAAGCCGTCTTAACCCTAAGCCAGATCTACTTGCATTGCACTACATGCAAGTACGTGAGACACAGCGGGTGCAAAGAGTCTGCCAGTCCGTCACTTGTGGCTCTGGCTGACTCCTGCAGCTCCCTCCAGGAGCCCGCTACCCCCTCCCCAAACCAGTACTAACGAAAACAAAAAAACAAAAAAACGAACCGACTAATTTTTGCAAATTTTCGCGAAAAACGGAAACGAGCCGAAACGGAACCGGCCCGACTAACGACAACTCGAAAAAAATTTTTTTCAAGTCGTGCCCATCTCTATAAGTGACACTTCCAGTTCCAGGCAAATTTGGTTAACCCAACAATGCTCATCTGCATCTGAGCAAATTCCCACAGGACAGTAAAAGCAGAATTGTGGAGGACAAATTATCTTGCATGACATCTTTGCTTCAGTAGGCTGCTTGCATCACTTGCTCATAAACAGAAATACATCTGGAATATTGATACAAAAGCTATGTAACTTAAAGCAGCAATCTGTAATCCACATCAGTGAAACTGACCCAGATTTTTGGGCCGTGCTTTGCATGAAGATAAAACTTAAGTCTCAGGCTCAATGGGATTTTTGAATATAATGATGTATAAACTAGATTTTGAACAGATTGTAAATAAATATAGGTACAAATTGAAAAACAAATTGTAAAATTTGTTCAAAAATGCTAATTAATTGATTTGTATTTATATGAATGAACACCTCTATGAAATACAAAAGGAATTTTAGCGATTCTGTATTTCTTGCTTTTTTGGGGGCTGCCAGATGCCCCAAGGGACTTAGAGATACCAAAATTGCAGAGAAACGTCCTCTGAGTCTCCTCTACAATTCCTCTAAGATGGTTAAGTGTTGGGTTTCCCCAAGCCATTTGCTAAAGGGCACTTTCCTTGGGGATATAATTCAGATGTTTGAAACCCACTCTCCATCAAAGTTCAGAGTACTGTAGAGAAGCATCAGGGGAAACTTCCCTGCAAGTCTGGTGTTTCTAGGTGACTGTGTGGCACTTTCCTGGGGAAACTCTCTTTGGAATTTTGGGATTCATCGCTCAGATATTCAAAACCAAACTTCATCACACTTGCAGAACTTGTAGGGGAGAAACATGGGAAGCTTCCCTTCAGATCTGCTGTCTCTAGGTTCCTTGAGAGCTATTTTATAGGGTTTTAAATTCAAAAACAAATGGCAAATTGATTCCTCGATCCATCAGGGAAAAAAAATTGTTTTTTGTGATTCATTGATCTTGATGAATCACAAATCGAAACAAATAACTATTTTCTGATTTGTGTCCATCTGTAGTTGTAAATATAGGGAATTGAGGGTGGGGGTTGTTTCCCCATCTAAACCTATCCTAGTGGTTTGCTTTTTAAAGCATAGAAAAATCATTATTTCCTTTTTAGACTCAGAGAATCTCCTAGAACAACCCACTCATAATGTACTACATTCTGCCTGGGGTATGTAAGAGTCAACTCACAGGAGGAGTCTTCTAGCTGTACAGAAATGTTCATATGCTTCGTATGGGAAGATTGGAGTACCAGGAGGAGGCAAAATGATCCGCTTCTACATCTTTTTCCTTTGTTGCAGAAATTGCCAAAGTTGTGTAGCATGGACCGATGTGTAACCAGGCAGAGATCCATCATTCCCACTGCTAATCTCAAGAACACAGCTAAGATGGAACTCACCCCCGATCCTGTTTAGCTAGTCTACCATTCTAGTACTAATACTACAACTAACAATGTTGGCATTCAGGGCAGGCTTCACAAAATAATACTCAAATTAAATAATACCTATAAATTTGCATGCCCTCAAGCTGATTCCAACTTACAGTGACCTTTCCCCCTGTCGTCTAGGTTTTGAATAGTGGTTCATCATTCTCTTCATCTGAGTATTTCGAGGACTGTGCAGGCTTGGTCCGCTGCCTTCTTTCCTTGTGGCAGTAGACTTGGGATTTTGGTACCTTGGAAAAATGCCCCAGTTGCTCCATTCTAGTTACAGTGTCAAGCGAAGTCTTGCAGCATTTGTGGCTGAGGTTTGTGTAACCTTTTGCAGGACAACTGAAGAACAACCCTGTTGGTTACTCAATATCTTTCATAGGAAATTCTAAGGAGAATTGCTGATGAAGCAGATATGGGGGAAGTAGAAAAGCTGGTAGATGAAAGAGATGGTGTGGAACTTGATCAGAGATTTATGTATACTTCCACTTACCTTCCCTCCCTCCCTCATCATTCTGGTCCTGATATAAGTACATTGGCAGTGAGCTTTCCTGATCAGCACCATTTCATTCCCTAGTATTTTATCCCCTAATCCTGAAAATAGAACATGGATCCTTGTGATGTCACAGATATGGGACAGACATAAGTTGAGAGTGAAACACGCACAACTTGAGCATGTTTTTATTCATGTTCCACACATTGTCAGGTACCCAAGCATTAGAACTGCCTCACACAGGGAACAAAAAATAAGCTTTTTCCTCTTTCAATACTTCTCACCTTGAGATTCCGCTTCCTGCCTGGAGACTTGGAGAAACACAGTGATTCCCTAAGGGATTCATCAGCTGGTGCCCAGGGACCTCACAGCTCTACTTGAGAGGTCACATTACAGAAGTGAAGGAAGCACTGTCAACTTGCAAGGACTAAATTCCTTCTATAACACACAGTTTCTCTGAAATCTTGAGAGCTATCCTAAATTCAAAATGAATATAAGCATATGGTCTATAATTTTGCAGTTCTGACATAATTGTTAGCAGGCTAGGGAAACTTAAAATACATTTGGAACTGCTGTATCAGAACATCAGCCATGCAACAAAAAGCATCTTTCTGTGACAACTCTGAATTAAAAATATATAGGTTTTCACTCAGATTTGAAAGAACTATGCTATGTATAGGCCTAAGCAAATTAATCAGTAAAAGGGGAAAGAATGTTGCTTTTATGCTTTATGTTTTGCTGTGCTGCAATGGGTAAGTATGAAATATTGTCCTTTTGGATGATTTTTTAAGTAGGTGGTGAAGTCAGAGTTAGTACTACCTCTGTTTCTATCATTCTTCTAAAGTTAAACAATAATGGCAGAACCTATTTTCCTTCCATGGAATGTACTTCAATGCCTCTTTAATAATGTTTACTAGAAATATTTATGTTTGTATATACTTTGATTCTGAGAATGTTCACCAATAAGCTCAGATCTCTCCAGTATTTACATTGTTTTACACACAACGTTAGCTATAATTTTGTCATACAGGCAGCTGTTTCTTGCCTAAGTGTCAGGAGGACTTCCTCCTGTGATTGCCACCAGAGTGTTTCAAAGAGAGTTGATCTGATAGAAATTTGATTTCTAGTCAAAGGCATTGAGTTTCTTTCTATCAATTTCAATGACAGATCCTCACAGTAAGAAGGCTATAGATCACATTAATGGTCAATAATATATTTAGCTTGTGGTGGTCATGTTTCTTGCATGGCTTAACAGCACAATGAGGAAGGCACAGAATGTTCAATAATAAGATATGTTACCACTGGGGGGGGGGTGGAATCTGACATAGTATGCACTCTGGAGGCGGGCAGAAGTTCCAGAACCAGAGTGAGAACCTGCAGTTCATAGAACTTTTCTGACTAGTCATGTTTTTTAAAAATGTTTCTAAAATTGTATTTTTTAAAGCTTGATGTATATTTGATTGTTTTGCATACAATATTTATATGGTATTTTATCTTCTCCACCAAAGACGGTATACTCTCCTCCCCACCATTCCCCAAGAATGAAAGAAAACCAGATGTGCAGAATGCTTTGGATCAGCCCATCACCTTCACATGTGCATTTGGTGGTTGCACAGGAGAGGGTCTGTGAAGATTCTCAGTCATCCAGGTGAGTTTATCTGGAAGTTGAGTCATGGCAACTGGACTTTTTCTCAAGAAAAAGAAGTCCAGTTGCCATGACTCAACTTCCAGATACACAGGAGAGGGCTTTCTCTGTTGCTTCTCCCTGACTTTGGAACTCCCTCTCACAGGAGGCCAGGCGGGCCCCATATTTGCTGTCCTTCCACAAGCAAGCAAATAGTTTTTTCTTTAAGGAAGCTTTCCCTTGGTGAATGGATGCCTGAGTGGGGTTCTTAAATGTGTTGTTGTGCTTTACTACTTTGAATGTGTTTTTGGTGCTGTTTATTGTAGAATTTGTTTGGCCCCTTTTTTAGTATTTATACTCTTAGTGTTTTTAGCTTTAAACATTGTCTTTGAACGATGTCAAACACCATGTGACCTTCTTAAGGAGAATGGTGATGGAGATTTTTTTTAAACCAGACACCATGACTCCTTCCCAATGATATATGTCCTCTCACCATGCAGAATCATGGCATTGTCCCAGGTGTAGGCAGATCGGTAGACATCTGGCCACATATGTCTTGAACTTATCAGAAACAACACACCTCCTCAACAATTAATGGGCTACATTTTCCAAAATCCAGGGCCAGTAGATTGTCCTATGTTTTGGAGAAAAGAAATACAGTGGTACCTCTACTTACCAGCAGCTCTCTTTACGAGCAATTCAACTTAAGAGTAGAAAACCGTTGGCATTTTAACTGCTGCCTTATAAATTTTAGATGCGGTCTGCTCTACTTACAATTTATTTATTTATTTATTTATTTATTTATTTATTCATTCATTCATTCATTCATTCATTCATTCATTCATTTGATTTTTAAGATACACCTGCTTTACTTATGTGTTGTTAGACTTATGAGTATGCATTTGGAACGGATTAAACTCGTAAGCAGAGGTACCACTGTACGTCTTTTCATTCCCTGTTTTGACTCCAGTTGAATGATTTTCTGCCACTTTGCCAGTCAGTGTTACAACTCATGATTATAAATGCTAGTGGCATCAGCTGCTAGAAAAAATACTCTTTGTAAATAAGTAAATAAATGAAAGAAAAGTATATACATATTTTTTTAAAAAAAAAAATTCATTATTTTCTTTATACTTAGCCCCATCTTCTTCCCATTTCCAAAAGGATCCCCAAATGTACGGAAACCTATACTGCTTGTTCTCTTCATAACTCCCAGGTTACATGCTCATGCACACATTGAGAGTCATAGGAGAGCTTCTCCAGCATATGCTGATGCCTCCGTCAAGGTGACTCTAAATTAGCTTTTAATGATTTAGAAACAGGAATCTGAGCACTGAATGGTGCTGAAAATTTGAAAAGCTTTCCGGACTCATTGCATGTAATCCAAAGTGCAACTTGAGGCATGCCCTGGGGTTTTCTCATGCCCAGTAGCATTTTTCCCCCTTTTGAACATCAGTTGCTTTTGAAAGTGTCTCAGTTCCAGAAGTGGCTTTCTCTGTGGCCTTGGGGGGACAAACAATTCAAGGAGTTCAAGCCCAAAGCTTGGCCTCTTGGTTTAGAATCTGCCTGGTTTATTTGCCAGACAAAATCGTGCACAGGGAAAAAGAGATGCTGCACCTTTAACGGAAGGGACCAGTGCTTGGTGATATAATATAGACAGTCACTGGAGTGGGGAGAGGGCATCCTAAAATGGCACAATAATGCACCCCCTCTTGCTTGGCCCCCGACTCACCATGGCTTAGGGGAACAGCACAGATTTTTTGTGTGAGCAGTTCCAATAACTTCATTTTATATATATAAGGTGGATAAGGCAATCAGGTGATACTGATCCTCTGGATAAGAGTTCCTACTTCATTATCATTTCACTCAATTAACCGCTACCTGATTCAAATGGGAACTCTGTTTGCTACATGTGCACATGGGGCTGCAGCTAAAACTACATGAATATCCATATATGGCTGTGAAGCTTCTCAGGCATCCAGATGAAGATATCCAGAATTTTTTTTCATGGTAACTGGACATATTGTTGGGTTGAAATATTTTGCTACTCACCAACTAGCTTCTACAGTCTGAGGAAAGCTGGTAGGAGACCTCCATTGTTGGTTTCACTTCACCTTGGTCTGACTAGGCTCCTTAGGTGAACATGATCTGAATAAGCTTGTTAGATGTACAATGGCTGTGTGTGTAAAAGTCATACAGCCTCTTCCAACACTCATTAAGCATGAGTCATTAATGAAATGCCCCCCATTTTTCCGGGAACAGAAAAATATCCATTGATATGTGAGTGTCCTAATCCTAATAGACCCTATAGTTACCCTAACAGAGCTTTCAAGGTAAGTGAAATATTCAAGGAGTAGTTTTAGCAGTATGACTGTCCCACGCCATCACTCTACCACTACACCACACTGGAAAGACATACTCATTTATATGCCTATACATATAGGTTTGACTCTGTGAAACTGAAGAACTTTTTGCTTTGACTATGAAACTACACAAAGCATTCATGGCTTTTTCTATTAAAGTCTTGCTAATACAACAAATCCCCTTCCTGTATTATTTCTTTTAAAAGATTAATTTTTGATGAATGTTACAAATTGTATAATCTTGTTAAAGTGCATGTAAACTGGGGATTACAGTAATAAGGACATTGTTTATGAAAATTGCTAACATTTGCATAAATGCTTCTGGCTAAAGAGACAGAACTTGACAGCAGGTTTGATTGTTACCAACATTCTGAAGGAGAGGATGTCTACTAATCTGACACATCCTTTTCTTGGGTTTCATTTGTAATAACAAAGACAAAAGCATCTCATGATCCCTGAAGACTGGAACTGGGGATTGCCAGTTTTTCATACCTTTATCCCAAGTTGTGAGCTTCCCTTGCAACTTGGGTTGTACCAATGAAGTTCCCTAGCTTCTGGAGTGATTCCGCCCATTAGTCATTAGCTCTCTTGAATTAGCCTCTTGCCTGAGCCCTGGAAAAGCTTTCTTCCTGTTCAGCCAATGTTGTCCTGAGTCTTCACTTGTTCTGACAGATAGACAATTACTTATCGCCCTTATATTATGATGAAGAAACTCTAGATGGTTTGTGACATCTGACCTTCTCTCTGCTTTTATTCCATCGTGTGACATTTGAGAATGCAATTGCTTTCAATAGAGCAACATTTGGAAAGTGTTTTGGAAATAATTCAATACCACTTTAACACTGCCAACAAAATTCTTTGAAAGTCCATACACAAGTAAAACTAGAAGTCTGTGTGTGCGTGCACAGGCGTCCGTGTATGTAATGAGAGTTAGTGATGCTACTAAAATTCAAATTTAGATAGCATTCTAGTATATTCAAAACTGCCATTCTGGTATCAACTTTGCATATTGTATAACAAATATCAAATATGCTGACTGGGGCTGGTTAAAATGACTGCATTACATGCTTCTTACAGAAGCTCCATTGGCTGCCAGTCAGTTTCCAGGCACAATTCAAAGTGCTGGTTTTAACCTATAAAGCCCAAACTATCTCAAAGACAGTATCTCCCAAGATAAGCCAAGTAAGTGAAATGCACGTGTCCAAAGTTATGTGCTTGTGGACTAGATCTTCCAGAATTCTGCCTGGCTAATTCTTGGAGAATTCTGTAGGTTTGAGTCCCTCCCCCTCTCCAAATTGCACACACCCAATTGGAAATAAAATATTGTTCTTCTTTAGTAAACAAACATTTATCTTGGATCTAGATAGTAACAAGTGGCATAATGCTTCAAATTGCAGCACTTCTGGTGCAGGCATATGTTACATATCACAGCCACACATGCCAGGGTTGCTCCCTCTGGTCCGATGATGAACACTGACTATAAAAGTTTAAAGCATATGAACACAGCCAAACAACACTGTGGCATGATGATCCCCCCCCGATGTGTGCATTCAGCAGCTGCAGTTTGGTTACACACCCTATTTCAAAAGGAAGAAAAGCTTGTATCCAAGATAAGGAATTAATAAATTGCAGAGCAAATTACAATTTATGCAGTTTTGAATTTGATGATCCTTCTTAAAGTCTGGAAGCAACAAAAATTAGACTTACTTGGAGGAATAAAGTGAAGAGTAAAGAACCTCTTATAGTAGCATTTATTTACTTACTTATTTGATGTACTGCCCATCTGGCCTGAATAGGACCTTGTTATCTGTCTGAGCACCTCTCTCTAAAGATACCTAGCTCTTGCATCTACCCCGCTAATATTGGGAGGCTCCAAGTGGCCAGCTCAAAGGAACCCCAGGAACCAGTCACTTGACACCAGGCTTCCTTTGTTGGGTCTGCTTCCCTTTGGCTCTCCCACCTGAGGTGTTACTGGAACCATCCCTCCTGGGTTTTGGAAGGCAACTAAAAATGTTGTTTTCCCAGGTTTTTCAACAGTTTCTCTCTAATATAAAATAAAACACCAGAAGCATGGATCAAAAAACATCCCAGGGGCTCAATTCATAGAAAACAGCAAGAACAAAGTTCAACAACATAAAATCCAAAGCATATTTTCTTTGTGGGTTTGCAATGTAGCCTTTCTGCCCCCAGTCTGCCATTAATTTTTATGATTTTATTGTTTTTATTGTTGTTGTTTATAACTTTGTGTCCTTCTGTTAACCACACAGAAGAGTAGCCCAGCTACTCTTGTCTTATATCTTGGACAAGATATAAATTTCAATGAATAAATGCATGCATATGTTGTGTGATCTAGTGTCTTGCTGGAAAAGCTGTACTGTGTGATTCTGCTGATGATATGATTTGTTCCCAAAGTCCAGCATAACATACCTAAGGCATCTAATGAAATTCTGCCATTAGGTGTTTATCATGTAATCAATTTGTTAGAGTATGCAGATCAATAGTCTCAGAATGCGGTATGTCAGTCTCCCTGATCTAACTTTCTATTGGTCTGTCTATGCTTGCTAACATTCTTTTATGGCCCTCCTTTCTGAAAGGTCTGTTGGTTAAACAGACAAGAAATGGTAGTTTTCAATCTCTCCTCATGGCTGTTGAAATGGAGAGTCTTACCTTCATGCATACCATCCAGCTAAGGGATGGTGTAAAAAGTTTAGGGACATTCTTCAGTACAGTCTGTTTAATGTGGAATATTTGTTTTCTATTTAAAGTTTAATAAACTTTTTTTTACTTTAATGTGACTCATCATTTGCTCAGGGGGGGGGGGGGTAATTGGACCAAGTAGTAGTAAGACCTCTAACACAATTTACGTTCCACCTTTCATTTTTAAAAGGTACTGTAGGTAGTTTTTTGTTATTCACTGTACAGTAGGAACTTGGTAACCACTGGGGATCAGTTCCAGGCCTTCCTGAGGATAATGCAAATTGTGGATAAGAGAGAATACCAACCCACCAAAGCTGCTGTTTTGTGACAGTAGCTTCCTTTACAGCTGCTGTTTCGGACAGAATCTTGTTTTACAGCTGCTGAATTTTTTAAACATTTTTCCTCTGTCAACCATGGATACTTGAATCAGTGGACATGGGGGTCCTGCTGTACTCTTCTTAACAGTAATATAAAGTAAGGTTAATTCTCAGTTGCTTCCTAATATTTAGATGCCATATCAATGTAGTACTGCTGACCACACTGAAAATGTGGTAAGTCTTCTAAACAACCTTTACCACACGTTGCAAATTAATTAGCTTTCTGAAAACCCTTGGGCCATAATTTTAGGATTTGGCAGATTTATTTTTCCCACAACTTCACCTACAATGATTGCTAATTGCACTTTTTAATAGATGTAACAACCTGGGCGCAATCCTTCCTTCCCCCAAAATAAGTGTAAATGTTCCTTGCATAATCCATGCGAAATGAACAGCAACTAGAACATCAGAATCGTCACTTGCTTCCTTCCAGTATTTTACAGCATTTTAACATTAATTTCCTCCTTTACCTCACATTCAGCTACACATGTTTTTAATAGTCGCCTTAATCCCATAAAACATGAGAAGCATGGATCAAAGAATATCTTAGAGGCTCAATTCACAGAAAGCAAGGACGAAGTTCAACAACACAAAAATCCAAAGCATATTTTCTGTGTGGGTTTCCAATCCGCTGTCAGGGCTTGATCCATGGCATATTCTGAAACTATTGTAATATTAGGGGAAAGTTTCACCACCAAAGGGAGCATTCCTTTTTCCATTTAATGCAGAAAGCATTGTTTTAGAGGAATTGGATTCCTCACTGAAGTGTCTTCCTTGTAGATGATGTGAGAGAGAACATGGTAGATATAGTAACCGCTACGTAAACTTTGCTTTAACAGGCATGTGGATTGCGACAGAAACATCTACTGTTTCTGGCATGAATGTTCAATATGCAGAGGACAGCACCTCAGCTTTAGTTGTTTCAAGGCAAGGGCAAAAAATGTGCAAATACTCCTGCCAGCTTTCCCCAGTGGAGATAAAACTTTTTAAATCTTTCATTCTTACCTGCAAGAATGGAGCCTGGAAAGATTTCCCTTCGTAGAATTTAAATAATATTCTTCACATTACTGCTAGCAATAGGAATTGGCAAAGGTAAAAGGTAAAGGTTTTCCCTGCACATGCCCAACTCTAGGGGAGGTGCAAAACTCCATTTTCAAGCCAAAGAGCCAGTGTTATGCAAGCCCATGGCCATGTGGCCAGCATGGCTGCACAGAACACTGTTTACCTTCCAACTTTTTACAGTGATACCTATATATCTACTTGCATTTTACATGCTTCCAGGTTGGCAGGAGCTGTGGTTAACAGTGGGAACTCACTCCTCTGTGTGGCACCTGGGATTTGAACCACCGAGCTACCAACTTTGCAGCTAACAGTTTCAGCATTCTAGTCTGCTGAGCCACAATGGCCACATAGGAATTGAGCCTAGAGTTAAAATATATGAATTTTCAGTTATGTGGTTGGTTTTTTAAATTATTTAAAATTATTATAATTATTATTATTTTAATTATTTTATTTACTTACTTATTTGCTTACAAAAACAATGTGCATTTTCTGTCTTAGTCATCAAAGTGCTATGTGCCTCTATCTGAACAAAAGAAGGCATGATATAGGGGGTACTCCAAAAGGGGGTGCCCATAGGAAAAAATGTAATTTAATGTATTTGAAAATACTGATCCCAGGCATCTAGCAGCATGGAAATGGCAGGGGAGCTTCCTCCCCTTTAAGCACACCAAGGCACATTGGGCTGTATCAGAATTGCACTCCACCAGGCAGGCAGGCAAGAATTAAACATCAGACTTGGGCCATGTCACCCTCAGGCCCATCTCTAGTGACAAGCCCATCTTCAGACCCTCAGGTATGAAGAGAAAGTATGGATCCCCCTGGCATCATCAAGAAGACTAAGGCAGGTCTTAGAAATAAATGGGTCTTTCAGACCCATAACATTCAGACAGGCTTGCAAGCCTGGGAGGAAGGCAGGAGTTTGTCAGAATACTCCAGCTAGGAATAATGGAATAGGAGGACTCTGGTTCTACTTTGTTGGTTTTTTGAAATGGGGCCATGATTAAGAGAGACAGCTGAGTGCATTCATATTGTGCCAGTTGAGATTGGGGAACTAGTACTGGGTGGTGGTGGGAATAACACTGTGTGTGGGTGGGAAGGAATGTAGTTTGAAGGCGGTAGGAGATGGGAAAAAAATTTAAAAAAACTTGTCCAAAATGCTTCCCCTGGAACCATACTCCTAAATAAAACCCTCCCAAACAGAAGCTGTGCTGTTGTGCCTTCTCTCTGAGTACAGAGAGATATGTGCGCTCACACGCACGTACACACACACACACACACACACACACACACACACACACACACACACACACACACACACACACACACACACACACACACACACACACACTTTTCTATCATTTGAATTTCGATGCTACTTTATGTGCCCATGGTAACAAGGAATAAGGGTTCAATTCCTTAGAGGGAGCCTGAGAAATGGTTGGCTACCACATCCAAAGAAGGCAGCAGGTGTACAAATTAAACACTCCCAATCCACAGAGGTATTGATGAAAAATAACAATACAGAACTCTTTCGAGGCCCGGTAATTGGATCCCGTCATAGCTCTGACCATGAATGGTGCCGACTAATGATCCGGAAGCATTACTCCCATGAGTGAAGCTAGCCAATTGTAAAACAGCAAGCTAGCAGCACTGCCAGAGCCATCTGACTCCTGTCACTCATTTCTCAGACAACAAAGAAAATGAAACCAGGCAATGAAACCTCTTATACACCCTAGCACCCCAATAGGCAGTTACAGTAGAAAACCACAACCCCCCAAAAAACACAGCACTTAAAATGGATTCCTAAGGGCACCTCCATTTGGCGTTGAATAACTTAGCCCCCTGTATCCCAAATCTCTCCAAATTGGGTGTGCTTCAAGGGCAGAGGTTGAGAAAGCTCCTCTGCAATTTCCATGCTGCTAGATGCCTGGGATCAGTGTTTTTCAAATACTTTCAAATTACAAATGTTTTTTCCCCTGGGGGCACCACTTTGGAGTTGAATCACTTTGCCCCCTGTACCCCTAACCTCTCCAAATTGGGGATTCTTCAGGGGAGGGGGAGCTTGAGGAAGCTCCACTGTAATTTTCATGCTGCTAGCTGCCTAGGATCACTATTTTCAAACATATAACATTGTAATTAGAAATGGTTTTTTGCTGGGGCAAGCCATTTGGAGTTTAATAACTCAGCCCCCTGAATACCAAATCTCATCAAATTTGGAGGGCTTAAATGGGTGATTCCAAGGAAGTTTCACAGCAAATTTGGCACCACTAGGACCCAGGAGACCCATTTTACAGCAAAATAAATCAGTTCATTTTAAAGGAAAAAACCACCAGTTCGTTTCGTTAATAACGAACCACTGTTTCCCAGTTTGTTTCATTTCATTTCATTCCATTACATGATAAACCAACGAATCAGTGATTCATTTTTCTTTTGGTGCCCATTCCTAGATGGCACACCTCCTTAATTTCATTTAAATATCCATTCACTCTCATTAATACTTCATTTAATCTAAAAGAGGTTTCATCTTCATTTTTAAGCATCATTGGCTGGAATCCAATAAGAAATCACAACAGGAGTTTAACCACTCAATCAGTGAAACTTTCATAGTGTTGACCCACGAAATCCTCACTGTTTCAGTGGGTTTATTCCAGTTGTGCCTTACTGCTGGATTTTAAGTATTGCTGCTTTATTTTTATTTTTTCACGAGACAGCTATTCACACCCTCATCCTAAAAGTTAATAAGAAGCTAAAAGGCAGACATCCCAGGAAACAGAGGTTTTCATAGTCTGATAGCAGAACCTTATGGCTGCTTATTGTCATTAGAGATGGCCATGAACCTCAGTTCATAGGTTTGTGCCATTTTGTTCGCATGACTCCACAGGGGACCCTGCATTCCCTTCCCCCTCCTCCTCAACGTGTTACCCACTCATTAACAGGAGCATGCTCCTCTTCTCCTCTTTGGCCAGAACCTGGCAGGAGCACAGGTTTTCCTGTCCAGATTTCTTGTCGGAGTGGGTGATAGCCGAGGAGGAGGGGCAGGGAAGCCAGTACTCCTGCCAGAGACTGGAGAAACAGGCAAAATCCTGGCTGGTGAGTGGGGGATCTAGACAGGGAAGCAGGAGAGGGGAACCTGTAGCACATGTGGTGTCATGTGTATGAACTGGCAAGAACCCCCATTTCCAATTGTCACTCTTGGACAAATGCACACTTGTAGATACTTGTGTGTGTTTGGGGGGGCAGTATGATTGTTCCCTGTACTAGTGCAAAACCCATCACAGAACTGTCTTTCTGTGAAGATAACTAAACACAGGGTCATCTAGCCAATGTAGCCATCACAGCTGTTCCATTTCTTACAGTGTCAGTTGACTGGTAAATCTGCAAATGACGTGTAAACAGAGCATGTTCATGTACTGAAGACTGCTGATCAATATGTCCGTGTCAAAATTGTTTGCCTGTTTTCACTGATCAAGATGACTTCTTGTTCATTCAATTTCCTAGTCGGATATATTTTCTGTCTGTGGTTTCTTCCTATTCCCTGCATCAAGTTCACAAAAGAAGCAAGACTTGTTATGGTGCACCCCTAAAGCTGTATTATTTAGAAGCAAATCCTGCTTATTTCAGTGGAGTGCTCTTGGTGTAAGTACATAAAAGGCTATAATTTATTCTACAGCATTTTATCGTAAATAAAATGTAGAATCCTGAAATAACAAAGGCTTTTTCTTGGGTGCTGAGCTGACTGTAGTGCAAACATCCCGCAGCACTCCACCAGTAGAATAATCTTTTTTTTCTCATGACACAAGAAGATTGGCTAATTAATTATTTGTACTGTCATACAACAATAATCTCAAAATTGGCAGCCTCATGACATGGTTGAGACTATGAATAAGTGGTTCAGTTATGAAAAGAGATCCATGGGACAGTAGCTAGATGGGGATCATGCAATATCCTCACACACTTCCTTAATTGGGGACACTACAGTATCATTTCAGAATCAGTGCTATAGATTTAATATAGACAGAAAACTTAATGGTCATTTTACTAGTTCAATATACCTAGACCATTTTAATGTTATTAAATCCTGTTGCTTAGCATAGTCAGCTTCAGTAGAGCAGGCACAATGAATCAGTGGGGACTTATTGGATCAACTCATTTACAAGTTCTATTGATTCAAATGGACCTACTCTAGTTGCATCTTGCCTTAGCATGTAACCCGTAGAGCTATAGAAAATAAGCTTTCTCTTTATCCATGTGAAAACTATGGATATATTAGAAGGAAAATAAATGCAGAATTACAGACAGTAGCCACTATTGTACTTTATTAATGATGATCATTCACAAAAACTGCTGTTCATTCCATGAAAATCCTGGGTCTATGTAAGTGAATTACCACATGTCATGTGGTCGTTCAATCCCAGGCATTGTTGAAATTAGCACATGCTCTAACTGTGCCTCCAAAGGGTTAGGTGTTCATTCTTTCTCTTCAGGGGGTACTCTGGATGTTATTGATTAATGCATTCATACAGCATATAAGAAGTGTACAGTTATGTTAAGTCCCATCTCAATATACAGCCTGCTTTTCTGCATTAAGGGGCACCTGAACATCCTTTTTTATTTTGGCAGATGCACTGGGTTGCAAAACTTTTTGAGTAAATGGAGCCTTTGCAGGGAGCAGTAGTGCGATAACTGGCTGACCCATTTTCACATTTCACAGGTGCTGTTATATCCTAAACATCAGATTGCCTTCTGGTTTTGCTCAGTCATCATCTTTCCAAAGATGTATACAGAGTTCCACTTGCAATTACTGTGAATGCAATGAAAGGTGTGCAATGGAGGAGAAAATGGAGCTGTGCATTTGGAATAAAGCTTAAAGTCTGCTTGATGATGAATGAGCCAGAACGGAAGTATAGCTCGTCCTTATGCTCACTCTGCATGGTAAAAGGATTTGAGAGGTATTTAACCATTGCTGATATTTTCACTTTGCAAGCAATGTTTGGTCACTAGATTATTCAGTTTACAAAAGGAGCTACTAAGAGGAGTTAAGCTGGAATAATTAAATTCACTCCCCTATAACTAAATTAAATTGTTTAAATTAATTGTATTTGATGTAACTGACTTCAGTGGCAGATGAAATTTCAGACTTAATGTGGACCCAGCTCACTGATTTTGATTTGATCCTGAAACTTGATTTGATCCTGCCCATTGATGCTAAAACTATCTGTTCATTGATAAGACCTGCTGGTGAATGTTACTTCCAAGAAATTTATTTAATTCTCATTCTCTCTCTCTCTCTCTCTCTCTCTCTCTCTCTCTCTCTCTCTCTCTCTCTCTCTGTCTGTGTGTGTGTGTGTGTGTGTGTGTGTGTGTGTGTGTGTGTGTGTGTGTGTGTGTGTGTGTGTGATGTGTTTGACTATATGCTCCTAAAAAGAACTTCCCTGAATCAGTAAACTTGGCTAGGAGGTAAGGAAGACTAGTCTTTTTCTTAATGTGCTAGCTGCTGAAACCTACAGTCAGAAATGACACAGTTCAAGAACAGCCATGATCATATTATTCTGCTAAACATGCAGATTGGTTTTTTACTTCCAATTAGTCACTTGAGTTCTTTAAGCCCTCTGGCTTAATTGTGTGGACTGAACTGAAAGATTGCATTCCTCAAGCAATTATGCCATGGCTCCCCTCTTGACTTCCCTTGTCTTTTTCTGCAGCTTACTAGAACTGCTGCTTTCTCTGCTGCCTTGTAATAATTTTGTTCAAAATGGTAGACTGCAGGTTTCTGGAATCAGAGCTATGTTCAAAATGTCAAATGTAGAATTAAGGATTAAATTACCCTTTTGACAAGGAAAGAGCCGCAACAGCAAATGCACTAATAGTATTTTCCCTCCAGCCCCTGTTTCACCAAAATAAAATAATTGACTGCCCAATGCTAAATATGTCATATTTCGCATCTCATTTATGTCTGCCTTGCAGAACTAGCTTGTCAGAAATGCTAACAGAGAAGAATTGCATTGGACCGACAGTGCGATCTGCGATGGGGAAAAGGGAGGCACTTGTACCACACAGAAACAGAAATGGGTTTCAGCTGGCTTCTTCATGGTCTACAGATTTCATTTTTGTAGGTTTTTGTTTCGTTTTGTTTCACTCCTTCATGTAATCTTCCTTTCATCTTTTGCCTGTTGAATTTTTTATCCAATATTGTCATGAGGGCTACTGTCAGCAGCCAGTCAGAACATCTGGGGAGAGTGTGAATTTTGCCAGATTTGCTCACCTAGCAACTTGAGTGTTCACTAGTCCTGTATCCAATCTCACTTTTTGGAATTCCTGGCAGAGGCAGGATAAAAACAGGCCAGCAACAATGAGGTCTTCTGTGTTTTCTTGACTCAACCTACCTTCCTTTCAAGTTTGGTAAATTAAGTACTCAGATTGCTGGGGCGCAGGGCAACCCATAAGGTTCTTTAAGTTAGGTTCAGTTTATTGTTTATTCTTTTGGCTAAAAACCATCACAATGGGTAAAGATACAAATATTATTAGATAAAATCAAATAAGTTCTTTAAGTACTATGGGGCTGTATATAAGCAGCACACTTTGATTTCTTTCATTTTAGGTTCGTTCATAGAATCATAGAGTTGGAAGGGACCTCAAGGGCCATCTAGTTCAACCCCCTGCCATGCAGGGACCCCATCACAATACTTCTGACTGATGGCCATCAAGCCTCCGCTTAAAAACCTCCAAAGAAGGAGACTCCACCACCCTTTGTGGCAACATATTCCACTGCCAAACAGCTCTTCACTGAGCCAGTGAAGAAAAGGGCACAAATGGATTGGGTCTGGAGGAGGAGGGGGGAGGGAAACATTGAGTTACAGCTTCTTAGGTTGGGGGGGGATGTCAGTCAATGGCACCAGAGGCTGTGTTTGGCTGAGGGTGTCTGTAGAAGGAAGTTCTCTATGGCACCTGTGGCAGTGGCCTGCCGAAGGGGGCTTGTGGCCTTTTCCAAGCACGGCAAGGGGTCACCACAACATGAGGAACTGTATTAAAGTGGTAAATGTATTAACTGTATTAAATGTGGTACTAGGAACTGTATTAAATGTGGTACTAGGAATTGTATTAAATGTGGTACTAGGAAGGTTGAGAACCACTGCTCTATTTGATTTGGAAGGTTGTAGCATTTCAACACCTGCTAGTTTCTGCTTTAAAAATAGTGTTGCTTTCTTATATTCCTAAGGTTCAAGTGTTGAGTTTATCTTCAATTCTTTCATTCTACCCTCTGCTTCATATAGATATCCTAAAACCATCATTTCTGCTTTTCTGCAAAGCACCCCCACCTCTGCAGACATGGGCTTCTAAAGCGAATGGCAACAGGATGTGTCCAAACCACAAAAAGTGTATAGCAAATGTCAAACCGCATGCTAGGACATCTCAGTTCTTAAAATATCTTGTTTGCACCTTTGTATCCAGCTTTTGAAACTCACTGTTAACACAGAGAGAACAATACATTGCGAAATTAATGACCTTTTAATCTTGCTAATGCAGATGGGAAAGTATCACTGATCTTTAAGTTTGGTTGTGTTACGGAAAATGAACATATATGTAATGAAGTCACATGCTTTCCACTGCGGCAAAATGTAACCAATCCTGAGTTTGTTCTTTATCTTTTTCTGTACGCTGAAGAATATTTAAGACTGGACATTCCATACAGGAAGTTGTCCCTGTGTTCAGGCACCCCTTGTGCACAAGGTATTAGGAAAGGATCCTCTGGAAATAAAACTACATTCCCAGGAGTCCGGTTTGTCTGTCGTCCATTTTATAGTGATTCTCATTGAGGATCAGCCACATTCAAATGTGTGGTGACAGATTGTCACTTGCTTTTAACTAGTTCATTTTCACTTCCCTTACTGTCAAAAACAACTCAGTGAGGTGTGTGTGTTTCACCTTCTCTTTCGATATTTCATCTGTTTTAACATATAATGGGAACAAGAAGGAACTGTGTAAAAGCTTCAAAAGTTTACCTTTTTAAAGTTTTGTTGAATTGTGCTATCGTTGTTTCATCAAGTTTTAGTGACCATACAAATCAATCACCATACTCAGGTCTTGTTAACCTAAAAGTTGTGGCATCCTTTATTGAGTCAATCAATCTTATGTTAGAACATCCTCTTCTTCCACTACCTTCATCTTTTTCTAGTACTAATGACTTATTAAGTGAGTCTTGGATCCTTTTTTAAGCAAGTGTGATAGTCTCATTTTATCATTTCAGTTTCGAGTGAAGGATCAGGTTTAAGTATCCTTAAAGATTTCCCCAGGGAACACATCTGAAATGATATTGATCTCTAAACTAACTTTGGGCTCTATCTCATGTCCCTTTAAATGCAGATTAAATTTGTAGATAAACCGTGTTCAAAAATGACTCCCCACAGCCACCGGGCCTTTTGAAAAGAAGAAGAAGAAAGAAAACCCAGTAATGCCCCCCTTAAGCGAGGTTTCCAAGACCTACTGGATAGGTAGGGATTATTATTATTTTGCCTCGCTTAAAAAATCCACCTTTTAAAGAGGCAGACGTCATGGGACTGCCTATGATCCGGGTTTTCTTTTCTTTTCCCCCCCTCATAGCACCGGCTGTTCCTGGGGCTGGTTGGCACTTTCTTTAAAAAAAAAAAAAACTTCCCCCCACCGTCCTAGCAGCAGCCAGCTGTACTATTGGCACTGTTTTTTGTTTACTCCCCCCACCCCTAGAGCCTGTCAGTTGGCCCTCCGGCTGGTCTGGTGCTTTTAAATTTGTTTAAATTCCTCCCTCCTAGCGCCAGCCAGCTGGCCAATCAGAACTGATTTTTTTAAAACTTCTCCCCCACCCCTAGCACCAGTCAGCTGGTCCTCTGGCTGGTCTGGTGCTTTTTTGGAATTTATTTTTATCCCCCCCCCACGCTGCTCAGCTAGACTTTTTTTTAAAAAAAACCAACAAAACCTTTGTATGAGGGAACTGCTATCCCCCATCTTCAGTCATGTCACGGGAGGAAGAGGAAAAGCTGGACCTTCCGAAGATCAGGATCTTCCCCAGGTGAAATAGCAGCATTTCTTTCTTTCTTTCTTTCTTTCTTTCTTTCTTTCTTTCTTTCTTTCTTTCTTTCTTTCTTTCTTTCTTTCTTTCTTTCTTTCTTTCTTTCTTTCTTTCTTTCTTTCTTTCTTTCTTTCTTTCTTTTACATCTTCAGTTATTTATTATTTATTTGGCATAATGAGCTCAAAATAGGGCACAAGTCTTTTATCTTCATATTCTGCCTTCAAAAAAACATCAAGATATGACTCAGGACACAGGAAAAGCCCAAGTTGTCATAGTGATGGACCTAAGGTCACACAATGAGATTCAGCAAATGTGAAGGCCTTTGCATTTGTAGTTATTTGTTGTGGTGTTCATGGTGATGGTGTTGTTTATAGAATTGCTGGATAGCTCAGTGGTTTAAGTACCTGGCTGTGGAGCCCAAGGTTGGAAGTTCAATTCCCCACTGTGCCTCCTTGACAATGGCTGGATGTGATGATCCATAAAGCTCCTTCCTGCTCCAAGATTCCTTATTAGTAGTATTTATTTAATTAATTTTCCTATATTCATTACATTAATATCCCACCTATCTAGTGGTGAAGCACTACTCCCAGCAGCTAGCAACAGTAGTAGTAGTAGTAGTAGTAGTAGTAGTAGTAGTAGTAGTAGTAGTAGTAGTAGTAGTAGTAGTAGTAGTCATCGCCCTCCTCCTCCTCCTCCTCCTCCTCTTCTTCTTCATTGTTGTCATCGTTGTCATAGAAGCAGTAAATTACATTTGTATTCTACTTTACAATCCCAAGGCAGTATAGAGATAAAGCAATAAAATGAAATCAAATATGAGGGAAAGCATGAAAACATGCTTCTTTCCAGTCCTCCAAATTGGGAGTTTCCCTATGAAATGCTGTCCACTATAGCTAAATATAATTTTCTGGCATACACCTGCTTCAAAAGCCGAAATCGAAAGCACTGGTGTTATGGTGATGCATTGTTAGGGGTAGCCACAGTTTGTTCTTCTTTGTATCTCATACTACACTGTATTGAATCAAAAACAGAAATGAAAACATTTGCTCTCTTCCTCATGGCTCACCTGGAGGAGGAAAGATCAGAGTCTAAGATTCTCCTGAGCTTTTTCATATCATGCTAAGCTATACGTTAGTGTAGTAGCTGAGCAAGGCATAATGAAGCAGTAGTGTAAGTGGAGGTAAAAAGCTGACTCCATCACTCCCTTGATAACCAATCAAAAGTGGCAAACATTTGATATCAAAAGTAGCATAAAAACCATCTTGAAGGTATCTTTCTGTTAAAGGGAGCAAGGAACCCTGTGAAACTGAAATTTTGAAAGAAAGGAGGGGGAAGAATTAGCAATATAGCTGTGAGGCAAACTTTTGTGTCATTCAATTTTGTCTCAGAATAGCATAAACACTAGAGATGGGCACGACTTAGCGGTATTCCCGTTTCCGTTTCCGTTACTCGTTTCCGTTACTCTACGGAAATGGTAACGGGAATTACTCCGCCAGACTTCGAGCTCGAACCGACGAACGAACAATTTTGGTCTGATTTGTTGTGCTCGTTCCTTGCATCGCGCGATCGCGCGATGCCACGCGGCACAGAAAAAGTTTTTAAAAGTTAAAAAAACCCGGTTCCCGGCCGAAAAGCAGGTGGAAAAATGCCTGCCGTGCCTCAGGGCACCTACCAGAGGGGTTGTTTCTGGAGGTCCCCGCCCCCCCATCCCCCGTCCTAGTGGGCTGCTCTGTGGGACTCGCCGCAGGCTCGCAGCCAGCCAGCAAAAAGCCCAGTCTCGCCGGCCGCCGGCCACCACAATTAAAGCGCAAGCAAGCGGCACGGACGGCACAGGAAAAAACATTTAAACTCTCCCCCCACCCATTCCCGGGCCAAAAAAGCAGGCGGAAAAATGCCTGCTTGACTAAGGGCGCAGGGCACCTACCGGAGGGGTGGTTTCTGGAGGGGGGGTCCCGCCTCCCCCCCGTCCTGGGCAGCCGGACTCGAGTCGCCATTTCACCATGCCATGCGGTGCGGGCGGGTAATCCAAAATGGGGTGGCGAACGCAATATTGTTTTTGAAATCGTGGTCCAAAAACACACAAGCACAACAGAAACACGCGAAAATTTATAAACTGCCAGATTTTTCACAGTAGCAGTGGTTTTTTTCTTGCAACAAAATGTCTCTCCTCTCCTCCTCTGTCCTCCATTTATTTTATTTTATTTTATTTTATTTACACCTGCGCAATGATGGGCTGGCCGAGTGGCCAGCCATGTGGGAGTGGACGACCATGCAAATTTTTGGAGCCATCCCACCAATCGCATGGCCACTTGGCCATGGAGACTTCTGGGATGTGCCAAAAAGCCCCCTAAAACCTGCCCTAGCCCCCCTAACCCTAACCCTAACCCTTGACTCCGTACCCATACGTCACAGACTGTCTTCTTAGTGGGTCAGAGAGGCACCCAGAGGTGCAACCCACTAGCCCACCATAACCTTACCCGTCACTAGCCTAACCCTAGCCCTTGCACTTACCCACCTTAACCCTAAGCCAGATCTACTTGCTTGCATTGCACTACACGCAGCAAGTACAATTCCCTTCTGTGTGAGACATGGTGGCGCGAGAGCCTTAGTTAGGGATCTCACTATGGCTCTGGGTTCAGTGCCATCCACTAGTCTCACAGTCACTGTCTGCACATTCTGTTATGCAATATCCATATGGCTATTGCATAGCATTTTGCAGCAGCAGCAGGTGAGGAGGGGAGACCCCCATGTTGAGGGGTCTCTTGGAGCCTGCTTCCCCTTTCCTAGTGGGTGAGGATAGGAGGCACCCACGGGTGCCTCCAGGAGCCCACTTTCCCTTATAGCGGGCCAGAGGAGGCACCCACCCCACAGAGGTGCCTCCAGGAGCCCGCTCCCCCCAAAAAAACCAGTACTAACGGAAACAAAAAAACAAAAAAAGGAACCGACTAATTTTTGCGAATTTTCATGAAAAACGGAGATGACCCGAAACGGGACCGGCCCGACTAACGACAACTCGAAAAAAATTTTTTTCAAGTCGTGCCCATCTCTAATAAACACAAGCAATTCTGCGGAACTGGTTCAATCCCATATCAACTGTGGGAACAGATGTGTTCTTTGTTCTAAAAATCCTATGAAATCTAGAGATGACAATGAAGATCTCAAACGGCTTTTAATCCTACCTGGATTTTCTTTCTATCTTCCAAAGCTTAAAAACCACTTGTCTTTTCCCCTTAGAACAGGGAAGATTTTCTTTTTTTAATTACAAGAGTCCAAAGTAAGTGAAGATGTTTTGATGAGCATATTAATTCAAATTCAAATGGGCCTGTTTTTCAGTTAGGAAATAAATTATACCTTCCATATACAAGAGAAAGTTGTTTCTGAAACATTATAAGCACTAGAAACATAAAATTTCGTATGGCTAGCACTCCTTTCTGAATTTAAATAAATCAGCAGGATACTTCTCAGACACAGCATGTTTCCTTTGCTTGCCTCAAAAGATCTCAGATTGGAAACACAACAAAAACAAAAACAAAACAACCAAAATTGTACATGAATATTATCGGTTTCCTAACTCAAAGCAGGGGACTTTTTGCAGTATATCTCACTTTTTTGTCCCACATATTTTCCAAAATGTGACAAGCAGAAATATAACATTGCATATAGACATTCTTGGTTTCCTCAGTTAAATACAGTAACTCTTTTTATTGTATCTGAATATCTATTTCAGGAGAGCTTATTCCTCTCTTGGTTTGTTGCTGCTGGTGCAAACAATAGGATCGATAAACTCAATGAGGGAAATCCAAGAGCCAGCTGAGTCCAAAAGCAAGCATGGGTACTGCACAGAAAAGGTGTCAGGAGAGTTCAGGTGACAGGCAGAAGATAACCACCATTCCAAGCCAGAGTTGGAATACACAAATCACTTGTACACAAATGTCCAGAGAGGGAGCAGCCAGATATATGGCTGATAAACAGCCCAGATGAAGTCAGTAGGAGATCAGTATGATAAGGGGTAGGAGAGATAATATGCTGAAGAATGGAGGCAGGAGCAAGAATCAGGATGGAACGGTAAGGATGATTACTTCAGCAACTTGGTTAGATAGCATTGGCATTGGCACCTCTATTTCACCACTGTAAGGTAAAGGTATCATTCCCCCCTCACATGTGTGCTAGTCATGTCCGACTCTAGGGGCGGTGCTCATCTCCACTTTTTAAGCCAAAGAGCCAGTGTTGTGCAAGTCCATGGCCATGTAGCCGGCATGGCTGAACACATTTCTGCCTACGGAACACTGTTTACCTTCCTGCTTTTTATGGCCGTACCTATTCATCTAGTTGCATTTACATACTTTCGAACTGCTAGGAAGGCAGGAGCTGGGGTTAACAGCACAAGCTTACTCCCCTGTGTGACACCTGGGATTCGAGTAGCTGACCTGACAGTTTCAGTGTTAACCCACTGAGCCACCATTGTAGCTCCTCAGTTATTTGCTGGCAGACCCTGGGGTTACTGTTCTTCCTTTGCTATTCTGTCTTATTCAGCACCTTTTAGCCAGTAGGGTTCTCTGTGGCTTGGGGAATCCTTCCTTCCCCCAGGAAAGGACATATCCTACCCCCTATGTCTGTGAGAGGGGCTGCTGCCAGCTAGGAATTCCATCTCTGCTTCTGCTCATATTCTTCTCTGCTAAATCTTTTTACCCTGGCCTTCATAATTTGCTGAGCTTAAATAATGGTCCAGCTTAAATCATGGCATTGGTTATATTTTAATATCAGTTCCTCAAGAACCCAGTTTGTTGGTTTGTCGTGAAAGATTTCTGAAACCATAAGACCTAGAAACACACAATTGTGCACAGATTGTTGATTTCTCCCTTACATGTTTGACTGATTAAATCTCAAACTAGCTTGCTTTGTTTGCCACAAAAGATCTCAAACAGTAAAAACTAGAAACATACAATTTGTATGGGTACTACTCATTTCTTAACAACATCACTGGCTATACAGTAGTACCTTGTATAACGTAATTAATTCGTTCCAAATTAAATTACGTTATACAAAGTTTATGTTGTACAAATTGAAATTTCCCATAGGAATACATTGAAAACAGATTTAATCTGTCCCCCACCACTCCCCCTTTCCCTCAAACTCAGACTTCCCTGCCTTCTTTTTTACTGGTCCCGGCGTGGCCACGGTGTGGCCTGCTCCTTTGGATGTCGCGGCCCCGCGGCCCCTCATCGTCCTTCTCCGCCGGCGTGGGGATATCGGGTTGTTGCGGCTCCGTGGGTCATCGCCGCCGCTGCCTTGCGGCCCCCCCGCCGGAAGCGGCCATCTTCACTGGCAGCTGGGCCGCCTTCCCGCCCCTGGGATGCGGCCACCATCACCGCCTCGCGGGGCTGCCCCGGGAGCCACCGCCCCTGCCCTGCCATGCGGCCACTGTCATGGCCTCGCGGGGCTGCCCCGGGAGCCGCCGCCGGCCTTGCTGCCCCGGCCACCGACCGGCCTCGAGGGGCGCCCCGCCGCCGCTGCCGCCTTGCTGCCCCTGCCGGACGCGGCCGTGGGGGGGCAGATTTTTTTTCATTGTACAAACCCTCCGTTATACGAGGGTCTACTGTATCTCAAATTCAATTCTATCAGAACTGAGGGTGAGGTTATTTTATCATGTGTGAAGAAGATTCACTACAGATTATTATAGAATGAATGGATACTTTACATTTACTAACGGAGGGTGCAATGGCACAAGGGAAGAACATGACAAACTGGGTTTGTTCAACTTTTTTTTTAACCTGGTCCCTACTGGTACCATCTACTAAAATTGCCAGAATTTTTAAAATCTGCCTCTCTAATTTCCCTGGCCAAATTTGTGTTGCTCTTTATTGTCCATGGAAGACCAATTGTGCAAGCATTTTTTGTGACTTGCCAGATGTCCTTTGCTTGCTTCTCATATGCCCAGTTACATGATGAATTGCACAGTCAGGGCATTATCGTTCATACAACAGATGGATGGAAAAATAACTAGCTCCAGTTGCACAGTTGCTCTCCCACAATGATGTAACCCAACCACTCTCTTGTCCCTGACTGATAGCTAATAGCAGAGTTCCATGGTATTACTAGAAGTCACCCACCATATCAGAGGGTATATACTGTACGTCTCAATACTACTTGCTTAATTAGTGTAAGGCAGGCATGTCCAAAGTTAGGCCCGAGGGCCCAATGTGGCCCTTTTTCAAATTTTGAGCGGCCCGTGGCCTCTTCTCCCCGCCCTCTCAGCCTGGCATGCATCCCCGCCAGCTAGCTCCTCCATCATAACAGATGGAGATGTCAGCTTGCAGTTCTATGGTTTGTCTGCTGTCCCTGCCTCGGTCCATCCCCCCCATGTCAGCTGCCCAGCCTATCCTCCCCCAGCTCTGTTGCTGCAGCATCCTCCCCACCTCCTTGCATGTTATAGAGACTTGTCCAGTGTCCAGCCCAGGGGCCAAATGTGGCTGGATGGTCAGCCCGCACACATTTTCACCTCACCAAATCTGGCCCTCCTTGCAAAAAGTTTGGACACCCCTGGTGTAAGGGTACCATTACACTCACAAATTTCTTTTGAGCTTTCAGATGATTCCACAGATTTGGAGCTGTAATAAGTCATTGCTTGACTAGGTAGGCCTAGCTATCCACAATAACAGCAGCAGCAGCAGCAGCAACAACAATGACAACGACAATGACAACAATGACAACAATGACAACAATGATGACAATGATGATGATGATGTCAACAGCAGCAGCAGCAGCAGCAGCAGCAGCAGCAGCATGACATCAGATTTATTTCAATTTATGTCAACCTCTTACGGGGTTTCCTAGGTATACACTACTCAGAAGTGGTTCGCCATTCTTTTCTAGGGTGTTTTGGGACTGTGTAGTTTTCCCAAGGCTATTCTTCTCTCAGGAGGCACAGCGTGGAATCAGCTCTTGAGGTTCAACTCCACAGTGAAATATCCAACTCACTGAGCGATCCAGCCATCTAACTCTAGATATATACTCAGCCTGAGGTGGCAATGACAGAATAATGCTATTGATCAGCATGCCTTATCAGTCGCTATACAGCCTGCATATTTTCCTACCTGGATTAAATTATTCAGCTGTTTAGCTGTTAGAGGCTAAATTGCTTCACCTCATTTTGAATGCAGAATGGATTTATAACTCCTGTCTGTCTCATTTTTAATTGATCGTAATTCTTAAATCCTGGTGATGTTGATGAAGTCTCATGTCTCCTGAACTCCTCATTGTGCAAACATCGATAACATGGAAGTGATTGGACTCCTCTAAGGAACAAACAAATGTTGATTTAAAGATGAAATACTCCACAGCTCTGGAACACAATCGATCATGAATATGTTTACATTTACACCAATGAGGCTGCAACATATTAACCGTCTGACTTTTTTGTCATTATTCTTGATTTCTCCTTGCCTCTTAAGTATGTACAGTATATGGCTGCATTATGAAAGCAGAAGCATGTTGCTACATTCTTCAAGGATGATACAAACCGAACCATATTTGGAGTGTGTGTTGTGTCGTTACAGTCGTGACCGACTCTTTGTGACCCCGTGTCCATGGAGTTTCCTTGGCAGGAATACTGGAGTGGTTTGCCAGTTCCTACTCCAAGCACCTACAACACCTGGTATTCCCTGGTGGTCGCCCATCCAAGTACTAACCAGGGCCATCCCTGCTTAGCTTCTGAAATCAAGTGAGATCATATGTGCTTAGGGCATCTAGGCAGCTATATTTATTTATTTATTTTATTTATTTATTTAATTTATATACCGCTCCATCTACCTACATGGCTACTCTAGTCTCCCTGAAATAAACAGAGTTTCAGTTAATAATAGTGCAGCCACATGAAGTTAAAGAAGAGTATAGAAATTAAAATGAACTCATACTATAGGTGCTACTGCTCCCCAGATGTTTTCCCCTTCTCAAAATTCCATCCTCCCCCCATCCAAGATTGGGAGCACTTTTAACAAGTGTCAAATATTTAAGAAGCAATCTTCTATTCTTCTGTTATATACTTCAGTACTATTAATGTCACAGAGTGAGTCATTGAGACGGCAAGTGCCACTAATGAGAGAAGGTGGATTATTTGGGAACTAGCAGCTATTACACTCTGTGAATCCCTGCACTTCCACTGCACACTGGAGGAAAGTTAACCACAAAATTGCAAAACTGTATAACATTGTCTGGACCCAAAATATAAAAAAGATAAAATAGAAATAATTGCTCAATGTTGTTTCCATTTGCCTCTGAGACAGACTGTACTACCAAAAGGTCAGACTCCATAGTGGAATTTATAGATGAGCTTTCCATTAAGTCCCACAGATTTTTCTTTTAGAAAAGCCGTTGTCTTGTTAATCATGGACACAAGGCCTGATCATAATAAGTATCACCCACAAGTTAATTAGCTAGTAAAATATTCTGTGTACATAAACATCATTTAACTTAATTGCTACCTATGCAATCAAGCAAAGAATAGCTCACAGAATGAGATGGTTGATTGCCTTCCTTTGCCCATGAGATCCTTGTAAAAATATGAGGTGTGCAAACGAGAAGAAACATTTTACAAAGATCACTTTGCAAAAAGTGTTGTTCTAGGTTCTACAGATGTGCCAATATTTGTGATTCTTAGCTCAGCAAGTTAAACATCCAACTTCAGAGTCAGAGTCAGGAGCTCAGTCCCCACTGTGCATCCCGGAAGGGCCAGCCTGTGTGGCCTTGGGTAAGCTGCTCCATCCCAGGATGTCCCCAGAAGATGGGAACAGTATACCAGTTTTGAGTACTAGAAAGGATCACTATTATTATTATTATTATTATTATTATTATTATTATTATTATTATTATTATTATTATTATTATTAAATCATCACACAGCAGACAAGATAACTACGCTGGATTTTGTATTACAAATCATGAATCAAATGCTTCCCAAGCGTTTAGGACTACGTGATGTATCGGCGAATTGGTGGCTTTCTGCAGCTGACTAATGGTGAATTTTTATTATTTATTTATTTATTTATTTATTTATTTATTTATTTATTACTACTACTACTACTACTACTACTTGTTGTACATTCAACTTAGGAACATTTGCAAAGCTGTTGGAGTAAAAGAACCAGCAGTTTTCAGCTGGGAGCAATAATAATTTTCTCAATCCAAAATTTAAACCTAATTCCCAAATAAAGTACTCTCACTTAATCATTGGGATTTACATACTATTAACTCAAGAACTGGTTCAGTATATTGCTCTGGTTGGGAATAGTAATTGGATTTAGGCCAACATATTTCAAACAATCAAATAAATCTTGGGCAGGATCACGAGAAACACAGAGAGAAAGTATAACGGACCTAGGGGTGGCAAAGGACTAATGGACATTATTGACAGCACAGTGGTACCTCCGATAATGAATTTAATTCATTCTGCAAGGCAGAATTATCTGAAATGTGGTTTCCCATTGAAATGAATGGAAAATGGATTAATCCGTTTTGGAGGTCTGAAAAAAGGCAAAAAAGCTGAGGATTTTTCATATCTCTTTATAAATACGTCTGTGAAGATTCTCAGTCATCCAGGTGCGTTTATCTGGGAGTTGAGTCATGGCTACTGGACTTCTTTTTTGAGAGATAGAAACGTTTCGCTGTTCATCCAAACAGCTTCATCGGGACCGATGAAGAGTTTCATCGAGACCGATGAAGCTGTTTGGATGAACAGCGAAACGTTTCTATCTCTCAAAAAAGAAGTCCAGTAGCCATGACTCAACTCCCAGAAGAATCTCTTTATAAAGTGCACTTTAAAGGCTTGCACTGCTGGAACATACACACCCCAAACACTCCTCTGCAGTGCAATGCAAACATGAACAAAAGAATCCAGCAAGATTACCCCAGCCTTTTCCCACCAAAAATGCAATGGAAAGGAGTACAAACATCAATAAAACCAAGCTCCAAAAAACCCAAAAAGGTCGTTCCCACCAAATACACAGAAAAAAGCCAGAACAATTCTCCGCAAACCCTTTCTCAGCTCACCCCTCCATTTTGCAATGGACAGCAATGGAAAGACAGAAAAAAAGCCAGGACTCTCTCAGCAATCCCCTCCACACTGCAATGGAAAGCAAAGGAAACAGACAGGGAAAAGTGAGGAACGCTCAGCTCCCTACATTTCCAAGTTCAAAAGGTACAAAGCCCTCAGCAAAAATTTTCCAGAATGGCTCCAAAACACCATGAAACATGCTCTAACTCCACAAACCTCTCCACAAATTATTGGGGGTGCAATGCATCCTGGGTATACTTTTTTTGCAAGGCATGATGAAACATTCCTTATCCAAGACAGCCCATAGGGAATCCGAAACATTCGTTATCAGAGGCATTTGTCATCCAAGGTATTACTGTATTTTAAATGTTTCTACCACTACTCTAGAAGACTATTTATTTATTTATTTATTTATTTATTTATTTATTTATTTATTTATTTATTTATTTAATTTATAATATTTTTACCCCACTTTTAATGAGGGACAAACATATAGCCCAGAACATTTAATATTCAAAGAACAGGGAATTAGTAGAGGCATGTTAGAACAGTAAAAGGTAACATTAAAGCTACAAAGAGCACACAAAAAGAAAAAAGTCCATTATGTGGGGGTGGAAAGCACCATGGAAAACATTGGTGTTCTTATGAAATAATTCAGTGTCTCATTGAATGATTTCATAAGAACACTGGTGTTTTTCAGCTGGTGCCATAGAAGTCTCCCTGGCATCAGCTGGAACTGTGCAGGTTAGGATTTTATTTTTCTTTATATTATTTATATTTATATGTAATTTGTTTTCAACATTCTTTCTTAGTTTTTCCAAACTGAGGACGCAGCTGAGGGCACATCTCCTCCTCCTATAAGGGCTAGGAGCAGGATACTGCAAAGGAGAACTAACAGGAGAGCTAGGGAAAGGATCTTTAATGATAGGCGTAGAATTAGATCTGAAAGCCCTGAGTTCTAGCAGGAGCCTTGCCAGAGATATGGGTGTGCTCCCTGTTTTAGGATAAACCTAGCAAGTTTACCCTGAACCCTCTGTGGGAGCAACGCGTCACTTACCTTGCCACCACGTTCCTGTGTGTTATCCTGACTTTGTTTCCTGACCTTGGACCGGCTTCCTGACTACGACGTTTCTCTGTTTCCCTTGAACTTGGCATTTCGCTCTGTAAATTATTCTGGATTGACTCGGACTGTACTTTGTACTTTATCTGGACTACAACTAAAGTTCCTGGCAAAGAACTGAACTTGGCTTTCTGTGTGTTCTGGCTTGACACAGTAGAAGCCAGAAGGGACCAAGCTTTAAAAACTTCTAAGCAACCCAATTCAATGCAATGGTTTTTTTGTGTGTAGCTGCACCCTACGTAGGCTTATCTTGTTGTAGGACCTAGCAATAATCATAATACAGTCACCCCCCCCCCCGCCATTTCGCAGTTCAGGTACTGAGGTCCCACTACATTGCGGGATCACAGTACCTGCACCTCGGAGCCGCGCTGGGTAGGGTGGCAGGGGGCGATCGGGTCACTCTGTGCCACCCACATGCGCTCCTCCAAGAAGCCTTGGAGCCGTGCAGGGGGGGGTGGGGGGGGTGATCGGGTCACTCTGCGCTGCCCCCACGCTCCTCGGAGAAGCCTGGAGCCACAGGGGGCAGGGGGCGATTGGGTTGCTCCGCGCCGCCACCACCACCCCGCTCTCCTCTGAGAAGCCTTGGAGCTGCACGGGGGTGGCGGGGGCGATCAGGTCGCTCCACACCGCCCCCGCATTCCTCCGAGAAGCCTCAGACCGGCGCACAATTGCCCCCCCACCTGCTTCCTCATATCGTGGATTTTCATGCAACGCGGGTGAGGTGGGTCCCTAACCCCCACAATCAGTGGGTGGTGAATGTAATGGTATTACAATAAGCTGGGAAGATAGCAGATTGATAAAAATGTGGAAGAACATGGCCTGATAAATGCCCTCCTCTGAGACTCTTGGAAATTCTGCTGGATCTCCACACTGTTCTTAGTGTGTATAGCTTTCTTCCTCTCTATAGATTCTAATGAGGGATGCTGATGTGGTCAAATTACAAGCAGATTTGTTTCAAAACAGCTGCATTAAGAATTATAAAACATACTTAAAAGATTGGTAGGTTGCTTCTTAAATAGTGTGTTCATGAGGGGACATCCAATTTTCAAGCCAAATTAGTGCAAATCAAAAGTATTTTATTAAAAATAAAATGAAAGCTCACACAAGTCTGTTATTAAAACTCTTTCTTATATTATTGAGTGTATAATATGCAGAGATCTCATCCAATACATACAGGGTTGCTTTTGTAAAGCTGCAGTTATTCTCAATATAACATACTTTAAATAACATTAAAGTGAGGAGTCTGTGTGTCCATCAGAATTGACACAGGGCCCTTAAATATCACTGCTGATGAAGGACTGTAATTTCTACTCCTGAATTGAAAGTGCATGAAATTCATAGAAACAGCGATAGACCATTCTAAGGAGTAAAAGATGTAATGCATTGCAAAATGGTTGTTTTCTCATCCCATGACACCTCCCCCTTCCTTTCTCCCTGGGATTCCAGACTGATTTGTCCAAAACATGAACATGATTTCTAACCATGTGGGAATGAGGGGGAGTAACTTATGGGGAAGGGAGAGAGAGTTTGAAGTGGTAAGAAGACTAATGAGAAACATTTTCTACGTTACACGTATAATGGTGGTGGTGACAATTAACACACCTGATCTACAGAAAAGCATCAGGGGATATCCTGTAGAATATCTGTTGATACTAGTTGTGTGCTTTAAAGTCCTTGGGGAAAAAACATGACATTCTTCCACGGTCTCTTTGTCTCACCATCTGCCAGTTGCAGTTTGGACAATCATGTCCCCATTTTCCAGAGCTAGCATAAGACATGATGGGATGAAGAACCTATCAGTCCCTTCTCCATTTCTACTCCATTCCCAATTAGCACTGACAATATAAGACATCTCATCTGCTCCAGGCCTTTACAAGGTCTTTGAAGAAATTTATTATGGGTAGGGAGGAGAAAACTGTGTCCATTATTCTTTCTTTTACAGCTGAATTTTAAAAAACCTCATATTACTGTATTATTCTCCTAAGTAAGCAGTTCATGATTTTTGGAACATTATTTTTTAAAAGGAGTCGAAATGCATTTTAATCCATTTGCAATAGCCACCTTCTGCAGATATAGCAGTTTCATGCTTAGAATACCATCTGCTCTAGAGGTGTTAAATAGGATATGTCTCTCAAAAAAAAAAAAGATTTAAAGCTAAATTTAATAAACTAATTCAACATTGAAGTGATTGACTGCACATGAGTTCAAGCCAAGACTTTTAAGTGATAAGCATTCAAAGCCCTTGACCTGGATAGATGGATCTGTTACTTTCAGACACTTTCACATTCTTTTTACTTAAAACCCTCAAATTCTATCTAACTATGAAGATGCACAAGAACTTCCATTAAAATGAAGCAAAATTCTCCTCTATCCCTATCCTTAAGGTTGCCATGGAGATTGTCCATGGTACCTGGACTTTGTGTTGATGTCATCAAATACTGTTTAAAATTGCTTTAGAGATTGGGGAAAGTCTGGGTGGTGGTGTCTGAGAGAACTGAGAGGATGCAAACTAGGCAAGACAATTGTTTTAAAGAATATTGTTCTCTAAAGTTCTCTCTCATTAGTCTAAATCTTAAAGTTCTTGAAATGCTATATTGTGAAATATTTAAGCAATATCTGCTGCTTTAAATGACAGTACCTACTGTCATTTCCAAAAGAACAGTGGTAGAGTTGGTCTCTGGGTCTTCTAAGCTCAAAACATCAATGCGAAGAGAGAGCTCTTGGATTAAATCATGGTGTAGGCACTCCAGGAACTTCATTGTACACTTCCTGTTCCTCCAAATGCCACCTCAGCAAATAGATGTGATACTCAGGAGTGGACCATAACCAGGCAAGATAGTGGGAACAGTACTGTATACAGAAAGGTTGG
This sequence comes from Phrynocephalus guinanensis, assembly GCA_037367245.1. Taxonomy (NCBI): domain Eukaryota; kingdom Metazoa; phylum Chordata; class Lepidosauria; order Squamata; family Agamidae; genus Phrynocephalus; species Phrynocephalus guinanensis. The sequence continues at coordinate 54,032,147 of CM074735.1, read as the reverse complement.
ATGCAATAGCAACAGGTAGCCCTGCTTGTAATGTTGACAGAAGGACAGCAGGGGGTGAAGATACAAAGTAGAGCATCTCTTCTGATCTGCCAACAAAGCTAAATGGTCACTTGGTTCCATTTTTCTTTGTTAGGGATAAAGCCATACAGTATGAATGGATGATGTAAAACTTAAGTTTTCAGGAATTTCCAGAGTGGTAGGTGTTTCAGAGTATGGTCAGATGGGGTTTGCTCCACAGCTTGATCCCAGTTAGGGACAGGCTGGTTCACTCCTTTTGCCCAAAGCCACATAACATACCAGCAGTCACAAACCAGCCCATCCTTGTTCCATCCCTACTTACACCTCTCTGGATCCTTGTTAGGGCCTACTATTTTGTGTTTTTATTTTATTTTGTTTTGGTTTTGGTTTCATTTAGGATTCCTATCTTTTGGTTTGGTTCTGTCATGTGCAAAATCACCAGGATTGAACCAAAGAAAAATACTTAATCTGTCCCTTTGCTTATGCCATCTCATAATATTATGAGGGAAATGAAGCAAAAGGTTTTCCTTCTGAATGATGTATCACATCAAGCCGTCGAAGGACTTAAAACAATGGCAGCCCTGCATCATCTGTCTACCCTTGAATTGTGTTGTGGTTGATCCTTGCATATCGGCACAAGGATCATCTTAACAATATCAAAGTGACCCTGTTTAGTGCAGTCTGTCCAAATTCAGGCCCAGATAATTTGACTGCGCAGTCACATCTTCAGTCTGTTGAAGCGAAATGAGTGATTGTTTTTCATGCACTACAGCACATCTCATGATATAGGTTGTAGGCTAGAAAAATAATGTCAAATAAAACATGCTTCTTTTTAGGGTGCCACAAGAATCTTTGGCCAGAATCTTTTTGCAATTACATATTTACATGGTAGCGGTCATAGAAGCGATAGGAGGCATTCTGCTGCCTTACAACACCTAGCAGTCTTCTCAGGCACCTGATTGGTGATGCAACTGCCTTTGAAATCTAAATCTGGCAAATTATGAAAACTGTGCCATTCTATTGTACATGCAGTGTTTTTCAGTAGGATTTTGACCTTGATGTTTTTTACATTCTGAGCAGGTTGATTAATTTTGCTCCGTCTCAGTATATATGAGCAGCATGACACGAGACTAGCCTTGAACAGAAATTAATTCCAGTCACTTAAGATGATTTCCAGAGCTGCAACTCAAGGATGCTTATATGGCAGTAGGTTCAACTGTATTTATTTATTTATTTATTTATTTATTTATTTATTTATTTATTTATTTGACTTTTATACCACCCATCTAGCCCTGGGGCTACTCCGGGTGGTTTACAACATAAAATTGCAATATAGCCAACAATAACACATTTAAATAACCAAAATACAAACAACATAGTATAAACAAATTATAACTAAATAATTCAACAACAATAAGCTAAAATAAAATTAAAATAAAAGTAAAAGTAAAACACGGGAAATAATTCCAAGTAAAGTTGCTTAGCTTTTCCATTTGTACAAGACTAACAGATCAAAACATGCCAAACCACACATACTGAGCAAAGTTTAGTTTACCCATGGAACAGAACATGGAGGCAGACTACCAAGATTGTCACATTTTGAAAACAAAAATGTCCCTAAAAGTGGGGAGAAACCACTCAGCATGGTAGGCAATGGTTTCAACCTGCTATTCACCTCTGGTATACTCTGTTTGTTTGTTGTTTCTGAGATCTACCTATACGCTGGAAACTGTAAAAGTTAAGTATTCTCAGCCCTTTCAACCTGTTGCTGTAAAGTCCACTTATCACTGTATTAATTTTTTTCTTCATCTTGGTGCAGGAACCACCACATGTACAACATCTTCTGTCTGTGGAGATTCTCAGTCATCCAGGTGAGGTTATCACCTGGATGACTAATGGGAAAGTTTGCATAGGTGTGACTTTCACACATACCAGGTCATTGTCCATTTGACAAGCCTATTCAGAACAGATGGAGCAAAACCAATGTGAGCCATAAACTGGAAGCCTGCCACCAATTTTTCTCAGACTAAAGAAGACCCATGAGTAATGAAACATTTCTATCCCACAAGAAAAGAAGTCCAGTTGTCCTGACTCAACTCTGAAACATATTCTAATCTACATTCAATGTGTCAATGTGTTTTAATTAGGTAGGGGCCCAGACAGTACCTTTCTGGCAGAGTTTGAGAAATGTACCATCTTAGACGACAAGTGACATAAATCCCAAGCCATTCAGATCATGCCATGCTGGTTGAGGGATTCGGGGAGTTGTGGCCTTGAAAAAATAAATTTCCCAAACTATTATTTTCTGGATATTTCTAAACATGCTACTTAGAATGGGAAATCAGAGGTCACTTCTCCAAAGTCCTGTTGGTGGCCTATTGGTAAGCCAGCTGATGTCTACAATAACTGACACACACACATAGGGTTGGGGGGAAAGATGGCACAAATTAATTGATCACATTAACAGTTATTCTGGCCAAGGTTTGGGTTGGATCCAGCTCACAGAGGGATCCAAGTGCCTCTCAGTGTCCATCACCATCTCCCTTCAAGACCACTGGTGTGGCACTTCTCGAAGCCATGTGGACATTATGCCACTTTGCAGCTCCTCTGACATCCAGAGGCAGGGGTCAAATGTCCACCCACCCCCCACAAGCTAGGACAGACAAAGGCTGATACTTCACGTCCCTCTCGCTGCAGTTCGCGGCCCTGCTGGAGACCAGTTCGAAGGAACATAACCTCACGTCCTTGGGGGGTCAATCCAAGTTCACCCCAACCACGCCCCCTGAACTGCGCTCCAAGCGGGGTGAGAGATTCCCGTCCTGGACCTCGGGAATCTTTTCAATCCACTTCTCGCTCCGTGCTGAAAACCGATTTCAACACGGAGGCAAGTTCACCTCAGCTCGAGGAAGGACGTGAAGTAACCACCAAAGTCCCTCACCCCTGATAAGCAAACAGAGTTTTCCTCTCCACCTGGACATGCAGGTCTATGCCTGATGCCTGATTACCATTGGCTCCATCTCAATAGCTGCAAAAAATGCCTATAAGTAGTGACTACAAGCATCAATGTCAACAAATCAATATTTCCCATTCTTATTCCTTTCTAACTTTAACAATGTTATCAACTCAAAGGGTAGGAGGGTTGGGTGACGTTTCCAGACTCCCAACCCCAGCGTAGTTAGTGGACTGGAGTGAAGCCTCCACATTCCAGGTCTGCTGACTGCTTACCCATACATCAGCCTCTAGCTGACCTATCAGGGCCAGCCACCAGTGCAGGAATTGCCGCAGGTCCCTTCCCTTCATTCTTCATGGCTATCATGTGGTGACGGCCATTTTGAACTGGCCTGGGCTGCCTGAACAGGACTGCAGTGCCTGTGCCAGCATCATTGTGGACCCAGTTAATTCTGGGTCCCATTCGTCTCTGTCTCACTGAGAATTGTGAAAATCATATTCATTAAGTCTTCTTAGAGACTGACTGACCTTTAATTCCATGTGCGTTCTCTTGCTAAAGAATTCCTGTCTGTCTGCAACATAATTAAATCTGAGAAATCTTGGATAAAATTTTGGTTGCTCCAAAAATATTATGTATCGAGCCATGATGATTATTCCACCCACTCCCGTACATTACATTAGTATATTGCTAGATAAATGTGACCTGTCAAGATGCCTAACATCTTGATAGAGCCTGATAAATATTTAGAATTACTTGTACATCAAGATTACTGCCTTTAGATAAGCAAAGGAAGTGGGGGATACATACGCCTTCTCTGGGCAGCATAGAGATCAGCAGTCAGAGACCATTTTGTCATTCCCTAAATTACCAATGAACTGAATTCATCTTCAGTTAGAGGCACTGGTTCAGAACCTCCTTGCTATCATAATTTGATCTGATAATTCTCTGTAGGCAGGCCTGAACTGACATGGCAGATTGAATGCAATAATATGAAGGACCAATTATAGTTCATAAGTACAGTATAAGGTATCCACAGGGGACTGCTGTCAGAAGATCAAGTATAGCTGGAAGCTCATTAATGCCAAGAATTTATAAGGCCACCTGGTTTCAATGGAGTTAAACATGAAGCTGTGGGAAATCATAAATCATGTCCTAGAGTCAAGGATGGGAACACAAACCATCCCCTGAAAACAAGGCCAAATAAAGGACAAAAGCAGAACCTGCTACAAGATTTTTCAAAACAGTTGTAGCCGGAACAATGGTACCATATGCCATCTCCCTTGGTCTTCCTTGTTCACTTTAATGTATTGCGATATCTGGGGATAGGGAGGAGAATTAATTTTCCCAGTAACAACACATTGTTGTGAGATAACTTGGTTACTTCATAAAATATTGTAAGATGGCTTGGTCATTAATGGGACATTCAGTCACAGAAGCTTTATGAAAGACCTGCTGTTAGTCAAGATGAACTATTTGTGTGTATATATGTATGTGAGGAGAGGGGGGGGAGGCCTTGACTTGGGGAATCTCTTTAGTGACATGGCTACAGACTATAAGGACAAAACCTATATTTCAAAATATCCTACAATACCCATTTCAGAAGGATAATGAAATAACAGACTACTTGATGTTTGTTTATCAGGCATATACAAAAGATAAAAATGTGCCACCTTAAAAACCTAACTGCTATTTTTTAATATGAGCTTTCATAGACAGGTTCACTTCTTCACATATAAGAATGGGACTTCATGGCAAATACTTATACATTTATACATGGGACCACTGCCATAAGAGATTGTTATTTTTTTAAAAAAAGAAAAGGCTGTTGTTTTTTTCTGGGCACAAACTGTGGATATTGCGGCATTTCACACCTGAAAATAGCCTTTAAAACCCCTGTTGATCTTCAGTTCCCCTCTCAGGAAGCATGTTTGTTGTTATATATGAGAAAAAAGGGATGGTATCAAGGTAACATATGTACACATATTAGACAAGGAAGAGAGGTGGTTTGAGAGAGGAGTAAGGGAAGCCATTCATGTTAGCATTGAAAATCCCTCCCTCAACAGAGGTGGTGGGCTCCGGCATAGTCTTTGCCGAGCCAGGTTGAAAGAAAGAGGCGACACACATTCCGCTTGGGTTGAATAAGGGCCACAACTTTATTAACTACAGTAACGAATTTTCCATTACTTATCAATGAACAATAACTTTAGGAGGGCCTGAGCCGTAGCGCATCATCAAGATGGTAACAACAAATTGATTAGGTCCCACTACTCCACCAATTTCCTGCGGCCCGTTGAACTGCCGCAGTGAGGATGCCAACGAGATCTTTTGGCATCAACGCTTGATTAAAGGTTGGCAGCCCTCCTAGGGTTTTGGGTTATTATTATTATTTGCTCTCTAACTAAATCCTATTGAGTTATTAATGGAAGGCTGCCGAAGACGTGAAGATGTAATTAGATTCGGGACCTAAATGGTTAACCTTTTATGCGCTACCCGCCAGTTGTGACCGGGGTTATTACCTACAACACCCACCGCCAATATGTGAATGGTGGGATGGGCGAAAACACCACCGCTCAAGGCCAATCAGAGAAGTGGTCAAAAATTCCCATCCGGCCCCGAAGCGACCAGCAAAGCATCACCAGCACATCATAAACAGTGGCGGGAGGGCGGGGAAACCGGCGTTTGCGGAGGCAGACTGAGGGGAGCGCGCCAAGGACTTATATAGGGCGCGCTCCCCTACCGTAGGCTACGCTAATAGCGGAGCCAATAGCCGCCTCCCTCAACCGGCCGGCAAAGGTGCCCCTGCTCGGCACGAGGCCGGTCGGAGCAGCCAATCTGCTACTTATCAGGCTGTACTTTCCAAAGTACCCAGGCAAATCAAGGAGCCTTCACCACCAGGTCACAGCTAACGACCCATTCTTGATGGGTTTCAGCACCTTAGGCCATTGTTTACCTTAAGGCCATGGACACTAATGTCTCCCTAACGAGCCTATTCAGGCTTTGTTCATCTTATGAGCCAATCAGACCAGGGGACAAGAGGTCAAGCTGACTATAAGAAGGTCTCTTGCACTAGCTATATTCAGACCGATGAAGCTGTTTTGGATGAACAGCGAAACGTTTCTATCTCTCTCTCTCTCTCAAAAAAAGAAGAAGTCCAGTAGCCATGACTCAACTCCCAGTTAAACGAACCTGGATGACTGAGAATCATCACAGACGTCCTCTAGGGAGTTGAATTATTTTAACTACATCTGCCAGAATTCTGGCTGGAGGAATTTCTAGTGAATTCTGGCAACTATGGTGAAAAAAGACTCTACCTACAGTGGAGAACATCTACATTTGAAAATATTAAAAGTGTTTACAAACTTGCTTTCTACCATATTCAGTATATAGGGGCTACCCTCAGATGCAAAATTATCCTGACAGCCAAGACTAATTCAGGTGACTGATGGACAGTTCCCTCAGGAATACTTAAGCTATTCTAGACAGTTTTGTGCTTCTTGGCTCAATGTAAGAGACACCTTTGGTTTATATGTGCCTATTCTACCATCTCCTTGAAGAAGGCTTGCAATGTATATCAGTTAGCACCACCGACTAACCTTGTTCCCACTAGCACAGCCTTGGGTTCAGAAGGGCAGGTTACTACAACAGGGAAAAAAACTTCATGAAGCCAAGATGGATTCTTTCTGCATGAACCCAGCTTCAGCCGAGGCTGCTGCTGCTGCTGCTGCTGCTGCTGCTGCTGCTGCTGCTGCTGCTGCTGCTGCTGCTGCTACTACTACTACTACTACTACTACTACTACTACTACTACTACTACATCATTTGCTTCTAGGAAGAAGCGGGAGGATCCACATCTGAGATACTAAGTCCTATTTTCTGGTCTGTAATAGGATGCCAGCTACTTATAGGTGACCCACAATTTACATGGACTGACATGGAAATTTTTGAGTGAGATACCACATCCACTAAGACCTGAAGTTGACCCAAAAATGTTGGTGTGAGCAACTTGTGGCCCTCCAGATGTTGCTGGATTACAACTCTCAACATCCCTTCGTATTAGCTATGCTATATAGAGATAATGGAAATTGCAGTTGAGCAACATCTGGGAGACTAAACGTTGCCCAGCCCTGATTTATCAGAAATAAATGGGTTATAAAAGGGAGAATATTTCTTAGAAGCCATTCCCTATTCAAATTAAAATTTAAGTTCAGGAAAACATTTAGCTTATGTGGCAAAAAATAATTACACTCACTGTATAACATAGAACTCAAAGTATAAACTATGAGTGAAGCAAATTTCGGCAAGAGCTCTCTCATGCGTCCTTAACAGCTGGTACAGCTGTCACAATTAACTACAACAATGCTGGGATGCACAGCAAGAAAGGAGGGATCCTTTCCAACTAACCATGTTTACACTCATTCTTTGCAAAGAAGGTATATTTGAAAGCAGCTACTAGTCACAGCTGTGGCAGATATTTTCTTATACCAGCACAGGGTGTGTCCACATGTGTCTACATGCTTAAATGGCAGTATTTCATCCCAGCAGTAACATACTTCACTTTTATATTTTGTTCTCTATCATTGCTGTGAAGTATCTGTGTTTACTCGAGCACAGCCCTATCTACTGGGTTGGAATACTCACATCAAGGTAATGAAAAAGTGAAATATTGGCGTTCCAACAACAGAACTGAAGGGATATCATGCTGCCTGAAGCTTCAGAAAAGCAGGAAATTGGAGGTGTAAGATGACATGTGAACTGATGTAGTTTTCAAAGCAGTATCCCGATTAGTCTGTACAAGAGTATCAAAGCAAAAAATACAGTAGCAAAAACAGAAAAATAAAGAAGACAAAAATGTTGCGGCTCCTTAAAGACTGTTGTATTGTTAATCGTTACTCTTACATTTGAAGAAAGAGATTTGATCCATATGTCTTCTTGGATCAAATCCATTTCCTCAAATGTAAGAGTAAGACTACATGTCAAACACATTGGGGGCCAAGGACACAGGGAGTTTTTCTTGTGCTGTTGCTCCTAAGACCTTAAAGATGGCTCCTTCTCTCTCTCTCCCTGTTTTTTCTACTGCATATATTACCAGCCAGACAAGCAGGCAGGTGAACAGGCAAGGAGCACAGTGGGTAGGTGGGATCAGGCTGGCTTGGAGGCACTTCAGAGCCAAGGGCACCAGGCTAGCCTTCTTTCTCTTTCTCCTCCATTGTCCAGCCAGCCAGGCTGGGTGCATAAAACACCTGATGAGGAGATGAGGTAGCTCAGCTTCTCCACCTGCCCACCCAGTGAGTCCTTCCCAGTCAGGACAGCCTCAGTGGTGAGAGAAGCCAGCTTTGCCTTGCCTTTCCTCTGACCCTTGCATCCCACCTGTGGCCGGGCTCTGGCTGTCAGCAGTGGGAGGCAATAGCAGTGTAGGGCAATAGTGCGGGCACATCTCACCATCCACAGATAAGTGAATTGATGGATGGGGAGTCAGCAGATACGGGGATCCTACTGTACCAGCATGCCTGCAGAAGATGGGATTGATAAAAAAAAATTCTGAAATATTCTTCAACTGAAAAACCTTGAAAAGCTTCATGATAAATTAGAATTGACTTGATGGCACTATTATTAATGGTTTAAGAACTATTGACTAATATTTAATCTGTTGAGATAGGTATCAAGTATATGTATATATTTCATCTCAGCTACCTCCCTCTGGATCCTTGTCCTATAGACCTTTTTACCTTATTCTCTCTCATCCAGGTGACAGTTGTCAGTGGGAGGGTGGAGGCTGCTGACTTACTGTAATGCTCTAGTCCTGCTAAGAGGTGGAAGTCCACAGGAGATCCACAGATCAGCGGCCCACAGGAAGAATGTGAAACAGTCAGGATGCAGCAGGAATCCCTATCTCATAAACAGTGCTGTCCTGGGTTGGCAGATGTTCAGGGACTCTACTTCAGACAGGAATGCTGGTGCCACATACAGTGCTCAGAAATGGTTTACCAGTCCCTTCTTTTGGGGTACGTTATATCAGCCAATGATACATTTGGCCTGTCTTAGTTGGAACTGTGCAGCTTACCCAAAGCTACAAAGGCTGGTTATAAGTTCAGAAGTAGTAGGGTAGTAAACATACTACTGTCAGATTTTAGTATGTGTGTGCTTACACACATATATTATGTCATGCCAAGAAACCATCAGAACATACTAATACAATATAACAGCTTATATTTAAATGTGAATAACATTTTTTAGGATGCCATGGTGTAAGACCCCTGCCAGAGCCGGACTCAGATACCAAAGGATTAAGGTCAGGGGAACTTGCAGGTGAGTCTGCAGACCCTCCAGCAGCTGACTCCAATAGTGATTTATCTGCGTCAGGAGAGTCCTCCCCTCCCTGGAGAGCTGTCAGCTGTAGAAAGCAAAAACTCACAGCTAAGCAAGAGGAGAGACAAACTATTGGAGACTTGGAGGCATTTACATTCTGATAGCTAAGTTTTAGCAGAATGAGTGTTTAAGGGGATGGGTTGTGCTCTCTTGGGAGCATAAATCAAGTATTCACTGGTCAGACTACCTTCATGGGAGCAACAAGTCACTAAGGCTTGCTCTCAATCTTGTGCCTTGTTGTTGGATTCCTGAACCCTTGTTTCTGCTGGACTCGACATTGGATCCTGGCTCGACCTTGGATTTTATCTCTTGGCCCTGAATTCTCCTGCTCCTTGGACTTGGACCTAAGCATCTGTTGCATATCGGTTTTCAACTTTTCACACAGCGCGTTGTTAGTCTGTGGAACTCCCTGCCACAGGATGTGATTATGGCATCTGACCTGGATGCCTTCAAAAGGGGATTGGACAGATTCCTGGAGGAAAAGTCCATCACAGGTTACAAACCATGAGGGAGATGTGTAATCTCCACTCTAGGCTTAAAAGCAGGGTACTTCAAGGGCCAGATGCAGGGGAGTGGTGACAGGAGACAGATATCTAGTCTCATGCGCTCCCAGACACATCTGGTGGGGCCACTGTGAGATACAGGAAGCTGGACTAGAAGGGCCTTTGGCCTGATCCAGCACGGCTCTTCTTATGTTCTTATGACCTTGTATCTTGGATTTTGCTCAGTTATCGGACTTGGCGTGTGTCTTCGCTACCTACCTTTGGACTCTGTTAACCCTGAACCTGCTGTACTGTGCTTTATCCTGAGTTCTCTGGACTTCATCTGTGTGTGAGGCTTGGCACATGGCTTCATAAATAAAATTGGAGAAAATTTTTGCTCTATTAAGGAAAAAAATAACAACAAAGACAGCTTTGTCTTACTTAACAGCTTCTCAAATTGCAGCAAACATTTACAGATGGCAATTGTCCTTAAAGTACAGTAATAGAAACAGACTTCTGAACCACTGATGTTCACTGATTTAGGAACACAAAGGGCAGTTTCATTTGCTTTGCTTCTGTCTCCCACAATTAATCTGGACGTGTGCCAAATCAACTCAGCAATAATTCAGTCAATCTGTTTCGGCTGTAATACATGGCAATTTTGGGCAAGTGGCTGTTTTTACCCTGTCAGGCTTTAATTTTCTCAAAAACCAAAGCATGGGAGCAAATGCGCATGATCCTAACTTTGTGTTATGATAATATTGATGTTTAAAAGGCATAGAAGAACTGGTCTAATCTTTCAGAGAAACTCTTACTATGGGACAAAATAGTTATCCTTTTTTTCTGCATTGGTCAAACCACATCTGGATAGAGAACGTTTCTACTAATTGTTCTTCCATGGCCAGAATTGTCTGAAGAGGATGGATATTATTATCCTCTTTTAAAATTTCCATGTTGTCAGTTCCATCTAGGTCCCTCCATGCAGCATGAAGCTACTGTGCTGGGGATGCTCTGCCTGCCTGCTTGGAAGAGCAAGTGCAGGCAAATGATGACAGATGACTTGGGACGGGAGAATCATAGAATCATAGAGTTGGAAGAGACCTCAAGGGCCATCTAGTCCAACCCCTGACATGCAGGAACCCCCATCATAGTACTTCTGACAGTCAGAAGGAGACTCCACCACCCTCCGTGGCAGCATTGGGAACATTGTGTGAGGCTGTTAAGTCTACACTCCCCCTGCCTTGGTCTCTTTCCAAGCCGTAAGGTGCCCTCCCACCTTCCCTGTGATTAAAAATGAGAGTAGCTGGGAGGTAGGGAATTTCAGTGGATATCTTGGGCCCCAGTGCACCTAGGGTCAGGAGGTTCTGCTGGAGATATTTCTGTAATTGGTGACTAAAGATGTGCTGTACAGAGGATAGCATGATTTGTGGCCAGGCAGGAACTCTACATTTGGGGAATGGTCTGGAGGTCAAGCAACTCAAAATTCGATCTCACACTACAGCAGGCCCTCTTGTGAAAGAAGAATTTAACTTTTAAATATTCATTGAAGCTGTGGCCCTAGTTAATCCCAAAACTGGTGTCTCAGTTCTTTATTCTGGGCTGAGCAGGCAATGTTCTCCTATTTCTTATTTCCTTCCTTCTAAGAACAGAGTCAAGACTAATTAGGTTGAGCTGGTCCACACTCTTGGGCCTTGCAACTAAGCCTGGCCAAATTTATCATTGGCTGATGTAAGGGCAAGCGCCCATCCTAGAATTTCTTTCTGGTGTCCTTGCGTAACCATGGGATGGGTGAATAAAACATGATGAAAGCAGAATCTGGTTTTTGAATCTTTTAAAGTTTTGGCCTTCGAACCCTTTGGACTTTTAATTAAAAAGAAGGGAAAATACCTGATTCATGCTGGAGAATCACAGAAAAGCTGACTTTGAAGGAGTCTATAAGGCCATTGAGTCATATCCCCTGCTAGATGCAGGAATTCAAATCAAAGCAGATCTTCATTTGCAATCCATCTAAACCATGACTCACTGGTTCTAAAGAAGCAGTTTGCCCTCAGGGAGAAAGCTGTTGAGCCCAAGGCTTTGCAGACGAACAAATCAAACCACGCTTTGGCAGTGCACACTATTTCATTCAAATATTTCTTAGTTCTAGCTTTCATTTATATTGTATAAACCCAAGAGACTCATTTTAAAGACATGAGACAAACCATAGTATTATTGTCACCACAGAACAGGCCTCATTAGGTTATTTGGGCTTTACTTACTATGCTTTATACTAAGATGACTAGTAGAGATGGGCACGAATCAAAAAAATGATGTGTCGTTTGTCGTTTGGAGGGTCCGTTTTGGTTCGTTTCCATTTTTCGTGAATTTTTGCAAAAAAAAACCGTTTTCATTTTTGTTTGTTTCGTTACCGTTTCATTACCATTTATTTCAAATTTTGTGGGTTTTTTTTTAGCATTTAAAGCAGTTCACTGTATTGCAGTAATAAAAACGAAACACACAACAATATTTCCAGTGTTTCTGTTCATTTCGTTTCATTTTGGAGACAAAATTTGTTTGTTGTTTTGTTGCGTAATGAAACAAAAAAATGAAAACAGAAACGAAAAATTGTTCATTTCGTGCCCATCTCTAGTCACTACCTTCCTTATATAAAAGTGAAACAATTGAAAAGGAGAGCCTTTTGTTTTTGTGCCATCTTTCCTTATGATCAGTAGCGCTGAGAAACCACAGTTTTTGTTTGTGTGGAGAATCTCCATGTGGACAGAAAGCTCTCCTCTTCAAGATTTTCTGCATAAGGAAAGTGATAATGACGAGGTCATGACTAGGTGCTGCTCAGTTCCCATGTTGCAGAACAAGATAAGTAGTGCCTGGTTTTTTTTTGGGGGGGGGTTTCCTTGATTCATTTATTAATCACCCAGATTCGCCCATACCTTGATGTGGCCTTCCTCAGGATGGTGGTGCAGGCGTTGGTGATCTCGCGGATCGACTACTGTAACACCCTCTACATGGGGTTGCCCTTGATCCTTATCCAAATACTGCAGTGGTTGCAGAATGCAGAATGTGGTGGCCAGGTTTGTGGTAAGTGCGAGCAGATATGCTCTCATCATCCCCATCCTGGCCCGCCTGCATTAGTTGCCCGTTGTTTCCCGGGTAAGGTTCAAGGTCATGGTTTTAGTTTACAAAACCCTCCATGGCTTGGGACCTATCTATCTGGCAGAGTGGATCTCCCAGAGACCAATCTCATCCCGGCCAACCAGAGCTTCATCTTCCCTTTGTCTTACAGTGCTGACAATGAGAGAGGCTTGTAGGGCTTCGACCAGGAATCGGGCCTTTTCAGTGGTCGGCCTGGCCTCTTGGAACAAGCTGCCGGTTGAGATCAGGCAGGCGGAGACGCTGGCAGCCTTCAGAAGGGCCTTAAAGACCTGGCTCTTCAGGCAATGCTTCGGGGCCCTCTGAGCACACTGTAATTTTTTTTTTAACCGCGGGCATCAGTTTTCTTGCCGGATCCTGTTATTTATCTTGTTATTTTTCTTTTAGTATTTTTACACGGTATTTGTATACTATTGTATTCTGTTAGATGTTGACTGTTTATTATTGTTGGGGTTTGTTTTGTAGTTGGGTAGTCACTTTTGGGTGACGTCTGTACACCACCCAGAGTTCCCTATGGGAAAATTGGGCAGTTAACAAGTATACGAAATAAATAAATAATACATTTTGTTGGTTGAGTCACTGTTTACCAGAGGAACAATCCTCCAAGACATGTGGATTAAAAACCTGTTAAAGAGAGTCTTGTTTTACAAAGTTTTTATCCACTGCCCATATGATGATATTTCATTTGTATGTGCCTAACATGAGTTGTCTTCTGTTGAACCCTGTGGTATCAGATAAGGAAAAGATGAAAATGATAAATGATTATTTTCAGAGTCTTCTAAAACTATAAAGGAATATTGTGGAAAAACTCATTTTGTTTTTAAGAACAGCTAAATAACTTTTCTTCAAGCCACCATAATTAAAACACATTTCATTGGCTGACCAGTATCACAACCATACTTTTCAAAATTCCTTCTTCCATCTGGATCAGTTAACAAGTTTTTACTGCCACATAGTTGTTATAGCACTCTTTTGGTGGCTTACAAGTGATTACAGTGTGCAGGATACACATTGCCTGCCCCTGGCAAGCTGGATACTCATTTTACCTATCTCTGAAGGATGGAAGGCTGAGTGAACCTTTTGGCTACTACCTGAAAGTGAACCCCAGGTAATGAGCACTATTATGGTTGCAGTAAAGCTGTTTACCCACCGCGCCACAAGGCTCTCTGCACTACAAGGCACAACCCTTTTAGTCTGTTAAAATGTGGATTGGTTTATTTGTTGATAATATTTGCACACTTCCTTACTGTGATAAGGATCGTGAAAAGCAAACATTGGCTCTGCTATGAGAATCATTGCACTGCTGCAACACACAGTTAAATCATTACTTGCCTTAATCAATTCTGAGTTGCCAGGGTAGATTCTAATCTGGATGAAAGTCCTATAATGAGAATGGTGAAGAAGTAAATCCCTTCTGGAGATTTCCATCACCACTCATTCATTAAGCAATGACTCTTGCTTCTCATGCTTCAGATAAACTCCTGAAATTACAGCTTTCTGGAATTATTTTGTAGAACCAGTTGGCTTTACTATATTCACAACTCTTATGGGCAATATATACATATTTTTCCACAAAAAGATTGTAAATGGAATATTAGAGGAAATATCAGTTATCAGTACAGTATTTCACATGATCTCCCAAAGTGTTTCTCCTATATGATGTCTCTAGTTACCATGCAGTTATGGATGATGAGGGGTTTCTATGTTTTCACCCTCATAGAAATGAATGATGCTTCCTTCCCCTTCAGATTTTTTTTTATTACACCTATTTGTTGATGCTGCAACTCTCTCTTTCCATCCTACCACTTTCTGGAAATCCTGAAGTGCCCATGTATGCGTAAGCAGGTAATATTTGCCAAAGTGGATAATATCATTGGAAATTATGGGGGTGCAAAATTGTTATGTTCTATTTTCCCTCCTTCCAGGTAAATGTAGGCAGTGTGTGTGTCTGTGTGTCTCTGTGTGTGTTTGGAGTGCATGTCTGATTCATGAAAACAAGGTGGAAGGAAGATATTGTGCAGCACACTGGGCATGGTAGGAAGCATATTTGTCACTGTACAATATAAAGGACCCATCTCTCTATGTGAAAGGTTTAAATTTCCCTTTCCTTAATTTCCTTGGAGATCTGTTTGGAAAAGTTTTCCTTTTTTTAATTGATGTAATTGCCTTATTTTTTAAAAAAATGAAAACACCTCTTACCTCAATTTTCCAAGTAAAGGCCAGATTTCTGTGGTTTAAAAAGCTAGCTGATCCCCAAAGGGATTTTTTTCAAAAGGGGGGGGGAATCAATTTAAAGCAAAACAAAAAAGTTGTGGTTCATAATTCCATGAGCCCCCCACAGCTCTTAGCAACACATACTTGGGAATATGAACATGACTGAGGAAGCATTTGAGAGCTCTGGGAAAGGAGGGCTGGCGGGGGTTCACATTTTTAAAAAAAGGCGTCACTTAGTTATCACAGTCCCAGTGGTAGTGATCCAGCAGCGTGTTTTTACTATTAAGGCTTCTGCCCTTCAAATGTTCTGAGGCTCCCAAGGGCTTTCCCAAGGCTTTTCCTGGAGCCCCAGGGAACCTTGGGATCGAAAAAGAGGAGGCCAGGAATCTTTTAATTTTCTTAAATTAAATCAAAGACTGGAGATCCCCATTTGTGTTAGTCTGGAAGTTAAGACATGAGAAGGGTGCACCAAAGTGATCATGTCTTAAGTGTAGTTGTGGGGCTTGATTGTAGGGTGAGTTTCTTTGTCAGGGCATCATTTCAACCCTACATTTTGCTTTTGCTTTATTTATTTATTTATTTATTTTTCACACTTATATACTGCTCCTACTTCCCAAGCGGGAACTCACGGCGGTTCACATAAAATCACAAAAAAGGCAAAAAAGGCAAAGGCACAAAGGTTTTCATTCACACAAAGGTTTTCATTCATTTGGAAGTGCCCATAGATTTGAAGTAAGGTCAAAGTCTATACATTTTCCGTACTGCAGTAAAGGTGGAGAAGCCCTCACTTTTCATGCACCTCATTATCTTTCTTATGTGTATGAGAAATACTGTAGTTCATGTAATAGATCCAGTAACTGAATATTAGAGATGGGCACGACTTAGCGGTATTCCCGTTTCCATTTCTGTTACTCGTATCCGTTACTCTACGGAAATGGTAACGGGAATTACTCCACCAGAATTCAAGCTCGAACCGACGAATGAACAATTTGGTCTGATTTGTCGTGCTCGTTACTTGCATCGCGGCGATCGCACAATGCCAAGCGGCACAGAAAAAAAAGTTTTTAAAAGTTTTAAAAAAACCGATTCCCGGCCCTAAAAGTAGGCGAAAACTGTCTGAGGGCACCTACCCGGCCAGAAGGGTGTTTTATTTGGGGGGGGGGGTTCACCGCCCCCCTCTCCTTGGCTATTGCTACTGCTGCGCTGCTGGTACCAGGCTGGGAGGGCGCATCCATTTGCCATGCAGTGCGGGGGATCCAAAATGGCGACCGCAATATTTTTTTTGAAATCATTGCCCAAAACCCCACCAAAGCACCACAGAAACATGCGAAAATTAGCTATTTTAAATGCTTGAATTTTTACAGTAGCAGCAGTGGGTTTTTCTTGCAAAAAAAGTCTCTGTTGATTTTATTTTATTTTATTTTATTTTATTTTATTTTTTTACACCTGTGCATTCGCAATGATGGGCTCGCCCATGGGAGTGGACCATACAAAGTTTTGGAGCCATTCCACCAATCGCATGGCCAGGTTTTGCTGACTGTACCAGGCTGGGAGGGCGCATCCATTTGCCATGCGGTGGGGGGGGATCCAAAATGGCGACCGCAATATTTTTTTTGAAATCGTTGCCCAAAACCCCACCAAAGCACCACAGAAACATGCGGAAATTAGCTATTTTAAATGCTTGAAGTTTTAGAGTAGCAGCAGTGGGTTTTTCTTGCAAAAAAAAGTCTCCGTTGATTTTATTTTATTTTATTTTATTTTATTTTATTTTATTTTATTTTATTTTATTTTTTTACACCTGCACATTTGCAATGATGGGCTCGCCCATGGGAGTAGACCATGCAAAATTTCCACCAATTGCATGGCCACTTGGCCAGGTTGACCACAGAGACTTCTGGGATGTGCCAATCGGGCATAAACAGCCCACTAATCGTAGCCCAAACCCGAACCCTAAGCCTAACCCATACGCCAGTACACTGTCCTTCTAAGTGGGTCAGAGAGGCACCCAGAGGTGCACCCCAATACTCACCCTAACCTCACCCATAACTAGCCTAACCCTAGCCCTTGCGCTAACCCGTCTTAACGCTAAGCCAGATCTACTTGCATTGCACTACATGCAAGTACGTGAGACACAGCGGGTGCAAAGAGTCTGCCAGTCCGTCACTTGTGGCTCTGGCTGACTCCTGCAGCTCCCTCCAGGAGCCCGCTACCCCCTCCCCAAACCAGTACTAACGACAACGAAAAAACGAAAAATGAACCAACTAATTTTTGCGAATTTTCACGAAAAACGGAAACGAGCCGAAACGGAACCGGCCCGACTAACGACAACTCGAAAAAAAAAATTCAAGTCGTGCCCATCTCTACTGAATATTATTTTTGTATAGTTCCAGTAAAAGCCTTCTGCAGCAACGCTATAAACCAGGGTGATTGTTTAAAATATCTGTGTCCTATTCCAAAAACTCATGGATCACTTGTTTCTTCACCTAGAATTAAAACCTATTTCTCCTGACAGTGACGGAATGAACTCAGTGAATAATGAAGCGTTAATTACTCTGTGGACTCTTCCAAGTGCCCATAGATTTGAAGTTAAGTCAAAGTCTATATGTTTTTAGTACTGCAGTAAAGGTTAAGAAGCCCCCACTTTTCATTCACCTCATTATCTTTCTTAAAATATAATGAGCTGAAATTCCTTCAGCTTTTAGAGCAGAAGGAAATCCACTTGAACAGCTAACCAAAGCATTAAGGTGGTTACTTCACATCCGTTTTGTCTCTCTAAGTGTTGCACTTCGGAGAGGTACAAAAAAATTGTACTTCACGTCTGTCACACAACAGCTGAAATTTGTTTCAATCATGCCCCTGGAACAAGTGCTAAGTGAGACAAATCTGTACCTGACACTGGGGTAGGGTATTTCCTCATCCCAGTATATTCCCAGTTTCTGTTCTGAGACAAGACACCGTGAGGTAACAACTGTCATGAAACAAAACATTTGTTTCTCTCAGAAAATGGTGTCCCAGGTACTGGGTTGGGTGCTACATTCAAAGTGTCCACCCACCCCAGATGATCACCACCCCCTTGCCCTCCTCTGTTAAATACCAATAAAACAAACCAAACTTCAAAGCCAGGCAAGAGGGACACCAAACAGACAATTAATTAGCAACCAAAAAGAAGAAAGAATGAAGAACGCCCGAAGGCTATTACCTGGAGCATTACAATGTGGCCACATGGAGAAAGTGAAAGCTAGACAGATGCTTCCAATGAAACTTTCTTTCTCATTATGTGCCCAGAGTAGGACAATATGAGGTTCATCACTTTTCCCCCTTCAAAGATAATTCTGGCTTGATTTGGTCTAGGACCCACTTCTGGATACCAGAAATTAGCAACAGCAGAACAGGGCTATTGGCTCTTTGTAGTGCCTTCCATGTTTACTCGAGGCACCTGGTTAGGTAGTGTGAAAAAAGATAATTCTAGATTAAAGAGGTGCATTTGATCTGATCCAGCTTAACTCTTCTAATGTTCATAAATATGATTCTTCAGGAGATTCATCCCACTACATTGCTTCTCTCCATCCCACCACCCTCACAGGTACGTCTCGAGGGAACCCATGAAAGGAACTCCTTAACTGCTGCACCCAGACTCTGGAACTCCCTCCCACTAGAGGCCAGGACTGCCTCATCTCTGTTGTCCTTCCGGAAACAGGCAAAGACCTTTCTCTTCGGCCAAGTTTTCCCTGAATGATGGACTACTATTATGTGCCTTTTATATGAATCTATATGTTCACATAGACTTTGTGTTTATAACTACTTATAACCTTGTACCTTTAATGTAATGTTGTCTATTAATGCTGTAAGATGTCCCTCAATTCCTTGTTTTCAATAGTTGAACATGTCTTAATTGTACTGGACTGTATATTATCCCTCATTACTGCAAGCCACATTGGGTTCTTTTCCAAGGAGAAAGGCAGGGTAAAAATACTCCAAAATAAATAAATGAATATGATAATCAATTAAAGATATCCAATTATTAAAATTGGCTTCAATTTTGGCTGATGGTTACTTGTAGGGAAATAACCTACACGAACACGTATGGTTGGGTTCAACAGTGTCAGGCCTCCATGCTGTTCTCTCTGAGCAGGCTGCAAGGCACACCTTTATTAGCTGTAAGAGGTGGAGTTACAGATATTGTGTGTAGAGATGGGCACGACTTAGCGGTATTTCCGTTTCCGTTTCCGTTACTCGGTTCCGTTACTCTACGGAAACGGTAACGGGAATTACTCCCCCAGACTTCGAGCTCGAACCAACGAACGAACAATTTTGGTCTGATTTGTCGTGCTCGTTCCTTGCATCGCGAGATCGCGCGATGCCACACGCGGCACAGAAAAAAAGTTTTTAAAAGTTAAAAAAACCCGGTTCCCGGCCAAAAAGCAGGCGGGAAAATGCCTGCCGTGCCTCAGGGCACCTACCAGAGGGGTTGTTTCTGGAGGTCCCCAGCCTCCCCCCTCATCCCCCGTCCTCGGCTGCTTTGGTGGGACTCGCCGCAGGCTCGCAGCCACCAAAATGCCCAGTCTCGCCGCCGGCCGCCCGCAATTAAAGCGCAAGCAAGCGGCACGGACGGCACAGGAAAAAACTTTTAAACTCTCCCCCCACCCGTTCCCGGGCCAAAAAAGCAGGCGGAAAAATGCCTGCTTGACTAAGGGCGCAGGGCACCTACCGGAGGGGTGGGTTTCTGCAGGGGGGGTCCCGCCTCCCCCCCATCCTGGGGCAGCCGGACTCGCGAGTCGCCATCGCCATGCCATGCGGTGCGGGCGGGGGATCCAAAATGGGGCGGCAAACGCAATATGTGTTTTTTGAAATCGTGGTCCAAAAACACACAAGCACAACAGAAACACGCGAAAATTTATAAACTGCCAGATTTTTCACAGTAGCAGTGGGTTTTTTCTTGCAACAAAATGTCTCTCCTCTCCTCCTCTGTCCTCCATTGATTTTATTTTATTTTATTTTATTTACACCTGCGCAATGATGGGCTGGCCGAGTGGCCAGCCATGTGGGAGTGGACGACCATGCAAATTTTTGGAGCCATCCCACCAAACACATGGCCACTTGGCCATGGAGACTTCTGGGATGTGCGAAAAAGCCCCCTAAAACCTGCCCTAGCCCTAACCCTAACCCTTGACTCCGTACCCATACGTCACAGACTGTCTTCTTAGTGGGTCAGAGAGGCACCCAGAGGTGCAACCCACTAGCCCACCGTAACCTTACCCGTCACTAGCCTAACCCTAGCTCTTGCACTAAGCCACCTTAAAGCCAAATCTACTTGCTTGCATTGCACTACACGCAGCAAGTACAATTCCCTTCTGTGTGAGACATGGTGGTGCCAGAGCCTTGTGAAGGGCGGGCATGACCCTATCACTCTCACACTGGTCTCACGTCTGCACATTATGTTATGCAATATCCATATGGCTATTGCATAGCATTTTGCAGCAGCAGCAGCAGGTGAGGAAGGGAGACCCCCATGTAGAGGGGTCTCTTGGAGCCTGCTTCCCCTTCCTAGTGGCAGGAGGCACCCACGGGTGCCTCCAGGAGCCCACTTTCCCTTTATAGCGGGCCAGAGGAGACACCCACCCCACAGAGGTGCCTCCAGGAGCCCGCTCCCCCCCCAAAAAAACCAGTACTAACGACAACGAAAAAACGAAAAAACAAACTGACTAATTTTTGCGAATTTTCGCGAAAACCGGAAACGACCCGAAATGGGACTGGCCCGACTAACGACAACTCGAAAAAAATTTTTTTCAAGTCGTGCCCATCTCTAATTGTGTGGTATCCTATGTGTCAGCCTGTCATTGGCTTTATGGACTCCTGTGGAGGGCTTTCTGTGACATGGACATGTCACATAGCGAGGGACGGAATGATGGATACCCCAGCAGCTTCCTACCCCATCCCATGACGTATGGGTAATGATAAATGGTCTTGTTTTTCCTCATGGCCATGCTTTGGCCTGATGGAAGGATGAGATAGTCAGTCATCTGCTTCCTGCACATTAATCTCAGGGGCTCCATTTTCCTTCTCCCAGGGTTTTCCCATGTGGGAGAGGGTGTCAATATCGCCCCCAGAATCCTTTGTAGGAAGCTTGCTGGATCATTAATATCTGTGCATATTAATATTCACAAGTTATATCCCTTCAACTCCCCCTTTTTTGTTTAAGAACACTGAATAGGCCAATGTCTTGAGTGCTAGAGATGGGCTGCAGGGATAACAAGCTGCATGGCATAGCTTGTGCATGGCAACTGCAATATGACTTGGCACTAAGAGTAAGTGGAGTTCCTATCTAAGGGAAGGAGTGGCACCGCTTGCATTGGGGGGTTCTGGGGTGATATTCTTGTGGCGTTCCCCCCCCCCCCAATCCACCCACATGTTCCTTATGGTGTCACTAAGATTATGGTAGACATCCTAGGCTGTTGGCAAAGAGTTGAGGCTTCTTGCATCTGGTTTGGGGGAGACTAGGGTGTAGATCCTAATCTGTGGTGTGTTATCTAATTGTGGCCTAAAGTGATTGGCTGAAGGTAAGAGTCCTATATATGTATGTGTGTGATAGGTGCATCCTGACACCAATGTTAGACCATATCCCTTCAGGGGGTGAAACTCTGAGGTACATCAGATAAAGGGTCAGTTATACATAGCATGACACATACCCATGATATACATAAGCATATGAGACACGCTTATACACATAGCATGAAGTAGAGAAATATAGCAAGCGAATACACAGTGAATGCCATGATACATGAGCTTATTGCATACTTGAATACATAAATACACAATCATTTTTCTACCTAATGATTACATTTGTGAGAGGGAAGGGAATAACTAACTGGCCATTTTCTTTCCTGCTCTAAATGTCCAGAAATTTTTGTGTGTTTGCGCTGAAAAGTCTTTTTAAAAGTTCATTTAAGTTTGGGAAATGCATTGTCCTTTGTTGTTCTTCTGGAGCAAATCCGAATGCTTTACACATGTGTGAGAAATGTTCCTTTGTATAAAGAATGTTCCTTGATTGGCAAGCAATCATGCTTGCTTGGTGAATGGTACGATGGAAGAAACTTCTGCATCACCCTGCTAGCAATGCTTGAAAGTCTGCTGGTCACAGGAGGTGCCTTAGTCCACTGAGCCACCACACTCCTCTGGACTGCATCTGTGATATGGAGAGAGAGAGAGAGAGAGAGAGAGAGAGAGAGCCTATCTATTTTCTCTCAGAATAAATGAGGTAAATGAAACAAGCAACATTTGTTGCCGTCTGTCAATTAGCTCTGGGGGATTCCCTCCCCCTTTCTTTTTTCTTCACACTGTGTCAGGCCTCCATGCTCTTCTCTCTGAGCAGGCTGCAAGGCACACCTTTATTAGCTGTAAGAGGTGGAGTTACAGATATTGTGTGGTATCCTATGTGTCAGCCTGTCATTGGCTTGATGGACTTCTGGGGATGGCTTTCTGTGACGTGGACATGTCATCTAGCAAGGGACGGAATGATGGATACCCCAGCAGCTTGCTATCCCATCCCATGACTTACGGGTAATGATAAATGATCTTGTTTTTCCTCATGGCCATGCTTTGGCCTGATGGAAGGATGAGATAGTCAGCCATCTGCTTCCTGCACGTTAATCTCAGGGGCTCCATTTTCCTTCTCCCAGGGTTTTCCCATGTGGGAGAGGGTGTCAATATCGCCCCCAGAATCCTTTGTAGGAAGCTTGCTGGATCATTAATATCTGTGCATATTAATATTCACAAGTTATATCCCTTCAACTCCCCCTTTTTTGTTTAAGAACACTGAATAGGCCAATGTCTTGAGTGCTAGAGATGGGCTGCAGGGATAACAAGCTGCATGGCATAGCTTGTGCATGGCAACTGCAATATGACTTGGCACTAAGAGTAAGTGGAGTTCCTATCTAAGGGAAGGAGTGGCACCGCTTGCATTGGGGGGTTCTGGGGTGATATTCTTGTGGCGTCCCCCCCCCCCCAATCCACCCACATGTTCCTTATGGTGTCACTAAGATTATGGTAGACATCCTAGGCTGTTGGCAAAGAGTTGAGGCTTCTTGCATCTGGTTTGGGGGAGACTAGGGTGTAGATCCTAATCTGTGGTGTGTTATCTAATTGTGGCCTAAAGTGATTGGCTGAAGGTAAGAGTCCTATATATGTATGTGTGTGATAGGTGCATCCTGACACCAATGTTAGACCATATCCCTTCAGGGGGTGAAACTCTGAGGTACATCAGATAAAGGGTCAGTTATACATAGCATGACACATACCCATGATATACATAAGCATATGAGACACGCTTATACACATAGCATGAAGTAGAGAAATATAGCAAGCGAATACACAGTGAATGCCATGATACATGAGCTTATTGCATACTTGAATACATAAATACACAATCATTTTTCTACCTAATGATTACATTTGTGAGAGGGAAGGGAATAACTAACTGGCCATTTTCTTTCCTGCTCTAAATGTCCAGAAATTTTTGTGTGTTTGCGCTGAAAAGTCTTTTTAAAAGTTCATTTAAGTTTGGGAAATGCATTGTCCTTTGTTGTTCTTCTGGAGCAAATCCGAATGCTTTACACATGTGTGAGAAATGTTCCTTTGTATAAAGAATGTTCCTTGATTGGCAAGCAATCATGCTTGGTGAATGGTACGATGGAAGAAACTTCTGCATCACCCTGCTAGCAATGCTTGAAAGTCTGCTGGTCACAGGAGGTGCCTTAGTCCACTGAGCCACCACACTCCTCTGGACTGCATCTGTGATATGGAGAGAGAGAGAGAGAGAGAGAGAGAGAGAGAGAGAGCCTATCTATTTTCTCTCAGAATAAATGAGGTAAATGAAACAAGCAACATTTGTTGCCGTCTGTCAATTAGCTCTGGGGGATTCCCTCCCCCTTTCTTTTTTCTTCACACTGTGTCAGGCCTCCATGCTCTTCTCTCTGAGCAGGCTGCAAGGCACACCTTTATTAGCTGTAAGAGGTGGAGTTACAGATATTGTGTGGTATCCTATGTGTCAGCCTGTCATTGGCTTGATGGACTTCTGGGGATGGCTTTCTGTGACGTGGACATGTCATCTAGCAAGGGACGGAATGATGGATACCCCAGCAGCTTGCTATCCCATCCCATGACTTACGGGTAATGATAAATGATCTTGTTTTTCCTCATGGCCATGCTTTGGCCTGATGGAAGGATGAGATAGTCAGCCATCTGCTTCCTGCACGTTAATCTCAGGGGCTCCATTTTCCTTCTCCCAGGGTTTTCCCGTGCGGGAGAGGGTGTCAGTATCGCCCCCAGAATCCTTTGCAGGAAGCTTGCTGGATCATTAATATCTGTGCATATTAATATTCCCAAGTTATATCCCTTCAGTTACTATCTGATTTTTTTTGTCTTTTAGTTTACTTTTTAGATATTTTAGCAGTGTAAATAATCTTTGAAAGATGGCAACCCTGATGTCCCTCGAATTGCAATGATGTTAGTCTTGGATCCAATGGAACAAAGACAAGAGGGCTAGGCTGACAAAAGTTACAGCAATAATGTAGCGTGCTGCTGCCAGTACCTTTCAGTTGCAGGATTTCCAGCTGCTATTTTGTTCTCTCACACTACAGAAGTGATAGGAATAGAAATTGCTGTCTTCCAGATGGACCAGGTTTTTAGTGGTGGGGACTACTACTACTACTATTAGTACTGCAGCAAAATCTGGATCCTGGAGGTTACTGTAGGTGGCAGCATATTACACTCAACTGGCTTACACTAATAATGATTTTAATTTTAGCCTCTGTTCATTCTACGATTACTATTTCAGTGCTCTCCTTTCTGTATATTACTATCATCAGTGAAAACAATGTATTGCAAATACCATAGTTATCTCGGCAATAGTTAACTACATGTAGTTAGTGGAATACCTTCAGGGGTCCAACAAAGTTATCACTGTACTCCTATATTTGTGTAATTTTTAAGACCACACAGTCGTTTCCTACTTCTACATATAGGTAGCTACTTTTTGCACACAAGAGGAAAAAGTTATATTTTAAAAGGGATATTGTGAGTACATGAGGGGGGAAAAGAAACTTGATTGATCTACAAGTAACATTTTCATTTCATTTTTAAAGGGCCTTTTGAGAGGCTGGCTTGGGCAGATGAGAATTAGCTTGTTCTGGATTTCATTAGTAGTACACACTGCTGTTTAGGTCACCCAGTAACTTGAGGAGAACATCAGGGTTTCAAGCTGGACAAGACCATTAATCAATACCTTCCTGAACAGCTGTCTTCTGGGCTTGACTCTTCCTGCTCAAGTACCAGCACAAAAATCACCAGGCAATGTAAAAGGTTAATGACAGCAGTGCAATCAGTTGAAGTTAAGGTCCACTAGGGTGTTGTGAAACAGGATGCTAATTGGATAACAGGTGAGTTTCAATTGGGTACAGTTCAAATGTGTGTAATGGAATTAGTTTGGGCTGTAGGAAGTGTCAATAAACACTAATATGTTCTGTCAGCTATTTTGCTCCCCTCTGTTGGTAACAAATCTGATATTGAAGTCCACCAGTTTGAGAATGGCAATGTCAGAAAGCTAAAATTCCAAATACCATTCTGTCAGTATGCAAAAATCATTTCCTCTTCCTATAACAGTTTTGCATTTACCTCCACTCAGGGTGTGTGCAAGGCCTGCTGTAGTACAGTTTGGTATGGTTGAGGATGATTTCGGGTGAGAAGAATACGAGTCCTGCTTTATGGAAAGGGAAAAACTATTTCTGTGACACTAAGATTATGACTTCTAGGTAGCAATATGTGGTTTTTCTTTGTTGAACTATACCCATAAAAATTTATCCCATGCAAGTTAGAATTTAATTGTGGAGTTCGGGACTCAGAAACCTTTGTCTTTCCAAAAGCCCCAGTAAGCATGGAAAGGTATCTTAAGCCCAAAATATATGGACTGCCAAGGTTTCCAATTCTGCTAGTATGAATGAAATACATGCTGAACATGCATGACTCAATTCATTTTCTGCATTATTCATTTATCAACAGAAGTTAGGTTCCCCAAGACATTCAGAATTAGCTCCATAGCTTCCTAAATTCATCCTGCCCATGAAACAGGAGTTGGGCTCATCTTAATTGAAAGCACTCTCTGGTAACCACCAGTCTTTAACTTGGATCTAATTATATATAAATCTTGAGACCAGTTGACTTAATTGAAACAGGTTGGAATGAGTTAAACAGTGTCACCACAAGTAACCTCATTTCCTCCAACTCCTTTAGGGAATGGGGGAGGTTTTTGCCACTTTCCGCTTCTTCTCACTTATAGGCATAAGTATGCAAATGTTTCCTTTTTTCTAATATGTTTTGTGTACCAGTGTTTTCCTAATACAGGTTTTTGTGTTTCTGTTGTTTTGAAAAAGAAAACATTTATTTCCTTACACTGCCCCTCCGTGGTCCAGCTTCCTAATATTGTGATGCAGTTAATCTGTCCAAGGTGATTTCCAGCAATCACACATGCTGGAAGTGAATAAAACTGAGTGATCCTAGCCATACATAAAACATAGTAGACCTTGAGAGGGGCCCAGGAAGGTGCAGATAAGTATGCTTTGGGAGCAGATTGGTTCACTCTAGTAATAACATTGTCTAAGTGCCAACAAAAGGGTGAACATGCCTGTCTCCATAATGGCACATGCCTGTCTGTTCACACCCTTATAAATGTCCAGATTGTGGCTATAGGTGGGACAATATTTGGTGCTAATATGACACATCAAATTTCACTGTCTTTCTCTTAACCTGAGGCTAAGCCCTGATGTGCTATATATACCAAAGAGATTGACCCCTGCTGTGCTAACACCTTAGGCGGCTTGACTAGTGGTTTTTCCCAGCCTGCCGAGTCTGAAGCACCACTTTGAACATTAGTTTTTCTTCACAATACCATTATTATAGGCTGCCAGGTTGACCATGGAATATCATCTCAATTCAATGCCTTTTGAGTGAGTATTATCTCAACAGGATCCCCAAAATAGCCAAGCCATATATATTGGCAAAGGGTGTTAATGCTAGGAAATAGCATTTATATGGTAATTATCTATAAGGTGATTATTGCTGTAAGAACCTGAAAGCCTAGTAGTATCACAAAATAAATCGCTCACATAGTGCAAGCCAGGAACAGCTTTGCCTTTCATTTTTTTCACACCATGTGCCTTCTAATATAGGCAGTCAAAATTTTATTTTGAAAGATATTGTAAGAACTTGGTAGCATTAAAAAAAATGAAGGAAAGGGTGTTATCTAGATTTTCAATTCAATGTATTCAAATCAAATAAATAAATGAAGGCATTCCTCTTTTAAAGAAAAAGGTATTTGTTAAGTAGTGCCTTGTACTTGCATTTGTCAATCTACAGATTAGAATGATTACGTGGAATGTAATTATTTTAAATTGAAAGTTTGCTTCATTTGTTTCTGGTTTGTCGTGTTAGTTTATTTTCTAATATAGCAGAGTTTTTGTTTTTATTATTCAATGGAAGTTCTATCATGCCTCCAAAGTCAAAGAATGGCAGCTATAAAAATGGAAGAATGAAATGTGGGAAATAAATTGCATTTAAATGCATAATGCAGTGCCGTGGGAATTCCTATAATTAATTTAATAACCTCTTTTACCTAGATGCAAAGTCATTACTGCACACATAAATTTCCTAATGAGACTGATAGCTGTTTCTGAAGTCTGTTATGGAACCATTTTATTTATAAATATTAAATTAAAATGGAATAACTGAAGAGAAAAGTGGTAGTCACGCAAATAGCAGATGAATTTATTATGGCAAGCACCACTCAAATAAAAGCTAAATGAATCCAAATGCTGATAGGCTACTTAAAAACACTTAGTCAGAAAACCTTGCAAAGCGCAAGGCAAGGATTTTTGTTAATGTTTGAAAAGATCAGACATGCCCTGGCATAAGAACTGGTGTTTGCACAGTGCTTTATTGTAAAGCCTGAATAAACAAGTATGGTCCTGTGGGACACCTTGGATCGATATCAGAAGTCATATCTTGTGTGGCTAGATCATCATTCTTTTCAGAAAATGTTAGAGTCTGTTTGGCCCCTGAGTTATATATCTTAGTTTGTCAAGAGTAGCTGCTTCAATCAAAGTGGCAACTTTGTCTGATGCAATGAAGAGGAGCCCTTTGGGGATTTTTTTAAAAAAGGCAATGAGATCATTGAAACCAGAGGTGCACCTCAGATTGGGACATATCCAAAACTAAATTGGACAAATGTGCAGTGTTCAAAATGTTACCTATATTAAAAAGAATGAAAATAATGACATGACGGAGCTATCCATAAATGTGCAGTGGTAGAAAGATTGTCTGGGTCCCTAAGACCTTTCCAGGTTTTGCTGATTAGAGATTTGGTCTATGCACTGAAATGTATTTATTTATTTGATCCTTTTCCCAGCAACTGCACATAGTTACTTACTCAGGTTAAATGAAGAACTATTGACAATTATCAGACAATTATTGATATGTTTGTCTGCATACCTTCTACGTATATTTATAACTTGGTATTGTTAAGACGGCTTTTATATCTAGCCATTTTGGTTTATGTTTACTAAAAGAAGAAGAGAGATTGACATGTATTTGTTATTTATTTATTTTTATAGTTCTTTCTATACCACACCAAATTTCCCACAGGAACTCTGGGCGGTTTACATAGAAATCAACACAATAATCACCAGGTAAAAATGAAACAGACATATAATAAATCAGAAACAACACTACAATAAAAAATAAAAACAGAAAAACCCAGCAAGAGGCACAAAGGCAGAGGATAATGAAACAGCATCAAGACACAGGGGAGAACAAGAGAAACACTAGCAATCGCTGAATGCTTCTTTAAAAAGCCAAGTCTTCAGTGCTTTTTAAAAAGCTGTTAGGGACTGAGCTTGGCGAATCTCACTAGGCAATTTGTTCCACATGACTGGGCTGGCCGCTGAGAAGACTTACCTGCTTTGTTTCTATTGGTATTATTCATTCTCAGCTTTTTGTGAATGTCTCCTTTTGCGATGTTTTTCTGAGGTTTTGTTCACTCCTGCATCTTTGTGTTGGTTTGCTGGCTTGCTTGCTTGTTTTGTGAATAATATTTATACTTCTGAAGAATCATCAGCCATCATCAGCTTTATACTTCTGAAGAATCATCAGTGGGTCATAAAAACATAGACCGTATCCATCAATTGAATGATGTACTCTCATACTCTTTAAAGGACTAAAGTAATGAGTTGGGCAGAGATGGATGAGAAATCCAAAGTGCTATTCGAACATGTTCTAGACACAAATGTGTCCGACACCACCAACAATGAAGGAGGGGGGGGTAACAACTGTGGAGTGATTGGAAGCACAAAGTGACACCTGAGCAGTAGATACAGGTTGGAAGACACAGTGTGAATGGAAGGAAAACTGAGGAACACATAGGGCAGTAATGTGGAATAGTCAGGTAACTCTGAACAGAGGTTCCCCATAGTATAGCATTGTGTTGGAGAAGTCTACTTACATAATAAAGCACTGTTTGTACCTGGATCCCTATTTTTATCCTCTCCCATCCAACATTTACTCTAGCATATAAAAATATACTTCGAAGTGGGAGCAGAAAGAAACTTGTATATGACAGAAATACTGTTGCTGTGCACTTGTATGCAACAGGATCACCAAGTGCAGAGAGCTCAAACCCAGAACTTGTATTCCTTGTGCACATCCATCCTTACCTTCTCCACATCACAGTGAAGTGTGGAGAGAAAGTGCCCACACCTACAGTACCTGATATCACCTCACCATCTTTGAAGGAAATAGTTCTCTGGATGATGTCCACCATCTGTTAATAAAAAGCCCCTCTCAAGGAGACACAGTGGGGAGGTGACCTCCCAGCCTCTGGCTCCAAAGCCAGAGACCTAAGCCACTCCACTTTATGCCTTTACATTTCAACAAAAGCATTGCTGTACCTTTTGCTTTCATATATCTGTCAGCATCACTATTGCTCTAAGCTATGTTTTGACAGTGTGAAAGCAGAAAAGAAATATCATGTTCAAGATCTACCTCAGTGCCTCAAATGAGACTTCAAAGACACTTCAGTGTCACCAATCAAATATCATATTTGTAGTATTTAAAAAGAAGGAAAAACACATTTTTTATTTTTGATAGTCAATGTCTTAAAGTAGACAATAGGTTATACTTAGTTATTTTGCAAGCATTCAGACTCATTAGGGATACTTTTGTTTTTCACCTCCAGTAATCCTCTATAGTTTATTTTTAAAATGCAATATGGTTGCATAACATAGGCTCAACATAAAATGGTTTCACTGCCTTTAACATAAGCATGTCAGAGCAAATATGCTATCTGCAACACAATCAGTTCTTGATAGGTCCATTTATTACCATCCAAACTATCAAGGTTTGATTTGCTACCATCAGAAAAGCCAAAAAGGATGTTCCTATTATAACAACCCTTATAAAGTTGTTTACATTGTAGCAAGTGAGAAATCTGTGACAGCAGAGTATAAAACAGCATATTCAATGTTCATTGGAATGCCGTTTTGGGGTCAGTACATATGCTTGAGCTCAGGTATTATATGGATATATGATTATATGTTGAATATATATTTTGTTTGTGTTATATTGAATTCTTGAGGCAGTTTGGCCTCATCCAGTGGCATACGCAATAACAGCATAAGAAACATTAATACAGTATAGTTACAGTATATATTTTAAATCATAAAATTAAATATACACAATTGCAGCCCTTAAAATGAGCAGTGAGACAAAGGGTGTGGACTGTCTTAGGTTAAGAGTTGGAGTACAGACTACGTCAAGGCATTTGTACATTTTTGGCCAATGACAGGGCACACTCAATAGCAATTGAGGCACCCCAACAGTTTGCACAAGTTTGCTCCAGTGGCATAGAGGATATAGCTCTGAAGTAGGAGAAGGAGATTTGACAATTGTACCACCAAATATATTCAAGGGCCCTCCTGAGCTGCCCCTTCAACCTCTAGGTAGGGCTCAGAGTGGCGTCACTGGAGTCTGTATATCCTCCTGCAGCTGCTTAGGCAGCTATTTTACCTTTAGACAAAGTGGAGGGAGGATGCTGTGCCATGCTGTTCTGGCCCTCCACTTTTCTTCTCCTTCTTCTTGGTACACCACAAAGAAATATCTGGGCCATTAGATATTCAATTATAATGGCATAAGTTGCTCCAACTGGATTCCACTTATGTGCATAAGAAAGCAACATGGTGCCCTGTAATCAACTGAGGAGGGCTCAAGTCATACCAACTTAGTCCATCACAAATGCTGACTGAGTTGCTCAAAGTGAGAGCAACGTAAAAATGGTTGGGTTTTTTTTTGAAAGATGTTACTTGGATTCTTGTTTTGCTTGGCTTTCCTGGGTCTATTCCCTGTTAGTTTGGGATGAAATCATTGGGCAACCTATATTCACACTTTGCCTACAAATTATTCTATAGTATCAACAGTTTGAAGGCATTGCATCCTAAAGCCCCACATACACTACAATACAGTTAAGAACCTGTTCTCAAACACTGTTTAAGTTATAACAGGACTCAAGAGGTTCAGATGTTTATAGCGGTCGACTCCCTGTGGATGATGCAATAAAACTTTGTTGAAGGATGGTATCTGCAAAGAGCTGGCACTTCTGTGGTTATAAAGGAATTGTTTTCATTTCTATTGCCCCTGGAGAAGCTGTAACACACTATCTTACAGTACAAAAGTACACTATTTTCCCATGTTGTCATGAGATTTATAGCTTCGCCTTCATCTTAGATACCAATTCTGTTTACATTGTCCTTTTGGGCTAGAAGGCTTTGTTTTGTTTTGTACTGTATTGTTTGTTATTAAGTACAGTAAAAGATACAAATGCATTAAAGACGAATTCGCCCAAAACAATGAGTGCTGCTCAGCATGATAATTCACAAGTGTTATATGAACTGCATGTCTTGAAAAGCATGGTGCTTGATCTGAAATGAAACTTTAACCAGTGGTATTTGATGCATTATGGTTAAGGTGTCCAGTAAGCACAAGAGTCAGCTCAATACTCAGTTTGATTATTTATAAGATTGACTTATGAAGATTGCAGTTTTGGTTCTCTATCTAAAACTCTATTTAGTTATGCAAATCATTGTGTGTCCTATTAATTATCACTGGAGATCAGCAAATGCTAAAACAAGAGAATTAGATGAATTGTCACTGGCTTGTCTTTGACTGTGTTTTTTGTATTTTGTTAAATTTTGTAAGACAATTTTGATCCCCATTTGGAGGGAGAAACAGAATATGGATCCAATAAATATTTTTGAATTTTTAAATACTGATAGTCTTTAAAGAAACAGAATCTTACAAATTTAGATGACATTTGCAGAGCTATTACCCCTTTTAAAAGTATTTTGAATCAATAAGTTTACAGAGTATTCTACAGATTGGGAGAGAACAAAAACAAAGTTATAAATTTTGGCTCGATATTGCAACAGAGCAGTAGGGCATTATGGATATGGCATCCAAGATATGAGCTAAATCATGGTGTCTACCTGAACTGCAGGTCTGTCTGTCTGTCTGTCTGTCTGTCTATAACTGAATTGAACAATTGTTTACTCTGTATTCCCTGATCTGGATCTTGACTAATCAGGAACACTTCTGTTTTATCTGGATTAAGCTTCAGTTTGCTCATTTTTCTTGTACTCCATACCAGCACTGGACACTGCTTTAGAACTGCCAGTGATACTGTAAGCTGGTGAGACATTTCACACAGATACCCTTCTGAGTCCATTTCCCAGCCTAGGTCAGAGATGGCAAACCTTTTAGAGACTAAGTGCCCAAAATGCGATTCAAAATCCATTAATTTTTCGCAAAGTGCCAATACAGCAATTTAACCTGAATACAGGTGACCATGAAGGGCCAATGTTGGATACCCACAGAAAGGGCTCCGAGTGCCACCTTTTTCAGCCATGCCATAGGTTCACCAACACTGGCCTAGGTCACCAACCAAGATGACCAAAGCCATCTCCATCCTATAACTAAACCTGAAGTCAAATTAAAATAGATCTAGATAACCCATCTCATTCATTGACCCAATAACTGAAAAAGCGCTACTGCACCCTCTAGTACTTTGTCCTAAAATGGAAAATTCCTCACAGTGTGATGTTGGAGGGTCTGCATTCTCCTCTTCTGAGTCAGAGCATAGCAGACCATTGACCAGTCACAACAGGTCCTCCAGATGACTTGGTCTGTTGCAATGGTGGCAAGGAAGCTAGTGATTCCAATAGGTTCTAGCCATTTACAGTTGGAGCTTCTCCAATTGTTTTACCATCTTTAACTGCATCCCATTAACTTCATCATTGGCACCTCCCCAATAAACCAGATGATGAAGACTTTATTAGTTGCTTTTCCTCGCAAAGCCTCTGAGTTGCCTCTTATATCTGCTTCACCAGACAGTGATCTGTCCATTATAGTGGAACTCTCGATAGATCCTACACACAGAGATCCTGCTTAGCAGAAAAAAGCAGGTCCAGGGTATGCCTTGCTACATGAGTGGGAACATACATCACTTGTTACTGATCCATGTTCATCATATAAACAGAAGTCCAGAAAACCATGGAAGAGGACATGTGATGAGGAAGAGTATAATTAGAACAGAGCATTAACATTCCACATCCAATTTAGGATTGGGTCTGAACGGAGACATCCCAGTTTTAATCTATAACCTTTCCTAAATCTCTCTGATCTAACCCAATTCTGTTTAAAATTTGGCTGCATCTGAAACATACCTCTATTGCAGTTATCAAGTGATGATGAGCATGCATGTAAGTGCAAACCTTACTGATTTTAATAATCCCAGACACACTTAAACTGCATGAAGTACCATTGAAATAAACATAGCACTTATCTCTCAGGATAAATATTATAATTTAGAGATAATGGTTACAATTTCGAAAATGTGAAATGCCTTTGCCTCATGACAGTGAATAGAACCTCAGAGTACTTTACATTGAGCCTAAGGTATACTTATTTTGATGGAACTGAAAGGTTCTTCTTAACTTGATCAGGATTTCACCCAATATAAATAATAGCTTGAAAATGCCCTCTAATAATATGCTTCTTACTTTTTCTTATTTGGTGTTATTATGCATAAGAGATACCTAATTGGGCTTTAATGAGTATGGCTATAACAAATGAGACAATGCATTCCAAGGAAGGCAGAAATCTGACTTTGGGACATTCTTATTTTCTTCATGAACAACCTAGAGGCAGCCAACATTCCAAATGCAGCAAGCCACAATTGAAAAAAAACTTGTTCCCCAGTCCTCTCAGTCTCTTTCAGATGGAGGGATGTGTGTAGAAGACTACCTCTGACTTGTACGTACAAATGGGTTTCCCATAAAAGTAGAGATGTAGACAAGTCAAGACCCTCAAGGTTCAAGTCCTAGGATTTTCTGAATAGCATGGTCTGTGGCCACACCTGCCATCTCCTCAGATATCCCTGTTTCCCCTGATTTTACTGAACTCCTTGCAGTTGATGGGAGAGAAGGGGATTTGCCTAGGAACAGTGCATTTTGTGGACTACCATTTTTTGTAATTAAAAATAATTAACAATGGCTTGCTCTGGAAAAAAAATCACTTCTGTGCCCTCCATTTGAGAACAGAATGATTGTTCTAAGTTTTCACCTGCACATTCTGCTCCAAAGCCAAAGCCAATGCCCCTTCACCGTCCTCTACATAGACTCTATTCTCCAAGTCAGAGAACTATAAAACAAGTTTTCAACTTCAGTGTAGTCCAAAGTGGCTAGCCAGTTGTCCTTTGGACTTAGTAGATACGCCATGAAAGTTATCACTGGCCACTAATCTTGACTATACGTCACTCCTAGTACTGTAAGGAAATGTTTTTTTTTGTTTCTTTTCCCCATTACAGTATGTAGAAGTAACAACTCTCTACATGTAAAACGAAGAAAAAAAAAAACAATCTTAAGGGAGAGATAAGAAAGACAATGAGAAAAACAAGTTGCTCAAGGCAGAAAAAAGGAGCAACTTCTGAAGCAGCGATGAAGCAAAGATTAAAACGGATGATGAAATAGCTCTCATAAAGCAAGTAATATTTTATGCATCCTGTAAAAAGGCCTGTGTAAGCCTAATGCAAAATCCTGTAGGTGTGTTGACTTAAATTTGTTTGAGTCAGATCAGGAGTTTTGTATTGGAATATCTTTCTTAAAGCACTTTGAAGCTGTATGTTGGAATTTACTTCTTTAAAAGGTTTTTTGCTGTCTGCTTCCTTCTCCCCATGACTCTCAGTCCTCCACTCCCCCCCCCTCGGGCTAAGTTATGATCATTGCATTTCACTCTGTTTGTTCTTGGGTGGACACAAGTGTCTCACCAGAGGCCACAGGACTTGGTTGGCACCACTTGGGAAAGCATAGCCGAGCTATTTCAGGAAGCAGAGGAAAGAAACCTGTTTCACCGTGGAGGAAATTAGGTGATGCAGTTTGGTTTGAGGATTCTATTTGCTACACCTTCAAGCAGCAACATTCTCATCAGGCCTGTGGCTTTTATTTAAACATCTGCAATACCCTTCCTCAACAGTGATACCACTGCCCCAATCAAATGTTTGGATTACAACTCCTACTGTCCCCAGCCTTCAGTGATGCTGGGGATGATCAGATATTCTTTAATCATCTAGTGCATAATATTATATAGCTGTGTTTCCCTGAAAGTCACTGCCATGTTTTAGCTACTTTTAAATTGGGTGTGTAAATGGAGTCCTTTCCAAACCTCAAAATTAGGTGGCTGATTTTTCCACATTTGGGGAAACAGCTAGGATCAACATACCCAGATTGCAATGGACGAGCCTCATCGTGTATGATCAAGCATCTGTCAGATATGTGGCTTATTTTATAAATACAAAGTAATTGTAGTAAAAAGAAATGAAAAACCTAGATGGGTGACAGAAGAAACATTTAAAATTGTTAAGGACAGTCAAGAAGCAAAAGTGAAAAGAAAATGTGACAGAAATGGGTGTCAGGACCTTGAATTCAGCTTTTCGGTAATTGCCATATAGATGAATTATAATGACCATTCAGATGGGGGGGGGGGGTAAAAGAGAGCAACAAAAAAGAAAAACCAAGAAATCTCTTCCAGAAGATCAAAGAAACCAAAACAAAATTTCAGTTTACATTAGGAATGGTGAAAGACTGACATGAAAGGACATTGTTTGACCAGGAAAAAAATAAAGCTGAGTAGGCAAATGTATAGGCCTACACAAAAGACCTATACAGAAGAGATTAAAATATGATAGGCTCCTTTGATGAGGAATCTTGTGGAGAAGAGCCTGTGATTGTGTAGAAATTGAAGTGAATGTTGCTTTGAAAGCATTAGGAATAAATAAATAATGGGGAGCTTCCTTTTTTTTTTTAATTTAACAGGAATCCCACTGCCCTGAATAAAAAACCCTCAAACCTTCCAATTAATTTTCTTTCAAGCAAAGAAATCTAAACAAGCTAGAAACCTAATGGCTAGCTGCTGCACAGAGAAATCGAGGAGATAAACTCAACAGCTGATTGGCGTGGTGAGGGAAGGAAAGAAAATATTAACAAAAAAAAATTCACAGTCCTACTTAAAAAGGAATGGAAGACAAATAGTTTAAATCAACTTGCAGACACAGCCAGCGAAGGAAACAGCTGGGCTGGCTAGCTGCAGGCAGACCAAGATAGGGGATAAGCTATCTCATAGCTGAGGCGTGGGAATAAAGGAAAACAAATCAATCAGTTTAAAAATAAACCTGTTCTCAAGACGGCTGGATCAAGAGGCTGGGATGAATCATTTAATTTCTGAAACAAAAAAAAATGTCTTTCGTTTCATTTCTTGATGACAGTGTTTGCTGTTTTGTTTTGCTTTGTTAGGTTTTGTAAGCTTACAAATGTTGTTTTTTGAAAGGTGCCCATCCCTAGTTACAATCTTCCCTACTTAATTGAGATGCATCAATTTTTTTGTTTAAATATTGTGCTAGGTTTCTAACTTTGCATCTATACAGTAGTAGCATGTGTGATTTTTGTGCTGGCTATTGTCCTCTTTCGTTCTCCTTTTGATGATAGATAAGTGGACATAATAGCTACACCCTGGGGATCATCATGGTGAAGTGGTTAAAAAGCTGTACTACAGCTGTAACTGTGCTCACGATCTGGGGTTCAGTCCTAGGTAGCCGCCTCATGGTTGACTTACCCTCCTCGCTTTATGAGGTTGGTAAAATGAGTACCCCATTTGCTGGAGGACAGGCAATGTAAACTGCCCAGAGAGTGCTTTTTATGGCCCAAATCCTGTTGCTTAGTTTAGTAAATTGAACTAGAAGAGACCCATTGAATTAAAGGAGATTTGGTCAGTAAGCTGCTGTGGTAAAGCAAGTAACAGTTAGAGTAAGTCCATTGGAATTAGTGGAACATATGGAGGAGCTGACTCCTTAAATCCCTATAGATTCAGTGAACCTACTGTAGTGCAATGTACTACATTATGCAACAGGATTTTGGCCATTGTCTTTGTACAGTGACAGTAACTGCACCACTAACTTAGGCTTGGTCCAACTTAGTAACTTAGTCCGCCTCAGAATGTCTTGCCACAAGCCCAGGCAATTGTCACCAGCCAAAGAAACATAATGTGGCCTAAGGCTGCCACCAAGTATGTTTTTGAAACTGAGATAAATACTGTGTATCTCAGTACATTCTGCCCATCATGATGCCACTATGTATTTTAGGTTATATAATGTCATTTTCCTGCCCTGTTTTAAAGTAATGTGTACAAATATCATTTGATGTAATGTGATATATTTTCTTCAGT
This sequence comes from Phrynocephalus guinanensis, assembly GCA_037367245.1. NCBI lineage: Eukaryota > Metazoa > Chordata > Lepidosauria > Squamata > Agamidae > Phrynocephalus > Phrynocephalus guinanensis. Next base: position 53,994,106 of record CM074735.1, on the reverse strand, counting down.
AGTACCTTTCATTGCCATATGAGTGAGTAGAAAACGCTCCTCACACCTTCAACAAGAACTAATCAGGCTCTTTGTGTAATTTCACTGGTTCTTCTGACTTGTCTCAAATACGCTCTTAACGTAATCTCATTAGTGGTTGTTTTCAGATTGATTGACTGTGCAGATGTAAGTATAATCCTTTTCCTGACTCTGAAGAGGTCCCATATTTGACCATTGTCTGCATCCTTCACTGCATTGCAAGAGATATCCAATGTTAAATTTAAGTGGCTAGGCACTGTAAATGGAATGGTGCTGAAGAATGTAAGAGTCAGCAGAAGTTTTGTTTACTATTAATTGGCACACTACAATAAAATACCATAAAATAACCATTAGCCATTCAGAGCATTTCATGGAAAATAAACATTATTGCTTTACTTGCAGATAGAGGAGCCTTCTGTGATTCACCACCACATATACAAAGAGAACTAAATTCAGATATTGGTTTTTCAGTAGTGGTTTTTAATGGAGGCTTTCTTTCATTCCAGGTGTGTGCGTGTGTGGTCACTTCATTTATGTTTTTAAATTCTGTCTTCGCTTATTTTTTTCTATGCATCTATAAATGTATTAAGTGGGTTTTGCGCAGATTTCTCTCTCTCTCTCTCTCTCTCTCTCTCTCTCTCTCTCTCTCTCTCTCTCTCTCTCTCTCTCTCTCTCTCTCTCTCTCTTTCTTTCTTTCTTTCTTTCTTTCTTTCTTTCTTTCTTTCTTCCTTCCTTCCTTCCTTCCTTCCTTCCTTCCTTCCTTCCTTCCTGCCTGCCTGCCTGCCTGCCTGCCTGCCTGCCTGCCTGCCTTCTTTCGAGAAACATATTTCAAGATAGCACACTTGGAAAACAAGTCCACAACCCAACAAGGGTTGTAGGACATTACTTTACACTGAGTCAAATATAAGCTCACAGTTCAATATCAATATTGCCTACATTTGGTATCATTGAAATATTTAGGGTGAAATAAAATAAATAATAAAATAAAAATAAAATAAATAATTCATAACCAGGAGCAAAGCTATACCCAGGGATGGGGACTCAAGTCACAGGACTTACTGTCAAGTTAGAGTTAATTTGCACAAGTGATTTGACCCAAACTTGACTTGGGATTTCCTCCAAACCGCCCCCCCAGACAAGACTTGCAATTTGGAACCGACTCACCCCCCCTCCCTGTTTTCTAGGGGAAATTGCCAGTTTTTAATAGGGACAATGACTTGTCTTGGAGCTTAGGACACAGGACTTAGTACCAAAGAGTCAGGCTCGGGACTTAGGTCCAAAGACTTTCCAACATCCTTGGCTGTAAGTGCCAAGAAATGAAGCTGTGACTTTCTGCTCACAAAGCATGTCTTCTGGAGCTGAGCCTTCCCTCCCTATGCATTCTATCTTTCCATCTCTCATTTTTATTTCTAGTTGGATCCATACCTAGTCCTGCTTCAAATAGACTCATTGAAATCAATATAGGAATCAAGTCATGACTAATTTAAACCTTTTGTAAGTAACATCTTCATTTAGTGTATATAATTTCTAAGTAACATCTTTCATAAAATGTATCCATGAACTTTGCTGCCACGACAGCAATCTGAATGTACCCAAGGTTCCCTGATGTGCATGCAGAGGTTCCAAGGTCACGTCTAGGTTCTTCTTCAAGAAAAATCCCTGGCTGACAACTGGAGAGGCACAACCAGGGATCAAGCAGACTATATTAGGTTAGATAGGCTGAGGAGGGTCTGACTCAGAATAAAGTTCCTTCCTATGTTCCTAACTTGCAATGCTTGCATTCAAAGGAAGGAGACAGAGGAGGCTACATTTCTCCATGTAGAAAAATCACTGGAAACTCCATCAAATACATGTACAGCATTCCTTAAATAGTGTACAAATCATGTGCTGCTAAGTTGGAAACAACTTATGGCAACCCTTATAAGGCTTCAAGGTAATGAGATATTTATGGAGTATTATTCTATACCCATGAGTTTCCATGGCACAGAAGATATTCAAACCCAGGTCCCCTGAGTCCTAGTCTGTCACTCTATCGATTGCACCCCCTCCAACAGTGCAACAATGGGCTCAGGTTAAGGGAACCCAGCTTTTGACTGACTATCAGGAAAAACTTCCTAACTGTTAGATCAGTACGGCAGTGGAACTAATTACCCTGGGAGGTGGCGAGTGCTCCAACATTGGAGGCCTTCAAGAGAAATTTGGACATCCACCTGGCAGATATCCTTTGGCTTGTATTCCTGCATGGAGCAGGGGGTTGGACTTGATGGCCTTGTAGGATGCTTCCAACATCCCATTCTCTCTTCTCTTCTCTTCTCTTCTCTTCTCTTCTCTTCTCTTCTCTTCTCTTCTCTTCTCTTCTCTTCTCTTCTCTTCTCTTCTCTTCAGCAACAGAGAAGGGTATGCTGCTTAGCTTAGAATAGAACTGTCTTTGCCTTTCCTGCAGCAAAATCATTGATGCACTTTTCAAAGTTGCGTGGCCACAGCGTCACAAGGTTCAGATTCAAACAAGGCGAAGAGCAGCAGAAATGCTCCGCTCCGCAGTGCGACTGCGCTTTGCAGAGCCCCCTTGCCCCACCCCCACCAGAACCCTCGCGAGACTCACTCGGGTCTCACTAGGCCAGGTGTAAGCAGAGCCCTTATAAGGGCTGCTCCACATGTTCTCGGCCTCTTTGTCAGCCAAATTTTAGGAGCGGAGGGCGTCGGAGCTGTGCTGCAGCCAGCAGCCATCTTGGCCTCATGGTCGCACGGCGGCGGCTGCATCCAGCTCGGGAAGCCAGGTGAGGAATGCCACAGTGGACACAGGGAGGAACGCTGTGGCGCTCCCACGGTCCGGGATCTGGCCTCCTTGGGGCCTCCGAGGTGGTGGAGAGCCTTGGCGGTGGCGCGGCGGCGCTGCCCCCCTAGCGGCTCAGCGATAGTCAGAGTGCCGGGAGAGCGCAGGTGCGTTCCCTCCCCCACTGGTGAGGGCGTGCAGTGCGCCAAAGAAGCAGACAGCGGAGCAGGGGGGAGTGCGTCGGTGCTGCCCCGCAGGTTTTGTGCTGTGCCGCGGATCGGGGGCCCCAGGGGTGCACATGGGGGTCGGCGGCGGTGGCGGATCCCTGGCAGGGGAGGCCTGGGAATCGCCATGACCAGCCAAGAGCAGGCTGGAGTGGTGGGTGACCCCAGCGGCAGAGGGGGCAGATCCTGGGGGAAGGGTTCCTTCCCCCTTTTTGGCCTAGGCTTGCGGCCTTGCAGGGGCAGGGGTTCCGGCAGTCACACCTACCCCCCCTCCCTTGCCCATTGCCCGATACCACTCTGGATCTAGCCAGCCCGCCCTGAGGCTCCTTGGTTGCGGGGTTAGGGCTTGGCTTCCCTGTGGGGTGTGCGGGCCTGTGGGCCCTGGGGCTGCATAGGGCCCGGTGGGGGTTTCCCAATCCCTGAGTAGACTTCTGGCCAGGGGCAAGGTGGGCCTCAGGCTCCAGTAGGCGCTGCATCCGTGGCCAGGACTGCCATGGCCCCTTGCCAACCCAGGGGTGGCCCTAAAGGGAAGCACCCAGCTAGGAGGCCAGCAGTGGAGCCCTCTAATTCTGAGTCATCGTCTGATGAGGAGGATTGGCCTGTTTGGTCCCAACTCCAGGCCTGCATGGATGCCCTGGTGGGTGGCTCGGGGGGGGGCACAATGCTGGTCCGGGGCTGTCCTCTAGCCGGGCCATGGCCCGCCCCTCAAAGTCTTGTAAGCGGGCCAAGCTCCGGAGGATGGCACAATCTCTTTCAGATCATTTTGATGCCTATGAACGGCCTAATGCATCAGGGCAGCACCCCGTACCAGACCAGGTGGCTGCAGTGGCGCAGGAGGCTGCAGCACCCCAGCCGGCTGTCCCGGCCCCGCTGGCATTGGACGCTCCGGCAGCTGAAGTGGCGGGGCTGGCTGTCGCAGTGGAGGTTCGATCGGTGGCGAGCGCAGCGGCAGCGGCGGCGTGCCCAGAGGAGACAGGAGCGCCCCCGCCCCCCCCCCAGCTGAGCGAGGCCGGCACCCAGATTGCCGGACCAGCGCCGCATAACAGTGAGTTAGCATGCGTACCGGACACGGCAGTGCATGAGCAATGGCCATGGGGTCCCATGGGGCCAGCCCAACAAGGGCAGGGGGTGGACACCATGGGGCTGACAGGAGGCCTCAACCCAGGAACCATGGGGGGCTCTACAGGGGGGCCAGGCCCGGCTGTATTGCAGGAGGTCCTGGGGCCAGTAGTTCCAGCAGCACCGCCAGTGGGGAGCAGACCTTTGGCAGCCCAGGTGAGTCTGGCCTGGAACATGCCCGGGACTGGCCAATGAGGCCAGCAGCAGCTGCCCGTCAGCCCCGCGGGCCAGTGGTTCCAAGGGTGCCAGGGCGTGGTAGGTATGGGTACAGTGGGACTGTGGCAAGGCCCCGCGCAACCTGGGGCTTACCCTGTGGTGCCGGTGGCCCCGGGCTGTCAGGCTACATGGGCCACCGGCCCAGTATATGCGGGGGTCCCCTACACGACATTGCCTTATGCCAACTATGCCTCCCCATTGGGTGACCACCTGGCCCAGTCCACTAAGGAAAAGATTTGGAGGGGGGAATACTTGGATATTTTCAGCCTCCTGAACCGGGACTTCGACACCAAGGAGCTGGAAAAGGAGGATGCGAAGGATAGGGAGCACAGGTTGCGGCGCAAGCCGTAGCGCTCCTGGGCGAACTGGCTGCCAGCATTCTCCATCTACATGTCCATGGTACTCCATGTGCACCCTTGGAGGGTGCAGTAACTCGTTAAGTACCAGGACATGATATACAGGGCTTTCGTTGACTTCCCGGGGTACGCCTGGTTGACTTATGATGAAAGATTTAGGATGAAAGTAGCCACCCAGCCTCCCTTGAGTTGGGATGAGCCCTACCCCCCCTTGTGGCTTCAATATATGACACCAGTCCGTCCCGCACTGGGTGAGCGTTTTGATAGCGGGCACATAATCAGGCGCGCCAACCCGGCAGCCACTGCCCGCCCAGTGGCGGGCCAGCAGGTTCAACCCCAGCTGGTCTGCTGGGATTTCAATGGTCAGGGGTTCTGTAACAGAGCCCAATGTCGATTCACCCACGACTGCTCTGTATGTGGCACCCAGCACGCAGCCGTCAATTGCCCCAGGGCAAAGGGGTCTTTCGGTAAGCTCAGAGGTGGGGGGCAGACAGGGCGACCCGCCCCCGGCGGAGGCCCTAATTCGGGTAAAGGGCCCCAGCCCAATCAGCAGTGAAGTGCTTGAGAGGTGGCTGGGTGCCTACCCTGACCGTGGGAGTGCCCAGTTTCTGAGGGATGGGTTCGCAATGGAGTTTAGGTTACAGTTTAAGGGGGTGAGGGGAGCATTTCAGGCCCCTAATTTGGGATCCTTGAAGGGTATGGAGCACATTGCACGTGAGAAGATTGACAAGGAGGTCACCAAGGGACGGGTATTAGGGCCGTTTGCTCCCCCCCTTGCCGGCATTCCGGGTGTCGCCTCTGGGGCTGGTGCCTAAGAAGCCCCCGGGCGAATACAGGCTCATCCATCACTTGTCTTACCCGGAGGGCAGCGCCGTCAACGACAGGATCCCCCAAGACCTCTGTTCAGTTAGGTATACCTCTTTCGATGCTGTGGTTGGCATGATCCGGGCGTGCGGGGCCGGAGCTGAACTGGCCAAATGCGACATCCAGTCGGCCTTTCGGCTCTTGTCTGTTCACCCGGACGATTTTGACTTGTTAGGCTTTCAGTTTCAGGGTCAGTTCTATTTGGACCGAGCATTGCCCTTTGGCTGCTCAATTTCCTGCGCAGTGTTTGAAAAGTTTAGCTCATTTATGGAATGGAAGCTGGGCCAAGTCACTGGCTTGGGCAGCGTCGCCCACTATTTGGATGACTATATTTTTTGTGGGCGGCAGGACACGGGGACATGCCATTTCCTCCTTACAACCTTTGAGGAGCTGGCTGCAGAACTGGGCCTCCCCTTGGCAGCTGATAAGACGGAGGGCCCCACCACATGTTTGACCTTCCTGGGCGTTGAACTAGATACGTGGAACCAGTCCTGCAGGCTGCCTGGGGATAAATTGCATGACTTACAGGCAAGGGTCGAGGCACTGTTACAGCACAGAAGCGTCACCCTCAGGGAGTTGCAGGAGCTCGTTGGGCACCTCAACTTTGCCTGGCGGGTCATTGCACCAGGCAGACCTTTCATATGCCACTTCTGCGAGGCAATGAGGGGTTTGAAGAGACCGCACCATAGGGCCAAAATCTCCGGGGTATGCGGGAGGACCTCTGGATGTGGGGGGAATTCCTCCTGGAATTCAACGGGGTGTCCTTCTGGCGGGAGGAGCTCAGGATGGGCACCGATTTCCAAGTTCACATGGATGCTGCAGGGTCCCACGGCTACGGCATTTACTGGAAGGGTAAGTGGTGTTCTGGCACCTGGCCGAGGGTATGGACCACTGCTGGGGTTACCAGGGACTTAACATTCCTGGAGCTCTTCCCAATCGTGGGCGCCCTTTGGCTCTGGTCACACGACTGGGCCAACCCCACAGTTCGTTTCTGGTGCAACAACATGGCCATTGTGTACACCATTAATGAGCTCACCTCCAAATCCAGGAGGGTTATGGGGTTGGTCCGGGCTATGACCCTGCGTGCACTTCAATTTAACATCGTGATGCGTGCCCGCCATGTGCCGGGCTTGGATAAGAGCATCGCCGATGCTCTTTCCCGCCAGCGCATCGATCAGTTCAGGGCGCTGGCCCCAGAGGCAGCCGATCTTCCCGAACAGCTGCCAGAGGAGGTACGGCAGGTTGGAGGGAGGAGGCTGACGGGGCCCTCGAGCTGGTGCTAGCTCCACGAACTCGTAGAAGGTACGGTGCCGCAGTTAAAGACTTTGCGGACTTCCGTGAGCTGATGGGATTGCCCCGGTCATGGCCTGCCCCTATTGATCACCTACGCCAATATCTGATTTACTTGCACCAGAAGGGCCTTACACCAGGCACCATGCAAGGGTGCCTGGCCGCGCTGGCCTTTCATGCTAAATCGATGGGGTGTGCGGACATGACTCAGGACTTCAGAGTCTGTAAGATGCTGGAGGGGTAGAGTCGGGCCAGGGGTAGGGCTAGTGATCCCAGGTTCCCGCTAACCCCGGAAATATTGGCCAGGATAGGCAAGCTATGGGCACAGATATGTAGGGACAACTACGAAGCCTCGATGATGCAGGCAGCTTCTCTGGCTGCCTTCTTTGGGGCATTTCAGGTTAGCGAACTGGTCGCTGCAGGAAAGGGGGATGCCTCCCGGATGGCTCTGCAGATGGAAGACTTCAGCCGGCAACAAGGTACCATCGTATTTAGGGTGCGCTGGTCCAAGACGGACCAGCTAGCACGAGGGCAGGATGTTGTCCTCGGTCCGTGCTCGGTAGCGGGCATTTTCCCAGTCCAAACGGTGGAGGCTTATTTGGGCCTCAGGGGGGATGCTGAGGGCCCCCTCTTCCAACATGCTGCAGGTGAGCCACTAAAGAAGTTCCAGTTTTGTCGAATGACCGAATCGGCTCTGGGAAAGCTGGGCCTAGGGGGTGTGAAATTCGGGACACATTCCTTTAGGATTGGGGCGGCATCTACGGCGGGCACTTTGGGGTATGGACCCGGGGAAATAAAATCGTTGGGGAGGTGGGCTTTGGTACGTTATAAATCCTATGTTCACCCCTTGCATCCATATTAATTGTTTGGTTTTGTTCCTTACAGGACCCGGGTTGGGACGTCCGAGGTGCCGCATCCTCATCCTGGGCCATAGTTTTGTGTACTGGGCTGAAAAGTATGCCATCAGGATGGCTTGGGGAGTTAATTTGGGGATGGTAGGGAGAGCAGTGATAGAATGGAAGGGGCAGAGGGAGATGCGTTGGTGCCAATTTGAGAGGGCGGCACGGTTGGCGGCCTGGGGGAGACTTCTGGATGTTCTGCTTGTTCATCTCAGGGGTAATGATATAATGTCCCAGATGGGTAAATCCCTAGCCGAAGATATCGTGAGGGGCCTGGGGGCCTGGAAAGCTATGTTCCCTGAGACAATCTTGATTTGGTCTACTATTATTCCCCGTCGCCAATGGAGGGTGCACTGTGACCCACAGGTCATTAACAAGTCCCGGAGGGCTGTGAACAGGGACGTCTGTAAAGCTATGGTGCAGCGGTTGGGTATAGTGGTGGGCCACCCAAGGATTTCCACTGCTAGGGCCGAATTATATCAGGATGATGGGATTCATCTATCCGATCAGGGGATGGAGCTGTTTCTGTCGGACCTGAAGAGGGGCCTGCAGCAAGTGGTTTCTAGCTGGTGGGGTTGGCAGGGGCGATAGCAAGGCTAGACCCCTGCCGTGGAGGTAGTGAGGAGGAAGGATGTGCAGCATCTGAGATCAAAATGCCGGGGGGAAGGACGCACCTGGAGGGCCCACTGGCCTGGCAGGCACAAAAGATGGGCCTGAGCAGGCCGGCTGGGGAAATGGGATTGCTGGCTGAGAATGCCCTGTCCATGGACAGGGCACAATCGGAGCTTTTCACTCGCCCTAGATGACTGATAGTTGGCGGGGTCCCGGGAGACCCCGACGTTACAACTTGAAGCCGCACTACAGTAGCCCCTGGGTTGAAGTTGTGTTTAAAGTTGTTGTTATCAATAAAGTGTGGCCCGAGGCTTATACCCAACACCCTGTCTTGCGTGGTCATTCCGGTGTGGGAGGGCAAAGGAGAAGGATGGAAACAGAGCTAGGCCGTGGTCATACCAGCGTTTTTTCCATAGTTTCCCATCTGCAAACTGTGCAGAAAAAGGTCATGTCCTAACTGCGAAGGGAAGTAAATTTGAGCCCCAGTTGACCATGCCCCTTGAACAGCAGTTTCAGCGAAGTTTCAATAACCACCGCCAGGGGCTGGATTTAGAAACTTCACTCGGAAATGCTTGCTTATTTGCTTCTGCAACCACGCCAGGACACCGAAAATACGCAGTAAAACTGTTGTTCCCCTTTTTCAGCAACAGAGGCTTGGGAAATAGAGCAGGAAAGAAGGGGAAAATGTGAAGTAGAGCATTAGAGATGGAACCAAATTAGGAAAATACAATGCAGAAGAGAGGACACTAACTGCACATTAAAAACCACATGACCACCTGAAAAAAATACACATGAAATTTATATACACAGAGAACGCTGGTGTAACCACGGCCTAGGCTTCCTGCATTGCTCTCTTTAAGAAGGAATCAGCTGTGCCTGTTGCCCATGTGTCCCTCTTTTCTATGTGGCCGGTTTAAAAAGTCACAGATTGCTTTTGATGTTGAGCCTTAGTCAGGGGGGGAAAGAAGAGGAAAATTAAATCAAAACAATTTCCCAGGTCTGCTATTGGCCACTACGTTAATCAAAAGCCTCTCAGTGCATAACCTGGCCTTACTTTTTTATCCCCTATCCAAAGAATAGTTTTCTGCCCTGCTCCCACCTCCAGCAGAGGATAGGTCATACACAATCAGGTCCCAGGTGAGGATGCAGGGCTGTCCAACTTTGAACAGCCCACAGGCTACTTCCAGCCACTGGACATTCCCGCGGTCCACTTTCTGAAGCACTGCACCTCCCTGTGGGCTACTTTCAGAAGCTCATGCATGCACGCACATGCTTCACTGGTGCTTCTGAGTGGGGGGGTGGAGTCTCCTACGGAGGAGCCGAGTGAGGGTGTGTGGCGTAGTGGCAGTGGAAGGCAAAAGGAAGGGTAGAAATCCGGACCAAATGTCTGGGTGAGTGGGAGGGCCAAAAAAAAAAAATCCCCCTGTCCAAACACACTACCACAGTGCTGTACTTTAAAAGTGTGCATACTCCACTCAGTGCAGGGAGGGCACCAAACTAATCTCCTTCCACCACTGCTTTCCTCATGTGAAAGCAGCTGTTCGAAAACACAGCCCTGTCATGGCCATCAAGGTTCCACATACAAGGTAAGGTAAAGGTTCCCCCCGCATATGCATGCTAGTCATGTCCGACTCTAGGGGCGGTGCTCATCTCTGTATTCAAGCCGAAGAGCCACTGTTATGCAAGTCCATGGCCACGTGATTGGCATGACTGCAAGGAAACACTGTTTTACCTTCCCGCTTTTTACGGTGGTACCTATTTATCTACTTGCATTTACATGCTTTTGAACTGCTAGGTTGGCAGGAGCTGGGGTTATCAACAGGAGCTCACTCCACTGCATGGCACCCAGGATTCGAACTGCTGAGCTGCCGACTTTGCAGTCTATAATTTCGGTACCAGGATGTAAATTAACTGAGGCTCCAGTATGTTTGTCCCCTCCAGGTTTACAGGGTTGTTTCCACATCAGGCAACTGTTTTTCCATAAGGAAAAGGGCAGTGGAGGAAAGTGGGACAACACAAACAGTTATAAAAAAAAAAAAGCTACAATTTGTGCACCCAAGTTCTTGACAACAGCTCCAATACAGAAGTTACTTGTAGAATTGCAAAATTCAGGTGTCTTTTATGAATTCAAATTCAGACAAAAATCCAAGCTATCTTCCTCACCTGGGATGGGCATCCAATGCCTAAACGAATCAGCTCCGCATGCAAAGTTTTCAAATTCCTAGAATAAAACACAAATTCAATTGCATATCTATGAATTCTTTGTGTGGATGCATCCCTCCAACACAAACAGGAATTAGACCAAGTTGGCAAGGATCTCAGCAGCCTAAGTGGTGGCAGCAGCTCTGGCTTCTTCAGCTCTCCCACTTTTTCTAAATCAAAGCTCTAACTCACAGCCCAGCTTTTTCTTAATTCCAACCCTTTGGGCTGAAGTCATATTTCATAAGAGTTACACAACCAATGGAAGACTGGTTATGCAACAGTTATCTTCGGAAACATGCAATAAAGGGCGCTTTTACATGACCTCTAAAATCCAGGACAAAGGGCTCCTAAATGTGGAGCTTAAAGTTGTTTTCCCACCAGCTGCGAACTTTAAACAAAATAAAGTACGACCACGCCCACCTAAGCGTGCCCCAGCGAACTTTAGAAGTACCTGGTCTCTGGAGGTAAAAAAATCTTCCGATGCGGACTGTAAAGCTGTGGACGCCGGGCTTCTGTTTGTTTTTTTTGTCCCCGCTGCCTCTTTAAGAGACAGGAATACCTACGGGACTGCTCTGGGCTGCTTGGACAAGCCTGCATTCTTTTTTTTTTTTGCCTTTTTCTCCCTCCCCTCATGCAGACAGGAACAATGGAGTGCGGAGGGGTGGGAACACAGAAAGAGGGACAAACCCCCATGATCTCTGGTCCGAATTTAAGTTGTCAGCAGATTTTAGAGGTCATGTAAAAGCACCCAAAGTTCACATATCAATCACCAAGTGTAGGGCAATGGGATTCCTCCCATAGTCTTTTAAATTATTTTTTACCATGATATATTTCTGATGCTTTTATTGATGATTATTTTACTGTCTCTGACACAGTGGTTAAACTGCAGGACTGCAGCCAAAGCTCTGACAAGCCAGGTTCAGTCCCAGGTAGCTGGGTCAAGGTTCACTCAACCTTCCATCCTTCTGAGGACAGGAAATGAAGTACCAAGATTGCTGCGGGTGGGCGATGTATAGCCAACATAATTTAATTGTAAACTGCCCAGAAAGTGCTTTAAACACTATGAGGCAGTATATAAGCAGCACACATTTCTTTTTCTTTTGGGATTTTATGTGAATGTATTGTACACTGCTTTGACAGCTTTCTAGCAAGAGTAATATTCACCAACTATGTATACATATAAGCACTAAGTAATAAAATGTTGAAGAAAGTATTTGTTTTCAGACAGGCTTTATGGCGACACATCAACAGACCCTCAGAGAGGCCTTGAAAGCTAGACTTCACAATTCATAGCCAAAAGTCCTCATGCTTTGACCATTTCTACCAGCTAAATACAAATATTATTTGTCAAAGGCTGCTCCAGGAGAATGAAGACTTGTGACTTCTCACTGATCTTTCCTGAAGGTTGCCCAAAACTTTGGTTTAATATGCATCAGCTGGTCTGATTGATGCTTTGTAATTTGGCGCAGAGTCCTTCATTGTACTTCCGCTGTCTCTCTTCCTTTCTCCACCCCATCCCCCTTACAAGTTCGCCTCTTCCTATAAGTGGGTGCCTTTCATTATGGCTGCCATTAATACTGAATGAGCCAACAGCTGCTTTTTGCTAATGAGTGCCAAGTAAAAAAAGAGACAGGCAGAGAGAGGAGATATATCTCAGAAGCTGCACTTTCCTGCTTGGCAGCTTGCCATCAAAGACAAATAGCAAAATCTGGCTTTTTAGAAAGGGACCTCTAAAAAAGTTTCTGCTTCTCTGATCTATGAATACCTTCCCCCCCCCAAAGGCATAACAGCCAACATAGCCCAGGAAACAAAGTTTAAACTCACTGGGTCTTTTAAAGCTCCAATAATCATCACTAGGAATGGGACTTTCAGATTAGGATGAATGAAAAGGGGGGGGGGACACATGAAATAGGCTATTACTTTTTTTGGGGGGGGTTCTCTCATTGATTTCCAATAGATAGCCTCTTAAACATAAAAACATAAGAACAGCCTTGCTGGAAGAGGTCACACCCCATCCAGTATAGCATTCTGTCTCACACAGTGGCTCACCACTGCTTCCTCTAAACAAAAGAGAGGGAGACAAAAGCTTCATATTCTTCTGTGTTGTCCTCTTTAGTTTGCTCTTCCTTTCGCCCTTGTCTGTCAAATTGTCCAGGGAAATATTCAATCAATTAGCATCAGGAAGACTGTTATCGGTAACTGCTCAGAATGCCCATGAGGGGAGAAGGGGGATGTTGAGGTTTTAAAAACCCTGGATGGGTGATTAGAACCACTGGGAGTTGTTGTTGTTGTTGTTGTTGTTGTTGTTGTTGTTGTTGTTGTTGTTGTTGTTGTTGTTGTTGTTGTTGTTGTTGTTGTTAAATTATCACAGGATTTTCAGATATCTTGTCCTAAAATTCCACATAAATGAGCAATGTCAGTGCTTGCCAAAGTGCGAGCTAACACCTTCCTTTGTTGACCCATCCTGAAAATAAAGAGTCAAAACACATTTGTGGTATTGAATTGGGCCACAATTTATTGTCTTAAATTCCATATGTCACTGGTGCTCTTTTCTCTTGCAAGGGGGCCTGAAAGTACAAGTGGCTACGTGGTGTTCACACAGTTATTGTTGGGAGGGCCCTGGCAGCAACTCCCACTTGATTGTGAACTTAGGCATGAACTTGCAGTTGAAAGTTTAGATTTAAACGGTCCAGGCAGCCCTCATCAATCACTTGGTGTGTTATTAATCATCCTGGACAGTCATATCTACTATCCTAATCTCTTCCTACTTATTGTCAAGGGCTGCCGATCTGATAGGTCATATTCCACTACTCTTAACCTGACGACATTTTGCCACTAGCACTGACCACTAATTGTGACCGGATATATAAAGAACCTCTGCCACGCACAAGAGAATGGGATGGGTGAAAATGCACTGCCTCTTATGGAAACAAGCAAAAAGGAAACAAGCAAAAGCAAGCAAAGGCTTGCTTTAAAAGGATGGATAAATAAGTGATAAAAGGAGGTGTAGCAGGAAATCAAACTCCTGACATTTCGCTTCACAGCCAAATGCCTAAACCACTAAACTATGCAGCCTAAGCAAGCAAAGGGGAATTCAATGGATAAGGAAAAGTAAGGGACAAAAGCTTGCAGACAATACCTGGGAGCCCAGTTTGATGCTGGAAAGAGGGTCCAGACTACAGCAGATCACTGGCGAGGCTGTAAGGCAACAGGCAGCATATTTGCAGCCACGTGGCTGAAATGGCGATGACTGTCACTGAGCTTTCACAGAGCTCCCTCCTTGCAGACGGCTGGTGATCAAAGAGGCTGTTTGCCTAGCAGTGAGTACTTAAATGCCCTTGACCCATAGGCCAGGCATGTCCAAACTTCGGCCCTCCCAATATTTTGGACAACAACTCCCACAGTCCTTTGCCATTGGCAATCTAAGCTTAGAATTCTGGGAGTTGTGGTCGAAAACATCAGGAGGGCCAAAGTTTGGACCTGCCTGCCATAGGCAAACCACGTGACCCACTATCCCAGAGTGGCCTTGGTCCTTCTTGACCACATGACCACTGGCCAAACCTGTCTCCATGGTCAAGTGGACAAAGCAGCTCCTCCCAGCACAGGGCTAGATCAGAGCATCCCTTCTGAATGGGAAACTAGACAGAGCTAGGCCTGGCTCAGTATCAAAGTCTTCCAATCAAGGCCTTTCTCCCAGGTGACCTACATTTAGCTGTTGGTTTGTCAGGAAGAACTCTCAGAAAGGAGAATTATTCAGTTTATAGTCCGAGAAATGAAAAAAAAATCCCACTCAGCTATCTGTGTGCTCAGATGTACAATGATATTCATTCATTCATTATTACTTAATTGTAGTGCAATGAACGGGGGAAGAAGATAAAAATGAGGATGATTATTTTACTTCACTTTTAAATAAAGCTCATGGCAAGCTTCAAGGCCATTTTGTTCCATTTTCATCTATTTAATGAACAACACCGGCATATGCTTCTGACGAAGCAATATAAATACTTGACAGGGATTGTAAAATATTACATTCTGCTCTTGATACACATTTCTTTCCCTTGTTGAAGAGCAGACTTTTGGATGCAACGTATTGGTAGGGATTCCAAATAGCATTTAGACACATATTAGAAATGCCATGCCCAGTCTCTTCTAACTAAAAACTCCAAAATGAAGGAATGAAGGAAGGAAGGAAGGAAATCAAAGGGAAGATCAAAGCCTAGAGAAACCATGCCTTGATAAAGCTTGAGAAAAACTCTCACACATTAAATATTACTTTCAGGTAGAAAGAAATGAACAAAGCCACCCAGCAGCTGTGTTTCCCAGAACTGCACTATAAAGATTTTGAGAAAAAATGTTCTAAAATCCAGCAGCACTGTATCTTATTTGGATAAAAGTAGTTTTGGCTTTTTCACCTAAAACATTTCTTGGGGAATCAAATATTACAAGTGTTTTTTATAATACCCATGAACTCCAATTAAATTTAAAAGGTTAATTGAATCTCATGCCACCATGTCCAATGTGGCAGTCACAGGGACTGGTTTAAATGGTCCTCCAGACCTCTCAAATGTGGAAGATTGCTTGAGACAGAGATGCTTTGGGAATTCAGTGTTTGTGAATTCTTGCACAAAATGACCTGATCCACACTTCTTGGGCAGATGTGACAGCTGGTACTCAGTTATCCACTGAATTTCATTGCTCTAAACCTTGCAGTGAAGCTCTTGACAGTTGGCATGTATCCAAAGGAAATATTTATATGTACATATATTATGGATCTGGTGTTATTTAAGAGCAAGAACAGTGTCAAAGAAATCACATGAAAATTAAATTAATACAAAAGCAAAACAAAAAGAACTCTAAGAAGAAACAAACACAAGACATGGTCAATTACTTTAATACAATATTAGATAAAATTAAGTATTCAATCATTGTTACTGGAGAGCAGAGAAATTATTTTAATCATTGTGTCCCACACTACGTAAGTGTGTTCATGTATATCTTTCACTAATCCTGAAACCTTTCAGTCTGGCACCTGGACTCTTTTCTAATCTGGGGGTGCATTGCTCCATTTTGAATTGGTGAGTGAGTGAATGAGTAAGATAATTTACTGGAGAGCATCTCATTTCTCTTAGTCACAATGTAATAAATAATTTGTCACCAGATCAAGCCTATAGGTACAGGATTACACAGGCCATGAGGAAAGGAGTGCTTCCCATAGATCTTGCTAATCTTGAAATAGGTTCGGCAAGTCACTCATTTTGGATGACAACTGCAAACAGGATTTGCTGCATGTGGGTATCAAAGCATGGTTTTCAGGGCAAAACCCTCCAGAACTTAAGAGTGATAGTAGAAGTACATTTTGGTTTGTACTTTCCCTACTGGTTCCAGATCAAAGTAAAACACTATTGGGTTGAAGGCCAATGTCATATGTTATTCCACCTCCAGCTCCTCAGATTCCAAAAGAAAGCTGTAGTGGATGCTGTTTTGCCCACCATCCAGCTTTCAGAAGCGTGGTATGCATTTAGCAAAATGACCCTTCAAACACTCTTGAGCTCCAGTGACAGTGATGAGAGAAAAGCCGGGGTGAAGATTATTTACTTAAGGAGTGGAAATTATTTCCTGGGATATCTTTCTCTGTGTCCCAGAAGACTCATTCTATTCATCCTCATGCAACTTCACTGTTAGAATGCACAGACCTGTCTCAAAATGTATATGAACCTCCTTCAACATGCAAACTGACAATATCAGAAGTTCATTAATGATTTATGGCAAATATATGTTTCATACAACAGAAAATATGTATTCCTTTTCATTGTATGCTGTTTTCTGAGAGTGGTAAATGTGCCTTTTGTTCAAGTGCCAATTTAGCCAGCTAAAATAATAATAGCAGATCTGAACTCCTGACATCAAAAGACTTATTTTAAACCACCTTATTCAAAAATTTGTTTAAAGAAGCACCTCTAAATGACTCACCTGGGGGAGGGCAATCACTGACAGAGGCTTTATCTGAGGTTGTCTGGCTAGTCTAGCCATGAGGACTGCATAGCAGCTAGGTGGCGGGCATCCAGTGCCTGTCTTTAGTGCATCTTTCTAGGGCCCACAGGTGCCCTTTTCTCATCCTGCTCCAGAGGTGGTGATCCACCCTGCACTGACACATATCTTCTCCTTCTCCAAGGAAGTAACCAGAAGGTACAATGACTTTGGCCCCCACTGATACTTAGAGAGAGAGGACCTCTTGGGTTCACAAGTCAGGTTTGGGCAGGGTGTGGACCCATGAGGCTGCAGTAATGCTGAATTCCATTTCTTGCCTTCAGCTGATCAGTCATCAGTGCTTGGTCTATCACTTGCCCCGGGGGATCCATTCGTTTATTTGGTAGGAGGAGGAGGAGGAGGAGGAACAATGTGGTGTTGGCATGCGTAGCATTGTGTTGGCTACCAATGCCACCTGCAGTGCACTAAAGGTGGGAAGGGAGGCAGCTGGGCTGCCATTGGCAGGCAAGCAAGGGAACACACTTGCTATGATTATTGATCATGATG
This sequence comes from Phrynocephalus guinanensis, assembly GCA_037367245.1. NCBI lineage: Eukaryota > Metazoa > Chordata > Lepidosauria > Squamata > Agamidae > Phrynocephalus > Phrynocephalus guinanensis. Next base: position 53,976,999 of record CM074735.1, on the reverse strand, counting down.
AAATGATTGAGATAGTGATAATAATGGTGATGAACAGTTGGTCAGCATCTATACTAGACATGGGCACGACCAGAAAAAATGATGTTTCGAGTTTTCGTTTGTTGGAACGGGTCCGTTTCGGGTCGTTTCCATTCGTCGTGAATTTTTTTAAAATTTGTCATTTTGTCATTTCGTTTGTCATTTGTCGTTTCGACTGTGATTTAGCGCGATTTGACTTCCCCCACAGCATAGGGGCGTCCCGCAATCAGGGCCAGCGCTAGGTGTTTTTGCGCCCTAGGCGGCAGGCGGGGTGGGGGGCGGCAGGGGGGAGGTGTGGGCGCGCGGCGGTGGCAGGGGGCCATGGGTGGGCGGTGACAGCGGCAGGGGGAGGCGCGGGTGGGCAAGCGGGTGGGTGGCGGCCGCGGGCGGGCGAGTGGGCAGGCGGCGGTGCAGGCCGCAGGTGGGTGGCGGCGGGTGCGGACGGGCGAGTGGGCAGTTAGGATATCACTTAGGATAGAGGTTCTGTTCTTGGCTTGCACCCCAAATGTGTGTGTGTGTGCAAGCCAATTGAAGTTGGGAAAATAGAAAATCAATGGTAGTATATAATATATATTTAAAATAAATCCACACCTCCCACTCCCAGTCGAACCTCCCCCTTTATCCAATATCAGAAAAAATCCTCACAAACTGCCAGAGAAGAAATAAAGAATAAACTGCTATTCCCTTCAGCAGACAAAGCTGCAGGGAATCAAAGAAATTATTTTCTAAATTCAATTCCCTCCCTGCCTGCCTAACTTAAATCCTAAAGCTTCCAGCCTCCCTCCTCAATCTCGATCGGATCACACCAGCACCAGCAGCCAGCCCTCCTCCCTCAACCACATCCATACACCCGACTGCGATTTTTATGCCCTCCGAGACATCCAGAAGTGTCCGTCAAAAACCTGGCGATGCCATTGGTGGAATGGTTCAAAAAATTTGCATAGTCCCATCCCATGCCCAGCCCAAATGGGCAGGTCTAAAAAAAAAAAAAATAAAATAAAATAAAATAAAATCAATACGACGTTTTATTACTATAAAAAACCCACTGCTGCTACTATAAAAATTCAGGCATTTAAAATAAATAAATTTCACATGTTTCTGTGGTGATTTGGTGTGTTTTTTGACCACGATTTCAAAAGAAAAATTGTGGTCGCCAATTTGGATCCCCCCCACCGCATGGCATGCAGCGAGACAGATGACGAGGATGACCCCCCCCCAGGCTGGTGCAAGCAGCCCAGGACAGGAGAAGAGGGGGGGAAAGGCCGGGGACCCCCCAAAAACCATCCCTCTGGTAGGTGGCAAAGCCTCAGGCAGGCATATTTTTGCCTGCTTTTTTGGCCGGGAGTCGGGGTTTTTTAAAAAAACTTTTAAAAACTTTTTCTGTGCTTTGTATTGCGCGATCGCCGCAATGCCACAAACGAAAACGAAAAACCCAACCAAATTTTTCTTTTTTCGGTTCGAGTTTGAGTTCTGATGGCTTAATTATCGTTACCGTTTCCATTACGTAATGGAAACGGAAAACGGAAACGAAAATGGAAATTTCGCCGAGTCGTGCCCATGTCTAGTCTATACCCCCCCCCCCCAGAGATATTAGATGGCAGTCAGAAATTCCAAGCCTTTTGCCTCTCATTATGCTGTGATCAGTGACGTGCTTCTGATTCTTCCCCTACTGCCCATACAGGAGAAGGGATTTTGCCAAAGGCTCTGGATCTTCTGAGGGGCTCTGTGGTGGTACTGGGTCCAAGCGTCAGCTAGCAATCTAAGCAATTTCTGTGTGGCCTTTGTTCCTTGTACTAGTTTGATGAGCCATGGCCTGGATGCCATGATTTATCAAACTCGTACAAGGTAGTGCTGGGTGAGTTACTGTTCTCTTTTTTCTTTTTCAAAAATGCCCTAAGCTCTAGGCCTGGGCAGGGCTGAATTCTGTGTGTCCTCTATGACTTGATGGATTGGGCTATGGTATTGTGATCTTCAAATAAAGGCATGAAGTTGGCCCTTGTTCTTCCCACTCTTGGCCTAATCCTGCTGGTTGCTTTCACTTGAAGAAACGCAGCCCTGAGGAAGATATCCCCTTATCCATGATCTAGGCCACTGTCTCTTTCCTGTGTCATTTCCCATTAATAATCCCTAATAACGGATAATGAGTTTTAAATGTTCTTGTTCAGATCAGTGTTTTCTCTTTGCTTTTTCCTTCTCCTCTCAATTCAACAACTTAGGCTAAATTGGCAATAAAATGTTATAAAGAAATAACCTTATGAATAAAAGAACAATTCCCACAATGTTGTGACCAGAATGTTAGAGGCTTTAAGAACCTGCTTAAAGAAAAAGTTATGTTTCTTAATAACTGTAATGATTGTGAGATGTTTTTCTTCAATAGCACCTGCCCTTTCAATTTTGAGAAAGACCACCGGAGCATATTTGTTTCTTTCAAGGAAGATATTTGTGGCACTAACTATTCCATATCAGATACACTTGTTAATATCAACATAATTAACATTTGTAGCAGTCATGGAAAAGACTGAAATATTTCCATCATTTAATAGCAATGATAATGAGAAACATTTACTGGCATTAAAAAACATGAAGAAAATGAGGACCAAAATTGGTGGATATATGAATTTGGAACCAAAATATATTTTTAAAATTGGATTGTCTAAATTATAGTATATGGTGTTTTGCAATCAGAGATTTTAATAACTATAAACAGCTGATTTATTATCTTACTTGAATACTTAAGGATATGAATAGATATAGGCACAAAATAGTTTTTTCATTTTGTTTTTCATTTTTTGTTTTGTTACAGAGCAAAATGAAAAACGAAGTGCCCTTTAAAAAAAAAAGAAACAAAACAAAATGGAAAATTTCATTTTGTTCAATTTTGTTTTCATTTATTATTAATTTTGACAAGTGCTGATCTCAACTCTTGTCATAATAAATAATAAAAATAAGCGCTGACCAACCCTGTGGGCTGGCTGGTTAGTGCTAGATTAAAAACAATAGCGCTGACTGGCCCATAAACCAGCTGGTCAGCACTAGTTTTTTTTAAAGTGCTGATGGCCCGCAGGCCAGCTGGTTGGTGCTAGGTTATTAAAAAAAAAGCCGACTGGCCCATGGGCCAGCTGGTCAGTGCTAGGTTTAAAAAAAATGGAAAAAATAAAATATGAAACAAAACAAAAAACAAAATAATTTCTTTAAAAAGTCGTTTCATTCCAAACAAAATGAAGCAAAAAAACTAAAATGAAAAACAAAACAAAATGCCATTGCCCCCCCACTCGGAATGACGAGGCGAGACAGTGTGTTGGGGTAAACTGGGCCACACTTTATTAACAAACAACATCATAACAACAACAGGAGGGGCCAAGCATCTTCTCATATGGTCGGAACCCCGGGGTCTCCCGGGACCCCTCCGACCGGCAGCCTTAGGCGAGCCTTAAACCCCCAGGTGGTGCCGTCATGGGACGGCACAGCCCAGGCCGGTTAATTTGGTTTCCACCTCCCTGCCAGTTATTCTCCAAGCTGGGTAATTCCCAGCGCAGGGAGGCACTTTCCCTCTCCCACCGCAGCCCCGTGACCTCCCGGCCCAGCGTGCTGTGGTGGAGGGGCGTTTCCTCCTCCCTGCCTGTTATTCTCAAAGCTGGGTAATTCCCAGCGCAGGGAGGCGCTTTCCCTCTCCCACCGCAGCCCCGTGACCTCCCGGCCCGCCGTGCTGTGGTGGAGGTGCGTTTACCTTTATCTTGCCAATGGTATGCTCCCTGCTGCCCTCCATGCTTTTAGCCGCCACGGCCGCGGGCCTAGCCTTGCTATGGCCCCGCCCCCCCCCCACCAGCAGCTCACCCTTCGACCAGGACCTTCCTCCAGTCTTGCAGGACTCCTTCCATGCCCACATCCGACAGGTGCCCCCCGTCCGGCCTGTAGAGCTCTGTCCTGCGCACATCCATCTCCGGGTGGCCCAGCACAGCCCCAAATTCCTTGCAGACTGCCCTACAAACCTCCTGGTTTACTCCCTTTCTGGAGCGATCAATCTTTTGTGGGTCACAGTCTGCCCTCCACACCCGCCGTGGTATCAGGGTGGACCAGAAAATTTTTGCCGCCGGGAACCTGGCCTTCCAATCTGCCAGGTCCCGCAATACCTCTAAGACCCAGGACTTGCCTGTCCGGGTAGTCAGGTCGTTTCTCCTCAAGTGGGTTAGTGAGAAATCCGGCGGCACACCTCGGGCCGCCGCTATGGCCGTACCCAGGAACTCCTGCCCCCTCATCCCCCTTTTTCATCGCCATTTAGTTATGGCACGACTAGCCAGCCCCAAATTTAGCCCCTAGCCAGATCTGATGGCGTACTTCTCCGCCCAGTCTACCTAACTGTTCCCCACAAAACCCCTCTCGCCCGGCGGGCGCTGCTCTCAGGTCCTGGGAAGACAAATTAACCCATGAACTGCCATTCACAGCCTCCTGGCCCTGGAACGATAACAAAACAGGTTAGAGCGTCGGCAACGGCCGCACGTACCTCTTGTAACAGTGGGAGGCCCACCTCCCCAGCCGCCTGAACATCCAGCTCCTCCTCGAGTAAGCTGGGGGCGGCTGTGAATGACCCCCGCTAGCTTTACTCCCTAGAGGGCGTAGACAAGTGATGCCCACTTGGAAAGGCGCAGGCGCCTTACGGCGTGGCTGTCACTGCCCCCCCGGGGTAGCCCGGGGCTGCACCGGTCCCGGCCATGGTTCCATTCCCCTCCAGCCATATGGCCGCTCGCCGACTAGCCCGACAACAGGCCAGGTGCCCCCATTGGGGGGGGAATCCTGTCAGAGTTGGCTGATGCTGGCCTGGCCCGCCCCCTGGAAGGTGTCGTTGCATCGTTCTCCGTCCCACCTGGGGGGCGCCGACCCAGATGCCTGGCCACTGGTAGCCGGGCAGGCGGCACCCGGGCCGCCCCCTGCGCTGGGCAGGTCGCCCGGCCCGGAAACCACCCCCCGGCCAGGGCCAAACGACAGTGGGCGCCGTTTCGGGTGTGCACTCCAACTCACAGAGTGCTGTGCTCTCCGTTGCAGGCCTCGGGGTCCGGGCTCGGCTGAAGCCTGGCAGTACCCTGCGGCCAGTCCTGTGGCTGCTTCCACCTGCTCGGGCACCCGCGAAGACACCGCCTAGGCTGCAGAAACGATACTGGCAGATCCCACTAAAACGGACACAAGAGAAGAAATGCATGTCATCATCAGCCATCAGTAGTTTACGCTCTGCCCTCCTCTGAGCCTTGGCCTCACTTGTAGAAAGCCCGCCCGTCTAAGACACGGCCGTCCCCCGCCTTTCCGCGCGCCCATGCTCCAAACAGGATAACTTCTTCCAAGCTGCCAAAAGCCCAGGAGACTCCTCATCCGATGAAGAGGACGGATGAGGAAGGGGGGTGCTGCCTAGGCCTTTTCTTGGCAGGGTCCTTACCGTTACCCTTCCCACTGGGGCCCCCCTCCTGAGACGGCATAGCCGAATATAAGGAGGAAACAGGTGAAAAGGAACCAGCGGCGTGGGCGTGGCACCAACCAAAAACGGATTTGAATAGAATGAGAAGGGTGGCCCTGTGATGTAACCGCGGACCCAATTGTGGCGTGTAACCGCCAACTCGATTCATGGCACCTGTCTTCACGACCAAGGACCTTGAGTGGATTCCGCCGCCTGGGCCGCCCCTCTTGCCGAAGAAGTAAATCCAATACGGGTTTTTGGATGAACCGATGGATATAGTCCATCTGGATTGTCCCAAAAGGCTTCTGACACAGTCCCTCACCAAAGGCTGCTGAGGCAATTGTGCAGTCAGGGGACAAGAGGACGGGTCTTCTGATGGGCCGAAAGTTGCCGTCAATGGAATTTTTCAGGGAGGGAAGCGACCAGCGGTGTGCCCCAGGGCTCTGCCCTGGGACCGGTGCTTTTCAGTATGTTCGCCAGGAACCTGGAGGCAGGGATAAACCGTGAGGGAGGGGGCAGGTTTGCAGATGGCACCAAACTTTTCTGTGCGGTGAAAACCAGAGAAGCTTGTGAAGAGCACCCGAAGGCTCTCTCCAAACTTTTTGCTGAACGGGCTGAGAAATGGCAAATGTGTTTTAATGTAACCAAAGGCAAGGCAGTGCATATTGGGGCAACAATTCGAACTTCCTCAGAGGGCCTGTAGTTGCTAATCTCTTTTGCTGTCAAGCTCCATTCCATCCAGATGGGCCCACTGACTGTTCCTTTGAGGGCTGGGGGGTACCCCGCCCCCCCCAGGAGAGATGCCTTAATTATAACTGTGGCTCGGTCTGCTGGTATGGGTTCTGTTGCCTCTATGAGCCAGGCTGGGCAGGATCTAGAGGGGGGGGGAGGTGGCCCTGTACCGATTAGGTGACCCGTAAAGCGTGTCACCAATGCCAGACGGGGCAATGCAGACCCTTACCGCCCCATGGTGGTCAAAGTGTCCACAAGCGGCCTACACTTTCGATTTTAACATTACCACAAAGTGGTTGCAGGAGATGCTACTCAGGGGCCTATCACTGCAACCGGCCCTGGATGGACTGCAAACAATACCTCTTCCCGAGGTCGGCGAACTGTGCACCCAGCCCGCTGGGGGGGGCAGTGTGCAGCCCGCACCCCGCAACCACATCCACAAACCGCCCAAAGACCACCCAAAGCGGTATGGGGCGGTATACGCAGGGCACTTCGCTCTCGCATGCGCTGGTCTTGGTGAAGAGTTTGGATTGACTCCTACCAGTCCGTGTAGCCAAGGACGGGCCTTTGGCCTGAGCGGGCACAGCTCTTCTGATGTTCGTACTATGGTGATATATAAGGTGCACACCTCGCGTTTGCAATTGAAGGCCCGCTGCTGAGCGCCTACTTCTGTACACCACGTGTAATTGGCCCGTGGAACTCCCTGCCACCGGATGCGGAGATTGCATCCGGGCTGGGGGAAAGTCCCTCCCAGGTTACAAACGATGATGGAGACGTGTCCCCACTCACCGCTAAGGCTGTGGAACTCCCTGCCACCGGGTGCGGTGCTCGCCACCCGGCTGCAGGAGGGGATCCTCCCAAGTTACAGTCCCCAATGGAGATGTGCTATCTGCAGGCCTAAAACCATCGTACTCCGAGGGCTAGGTGCGGGGTAGTGTTATTAGGAGCCCGCGATCCCATCTCCTGTGCTCCCCAAACGCCTCTAGTGGGGCCACTGTGCGCCACAGAAAGCCGGATTAGATGGGCCTCTGGCCTGGTCCGCATGGGTCTTCCCATGTCCCTTGTCTATGGGCCCTCCTAACAGAGGCTGGTTTGGCCTTGGTGGGTCCGCCGCCTAGCGTGGCAGGCAGGCGCCAGCCTCGGCTGAGGGGATGAATAGGCAGGTGCCAGCTGCCCCGGGCCAAGGCCCCCCCGGCTGCCGCAGTTTGGGCCCACCGTCGGGGAGGGGCAGACAACTCACCCACCCCCAAGGTCGACGGGATTCCCCATATACCTTCCCTGGCAAGCCCACCCACGCCTGGGCCGCCCGTTAAGGCCTAGCCCAGGAACGTGGGAGGGCCAGCCATTGGCCGGGGCCCGTGGGCTCCGACGAAACCTCCCGCCTGGCAACTGCGACCTCCACGCACGGGCAATCGATTCGGGCAACCCTCCCAAAAAAGGCCTACCAGCTGGGGCCTAGCCGGGGCCGTATCCTCTCTCACACCCACGCGGTGCGGCCTGCATTGGCTCGGGGGAAGGGTGAGGAGTCCGCCCGCCAACCTGCGCCCCCCGCATGGCTGGCCCGGCGCCTCCCCTCCCCTGTCGCATTTCGATGGCATCCCCCCTTGGCCCAATGGACCCCCCCGTCGCTGGTCCCGTCCCGTTTGAGAAGGGAAGGAGGGGGCACCCGGCCGGCTCTACCGCCGTGCCGCCTAGTTCCGCGGGGGGGGGGCTGAGAAAATAAGGGCGGGGGTGGGTCCCCGGTCGGCCTCGCTCACTGTGAGGGGGAGGGCCGATGCCGCTCCCCCCAATCCGCTGTCGGGCCGCAGCCAGGTAGATCGGCTGCGCAGTACCTCTCCTCGGCGCTCCGCCAGCTTCTGTCGCTCTCGGTAGGCCGGGGGCCGCGCCGCGCCGGGCCCGCCGCCACTGCGGCCTCTCCACATGGCGCCCACCGCGGTGCCCGATCTGGCGGGGCGGGGGCCAGCTCCCGACACCCCCGCGCGCCCCGGGCGCCACGCCCCCGCTCACCTTGGGGGGGAGGGCTGGAGCCGCTCCCCCCATCGTAACGGGGCTGCGGAAGCGTCGCCAGGCTCGCCCGACCATCAGCTGCTTTGCGCGGTAGCACAGCAGCAGAGGCCGGGAGCCAGAAGCGCGGCAGCGCCCGTCGTGGCGCCGATCCCGCGGTGCGCCGCCCAGGCCCCACGCCCCCGCGCGCCTGGGGGGGAGGCCAAAGCCATTCCCCCCCAGTCGAACGGAGCCGGGGAAACGCAGCCGGGCTCCCCGACCATCAGCTGCTTTGCACGGTAGCGCAGCAGCAGAGGCCGGGGGCCGGCCGAGACAGAGCTGCAGCAGTGCGGCCAAGCTCCCCCGACCATCAGCTGTGCCGCGCGGTAGCGCGGCAGCAGCGGTCTTTGGGAGCCGGTCGGGCCCCGCCGCAGGGGCCTCGCGGCCTCGCGGCCGCCCATGCGGCCTCTGACATGGCGCCCGCGGCGCAGGGCAGCGTTCGGCAGGAGATACTCCCCCGAATGCTGCTAAGGCTGAACTGGTGGCTGGGGGGGGAGGAGCCACCCTTTATAGGGCGCTCCTCCCCCCGCCCCTGCAGGACATACAGGTCCTGCCTCGCCTCCTTGTCCTCGGGCGGGGCAAATCGGCTCCGCGGGTGGACAAGCCTCCCGCGGAGCTAGCATTTTGGTGTTTTGTGCCCACCTCTAGATATGAATTCCCACATGGGAGGTGTGATTTGTACAAACATTCTCATATGGCAAAAACAGATGTGAAGGGATTGCAAGGTTATGGTCACCTTTTTCTCTCTCTCCCCATTTCTCTCTTGTGTATAGTCAGCTACCCTTCTAGCTGGATAGCCATACTGTGGATCCCAAAGTTACGATGGTCAAGTGATAGGCTGAACAGGCACCAGGTCACGTGCTAACATCAAGGTAAAATTGGTTGAATGGCAATCCTACCTTCAAAATCTATTGTTTATTAGAGTCTATGTGAAGGTTTTTTTCCCATGATACCCATGACTAGTTGTCATTAAATATGAACCAGATAGTTATGAACTACTACAGTTGCCACTTCTCATCAAAGACCATCTACTTATCATTTTATTTGCTTTTAATTTTACCTAAATGTTCTGATAGTAATAAGGGAAAACAAGTAAGCCATAATTTCACCTATGCCAATGCCTCAGTGGATGCCTGGGTCCATGGAGAAAGTGGTGTCTGACCGTGCGTAACTAGAGATGGGCACGAATAGAAAAAATGACGTTTTGGTTTTTCATTTTTAGTTACAGGTCCATTTCGGTTCGTTTTTGTTTTTCATGATTTTTTTCAAAAAAAAATGTTTCGTTGTTTTGTTTTTTGTTTTTTCGGTTTTTACCCACTTTTTGCGTGACTTAAAGCATTTCCGCACGCAGACGTCCACCCAACACCCCAGACCAGAGGGAAAACACTAAAAAATGATGCTGGCAGAGACACAGTATGGACTAGGTACGTAGGGAGGCTGCAAAGGCAGCGGCGGCCATTGCCCAGGGCGTAAGGCAGCCGCAGAGTGACTGCACTGAGGGACAGGGGAGGGTACTCACCAAGAGGTACCCACGCACACAGGGAGGCTGCAAGAGAAATCTCTTCTTTCTCTCCCCTAAGAGCCAGACTGCAGCCAGCAGGAACACAGAGACGCTCACCTGCCTGCCTGGCCTAAAGTAACGAGTCACAGAGACAGCAATCCCACCCTAACTCCCACCACAGACTGCAAGACTCCATCTTGTGGCTGGAATCTATTTTGTGTCATCCTTAAAGGGAAAAGAAAAAATACATTGCAATGGGAGAAAGACAAAAACAAACATTTTAAGGACTGCAACACCCTGGTAGGTAATAATTTCAAATAATTATTGCTGCATTTTTACAGATATCCAGGGCATTTTAATACCCAAGAAATCAATATTAGGCATCTGGGAGCCATTTTGGGTCAATGTCCCCTAACTCCCCTTAAAGAAAAGAAAAATACAGCGATCTGAGAAAAGACATAAATGCATGTTTTAAGGACCCCAACCCCCCTGGTAGGTATTATCAGGCAGAATAAATAATTATTGCTGGGTTTTTAGGAAATTCTGGACATTTTTTAACATTTAAAAACAGCTCATTTCATTGTGTTTCGCTATTATCAAAAACGAAATGTAACAAACATAATTTTCGTGGTTCCGTTCGGTTCTTTCCAATTTAATCAAAAATTTCGTTATTCATTTTGTTGCGTAATGAAACGAATAACAAATAATGGAACAAAAATAGTTTGTTTCGTGCCCATCTCAATGTGTAACCTGTTGATCTGTCCTCTTCCCATGCTGTTTCTATGGTTACTTTCTGTAGTCAGTGGAATGGTGCATTTTTAGTTGTGCTTTGCTGCAGGATTATATTTTTGTGAGGAAATAATTTGTCAGCTTTATAAAAACAAATTTTCCTTACCTCTGGAAATAAAGGTAATTAACATACAGAGAGAGAGAGAGAGAGAGAGAGAGAGAGAGAGAGAGAGAGAGAGAGAGAGAGAGAGAGAACACAATCCCCCATGAAACTCCACTTAGTTAAGTCTCCTGTGGTCTTCGTACCCAGCATTCACCCTTGACCATAGAAAGAAAACTGTTTTTAAAAAATATTACAAGCCTTCAGAAACGAACACCAAAACAAATCTGAGTCTGGTTTTGGCAAGTTACTGGAGGAAAAGCATACCTTGTCTAGAATATCTATTAACACTCCATAACTTTGTCAATAGTTACAAACCTATTTAAAGGGTTTTTATTTCATTTTGTTCAGAACAAATGGTTTTTTTTTTCCTGAGAAAAGAAAGGAAATGAATCCTCACCAGAAGAAAGGTCCTGAGCAATATTCTTGTATTGCTCCTTCTAAGTTCTTCTCCTGCAGGAAACTCTCTGGTGATGCATGTGTTTGGAATCTACAATGATCCAAGTTTGTTGTAATTATTTCATTATGCACATTCTATTGCTTCAAATATTTGATCCTTAGAGGTGATTGAAATCATTCAGGGAGGAGGAGAGGGATTCAAAACCCTTATGCCCTGCTTAGGCTGGAAAGCTCAGGGTCTCCAGAAGCCAGGAATTCGGTTCACCACTGTGCCTTACAGAAGAAGACCCACTCTATGTGCCTTTGAGCAAGCTAAATGGTTGCACAGCACCCCCAGGAGAAGGAAAGGTTAAACCACTTCCAAGTTCTGTACAGTGCATTGAACTGGTGCTATGCAGTTCATTTATAAAAGTTACAACTTCAAGGTTGCACTCTTCAATATTCATTATGAGGGGCATTTAAGGCCATCAAATCTAAACCTGTTTCAGTTGCTAGCTGACTTGGGGGGGATGCATCCCCCTAACTGGGTGTTTTTTTTTTGGTTCTGAGGCAGTTGTCAGAATGCATTGTGCAGATGGCTGAATGCTAAGGTCACGGACAATTCATGTATTTATTGTTAGCAGAAATGGAACATTTGGACAAAACCAAGGAGACTACATTATAATATGCCTGAAGTACTTAGCCCAGTGAGATCTTTTACATGCATATATGCATTTCCTATCCATAGCTATGCCCTAGAGAGGTTTTATTAGGGCAACAGTGAAAGCTGCTGCTAGGTTTAGAGCAATGCACCATCAGCTCATACAGTAGCTTCAGTATATTCTGTCTTTGTCAATATACAGAATATAAGACTATATTTTTGTCTAAAATTATTAGTAGAGATGGGCATGACCAGGAAAAATTACGTTTCGAGTTGTCGTGTGTCGGAGCCGGCCCATTTCGGCTCATTTCCGTTTTTCGCGAAATTTTCCAAAAAATTGTTGTTTCGTTTGTCGGATTTTCGACTGTTGTTAGTACTGGTTTTGGGGGGGGCTCCTGAAGGCACCTCTCTGGGGTGGGTGCCTCCTCTGGCCCGCCATGAAGGGAAAGCGGGCTCCTGGAGGCACCTCTCTTGGGTGGGTGCCTCCTCTGGCCCGCTACAAAATGGCATGCATAGCCAATTGGATATGCATACCATTAAGTTGCAGTTGCAGCAGGCAGAGGCACCTCTTTTGGGTGCCTCTGTGACTCACTGCCTGCGGTGCACTTGGGCTGGGGAACGAAGTGAGAGAGGACCCCTACGGGCGCCCGCTGTGACTCACTAAGAAGGGAAGTGTACTTGCTGTAGTGCAATGCGAGTACACAGATCTGGCTTGGGGTTAGGGGTTAGCGCAAGGGCTAGGATTAGGGTTACTGGTAAGGTTAGGGTGAGTTACTGGGGTGCACTTCTGGGTGCCTCTCTGACCCACTAAGAAGGACAGTGTACTGGTGTATGGGTTCGGGTTCGGGTTCGGGTTCGGGTTCGGGCTAGGGTTAGTGGCTTTTTATGCCCGACTGGCACATCCCAGAAGTCTCGGTCAAAACCTGGCCAAGTGGCCATGCAATTGGTGGAATGGCTCCAAATATTTGCATGCTCCACTCCCATGGCCAGCCCATCATTGCGCAGGTGTAAAAAAATAAAAATAAAAATAAAATAAAATAAAATCAATGGAGACGTTTTGTTGCAAGAAAAACCCACTGCTGCTACTGTAAAAATTCAGGCAGTTTTAAAATAGCTATTTTCGCATGTTTCTGTGGTGCTTTGGTGTGTATATTGATCCTCTGTTGTCATGCCTGTGCTGGTTTTTTTTTTTTTTTTTTGATAGTTTTTATTGGTTCCTTAGGGCTTTTTGGACAAGTGCCAGAAAGCACAAAGGAAGAAATGAAATGATATGATATGAAATGACATGACATGACATGACCCAAAAGAGGTGGTCCCTTTGATGTAAAACAAAATGACTGATGCATTTAAAAAACAAGGAAACAAAAGATATGCACGTGTACACCCAGAAAAACTTGAAACAAAACAAATATGAACATTTTTACTCTGATCCATTTCCACCATGTATACACACAAACTGAATCTTTACAAGGTGAAAATAGCAGCTTCAGGTTATAGGAAGTTCAACACAGGATGTGTGGAACCTATTTTCCATTAGAACATACATAAGAAGAGCCATGCTGGATCAGGCCAAAGGCCCATCTAGTCCAGCTTCCTGTATCTCACAGTGGCCCCACCAGATGCGTTTGGGAGCGCATGAGACTAGATATCTGTCTCCAGATACCACTCCCCCACATCTGGCCCTTGAAGTACCCTGGATTTAAGCCTGGAGATTACACATCTCCATCATGGTTTGTAACCTGTGATTGACTTTTCCTCCAGGAATCTGTCAATCCCCTTTTGAAGGCATCCAGGCCAGATGCCATCACCACATCCTGTGGCAGGGTGTTCCATAGACTAACAATGCGCTGGGTGAACAAATATTTTCTTTTGTCATTCTTAATCAAACCTGCATTGCTCTGAATATAGCCATGATTTGGGAAAGTCACTTCTTTGGATTGCTCACTCAAATGCTCCCTTCTAGGTATTCAGTCATAGTTACCCATCCAGCATAGCCAGAAACTGATTTGAAATTGGCTGATTCCTGCCTACATTCGTTCCCGGTTGGCTGAGAAGGATAATTGTGAACTGCTGGACAAGTGGGAGCCAGATTTTGCAAAATACCATAAGATGCAGCAGTATCTGAAAATACTGGTAACTACAAGACATGTACTTACTATAACTACAGAGACTCCACTGATACCGCAGTAGTTTTCAGGATCCATCCTCTTTGATTCTATATATCTTAATAAAAAGAATGGCAGCAGGGGGTTCTTGGCAGAGGCTACTGCACTGCCAGTGGTATCATCATCAAAGGTTTTTTAAGGCTTAGACACTATGCCAATTAATGCTCCATTTAGCATCAGCTTAATTTGGAAAGCCTGGAAGAGACCATCTAAACCATTCTCTGATCAGAACTGATCTGTTCCAAATGTGAAATCAGAGATGTGGGGAGGGAAAGGGGGGGCAGAGGAGGAATAAATATGATGAGATTTTGACCTTGAGAACTAAAAAAATATAATTTCAACTACACTGAAATGACTGAAAAGGTACACACACACACACACACACACACACACACACACACACACACACGACCACCACCACCACCACCACCACCATGCCTCTCTCTCTCTCTCTCTCTCTCTCTCTCTCTCTCTCTCTCTCTCTCTCTCTCTCTCTCTCTCTCTCTGAAAAGAGAAGGGGGAGATAAACCAACTCAGGATGGGCATTTGAGAAGTACACTAGAAGAAGTGCTGATGATAGTTTCAAGACCATTAGATCAATTATCCTTTAACTGGCATATCACGTGTGAATTTCACTCATGCTGTCATCATCTTTGTACTAACTAGACAGCCAAAGGCGAGAGACATTGCCACATTTGATCTTTAGGGCTCTCTATCTGATTTTACACACTATCACTTTGAGCGACTCGCAGTGCATAAAGCTTAAGCCGACCTCTTTGCAAATAAAAATATTTCTGAGCAATCATATATGAAGGGTATTGGAAAGTCTGTGAATGTTCACCTGTGAAGAATTTTTAAAAACGCAGAATTTTTGTCATATACCTTCATATGATAAAGCAAGAACAGGCAACCTCTTTTAACCTGCAAGCCCATGTGGCAATGGGTCATGAGTTGGCAGCTATACATGTGTATCCTGAATATTAAAGAGCAGACGAAACCTACCAATATTCACCCTTTCTCCTCCACCTTCTGCAACCTAGTTTCAGCTGTACAATCACATTTGTGTATATATACACAGAGAGAGTTGCATTCACACATGCTTCTCCCTATCTCTTCTTTTGAGGATGAGAAGGTCTAAACCAGTGGTTCTCAACCTGTGGGTTCCCAGATGTTCCTGAACTACATCTCCCAGAAATCCCTTCCAGCCCAGTGTGTGGTGGAGGATTCTGGGAATTGCAGTCCAGGAACATCTGGGGACCCACAGGTTGAGAACCACTGGTCTAAACCAACCTTGCTGAAAACTAATTTCAATATGCCCCTCCCTTACAAATTGTCCAGGGGTCAGGTGCAAAAAGATTTGTGCAGTTGTGCTCCCAAACAGCTATCAAGATAGGACGTTGAACGGTGAGGGCACCCACTTGGTTCAATGTCTTATCCAATAAAACTGAGGGAGGTGATTCAGGAGTAGATGGGAGAAAGCAAACTATGAACTCCTGAGAGGATATTCAGAAGATATCAGAGGAAGACATGTGGCCCACAAGTAGCCTATTTCTGCTGCGAATAATGAAGTCTTTAGAAGCTTCCCTTTTAATAAAAAAACCTTACAAAGCACAAGCTGCAAAAAAATTCTACTTGTGCCCTCATGTAGAAGTACAAATAAACTGGCTGACATTATAGTTGCAGATAATTTGTTCATGACATTGGCAACCGCTGGTGAATCTCTCTCTCTCCCCCCCCCCCAACTCCTTCCTGCTTTCTGCTATTTCACTTAGTGTAGTGGTTCTGAATGTCAGGACAGAATTAGACAATTAGGCTTTCTCTGAAAGGTGAGCTAGTAATATGTACAGCAAATGCAAGCTCTTGTAGTTCTATTCCCCAGAGCCCTTGGCACTCCTGGAAACCTACCGAGGCAGCAATCTTAGATATCAATGAAGAAGAAAAACAGAACAAAGTTGAGAGGTAAGAAAACAAGTACCTAGCATTCTCTTTTGGAGGTTTTCATTCTGTACTCGTCATTATCTCATGTGGATAATCCTAGTATCTCTGGCGGTAACGGTGAGGATATCCCCTTTCCCCATTATATCTGGTTTGGAGATGGTGACAAACTGCCAGAAAGGCAGTTCATCATTCATCAAGGTTGACAAATCATGGACCATTAATCTCCCACCCATACACCGATGAACCAATAAACTGGTTCATTGGTTCAGCCCATAGTTGTCTTAAAAACAAATGAGCCCTTTACCCCCTCCAAAGCCCCCTGTCACCTTCCTATCTATCTCACCACCATTACCTGTGATGGAGCTTAGTTGCCGCCATGAACTTTGTGAAGATGGACACCCAGTTTTCCTTAGTGACTAGTGGAAACTGGGCTACCCTTTGCAAATGTGGTAGTGGCACCTTCGCTTAGGGAAAAGGGGAAGACACTGTCACCGTCCCTACAAAAGGCAATCCAGTTTCCCTTAGACAGTACAAATGTGAAAGGACAAATATGAAACAAATCAGCAATGTTCACTGAATATTGTGCTTCATTTTTAAAGTTCACCCCCATCTCTAATCTGGTTCAATATAATAATCCCCCTTGATATGTTACTAACATAGTTAGTGGTATCATAAGACATACAGTATGATGTGTCCACATCCAGGGTTACTTAGAAGTAAACTTCAACAGAATAAATTGTATATTTTTAAGGAAGTTGTGAGACAAATTAAAAAAGTTATATCCTGTCCTATGACACTACCACACACAATCAACGACCTATCAATTATGCTGATTCCTGACTGTTTTTGATGTACAGTTTCATGAACAGAACATATTTTTACATGCATTTCAGTAGTAGAGAATGAATGAAAATAAATGCCTACTGATGGATTCCTTGTGGCTGCAGTATCCCAAACATGGACTACGATGACATATACTGCCAAATGGTGATTGAAACAGCAATGCCAAAACACACATTATCTTCAACTGTATACATATTGCCAATTCCGCTGAGGCCCACACAGTAAAGTTTTGGTGTTTCCCATCATCTGATTTAAGAAGCAACTGTAGAACTTTTGCCGCCATTGCTTCTGAATAATTCATCCAAGCGTCCAATACATCTTCCAAAGGCTTGATTGTATTTCAAGGTGCAAGTGCTGCTGCTCCCATGACAGCATACCTCAGTGGGATGAATACAATTGAATCTTACTGCTGAATAGAAAAGAATGGAAAGTGAAGTAATTCTCAAGAGGAAAACATAATGAGTGTGGATCATAATGGCAGCCAGATTACATAAGAGAACATGCAAAAATAAAATGGAAAAACAGTGCAGGGACCCCTTGAAGATGAAGGAGCTTCTTTTGACATTCAACCCTTAGAAGTAGGTGTAGGTTTGATTTTTCACTTGAAAATGTTTATAGTTAGTAATACTTGGATTTTAACATGAAAATCCAGTACATTCAAGAGAATGTGAGAGTAAGGTTCAAGTTTTGAGTTTATCTTCAATTCTTCATTCTGACCTCTGCCTTATAGATATCCCAAAACCATCATCTCTGTAAACTCTGTATCCTGAAAGCATCATTTCTATATTTCTGCAAAGAACCCCCATCTCTGCAGACATGGGCTTCTAAACCGAATGGCAACAAGATGTGTCCAAACCACAAAAAGTGTATAGCAAATGTCAAACCGCATGCTAAGACATCTCAGATCTTAAAATATCTTGGTTTGCACCTTTGTTTCCAGCTTTTGAAACTCACTGTTAAGATACAGAGAACAATACATTACGAAATTAATGACCTTTAATCTTGCTAATGCAGATGGGAAAGTATCACTGATCTTTAAGTTTGGTTGCATTACGGAAAATGAACATATATGTAATGAAGTCACATGCTTTCCACTGCGGCAAATTGTAACCAATCCTGAGTTTGTTCTTTATCTGTTTCTGTATGCTGAAGAGTATTTAAGACTGGACATTCCATACAGGAAGTTGTCCCTGTGTTCAGGCACCCCTTGTGCACAAGGTACTAGGAAAGAATCCTCTGAAAATAAAACTACATTCCCAGGAGTCCCGTTTGTCTGTCGTCTATTTTATAGTGATTCTCATTGAGGATCAGCCACATTCAAATGTGTGGCGACAAGAGGGGAACTTGCCTATGGGGAAAGGCCTTGGTTCATAGAGTAAACTGAGGCACAAGAAAAAAGCATTTGAGAAAGCATCCTACTGGAAAGCAGACATTATTGTCCTAAGGGAGCCACTGCAAATTGGAAATAAGCACTTCAGTACAAAACCAAAAGCCATACTCAAGTCATGGGCAAAAACTAAAGCTCATTTTGCTGTCTATGTCTGTATTTAAAGCACATGAAGTCAGAACATAGTTCCTTCTAAGGCATGCAAAACATGCCATTATCTACACGCATGTTCTTCTGCTTTCTTGGCATGTAAGACTGCGTTTGGATGTTAGCTGTCTGCATATCAAGAGAGCCAGGTTGTTTCTTAAAACCAGTACCAATTTTTATTCCTTCTCCAAATAGTTAAGGATGCTACTAGGAGACGACTTGAGAAGCAGCAATGAGTGAGAGATGTGTGGAAGCAGAACCCAGTGGCATTGTTCCCAAACGTATAATGTGTAGTAGGTCAATCCGGATTCAATGTCAGGAGCTGAGGGTCACTAGAGGATAAGTCATCTGAACCTTGGTAATGAAGAAACTTTGTTGCATCTGAGTATAATTGCCCTGAAATGCACCGCTGAATTTAATTTATTATTTATTTCTTCTATGTGTACAGAATAGAACAGAATCTTTATTGCATAATTATCAGATCATTGTAAAATAATACACTACAAAAGAGCAAACATACTATCATGCCATAATTATCAATATTTATACAATAAAATAAATGATACTAGTACAGCACAATGCCACATTTATACACACATGTTTCTTACTGTTTCTGTGATTTACTATCTTTGGAAAAAGAAAACCCACATATACAGTATGTTCAGATGGACTGGCAGATTTACCTGTCAGACAACTCTAATTAGAGATGGGCACGAAATGAGAATTTCTCGTTTTTGTTTTCGTTTTTTCATTTCATTACGTAACGAAACGAAAAATGAATTTTGTCTCCAAAATGAAACAAAACGAACCGAAACAACAGAAATTTTGTCGTGCGTTTCATTTTCATTGCGGCAAATACATTGAACTGTAATGAATGCTAACGAAACAGCAATTTTTCATTTTCGTATTCATTTTTTCATTTCATTACGTAACGAAATGAAAACAGTTTTTTTTGCAAAAAATTAACGAAAAACAAAAACGAACTAAAATAGACCCCCTAAACGACAAACGAAACACCATTTTTTTGAGTCATGCCCATCTCTAACTCTAATCTTTAAAAATGCATGTAGCAAAATAACCATTTTATGTGTGGTTTATAATACAGGAGTAAAAGTATTATTTTGCTTTCATGATTATTTGGACAACTTTGCTTCCTTTGCATAAAAGAACTATTCTCTTGTTAACAATGCCACAAAATACTGTGCCCCCTGGTGACATGGGAAGAATAACTTCTTATTTACTCACACTTATAGTCAAGGTCAAATAAAGAAAGACTTTATATCCCTAGGAAGGAGTCAGATTAATCCTTTAATTTTTTCACTGGCTGCATGGAATTATCTCTCCTCCTCCTTAGATCCTAAAAGGTAGCCCTGTGACTTCATGAAGCAATTTCCACACAATCCTTGAAGACACTTGGACCTAGGTGGCAGCTTGGAAATATCTAGTTACAAAAATGAGATATTTTGCAATTAGTTTATTTTCCAACAACAAAAGTCCAAAGAAGTCACACTATGGTTGCAGGCTAATGAGGGATAGCCTCATGTTTTCAGTGAAACTATAATATATTAATAAGCCTCTAATGGATATGTAATCTTTAATGATTAATATGAAATAGTTAATGCAAATGTGCTATCTGTTAGCAAATTAATCTGCTAGTCTTAAACATGCCACAAGGTTTTTAGTTACATTTACAAGGAGTTGGACTCAATAAATGATAATGAAGGAATCTCATGTGGCCTTAGTTTGGTTTCTACTGTGGCTCATAATGTTCTCCTGTACTTTGTTGTTGTGGTTGGGACAACAACAGGAATGGAAGTAGAATGTTTTCAGGTAAATAAACATAGGTGTGCCTACGGCCATACCACAGCAAATATACCCAATCTTCTCTGATCTCAGAAGCAGAATTGGGGATGGTTAATATTTGTATAGAAAACACCAGGGGATACCATGAAGGAATGTGCAGTATGGAATAGTGGATAGAGTGCTAGAGTAAGACTCAAGAACTTGGTTTAAATCACCACTTGGTCATGGAAACTCAGTGGGGAGTAGCAGTGGTGAAACTACTACTTATATACCTCACTTCACTGGACAGTTCTGTTAGGGTTGCTATAAGTCAGTTCAGATTTGACAGCACATAACACACTCTAGAGCAGTGTTGGTGAACCTTTGGCATGGGTGCCAAAGGTGGCACTTGGAGCCCTTTCTGTGGGCACCCAACATTGCCCCTTCACAGCCAGCTGTATTCAGGTTAGATTGCTGTATTGGCACCTCGTGAAAAATTAGTGGGTTTTGAATCACAGTCTGGGCACTTGGCCTCTAAAAGGTTTGCCATCACTGCTCTAGAGTATCTATGTGATTTCTTTTGACACAGACAAAAATTAAGAGTCACTTCAGCATTACTAATTATAGTAGGATCCCATATATGTGGGGGATTTGTTCCAAGCCACCATGCGGATACAGTAGCCCACGGATAAGAGCAAACAGTGACAGTGGGGGTGGGGTGCCAGCCATTTGAGGTTCTTGGGTGGAGGACCAGGTGGTGCAGCACCCATTCTGCCATGCTGCCCAGCAGGGCTGGTTGAATGTTTGGGGCAAAAAACTTTTGTCCCCAGCAAGCCAACGCCCTGTGACACTGGGCAGAGCAGCGAACCATGCTGCAGGAAGCTCAAATGGCTGGGTACAACCCCCCCCTTTGTTTGAGATTCTTGGTTGTAGCACCCAGTCTGCTGCACTGCTCAGAAGGGCTGGTGGGTTATCAGGGACAAAAGGGCTGGGATGTGTAGCACAGCTTTCACCCCCAGCACACACACACCACTGTTAACCAG
This sequence comes from Phrynocephalus guinanensis, assembly GCA_037367245.1. Taxonomy (NCBI): domain Eukaryota; kingdom Metazoa; phylum Chordata; class Lepidosauria; order Squamata; family Agamidae; genus Phrynocephalus; species Phrynocephalus guinanensis. Next base: position 53,956,029 of record CM074735.1, on the reverse strand, counting down.
CTGCGGATAACTGAATCCACGGATGGTGAATCAGCAGATGCGGGGGTGCTACTGTATTATGAGACCTTTAGAATCATAAGTGTAGCAAAATATTTTAAACTTTTCACTTATCTATCTGTACAATGGATATTCAAGTAACAACTAAAAACAATTCTTCTTAATTAAAACAAAGGAGCATGGCAATTATAGACAGCAGGATATTCCATACAGCAAATTTGTCTACTGCAAGATAACAAATAATAGGAAAAAAGATGCTGTTGCTTTGGGCCAAAACGGACTAGGAAACATCTTTAGCTGTTCATTAAAATATTTGATGTAGCCTTGCTAACCCAGTAGGGAATTTGCATTCTCTATTTTTGCAATTAGAGGCAGGTGAGATCCTATATCCTAAAGAAATACACCAGGGAGCCATTATTTTGCAAATTTTAGAAGCTTTCTTTCTACTTCTTCATTCATCTCAGTATAGGTTTTCCTTGCCTTTAGACCATACCCAAACTCAATTCTAAACAATTTTAACACTGTTTGGATTCTGCAACTCATATGTAGGAATTTGCTTCAAGTATATGGTTTCTTCTAGATCAACCTTGAGATATGCTGTGGCAACATCAAAATGATGTGCCTTGTATTTCTTAGAAACAGCAATGGACAAAGCCATTCTGAATGTGTCTGCTTTAATTATTGGAGCAAATACTTTATCATAATTTACATATTTTTCTGGGGGAAAATCCTGTGCAACCAATCTTGCTTTGCACTGTGCAGAATTATCTGCTGTCTTCTTTATTTTGAAGGCCCATCTGCAACCAGTTGCACTGTGGCCTTCTGGAAGCTTAACAGGAGTGAAGACATTAAGTGAATTGTACTCAGATTCCATTGCCTTTCTCCCACAATTTTTTCTCATGTTGTGGCAAATCTAACACTTCCTGGAATGTTTGAGGCTCATAAGACACAAAATTAACTGAGAATCTCTGAGGCGGTAGGCTTGGTCCTCACCTCCTCAGCTTTATGACCTCTTTCTTCATGTTCTTCATGTCTCTTCTCTCTGTCCCCTCCTAAACCTTCACTCTCTTGTGAATAGAGACATCTTGACTGAGTGTGAGACATTTTTGGCAGGAAAACCTCATCATTTGCATGTATTACCTTCCAATTATTGTCTTCACAGAATGTAGCAGACCTGCTTAAATATATTTTCCCATGATTATCAACAAAATGCCAGGATTTGCATCCTGGCTGATAGCCAACAAAAATTAGTTTACGTGACCAAGGGCTGTTCTTCAAACAATACTTCCTGGAAATGTGCACCCATGCTTCAGATCTGAATGTTCTCATATATATCAATGTTGGTTGCTTCCCATGTAATAGAAAATAAGGAATATTGTCAATTGCAGAATTCCATATTATATTTGCTACATGCTTTGCACATTTCATGGCCTCTGCCCAGTAACCCCTGGACAACCTTGCATCACCCAATATAGCATTCATAATGTTTTTAAGAACACCATTCCTTCTTTCTGAAATTACATGGTCCTTTGAAACTGAAGGATTTGTTAATATGTGAATGATCCCCTTCTTCTTAAGAAACATTACACACTCATTTAATATTATTTATTTATTTATTTATTTATTTATTTATTTATTTATTTATTTTATTATATTTGTAGACCGCCCATCTTCCAGATGGAACTCTAGGTGGTTTACAATTCAACTCAGCTCCTCTGTCCATCTGAATAGACTTGATCTGGTCCTCAAATTTTCTCTCCACCATAGCAGTCCCTTCCATGAAGAAGGTAAACACTTGACTTTTGTGCTTCATTATGAAAATCCATTAATACATTTAAATATGTCAGCAGGAAGAAAGGAAAAATAGAAGGCAAGGTGAGCTATGATTTATTCCCCATCCTTCTGTTGTACTGGCTGATTATCCCCTTTGTGAATCTTGAATTCAGACTGGCTGACCATGCTGGGAAAATCCCGGTCATGGCCCCCTTGCAGATATCCTAGTTGCTGCCCATGCCCCAGCCATTACAGAAGGCAAACAGTAACGACCTGAAGAACAATTGTAAAAGAAAAGTATTTGGTGTAGGTCTAAAAAAGCAGTATGTATCTTTCATCTGCTCTTAGCTGTCCTTTTCTTTATATAAGTCATTCCCAACCATTTTTATGTTACTGTCATTAAAAATATGAAGTAAATAGATGCTGAATCAGGATTATGTACATCACAATACAAACCTTATAAGGTGGAGATGGGGATGGGGATAATAATCACGAGACCCGCTGTCAAGTCGGACTTCAGTCGCAAAAGTGACTCCACTCAAACTCAATCCAAGTTGGTTTGTTTAAATAACTTAAACTTGTGACTTGGAACCTATTTATCCCTTCCCTTTATTCCTGAGGGGGGAAAGCTGTTATTAATAGGGAGTCAGACTTAGGGCTTCTGACTCAGTACCAAAGACTCAAATCTTTGGGTCTCTGGGGCTTGGACCCAAAGACTTTCCAATATCCTTGTTATGAGGCGATGTGTGAAGAATTGTTTTCAGTCTGTGCCCCTGCCAGGACCCTGCCTGCCACAGAACCTGACTCTGAGGGGTTAAATGGTGAAGAGCTGCTGGAGGAGCCTTGCAGCTCAAATCCGCAAGCAGCTGGGTCTGATGACTCGGCTGAAAACATATCTTCACCTCCTAGAAGGGCCATGAGCAGGATTCTGCAACGACATGCTACCAGAAGAGCTAGGGAAAGAGTCTTTGATGCTAGGCTGAGAATCAGTTTGGCAAGCCCTGAGTACTAGCAGAAGCCTTTCCAGAAGTAAGGGTGTGTTCCCTGTTTCGGGATAAAGCTGGCAAGCTCACCTTGAGCTCTCTGTGGGAGCAATACATCATTTGAACTTGTAACCACATTGCTGTCTGTTTCTGACCTTGGCTCTGTTTCCTGACTTCAGACTAGTTTCCTGGACAATGGCTTGATCTGTTCCCTTAGGTTTGGCATCTGGTTTCCGTGAGATATTCTGGTTTTGACTTGGACTGGTAATTGCTGGGAGTTGCATTCTGTTATTTATCTGGCACTTGATTGTTAGCAAAGGACTTGAACTTGCTTGGCTTTCCACTAAATATCTTGGCAAAGAACTGAACCCTGTTTGTGTGTGTGTGCTCTGTGTGCAGGGCTTGACAGCCCCCTTCAAATGTGATGGGGGAGGCAGGAGGCCATATGGTACCAACTGAGAATAGCTGCTTTATACAATTCTTCTTAGATAAGTGTTCTGTGGAGCCTAGAAACTTCCACTCTGTACACTAGAGAAGATTCAGTAGAAGATGTATTCTTCTTAATTCCTTACATTCCTAAGGCCTCCAATACAACAAGATTGCTTTCCCCACTGTAATTCTGCCTTTGGAAGATTTATGAAGTGCAGTGGGAACCTTGGCCCCTTGTAATTTTTGCTTTGTAGTTTAAATTATTGAATTAGGTATCCTTATCTCAGAATTACACTTTTAAATCAAGGTGAAATTCAATGCATTTATAATTGCTTTTTAAAAAAAATTACATTAGCAGAACCTGGAGAGGGAAGGAGGGGTAAAAATCCACAGCTGAGACAAGTCTCACTCTAATAGAATTTACCTGCAGCAGAGGCTGTTTTGAACTAATTAAAACTCTCAATTATGCTTTTCAATTAGGGTTTTAAGCAAAGAAAACGAAACCTGACTAGTGAAATCCACACTGACAAGAATTTCAATACTAGAGACTTGGAAGAAGATTGAATCAAAAAGGGAGACAGTGCAGCTTGAAAAATGTATATGGAGTATCTTTGTTTGTTTGTTTTAAAAATGGGATTCTGTGTTTTAAGTGTGACAGAACACCTCTCCTGAGTAACTTTCCCTCTTCTTTTGCTTTTGCTGCTGCTGTTGTAAAGGCTCATGGAAATGGAAAACCATTGTCAGAGTACCTCATTTATATCACTTCATGCTGCATGTTTTCAGGGTGGGATGGCCACTTGAACATCACCAGAAAGGAAGGCAAAAAGAAGGCAATGATTTGCATTGAATTGCCTGTGTTTATTATATGTTCAAGTGCAGAACCAGAAATTTTGTTTAGCATTTACATCACTGATAGCTCCTATAAAGTTCCTGCTAAAACCCAGAGCAGATGCATTGGGCTGTGATACCTTTGTGTATTGAGCTCAGAGGAGTCCATGTGACACTCTGCAGACACTGAAGAGAGATAATCTACAGGAAAGGCAAGAGTTACACACTACCTTTTGCTACTTTTCATTCTTCTAGGTTTGGTACACTTCCATGTGTAAGCATCTGAAAGTGCCGTGATCACATCTCATATGGCCTTTAGAGAAGAAGGGTCACTTATATCAAGTATGTTATGAAGTTGTAGAAACGTTGGCCATCATTCTTGCTTCTTTTGAAAGCGAGACTACAGTCTGTGCAGAAAAGTAATGCTGACATGTTTAAAGACACGCAGTTTCCTAGCCATGCCCCCACCAATCCATCCCTGCCATCTGGAGCTATTATTGTCAAAATTGTGATATATTACTCAGTAATAAGCACCAGCTGGAGGACCACATTTCTTGAAGAGTCAGAATCTTCTGAAATATTTAAAAGAAAACTGGACAACAAACAAATGTGACTAAATTGAAAAGAATATAAGCATGCATCATGTTTTTTCTCTCTCTCTCTCCCTCCCTCCCTCCATGGTTGTTTGGTTGGTTTTAAATAAGACTTCTGAAGCACAATGAATTGTTTCTAGGACAAGCTGAGCCAGAATAGTATATCTGTAAATGTAGCCCACTCCTCTACAAGTGGAATTTGCAATAATAATTTTTTTCTGCTTTTGTTTTAAGGAACTCTCACTCATTTGTTTTAGTTCAAAGTAGAAATCTGAAGAGTAATTTCAGAACATGGGACATCATTATTTAGAAACAAACAAACAAAAAACAGATCCACTGGCTGCCAGTTCAGTTCCGGGCAATGATGCTACCTTTAATCTCTCCTTTTCCACCTCTGCAACGGAGGCTGTGGTTCACACAACCCTCCATGGCCTGGGACCTGTCTATCTGATGGAGCGGATCTCCCAGAGGGCATTGGCCTCCAGGCCGACCAGAGCTTCACTTTCCCTATCACTTCGGGTGGCCACAACTAGAGAGGCCCGAAGGGTTTCAACTTGGATTCGGGCATTCTCAGCAGCTGCCCCGACTCAGTGGAACAAACTGCCAACCGAGATCAGGCAGTTGGACTCACTGCCGGCATTTAGAAGGGCATTGAAGACCTTGCTCTTTAGGGAAAGTTTTGGGTAGCCTTTGGGGTCCCAGTGGCTTGTTTTTAGTTCATCTGTCTGCTGATTCTTGACTTGTCTTCCAGTGTTTGTTTCTGTAGTTTGGCTGCTGATGCACTTGCATATTTTTATTTTATTATATTTGTCTTTTTTATTATACTGTTACATTAATTATTATTTTATATTATTGTATTTGATTTGTTTGATGTATGATGTTGTATGTTTGAGCAAGTTGTTCTTGCAGCATGTTGTACACCGCCCGGAGTTCCTTCAGGAAAATTGGGCAGTTAAAAACAAACAAACAAACAAACAAACAAATAAATAAATATATAAATAAATAAATAAATAAATAAATAAATAAATAAATAAATAAATAAATCTGTACATGGGCTATATCTCCAGGATCACATCTCCCTTTATGAGCCTGCCCAAGTGATAGGATCATCAAGGGAAGCCTTTCTCTTGACCCTACCACATCCACCGGTGTGATTGATGGGGACACAGGAGATGGCCTTCTCTGTCGAGGCTCCCAAACTTTGAAACTCCCTTCCACAGGAAGCCAGGGTGGACTATCTTTGCTGTGCTTCCACAACCAAACAGCTTTCTATTCAGATAGGATTTCCATGAGTGAATGATTATCTGGTTTTTAAAAATTGATCACCTTACTGATTTGAATTTGCCTTTATTGTCAATATTATTCACTATTTTTAGTGTTGCATTTATTTATTTATTTATTTATTTATTTATATTTATTTTTACAACTTATATGCCGCCCACTATCCAAAGGTCTCTGGGCGGCTTACAATCAAAAGAATTAAAACAATTAAAACATAAAATATCAATAAATAATTAAAACAATAATACTTTAAAATCATTGCACTTAAATTGCCAACAGAGGACCCACAATCTATATCGTATTAATTAAAAAACTTCTGGAACAGGAAGGTTTTTACCTGGAGCCAAAATGTCATCAATGTTGGCGCCAGGCAGATCTCACTTGGGAGGGCATTCCATAGCTTGGGATTTGTTTAGTCCCTTTTAATATGAGTATCCTTACTGTTGCTAGCTTTTTAATATTCCTGAATTAAGCCACCTTAGATCTTTTAAGAAGAATAATGGGATTAAAACATGTTCAATGCACGCACGCATGCATGCATGCATGACTTTCCAAGGTGTGGCAAGAAGTTTCAGTGGAAGTAAAGGGGGCGCTGTCTTCTCAGACCACTTCAGCTCCTTGTGAGTAGAGATGGGCACGACTTGGCGGAATTCCCGTTTCCGTTTCCGTTCCTCATTTCCGTTACGGAACGGAAACGGTAACGGGAATTACTCTGCCAGAACTCAAACTCGAACCGACTAAAAAATAATTGGGTCGGATTTGTCATGGTCGTTCCTGGCATCGCGGCGATCCCGCGATGCCAAGCGGCACAGAAAAAAAGTTTTTAAAAGTTAAAAAAACCCCCGATTCCCAGCCAAAAAGCAGGAGGAAATATGCCTGCCTGAGTGTGACCCCCCCCTCTCCTGACCTGGGCTGCTCTGGTGGTGGGGGAAATCCTCGTCGTAGTCGCTCGCAAAGCACCGGACTCGCCGCCGGCCGCCGCAATTCAAGCGGAAGCAGCACAGAAAAAAAGTTTTAAACTCCCCCCCCCCAATTCCCGGGCCAAAAAGCAGGCGAAAATATGCCTGCAGTGCAGAGTGCACTTACCAGAGGGGTGGTTTCTGGGGGGGGGGGTTCCCGGCCTCCCTCCCTCTCCTGTCCTGGGCAGCCGGACTCGAGTCGCCATGCCATGCGGTGCGGGCAGGGGATCCAAAATGGGGCGGCGACCGCAATTTTTTTTTGAAATCGTGGTCCAAAAACACACAAGCACCACACAGAAACATGGGAAAATTGCTATTTTAAAACTGCTAGAGTTTTTACAGTAGCAGTGGGTTTTTCTTGCAACAAAACGTCTCCTCTTTCCTCTCTCCAAGTCTCCATTGATTTTATTTTATTTTATTTTATTTTATTTACCCCTGCGCAATGATGGGCTGGCCATGGGAGTGACCATGCAAATTTTTGGAGCCATTCCACCAATCGCATGGCCACTTGGCCAGGCTGACCACAGAGACTTCTGGGATGTGCCAACCGGGCATAAAAAGCCCACTAACCGTAGCCCGAACCCTAACCCTAACCCTAAGCCTAACCCATATGCCAGTACACTGTCCTTCTAAGTGGGTCATAGAGGCCCCCAGAGGTGCACCCCAATACTCACCCTAACCTCACCCATAACTAGCCTAACCCTAGCCCTTGTGCTAACCCTGTTGCCTAAGCCAGATCTGTACTTGCATTGCACTACGCAACTTGTACAATTCCCTTCTTAGTGAGACACAGCGGGTGCAGAGAGAGTCTGCCAGTCCACCACTTGTGGCTCTGGGTGACTCCTGCAGGCTTGGCTCGGTGGGCAGCATGTGTGACATCATGCAAACCATGCCCCCGAGGCCTGACTGATGCAGGGAAGGCACCCCAAAAAGAGGGGTGCCTCTGCCAGTCTGCTGTGTCTCTGCGTGCAACTGGGTATGCAATCATAGCCATATGGCTATGCATGCATGCCCTTTTGCAGCAGGTGAGGAGAGGAGACCCCCATGTATGAGGGGTCTTCAGGAGCCTGCTTTCCCTAGCGGGTGAGGATAGGAGGCACCCACCCCCAAATAAAGAGGTGCCTCCAGGAGCCCGCTACCCCCCAACCAGTTTAATGACAGACAAAAAACGAAAAACAAAACGACAAATTTTTGCGAAGTTTCACGAAAAACGGAAACGAGCCGATACAGGCCGCCTCCGACACACGACAACTCGAAAACGTCATTTTCCCTAGTCATGCCCATCTCTACTTGTGAGCCCCAAATGCTCTTCTTGAGTTTTGCGTTTCCTGCCCCCCAGATACAATTTCAGATGCTGTGGATGGCTACAAGGGGACAGAAAGTTATTTTGGGCTAGCAAAGTTACACTAAATTCATTACTTGTTTGGTGAAAGGGGCCAAGGTGTCCAACTGAATATAATATTTTTAAAATAAGATTTAGAAGACACTGTTAAAACTGTTTTTAGTTGCTAGATGTTCTTGTTTATTGTGATGCCCTCTTGTTCAGCCACGGAACCCAGGGATAGGGGTTGTAGCTGGCTGAGAATTAGAAAAATATAAAATATAAAATACAAAAATTCTTATCAGATATAATCTGATAAGTATTCTATAAAATATAAAAATACTTATCAGATACAATCATATATTATTGCCTGAAAAATAATAAAGCTTATGATAAACTAAACTACCTTAATACTATGAAATATACAAGCCAAGCTGGCTAAACTTACATCTAACTGACTACATCTTGAAGCAGAATTCAAGCAAGAGTTTCTCACCCACTTAAGTACAGTGGTACCTTGTATAAAGGAATTAATTTGTTCCAAATGACATTATGTTAAGCAATTTTTCCTTTATACAAATTTCCCATAGGAATGCATTGAAAACAGAGTAATCCCATTTTTATGTTGTACGGATTTATCCCATAGGCATTAAGGTTAAGCAAATTTCCCCTATCTCCGGAATTTTTTATGTTGTACAATTTTATGTTATACAAACTGTTTGTTATACAAGGGTCCACTGTACATTATTCTCCTCTTCTCCCTGATCCGAGAACCTTCTAGATGTCACGTGAAAAAAATAACCAATTGTAGCTTACTAACTTTCTCTAGCTTGGCTTATGTCTCTCCTGTTACATTCCATAGATAAAAGTCCAAAGACAAGGCTGTAAATGTACAGTTAATATTGAGCCTTATGAATCACACCATGTCCCACCATGCTAATTCCATTACGCACACTATTGTCTCTGTAGAATGATAGCACATATTAAGAACAAAGCCCCATCAGGGAACTGCATTTCTTTTAAAAAAGTAAACCATTCCACTTGTAATGCATGAGATACAATGAAAAACAACACTGACAGCCCAGTCCCATTCATACCCCTAAGCAAGTCTTTGTTTGAGGGACATGCAAAACATTGATCTCTCACCCCCACCCTACAAAAATTAAATAAAATCTTCCCCAAAAGGCTTGTTTTGCTTAAATTCAAATTTCTCAGAGCATTCCTTAAACAAAATTATGCACAGGAGATTGGAAGCCAACAGCTTTCATTGGTGTGACTGTTCTCACAAGGTGCTGGGTGTGATAAGAAATTGGTCACTATAACCCAAAATAACCATGCAGGGACAAGCAGCTGCATTTGCCTTTATTGCTCTACTGCCATGTTTTTTTCACAAAGTTTTTTTTCTGATATAATGTTTGAAAAATATAAATGAAAGTGGGAAGCAAAAATTGCTTTTAATATAAGTGTACGCACTGAGAGACGAGTGAGTCTCTAAATAAAATGTGTGCTTTAGAACAGGCAAGGTTGTTTTAATCTTAATTTTCAGATGTGTTGTATTGTGTGTAAACATGACTACTAATTGTACAATGGAGCTTGCAGTTTGCATAGAAATAGGTTCCTGATTGGGAAAATAAGTTGAGAATGCTGTGAACCCCACTGTTGATTTCAGAAATGATTTAAAATAAAGTGACTAATTATAGTCAAGTGTTTTCACTTTAAAATGTTAATAGCAGCAAGTTAATTTTAATGTTTCCATTTCCAATGTTTAATGCCAACAAATAAATGTGCACACTTACCATTTCAATCTCTGCCTCCTGTTCTGTCAGTCAAAGTACCTGACAGGATACTGCCTACTGCTTACTCAGAGCCAGATAATTCAGTTCTTTTTTAGGCCCTCTGCAGTTAACTGGGATTTAACCACAGTCTTTCTCCACCTCCTTTGTCTTTTCTTACTGATTTCTTTCCCCTCTGTTTATTTAGATTGCAAACTTGTAGGCAGTTCATCCTATATTTTCCCATTTTGTTATATAGTGTACTGTTCATTGTTGTCAGGGGATATAAAATAATTAATAGCAATTATTTATTCTAAAAAAGAATAATAGTACCAGGAAGTACTGTGTGTGTGTGTGTGTGTGTGTGTGTGTGTGTAGTCCAAGTTATATATACAGAGTGCTTGTGTTTGTGCTTGATTTTATTTGGATTGTGTCGATTGTAGTCCATCACAGCAATTCAAGCTTTGTTATGGTCCGTTGCTCACACAGATTTATGTTTCAAAAATCAGTATCTTGTTTCCAAAATGGATGTACTGAAATGTGTTTCATTCTAGCCTGTGCAATAAGCATAGGGGAGGGCTCATTTACAGGACCATCATAAATCCTTCTGTGTCTCTGTTTCTTCAAGACCTTTGCATTGCTCCTTTTGTGTGTGAGTGTGTGCTGTGTCATTACAGTCATGACCGACTCTCTGTGACCCCATGTCCATAGAGTTTTCTTGGCAGGAATACTGGAGTGGTTTGCCAGTTCTTACTCCAGGCGCCTAAAGCACCTGATATTCCCTGGTGGTCTCCCATTCAAATACTAATTAGGGCCGACCCTGCTTAGCTTCCAAAACCCAGGCGAGATCAGATGTGCTTTTATTTCCTTGTATTTTACTGGTTCCTTTTTGCTGGCGAGGAGGGGGGATGGTGGAGGGAGAGAGAGAGAGCAGCTTTCCAAATAAATCTCTGGCATGGTAAATGCATGGAAATGCTGCTTTGAGACCATTTTCTTTAATCCCAGACAAATCAGAGAATATCCTAATAAATCGTCCAGAAATGTATGTGTGGGTAGAAATATCTCCTATAGAGCTTCGCCATTTTTATGGCATTACCATGAAATTAAAAGACTCTCTTGACTTTTAGGATAAGCGCAAAACCACAGGGTGCTCTGATGCATCATTTCCACAGGTTAAGTGTGACATCTCAAGTACACATAGTCCTTGCTGAAATGAATGTTCCAAGTTCTGTACTTTGTCACAGCTTTACCTGTCTCATAATGACTATAATATTGCTGCTGAGATAGTTGTAAATCAGCCACAGCAATAACATTCTGTAACTACAAAATAAAGACCTTGTACTCTGTTGTTAAAGATGTATGCCTTCTTTGCCCCACCTAAGAGTGACTACTGAACAGGGAAATAATGTTGTGATGTATTAAATCAAAGATTAGGCAGTCAAGGAGGAAAAACTCTTATAATAGGATGCTAAAACAGTTATACCTGTTTTACCTTGCTTCTCCTTCCTTTGGGAAACTTCCAAGACTCCCCTTTGCTCCTTTCTTCCCTCCCGCACGTACCTTCAGTCTCTATACAAAACCATTTCTTACTGGTGCTTGCAAGAGTTGAGATGTAATATATCAGATGTTTGATACACTTGACTGAATGGACGTCTTTGACACTGAACATTATCTATGTCCACTCAAACTAACAATAGGTATTCTTCTGATTTCATTGTTTCCTCGTTCTTAATGAGATGTGTGCAGCAGACTAAATGCCTAGATGGTCTGTTTGGGCCATAGAGGGATAAAACCATTCAGAGGAGTTGACGGCTATTGTAGGGGAGGGAGTGGTTAATTTGAACCAGAAATGGATATTCCAAATTCAAAATTGAAAATTAATTTGTACCATGACTTCTTGGTTGAAAGTCTGGAAGGTTATATGATGCCTCCCCTAGTTATGGCAAGGGGAGGTATCACACAACCAGATGGAAATCAAGGCATGTGCTCACACACATGCACACACACAACAGATATATGCAAAAGCATAATCAATGCTGCCTAATGGCCATTTTATGTGGTTCCATTTGAGATTGAAATTTAATATCTTGTTGGCCACAATATTTAAATAATAGGTGGCATGATTTTTAATGAACTCAGATGTACAAATATATGTTTGAATTTCAAAACCATCCAGCATCACATCATTTTATTTGATTGCTTCATTTAACTCTGTATTACCTTAAGACTAGATCACTGTTTTTAAAATCTGATACAGATTTGCCAATAACAGATTATAAAATCATTAAATTAGTAATATATACAAGGATGGCTTCCAGCAGTATTACTTTGTAGATCTGTCTTTGCCCATATGCTTATTACGGAGGTCCATATCCTGGATAATTTATGATTACTCTTGGAGTGATACTGAAGATACATTGATCCATTTACAATTCTGCCGCAGAAACAGACTATACTTTTCAGGCGTTATTCATTTATGCATTCTGTGGAATGTAAATGTAGTGCTTTCTGCTTTAATTGATTGGTTATTAAAACAAAACATGCTTCAGTCTGGCAATGGTGACAATGAACTGTGAAAAGGGGATATGGTTGAATATTCTTATTAGGACTGCTTGATAATATATCTCCATTCATACAGTACATACCCACAAATTCAAACGATGCACCTGACATAAAATTATTGCCTGTTATTATACAGTGTCACATGCTTCCCTCCCCTTCTTTCTCTTTCACCCTTCTCCCTTTCATTCGTCGCTTCTCATTCGCTTGCACTGTCGGGCTGTCTCTCATGCACGTTAGTGCAGCAGGCAGGACCATGGCGGAGGTGAGCAGCCGTGCGCCAGGGTTGGGCAGTTAAAGCAGAAAGGAAAAGAAAGCTGGTGTATATGTGTGAAGGGGGGAGAGAGGGAGGGAAGGAGAGAGAGGAGAAAGAGAGAGAGGAGGCAGAGGCAGCTCTGTGGCAGTTTTCGCTTGGAGGGCTGATTAAGATTTAGGAAGAGAATGTGAGGTGCCTGCCAGGGACATGGGAGTCAGAACAGATAACCATGAGATGATGGGTGGAAAGAGGGTGACAAAAGCACATCTCTTACTGTTATGGAAGGATTCCCTACCTCTGGTTTTTTTTACGTTGTATGGATTTTAACATTATACAAACCCTACGTTATACGAGGTACCACTGGATTGGCATGCTTCCCCTCAGTGCGCCAATCCACAGTCCTTCAATTAAGTACCACCTGCAGCCCCTTTGGAGCTCAATAACTCCATTCCCTGCACCTCAAACCTCTCCAAATTAGGAGTGCTTCAAGGGGATTGCTTGAGGAAGCTCCACTGTAATTTCTACGCTGCTAACCACCTGGAAACACTATTTTCAAGCATATAACATTGCAATTCTAAATGTTTTTTCCATGGTGCACCCATTTTGAAGTTGAATAAATCAGCCCCCTGAACCCCAAATTTCTCCAAATTTGGAGGGCTTAAAGGAGAGAGGCCACAGAATGTTCACACCAAATTTGGTATCTCTAGAACCCAGGGGAGCCATTTTACAGTGAAACAAATCAGTTCATTTTAAACTAAAATGCCCGTTTTGTTTCGTTACTAAATGCTGCTTCCCAGGTTCATTTCAGTTCATTTCGTTTTGTTGCATAATGAACCAATGAATCAGCATTTCACTTTTTGTCTGGTGCCCATCCGTAGTTGCAAGTCCTCCATTTCACTTTCACCTTCTGACACTCCAGCCAGGTTCTTCCATCAGCTCTGGTTCTCAGGCTGATCCATTGTTCTTCTGTGTTGGTTGCAAAGGTGGGACTTTCATGCACCTTAGGCCATTGTCTACCTAATGAGCCTATTGAGCCTATTGTCCACCTAACAAGCCTATTCTGGCCATTGTCCGTCTTATGAGGCGATTTCAGACCAGGGCGACATGAGGTAAAAGCGAATTATAAAATGGAGGACTCACAACTAGCTTTCCTCAGACTGATGAAGCTGTTTGGATGAGCAGTGAAACGTTTCAATCTCTCAAGAAAAGAAGTCCAGTTGCACAAGACATTTGCATCATTTCCAGGATGCTGAAACACAGATTTGCCTATTGCAAAAATAGCTGATAGTTTCCATGACCTTGGAGGTACAAAAATAACTTTTTAAAAGAATAAAACAGTGAAATTCCTGTGGCTGTGGGGTTTCTTTTGATTTAGAACATTATTTTCTGATTACTATATTCCTCTTCACTATGAAGGCATTTGCCACAAAGAGACAGTGAGCTCTCTATCACTCTAACCCTCATATCAGACAACCATGTATAAATCCTACACTCACATGGTTATGCATGAGTTGTTCACTGCTTCCAAGCTCTGGGAAAGCAAATGCTGGACTTCTATTGAGGAAACAGTATGTCAAGAGCAGCAGCTTCTATTTACCCATTGCTGTGAAGGTAGTACAGAGTAACAGGCTAGGTAGACCTCGGGAGAACTGGTTGCAAATCCCTGTCCATGAAAACTCACCTCCCTCCATATTGGCTGGGGATTCTGGCAGGGCCGGCATGTCCATTAAGGCGAACTAGGCAGTTGCCTAGGGTGCCAAAATGGACAGAGGGCGCTGACCAGCCTGCTGACCCCCCGGCACCCCCCGCTGCTGGCCACCGCCGTCCGTCCCGTCGCCATCTGTCGCCGTCCCCCTGCACCCACCCCGTGCCCGTCGCCGTCCGTCGCCGTCCCCAGCCCCCTGCCGCCCCACCCCCGACACCGCCAGATGCCGCCGCCCCCCCCACCCCGCCCCCCGGGCATACGCCATGCCGCCCCCGCCGCTGCTGCCAGCCACCTGCCACCCGCCACCCCCCCCCTGCCCGCCCCGCCCCCACCCCCACCCCCACCCCTCACCTAGGGCGCAAAAAGCCTAGCGCCGGCCCTGCCTCCAGGAGCACACTTTAAAGAATGGGTGATTAATGAGGCTTAAAAGTCAACTTGCTTAAGTTTTCATCTTAGTACCTTAAGAACACTTTTAGGCACAATTAGGACCAGAAGCATCCTGGGGAAAGAAAATGGAGATGTCATCTGACTAAAAGCATCTGCTTTGCATTGCATGTACCTGAGCAGTAAGAACATTTCACACACACACACACACACACACACACACACACACACACACACACACACACACACACACACACACACACTTTTATAGCTGTTTTTGTTGGTGTTGTGAGAGGAAGAGATTATAGTGTCCATGGATGCCATGGTGGGAATCTTTGCATCCTCAGATACCTAAATCACATATTGTCCAATACACCATGCAAGCCGCCTGGAATTTATGATGTGAAACAGTATGAAACTGAGGGCAGAAATGCCATCTACACCCTGGATGAAGTATGCAACAGAATTTAAGAGAACAAACTGTCACTTAAGCTATTTGAGTTGTTCCAGTCTGCTCAAGGTTGCAGGGCCAAACATTAGGTCGTCAAGGAGGGGCAATATGGAGATACTGAACCTAAGGTTGTTCATATCTGGAGAGCTCAATTTCATAGAAATCCTTGTTTTTTCAAGCACAAAGTTTATTCTCACTCAGATCCACACTGAACTGCAAGGCATATGGAATTATGCTCATACGTCTGTCCATAATGGACATTTCTATACCTTTGGCTAAAGTCTCCTAGTATGAATACTTTTCCAATGGATGCAATTGGTATGCACATTTTCCCAAAAAATCTATGCATTTCCCCCACACACATGTTTTTGGGTGTGAGAATCATCTTAGAAACTCAGACAGATGATGACAAACTGTCTTTGGGTTTGTATTCAGCTCAGAGATGTACAAATTAAAATACTGCAATTTAAAATGGAAGCCAATTTCTCATTCATCTCTGCTTGAAAAACTAAGGCAATAGGTAGGAACATTGGAGGAAAGGATTAGATTAGCTAATAATATTGGCTCGACATGTTCATTTAGATGCAAACATTTGCAATGTGTCACTTGTCTATCATTCTGTTGCAGCTCCTTCCAAACGCAGACATGATAATAGAGTGTAAGCACCAGGTAACCACACTGTGCATTCCAAAATGTAATCATGAATGAGACAACCCGCCCACCCTCCATTTCAACCAAACTCCTGAGAGACAGCAATGATAGCATAGCATGACACCTACCAGTTTAAATTCATCTCATCTTTTTACTTTTCAGATACTTAATAGAGAAGAATTGAATTCTTTAAGAAGGTAAGATTTTAATTATTTAAGAAGGTAAGATTTGAGTTGCTGCAAGTGAAACCACAGGTGTGTCTAGCTCCCCACCTCTGCAAACTCAAGAAAAAAGGGTTATTATGCTCCCATTCTCACTAAGCTTGCACATGTACATGAGCCCAATCAAAAACCTTGTCATGCCCTTCTGCAAATAAAATGCACAACTTAATAAGAAAGATTAATAAGAACCTTGTGGCAGCAAATGAATCTGCTTGTGGCTATGTTTCATGGCATACAACCTAAACCATGGCAATTGGCTTGTTCATTAGACATGTTTCTGTAAATACAGGTACAATATTTCATTTTGAAATTATAAATATCCTAGACTATATAGATGGATCTTTATAGGGAGAAGGAAGAACTTTTCCCAGCCTGTTACTGAGGAAGAAAGAGCAATTTACGTTTTTCCTAATTAATCATCCCCATTTCCTCCCTTCTATTTAGCTTGATTCAATGAGTTGTAAATTACCTGGTCTAATGCCTAATCCAGGAGCAGTTCTAAATTAAATGCTCTTCTCGTGTGCATCTTCATGCAACAGATATTTCAGCCCATCACTTCTACCACTGGTGTTATATCCCGGATGGGCAAGCACCAAGTACCTAAGGATACAATACATGACAATGTGTCCATTAGAAAGGAACCAAGAATGAGGTCCCTGTCTTCTTCTCCCTGCTTAGTAAATGGCCTACTCTATGTCCATTGTCCCTGCATTAGGCAGGTGGGGAGACAGTATCAAAGCAAAGCAAGGCAAAAGTCAGTGTGACACTAGTCAACCGTATAAAAAGGCTCACAGCACACCAGCCATATTAATTTTCAGCTTCGGTTGAGGAAAGTTCTGAAGTGAATCTTTCTGCATCCATCTCTGCCTGAACCCACCAACTGATAATGGCAGCTAGAGTTCGAACACTCCCTAGCTCTGAGAGAATCTAGCAGGACTGAGCAGAGGCAACCTTTGCCGCTCCTTATCTATCTTCTGGGAGTACGTTCCCTTCCCATTTAAGGCTCCCCAACCTATCCCTATCTTCCTGTGTGTGTTTGTTTGTGGGTACATGTTCTAGGGAAAGAGCCTTCCTTTGAACCCCCCTCAATCATGCAAGCTTGCTTCTTATATTTCTTCCTGGAGAACCACCCAGAGTGCCCTCTGCTGCCAGATGGGCAATATACAAATCTAATAAAAATAAATAAATAAATAAATACATATTTCATTGTGGATCCATGCTATTTTCTAATTGTTTTGTTTTCTACAAATGTCCCCCTTCCGAATAGTTCTGCGTGTCAATCTGTGTCAAGACACACTGTTTCCATAATTCAAAGATCCTTATGGGCATGTTTCTGAATAAGTGTAAATCCATACATGTGTTCTGAGAGTATACATGGTAACAAATAACAATCCTCACCTGGCCATGTGAGTATATATGCATCAATAAAATGGTTAGTATTTAAAATACAATATTCTGTTTTGTGTTTGTTTTCTTTTCGTTTGCCACTATGCTGAGACAAACAAATATAACATGGCCATGTTGGAAGAAAATGATCACAGTGCTGATGATGTGGTTGCAAAATATTTCAGCTCCTTTGTGTTTTAATTAGTTATTGTGGTGATTATTTTGGTTTTTTTTAAAAAAATTAAACTGAACCAAAATTCTTTTTTCTTTTTAACTGTTCAAGCACATGAAATACTACACTGGTGGTTTGATAGATAGTGTCCACATTATATACTCACAGTCATTACACCTTACTTCAAGAAAAAGCTGATGAAACATAAACCATTTTGACATGTAGGGACTATCACAGAAGCTCAGCTAATGGAGGCTTTCATTTTGTACAGCCCCAGCTTTCAGTCATGTAATGTTACTCAGCTTGATTCCTGTTACTGCATTACAGCACAACAACCATTTCATACTGTCATTTTTTTTCTATTATGGCCATGGAGTGTGTTTTTCTCTGATAGGATTTTTTTTCCATCAAGCCATAGAAACCTGGTTGAAAGAAGTGAAATATTTGTTCTCTACTTAGTTATCACACCTTTTAAAAAGAATGACTAGGGTTTAAACAAATAGTTAAAACCTTTCTACTGTATCCCGCCATCTGCCATTTGTCATTGTTTCTGCTCATTGCCTGTTTTGTGTGTTATATTGTTATTTTAACTGTTTTGATTTTGTCTATACTTCTGTTGTGAACCGCCCGGAGTTCCTCCAGGAAGACGGGCAGTATATAAGCTCAATAAATAAATAAATAAATAAATAAATAAATAAATAAATAAATAAATAAATAAATCAGGTATGCTTGAAAAGCATAGAAATTGTACAGTTGCAAGGCAATCCTTCATGAGTACAGCATACTTATGAGTAGGTTCTGCTGCATTCTAGGAATCATACTTTTATCGGAAAGATTACTTTCAACCGAAGTGGTTCATCTTGGGCTCCCTAAAAGATAAGCAGAAAGCACCTAGGAGTCCTACCACCAAATCTTACTCTTCAGTTTTCTCCTTTCCAAAATTCGGTATGATGGGAGAGTAGGATGGCTTAGAAGAAAGATCCCATTTATAAAGATGGGATGTACCCTTCTCTCTCTTTGCACATTCAGCACAAAATCAAAAGGCTACAGCAAATTCAAGTGCCATATATATTTATTACAGCCAGTTTTTTTCTTTAAAAAATAGATATTTCATTGCAGTCTCAAGTGTACATCTTAGATAGGTCCACTACAGTCAGCAGTGTTATCTGCTGCAAATAAATACCTGTTATTAGGATATTGCAACTGTGTTTGGAACTGTATGAACAATGTCATTCACAGTGTTACAAAACATGTGCTGCTATCTAATCCAAGGACAGGACAACAGGGCATTGTAGCCAGATGGGCAGCAAATAAATAGATAGATAGATAGATAGATAGATAGATAGATAGATAGATAGATAGATAGATAGATAGATAGATAGATAGATAGATGATAGGAGAAAATGAGGGAAGAGCCAAATGTTGGAAAAATGTACACAAAGGAAAGGTGGAAAGCAAAAACTGTGCATTAGCAGATTACCTACCATAAGATTTTTACTTGGGATTACTTGCAAACAATTTTTCATGCATTTTGTTTCAGTATGACCCCCCCACACACACACACACATTAAAGCAAGATGTTGACAGCCACCGGCCTGCTGGCCAGCCAGCATTCTTAACCTCCTAGCATTGCATATTTTTCATTGTGAGCTTCCTTGGGACCCTTATGAGGAAACTGATGGCATATAAATAAAGCAACTAAATGATTTTTTTAAAAAAATGTAATAACAATGGTGCCTCAGGAGCTGCCCCCTCTCCCCCACAAGAATACTGTTGCCATCCAGCTGGGAAGCCTCCAAGGGCTGCTGGTCTGGACAGTGATCCTGTTCTTCCCCAAGAGTGCAACCCTGGCACTGTCAGTCACTGGGAAGCCTGTGAGCATCGGCAGGTGATATAAGCCTGGAGGGTTTTGCCCCCCCCCCAAGCCCAGAAATAACAAGGCAAGACCACTTCGGCTTTGGGTAGAATGGGCCACAACTTTATTTATAACTTATTTAACTTGTTTAACTGTAATATTTAGGACTTTTAAAGGGGACCTGACCTGTAGTGCAAACAGGTAATATTAGGGTATAAAATCCCGTAGCTAAAACGCTTTGTATTCAGGGAGATTCACCCATAGGGAGATGCTGCCCACCTCTTCAGCATCACCCAATAGGGCCAATCTGCAAGCCCGGCACAGCCCTCAGGAGGCCTAATGTCAACTTGCTAACTTTAACTGTTTTCTGAAATTGCCAATGGTGTTAGACTTATTTCAAGGGCTGTCTGGTGCCTTAAGGGTGACTTGTTAGGGCTTACCTGGATACAATTACCTGTTGCACTACCTGCAAAGTTAGTGACCAAGATGGAAGGAAAATGCCCATCCCCCACAGAAAAGAGAATGGGATGGGCAAAAATGCATGGCCACTCACGGCCAATCAGAGTGGCCACCAAAAATTCCCATCCGGCCTCAAACGGCGACCAGCTAAGCTCATTCTCATACCATAGGGAGGGAGGGTGGGGCCACCAGTCTCGCTGAGAAGGAGGCTGAGGCAGAGGAGGGAGGCCTCTTTATTGGCTCCCATCCTCGGGCAGAAGGCCCCAGATGGACATGAAGTTTTCATGCCCAATGCCCGGGACTGCGGGGGCAAACTCGCCCCGTCCCCCAACAAAGTGGGGTTCAGAGCTGCCCTTTTTTAAAGTGCACATTGGTGCCATTTTCCAACTGCCCCAGGTCTTGTGTCATGTGTAGTAACAGTAGTCACTGGGAACACCTTTTGAGGTTTTTTTTTCAACGGGCAGTTAATGGAAAGTGCCATTTCTTAAATGTTGATAAAATGAGAGCAACAATTTCAAAGGAAGGAAGGAAGGAAGGAAGGAAGGAAGGAAGGAAGGAAGGAAGGAAGGAAGGAAGGAAGGAAGGAAGGAAGGAAGGAAGGAACAGTATATTTCTCCCACTACTTGCTCATTTCAGGAAAATAAATGTTCCCGGATTTCAGGGTGGTGGCTCTGAGGGTTGAAATCATCATGAAACTGACCTTGGGGTTTGACACAGCACAATTTGTTTTATTATACTCTTTCAGCCTAATGATGCAGATTATTGTTGCCAACCTCTGCTACCCCTGTTTCTGAACAACAATCAGTAGACTGTGCCCAAAATATGCTTTTCATGCACTTCCCCAAAATGACTTTGTATGCGGTTCAGGCCTGTGCTGTGCTATGCAGAGTTTTTGTGGCTAGTTTTTTTAGCCAAGGGCATTGTTTAATGGCAGTTATATCCAAGAAAGGAGAATGCACAGTGCATTGTGCTGACCGGTGGAAATTAATCACTGAAGTTTATGCATCAGCGCACTGGATCAAGCTATTTCATTGCATATTTTGTCTATGGGTAAAAGGAAGAGAAATGAAAAGCCATCAGTGAGTGGCACATAAAACTACTATATCTGGGACAAAAACATGGGAAACAGTTTCATCTATGAATAGAGGGTCCCAACTAGCTACTTCCATGTATATGCTTGTAGGCCAGAATTCAGTATGAGCTTTTGTTAGACTGTACTCCTTATAGCATTAGTATTGAGGAGGGGATGACATTATTTTCCCAAGCAGTCCTGTGAGCATTCAAAGAACTTATTCCTGGGGGTGGGTGGTTGGGGTGGTAAACCTCCTAGATATAGTATGAGTGACTCATGAACTGAGCAGAAGAGTGCCTTGCCCCCAAATCTGGTAGATGGACAACCTCTTTTCCATGCCTCTAAAAGCAGATTTTCCCTACTGACTGCAGGAAGGGTGAGAAACTGTATAAAGCCCTGCATCCAAAGGAAAAATTGTTTATTTATTTATTTTAGAGTATTTTTACCCCACCTTTCTCCTTGGAAAAGGACCCAAGGTGGCTTACAGTAATGAGGGACAATACACAGTCCAGTACAATTAAGACATGTTCAAGTATCTGAGAAAAACGAATTGTAGGACATCCTACAGCATTAATAGACCGCATTATATTAAAGCAACACGGTTATAAGAAGTCATAAACACAAAGTCTATGTGAACCCATAGATTCATATAAAATACACATGGTCGTCCATCATTCAGGGAAAGCTTGCCTGAAGAGAAAGGTCTTTGCCTGTTTTCGGAAGGACAACCAACATGAGGCAGTCCTGGCCTCTAGAGGGAGGGAGTTCCAGAGTCTGGGCACAGTGAGAAGGCCCTTTCATGGGTTCCCACAAGACGTACCTGTGAGCGTGGCGGGATGGAGAGTAGGGCCTCTCCTGATGATGTCTGCTAGAAATACACTGCTGGATCATTCCTGGCCATAGTCCTAAATAAATTTATATTACTAGCACAACATATTTCATTTTCAGCATCTCCACATCAACATAAGTACCCAAAGCAACTGTTGCCAATGGATTTTGGATGTGAGAAGGTCCCTGTTCTCCTCTGATATGGAAAATCAAAACTGGAAAAAATCACATGAACCAGAAAAAGCAGACGAAAACAGTAGATTCTGTGGGTATATCTCCAGAGGATTGGATAAAAGAAATGCATTTGATAGTTTTCTGTTTCTTCTTCTTCTTCTTCTTCTTCTTCTTCTTCTTCTTCTTCTTCTTCTTCTTCTTCTTCTTCTTCTTCTTCTTCTTCTTCTTCTCCCCCCCCCCTCTCTCTGGAAGAGCACAGAATAAATAGAGGGAATGGAGAAAGTAAAACAAAAAACAAAAAAACAGAAGTGAAGGAATTGGCATGCCCAAGTTGTTCTTTTTGTTATCTGAGAAAACAAGACTTTCTGAAGTTCTTATAGACTTTGTAATTTGGTCATGGTTGGTAGAGCAGAAGAAGGACCACTATTTAAAAGGTGTTTACCTGGGTGTTTTATGTGTGTCTTTCAACATGAGAGAAAGTATTTGAGAAGAAGTATGACAGGAACATGAACAAATCTACAGCTTTACACTCAAGCTGACGTTGTTCATGTTGCAAGAAAGAAAATATGCGCTGTGGAATTTGTAAATGTTATGTGGAACATTTTGGCGAGTGGAAAGAGGGGAAGCTTTTGAGAGAGAAAAAAGGTATCTGTGTGGTCCTGCTCCCACCTCAGATTAATCCTGCAGAGTACAAGAAAGAACACATCTAAACCTCATGTGAACTGAGGCACCCATCTCTGAAATGATCTGAACTGGGTTTGTAAAATAAAATAAAAAATTCTGAGTGACTTCTGAGGATGAATTTTAGTTGGAAGTCCTGCAATTGATACATTTTGAGCCTCTCACAAATAATTTCTCAGTTACAGAAAAATGTCATATGGGAGGAAAGAGGGAGAGGAAGGTGGCATGTATAATTTTGTGCTATAAAATCATAGAATCATAGAATCATAGAGTTGGAAGAGACCTCAAGGGCCATCTAGTCCAACCCCCTGCCATGCAGGAACCCCCATCACAGGATTTCCAACAGATGGCCATCCAGCCTCTGCTTAAAAACCTCCAAAGAAGGAGACTCCACCACCCTTTGTGGCAGCATATTCCACTGCTGAACAGCTCTGTCATGAAGTTCTTCCTAATGTTCAAATGGAATCTCTTTTCCTGTAGTTTGAAACCATTGCCCCGAGTCCAAGTCTCTGAGGCCATGGAAAACAAACCTGTTCCCTCTTCAATATGACATCCTTTCAAATATTTAAACATAGCTATCATATCCCCCTTCCAGATTCCATACAGGGAATAACATTATCATGATTCATCTTTGTACTTCTCATCTTTTTTGGGAGGGATCTAGAAGCAACATAATAATCATCCCACAATGTGTTTGCTTCAAGTTACAAACCCTTGGCTACCATATTCACAAATTATGTCCATGTTACCCTCAAATTGGTTGACCACAAAACAAAGTCTGCTGGAAGGCAAGAGGTGGGCTGTGTGAAATGAAGTGCTACAGTGAGCAGATATCTTTCAGCACACCTAAAGAAGCCCTGCTTCTAACTATGCACTAACTGCATTGTCAGAGCTGCTAGCATTGGCAAATAGCAGCAATCAGTAGGTCAAGTACCTTGAAGAAGACTTCTGACTAGAAGATGCCTGGTGTCCTTCTGTTGCCTGTGCAGTAGTGGTTGGCACTGACTCTCCAGGCAGGTACCCAGAGTATCACTTTCCAACAAGAATAAAGTTCTCCCAACACCCCAACACCTTCTACCAGGTACCCAATTGAACAAGCACAGGAGGTATCACCTTCCTATGGTATCATCTTCCAATTAAGATTGAGTCAGGAGGCCCTCTTGAAAGAGCCATCCCTCAAGGAGGTGAGAGGGATGGCTTGCAGACATAGGGCCTTCTCGGCAGCTGACCCCAAGCTATGGAATGCCCTCCCAAGTGAGATCCGCCTGGTGCCAACATTGATGACATTTCAGCACCAGGTAAAAACTTTCCTGTTCCAGAAGCTTTTTAATTTATACGATATAGCTGAGCAACCCCTAATAAACGGATACGATATAGATTGTGGGTCCACTAATGGCAATTTTAGTGTAATTATTTTAGTGTAAGGTTTTTATTATTGTTTTAATTGTTTATTGGTATTTGAGGTTTTAACTGTTTCAATTCTTTGATTGTAAGCCGCCCAGAGACGTTTGGGGAGTGGGCGGCATATAAGTTGTAAAAATAAATAAAATAAATAAAATAAATATGGAGAGGAGATAATTTTGGTAAAGTAAAAAAAATACTCACCAATTTCACATCTCCCATGACTTGCTGTAAGAATGGGTTCCTTCTTTAGAAAATTGCATATTTCCAAGGCTCCCTGTACTTTTAAGAGAAATAAAACATGCACAGAATCATTTTGGGTTTTAGAAAAACTGTGAAATGATAAAATGCAAAGAATTGAAAACATGTACAAAGATACTTTAGTTGATGTGAAAATGTGTAAAAAATATGTTTATCTGGAAATGTGCATAAACAAATTCATACTTGGAGGGGAAAAACAAAGTTTCATATCAAAGCATGAGATGTGGATGAAGGTGATATTCACAGAAACACAACACAATCAGGACTCAAAGTCTTTTGCATTTATTATTTTGCATTTCCATGCATTCCTGCAAAAGGTGGTACCTGACCTGCTAACAGCTTCTACTACAGTGCAGAAAGAGAGTTCCAAACAGGGTGAGAAATCTGGCCCTGTTGTCTCAGAAGTTGGTAAAGTTTGTTGGTTTATTTGTCTGTCAGTCTGTCTGTCTGTCTTTCTGTCTGTCTCTTTGCACTGTGCCTGGCCATACCTGCTGGGAGTCATTTTAAGGGTTGTAGTCTGAAAACATTTGGAAATAATTAAAATTTTGCTCAGATCATCATTCTGAGTTTCAAGGGGTTGATTGAATCCACAAGATGCTTCTGTACCACCATGGGGCTACTTTCTAACATCTGCTACCTCTCTACTCCTTTCTCTTTCAGTGTTAATAACTGATATCATATCATATGCCACAACCACAATCATACTATATATTGCTAGAAAGCTACAGTGGAAAGCTGCACCTCTGTCACAACCTGATTCTTTGTGATTTTAAAAGGCAGGCCAACATGTTCTCCATCACCTTTTGATATGAGAGACCTCTTTCAGGAAGTACATACATACATACATACATACATACATACATACATACATACATACATACATACATACCTCTCTCTCTCTCTCTCTCTCTCTCTCTCTCTCTCTCTCTCTCTCTCGCTCATGTGTGTGTGTGTGTGTGTGTGTGTGTGTGTGTGTGTGTGTAAAATGAATATTTTTTACATGTTAAAGAGTAACAAAATTTATTGCCCCCCCACTCGAAATGATCAGGCGAGACAGTGTGTTGGGGGTAAATGGGCCACACTTTATTAACACATATAACCAAACATTAACAACCACAACAGGAGGGGCCAGGCATCCATAACTTGGTTGGAACCCCGGGGTCTCCCGGGACCCCTCCAACCGGGCAGCATCGGGCGAGCCACGAACCCCCAGGTGGTGCAGTCGTCCGACAGCACCCACCAGGCCAGTCAATTTATTTACTCCTCCATGCCCCTTCTGTCACCCATCTGGGATATTCCCAGGGCAGGGAGGCGTTTCCTCTCTCCCACCCCAGCACCGAGACCTCCTGGCCCGCAGTGCTGTGGATGAGGAGGTTTGTGTTCAGCTGTTAGTTTTATGCTCACCGCTGCCCTCCATCAGCTTTTAGCCGCCATAGTGTGACCAGTGTGGAAAGGACCTAAGCCTTTAAGCTCCAAGGCACCAGTGTGGGATAGGCGAAAAATCCCCGCCCTCAACAGCCAATCCAGAGTGCGGGTCAAAAATTCCTATCCGGCCCCAAAACTTGGCGACCAGTCAGACTCACACTAGCCCTAACGCGGAGGGTGGGTGGGGAACTGCTGCCGGCTAGGCCCCGACCGGAGAGCGGCGCCACGCTGCGGGGTGAGCCGCTGGTGCGGCCCTCAAAATG
The DNA here is from genome assembly GCA_037367245.1 of Phrynocephalus guinanensis. Taxonomy (NCBI): domain Eukaryota; kingdom Metazoa; phylum Chordata; class Lepidosauria; order Squamata; family Agamidae; genus Phrynocephalus; species Phrynocephalus guinanensis. Next base: position 53,929,889 of record CM074735.1, on the reverse strand, counting down.
GCGCCCGCCACGCGGCGCCCTCTGTGCAGCCGGCGTTCGAAGGTCCTCTCCGAACGCCGGCAGCAGACTGATGTCGTTTGGGGGGAGGAGCCGCCCCTTATAGGGCGCTCCCCCCCCCCCCATCCAGGACCTCCAGGTCCTGTCTCGCCCCTCGCCATTCTCGCGAGGGGCAAATCCGCACCGCGGGTGGACGAGCCATCCGCGGAGCGTGCATTGCCCCCCCACTCGAAATGATCAGGCGAGACAGTGTGTTGGGGGTAAATGGGCCACACTTTATTAACACATATAACCAAACATTAACAACCACAACAGGAGGGGCCAGGCATCCATAACTTGGTTGGAACCCCGGGGTCTCCCGGGACCCCTCCAACCGGGCAGCATCGGGCGAGCCACGAACCCCCAGGTGGTGCAGTCGTCCGACAGCACCCACCAGGCCAGTCAATTTATTTACTCCTCCATGCCCCTTCTGTCACCCATCTGGGATATTCCCAGGGCAGGGAGGCGTTTCCTCTCTCCCACCCCAGCACCGAGACCTCCTGGCCCGCAGTGCTGTGGATGAGGAGGTTTGTGTTCAGCTGTTAGTTTTATGCTCACCGCTGCCCTCCATCAGCTTTTAGCCGCCACTGCCGAGGGCCTAGCCTTGCTATGGCCCCGGTCACCCATTAACAGCCACTTCCCTAGCCCGGCCCCTCCTCCACTCCAGCAGGAACCACTCGGTGCCCATGTCCGTCAGGTATAAACCGTCGGGCCTGCATGGCTCCGTCCTGCATCCGTTGGCCTCCGGGTGGCCCATCACCGCCCCCACATCCCGGCAGGCCGCCTGACAAACCTCTTGTTCACCCCTGTCCGGGAGTGGTTCCGTTTTGTGTGGGTCACAGTTTGCTCTCCCAATCTGGGCGAAATCATCATCAACCCGAGCACCCTGCAGGCCGTAACCCAGGCCTTCTCAGACGTCAGGTCACCCAAATTTGAGGATTAGGGACTCACCAGTTTGCCTGGTTAAGTCCTTTCCCTCCCAAGTGAATCGGGCGAATGCCCGTCGAGATGCCCCCTCCGCAGCCATGGTTACTCCAGGGCGCTCGGGCCACCACGCTCCTCTCGTTCCCCACCCCGCCATGGTTGCCCATTTGTCCTACGTGCGCCTTCCTCGGCCTGGTACACGTAGCTGTGACCCACCAAGCTAATTCTCGCTCGCCATGTGCGGCCTTCGCTCCTGGGGAAACAAGAAACACGTTAAAGTGCCGGCCATGGCCGCACGCATCTGTCAAAGACTGAGAGGCCTACCTCCCCGCCGGCAAATGTGGACAGATCATGGCCTACCGCTGCCGCGGTAAGCGGCCAACTGCCCCTTCCAGGGGCTCGGAGCCAGTCCCCTGTGATGTCAGGATACCAAGAATCACTAAAGGTGCCCCATGGGCGGGGGGGGGACCGTTAGGACAGGCCCTGGGCGTCCCTACAGGCAGTGAGCTCCTCCCCCCGGTGTCCCTCCCTATGCCCAGGAGGTGAGCACCTGCCTGGGCCCTTCGGTCGTTCATTCGACTAAAGGAAGGCCCCCGCCCGCGGGCCAGTGAGCGAAACTGCTCCAACAGAGCTCTGTACCTACCGGAGCCGGTGGGTCCACGGACAGGTGGGCTTCAAAGGCGCACCGTATGTACCCAGCCTATGTAGATGCTCCAGTGATATCCCGTCCTTTCTAGATACCCCACCAGGATGGGACGGGTGATGGAGTACCCGAAACTCCCCAGGCACTACCTCTGTTCCCGAGTCTATCGGGGACACTCGCAGAGATGGTACTGGTGGCTCCTAGAAGGGGCCACGGACACGCCCCCCCGGACTTCCTTGGGGGTGCTGTCGTCTGCCGCCCCTACTGCCATATCCCGGGGTTACCGTTTGGTGCTAACCCAGGTATGTGGGCCTCCTTAAACGGAATACGGACCCCCCACCTCAAAATCCTGCACTAGAAAACGCGCTGCTGCGATAACGGGTATGCCGCAGCCCATCGCTGCAACGACTCTAGACCAATTGGGCAGAGCCCCTTCTCCAAGGGGGGGTCCCCCCCTCCGTACCTCTCACTTCTAGGGCCCTCCCCCTCCCTGGGCCATCCTTGCGGGGGGGGCTCCGCTGCAACCGGTCGCTTGACGGTGTATCCCACCAATGACACACTCATGATTAAAACGGCAGTGTTTCCTGCCGTAGCCCCCCTGGCCATTATAGCCTCAGCAGACCAGTGGGACCTGACCCGGCTAGCCTGCAGCGTGGGCGGGTGTATTGTCCGGCCCCGTCTTTATGGCATGTCCACCGTCGTACCGTTCGCCCCGTATCAGCCTACTGGGGTCCCGAACTGTAACAAGTGGGTGGCCGCGGCTCATCGCATGGACGTAGGGGACCAGGGCCACCCCCCGACGAAATTCCTTGTTGTACGTAAGCCAGGCATGGCCCGGAAATTCCCTGCCAGCCCGTATATATTATCCAGATACGTAAGCCTCACCTGGACCCCCTATATGTGGGCCTGCGAGGTCAAGACGTAAATTCAGGTAGGCTGGCAGCTATATTGCCCAGGGGCAAGCGGCTGTTTCTTGAGCCTGAGCTCCCCGCCTCGTGGGTCTTCCCCGTCCAACTCCTTGGTATCCTGCTCCCCAGCGATTAAGCTGAGGATGTCTATGAATGCCCCCCGCTAGCTGTTCTCCCTAGTGGGCAGAGACACAAGATGCCCAAATGGTGAGGCGTAGTCGCCCTATGGCATGGCGGCCACCGCCACCCCGGGGTAGCCCGGGGCTGCACCCCTCCCTGGCCATGGTGCCATTCCCCCAGCCAAACGGCTGATCACCGACCAGCCCGGTAACTGGCCAGGTGCCCCCGTTGGGGGGAATCCCGGCAGAGTTGGTTAATGTTGACCTAGCCCGCCCCCCAGAAGTGTCGGTTGGACCAGTCTCAGCCCCACCTGTGAGGGGGCTAGCCGGGCATCCACGATGGGATCAGCCTCCAGGTCGTAAGCCAGGCCACTGGTGGTTGGGCAGGCGGCGCCTGGGCTGCTCCCTGCACCGGGGCAGCTACCCCGGCCCCGAAACTACCGCCCGGCCAATGCCAAATGATAGTGAGCACAATCTCGGGTGCGCACGCCCACTCACTGATCGTCGTGCTCTCCGTTGCAGGCCTCGGGGCTGGTCTCCTCCCCCTGGTTCCGCTGCCAGGGCTTCGTCCTCGTCTGCGTTCTGCGGGGCCAGACATGGGCGCTGGAGCAAGGCTGAGGCCTCGATGTACCTCGCTGTACCCCGCTGCCGGTCCCATGGCTGCTTCCATCCGCTCGAACACTGCAACGAGACCACGTATCGTGAATCAAGGCTTTCCCCTGATCCCACTGCCCGCACGTGCGGGACGCACCCCGATTCTGAGAGCTGGGCCTGGCTGGGTTCCCGTGCCCACCACCCGCTGCGGTGCCTCCCATGCTTTAAAGCGAGCCTCCCTGCGTAACCGGGGGGGGGCATCGCTCATCGCCTGCAACCCCTGCCGGGGGCCGGGCCAGCTATGGGGGCTGCCCCACTGCCGTCCGTGCTCCCTTGATGGAGCAACCAGGGCGCTTCCAGCCAGGGTACTTCAGACCATGACGGAGAAACCAGGGTACTCCCAAGGCCAGATGCGGGGGAGAGGCATCAGGGGACAGACATCCAGTCCGATGCACTCCCCGAGGCATCCGATGGGGCCACTCGTGGGACACAGGCAGCTGGACCGGATGGGCCCTTAGCCTGATCGAGCATGGCTCTCCTGCTGTTCTTCCTATGGGGTGGAATATAAGATGAACAGTGTGCGGTTGCCAATTTGAATGCCTTCAGCTAAGAAAAGTCTTCCATACTCAGCTTGTTATTAGTCTGCGGAACTCCCTGCCACAGGATGTGTTGCTCGCATCTGGGCTGGAGGAAACGTCTCTCCCAGTTTACAGTCCATGAAGGAGATGTGTCATCACCCGGCACAAAACCAGTGCACTTTTTAAGGGCCAGGTGCAGGGGAGTGTCATCCGGAGACGGAGATCTAGAAACATCTTTACTGAGTTATAACTTCTCTTGCTCTCGACATAGCACCTTTCAGGAAGGCCTCATAAGATCAGAGTGACAAGATGTGTCAAAGGTTTATGCAAGCCTTACCCAATGTATTCCCATGTCAGCTAATGTTAGTGAAAAGGAATCCTTTTGATCGTCTAGCACATAGCACTGTCTTCCTTTCTTTAAAATGACTTAATGGTGTAGCCAGGCAAGTGGACACACACCCACACACACACACACCCAAAAGGATTTGAGATGATGAACATGCTAGATATAGAGAAGGCACTACCTTTAGGGATGTTCTGATCTTGGCTTTACCAAAGCCATGGATATCAATCCCCCCATGGCCTCCGCATGGCAAGGGTTCCCCTGTATCTTCGCCACATATAGCAACTTCTTGCCGCCCTGACTGTTCCCCGCACCTTTGCGCTTTCAGCAAGAACTGACAAAAGAAAAATATTTTGCCCCCAGCGCATTGTAGGTCTATGTAACTCTCTGCCACGGGCGCGGAAAGTCCCTCATGGTTTGCAACCCATGCTGGCAATGTGTAATCTCCAGGCTCAAACCAGGGCGCTTCAAGCGCCAGATGCAGGGGAACGGTACCAGGAAACAGACATCCAGTCCCATGCACTCCCAAACGCATCCGGCGGAGCCGCCGCAAGACACAGGAAGCTGGCTGAGATGGGCCCTCGGCCTGATCCAGCCTGGCTCCTCATGTGTTCTCCTGCCCCGCTCCCCGCAGTTAATCCCCCCCACCCCGGCAGAAGGTGCCGATCCACATGGCAGGATGTCGTGGGTATTATGGACCCCACCACTCCCAACATGCAATCCCCCAGCCCTGGCTGGCTCCAGGGGATGAGGGGCGGGTAGGCTGGTGCCTCCCGATGTGGGGGGGGGGCATGGACTGTCCCACCCGCTCCCGGGTCTGAGGGAGTACCCCTCACTGCTGGGTGGGGTTCTGTAGGGGCCCGGTGCTCCCCAGCGTGGTCCGCAACAGGTAGGGGAGGGGGTGAGGCGCCCGCCCCCCAGCCCGGACGTTCCTACAGGCTGCGCCCAGTCGCCTCCCCCCCAGTCGCCGGCCCAGGTTGTTTAAATTAGCGGGGGGGGGGAGCTGGCCGGCCCCGCGCCATGCCGCCCGAGCTCCATGCCCTATGGGGGAGGGCTGATGCCCTCCCCCCAACCTGCCTTCAGGCCGCGGGCCGGGCCGGCCGTGCGGCCCTTCACCGCGGCGCTGCGGCCTGTTGAGGGGGAGGGGAGGGGTGACGCGCCCGCCCGCCAGTCCCTCCCGGCTTGGCCAGCTCGCCGCCCCCCCATCCCCGGCCAGTAAGGTAAAAAAGGGGGGGTGCCGGCCAGCACCGCACCGCACCGCCCGGGCTCCGCTCACTCAGGAGGGGAGGGCCGATGCCGCTCCCCCCAGTCCGCCGTCGGGCCGCGGCCGGGCGCCGGCCGCGCCATCCCACTCTCTTTCCCAGCCGGCTCTCCCCTGGATGCGGCGCCTCAGCCTCCGGCCGCGCCTGCTTCCTGGCCTGGGCTCCGCCAGCTGCTTTCGGCTCGCCCGGCCGGGGAGCGCCGCCGCACCGCACCGGACGCGCCGTCGCCGCGGCCTCCAGGGGGGGCGGAGCCCGGCGGCCGGCTCTCTCTCGCGCCGCCCAGGCTGCACGGCCCCGCTCGCTCGGGGGGGGAGGGCCGATGCCGCTCCCCCGCCGTACATTAACCTCTCCCGCGGGCTCCGCTTCTGGCGGCCCGGGCCAAGCCGACTGCTGCCGGCTAGGCCCCGACCGGAGAGCGGCGCCACGCTGCGGGGTGAGCCGCCGGTGCGGCCCTGAAAATGGCGCCCGCCACGCGGCGCCCTCTGTGCAGCCGGCGTTCGAAGGTCCTCTCCGAACGCCGGCAGCAGACTGATGTCGTTTGGGGGGAGGAGCCGCCCCTTATAGGGCGCTCCTCCCCCCTCCCATCCAGGACCTCCAGGTCCTGTCTCGCCCCTCGCCATTCTCGCGAGGGGCAAATCCGCACCGCGGGTGGACGAGCCATCCGTGGAGCGTGCATTTGGTGAAATTGGCTGCAGTCCACAAAAGCTAATGCCAAATAAAGCATGTTAGTCATTATGGTGCCACAAGATTCATTATTCTTTTTACTGCAATTGATTAACATGGCTACTCTACTAGAAATATTTGCATTTCAAATTTCACCCTTTTGAGGGCCCTAAACAAAGTTATCTATGTTTTTAGTACACATTTTCTCAAAGAGATTGAAGGTAGCTGTTCCTAATATGCTAGACATGACATATAGTGCCTGTCCACTGACTGATTCATTTTAACCTAGGATTGCCAACTTTTGAATAATCTACATTTGCCATAGTTTCAGGCTGCAAATGCCAGTAAGGTTGCAGTCCTTGCATGGATGGTAAAAGGAAACTTTAGAGCCAAATGTGATCAGTAGCAAGGTAGAGCACATTAAGAATTCAGAGAGTATGTGATAGTACAGTCAGAATTCAAGCTGGAACCATGCCATACCTCAGGTTGGCAGCAGAAAGCAAGCAAGCAGAAGCAACATCAGTAGGTAATTTGCAGTGGGACATCAGGGCATTATTAAAACAGGGACACAAGGAAAACTTAGAACCAGGAGTATGGCGGACAAAGTTGGAAAGTTGTTCTCAGTGCTGAGCTGAGGTTAGAACAGCTGCACCGAGAGTATGTTGTAAGGAAGGCATTCTCTGCTGGAACTGTGTTGTCCATTTCAGCTGGACCCAGCTGCTTTACTCTCTTAGATACCTTTCTTCTCTGGAACATGAAAATTGTTCCCTTGTTGAGACATTCCCTCCTTACCTGAAGGGACAGATACTCTCTTGAGGGACCAGATACTCCTTCAGTCTATGGAACCATGAGCTTTTCTTCCGTCTTCAATCCATCCCTCTGAAGAGTGTCATCCTGGCTTTCATATTCAGAAGAAGAATCCTCATAGGGCACAGCATGGGAGTTAGTTAGCCCTTAGCCTGTAATAGCAACCGTCGACAGCCAAGGGCTCCCTGCGGTGGGCCTCCCTATCCGAAGGTGCCTAGGAGAAATCCTTGCCAGCCAGGCACTCTGTTGCCATGCTGGGGCGGGGAGGGGTGCATGCACACTGGGAAACCTGGTCATGGTAAAAGGAAAGGGATCTCCCTTCTTGGTGAAGGAGCGAAAGGGAATCCTGAGGCTGGAGAGTGAGCAAGCAAGCAACTGACAGGCTGCCTAGAGCAGCGAAGGCCAGGCATTGGTAGGGTTTCCCTTAAAGGCTGTCAACGAGGAAGCCCCTTATTGGTGGCTGCCTAAGGCAAGGCTGAGGAGTGGCAGCACCAGGTTGAGAGCCGGCGCGGAAGCAAAGGACAGGGCAACTGGCACCGTCTCTCTCTCTCTCTCTTTTTCTCTCTCCCTCTTACACACACACTATTGCGTGCACGCACACACATAAAAACATTCTCGCTCCTATGCCCATCTTGTTTCTCGATGGTGGCAGCCTTGCTCCCACCCCTTCGTATCTCTCCCCCACCCCACCCCCTGATCCTCCCCCGTTCTCTTGCTGGGAAAGCGTGTAGCCTCTCTGCCTTTCTCCCCAATGGCAATTAGCACCTGCCACCACTGCGGCTATGTCATGCCAACTCCTTCTCCTCTTTGGCGCTCCTCTAAGCCCATGCCATGCTGCTTCCGCTCCCCCTCAGAGCTTCTAGATGTGGTTTAAGGACATGGGGACATATAAAATGTGATTAAAACCATGTCCATGGGACCATGGGAAACGCATTTTCAGTCACATTACATCATCAGAAAGAAGCATGGCTTTTATTATTAACTGCCTCTTTTGCCTGTGTGATAGGGCCCCAAAGTAATGCATTTTGAAGTAGACTCCATTAGTGACATCTGTACTGGACAGCTGGAGATGTTAAACAGATAATTAGCATGCATCATAGTTCATTGCACTGTTGAGATATTGATTAATTGTGTTTAACAACATACCAAATTACATTGAAAACTATTGTTAAAAGCAGTTGGATATAAGTGCCTTAAACCATATTGTACATATCTTTAACATTGTTATTTTGAAAGAGCAGAATGGAATAGATAAATAGGCTGTTTTCAGAACAGAAACAGACTTCGTTCTCATGGCTGAAAAGTTTGAAAACATAAAGGTAAAAATAAACTGACCTCAAATTTTCTTATTCCTGTATTGCTGATCAGGCTGAACGTACCTCCCAACTGGGGAGAACTTCAGAGCATGGGTTTAGTTAGAGTTAGATGACACATGAAAGCAAAACAGAGGGTTATTTCCCCCTTTACAATGTTTTCACTCTTGGCAGTGCAAGTCTCTTAGTGCTATTTGCCTCAGACATCAAACGTGCAAATGAGGCTGTGTTCCCTCCCAACAGAGCAATTAGAAAACAAAAGCAAACTAATTCACCAAATGAGGATTGAGGAAAGCTTCATGTCAGAAGAAATAAGCTCTTTTTCTGTGAAGGGTGCATTGTTTCTAGATATGGAATCAGCATTTTGTCTAGTGAGACGCCGAGCTGGAATTTTGCTCCATCGAGTCCAACATCATTGGCAGCCATCCAGTGCTTTAAGCAGGGAGCTTTCCATGCCTATGTGGGGATGCAGAGGATTGAAACTGGGACCTTTCGCAAACAATCTGTCTGCTCTGTCACTGAATTGCAACATCCCTGAGGGGGCGATGTAGTTCATGAAGATATGCAACAGACACATATCTCTGGCATTATTTACTAGATAATTTTTTCACTCTTTGAAGAGTATGATTGATGACCTTCTGCCCATTAAGTAGACTGCAGGGAGGAATTTCAGCTGAAACAGTAATTAAAAGGCCAACACATCTGACTCTGAATGAAAGGCAAAAACCATCGATCCAACTGCAGAGCAGAGAAGCTTAATGATTAAATATTCATTGACCATTTTTCCTGCATCTTTGTTGCTCTAGGTAACCCTAAAAGGAACAGGAACAATTAGTTTCAACTAGCTTTAACAGGACAGTACATGTCAGATGTGTGAATCATAAATGCAAATATTTTGAATACTTCTAATTAGTTATTTGATATGCAGCACCTTCTTTTGTAACATCAGCAAAAAAATGTATTAATTGTTATATTGTGGTGAAGATGGCTTCACTTCCCTAGACTTTATTAACTTTCTCAGGTGGATTGCAGCTCTATTTACACCCCCAAATCCTCATTAGCAAATTAGAAGGATTAACCTGGAAACCACTGCAACTTTCCAATTATCATTAAGCCCCCTAATGTTAAATTATGAATGTATTTATTTTTACTTTGGAAAGAAAGACAGGTTTACTCTGTCTACTTGAAAGGGAAAAGTTGCAACTCTTAACTGGATGTGTGGTTTCATGGATAAATGTCCAAAAAACACCTTTAAAAATTAACTGTATAATCCAGAGTCAATGAGACTGCTCAAAACCAGGCTATTGTGATTTCATCTGGACTACTTGCATGAACCATCAGGACAGAGGCTGAGACCACATCATATGGCTGAAATACAGTTATAATTCTGAGCAGAACTTGACAATCAGCCTAGGAAGTGCATTCAGACATTCTGAATTTCTACTAACATCAGGTCCTCCCACTTGAAGAAATCATATGACTCATGCAAGATCAATACCACTTTTTAAAAAGGCATAAAACAGTCCAAAATGTTTGTTTTGCATATATTCGTCTTACACAAAATGCACCCAGTAACATTTACAAAATCTCATACTGTGCTAGTGTGTGCATTTAATACTCTACAGCCCTGTATCAATAAACAAACACATCATAAAGCAAACGGCAAAAGAACACTACACTTTCTACAAAAAGAAATTTATTTAAAAAGAAGTGAATTATTCGTCCTGTTTCATTGACATTCCAATGTGCCCAATTCCACAAAATCTTTAAGTATCATCATAACGCAAAAGCTCAAAATGATTTTATTTAAAAAAAATGATTTTATTTAATATATCTCTTCCAGCCTACATATCAGTTCCATGTAAATAGCTGCCATCATTTAAATACCACTTCAATCTTCCACAAATGACAAATACCACTAAAATGTTTTGGTTCCATTTTAACTAATTATCTTGCATAGTTTATGAAACCCATTTACAAGACATTCCTTTAATGGAATAGTGCAACTTTGTGCATATGTCTGTATCTGCAGAGGTACTGGGGAGTATCATCTGATTTCCTTAATTTCCAACTAACTCTTCTTTCCTGTTTGATCCTGCTATTAGTATACCAGATAGATAACTCATTATAAATGCAGGGGCCTAGAGATAGCTATGAATTTCAAGCATATGAAACAAAGTGAATGAGTCCTTCAGAACTTCCCTTCACATCAGTATAGCACCATTAATTATTAACTGCACAATGACCTAAATAAAGCATAAGACCGCGTTTCTTTTAAATGCCACTTGTACATCAAGCCAGCCCTGTATAAATGATACTAATACCTAGACAGAAAGGAGCTTCACTTCAAGTCCAATGAAATAATCCTAGCTGCATAACAATGAACATGAGACATCCACCCGTGATTTAGAATCATTTTGTCACTGAGATTCAGTTATGAAATGGCAATGGAATTCATCTCATAAAGAAATGCCAGTTGTCAATTTCAGGTTGATGGAAGAGGGGAGGAGAAAACAATTAAAATCAACTCCTCCTTGATGGATGCTTGCTAGTGAGCCACTTCTGTATATGTGCAGTGTATCTTTTGTAATAAAGATAATAGCTAAACTTCCCTCCTCTTCTTGGCCAATAGTTCAGGAGAGTAAAGTGGAATGAAAGGTACCCCAGCCTTCATACTGTGAAAGAAGGTCTGCTGAATCACACCTTTGTCAACAGCTACTGCAACTCCACTTCTATGGTGAAGCAAGTTTTAAACGTTAGTTGTTTGAAAAATGTCTCTCAATAAGGTAAAATGAATACATTTAAAATGTACATCTTCAATATTATCAAGGACTGTGTAAAGCAACTGAGATGGAAAGTCTTTTAGATACGATCCATCAAAATTACTAGTAAATCTCATTGAATGTTGATGAGAGTCAAATTCATTATACATTGCTGTTCTTAATTTGCCTGCCAATCCTGGACACTACAGATTGGCACAAACTGAAAAAATGGCAACTCATTTTGGTTCGTTCGTTTTAGGGTTTGGTTCGGTTCATTACATTTTTAACAAATCTTAGAAGAAAATTGTTTCATTGGTTCATTGATTTGTTATTTGTCTTTTCCTGCTTTGCGCAATTTATCAATTTGACAGCGCGGTGTGGGAAAAAACATTTAAAAATAAAAAACAGACTTTGCAACTGCACAAACTGGACTGGCAGCATCCTCATCCTCATCATCCACATCATCATCATCATCATCTTACCGGGTGGCGGCGGTGGCAGTGGCGGTGGGGCGATCCTTTTATTTTATTTTATTTTATTTTATTTTATTTTATTTTATTTTATTACTTCCGTATTCCTGGCCCACACTACAGCTGTAGCACGGGGCTTTTTGTTTGTTTTTTCTTCAAGCGCCAACTGCGTGGCCCCTGGGGCACAGTCAGTGCTGGTTTTATTTTTATTTTTTCCCTTTATTTTAGGGTGCCAACCCGGCCATCCCTGGGGCCATGTTGGCGCTCCTTTTTAAAAAAACAATTATTGATTATTTTCTTCAAGCGCCGACTGCACAGCCACTGGGGCCAGGTTGAAACTGGTTTAATTTTTAATATTTTTCTTTATTTGAGGGTCGGTGCTCCTTTATTTTATTTTATTTTATTTTAATGTTTACTTCCAGTTTGCTGCCCACACTACAGCTGTAGTGTGGGGCTTTTTGTTTTGTTTTTATTTTTGTTTTTCTTCAAGCACCGACCGCATGGCCCCTGGGGCCAGGTCAGCGCTGATTTTATTTTTAATGCTTTTTCTTTATTTTAGGGCCACCCCTGGGCCAGGTCAGCGCTCCTTTATTTTATTTTTAATTTTTTTATTTTTTTATTATTATTTTTTTATTTTTTATTTTTATTTTTTAATTAACTTCTGGTTTCTTGGCCCCAGCTGTAGCACAGGGATTGTTTTTAAAGCACCGACCGCATGGCTCCTGGGGCCAAGTCGGCGCTGGTTTTATTTTTTCATTATTATTTTTTATTTTAGGGTGCCAACCTATTTTACTTTATTTACTTTCAACCACGTGGCCTGTGCTACAGCTGTAGCACAGGCTGGTGGGCTTTTCCCTCAGCCAGGAAGACCACAAAGACCAACATCAGGTAGGAGACATCACCACCAGTAACAAAACAGAATGAAATTGACCAATTTTTTGGTTCGTTTCGTTTCATTCTAAATTCACTCTGGGGTTCGTTATTCATTTTGTTAGGTAACAAAATGAATAATGAATTTAAAAAAAACTAAAAGTTCATTTCGTGTCCATCTCTCTTGGACACAAACCCCAAAGAGGAATTGGTTCCTGTGGAACATAATGTATCTTGTACTTTAGTAGATATGCACAAGACTGGACTATTAATGTCACATGCAGTGACTAAACTGGATCACAAAAGAAATCACATAACCATCCTACCTCTAACCTGGTAAGCTAGTCATTACATGTCCATTCTCCCACATTTTGCAAGCTTGACAATGCCACTGGTCATGCAATAGACTTTCCATCCCAATCTACTTTTTAGACATGAGTCTACTGCCCTAGGTCTCTTCCTCAGTGGCTGAGCACAGGACTCTGACCAGACACCTCATTCCTGTCCCCACATAAAGGTAAAGGTTCCCCACACACATGCATGCTAGTTGTGTCCGACTCTAGGGGCGGTGCTCATCTCCGTATTCAAGCCAGAAGAACCAGTGCTGTGCAAGTCCATGGCCATGTGACCTTCCCGCTTTTTACTGCGGTACCTATTTATCTACTTGTATTTACATGCTTTTGAACTGCTAGGTTGGCAGGAGCTGGGGTTAATAGCAGGAGCTCACTCCACTGTGTGGCGCACGGGTTTTGAACTGGTGAGCCACTGACTTTGTAGCTGACATTTTTCAGTGCTGTCCCCACATAATGATCCAACAATATTACTTTTTGGATACCAGAACCCTGACAAAGTGAGAAACAAGGTGATCAGTATGAAAACAAGAGTCTCCGACCACATCCTCAATACAGGGGAGAAGCTGCCAATGGGGAAGTAATAGTTATAAAACAAATAAAAGCAATCAAAAGAAAAGCATGGAATGCAACTCACAGCTTACTTCTGTTCTGGTGGGAGGAGTATTAGAAGTGCTTTGCTTTTGTCAAATATTTTGACTCTGGATTATTCCGGCAAAAACCAGATGATTTGTAAATGTGCCCATTTTGTGTAATATTAGTCTTAGATCATAGAATCATAGAATTGGAAGAGACCTCAAGGGCCACCCAGTCCAACCCCCTGCCATGGATGAAGCCCATCACAGTATTTCCAACAGATGGATATTATTAAATATTATTTTATTTTAGAAAGCAATTTCAATTGAGAGGGACATACAGTGATACCTCAGTTTATGAACTTAATGCATTCTCTGAGATGTTTTGTATTGCAAAAAATCATAAACCAAGCAGGGTTTATGGGGGCGGGACTAGAAACCTCCCAGGCACAATGAATCCTGGGAAAACTTGTTTCATATTGTGAAAAAGAATCATAAACCAAAGCATTATTTTCAATGGTTTTTCATTTGTAAACCAAAAATTACATTAACCAAGACGTTAATGTAACCAAGACGTTTGTAAAATGAGGTACCACTGTAGTTATTAACACAATCCATATGCTTATTCTTCTCAATTCACCTCACTCATTAGAAAACTTAAAGGGCCTATACAATTCCTCTTGTGTGGTGTTTAAATTATAACACGAAAGAAGAACACTGGCTTTTTATAACATTCTTCCTATATTTTAGCTCAATGGATGAAGAGGCTCTCTATACCAACATCTCACACAAATATGGAATACAAGCTTTCACAAACACCATCCAAAACAAGGAGGAATCCCACATAATCACCACCCTCTGTGACTTTGTACTCACAGAAAACTATGTGAAACTCGAAAAATTGAATTCCTGGTGGACTTTTTTTTAGGGATTCCTCTCCATAGGTCCAGATCAGAAAAGTATCTCATTGAAGTATCTTAAACAGAGAAGTGGTTTCTGGGTGCAGTGTTTAAGAAAGTGTTGTTCCAGATCAGCCATGAATATGTTCACATATTGATGGGTCATGTGGGTTCCCATTGCAGTTCCATTGATCTGGAGGTAGGAGGGGTAAAATACTCTAATTTTTTTTTAAATCACCACAATTATATCAAATTAAGGCTTGACATATCTCACTTTGCATGTAATGACTGTATCTCATACATTAGTTTCACCCTTTGAGTTGACTTACTGAAATAAATAAACATTTGCATGATAGTCTGTTTTTTTGAGTTTCACCTGTATTTCTCTTTTGACAATAGTAGCTACCTCCAGATCAATGGAACCACAATGGGAACCAGCATAGTCCAACAATACATGAACATATTCATGGCTGACCTGGAACACTTTCTTAAGCACTGCACCCAGAAACCATTTCTCTGTTTGAGATACATCAACGACGTTTTTCTGAACTGGACCTATGGAGAATAATCCCTAAAAAAATATCCACCAGGACTCCAATAGTCTTCTCCCAAACATCAACTTTACCCTGGAACAATCCACACAGCAGGTGAACTTTCTGGACATCACTGTGAAACTACAACATGAGCAACTTAGTACCACACTTTACCAAAAACCAACTGACCGATATACCTATCTGCAGTCATCAAGCTTCCATCCTGAACACACATCAAAATCCATCATATACAGTCAAGCCCTATGGTACAGTGACATGTGCTCTCACCCACGGGATAGAGATTCCAAATTCAATGATCTACAAAATACTTTCCTCAGACTACAGTACCCACCTCACATGATTAAGGAACATATCAACAAAGCAAGATGCATACCCAGAGATAATCTGCTACAAGACAGATACAAAGAGGCAAATAACAGAACATTACTGATTGTCACTTACAGTCCACAAGCGAGACCACTCACACACACCTTAAATGATCTCCAGCCATCCTTGACAAGAAAATATCACTCTCCAAAGCTCTTGGTGGGAGACCCATACTTGCCTACAGACAACCTCCCAACCTCAAGCAGATACTAACGCACACAAGATTACAAAACAGCAACACGGATAATGGAACTAAACCTTGCCACAAATACCAATGCCAACTCTGCCCACACATCTACTCTGGCAACACAATCACAGGACCCAACAACATCACATACAATATCAAAGGCAACTTCACCTGCTCCTCAAACAATGTGATCTATGTGATCTTTTGTGAACAATGCCCATCTGCACTCTACATTGGACAAACAGGACAATCTCTAAGAAAACACATCAATGGACACAATGGACAAGTTTGTCTCAAACCATTATAGTCTACCAGGCCACTCCTTGAAGGACTTGAAGATCACCGTATTGGAACAGAATCGTTACAAATCAAGAATACAAAGAGAAACAGCAGAGATAAAATTCATATGCATCATGGACACACACAAGAATTGATTAAACATAAACCAAGATTTCTTTTTTTCCTGAATATTTTTTGTTTATTTTCTACACAAAATCAAATAAAACAAATATATTGCTTGTTTCCGGTCATGTTACCAATTCAATCATAGTTTTCCCCAACATTTCGGCCCAGTACAATTCATATCTCCTTGCCCAGCTTAAAGGCACATACTTTCATACTTAGCTTTTTACTGTTTCATCCATTTTCTATCTATCTTTACTTATACCTATTTTAATGAAAAATATAACCTGTGTGATCTCAACAGTATGATCAACCTCAGAGTTTTATTCTTCCCTAATAAGGCAACTAAGATACACTTTAGCTAGTTATATATATTCTATATTCTACATATAACATCTTTCAAAGATGTCATTCTTCAAAGATCATCTCTAATTTCAAATTAATACTTTATGGGCTTTTTATAAAAGGGCTACCTCCTGGTCTACATATTTCACTTTATGTATAAAAGTTCATTATCTATACCTAACTACCGCTATTCTTTTGAGAATCTAAGAAATTAACATTTATTTATATTTCAAATTAGCCTTCACATTTCCATTTTTGGTTTTCCATATCATGTCAATCAGCTGATAGCTTAAAATAATCAGATCACAAAAATGGGGGGGGGACACAAGTTTTATGTAATAAATTCACTAAGCAAGAAATTCTTTTTTTTCTTCCAACTTTCCCTTTACCTGCCGAGCCCCTGATTTTTGAAGGTCATTTTCCTCTTGTCAAATCCATTATCTTCATGGGTTGTTGTATCATCTTGATAGTAATCTTGATGGCCTCTCTGCTACTGAAAAAGTCCCAAATTTTCCTCTATTTGGCACCCATATTAAGTAAGACATATGAGCTTAACATATTCCGTGGACTTGGCATATCTAAGGCCTTAGCCTGCACCATTGTTGTCATATTTGTTTTCGCATTGGGGTCCATTCTCAGTTCTGGTTTATTCTCTTGATTGAGCTGATTACAGTTTTTCCCAAGGGTTCTGTGTTATCCAAAAGTTCATGTTGCTGTTGTCATCTGTGGATTAGAGTTTGGTGTCTGCTCTACTTCTGTTAATTTATCAGGGTTGGGTATCTCTGTATCTTTAGAGTTTGGGTGCAAGATATCTATTATTCTTTGTAGTCTGGATAGAAGAATATTAGTGAATTCTTCTTCTGAAATATTTTACCAATCCATTGTTTTTTTATAACTCACAGGAAAAACTTGATTGCTTCTAATTATAGTTCTGCTGTTTAATTTCCAAAAGAGAGTGATATAAAATGAGATGATTGAATTGAAGAAGCAAGGAATAGCTACGTATCTTTCAGCCTTTGTTTTCAAAACAATAAAACTGTCCCAAAGTCAGAAAGAGCTTTTTAACAAACAGCTTTTCCAATGCTCTCTTAAAACTGCGTCATTAAGATCAGCAGATGCTGGAAGTACAAAAAGCATAAAGTAATTTCCTTTAAGGTTGCATCTTTGGAGTCACCACATACCAAAAGAGCAAAATAAATAAATAAATATATAAACTATTTTCCTCAAAAGAAAAGCAATAAGGTAGAAAGGTAATGATGTAGTGTGAAAACAATCACTTCTTCTGTACTTGTCTTTTCAAAATATTCACCTCTTCCTCCAGAAGAGGAGGAGGGTTGATGCTTATTTTGAGAAAGCTTTCAGAACCCAAGGAGGAGCTTCACATAGATAAATAGATGGGGGGCAGGGGGGAGCAGATCTAATCACGACATGCCAAATATTTACACCTTATTTACAGCATCCAGCACCGACAGCTATGCCTTCCTCAAAATGGGTGTTGATCCCTGCTTCTACTGAAGTTCACAGCTGATCCTTTTGTGTCTGCAGGTGCTGCCTTTGTTTCCCCTCCAGGGACACTTACTGCCTTAGAGGCCCCTTTTATCTGGAGGATATCAACTTGATAAGCTGGAACACTTATCAAGTTGTGTCACCATGGTGTAGCCAGGAACCTAAAATCATAAGCCAAGGTTTCTTGAATCATTATCAAAATGTAATATTACTATATTGTCACCTTTTTCCCCTGTGGAAATTCATCTCCCACAAAAAGGTTAAAACCTTGACACTCTCCCCCTCTCTTCCAACTCTCCCTTCTCACCCTGCATTGAACTGGTGTCTGTTTTTACCACATGAATACAAAACAACACCTTCGTACATATCAACAAACTGCCTTCAAAACCAACTCCCCCGTTCCTCTCCCCCCTTCCCTATCCACCCTCGCCCCAGCTCTGTCTCTATGGGAATTTACAACCGGGCTTGCATGCAAATACGCCTACATGTATATTGGTATGAAACATATATTCCATTACCTATTTTATTGCACACCTCATTCTGCAGCTATATGTCAAGCCCCACACACAGAATACACAGCAAGCCAAGTTCAGTTCTTTGCCAGGAACTTTAGTTGTAATCCAGATAACGAACAAAGTACAGTCCAAATCAAAGCCAAAATACCTTACAGAGCCAAATGCCAAGTTCAAGGGTACAGAGAAACATCGTAGTCAGAAAGCCGGTCCAAGGTCAGGAAACAGAGAACGCCGTAATCAGAAAGCCGGTCCAAGGTCAGGAAATAGAGTCTGGATACACACAGGAACGTGGTGACAAGGTAAGTGATGCGTTGCTCCCACAGAGGTTTCAGGGTAAACTTGCTAGCTTTATCCTAAACCAGGGAACACACCCATATCTCTGGCAAAGCTCCTGCTAGAACTCAGGGCTTTCAGATCTAATTCTACGCCTATCATTAAAGATCCTTTCCCTGGCTCTCCTGTTAGTTCTTCTTTGCAGGATCCTGTTCCTAGCCCTCATAGGAGGAGGAGATGTGCCCTCAGCTGCGTCCTCAGACTCAGCTGCCTGCTGAGTTGAACTGCAAGGCTCCTCCTGCTGTTCTTCAGCATTTAACCCTTCACATTCAGGTTCTATGACAGGCAGGGTCCTGGCACTATATGTCTCAAGAAGTGGACATGTCCACGAAATGATACATTAAAACATGAAAGTTAGACACAACATATTTTGTGTCTTTTGTATCTTTTGTTTTATTTTTCTTTTATTTTTGCCTCTAATTCCTATATTTTAAACACCATGAGTTTGTGAGAGAAATTCCTTTTCTCAGAGGTCCATGACAGTTGGGAATTATGCTCTTATGTCCAAAGCAGCATTTATTGACCCACATCTCAAATTACTACCAAAATAAAATATGTTGTTAAATAGTTGCCTAGATGCCCTAAGCATATCCGATCTTGCCTGATTTTGGAAGCTAAGCCAGGTCAGCCTTGATTAATACTTGGATGGGAGACCACCAGGGAATACCAGGTGCTGTAGGCGCCTGGAGTTGGAACTGGCAAGCCACTCCAGTATTCCTGCCAAAAAAAGTCCATGGACATGGAGTCAGAAAGAATCAGTCACAACTGTAATGGCACAACACACACAGGCTGTTAGATGTCTTCTGTTTTTCTCAGAAAACAAGAGGATACTCATTTGCCTCCTTTTTGGAAACACACTGGTCTAAATAACTGTTCTACTTTTTCCCGTGCATAATTTAATCTTATTCTCTAGAAACATGTGGCTTTTTCATTCTAAAAACCCTTTACAGTTTCACTAGAAGGCCAAATATGAATGTCATTGTTATATATTTGCCACATACACATGGGAGTATGGGAATTATAAGGGGCATGCTTTTTAGCCTTTGTGCTCCAAACTTTGTGTAATCTGTGAGACAACAAGAGAATGCACTCAGGAATATCACTATGAAATGTGCATTCTCATATTCCATTAGTGTTAATGGGACCTAAAGTACATGCTCCCCAATGGGAGAAAATAAAACCACTCGTTGGAGGCCTAAAAAAATCTGTCTTTTGTTGGGGAATAGTTTATTGCAAACGAATAGAACAGATTCCACAGCAGTTAACCTGGAGGCTTGTTTTAACACATCACTGCATCTGTCTGAAGTAAGAAAAATACTTCCTGATGTGTTTCTTAGCAAACCATCTCCCTCTGAAGTCCTCAGATTACACTGTACTACAAAACAAAACATAATTCTTGTTCTTTCAAATTAAGAAACAACATTTATGGCAGATCTGAAACCGTAATTTCAGAGTCAAACCTTCAAGCCTAAACCATACTTTACTACTACAAACAGTGAACCCAAGAATTAATGGATGGAACACCTGGATTATAATTATGACAAGTACTGTCATAATTCACAATGACCACTCACAATCACAAATCTTCTATGCACAGACCCAACATGTGCAACCTTTGTAATGTTTTCAGTGGGGATCAAAATGCTATGACCCACAAGCCACTAACTAAACAGATTAATTTCTAAAATGTAGTAGTCACTATTGTTATTATTAGTTATCAGGCAACAAACAAATAGAGCACAATCGGTGCTGTCTGATCTATATAACATGAATAAATAAAGTCTAAAGAAGCACAATAAAACAAACAACTAAATCCATGAATAAGCTCAGTAGACTACTAGCTACACATGAGTCAGTGATGTGACTGTACATCAAAAAAGAAAAAAAGCTAATGCAATCCCAGGCTATCCAGATCAAGGGAAATAATAGTACCACTATATTCTTCAAGTGGAATAGTGTGTAGTTCTGAGCACCACAATTTAAGGATTACAACAAGATGGAGAGTTTCAAGAGGAAGGCCCACCAAAATGGTAAAGGAATTGAGTCCTACAAATAATAGATAGAGCACTGGATATATTTAACCTGGAGAAAAGAAGGCTAAAGTGATGACCATCTTCAAATATGAATCTCAATTGACAGATGGAGCAACTTGGGTTTCGGCAGTACCAGAAGGTAGGGTCCAAACGGTGGACTCATTTACTAGGAAGGAGATTTTGACAGAACATTAGGAAGAACTTTCTTAGAGGGAAGCCTGTTTCACAGTGGGACAGAAGATGGTGGATGCATTAGCTGTAAATGTCTGCACCAGCAGGAGTTTGGACTAGTCGGGTCGTAGATTTCTCTTCAAGCAACATTTCTATGATTTTCAGATTCTAAGGGCCTTTATACACGACCCCTAAGCTCCGCAGGAAATGGCTGCAAGGTCCGGACCTTACAAGTGTTTTCCCACCAGCTCAGGACTTTGCAGACAATTAAGTGCGACCCCGCCCACCTAAGCGCGACCCAGCTGCACTTTCTTGTACCTGCTTGAGGTGGGTGAAAATCCCCAGGTCCGGATTTAATCTTGTCAGTGTGGGGCTCTCCTGGCTTCTGCTTGTGTTTTTTTTTTTTTTGCCTCCTGCCCCTTTAAGAGAAGAGGTGGGAGGAAAAAAAGCAAGCAGAAGAGAAACGGAGATCTGGGAAGTTCCTCCAGGTGAGCTGCATTTTTCCCCCTCTTTCTCTGGTGGGGAGGAAGGAAGAGCAACGAACCCCTAAGATCTTTGGTCCGAATTTAAGGGACCAGCGGATCTTAGGGGTCGTGTGAAAAGGCCCTAAGTATTATACTTCTTGTGATGATGGCTTCTTTGTGATAAAAACAAAAGTTTTATTGACCCTGCAGGGTTTTTTTAAGAAAGAAAAGCTAAAGAAATGTGATCTTTTTACATTCCAACTGAAATGCTTTAAAACATACAATACCCTGATAAAAAGTCTAGCTACCCAGTCACTGTTATGATGATTTTTGACATGCTTCAACTTATTAAAATTTGGCCTGTGATGCAGATTCTCGATAGCAAAACACAAATTTAAATCTGGCTTCAGTGATTCCTGCCCTGGTAACCTCTTATTCTGATTAAAACAATGCATTGAGTTTCACTTTGCTTTTGAATGCAGTCCAAAAATCTCAATCACTGCATATTATGGCTGGTGGGTACTGCCCAAAACTTGGCTGGCTGGCTGGCTAGTATTTATATCTCTTGTTTCTTCCTTAAATGTATCTGGAAGTTGAGTCATGGCTACTTCTTCATGGCTACTTCTTCATGGCTACTTCTTTTTTGAGAGATAGAAACGTTTCACTGTTCATCCAAACAGCTTCATTGTGATCATGGTATCTCCCCTGAGAAAAAAGGCGCTAATAGACTCTGACCCATAGTAGACTGAATTTATATTTATATTTGAGATCAAGATTGGTAATGAGGTGTATTTTTATGTAAGGTTTCCTTTTTATTTATAATAATAATAAAAAAATTATAAAAATTTAAAAAAAAACAGCTTCATCGGTCTGAATACAGCTAGTGCACGTACTCCATCTTATAGTCAGCTTTGACCTCTTGTCACCCTGGCCTGAATTAGGCTCATAAGATGAACAATGGCCTGAATAGGCTCGTTAGGGAGACAATAGTATCCATAGCCTTAAGGTGAACAATGGCCTAAGGTGCTGAAACCCATCAAGAATGGGTCGTTAGCTATGGCCTTGGTGGTGAAGGCTTTTTGATTTGTCTGGGTACTTTGGAAAGCACAGCCTGATAAGTAGCGGATAGACTATGCCGGAGCCCACCACCTCTGTTGAGGGAGGGGTTTTCAATGCTCACATGAATGGCTTCCCTTACTCCTCTCTCAAACCACCTCTCTTCTTTGTCTAATATGTTTACATCCTCATCTTTGAAAGAGTGCCCTTTGTCCTTCAAATGGTGGTGTACTGCTGATTCTGGTTCTGAGCTGTTACCCCACCTATGTTGGGCCATCCTTCTGTTTAATGGCTGTTTAGTTTCTCCAATGTAGAGGTCTGAACACTCCTCACTGCATTGGACTGAATATACTATATTGCTCCTTTTATGGTTCGGTATCGGATCCTTTGGGTGGACATATTGCACTAAAAACCATAAACAAAATCAATACCATAAACAGATTCAAAGCAATAGGTTTCACAAACCTAATCTCTAAACAGCTCTGTTTTTCAGCCTTTTCCCCTTGTACAAGGATTGGAGGCTCAAAGGAACTAGTCCTGGAAACAAAATACTAAAGGCCCTATAATAAAAATGCTGGCAGAGGTACAGATACAATAATTATTCCAAGGAATTGTCTTTCACTTGTTCTTCGTGCACATATGTATTGACATTTTAATCCACTCTATGCCAATGCAAAAAATCTGAGGCCAAAATATCATATCATTTTATTTCATTTTTGTGCGAGAGGTAAGCAATGAGTGTGGGATTAAATGCAACCTCTGTTCAGAAAGCTCCGAAGAAGGAAAGTCTACCATATTCCATGATGTCAAACAGCTCTTATTTTTTTTAAAAAAATATGTTTTTATTAAAAAAATACAAACAAACAATCAATCAAACAATAATTGTGCACCCCAATCCCCCTGGGACCATCCAGTTGTTCCTTTAGCTTCTTTCTCTTTTTCATCTTCTCCTCTTCTAACATCCTTCTTAAAGTCCTTTTCTCCAGAACTGGAATTCTGGACACAAACAGCTCTTATTGCTAGGGCATCTTCTTTCTTTTCATTTGAATCCATCACTTAAAGTCCTCTAGAACGGCAAGAAACAAATGTCCTCTATCTGTCACATGTAGATGGAGTACATCATTCACATATTTGAAGATAGGCTAGTTTCCTAGACATTGTCCAAGAGTTTGGTTCCAGACCCTATGCCATCTTGGTTGTCTTCTTTTGAAAATGTTCCACCTTGTTGAGATCCTTCTTAAACTCGGGTGCCCAGAACGACACATAGTATTCTAGGTGAAATCTGACCAAATCAGAATAGAACTATGATGCAGGCTAAAATGATCCATTGAGCTAAACGTAAATAAGCAAGGGATATAAAATGACAGATCACAGAAACTACTACCAATTTTGCCACATCAAGGTGGATTTTCTAGAAAGGTTCAATAAAATGCTTCTTTAAAAAAAAAGTCCAAGGTACTTAAAAACAGAGACTCACTGTTTTTAGTTCTCATCCACTCCCCAAATGAGAAATGAAAATGAAATGACAAAAACATTTAATACAATAAAAAGTTGGACTATTGTTATACTGTGGTATGTTTTGGGTATGATTAATGAAACTGACTGTGTTAATATGCTTCACAATGAATAGTTTTCGTGCAACCTCATCCTTTATTATGCTCGTTGGCATGAAGGCTATAAATAGCATTGGTGCCTATACATGTACTTTGAAATATTTGAGACACAAATAATAGAAGATTTCCAATTAAAAAAGATAATCTCCCTTCAGAAGGAGAGCAGTAAGCATAGTGAATAATTAAAAATGTATAGAGATATAAACATTTATTAAATTTCCCAACAAGCAATAAATGAAAACTTTTGATTAATGATGGAATATAGAAACCAGGAATGAATCAAAGGTGACATGATATTTTTATGGCTTTCTTTTGAAGCATTTTTACAATTTTAGCATGTTCCTCTTGTTCGATAAAAGACTCCCCCCCCCCCAGAAAATTGAAATAATTTTCTTACAGAGCTCAAAAAATAATTGTTGTTTCAAAATTCACATTTATTTATCTGCAATATCCAGAATGAAGACTAATGAAGACTAATATCAAGAATGAAGAATGGACTAGAATTCTCCAAGTATTCCTCAAGCAGAATTCTAGGAGCTTCTATCTGAAAGCACACATCTGCACACACCTATTTTGAATTGCACTGTAAGATCCTTTCCTTAATAGTGCTTCATCTCTGTTGTTCTCTTGTTCACTTTATCTTCACTCCTCAAGTTATAAGGCTTTTCCTCACCCCACTGCTGTACTTACTTCTGCCAGAGATGGAAGGAAGTTGCACTCCTAAGGACAGTGAGGTACTGTACAGAACCAAAATGTACAGTTGGCAGAAGCTATAGGGGGAAAAGAGAGATGGTAGAAGATTTTAAGCTAATTTTCCAATCTGTGCTGGATGCTCCTTTAATTCTGGGGAAATAAACTAAGAGAGAAATGTCCCCCATTCTCTAACAGAGAAACCTCATTGGAAAAGGTGGAGCAGCCCAAAGTTGTACATAGAAAGAAGTAATACCTCATGCAATAATAGACATTCTGCTCTTATCCTATAAGAATGTATAAGAATATACACATTAAAAAGGTGCTGATCCCAACAAGCTGAGTTTGTTTCTTCAGCCTTATCTTGGTCTGAATAATAATGACACAAAACTATGCTAATTTTTCTCTCTTTGGATCATTATCGCCTCAATTTGCAACAGTCCTACATCATATTTTAAAGCATGAACAGCTTTCTGATGTGGAAAGACTTCTCTTCCCAGTAGCAGGATTCTGTTCGCATCTATTTGACGTCTCGTTAATATGTTCTTGTCGGATCAAGTTGCAAAACATAATAACAGTTGTATTTGCCACTCTGCACAATTTAAATGAGCAATTGAAAGACTTTGATGTACCAATTCTCAAGTTGGAACTGCTGCCACAGGGTTTGATACATAGAGAGGATAAGTGGTCCAGGCTGCAAGGAATGGACATAGGTGGTGGCAGCGCATAAGAACATAAGAACATAAGAACTGCCTTGCTGGAACATGCCACAGTCCCTCCAGTCCAGCATTCTGTCTCACACAGTGGCTCACCATTTGCTTCAGGGTATGCCCAAGCAGATGTCTTCACCTGCTTATGATTCCCTGCAAATGGCATTGAGAGATATCCTGTCTATCTCTCCAACCCGGAGGCTGTCCTTAGGTTGTCCGCAACTGCAAAGGCAGTGATGCCGTGATGGGAACAGCATGACAATGGTGGTGGTACAACAGGAGCAGGTAGTCTCCCAGGCACGAACTAAAAGCTGAACCATGGATCTGTTTGGCTTTCCAGATGATTGGCGTTGGGTCATGGGTCATGGCTAACCGAAACCATCATGAACTAACCTTTTTCAGGTTCATACCCATCTTGAGCACTGAACCTTTGGCATCCTTGTATTGATAATGATAAAGGACTATAAGGGTAGGATTTCCAGGTTAGTAGGATACTGTACCCAGAGAATTCTAGGCCCAAAGGCGCAACTAGAGTGCAGGGTATTGTGACCTGACAGGCATAGATGCCTTTGTGGGGAAGTCTTACCGTTTACAATACTGGGATTTCACTTCCTGCATTGCTCCAAATAGTATAACAATACACACTCGCTCACTGTCCCTTCAAACTCTTCTCTTTGCTCTGGGCTTTTGGGGCACTGACAGTGTACAAGAGCACAATGCATAAAAACACCATCATACTCTGTCAATGAGTCCAGCTGGCAATGAGTGGTAAACATGAAGCCAGCCTAAAGTGAGATTCACACATCAAAATCAAAATTACTCCTTCTCTAGTTCTGCTCACCTGAGACCTAATAATCCTAAAGAATTGAACCCCTTTTTATTCTGGAGCACACCAACAGTAACCAACATGGAGGGCAATTAGAGGTGCACCAACACACAGCTGGCCTTTGACAAATGTTAAAGCCATGAGCTTTTCATCTGTACCAGCTAGATCCGTGAACATGGGAAATTCCACAACTTCATTAAATGTGTGGTTTTGCCTTGCCCTCCACATGAAATGCTTGCTACTTGCTTAGAGAGCTCCCATACACATCTCACTCCCAATGAAAACAAGAAGATATGGCGTTTAGTTATATATCAGAGGGAAAGTGGTGAGGAAGCAAAAGAAAGAAAGATACACAAATTTAAGGCTGAGGCACACATACACACCACCCCCCTGTGTTTATGGGGTACAGGTAATGATTAGCATTCACCTCTAGAAAAAGAAATAGCACATTGTGTTTGGTTTGGGTTTTTAAAAGCTGAAAATACAAAATTACTCAATGTGAACAGAAGATGGTGAAAAGGCGGATCCAACGGGCTAACGGTCCCTAATTGGGGCCGTTTTGCAAGCCCAAGCCAAACAGGCAATTGGATTAATGGGCCCACATGATCATGGGCTTTTGTGGGCTTACCAGGGCAATATAAGCAGCACCTGCCTCTGTAGTTTCCTCTTCGCCCCTTCACACCCCACCCGTCCCACCCTTAGCAGTAATGAGAATGAGATTTACAGGTCACTTCGGGGCCGGATTGGAATTTTTGACCACCATTCCAATTGGTACTGGACTGGCGGTGAGTTTTCGCTCATCTCATTCTCATTGCTTAGTAAATAGGCATTTCCTGATCGGTCACAGCTGTCAGGTAGTACAATTTGCTTGGAAGGTGAGTTCACAGTTTGGTCCCAATAATGGGGAGAGGGCAGCCTTTAATAGCAAATTAGTTAGATAGTAGTTAAGGTTAATAAGTTCTAATCCTTGTCATATTGACCCTTGGCTGCCCAATTAATAATGTGATATAACAAAACTTGGAATATCTGCTGGTGTAAGCTTATGGCAGGTGCCCAGATTGAATTCACCTAAGATTTAAGGGCTTGAGATTCAGAATACAGGCCAAGGTTTAATTGCAATATGGTAGCCCGCATTTTAATCATGTTTCATTAACAATTATGTTTAATAAAGTTGTGGCCCAATTTCAAACCCAATCTCTTGTCTCGCCTGTTTATTTTGGGTCTAGGGCTGCAATGGAGTTTTAAAATTGTGGTGCTCATTTTCCAATCATGCACTACATGCTAAGCCAGCATTCTTGATTTCCTTGCAAATGAGAGCAGCTACCCTGTATAGATAGATATATGTAGATATCTATATCAGGGGTACTTTATAGACAGCAGGCACTGAAAGAAATTTGGGGATATGTTTATTTTTCCTCCAAGTCATGAAAACATCAATGAAATTCTGGGCATGCCTGTACAAGTTGAAGTACAACAAGTATTTACAACTAACAGTAGCTTTTGTCATGCTACAGCTAGGAGGTCAGGAACTTATCGTGCAGTAAATATGCTCCAAATGTCTACCCAAATGCAGGGAAGGTGCATCCAATAACTACCTCAGTGTACAATAGTGGGAAGATGGTACAGTTTCCAACGGAAATGTTTGCTGTAAAGCAGTACGTCTCAACTATAAGCCCATCTTGAAATACCATCACAGCTGGTGCTGAAAGCTTCTGGGAGTTTTAGTCCAATAAAATTGGGGGACCCAAGGCTGGGAACCAGTGCTTGAAAGAATCAATAGCTTTGGGGGGGGCAGTGAAAACAGTCAATCCTTTTGAAGGCAAACAAAAGCTCATAGATCCTTAATTGGTGCTGGTTGAGGAAAGTATGAAGTAGTTCTTGACTGAAACTGAAAGCATGTCTCCTGTTCCATTACTGTGTTGTGGGCTTATTTGCCTTGAATAACTTAGAGAACATCTAAAGGTGGTTCCAGAATGGAACTTCCACAATCATACCAGTTCCTTTCATTTAGATGGTGTGTTACAGTGCATTAGTTTAGCACTTCAAAAGAAACAATTTTGAGATAAATGCTGCATGAATGCAACATATTTCTTTTTGTATGTTGTTCCTCCAAGTACTGTTGGTGATCAATATGGTAACACACAACTTGCAATCATGTGTATGGATTTATAATTGCTGAAGAAAAGATATAAATGCATAATAAGCAGGGGAATTAAAAATAAAAGAAAAGGTTACTTGACAAGTGCTTAGGGCAACATTTATTTAATTTTAAAAAAAGGTCCCCTGAAGAGGAATTAGAGGTTATGATAAAAAATATAGATTAGTAACACAAAATATACTGTATGTAGAAAAGGCAGAATATAATTTTGTGAAGGGGTGGGCAGCACCATATTGTGCTATGCAGGGAACTGCATAGGTGGAAACCCCTACAAAATGTTGATAAACAAAAATATTGTAACAATCCAAATGGATGATGTCGTGTTTTATCAGAGGTACTGAAATATTGTTAAACTGAAGAAAATTTATCCCACGATGGATTTAAACTCAGCTGATATAAGTTTGTTGTCACTGGAGTTTGCGTCAAATCACAGATCATGCAAAAAAGTAAAAATATAAGAAAAGCACCGAAATTAAACAAGTCAGGGCCTTTTCACATGACCCCTAAGATCCGCTGGTCCCTTAAATTGGACCAGAGATCTTGGGGGTTCGTTTCTGTTCCTCCGTCCCCACCCCTCAGCACTTCCTGCTCCTGTCGGCATGAGGGGGGAAAAGGACAAAAGAAGCCTTTACTAACCTGCCGGTGCAGTCGAACTTGCCACAAGCCCCGTTACTTCCTGGTTCCGTCTCAAGGAGCTCTTAAAGGGGTGGGAGGCAAAACAACAACAGACAAGCCAGGAGAGCCGGGCACTCTTATCCGCCTCAAAAAATTTTCACCTCCAAAGAGAAGGTACAAGAAAAGTGCGCTGGGTCGCGCTAAAGTGGGCGGGGTTGCACTTAATTGTCTCCAAACTCCAGAGCTGGTGGGAAAACATTTCTAAGCTCTGGAGCTGGGAGCCATTTGCAGCGCAGCTTAGGGGTCGTGTATAAACGCCCTCAGTTTAATTTCTGTGGTTACATTTTTAAAAAAATTAACCACTTTAAACACACTCTGGTTAAAGTGGGAATTCAAGAGGCATCAATAAGATCTTATACTCAGGCTGCTCAGATAGTATTACTCCTCCTAAATTCAAAGAGAAATTAGATATGACAAAGAACCCCCTCAAAAGCATCGAATGAAGAAAAGATATTCTGTATACAACAGAATATGACCAATTAATTCAGAATACCAAATCCTTGCGGCAGTTGACAATGGAAAAACATTTGGAAGCACTGTCCTTTCCTATATAAATTACAAGCAGTCAAGGTTGAATCTAGCTGAAGTCTTCCATGGACCTGAGGGCACCTCCAGAAGCATGTTTTATTTCTCAAGGTTGCTCATCATGCAACTAGTTGTGAAATCGATCGTTCAACTAGAGGAAGTTTAGGATAAGCAAGCAAAATTCACATCACTTCTACAACTCCCTTCATACAACCGTGCAAACCCATCAAACTCTAGCCAGCATTTTGAAACTTCTCATTTGCCCTAGCTAGCCTTGCACAAAATATGTCCAGGCTTTGGTTATGAGTTGTATGTACATGCATGCACCTAGAGTTGCCCTCATTCTCTCATACTCACTCCATCTCTCTTTTTTCCCTCCCCCATTTTTCTCTCACAAACCATACTCAACCATATTTCATATTTCTTCCACCATCTGTGATAGAGAAGAATTCCACCTTTGCTATAACTCCACCATCAGGATGAGGATCTGACCTAGCAAACAGTTATGTTCAACTCATCAACACACTTCAAAATGTACTGTGAAGCTCTGCCCAGCTATCAGTAGGGTTTCTGAAATCGAGTGGAAGATTTATAATGCAATTCTACAAATCGAACACTTGTGTGGGTTTAAATCACACTGACCTCAATCAGCCTTACAAACATGTGAGGGAGGATGGAATTCTTACCATGCAATGGTATCCAAGTGACTTGATTTGCACTTCGTTTTGAAGTGTTCATGAGCAAATTTAAACGTTGTCAACCAAAAGAATGTAATAATTTTACCACATTAATGGTAGCCTAATGAAAACAAGGTATATCCGTGTTTTTAGTAGTGAAATAAATGTTATTTGTTCAGCATGAAATGAGATGCCTGTAACATTTTGGAGTGGGGGAATGAGAAGGATGAACTTATTAATTGTCCCGGACATTCTAACATCTTTCCTTGACACATTTTAAACATATGATTAAATAGTACAAATGATATATGACAGGGTTTGTACATAAATTCACAATGACAAACAGGTAGTGCAGCAATTCACTTCTTATTAACTCTCTCATTTGTAAGACAAAGGGATCTGTTCATCCAAAATTAAGTAAATAATTAGACAGCATGCAAGCAATACTTTTGCCCTTCTGTTTCAATTTCATAATGAAGCAGGAATCTACCTTTGTTCTTTGAGTTCAGTTGGAAGGGACAGAGATGCAGAAATCTAGTTCACCTCTCACGGTAATCTCAGCAAAGCTCACAGTACTGTTATCACAATGTATCTTCATCCATTAGCAGTTCAAAAGAGCCAACAGATGAATAAGCTTGTCTTCACTGATGATGGAAGATGGTCACGACCTTTCAAACTTCTTGTTTTAACCAGAAGACACATTTTACTTCTGAGAGGACTCCTTCAGGAAAACACAATTCTTAAAAAACAAACAAACAAACAAAAACCCAGTATTTTGAATGTTCCATATAAAGATTTAGGCAGAAGTACATGTTGTGGAAAGCAAAGTGTTCCAAACCCATATTTTTTCACAGCATGAACAAGGAGCTAAGGGAGGCATTTTCATGACAGAATGAATAAACTGGAAAATGTACTGACCCTTCCCTGAACCCACTGGTTTTCCTCTGTTAAAAAAGGGAACAAGTTGGTCCTTTTAAAGAGATTTTCCCTATAGGCCTATGAAAGAAGAACTAATCCTAGCTGGGTAGAAAGCAGCTTTGGTGAATGTTTGAATGTCCAGTAGGAATGAGAAGTGTTAATCCTTTCATTGCGATTGGGTGGAATGGCTCCAAAACTTTGCATGTCCACTACCATGGGCGAGCCCATTATGTGCAGGGTTAAAAAAATTTATTTATATTTTAAAATTAATATTTATTTATGGTTATGGTGGGGTATTTATTTATTGGATTTTCTACCACCAAATGGTTACTCTAAGTGGTTAACAATAAATGAATACTAACAGGATAACAAAAGCATAATATAATAATATAATCCTTATGCTACTGGATGTAAGTCTGAAGACTGTTGGGGTCTGTGAACTGTAAATATTATAAATTGCAATATGAAGCCAGCAACTGAGTCTGTCGTATTTTTGTCTCTGCTACTGTCTTGCTGTTTCTGGGCATTGAGGTTAACTCCTCAACTATCTGACAGGTGATGGGCCCAGCTAGCCCTGACCAGCGTGCTCAACAATTAGAGAAAAGTTGCTGAGTTTGAAGCTAAAAGCTGGAAGAAGTTGCTGCTGGGCAAAATTTTCCTGATGTCTAAGAAGGAAGAGAGTGGGAAAAACTCTGAAAGTGAGAGTGAGCCTGAAAGCCTGAGAAAAATGCAGTCTGCCACAGCAAGTGGAGTTTAGACAATTCCAAGGCTTGGTGAGTCCATTGTTTTAAAACTTGGAGTTTGAAAATGGAGATGTTTCTGAAACATGAAAAATCGTGGCTTTGTGTGGAAGATACCAAAGCCATGGATGATGACAAGTTGGATGAGCTGAATCAAAAAGCATTGCCTACAATTGTGTTAACCTTGGAAGATTCTCAGTTGACTTATATTGCCAGGATACTGGGAAGCGCTGAGAAAGGTGCACGTTTGTCAAACAGCATGTAGCAGAATACTGCTTACCAGAAAACTGTACAGAAGAAGTCTGAACGAAGGTGACAGTGTGTCTGAGCACTTGAGCTTCGTGAGGCAAACATTTGTTGAGTTAGAAGAAGCAGGCTTAAAATACACAGACTGTCACAGATCATATGTGATCTTATGTAGCCTAAACAAAAGTTAGGACAATTTTGCATTAAGTTTCGAGTCACTACAAGACCAATATTTAACTGTATTTGTCTGGTTGGCTTCTGGAGGAGGAAAGGAAGCATGTGGAAAGGAATGCAGCCAGTGGAGAGAGAGGGTTATGACCCAGGATGAGGACAAGGGAACCCAGTTGCCAGGGAGATAGAGAGTCCAGTTGGAAGGTCAAGAAGGAGGAAGGAAAAGCTTTCTTTGTGAAGTGTTGTTTCATTGGTCAATCCACCAAACATCTAATGAGAAATTGCAATAAGAAATCTTCTGAGAAGTGTCAACAGAAGGAGCTGAATCTGAGGAGGGGCTTTAAAGACAGTAAGTCTTTTGTTGTAAAAGGAACTGAGGAAAACAAAGAAAATGTTTGAATTCTGGACAGTGGGAGTTCCGAGCATATCTGCTGTGATTCCTCTAAGTTTGGGTGTTTGAAAACAGTCAGTAGAAGATATATGTCTTTTGCAAATGGGGAAAAGGCAGTAGCAACTGTAGAAGGAGATTTATATATGCCTGGATTGGGTAAGATTCAAAATGTGATATATGTGCCATCTCTAGAAAACAAGCTGTTGAGTGTGGGGTGTCTAGTGGATGATGAGTACAGTGTGTAGTTTAATTAGGAAGGCTGTAACTTAAAGAAATCCAAAAAGCTGTATGCTGTTACTCAAAAAATAGGGAACCTGTACTATTTAAAGGGTGATGGTAATGATGCAAAAACATGTTTTGCACAAAGGAATGTTCCACCTGACATTGATTGTGTACACCTATTTCTTAGAAAGCTTGTACATGTCAATTTGAGGCCTATACAAAACATGAAAGGTTTGGTTGAACGAATGGACCTGAAAAATTGTAGAAAATATTTTGATTGTGCAATGTGTAAAATGGCTCAGTCAAAAACACTAGATCGAGTGATATATAAATTTAATTAATTAAATAAATAAATAAATAAATAAATAAATAAATAAATAAATAAATAAATAATACATGCTTTCAGTAAGCAAAGTGATAGGCAGTCAGAGAGGCCGTTTCAGCTAGTCCATGCAGATATAATGGGATCCTCAAAGATGTTGCCTGGCAAGCCCCTGAGCCAGCAAAGTAATAGAGAGAGGGCTTGTTTTTTACTTGGCCAGCCTGGGGTCAACTGAAGGCCAGTTATTGTCCACAATGGCAGCTGCAGCAGCTATGGCAGTGGTGATAGTAGGAGTGGCCACGGTAGGGGTGGGGGAGTGGGAATAGGGTGAGGGTGGGGTGGGGACATGGTTGTGTATTTTCTTAAGCCCCAAGAAACTGATTTGTGGTTCTTTGGTTGGTGGAAAAAAAATTATGGTTCATGGTTTGTCACTGTCAATGAACCACAAATCAGGATTTTGATGGTGTGTCCCCATCTCTAGTTTTGCTTGCTCCTAAGTATCCCTAATTTTTCTCAGAAAAGGGACATAACTATATCAGTTGTAGTGACCAGAACCAAATGTAGTCACTTGTGTGCAATGGGACCAGAGCACCTGCAAGCAAGTCCCATGTCCCATGAACAATCTGTGAAATAAGGCTTTCCATAAATGGCTGGTTGATATCACTGAATGGCTTTCTTTTGTGCACACTTAAGGTTGAACCATGAGAGGGGTATATTCTGGACAGCATCATCTTAGGCTACCATAGCTATTAAATAAATATGTAACAATAGTAGAAGTCATTGTCATCTCGATCACACATACTCAGACATAAAAAGGTCTATGTTTCTGCATCATGGTCCAAGCCAGAAATTTGTTCCATGTAAAGAGCTGCAGATTATGAATTTACTTCAACTATAAGGCCTTAATTGTTTAATTTAGCAGGTTGCTTATATTAAAATATTGTTTCCAGCTACTGGGCAGTCTTTTAGAGGAGGTAGACTAATAAGCCAAACAACTTGAGTTTAGCAGTGCAATTCTGATCAGTGGTACTTGCTTCCAACAAATGTGCTTAAATATGCCATCTTAATTAATTTTAAAACTATGAGCTAGAGTTATAATGATTACTAAGAATGCCATTCCTCAGTCTGCAATATCATAAAGTCTGCAGAGGCACACACTCACTCCAGGCTTTTACTTTTCTTCAGTCTCTTAAAGAGTGAGAAACAAAATGCTCACTCGGCTGTTTCAAGTGATAAGAACACTTTGCCACTAAACACTGTTAAAAGGCATTCAATAAAATTCCTTTCACACTTCATGTTTTATTCACCTAAATAAATAAAATGGAGAAATTCCAGTCATTCATATGGGCCTGAAGAATGCAATGCATATTTTTAGTGTCAAAGGCAACACAACTCTTAGCAATATACACTAGTCCTGGCAGCAAAAATAGTTTTTGAAGTCCTTGGTGTAGCTTCATATCCAGGTCCTGAAGAAACAGGGGCTGTTGGAGTAGCTGTTGCGGTGAGGGCACGTTTGCAATTTGTGTGAATTTTTGTTTCATTTTTAAATCAGCAAACAACATCAATAGAAACAGAATGGTAGTTCTTTAAATCACTGTATGCAGAGAAAGAAAAGTAACTCTCTTCTGCTGGTTTCAAGGCAGAAGTAGAGATGAGGAAATCTGTCAGTTTCACTTAATCAGGCATTCAATTAAATACAACAATCCTGAGAGTCTTTTAAGTGTCAACTTGAAAATCTTGACAGTCATTAAAACTGGTGAAATGAATTTCCCGCATAGTAGCAAACAAGTTTATTTGTGTGGCTTTCGCCATTACAAACACATTCCAATAATTTAAAACAAAGATGTTACTCATCTATAAGCAGACCATAATACAAAATGATAGAACTCAATCAACTTGAATGGCAGAATGATTATCAATACAAAATTTCCTTCTTAAAAGTGATGCTCTAAATGCAAGACAGGCTACTTTTTTCTTAAATACATGGTGGACTGTCTCACATCAAAAAGTTTATCACATAGGCATTTGATCTATAGGGTACAAGACCTATCTCTCTTGAACAGGGTTTTCCTTAAGTCTTTATATAGTACATAGGAAAAATAATTAGCTAATGAGTTAATTCTCTGACTTCATTGATACCACAAGGGCAGATTCTTCTCAATGGAATTCCTGATTCCAAGTTAAAATTGTTCTGTGGTTAAAATTCAACATCCCTCCAAAAGCAGTTAGCACAAAGACCAGGCATATTCTCTCTTTCAGTTTCAGCCAATACTTATGCCTACTATGGCCTTCACAATTCAAAGGCCAGCTTCCAACTGGAGAAGGGAGGGCTCCATTCCATTAGGAAGGACTACAATTGCCTGTAAATATTTGTTCTGGTTGGAATCCCATATTTCAGCACCATAGCAGGTTTGAGAAATGACTTTAGCCTCAAAAACATTTAGGGTAGGAGGGTTCTGTTTGGCAAAAGCTATAATGAACTTCAGTTCACTTGAACCAGATGCATGGAATGTACCCCCCCCAAAATATATATGTTTTCGTAGATTTTCACGGGTATAGGTATGCATGTTAGGGTGGATTCGGGTTTCTTCCCGTGTAGAAATCTGGTTGTTTTGGCGACGTTTCGACGAGGTCTCACTCGTCATCTTCAGGCTGGTGTTCTGGCTACTTTCTTCTTGAAGCAAAGCGTGATCTCAGTTGAAGTCCTTCTATAAATACTGCTGGGGGGTGTGGTTTGCTTGCTCTGTTGCTGATTGTAGGTTCGTTTGTTCTTTTGTGATCTGCTGTGTGGCTGAGGCGATCGTTAAGGGCTTAACTGCTGGTGGGTTAGATGGCTGTTTAGAGACATCATGTGTGGGTGAGGTGCTGGATGTGTGTCTATTAGCCTTTTGTTTCTTAACGACCTTGGTGATGGGTGTTCTGGCAGCATCCTGGGCTTTGGTGGAGTGGGGTCCTGTGTCTTGTGAATTCATTTTGGTCTGGCTGCGTGTCTGTGGTCTCCCAATGTTTTTTTGGCGTGTGTAAGCGTGCTCCATGTGGTGGCTGGAGTGGGGAGTAGCGGTAGATGGTGCAGTCGTGGTTTTGTTATTGGATGGTGGTTTCGTTTCGTCTGTGGGAAGGGTCTGGGTTTGTGTTTGGTGTGGATGGCAGGTGGTGGCATCTTGTGTTCTTTTGGACCTGGTGTCAGTCTTTGTGACAGAGGCTCGTCTGTTGACCAGGGCTAGTTTCCAGATGTCAGGCAAGCGGGAGGTGTCATCACGTTTATTCATGTTGTTTGGGTGTTTCTCTATTTCAATGGCTTCCATGATTATTCGACTGTTGAAGTGTTCAGTTTTGGAGATGAGTTTGGTTCTTTTAAAATCAATTTCATGACCTGTTGTTTTTATGTGCTGGAAGAGAGAGGAAGATTTTTCTTCTTTTTTGACTGCGTTCTTGTGTTCTGCGATGCGTGCGCTTATTCTCCTGTTTGTCTGTCCGATGTATGTGGCTGGGCAGACTTTGCATGGTATTTCGTAGACTCCTTGGTTTTCTAGCTCAATCTTGTCTTTGGGGTTTCTTAAAATGTTGGCTATTTTTTGTTCGGTGCAAAAGGCTGTCTTGATATTGTGTTTGTGGAGAATTTTGCTTATTTTGTCTGTGGTGCCTTTGATGTAAGGGAGGAGGGCAGTGCCGTTGTTCTCTTCTGTTTCTTGGTTCTTGGGGGGTGTTTCTTTTTGGATTAGTTTGGTGATGGTGTTTTTTTGGAATCCGTTCGCAATTAAAGCATTCGAGAGAGTGTGTAATTCAGTTTTTAGGTGGTCTTTGTCAGCGAGGCGTTTGGTTCTGGAGATGAGGGTTTTTGCTACGGAGTTGATCTGTGCAGGGTGGTGGTGTGATTGTGCATTTAAGTAGCGGTTTGTATGTGTTTTTTTTCCGGTAGATGGTATGTCCTAAGGAGCCGTCGGGTTTTTTGTAGATTAGGACGTCCAGGAAGGGAAGTTGGTTGTTGGCTTCTATTTCCATAGTGAATTGTATTTTGGGGTGTAGGCTGTTGAGATGTGTGAGGAAGTTGTTCAGTTTGTCTTTCCCGTGTGGCCAGATAACAAAGGTGTCGTCAACATATCTGAGCCAGAGTTTGGGTTTATGTTCGGACTTCTGTAACGCGTTGGTTTCAAAGTGTTCCATATATAGGTTTGCGATGACCGGTGAGAGGGGTGATCCCATGGGTGCTCCTTCTATCTGTTTGTATCTTTGTCCATTGTGGATGAAGTATGTGTTGGTTAGGCAGTGGTTGGTCAGATCTAGGATGTGCTTGGGGGGGTTGTATTTGTTGTGGATAGCTGTCAAGGCTTCTTGAATGGGCACTTGTGTGAAGAGCGAAACAACATCGAAGCTCACGAGTAGGTCATTGGGTTGTAGGTCTTGTTTCTTTATAATTTCTATGAAGTGGAACGAGTTTTGTACGTATGAAGAGATGGATTCTGCATAGGGCTGGAGTTGTTTGGCAAGAAATTTGGCGAGGTTTTGTAGGGGTGAGCCTATGGAGCTGACTATGGGTCTGAGAGGTGTTCCTTCTTTGTGAATCTTGGGGAGGCCGTAGAGCTTGGGGCATCTGGATGATTTCTCTCTGGGGATGATGCTTGGCTTGATTTCTTCACTTAAGGGTGAGGCTTTTATTTTGGCTTTGGTTGTTTTTTCCAGGTAGGTGGTGGGGTCTGTGTTCAAAGGTATGTAAGCAGGGTCTTGTAGTAGGTTGGATAGTTTGGCTTGGTAGTCAGATGTGTTCATCACCACTGTGGCATTGCCTTTGTCTGCTGGGAGAATGATTATGTTGTTGTCTTTCCTCAGGTTGGTGAGGGCTTTTTGTTCTTCTTTGTGTAAATTGCTTCTGGGTGGTTTGCTGGAGCAGAGGATATTGGTGACTTCGAGTCTGATTTTGTTGGCTTCATCTGGGTTGATTTTGGTTAGGCTGGCTTCCACTCCGCATATGATGTTTTCAGTGGGGATGTGTCTGGGGGCGACTGCAAAGTTGAATCCTTTGGACAGGACTTTGGTCTCTGCGATGGTGAGTGTCCTGTCTGATATGTTGTGAACTGTTTGTTTCATG
Source organism: Phrynocephalus guinanensis (assembly GCA_037367245.1). Taxonomy (NCBI): domain Eukaryota; kingdom Metazoa; phylum Chordata; class Lepidosauria; order Squamata; family Agamidae; genus Phrynocephalus; species Phrynocephalus guinanensis. Next base: position 53,891,871 of record CM074735.1, on the reverse strand, counting down.
GGCTGCTGTGGGGGGTTGGGCTTCTGGCGTTTTTCCAGTTTGTGGAGTTTGTTGGTGTGTGTGTCTGTCTTGTGGGAGGTCTCTGTTTCAGCTCTCCAGGCGGCGAGTTGCTTGGATTTGTTCCAGAGTGTTGGGTGGATTTTGTTGCTGAGTTTGAGGTGGAGAGTGAGTAGGTCTCTGTTGGTTTGATCTAGTAGGTATCTTTTCTTGTGTAGTTCGTTTCTGATTAGGGCTAGTTCTGTTCTTTTCAGGATCCTTTCGCTGGATGGGGTTTTTGAGTGGAATTTCAGTTGGAAGCTTGTGGGGATCACATTTTTATCTCGGCAGTTGCGTAGGAATGCAATGTCACATAAGATGGTGGCTCTTCGGACTTCTAGTTTCTCGTAGGTTCTGGTCAGCTGGAAGGTTTCCTCCCCGTAGAGGTCGGATATTTGTTTTCGTAGATTTTCACGGGTATAGGTATGCATGTTAGGGTGGATTCGGGTTTCTTCCCGTGTAGAAATCTGGTTGTTTTGGCGACGTTTCGACGAGGTCTCACTCGTCATCTTCAGGCTGGTGTTCTGGCTTCTTTCTTCTTGAAGCAAAGCGTGATCTCAGTTGAAGTCCTTCTATAAATACTGCTGGGGGTGTGTGGTTTGCTTGCTCTGTTGCTGATTGTAGGTTCGTTTGTTCTTTTGTGATCTGCTGTGTGGCTGAGGCGATCGTTAAGGGCTTAACTGCTGGTGGGTTAGATGGCTGTTTAGAGACATCATGTGTGGGTGAGGTGCTGGATGTGTGTCTATTAGCCTTTTGTTTCTTAACGACCTTGGTGATGGGTGTTCTGGCAGCATCCTGGGCTTTGGTGGAGTGGGGTCCTGTGTCTTGTGAATTCATTTTGGTCTGGCTGCGTGTCTGTGGTCTCCCAATGTTTTTTTTTTTGGCGTGTGTAAGCGTGCTCCATGTGGTGGCTGGAGTGGGGAGTAGCGGTAGATGGTGCAGTCGTGGTTTTGTTATTGGATGGTGGTTTCGTTTCATCTGTGGGAAGGGTCTGGGTTTGTGTTTGGTGTGGATGGCAGGTGGTGGCATCTTGTGTTCTTTTGGACCTGGTGTCAGTCTTTGTGACAGAGGCTCGTCTGTTGACCAGGGCTAGTTTCCAGATGTCAGGCAAGCGGGAGGTGTCATCACGTTTATTCATGTTGTTTGGGTGTTTCTCTATTTCAATGGCTTCCATGATTATTCGACTGTTGAAGTGTTCAGTTTTGGAGATGAGTTTGGTTCTTTTAAAATCAATTTCATGACCTGTTGTTTTTTATGTGCTGGAAGAGAGAGGAAGATTTTTCTTCTTTTTTGACTGCGTTCTTGTGTTCTGCGATGCGTGCGCTTATTCTCCTGTTTGTCTGTCCGATGTATGTGGCTGGGCAGACTTTGCATGGTATTTCGTAGACTCCTTGGTTTTCTAGCTCAATCTTGTCTTTGGGGTTTCTTAAAATGTTGGCTATTTTTTGTTCGGTGCAAAAGGCTGTCTTGATATTGTGTTTGTGGAGAATTTTGCTTATTTTGTCTGTGGTGCCTTTGATGTAAGGGAGGAGGGCAGTGCCGTTGTTCTCTTCTGTTTCTTGGTTCTTGGGGGGTGTTTCTTTTTGGATTAGTTTGGTGATGGTGTTTTTTTGGAATCCGTTCGCAATTAAAGCATTCGAGAGAGTGTGTAATTCAGTTTTTAGGTGGTCTTTGTCAGCGAGGCGTTTGGTTCTGGAGATGAGGGTTTTTGCTACGGAGTTGATCTGTGCAGGGTGGTGGTGTGATTGTGCATTTAAGTAGCGGTTTGTATGTGTTTTTTTTCCGGTAGATGGTATGTCCTAAGGAGCCGTCGGGTTTTTTGTAGATTAGGACGTCCAGGAAGGGAAGTTGGTTGTTGGCTTCTATTTCCATAGTGAATTGTATTTTGGGGTGTAGGCTGTTGAGATGTGTGAGGAAGTTGTTCAGTTTGTCTTTCCTGTGTGGCCAGATAACAAAGGTGTCGTCAACATATCTGAGCCAGAGTTTGGGTTTATGTTCGGACTTCTGTAACGCGTTGGTTTCAAAGTGTTCCATATATAGGTTTGCGATGACCGGTGAGAGGGAAATCATCCAGATGCCCCAAGCTCTATGGCCTCCCCAAGATTCACAAAGAAGGAACACCTCTCAGACCCATAGTCAGCTCCATAGGCTCACCCCTACAAAACCTCGCCAAATTTCTTGCCAAACAACTCCAGCCCTATGCAGAATCCATCTCTTCATACGTACAAAACTCGTTCCACTTCATAGAAATTATAAAGAAACAAGACCTACAACCCAATGACCTACTCGTGAGCTTCGATGTTGTTTCGCTCTTCACACAAGTGCCCATTCAAGAAGCCTTGACAGCTATCCACAACAAATACAACCCCCCCAAGCACATCCTAGATCTGACCAACCACTGCCTAACCAACACATACTTCATCCACAATGGACAAAGATACAAACAGATAGAAGGAGCACCCATGGGATCACCCCTCTCACCGGTCATCGCAAACCTATATATGGAACACTTTGAAACCAACGCGTTACAGAAGTCCGAACATAAACCCAAACTCTGGCTCAGATATGTTGACGACACCTTTGTTATCTGGCCACACAGGAAAGACAAACTGAACAACTTCCTCACACATCTCAACAGCCTACACCCCAAAATACAATTCACTATGGAAATAGAAGCCAACAACCAACTTCCCTTCCTGGACGTCCTAATCTACAAAAAACCCGACGGCTCCTTAGGACATACCATCTACCGGAAAAAAACACATACAAACCGCTACTTAAATGCACAATCACACCACCACCCTGCACAGATCAACTCCGTAGCAAAAACCCTCATCTCCAGAACCAAACGCCTCGCTGACAAAGACCACCTAAAAACTGAATTACACACTCTCTCGAATGCTTTAATTGCGAACGGATTCCAAAAAAACACCATCACCAAACTAATCCAAAAAGAAACACCCCCCAAGAACCAAGAAACAGAAGAGAACAACGGCACTGCCCTCCTCCCTTACATCAAAGGCACCACAGACAAAATAAGCAAAATTCTCCACAAACACAATATCAAGACAGCCTTTTGCACCGAACAAAAAATAGCCAACATTTTAAGAAACCCCAAAGACAAGATTGAGCTAGAAAACCAAGGAGTCTACGAAATACCATGCAAAGTCTGCCCAGCCACATACATCGGACAGACAAACAGGAGAATAAGCGCACGCATCGCAGAACACAAGAACGCAGTCAAAAAAGAAGAAAAATCTTCCTCTCTCTTCCAGCACATAAAAACAACAGGTCATGAAATTGATTTTAAAAGAACCAAACTCATCTCCAAAACTGAACACTTCAACAGTCGAATAATCATGGAAGCCATTGAAATAGAGAAACACCCAAACAACATGAATAAACGTGATGACACCTCCCGCTTGCCTGACATCTGGAAACTAGCCCTGGTCAACAGACGAGCCTCTGTCACAAAGACTGACACCAGGTCCAAAAGAACACAAGATGCCACCACCTGCCATCCACACCAAACACAAACCCAGACCCTTCCCACAGAAGAAACGAAACCACCATCCAATAACAAAACCACGACTGCACCATCTACCGCTACTCCCCACTCCAGCCACCACATGGAGCACACTTACACACGCCAAAAAAACATTGGGAGACCACAGACACGCAGCCAGACCAAAATGAATTCACAAGACACAGGACCCCACTCCACCAAAGCCCAGGATGCTGCCAGAACACCCATCACCAAGGTCGTTAAGAAACAAAAGGCTAATAGACACACATCCAGCACCTCACCCACACATGATGTCTCTAAACAGCCATCTAACCCACCAGCAGTTAAGCCCTTAACGATCGCCTCAGCCACACAGCAGATCACAAAAGAACAAACGAACCTACAATCAGCAACAGAGCAAGCAAACCACACCCCCCAGCAGTATTTATAGAAGGACTTCAACTGAGATCACGCTTTGCTTCAAGAAGAAGAAGCCAGAACACCAGCCTGAAGATGACGAGTGAGACCTCGTCGAAACGTCGCCAAAACAACCAGATTTCTACACGGGAAGAAACCCGAATCCACCCTAACATGCATATATATATATATATATATATATATATATATATATATATATATATATATATATATATATATATATATATATATATATATATATATATATATATATATATATATGCAGAGATTTATTTATATACAAATGTGTCATGATGCTTAGGAACAGAACAGAATGATTCATTACAGTTAAGAGCAGGCATGCAAAAGGTGTCAGCATTGAGGATCTTAATGCTGAGTCATTGAACAGTCTTTGAGAGACAACAATGATATTTTGGCAAACTACGGAGGAGTTGTGGATGATGTAGCAAGAATGAAAGAGGCTTGAGAGCAGATGGAGGAACAATCAGATGAAAGTTAATAGGGCTGTGGTTTGTACATTGACCAGATGCTATGTTCGAGCGATCAGAGATGCTAAAAGATCCTTTGAATCCTTGAGAATTGGTGGGACCTCGAATTTGCCAGGTGGATTTGTTCCGAGTGGTTCGAGACCTCACCAATCCTGGTCCGCTGGGGCCTCCTCCTAGTGATGTCACTAGTGAGACTTTCACAGTTTTTAAAGTCTAAAATTGAGGCCATCCGTGCCAATCTGGACTCCGGTTGCACTGATCTGTCCCTGAGTATGGCCGGTGTTAAGCCCCTTCAGTCTCCTCATTTTGTTGTGTTTGGGCCTGTGACTTCAGTTGAGGCCTCTAGGGTGCTAGCCCATTGCAGGCTGGTGGCTTCTCTGCTTGATCCCTGCCTGTCCTGGCTTATTAAGATCTCTAGGGGGAGCTTGAATAGGCTTCTCTGATAGCCACTGCCTCCTCCAGGGATGGGATTTTCCCCAGTTGGCTGAAGGAGACTGTGGTTAAACAATTCCTAAGAAACCTGGCTTGGCTGCAGATGATATGTCGAACTATCATCCAATGGCCAATGTTCCCTTTCTGGGCAAGGTGGTGGAGCGGGTTCCTTCCAAACAGCTCCAGTCATTCCTGGAGGAAGATCTTGTCCTGGATTTCTTCCAATCTGAGTTCAGGCTGCATCATGGGACTGAGACTGCTCTGGTTGCATTGCATGATGATCTCTTGAGTGGAGGGCAACAGGGGTTGCTCTACATTGTTGGTCCTTCTCGACCTGTCATAACATTGACCATGGTCTGTGAAGATTCTCAGTCATCCAGGTGAGTTTATCTGGAAGTTTCGCTGCTCATAAGATGATTATGAGCCTAATTCAGACCAGGGTGACAAGAGGTCAAAGCTGACTATAAGATGGGGGACGCGCACTAGCTGTATTCAGACTGATGAAGCTGTTTGGATGACCAGTGAAACATTTCTATCTCTGAAAAAGAAGTCCAGTAGTCTTGACTCAACTTCCAGACATTGACCATGGTATTCTCCTGGGCAGGCTCTCTGAGGTGGTGATTGGGGGTCTAGCCTCGTTCTGGATCCATTCCTTCCTTGAGGGCTGTGGCCAGTGAGTGAGCCGGGAGGAACAGTTGTCTCCCTGGTCATTCTCTTCTGGGGTGCCTCAGGGGTCAGCAATCTCTGCCATACTCTTCAACTTCTATATGAGGCTGCTGGCTGAGGGCATTTGGAGACATGGGAACTGCTGTCATCAGTATGCTTATGACATGCAGCTCTAGCTCTCCTTTTCTACCAATGGAGGCTGTCCTGACCCTTGATTGCTGCCTGGCTGCAGTTATGGAGTGGACCAGGACTAAAAGGCTCAAACTCAACTCCAAGAATACCGAGATTCTGTTCTTTGGTGGGGAAGGTGGATGGGTACAGTGGCCCTCTTCCCAGTCTGGGTGGGACTGTCCCCAGCTGGTTGAAAGAGTGAGAAGTCTGGGCATCATCTTGGATCCGGATTTGTCCCTCGAGTCCCAGGTGGCAGCCATGTCCAAGTCGGCCTTTTACCAACTTAGGCTTATTTCCCAGATTCGCCTGTACCTTGATGGTGACTCCCTGAGGACTATTGTGCAGGCACTGGTCATCTCAAGGATACAGTCACCCCCCGCCATTTCATGGTTCAGGTACTGCGATCCCACTACATTGCGGGACCGCAGTACCTGCACCGCTGGAGGGGGTGGGGAGGGTCACGGGGAGCCATCGCATCGCTCCCCGCCACCCCCCTGGGCCCCTCCAGGAAGTCTCGAAGCCACCCGGGAGGGTGGTGGGGAGCCATTGCATGGCTCCCTGCCGCCCCCCTGCCCCTCTGAGGCTTTACGGAGTTGCCCGGGAGGGTTGCGGGAAGCCATCACATGGCTTCCCACCAACCCCCGCCCCCTCTGAGGCTTCATGGAGCCGCCTGGGAGGGTTGCGCGGAACCATCACATTGCTCCCAGCCACCCACCTGCCCCCTCCAAGGCTTCATGGAGCCGCCCAGGAGGGTCGCGCGGAGCCATCGCATGGCTCTCCGCAACCCCCCACCCCTAAAAGGCTTCACAGAGCTGTGCGGGGGCAGCGGGGGCAGGGCCGCAATCTCCATTGATATGCATTGCCAATGCATTTCAATGGAGAAAATTTCCCCATTGGAAAGCATTGAGCCAATGTTTTCCAATGGGGAAAATTTTCTCCATTGAAATGCATTGGCAATGCTTTTCAATGGAGACGGCCCCGGAGGAGAAGTGTCGGGTGGTGTGGGTGGGCGGCGGCGGGTGGTCAGATCCCCCTGCTGCTACCGGCGTGCACTGCCCCAAGACTCCTCCGACAGGCACGCAATTGCCCCCCTGCCCCCAGCGCCCCCCCACCCGCTTCCGCATATTGCAGATTTTCATGGATCGTGGGTGGGGTGGCTCCCTAACCCCTGTGATCAGCGGGGGATTCCTGTATATTATTGTAACACTCTCTACATGGGGCTTTCCATGATCCTTGTTTGGCAATTGTAGTTGGTCCTGAATGCAGTGGCCAGATTGGCAGTTGGTGCAGACAGATATGACCGCATCACCCCAATTTTGACTCGGTTGCACTGGTTACACATTGACTCCTGAATAAGGTTCAATTTATTGGTTTTGGTTTATAAAGCCCTCCATGGCTTGGGACCTGCGTATCTGGCAGAGTATATCACTCAAAGGTTGGTGCTGGCCTGGCCCACCAGATCATTGCTGGCACTCTTGCTTTGGGTGGCCACCCCTAAGGAGGTCCATAAGGTTCCCACCCATAATTGGGCCTTCTTGGCCCGACTATGTGGAATAAATTCCCAAGTGAAATTTTCCAAGCTAAGCTCTTGACAGCATTTAGGAAAGCATTTAAAACTTGGCTTTCTGAAGAAGTATTTGCCAATCACTAATGTTTGTGTTTGTTGTCCTCTCTGTGTTTGTTGTATTCCCCTTCATCTTTTATTTTTGTGCCTCTTGCCAGGTTCTTTGGTTGCTATTGGTTTGTTATTTATTTGCTTACTGTTTTTAATTGTCATCTCTTTGATAGCCTTTGTGTAAACCACCTAGAGTTCCCTTGAAAAATTGGTGCGGTATATATATAAATAAATAAATAAATAAATAAATAAATAAATAAATAAATAAACTGGAGTATGACATGTATGATGATTGTGAAGTAATTTTTTGTACATTCCTGAAGCAAATTTTGGGGTGTTCAAGAAGCCCCCAGTAACGTTGGGCTCTTATGTTACTGAGGACTTATTAAACTTTTCTGTTTTTACTCCGGGAACGTACAAATAAATGTGGTATTCTCACAAATCTTAAAGTGATGAAATAATCTTTGTTCTGTTCAAGTACAAATTACAGAGCTTGGAGTGTCTGCTAGGCCCAAAGGAACAGAAGTGTTAAAATACTGTACAAGGAAAACTGCCAAACCAAGCAAGAAGTACTGACATTCATAGAATCATAGAATCATAGAATCAACCCCCTGCTCAAGGCTGGAATAGAGATCATAGGATATCTACCAGGATGTCTAAATTACTCTTGATTGCCTCTAGTGTTGCATTACTCACTACCTCTTGAGGTAACTAGCATAAGGGACATAACCCTCTATCTTGCATTCACTGCATACATACATTCACTGGTACATGTCTGTGAAGATTCTCAGTCATCCAGGTGAGTTTATCTGGAAGTTGAGTGATGACAACTGGGCTTCTTTTTATTGAGATACAGAAACAGACTGATGAAGCTGTTTGGATGAGCAGCGAAACATTTCTATCGCTCAAGAAAAAGAAGTCTAGTAGCCATGACTCAACTTCCAGATTTACTGGTACAGTACTTGCCATATTAATTCAAGTCATTTTTTAAATTATGGTGACCCTAATAGTATTTTTGAGATATATAAAATGTTCCGGGAGTAAGGGATTTGATTCTAGCTCTCCTGAGTCTGTCTGCACTATCAGCTACACACTACTGGTGCTCATTTACTAGCAATGCTTATTAAAAGATTGTCAAGTAATAAGGCCAGGAAAAACCTGTGCCAAATATCTCATAGAGTAGTCAGATAGTGCTGTGTTGGATGAACCAATTTTCTGACAACTTTGCATACTATTGCTATGTCATCTTGCGCAATAACATAAGGCTTCTGCATGGTATGGATATAGTGCCAGAATGGTATGTAAAAATGCTAGTGCTCCAAACATAAACACAGTCTGTATTCTTATTACTTTTTTTAGATCTTGCAAAATATCTTTAAAAAGCTCTAGGCAGCTTGTAACCCTGCCAGACAAAGAATCAGATGTATTTGACTTATTGCTTCTTGCATCTCTCCTGCTAAAGTGAAATAGCTGTCAGATTTTTTTTTGAGATGATGTGTACCAGAGGTTTAAGATAATTCTATTAAAGCATTGACTTGTCTTTGAGAAAGCTGACTACACTTGAAAACAAACAAGCAAACAAAATACCAGTAAGGCACAGGAATAATAAGCACTTCTTATGATCTCAATCTAATACCTATGTTCACACTAGCAAGATGCCAAGGGACAAAAAATTGTGACAAAGAACCAGCATGCTGGAGTACATGACTACAATCAGCACAGGCAGGTGTCAGCCACAGAAACAGGTTGTTACAGCATGTGACACCAGTGCCCACCCAGCCCAGAGTAATGCGGGGTGACACATGTATTGGATCATAACACAGGCCACACTTTTTTAAACTGTTTAATACATCAAAAGGGGCCAAAAGAAGGGTGGAAGCATATACTGTGCCTGGAGCTGGCTTTACTCCAGCCCCAGACATTCCATGTAACTTCGCATAATATTTGGGTACCCCCACAACAGCATCAACTGTTTGAGAACTTACTGAATGCATGCTAGGGAACATGGCCATCTACATATGGAACCCTCCATCATAAATCAGTTATGCATCCCCTGGAAAATCTGTGTATGCATATTAGGTCCATATAATGAAAAGGGGAAATGCCCTGCTTTGGCTGGGTTTGAACAATTGTCCCTGTGTAGATGCAGGCAACCAGTTGGCCCATCACCTGTTTGACTTCTTTTTCATCATCTTTTCCATCTCCTCTTTTTTCTTATCATCCCCTTTAACTTCCACCTCATGATTCAGGAATTTGAACTCATCCAGAAAGTCACTGTGGCATTTACCTGTTGTAATTGAAAAATTCATGAGAAGTATCTGTAATGATTGGTGGGTCTGTAGACCAATGAGAGACTCTGAGGAGTTGCCTGAGTGGATTTAAGGCTCTGCTCAGCACTGATTTAGTCAAACAGGGATTCTGACAGAGTCTGAAAGAATCAGATAGGGATAGATAGGGACCTACACTTGCTGGAGAAAAGATAGAGAGAAGGGATAGGACTTTTAGAGTGTCTGTGAGGAAAACTGAGTGTTTTTTTCTAAACTTAGGAACTGGGTGTGCATATACTCAGCTTTATCAGCTTTATCAGTAACTAAACTTAAGTGGGTTTGAACTATATTCTTATTTTTATCTCTTCATCAACACATCACCGATAATGATTTTGATTCTACTTTGTAATAAATAAACTTCTTTTATTTTTATTCAACTTAAAAACAGCCTGAAGCCTTTAATTTACTAGCAAAGCTAGTTGGTGGCAGCAAAAGAGGAAAATTAGAAGTAGTGTTTGTCACGTCTTCATATCTTTTCAATTGTTGCTGTAAGGATATGATCTCCTAACAGCAAGGACCAGTCTCCATTGGATAAGGCTTCCTGTGGCACTGAATTGTACTCTGTATGTGGATTGTTGGGAAATGACCTATCTTTACTGTTTTCACTACCAGCACCTACCTGACTAGGCAACAGCCACTCTGTGTAGGGGGTTATCCAAAGCTGAACAGATAAACTCCCCCTTTACTTGGGTACTGGGTCCCACAGGTGCCACCACCCATGTATATTAGCAGGTGAGGAGCTTGGAAGGTTAACTATACCCCATGGAATGATGTATGTTGTGTGATAAGGAACTCACCAGGCGCACTGGATTGTTGTACCACTTCCTCACCTTCTCAACATATTGCATCCACTTCAGACTTTTCTGGTGTGCCCAGAACCACCTGTCTCTGTCTCTAGGGTAAGAGCTGAGACTTCCGCAAAACACTTATGTAGCAAAATACGTATGGGTCACAATGGCAACTGCGGAAGGAACATCCACACTTGTTGAAAAACAGTCCTGACTAGAGATGGGCACAAAATGAAAAACAAAATGTTGTTTCATTATTTCGTTATGTAACAAATCATTTCATTGCAAAACAAACTGGTAGAACATGTTTAGTTACAAAACAAAATGGTAGACCACATTTTGTTATAAAACAAAATGAAACACCATTTTTTCCCACTAGGAATGAAACAATTCATCCTAGAGGAACCAAAATGACATGGGAACTTCCTCAAGCCCTTCCCTGTAAGCCCCCCAAATTTGGAGAGGTTTGGGTTTCAGGGGGCTGAGTTATTAAACTCCAAAGGGGGTCCCCATGGGAGAAAATCATTCTAATTAAGTCAGAAGTTCAGTACTAAGCCAATAATAGCACCCCCATAGGTGAGTGATTAGCGGCTTCTGACTCAATTAGAAATATTTTTTCCTAGGGGTACCCCCTTTGGAGTTTAATAACTCAGTCCTCTGAACCCCAAAATTCTCTAAGTTTGGGGGGCTCATAGCAAAGAGTCCAAAGAAGCTCCCCTGCAATTTTGATGCCTCTACAACCCAAAAGAGGATAGTGTTTCATTTCATTTCATTACAAAACTACTTTAAAAATGCATTCCTAATGAAATGAAATGAAACTACTAAAGAAATGAAATGAAACGAAACGAAATGCTATATTTCCATTTCTTGCCCATCTCTAGTCCTGACAAATGCTTTGTGTTTGGATGAGAAGTCATTAACTGATGAAAAAAGAAGCCAGGTTCTGGGATTTCCCTTACTTGGTGTCACTTTGTGAATGGTAGTGAGCTCAAAAAGGTATCCTGTTCGCAAATCTATGGCACTTTAAGTGGGCACCCAATATAACCCCTTCACAACCACCTGTATTCAGGTTAAATTGCCGCATTGGCACTTTACAAAAAAATAGTGGGCTTTGAATCATAGTTTGGGCACTTAGTCTCTAAAAGGTTCTCTGTCACTGCTGTAGACCAGGCCTGCCCAACAAGTAGACTGGGGGCTACCAGTAGCCCGTGAAGGGTTCAAAAACAGCCTGCCAGACATTAATAAAAATGTGAGGGGATAAGTTCTCCACTTCTACCTCCCCCAACCCAAGGACCACCACTGCCCCAGCAAAGCTCTGGGTCTGCCAGCCCACTGTCTCAGCCGAGCGGGGCAGTTCAAGAGCCATGGCACAATCCCCTGCTCTCCCTACCAACCAGATTGGTGTGCCACTGTCTTGTGAGTCATGATCAATTGAGTTGTTGGTGCAGAGCAGAGGAAGGGGAGTGGAGGGAACATGGAGGAGTGGGGTCATGGGAGTGCCCACCTACTTTGAGCGGTGACATCCCCCTTTTCAACCCCCCCTGGAGAATTCCTTCCTCCCACCCTTCCATTCTCCTCCTCCTCCTCCTCCCACCCCCACAGCTGCCTCACAGAGACTGTGACCTGCCGCTCCTCCTGCTCCCCTTCTAAGCCATTCCCCCCCCTCCTTGTGCTGCTGTGGCAATCTTCTAGTAGCAGTGTGGGCATGACATTGTGCCACAACATTGGGTCATTCCATGGCTTTTTTAATTGTGAGTAGACATGGGCACGACTCGGCAAAATTGTCGTTTCCGTTTTCGGTTATCGTTTCCGTTATGTAACGGAAACGGTAATGATAATTAAGCTGTCAGAACTCGAACTCGAACCGAAAAAAGAAAAATTTGGTCGGGTTTTTCATTTCCATTTGTGGCATCACGGCGATCACGCGATGCGAAGCACAGAAAAAGTTTTTAAAAGTTTTTTTAAAAAACCCTGACTCCCGGCCAAGAAAGCAGGCGAAAATATGCCTGCCTGAGGCTTTGCCACCTACCAGAGGGGTGGCTTCTGGGGGGTCCCTGGCCTTTCTCCACCCTCTTCTCCTGTCCTGGGCTGCTTGCACCAGGCTGGGGGGGGGTCATCCTCATCGTCTGTCTCTCACTGCATGCCATGCGGTGGGGGGGAGATCCAAAATGGCGACCACAATTTTTCTTTTGAAATCGTGGTAAAAAACACACCAAATCACCACCGAAACATGTGAAATTTATTTACTTTAAATGCCTGAATTTTTATAGTAGCAGCAGTGGGTTTTTATAGCAACAAAATGTCGTATTGATTTTATTTTATTTTATTTTATTTTTTATTTTTTTAGACCTGCCCATTTGGGCTGGGCATGGGATGGGACTATGCAAATTTTTTGAACCATTCCACCAATGGCATCGCTAGGTTTTTGACTGACACTTCTGGATGTCTCAGAGGGCATAAAAAGCTGAGGCGCCTTCCAGAAATCGCAGTCGGGTCGGTGTATGGATGTGGTTGAGGGAGGAGGGCTGGCTGCTGGTGCTGGTGTGATCCGATTGAGATTGAGGAGGGAGGCTGGAGGCTTTAGGATTTAAGTTAGGCAGGCAGGGAGGGAATTGAATTTAGAAAATAATTTCTTTGATTCCCTGCAGCTTTGTCTGCTGAAGGGAATAGCAGTTTATTCTTTATTTCTTCTCTGGCAGTTTGAGGATTTTTTCTGATATTGGATAAAGGGGGAGGTTCGACTGGGAGTGGGAGGTGTGGATTTATTTTAAAAATATATTATTTTAAAAATTATTTTAAAAATATATTATATACTACCATTTATTTTCTCTTTTCCCAACTTCAATTTGCTTGCACACACACACATTTGGGGTGCAAGCCAAGAACAGAACCTCTATCCTAAATGATATCCTAACTGCCCATTCGCTCATCTGCCACCCGCCTGCGGCCGCCACCCACCCATAGCCCCCCGCCACTGCCACCTGCCTGCACCTCCCCCCCCCCGCCCACCCCCGTCTTGCCCGCCGCCTATGGCGCAAAAACACCTAGCGCCAGCCCTGATTGCAGGACGCCCCTATGCTCTGGGAAGTCAAATTGCGCTAAATCGCGGTGGAAACAACAAACGACAAACGGAAACGACAAATTTTTGAAAAATTTCGTGACAAACGAAAATGACCCGAAATGGACCCGTTCCGACAAACGAAAACTCAAAACGTCATTTTTCTGGTCGTGCCCATGTCTCATTGTGAGTATAGAAGCACAATCTCCCCACATATATAAACCAGATTTTTTAAAGAACTGTGTTTAAGTAATAACTGCAGAACTAAACCCCCTGTTCATTTTCTTTACACTTTCCTCAAAAATGTATCATTCGTGATACAGAGAAGCATTTTGAAAAGACATATGATTCATACATCATGAAGAAAAATTGCACTCAGCCACTAAACTTGAGAAGTCTACAGCTGTAAAAACAATTTGTTTTTTCAAAGTGTTTAGCACTGTGGTTATGCCCTTAACAAAGAGAGGAGAAAAACACGAACTGTGTAAATGCCAAACAATCTTCATTTTATCCATCCTTGATTTAAAGGCAGTATCTTTCCGCTTACATTTTAACTAGCACTTTCTAATGTGCAGCCTAGAAGTATCTAATTAGGTAATACCTCAAAGAGGAAAATCATTAACATTAATGCCCTTGTAAAAAAGTGGATATCAGACCGCTTGGAAATTCCTGAGAGCACCTGGGCTTGGAAGTTTGGCTGTATCTTAGTATTGCCAGCAGTTTTTCTTTGAAAAATAGGATTTTAAACTATAGGAAAAGAGATTCAGTTTAAACATTAGAAAGAACTTCATGACAGTTACAGTTAGAGTTGTTTGGCAGTGGTATATGCTGCCAAAGAGGGTGTTGGAGTCTCCTTCTTTGGAAGTTTTTAAGCATAGGCTGGATGGCCATCTGTTGGGAGTCCTGTGATGGGGGCTCCTGCATGGCAGGGGGTTGGACTAGATGGCCCTTGAGGTGTCTTCCAACTCTATGATTCTATGATTCTATGATTTTTACTTTTTGGTGACATGTCTTCCTTTTTGGTGATTTGTAAGTGGTCACTCTTCCCCCTTTGAATTTTCCTATTGAGTGGAGAATTTAAACCCAAATCTCCTGATTCTGTCTGATACTCTATGCATTATGTCACACTGGCTATGCACTGATGCCTCAGACCAATACAATCCCCAAAACAGGTAACATTTTTGGGTTCTGCAGAACCCTTCCTCAGACAGGGAATGCCAAATGCGGGGGCAGGGGGCAGATTTTGTAAGATAAGAAGCAAGCCAAACACACAGGTATAAGTACTGATGAAGGGCAGAGAGATACGCCAAGGCTTGTTACTACCAGGGTAGCACATTCTGAAAACCCTGTTCGTTACTCTTGATATTTCAGCAAAACAATAGTGGCTCCTGCTCCATATATATTCATATTGAGTAAGCTTCAGAGAATGCAAGGCACAGGGGAAAAGCTATTAAACGCTATGCCTGGTGTGTGTGTTTTTAAATTTGATTTGTAGCATAACTTCCTCTACCGTGCTGACCTCCCAAGGCTGTTACCTAGTCACAATCTTATGGAATATGGTAAGAGTTGGTGTATTTCCAATTAAATTGTAGCAACAATGTCCAGTTGTGATGGCATTGGCACTTACCCATTTAAATTAGCATAGGCAAATATACTGCAAAAATATCCTTCCATTTTCTGAAGTATGTTCTTCCTCTTGGCAATGGTGCAGTGACCACACAAGCTTGGAAACATAATATAATGCTATCCTTAAATAGTTTCTTTTAAAAGAAAAGAACAAGTATTCCAGAATGCAAAGACTAATTTATTCAGTGATGGAATTTCCCCATTTGCCAGTCTACTAGTATTTTGTGTAAATTTATTTTGTCTTTCTACATTTCAAGTCCATGAGCTTATTTAAAAAATTTAACCTTGTTATGAATGCCAAAAGGAAAATGAATGATCCTTAGATGTATTGCTACACCCCACTCTGCAGTCACCCGGTAACTTCACAAATACCTCCAACTCGCTCGTTCACCCTCTTTTTTGCACATTTTAAAGACTTCTCTAACATGCATAAAAGTTTTACAAGATCAGTGCTAGGTTGAGAGTATCATCAGTGCCAATAAACAGCCATCAGATTACTGAATCCCAAATACAGCAGTTTACAGGCCTTAATTGTAAAACTAGTGAAGCTAGTCATTAAAACTAATAACAGCTATCAGCAAAACTCAGGAAAGTAGGATGGGAAGTAAATCTGTATATTTATTATCATGCTACATAATTTATTGTCTGATACATTTCTATATTTTTTTCTTAAACTGTGTCATTTTTAAAAATACAAGATAAAATCTTCCATCTATTCCCTGGATCTGGGTATATGTTAGGGGTGAGTTAAGTCCTCAGAATTGGTTATACCGTGCATCAGGTAATTAAGGTCTGTGTTGCTGCTTTCAGCTCAACTGGCAGAAGGGCCTCCAACATAGCTTTTGAACTGCCAGTTGGTGTCAGAGACAAGGAACACATGTACACACACAAAACATGCTGAAGAAAAGAAGCCAGCACTGTAAGCTGTTGTTCTGAAGGCACTTTCCAGTTACACTCATAAACAGCAGTAGCTGCTCTAGCACTTGGTTCTTTATTCTTGGAACTGTACAACCTCCAGTACATTAGGAGGACAGACTGTAAATTGAACAACTTTGTGGCTGGAGTAAATGATTACATTCCTGAAGTGGAGCTGCAAACATATCACATGAATTGACAGTGTGTATTCTGCAGGATATGTAACATGAGCTATAGTCCTCACTAGAGAAGCTGGTAGTTACATTTCAGAAAGAGTTCAAGTGGTAGTACATATTATGACATTGTTGTTGATCACAAAAATTAAAACATTTCACACGGAAGTACTTTTTCTCAAGGCCTTAATCGCTCAAAATATATAAATAATTTTAACATAGTTATTTCTATTGTCAGCATGGAATACGGTACAAAAAGAATAAAAGTTATGAGAACAGTGACACTGGATATCTCTAGACATAAAAGTATTGGTGAGTCAAAAGTTGGAAAAGAGGGAACTAAGAAGAATTGGGATAATGGAAAAAGTCCTAAGATGTCATACTCAAGAATCAGGAGACTCACAATACCTTCAGATGGTGATTTAGGTCACATTTTGTTCTGCCTACAATAATAACCAGTAGACATGGGCATGACTTGGCGAAATTCTCGTTTCCGTTTCCGTTTCCGTTTCCGTTTCCGTTCCTCGTTTCCGTTACGCAACGGAAACGGTAACAACAATTAAGCCGTCAGAACTCGAACTCAAACCGAAAAAAGAAAAATTGGGTCTGATTTGTTGTTCTCGTTCCTGGCATCGCGCGGCGATCGCGCGATGCCAAGCGCAAGCGGGACAGAAAAAAAGTTTTAAAAGGAAAAACCTCTGATTCCCAGCCAAAAAAGCAGGCAAAAATATGCCTGCCTGAGGGCACCTACCAGAGGGGTGGTTTCTGGGGGGGGGTCCCCACTCCAGCCTTCCCCCCTTCCCCGTCCTGGGCTGCTGGTACCAGGCTGGGAGGGGGCATCCTCGGCGGCGTCTCCATTTGCTATGCAGTGCGGGGGGATCCAAAATGGCGACTGCAATATTTTTTTTAAATCGTGGTCCAAAAACCCACCAAAGCACCACAGAAACATGCGAAAACTAGCTATTTTATATGCCTGATTTTTTTATAGTAGCAGCAGTGGGTTTTTCTTGCAACAAAACATCTCCATTGATTTTATTTTATTTTATTTTTATTTTTTATTTTATTTTTTTTACACGTGCGCAATGATGGGCTGGCCATGGGATGGGACCATGCAAATTTTTGGACCCAGGTTTTGACTGACACTTCTGGATGTGCCAGAGGGTATAAAAAGGCGAGGCAATCCGAGAACACTCGCAGTCCGGGTTTGGATGTGGGTGGAGAGGGCTGTAGCTGGCTGCTGTGGTAGACTAGTTTCGATTTTGCGGAGCCTTTAGATTTCAGTTAGGCAGGCAGGGAGGGATTAATTGATTCAATTGAATTTTTAGGAAATATTTCATTCCCTGACTGCTGTGGGGAATAGCAACGCAGTTTATTCCTTTATGCTCCTGCAGTTTGTCAGGATTTTTTTTCTGATATTGGTTTAGGGTGGCCAGCCGGTTCATGACCAAGTCCAAGAGAAAAAAAAAGAAATATGCATTCTGCCCACTTTGTTTGCTTTGATAGGATGCATGCAGTCTTGTGCAATGTGCAGCAGCAATCACCCAGTTTAAAGTGTTTTCCGCCTGCTCTGGGTCATTGCGGGACCCGCAGCCACCACCCATGCGCCCGCCTGCGCACCCGCCTCTCCCCCTGCCGCTGTCGCCGCCCGCCCATGCCCCCCCGCCACCGCCGCCCGCCCGCACCTCCCTGCACCTCCCCGCCCACCGCCCACCGCCTAGGGTGCAAAAACACCTAGCGTGCCGGCCCTGATTGCGCGGGGACGCCAATGGGACGTCCGGGACTGGGACGTCAAATTGCGCTAAATCGCGTGGGAACGACAAACGACATGACAAAATGACAAATTTTTGAAAAATTTCGCGACAAACGGAAATGACCCAAAACGGACCCATCCCGAAAAACGACAACTTGAAAAAAAAATTCATGGTCCTGCCCATCTCTAATAACCAGTCTTATTTATTTGGTGGTGACGAAACACCACACATGAGATTGCAAACCAGTCCAACCTTGCTCCAGACCTTTTTGGTCCCGTGCAAGGGTTTCTTGTTTGGTTTTGCGCTCAGATTGCCTTCGGACAGAGCAGTTGCTTTCAAGCATCAATCTAATGGTCACATCCAGCAAAGTGATCCTTTCCAGCTTGACCTAGAAATCAGAAAGGGTTAAATAGGTATTAGGTGACATGAGTGGAGAGAAAAAACTTTCTCATTCTAGTCAGGATACTCCATATGAACAACTTGTCTCTTTCTGCCTTGTTCATCTTCTCAGGTCGTCTGTCCTTAGAGATATCAAGATCCACTTCTCTCCCTTGCTTACTCTGAGATATCTGTAAAATATTGAGATGTTGAGTTATAGATACAGTACAGTAATACCTCTTAAGAAAAATTTAATTCATTCTATGAGTCATTTCATTTTATGAAAAATTCACCTTGTGAAACACGGTTTCCCATAGGAATTTGTTTTGATTTTTTTAAAAATTCATAAGGGCTTTTCATCTTGCAAGGCATCCCATAGGGAATTTTTTTATATGAATCATGCCTATTTCCAGAAATATTTTGCATCTTACACATTTTTCATTTTACAGGGCATTCGTCTTAAGAGGTTTTACTGTATGTAGCTGGAGAGAGAGAGAGAGAGAGAGAGAGAGAGAGAGAGAGAGAGAGAGAGAGAGAGAGAGAGAGAGAGAGAGAGAGAGAGAGAGAGAGAGAGAGATGGAACATGAGAGAGAGAAGGAAGGAAATTGGAATAATTGTGGGTGGTTTTAACTTGCATAATGTGGAGTTGATCAGTAGGTGTAGCTTATTCATATGATGTAAGAATTTATATATTGTAGAACTCTAAAAATCTCCAAGAAGCATAAAATATTATTCTGTTTTGCCCTTTTCTTTCCCTTTCAGCTATGGCGGAAATCTGAAATGGTGCTATGATATTTTCCACACCCGTCACATTTTTTCTCAACAACCTAGAAACCATGCATCTATTTAATGTGTCTCTAGTCCCATCCAAGATCTGACTTTATAATTACAACAGTAAGCACCAAAAACAAAACAAACTCATTTTTAAAAAAAAAATAAAACAGGCAAAATATGTCTTTCCACCCATATTACAGCCTCAGGGCGAATCACCTCAGACTCTTCAGAACTGCCACCGTGTATGAAATATGGGCACTAAAGTCAAAGGTTCATGGAGATTTTGTTTTGTTCTATGATGGTTTTTAAAGAAAGGTCTAAACAGCAACTGTTTCATTCACTTCACAGCAAAAGCCTCTTGCTCTGTCAATTGCTTTTGTTGCTCACAAGGAGGGATTTAATATAGCATACAGAATTATTAACAATCCGACAGTGCTCTGCAGATCTATGGCCATGTCTGCTTAGAAGTGACCTACCCACCCTACTTACTTCACAGCTACTCACTTCCAGGTAGGTGTCCACCAGAGTGCAATCTTAAACACAATTTGTAGAATGCAACCCCATTCAACTTTTGATTGGAAATGCATGACATCATAAACATGGCTCCAAATTTTATTTTCTTTATTCCCTTTTGTTATAATTATTGTTTTCTTTGAAGTCTGGGAGTATTGACTATCCCTGCATACACACACATACAGTGGGGACTGAAATAAAAGAAATAACTAGCATAGTGAACTGAGGAACACCAAGGTTATGAATTAATAAAATAAAAAAAATGAATGAATCCTGGAAAAAAAGACTAGGATTTAAATTTATTTACTAAGCAGGAAATCCTACCAACTATAACTCAATATGTCTCTGAGAATGCATATATAAGATTGTTCAGAAAAATTGCAATACATGAAAATGGAATATTAACTGGGTGATTCGTTTTTGAAGAACCTGTAACCATTAATTCTTGTGATTATAAATCCCCTATTCATGTATTTTTGACAAGCATTTTAATAGGAAGCCTACAGTCAAACTAATTTCTTCATTAAATAGTATTTTTGATAACTTTGCATGTGTAAATGTATCTTAGAGTATGTGACACATAACATTTTAAGTTACCAATTAGGACAAATATACCTACTTATGTTTCAGACATTGATGACCAAAAATATCACATATTTATCTGTTAAGCCCTTTATGTTTTCTTCTTGATATTTCTTTCCTTATTTGAAAGAAATACCAAGGTGGTGAGAGGGATGGCTTGTAGGCATACAGCCTTTTCGGCAGCTGCTCTCAGACTATGGAACACCCTCCCAAGTGAGATCCTCCTGGCACCAACATTTATGACATTTTAGCACCAGGTAAAAAACCTTCCTGCTCCAGAAGTTTTTAAACTGATATAACATAGATTGTGGGCCCTGATGGCATTTTTAGTATAGATTTTTTTGTTTTTAATTGTTTTTTAAATTGTTTTAATTCTTCATTTTAATTGTTCTAAGCTGCCTAGAGATCTTTGGGTAGTGTATAAATAAATAAATAAATAAATAAATAAATAAATAAATAAATAACTCTAAAACAATATGGCAATACATAGATAATTAATTCATAATTAATTAAAATATAAATTTCATAAATATAAATACCCCTATAAAATCTTAAATTAGTTTATACACTTGTTCTAGGTAGCTAGTCAGTAAAGTACAGTTGAGAGTTCAGTTCCCCACTCTATGTACTAGCCTAGAAGAAAGGAGTCACAGCCTGTGTTGCCTCAAGCAAGTTGTGCAGTCCCAGGATGCCCCCAGAGGAAGGGAATGGTAAACCACCTCTGAGTACTCTGTACACAGAAAAATCTGGAAGGTGTCACCATAAGTCAGAACTGTCTTCACACAACTATTATTTGTTTGTTTGTACCAAAATAAATCACAACCTTGAGTCTAAAAGAGCTCAGCAGGGCAGCTGAGGACAGGGCATTTTTGAGATTGCACATTCATAGGGTTGCCATGAGTCAGAGGCAACATACTACTACTACTACTACTACTACTACTACTACTACTACTACTACTACTACTACTACTACTACTACTTACTGATTGGATCTTTTCCTATCAAAACAGAGTCTTCACTCTCCCTCCTGGCTCTTAGATGGAATGTGGATGGCAGGCTGGCATACATTTTAATAGTTAAAAATGTGAAGTTCTCTTTATCCAAGTCAAAAATGTTTTCATTTTCCTCACTTCTGTCTTTCTGTATGTCTCTTGTGTGTGCTTCCATTTACTGTTCCTTGTAAAACTGCATTGGCACTGTTCACCGGGGCTTTCTTCCTAATTACATGGTCACCAATCAGGGCTCTTGTGTCCAGAAAAACCACATCAAATCAACAAATAGGCATTTGTTTAAAGGCCAGGACAATCTGTGAGGTGCAGAGTGAGAGGAATTGTCAACATCTATCTATCTATCTATCTATCTATCTATCTATCTATCTATCTATCTATCTATCTATCTATCTATCTATCTATCTATCTATCTATCTATCTATCTATCTATCTATCATTTCAAATGAAATTTAAACTGTTGTATATTGAGTGGAGATAGTTAAAACACATGAGAACAAGTTGATTGGTATGTCATCTGACACATTACACATGGTATATAACCCAGCAAGCATAACCATGATTCAATTGTCACTAGTCTCTTCCATGCTTTTACAGAATAGAGTTCTACTCAAAATGAAAATGACCAGTTAATCCTTATCATCGGATGCCTTGGTAAATGCATTTGAATTATGTAATGTAATAAGGTAATGTTTCAGTTGCCATGGCAACAGCATAGGATCTTCAGCTTTGCTGTCAAAATACAAAATTAAAACTAATTTAAAATTCCTTGTCAAAATTGTTGCTGATAGAAAGAAGGAGAATTAATATTTCCTGAGAGTATCTGATTCTACCTCTCTTAGAAGGCTTGAGGAGAAAGATACAAAAAAGTGTAATACCTTTGCCAGGCTAGTCAGCAATAACGAGGCGACACACGTTTGGCTTGGTTTAAACAGGGCCACAATTTATTAATTACAGGAACAAGTTATTAACTTTATTAACTCAACAGTAACTTATATAGGAGGGTCTGTTAAGTAGCGCAATAACAGCAATGGATTGGATTTATAAGGTCCACTCGCTGAAAGGAATTTATTGCAGCCAGTTATGCCGCAAGGAGGATGCCAGAGTAGTTTTGGGCATCCCCCGTAACCTATTACTTGGCAGTCCACTTGATCATGTTGGGGTTCTTATTACTTAATTCCTATCTGCTACCTAATCTAATTTATTACAATAGGACTGCCGAGGACCTTGACAATTTTATTTGAATATGGATCTGATGTTTAATATTATATTGCGCTACCCGCCAAATTGTGACCATTACATTTTACGACCCGTCTCCACATGTGCCTGGTGGGATGGGCGAAAACACGCTGCCACTCACGGCCAATCAGAGTGGCAGTCAAAAATTCCCATCCGGCCCCGAAGCGAACAGCAAAGCATCACCATCACATCTGAAAAGTGGAGGGCAGGCGGGGGATCCGAAACTGCGCAGGCAGGCGGAGGAAGGGGGCGCGGCCATGCTTTATATGGCCGCACAATCGGCGTAGGCTACGCCGGTTGCGCAGCCCAACCACCGCCTGCCTCCTGACAGCCGGCAAAGCATCCCCTGCGCCTCACCAGGAGGCGCGGAGAAGCCATTCTCATACTACTAAAATATTAAATGCAGGTTGTTGTTGTTTTTTTCAATCCGCTAGGACTGGGCATTGCAGAGCTTGGAGTGGGGGAGAGAAACAGAGAAGTGCCCAAATCATAATTAGAAGTTGCAGTGTCTGGTTCAGAATTAAAGTTAGGTCGCAAAGTGGAGACTACAGATCAGGTTGCACTGGTTGATCTTGTGGTGATCTGTGATTGATTGGTAAGTGTTTCTGAGACTTCCCAGTGTTTTGCAGTAGCAACAACCAACAAACACGTTTTATGTTGCTCTAGCAAACACAGATTGTAGGGAAACTGGGCAATTAAAGCGCAAGCAAGCGGCACGGACGGCACAGGAAAAAACTTTTAAACTCTCCGCCCACCCGTTCCCGGGCCAAAAAAGCAGGCGGAAAAATGCCTGCTTGACTAAGGGCGCAGGCTGATCCAAAATGGGGTGGTACACCTGCGCAATGATGGGCTGGCCAAGTGGCCAGCCATGTGGTGGGATGTGAACTCAACTCTAGTGCTTAGTGAAAAATTAGAGGCATTTTTCAGATGGTTCACAATTGTAAGAATTTAAAATTATTCTAAATCTGCATCTGGTTGGTGGATTTAGAATTGTAGGTAGTGGTGGTGGGGAGGTAGGTATATCAAATGCTAAGTCTACCCATTACCCAAGCATAGCACAAATTGGGACCAGAGTCTGGACATAACTAGTTGCAAGTTACATATTTAACTGTAACTGGGTACTTTGGGAGTTAACAAGGCTTAACTATTACATTAACAAAGTAATGTAGCCATTGGATACAAGGTTCTTTTTTGACCTGATGATGACTGGATTCCTGTTTGTCAAGATTCAAAGTGACATTACACTTGCCCCAAAATGCTGGGTGTTCCACTCCAGCAACAAAGACTGTGCAAGTCAATTGTGCAGTCAGTTGTATGGTTCCCCTTTCAACCAACTGTGCCATGCAACAGTGGAAGTGCCTCGTAAATAACACTTCCATTGGTGGGAGTGTGACTACTGTAGGTACAACACTGAGTTACACCCACGTAACTAGTCAACAGGATTTAAGCCAGCATGTTTCAAAAGGCCCTTTTAATGCATAAGATGTTAATTGGATTTGTCAAGCTTTATATCAATAATGTGTCAGTCCTAAATTACCAGGGAAGTAATTGATTTGTTTCACTACCTGTGATTTTATAATGTATTTTTCAAAAGCAGTACCAGAACTGGTGGACAGAGAGGATTATGGAGTATTTCACTGTCCATTTCTCACATGTGGGTAGTATTGCACATGCTTATAATGTGCAATGAACCAGATTAGTTCTGCTAACCCAGTAACAATAGCAGGTGGCCTGACAGTTCCAAAGTAATGGGCAAAAAAGAACGCTGCAAACCACCAGTGAGACTACGTGTTATGCTCAGAAAGTAACTGCAGTTTGGTCTTGGAGAATGAAAATACTATTTCCTGAAGGCTGTCCTGCCAGCAGTCACAGAATACTGGATAGTCATTTTAAACATGAAAAGATGGCACTAAAAGATGCTATTCATTGCCCATTGTTTGTCTTCACCTATCTCTGCTCCTATTAGCCCAAGCCTGTTGTTTATGTATCATTGTTCTAGGAGAAAACAAGAAGGCGGGAATGGAAGAGATTTTCTATACCTTGGTATATAGATGGTATAGATGGCAACTGGCAGCCAAGAAATCAGAAGACCAAGAAGGCCATCTAGGATGAATCAAGCAAAGGTTTGTAGCTGCAAACCACTGCCAAGATGGCATCCACATGTACTGAATCTGATGTGAAAACTGAGAAAGGGGTGGGGGTGGGGAAAACTGACAAGTAAAAAACCTGACCATTCAAAATATGCTGTTCAAGGAGAGCTTAATGGATATCCTTGATTATCAGAAAGAAAGGTAAGTGGCTTCTAGCTCAAATCAAGCTGAAACCCTTAGTGGAAGCTAAAGCAGCTAAACTGAGCATACCCTTAGTCACTTCAAAAGAAGATAAAACTCACTGAAAATGGCCATAATGTTAAGGAAAGTAAAAGGCATTAAGGAAAGGGGAAGACTTAAAATGTGGCCTTTATTTTTCAAGAGAAGAGCAGGGCTGTTCATGACAAAATCTCCTTGAGTTCACTAATTTACATGGTTACCATAAGATCTGATGATAACATATAACAACAGGAACACATGCATGGTTTAATATGATCCTTTGGGGCATGGATAAAATTGTTGTGCAATAAATTGTTGGCTATAAGAAAATGAAACAGAGAGAAATATTGATTGGCTGAAATCTTTTTCCGTATCCAACGGAGATAAGAACAAGCATGATGTGAGTTAATTTGTCCTGCAATGTTACACAAAGGGGGGGGGTGTATTTTTTTAAGAGGCCAGAGAAATACCAGGGAGAAAAGGATATTGTCCAACAGTACTAAAAATGGTAATTTTTGCACCCAGCTGCCACCATAAAAATGAAAATATTCTGTCAGCAGCACCAGCCAATTCCTTGGCAAAGAAGAGCTACAAGGCTGGAAGGCTAGCTTTATCTTTCATCTTCTTGTGTGGTTAGTGAGTTGATAAGCTTCCTGGGTCTCTTTGTCTACATGAATTCCATTTCCCTTGACTTATCTTTCCTCCTGAAGAATATACAGTATACACATTTGCTTTCAGCAGCTATGCCAAGAATTCTGCCAAACTATGCAGAAGAAACCTAAGAAAGGTATAATTAGTTGCATCACTAAATTTAGTCAGCAGTTTCCATCTGAAGAAACAGTGAAACTTAATAAAGACGTAGCGCTTTACAGTGATACAATAAGTTAGGGAGATTAGTCAACAATGAAATCTACTTAACTACTTTTCTGAAATAAGGAACTGGGAAACTTAATAAAGAAATAGTGCATTACATTGATACAATAAACTAGGTAGATTAGTCAACAATGAAATCTGCTTAACTACTTTTGTGAAATAAATTTCATTGAACCCACCTTAGGTTAAGCTCCTTCTTTATGATAGCACAAGCAAAGTATGACACAGTCTAATCTTCTTATGTTAGGGTGTGCTTCTTAAACAGTAATTTAACAAGATTAAATACTATAGTGCATATATTAAATAATAAGAGTCACAAATGATCAAACATGCTTATGATACACACAAGTGACCAAATAGGTCCCTCTTGAGTGTTTGTGGAGCTGTGTTTTAGAAGGGAGCATAACTAAGAAGAGCTGTATTTGAAGACTGCACAATGCTCTGTGGCAGAGACAGAAGTCATTTTCAAATGATATGCCAACAAATATTAGCAAATCATGACAAAGAAGGTATGGTGACCAGAACTGTACACAATACTCCAGATGGGGTTTCGCCACAGATTTATAAAAGAGGCAAAATTACACTTGCTGACTTATAAAGAGGCAAAATGACACTTGCTGATATGAGGTTGAGAATTTAATTTTCCACTGTGTCTGTCCAGAGGACAGCTAGCCTATGCTACCTTAGGCATGCTGCACAACCTCAAGGCTCCCCGACCCCCACCCCCAGAAGAAGGGAACAGCGAAGCACCTCACAGGCCGGCAGCCAGAGTGTTGAGCAGGAGTCTCCTAGCAGTACCTTCTGAGTTTTTTTTTATGGGAACAAGGAAGCACCTGAATCACTGCAAAGCCACAGTACCTCCAAATTGCATCTCAGAGAGATGAGCCAGAAAGATACCATGCTCAATGGTATCAAAAAATGCTGAGAGGTTCAGTTGAACTACCTGGGACATACCTTGTTCTATGCCTAGCCCAGGCCATTCCTCAAAGAAACCAGAACAGCCTCTGACCCATAACCTGTTTTGTTGTTGTTGTTGTTGTTGTTGTTGTTGTTGTTGTTGTTGTTGTTGTTGTTGTTGTTGTTGTTGTTGTTGTTGTTGTTGTTGTTGTTGTTGTTGTTGTTGTATTTCCAGGAAAGTCTGTCTATTATATTGCTGAATCAATCAATATCTGTAAATGCTGTACTGCAGCTAAAACTGTGCTCACGACCTGGGGTTCATTCAATCCCAAGTAGCTGGTTGACTCAGCCTTCTATCCTTCCAAGGTCGGTAAAATGAGCACCCAACCTGCAGGGGAGGGGTAAGGTGTAGCCTGCATAATTAAACTGTAAACCACGCACAAAGCAAAGCAAAGCAAAGTGTTCTGCTTATATGCCGCCCCATACTACTACAAGTAGTCTCTGGGCGGTTTACAATTTTAATTACAGAGTGCAGGCTACACATTGCCCCCCCCCCAGCAAGCTGGGTACTCATTTTACTGACCTCGGAAGGATGGAAGGCTGAGTGAACCTTGAGCCTGCTACCGGGGATTGAACCCAGGTCGTGAGCACAGTTTTACTTGCAGTACAGGCATTTAACCACTGCGCCACGAGTGCTTGACATGTGCTATGGGGCGGTATATAAGCAGAACACTTTGCTTTGCTTTGCTTTGCTTTTGGGGTTCTTTCCAGTTCAGCCAGGATGCAGCAAGGTTCACAAGGGTTCAGGCTATTAAAAATTGGTGATCATTTCCAGAACAAAGTTGTCCAATAGCTGAGAAAAGCATCCTTACTTGTGGTGTTGGTAATCAGAATGAGCAAGAGCCCCACCGTCTACAAATTAAGTGAGGTAATACAGTTAGTGTGGACTAGAAGATAGAGTGTTAGACCAGGACTCCAGGAACTAGGTTTGATTCTTTATTTGGCTATGGAAACTCACCAGGGTAGCAGTGGTAGACCATTCCCTGAACTTATGTATTTGAGTAGCAATAAATCAGCAGCAACCTGATGGCATATAATAACAGCAAAACACATTACACAATCTACAGACCCCCCCTCCCCCACCACAGCATTGTATTCTGACACTAAAGTACCTCACTGGATTACTGGCATGAAACAACTATAGACAGTTTGCCAGTTATGCAAAAGTCATGCATGACTGATCCCTTCAGACTAGATCCCTTTACAAGTGTAATAGCTGAAGCTGAGATATGGATAGCAAACAAATCAAGCTGATGGAAGGAAAGCATTGTAAGAGACGTAAACATGGTGATACATATTCCCCTGGGCATTTGTTTCTATCCCCATATTTGGAGTTGCTTTTCTGGGGGACAAGAATTGCAAGAACAATTGAGAAAGTCCACAAAGCAGAAAGCAGGCACCAAAATTCAACTAATGATTCTGAAATTCAATGAAAAACTTAAAGGTGATTTTTTGCAATTGATTGTTTATGCAAGGGGTATGCAGATGGGGGGTATTAGGGGGCATGAGTGCAACTCCCCCAAACCTGCTTGACAAATTTGGGGAGGGGGAGCTGAAATCCCAAACCAATAATCTACAATGTCCACTTTGTGGATTATACAGATACAATGTACATTTAAATATAAACATTTGACATCACTTACGTATCAGCCACAAGTGCATATCTATGGTCCATTCTGTGGCAAGTTTAACGGGGAGCTACATGTATACTGTTCACCTCCTCACTGAAGTTTGGTCAATTGATCTCAGCGTGTTTGAAAGTATAAGAGTGAAGAACTTTTATTTGTGTAGACACTAAAATTAATTATGTGATTTATTAAACCACCATGAGAGGGGCAGTAAAGAAGGTGAGTTCTTGAAGGCTTTCAATATCTGTACATATTATCCTAGTTCTCTGATCTCCTTGCCCTCTGGAGATGCTGGCCACAGAGTCTGCTGAAATGCCAGGAGGAAATACATCCAGAACATGGTCAAATAGCCTGAAAACCTCACAACATCTATAAGGTGGGTAATTCTACATACATACATATGAGAACTGGAAATGTATAGCACAGCACAGTTTGTGGAAGAGGATGTGTTTGCTCATTGTCTTCTTCCTGATAATATCTTTTAGCTATCTTACATTAATAGCTTAATAACACTCTACATCTCTGAACTAGGATCTGTAGACAATCTATGTAAGAATACTTAACAGGGAAGATGCAACAATAAGATTTCTAGTGTGGGTGGGTATCCCTGTTTGATTGATAACATTAAATGATTAAGCTTAAAAAAGTGGTTGATGAGAGAAAGGAGGCAGAGTAACTATTTTTCCTCTGACACTCTTTCATGAGTTAAGAGCCTGATAATGTGGTATCACTATTAAGTTTTCAGTAGAGATGGGCACAAAATGAAAAAAAGGCATGCTGTTTCATTATGTTGCAAGGTTACAAAATGAAATGCCATTATTTACTGTTGAAACAAAACAATTTGTGAATTTCGCTCTTCCTCTCTCTTCTTCTGGCCACTGCCACCCAGCTGGTTTTGACAGCTTGAGCTGTCAAAACTAGCTGGGTGGCAGTGGCCACAATGGGAGAGCAAAGCACAGTTTTGAATTTAATGCTGCCTGCTCCATTCTCCCATTGACATCCCCACATCCCAGTTGATGTTTTTATAGTTCAGGATATGGGGAGGGGAAATCTTCCCTCTCCCCAGAGCCCAAGCTGTCAAAAAAAAAAAAAAACCACCCACCTGAGGGCAGGGGCAGGGGCAAAAACGGAAAAAAGGAGCAGGCAGCAGATATTCAAAACTGAACACTGCTTTCACTTCTCAGCCAGGCAAGGGGTGGGTGATTAGTGCACCAACTCAACCCTTGCCTGGCTGAGAAGGGCACAGTGGAGCATGGTTTTGAATTCCATGCCAAAGCAGGGAGGGTGCTCCTGTGGCACGGAATTCAAAACTGTGCCCACTGTGCCATTCTCAGCCAGGCAAGGGTTGAGTGGGTGCACCACACACACACCCCTTGCCTAGCTGAGAAGGGCACAACAGCAGGGGTCTGACAGGGCGAGCACTGATTTCACTACTTGCCCTCTCAGCCCCCTGCTGTGTTGGGGGGAACATGGCTTCCAAAGGTGATAGCATGGGGCTGACAGGGCAAATGGTGAAGCCAGTGTCAGTGAAGCTGGGATTCCCCCTGCTGTGTTGAGCAGAGTTCTGTATAGTTCTGTTTTGTTTCATTTCCTCTTGGGAAAATTTCATCATCAATGAAACAGAATGAAAATATGTAGGAAACAAAATGAAGGAAATGCTATTTTTGTGCCCTTCTCTAGTTTTCAGCTTTACAGAAAAAACAAAAGCAATTGATACTGCTCTTTCCTCTTGCAAGGCACCTGAGATAATTTCATGGAACCTCACACCTAACTTCTGCTCTGGGGTTAACCAAGAGAATGGCCCACACACCATCTTGCTGAATTTCCAAGAGCATGGATCAAAGGGAACCAGTGGATAGATAATTGGAAATCTGTGTCAAGTGAAGAGAGAAACTTTAAGAATGGTTTTCTTGTACTAGACATGTTCTGGTCAATCCTAAATAGTTTGCTGGAAAGCTGAGTAAAATTTCTTGTAGTCTCATGGTGGTATTTCTTCTCTGTTAAGCAGCAGAGACCATACCTAATGGCATATGTTGTGTGTGTCATTCTCTGGTACTGTTAAATGATATCATCTTCTCTCTCATATCTTTTGAAGGAACTACAAAGTGGGTGGATTTATTCAAGGTCTGGACAAGGTGACCCATCTTAAGAATGTGTTGCACTTTTATTTCATTCATGACTGATAAACATGTCTAAATAAATTGCATTTCTCCATGTACACCATACAGAAAGTGCTAAAGATTTTTTTAAAAATCTAATATAGGAGAAAGGAAGATGGAACCACTCACTCATCCAAGACTTGGAATGCATTGCATACCTCTGTAAATTGGGCATCGAATCCCTATGGGGTGGCCTGGTTGGTACCCTAAAATCACAATATATATATTTGTCATTATATCTATATCTATCTATCTATCTATCTATCTATCTATCTATCTATCTATCTATCTATCTATCTATCTATCTATCTATCGATCGATCGATCGATCGATCGATCGATCGATCGATAGATAGATAGATAGATAGATAGAGCGATAGAGAGATAGATATAGATAGATAGATATAGATATAGATATATAGATATAGATAGATAGATAGATATAGATATAGATATAGATATAGATATAGATATAGATATAGATAGATAGATAGATATAGATACATAGATAGATATAGATTAGAGATGGGCACGAAACGAGCGATTTTTTTTTTGTTTTCGGTTTTTCGTTTCGTTACACAACGAAAACAAAACAAAAAAATTTTAAAAAACAAAACGAAAACAAAAACGAAACGACCAAATTTGCCGTGTTTTTCATTTTCATTGCAGCAGATGCATTGAACTAAAAAGAATGCTAATGAAACAGCAATTTTTCATTTTCGTTTTTGTTTTTTCATTTCGTTACCTAACGAAACGAAAACGATTTTTTTTTTGAAAAAAATGTCACAAAAACGAAAACGAACCGAAACGGACCCCTAAACGACCAAACGACAAACGAAACACCATTTTTTTGAGTCATGCCCATCTCTAATATAGATAGATAGATAGATAGATAGATAGATAGATAGATAGATAGATAGACCCAATGCTGACCAGTCCCCAGGGGCCACACGGTCGGTGCTTGAAAAATAAAAATAAAAACCCTCCTATGCAACAGCTGCAGTGCAGAACCTGGAAATAAAATAAATTTTTTAAAAAATTAATATAAAAATAAAATAAAAAAGGAGTGTCGACCCATCCCCAGGCATGGCCAGGTCAGCACTCTAAAATCACACACAAAAATATTAAAAATAAAAGAATTGCTGACTGGGCCTCAGGGGCTGCATGGTCTGCGCTTGAAAAAAAAAAAGCCTGGCTCCGCGGCGCGACTGTGCAGTGTGGAGCTTCCTTGCCCCCTCCCAGGCCGGAAGCCGCTCGAGACCTACCTGGTCTCACAGAGTGTGGAGACCAGAGCCCATTTAAGGGCTCACCACGTGGCTCCAGGCCTCTTTCCGCGGCGACCGACGTTGCCCGCCCACCCGCCACATTTATGCAGTAGTATGAGCTGGTCTGGTCGCCTCGGGGTCGGATAGGAATTTTTGACCCGGGTGCGCAATTGGCTATCAGCACCCGGGGATTTTTCGCCTATCCCATACTGCTGCGGTGTGGTGGGTATTCCCGGTAGGGTATTGGATATGGCCACTTGGGGGCGGTCGTGCGGGTATGGAGAGGCAGTAGGGAGTCAGGTCTCAATTTCCCGAAGGGACCGTCCGCTCTCACGGCGTTGCAGATCAGAGATCACAAAGCCGGGGGGGGGATGGATGTACCTGGAGGGCCCACTGGACTGGCAGGCACAAAGGACGCGCCTGGGCAGTCCGGCTGGGGAAAGGGGACCAGCTGACCGAGGCCGCCCTGCTCACGGGCAGGACGGAATCGGGGCTAGCGACTCGCCCAGATAGGCTGCCAGGTAAAGGGGGTCCGGTGAGACCCAGAGTGACAATTCCACCCGCACTGCAGCAGGCCCCGGTTTAAAGTTGTGTTGTGTTGTATGACCTGTTAATAAAGTGGCCCGGAGTTTTACCCCAACACCCTGTCTCGCGTGGTTATTCCGCCGTGGGGGGGCAATGGCCCACGTGACAGTTGTAGCATGGCCGAACCTGGAAGTAAAATAAAAATAAAATAAAGGAGCACCGACCTGGACCCAGAGAAGGCTGGGTCAGTGATCTAAATTAAAGAAAAATAAAATAAAAGGAGCGCCCACCTGGCCTCAGGGGCCGTGCAGTGGGCAGTTGGGGGGGAAAAAGAGGTGCTGGCCCCATGCCAGCACCTCAAAAAGCCCCTGCCACAGGGGCCAGAATCTGCTGCTGCTGCCACCGCCACCAGTAAGAACCCAAAACAGTTCTGGTTTGTTTAAATGTTTTTAAAAAAATTGTACAAACCCGAAACCAAAGGGTGGTCCCGAACCATGGGTTTTCTGGTTCGTGCCCACCTCTACTCCGGAGACATTAGATCAAACAACCCTCAGCCATAGAAACTTATTGGTGGGGTAGAACCTTTAGGATAAACCCTAAAAATTTCATCGACCGAAAGACCAACTGGAGTTAATATAAGCCACTTCCAGCTTGCCAGCACATAACACCTAATAATAGTTGCATCCACACAACTAGAGTGACTTTTCTTTACAAGATTTTTAAAGTAGTGATTAGTGAATACTCATAGAGTATTTACTACTCCCTTCTTTCAGGACTGCTCTGGGGCTGTACAGCTTGTCTAAGGCTGCACAGGCTGGCTGTGCTCTGAGATGACACAGTGGAGAATCAAACTTCCGGTTCCAAAGCTAGCTCATAACAAATAATGTGTGCCTAAAACTCACAATTAGAGATGGGCACGACTTGAAATTTTTTTTTTTCGAGTTGTCGTTAGTCGGGCCGGTCCCGTTTCGGGTCATCTCCGTTTTTCGTGAAAATTCGCAAAAATTAGTCGGTTCATTTTTTTGTTTTTTTGTTTCCGTTAGTACTGGTTTTTTTGGGGGGGAGCGGGCTCCTGGAGGCACCTCTCTGGGGTGGGTGCCTCCTCTGGCCCGCTATAAGGGAAAGTGGGCTCCTGGAGGCACCCGTGGGTGCCTCCTATCCTCACCCACTAGGAAGGGGAAGCAGGCTCCAAGAGACCCCTCAACATGGGGGTCTCCCCTCCTCACCTGCTGCTGCTGCAAAATGCTATGCAATAGCCATATGGATATTGCATAACATAATGTGCAGACAGTGACTTTGAAGACTAGTGGTTGGCACTGAACCCAGAGCCATAGTGAGATGCCTAACTAAGGCTCTCGCACCACCATGTCTCACACAGAAGGGAATTGTACTTGCTGCGTGTAGTGCAATGCAAGCAAGTAGATCTGGCTTAGGGTTAAGGTGGGTTAGTGCAAGGGCTAGGGTTAGGCTAGTGACGGGTAAGGTTACGGTGGGCTAGTGGGTTGCACCTCTGGGTGCCTCTCTGACCCACTAAGAAGACAGTCTGTGACGTATGGGTACGGAGTCAAGGGTTAGGGTTAGGGTTAGGGGGGCTAGTGCAGGTTTTAGAGGGCCTTTTGGCACATCCCAGAAGTCTCCATGGCCAAGTGGCCATGCGATTGGTGCGATGGCTCCAAAAATTTGCATGGTTGTCCACTCCCACATGGCTGGCCACTCGGCCAGCCCATCATTGTGCAGGTGTAAATAAAATAAAATAAAATAAAATCAATGGAGGACAGAGGAGGAGAGGAGAGACATTTTGTTGCAAGAAAAAACCCACTGCTACTGTGAAAAATCTGACAGTTTATAAATTTTTGCGTGTTTCTGTTGTGCTTGTGTGTTTTTGGACCACGATTTCAAAAACAATATTGCGTTCGCCGCCCCATTTTGGATCCCCCGCCCGCACCGCATGGCATGGCGAAATGGCAACTCGAGTCCGGCTGCCCAGGACGGGGGGGAGGCGGGACCCCTCCTCCAGAAACCACCCCTCCGGTAGGTGCCCTGCGCCCTTAGTCAAGCAGGCATTTTTCCGCCTGCTTTTTTGGCCCGGGAATGGGTGGGGGGAGAGTTTAAAAGTTTTTTCCTGTGCCGTCCGTGCCGCTTGCTTGCGCTTTAATTGCGGCGGCCAGCGGCCGGCGAGACTGGGCTTTTTGCTGGCTGGCTGCGAGCCTGCGGCGAGTCCCACAGAGCAGCCCACTAGGACGGGGGATGGGGGGAGGCTGGGGACCTCCAGAAACAACCCCTCTGGTAGGTGCCCTGAGGCACGGCAGGCATTTTTCCGCCTGCTTTTCGGCCGGGAACCGGGTTTTTTTAACTTTTAAAAACTTTTTTCTGTGCCGCATGGCATTGCGCGATCGCGCGATGCAAGGAACGAGCACGACAAATCAGACAAAAATTGTTTGTTCATCGGTTCGAGCTCGAAGTCTGGCGGAGTAATTCCCGTTACCGTTTCTGTAGAGTAACGGAAACGGAAATGGGTATACCGCTAAGTCGTGCCCATCTCTACACACAATGGATAAGGAGATTTCTAGAAAATTAGTAAGCATATTGATCATTGTCATCAGAGATAGTCAATAGTTCTCTAAACATATTTTGTATCACTTCATAAATACATAGAAAAGAATACCTACATATATCCAAAAAAAATCCACCTTCTTTTTTCAATTTTACATTAAACAGGGCAGTCTAGGAAAGTAACTTCATTAAGTACTATAGAAAGAGGATCTTATTAAAGTTTTGCCTGTTTTCATTTAAATCATTTCTCAGATAACATGTTCATTTTACCACTGTAGTGCAGAACACTATGGCTTAGAATTATCTTCAGAAAACAACAGTAAAAAGACATTGAAATTAGAAAAATAAATATATTTTATTCACTAACGTCACTAAAATTGTATCTAAATGTGATAAATAAGGAAGCTGTTGTGAGTTTTTCAGGCTTCCTTATGAGAACAAGGAAGCCTTTTCTCATAATACAAAAATAGCCTTGCAGAGGAGAAACCACGTTTTCTTGTTCTGTGAATGTGTATTTATAGAATAAGCTAAGCACCTTGGCAATTAAGAAACAAATGTTTCTAGATCAAATTCTGCTGCATAGCTCGGGGCTTACATATTCTCTTCTTATGACAAATATTTTAAGGACAGCAATACAAGTATTAAACATTACAGTTTTCATGACTGTGAGACCTACACCTTTCAACAAGGCCGTAATCTGTCAAGAAGTTCTCCTAAACAGAGTGAATTTGTATTAATGACTATCTTGCCCAGAATAGGTTGATCCCGACACAAACAAAACTCTCCTCCTCAAGATCAAATGTAGCTTGGCTTCATTGCTGAGCCATCTGATTTTGGAAGTCAAGCATTATTTCCCCCAGAGCAAGCTACAGTATGCCTGTTTCACCATGTCTCCTACCCAGTCTTAACATGTCAGTAAAAGGAAAGGAACTTCTGCCACATGAAAAGAAGGAACTACTGTCTTTTCCCATATATTGGTACATGGCTGAAAACAAGGACAACAGGTTCCAGAGAATGCTGGGAGTTGTAATATGCGGCCTCGTGGCACAGTGGTTAAATGCCATGAGGCCGCATTGTGGGGGGCAATGTGAGGCCTGCATAATAATTAAATTGCAAACCACCCAGAGAGTGCTTGAAGCACTATGGGGTGATATATAAGCAGAGCACTTTGTTTTGCTTTTACTGCAGCTAAAACTGTGATCATGACCTGGGGTTCAATCCCAGATATCAGGCTAATGGTTGACTCAGCCTTCCATCCTTCTGAGGTCGGTGAAATGAGTTTAGCCTGCATAATTAAATTTTAAACCATAAAGAGAGTGCTTGATGTGCTATGGGGCAGTATTTAAGCAGAACACTTTGCTTTTTTTGCTTTTTAATATTTTCCAAAGAGACCAGATTATTTGCCCTTCCTATGTGTGATTTAGTAGAGAACAACAAACCTTTCTTCTCTTTCCTTTATTTTCCTTCCCTTTCATTCTGACTAGAGCATTATTGCTTTTGCTGTGCCATGTGGTAAATGGGGAAATGGCTGGCATGGAGTTTGGTGGATCTGAGGGCCTCTGTGCAGTATTACGGAGTTAGCCAGAAAGTCTTCTGTGGCCAGGATGAGCCAATATATCCTACAGCTTGTAACTCTCATCCCTGCTTTGAGATAAGCTTTACACACTCATACACACCCACACCCATGCACACCCACACACGTGCACACACACATGCACGCACATGCACACACACACACACACACACACACACACACACACACACACACACACACAGAGAGAGAGAGAGAGAGAGAGAGAGAGAGAGAGAGAGAGAGAGAGAGTCTTAACACTTTAGCCCTTCCAACAATTCTTCACAAGCGGCTTACCCCAAAAGTTAGACCTTTATACCAGAGGACTAGGACTATGAAATTCGTTGCCGTCTGTTCGGCATCCATGGCAATCATTAGCAAGTCTCTTATCTGGCAAGAGCAGCAGCACAAACACCCAAATGACAATTGTGAAGCACCTGTTGACCATTTCGAGCAACTAGCTTATACAGTTGCAAGGCTGGCAGATGGTACAACATGGTAGGAGCAGAAGCTATAAGCCAGACGTCCCTGGTGTATGCCAATGACCTAACATCAATCTAGTGATAATTACAAAGACAATTTGTGATGGACTATTAAATTCCACCATTTGCACTTGCCACATTGATAGCACAGAATGAACCTGTGGGAAGTATGTGGCTATCTGACTGCTACTTTGAACTTTTGTTTGCACATTTTGGGATAAAAGAGGATGTAGAGATTTGATACTCCTTCACACAGAGATTGGAATGTGAATCATTTGTTTGATTCTGGAAAGTTGGCATTGGTGTACTACCTTTGCCCTGTTTACCACTGACTGAATCTTTTCAGTGCATGTAAACCCAAATTGCAAAAGACTTCAAAGCCAAAAAAATGTCATATGATAATCAAGAAAGTGACCCAAAATGATGGGCATTTGGATTATCAAATGAAATATACATTTGTACAACCCCTCACTGATGTCTGTAAATCTTGCTTATTATTGACTGATTTACAGATTGATGTCGCCAGATCTTCCTTATTAATTTAGCTTTGCCAAGTTAATGATTTGTTCAATTAAACAAAAAGAGAAAGGAAATTTGTTTCTTGTAGAAATGACTTGAAAAGGATGGGATAATGGGATTCAGCAGAAAATCTATTTACTTCCCCTTCACAGTGGCACTGTAGCAACAACTGAAGAGAATTTTAACTCCCCAGACTCTTTTCATAGTTAGTGTCCCAGTTCATATGGGTTTCTCACTAATGGTGCCATGCTTGCTCCACAGAATGCAGACTAGAAAGCTATGCATGAATTTCTGAGCATTCCTGAGAAACCGAGAAACAAAAGTATAGCACACCAAAGCTCCATGAACCTAATGTGTCCATGTTTTCCAAAATATGTTCCCTTCCCTTCTGAAATTGGAGAAAAGGGAGAGAGAGAGAGAGAGAGAGAGAGAGAGAGAGAGAGAGAGAGAGAGAGAGAGAGAGAGAGAGAGAGAGAGAGAGAGAGAGAGAGAGAGAGAGAGATGGGAGTTAGCAAAGATTGCCATTGGACACCAAGGTCAAAATCATCAAAATCATTCATAGTATGTGAAAGAAAGATGGTGAAGTAAGACGGACAAAAATCAGGTCATTAATGTAGTGTTGCAGGACAGCCTTATCAATACTACAGGCAGGCAGGCAGGTAGGCAGGCAGGAAATTGGTTGCTTACATAAAGAATAAACTCCCATTACAGCAAAAATGAGGTTATCCTGCAATGCACATATAATATAGATCTGACAGAAATGGACAGAATGGAAAGGCAGTTTTTTACATAATGCTGAGTCTTGGAGTGCCAAATGACTCCCTTTATGATTCCTAATTAGCAGTAGCAGAGCAAGAAAAGGCACAGGGGAGGAGCTAGTACCTAATGCCTAAATATATACACTGATTTCTTGACTGGTGGCAATTCACCAGTGAAATTCATGATGATTTGAGTTATGATGATATAAATACATAATAGGATTCTGGCCATTAAATCTGATTCGTGCAAATACCTGAAATGTGGTCCGTTTTGCTATCAGTAGTTGCTTTTTGCTGTCCTAACCTCACCATACCCCCTGCTTGTACCATACAATCGTGATTTTAACTTTAGAGAATTTGGAAAATATTGATTGATGCATAGAGTTTGCTTAGATGATCTAAAGGTAATGGAATCCATCACTTTGCACCGAAGCACACTATTCTGTCATTCCAACATCTGGCTTCTGGATCTCTGGGTGATACTCTGCATTTCAGTTCCCTGGATATCTTCTCTTGTCACTCTTCCTGCATATGCTGTCTGAGCCATGAAAAATGGAATTTCAAGGAGGCGATCCTATTAATCTGTTTTTGTATATGTAGCAACAACAGTGCCTCCTATGAGTAGAGCCAGACTGTGTGACCTTGGGCAATCTTCACAGTCCCACCCCAGTCTTGGAAGAAGGGAGTGGAACTTCTGAGTACAGTGGACCCTCATATAACAAACAGTTTGTATAACATAAAATCTGTACAACATAAAAAAAACCAGAGATAGGGGAAATTTGCTTAACAGAATAGCCTATGGGGCGAATCCGTACAACATAAAAATGGTCACGATTAGGGATTACTCTGTTTTCAGTGCATTCCTATGGGAAATTAGTATAAAGGAAAATTTGCTTAACAGGATTTCATTTGGAACAAATTAATTCCTTTATACAAGGTACCACTGTATTCACTCCCTGGAAACCCCACCACCAAACACACACAAAAAAGGATAACCTTGGAAAATGGATCAAGTTGGAAAACTGGTCTGAAGGCAAAATGAGAGATTGTGTTCTGTTAGGAAGTAAAGAAGTTACCTTTGGAGACCCGAGAATTGCAAGCAGAAGGTTAACAAAGTTCGGTGTAAAGTTTGCATACTGATTGAACTATCTGCATCAATTTCTAGCCAGTTTATGGAAAGGAATTCAGTACACCCAAAAGGAAAAAAAAGTAATAAAGTATGTTTAAATTCTCAGGGTGTCAAGTGGTTTGATGCAGATCAGTTTAATGTCAAAATTTTCTTTTTTCAACAAATGTTTCCTACTAATTTGCCAATAATGCGAATGACACAGAAGTAATTTAAGACAGGTAAAATACCAACAATTGCAGGACATAGATTTGTACAGAAATTTATATTGATTTGCATTGGCTTCTTTATCACAAGAGATGCCAATCTGCTTGATTCAGAAAAACCACTGGATAATCCTGAAAATTTCCTGGAGTAATTTATTAACTTCTTGGAGGGCTAAAGCACTCTATTATCTTGCTGAAACACATCTTCACTGATTAACTTAACAACCTTTCCCATGGATAAGTCTATTGAAGGATGCACAATTAAATTACAAATTGATTAGCAGAATAAATTCATCATAAAGAAGGGAAACAACTGAAGATATATCTCCCAGAGCCTAAGAGCAATTTTAAGCCTCAAAGCATTCCAGACCTTTCTCCCAAGTAGAGATGGGCACAAAATGAAATTTTAATTGTTTCCTTATTCGTTATTCATTTTGTTAGCTAACAAGATGAATAACAAACAAACCCATCAAAGGAAAAAACAAACAAAATGAAATCGAAATTTCCATTTCATTTAATTTTCATTCCCAGCCTCGGTGTCTCCTGCCTTGTCCATCCAGTTGCCAGCCTCCTCACCTGGAACACCAGCAGGCAGCCACAAACAAAACAAAACAAAACAAAAGCCAGCCCATCCTACAGCTGAGAGGCCAGGGGGGAAAAAACAAGCCTGGGAATCAGGGACTTTAAATATATATATATATATATATATATATATATATATATATATATATATATATATATATATATATATATATATATATATATATATATATATATATATATATATATATATATATATATATATATATATATATATATATATATATCCCTCCAGCCCATGGGCCAGATGGTTCAGTCCATGAGCCAGCGGGCCAGGAGGATTTTTTTTTTTTAAACAAAGGGGGGGATGTGAAGAAGCTAGCACCTCTCAGCTGTGAAAAAAAAAGCCTCCAGTTTCAAGGAATTTTTAAAAAGTAAATAAATAAATAAAAGTGCTGACCTGGCCTGGGAGCTGCATAGTAAAAATAAAAAATAGTAAAAATAAAAATAAAAATAAAAATAAAAATAAAAATAAAAATAAAAGAGCCAACCAGGCCCTGGGGGCCGCCTGGTCGGTGATGGAATTAAAAAAAATAAAAAAAAAAAAATAAAAATTTTTTTGAAAACCTTGGTCTGGCCCGCAGGCCAGCCAGAAGTAAAATAAATAAATAAATAAACAAACAGGGCATGGGGAAGCAAGTGCCTCTCAGCTGTGGGGGGTGGGAGAAAGCCCGGGAGCTGCATAGCCGGCCCTGTAAAATGAAAACGAAAATGAAAATGAAAATAAAAGCGCTGACCCAGCCCGGGAGCAGCGCAGAAACAAAAAGTTTTTTTAAAAGTAAAAAAAAAATGAAGAAGAAACAAAATACGAAACAATTTTTAAAAACAAATTGTTTCATATTAAATGAAAAGAAATGGGGTAAGAATTGAATAATGAAACAAAATGCCATTTTGGCATTTCGTGCCCATCTCTACTCCCAAGTGAGGCACGTTTGGGTGTTTGTCAGATATCTCTCTTTCATGTAGAACTCCCACAGTGGAGAATTAGAGAATCTGTATGCTGACAAAAAATCCTATCCCTATGATTTTTATACTGCATCAGCACTATGAATATATTTATTAAAATCAGCATTCTCAAAACAGTAGGTATTCATTAAAATAAAGTATTCTACACCTTTCTAGCTTTAAAAAACTTTCATAATGACATTCTAGTAATTTGAAAGTGACAATAAGGTTTTCTTACACTTCTCTGACCTGGATAAAACAATTTTCTCACCCATCCTGCTACTCCAAACAAGAATGCAACTTCCAGGAATGATTGTTCCTTTTGTAAACAGCAAAGCCCTCACAGTCTTACATCGGAAAATAATTACACAGAAGAAGTTTGAAAGAAGAAAAAATGTAACACAATTTCATGGATGGCTGTTATTCTCCAGGGATTTTGTACAGCCCTTGATATAACTGAGGAATAAAATTCTGTTGGATTTCTCATAACCAGCAAAACACACACTCTGCTCTTGCTAAGCTCATTTTCTCTGCTAGACTAAAAAAAACTTTTTTGCATTTCCAGTTCAGTGGCATCCAAAGCAAAATGATCATGGTAAACTGCTTCAGGGGAGGCCAAGATCCTTACAGCTATTTCAGGACTCTGGGTCATAGCCAGTAATGTGTGGGCCCACTTCCACTTGTACATTAAGATTCTCTTTCTTCTTCTCACTGCTGCCTCGCCATTCTTCCCCAGAGGGTACCTGTAGGCTTCAGAACAGAGCTGCAGGGTGTATGTGAGGTGGCAGACTGGCACTGTTGGGTGCTATGTTCTGTCTTCTTCTCAAGTCGGTACGCATAGTTTCTCTGTTCAGTACAAACAAAAATAACCTCTGCGGAGCTACTGAAGGATCATGCAAAGGGACTGGGGAAGAGACTGCAAAAATGTCAGGTCTCTGTCACATAAGAAGACAATTTATGACTACCCATATGTTACTTCTCAGTATTTTATTATGGTATTTAGCAAACAAGCTTTAATCCATTATCCTCAGAAATGAATCCTAGAATAATCAGATCATAAAAACATTTTTTTCTTATTTGGATAATTTTCTGCCCCACACTACACATTAGAAGGAATGCATGGCTGCAGCCAAACCATGATGTTTTCTCTCTGTTATTTTGGGTCTGATTGTGATTTGATTTAGATGTTATGTATTTTATTTTTATGTTATGTATTTTACGGTCATGTGTTTCTTTGTTTCTGTGAAGATTCTCAGTCATCCAGGTTCGTCTAACCGGGAGTTGAGTCATGGCTACTGGACCTCCTCTTTGAGAGATAGAAACGATGAAGCTGTTTGGATGAACAGCGAAACGTTTCTATCTCTCAAAGAGGAGGTCCAGTAGCCATGACTCAACTCCCGGTGTTTCTTTGTTGTTGGCCGCCCAGAGTGTCTGTATGGCCAGATGGGCAGGACAGAAAAATAACAAATAAAATAAATGTCTCCTTCCTTGCCTTCCAATGATATTTAATCACACTGTGAATATCTCCCAGTTTTGATTTCTGTATGTATGTTTGTTTGTAATTTTGTAACATCCACATTTATTTATGCATTGTACTCAATATAATGCAAAGGAAAAGCAAAACATGCTGCATATATACTGCCCCACAACACTTAAAGCATTTTCTGGGCTGTTTACAATTTAATTATGTAGGCTATACATTGCTCTACCCCCACCCCCACAATTTGGGTACTCATTCTACCAACCTCAGAAGGATAGAAAGCTGAGTCAACCATAAGCCAGTGGCCTCGGATTGAATCCCAGGTCGTGAACACAGTTTTGGCTGCAGTACAGCAGTTTAACCACTGCACCACAAAGCTCTTTATTTATACATTCACAGTCCTTATAAAGTTTACTCACAGTGGCTTGTATTTCTCCATATATTATCACATTTATGTGCCCTTTTTACATTTCCACATTACTGCACATGAAGCAAGCCTTAAGAGGCACAGAAAAGCAAATTCGAATTAAAAGTCATTCCTAAGGAAATCCAATATGTCATATGACATTTTGAACCCTGACACATACCCAGTACACCTCAGCTGCACACAACGAAGAAAAGTGCAGGGGGTGGAGAAATTCTGAGTCCACTGACAAGATGTAATGAATTTTCCCTAAATTAAGGGAAATTAGGGATGTGCCAATTAAATGTTCATCAATACACCTACATCTAGGAGTCAGTCTTCATATGTGAAGTTTAGTGAGGTGAATGATAGCTGGTAGACATGGGCACGACTTGGCGAAATTCTCGTTTCCGTTTCCGTTTCTCGTTTCCGTTACGTAACGGAAACAGTAACGACAATTACTCCGCCAGAACTCGAACTCGAACCGACTAAAGAAAAATTGGGTCTGATTTGTCATTGTCGTTCCTGGCATCACAGCGATCGCGCGATGCCAAGTGGCACAGGAAAAAAGTTTTAAAAATTAAAAAAAAACCGATTCCCAGCCAAAAAAGCATGCGAAAATATGCCTGCCTGAGTGAGAGCACCTACCAGAGGGGTGGTTTCTGGGGGGGGGGTCCCCGGCCTCCCTCCCCTCCTCTCCTGGGCTGCGCAAAGTGCGCATCCTCGTCGTCGAGTCGCACTCGCCCACACCAACTCGCCAAGCGGTGCGGCACAGGAAAAAAGTTAAAAAAAAAAACCTGATTCCCGGCCAAAAAAGCAGGTGAAAATATGCCTGCCTCAGTGAGGGCACCTACCAGAGGGGTGGTTTCTGGGGGGGGGGGTCCCCCGGCCTCCCCCTCCTCTCCTGGGCTGCGTAAAGTGCGCATCCTCGTCAAGTCGCCAACTTGCCAAGCGGCGCGGCACAGAAAAAAGTTTTAAAAATAAAAAAAAACCTGATCCCGGCCAAAAAAGCAGGCGAAAATATGCCTGCGGACTGCCTCAGTGAAGGGGGCACCTACCAGAAGGGTGGTTTCTGGGGGGTGGGGGGTCCCTGGCCTCCCCCCCTCCTCTCCTGGGCTGCGCATTCTCGTCGTCTCGCCAACTCGCCATGCCATGCGGTGCGGGTGGGGGGTCCAAAATGGGGCGACCACAATATTTATTTTGAAATCGTGGTCCAAAAACACACCAAAGCACCACAGAAACATGCGAAAATAGCTATTTTAAAACTGCCTGAATTTTTTCAGTAGCAGCAGTGGGTTTTTCTTGCAACAAAACGTCTCCATTGATTTTATTTTATTTTATTTTATTTTTATTTTTTTCACCTGCCCAATGGGCTGTCCATGGGAGTGGACCATGCAAATTTTTGGAGCCATTCCACCAATTGCATGGCCACTTGGCCAGGTTTTGACCGAGACTTCTGGGATGTGCCAGTCGGGCATAAAAAGCCACTAACCCTAGCCCGAACCCAAACCCTAACCCTAACCCTAACCCATACGCCAGTACACTGTCCTTCTTAGTGGGTCAGAGAAGGCACCAAGAGGTGCACCCCAGTAACTCACCCTAATCTTACCAGTAACCCTAATCCTAGCCCTTGCGCTAACCCCTAACCCCAAGCCAGATCTCTGTACTCGCATTGCACTACAGCAAGTACACTTCCCTTCTTAGTGAGTCACAGCGGGCGCCGGGGTCCGGTCCTCTGTCACTTCACTCTCCAGCCCAAGTGCACTGCAGGCAGTGAGTCACAGAGGCACACGAAAGAGAGGTGCCTCTGCCTGCTGCAACTGCAACTTAATGTTATGCATCCAATTGGCTATGCATGCCATTTTGTAGC
Source organism: Phrynocephalus guinanensis (assembly GCA_037367245.1). NCBI lineage: Eukaryota > Metazoa > Chordata > Lepidosauria > Squamata > Agamidae > Phrynocephalus > Phrynocephalus guinanensis. Next base: position 53,847,162 of record CM074735.1, on the reverse strand, counting down.
GGGTGAGGAGAGGAGGCACCCACGAGGTGCCTCCAGAAGCCCGTTTTCCCTTCATGGCGGGCCAGAGGAGGCACCCACCCCAGAGAGGTGCCTCCAGGAGCCCCCCCCCAACCAGTACTAATGACAGACGAAAAACTGACAAACGAAACAACAAATTTTTGGAAAATTTCACGAAAAACGGAAACGAGCCGAAACGGGCTGGCTCCGACACACGACAACTCGAAACGTAATTTTTCCTGGTCGTGCCCATCTCTAATAGCTGGTTCTTATCTTGGTAAACCGAAGACCACTGAATATGTCATTTTTTTAAAAAAAATACTGAACATATTTGGTACCTGGCTTTTGTTCTGTGTAAAAACTCTTTGTAGAAACTCAGTCACCAGCAATGCCTTACATTTCTCTTGTTTCTCCACCGCCCAGCCAGTTGTATCTCTTAATTCCAGTTCAGTTTCCATCTACAGTTGGTCAACAAGGTACTACAGGCACTACTACAACACATTAATGCTCCAATATAATACTAGCAAATTGTTAGCTAAATTCCATCCTTCTACCTGATAACAAGGTGTGTGTCTTCTATGCTGTCAAGTCAGAACCAATTTATAGCTACCTTAATAGGGCTTTCAAGATAAGTGAGATATTTGAAGGATAGTTTTACCAATTCCACTTGCCCAGTGACTTTGCATGGCCACGTGAGGATTCAAATCCTGTTCTCCAGAGTCCTAGCCCATCACTCTATCCACTAAACCACACTTGGAAAACCATTTTTAAAAATCTAGAAATATTACAGATCTGTAATGATGTTCCTCTCTTAAATCAACTGTTCCCCTATGAGCGAAACTGCTGCTTAACCTACCATTCATGACAAAGAACATATGTAGTTGACTTTTAAAGACAAAATAATTGAGAGATTATGATTATAAATCAATCCCACCCCATAAAAAAAATCCATTAATTTTTTTTTACTAGTACTCAGCATACACCTTTTGAATAGGATATTTTCAATTTAATAACCCTTGAGCAAATTATGTACTTAAATGGAAATTTCTTTTTCTGTAGTATTAGATGTTATGCCAGGTTAGAGGCAGAGAAATGTGACAGTGGTCATAAAATATAATTAAACAGCATTCAGTGAATCATGCTGTACAATACTAATAAAACTGAGCAGTCAGACACACTGACAAGTCAGTAAAGCAAAGAATTACTTGGAGTGAATGCAAGAAAGATTTGGAAAGCCAGCAGTGAAATTTAATGCTTAGGAAATACATTTGCTTACATCTGCTGGCTTCATGCACAAGTTCCAAGCTACCTATAAAAGTTATTGTTATATGACTCTGATTGATGTAGAACACCTTGGAATCTGAGTAAAAGTACAACGAACAAACCTGAAACCATTGTACCTGCACACCAATGTAACATTGCTCTATCAAAATACTGGCAATAACTTTGAAAGGGTTTTGTGTTAGTACAGATGTGGTGCACAAAGCAGTAGGATTTTAAGCCTGAAACACTTTGGGGAGCATTTCAATATCAGTCTCAATCCAGTCTGAATAAGGTTTTGTTGTAATGCCGCCAGTACATGATAGGGAGTTTAGAGAAGACTTTACTGCTGGAATAGGGAACATGTATGAAATAGCAGTGCTATGATCATAGAATCATAGAGTTGTAGAGCTGAGTCACTGAATCCAAGTCCCTGCCAATGCAGGAAGTCCACAACTAAAACATCACTGACAGCCATCCAACCTGACCCCTCCAAAGACTGGGGACGCTTTGATCCAGCCCTGTGCAGGAGCTGCTTTGTCCACCTGACTGAGGAGACAGGTTTGGCCAGTTGTCACGTGGTCCAGAAGGACCAAGGCAATTCTGGGATAGTGGATTACATGGTTTGGCCATGGGCCGAGGGCATATAAAGACTCACCGCCAGGAACCTCTTTGATCACTAACCATCTGCCCACCATCCCACCCAGTAAGAGAATGAGAGTAGCTGGTCACGGAAGGGCTGGATAGGAATTTTTGGTTGTCACTCTGTCTGGTCATGAGTGGTAGCTTGTTTTCGCCAATCCCATTCTCTTGTACGTGGTGGAGGTTCCTTATATATCCAGCCTCAATTAGCAGTCAGTGCAAGTGGCAAAATGACATCCGGTTAAGAGTAGCGAAATATCAGATCAGCAGCCCTCAATGATATATAAGAATAGATTAGGATTGTAGATATGACAGTCCAGGATGATTAACAACATGCCAAGTGATTGATGAAGGCTACCTGGACCGTTTAACTCTAAGTTTAAGTTCAAGTGCAAGTTCATGTTCAAGTTCACATTCAAGTGGGAGGAGGTGGCAGGGCCCTCCCAACAATAACTATGGGCGTTTATACAAGACCCCTAAGCTCCGCTGCAAATGGCTGCAAGCTCCGGAGCTTAAAAATGTTTCCCCACCAGCTCCGGAGTTTGCAGACAATTAAGTGGGACCCCGCCCACTTTAGCGCGACCCAGCACACTTTTCTTGTACCTTCTCTTTGGAGGTGAAAAATCTTTGATGCGGTGCAACGATAGTGAGTGCAGGGCTCTCCTCGCTTCTGTTTGCTGCTTTTTGGCTCCCGCCCCTTTAAGAGCTACTTTTACAGAGACGAGGGGTTTGGACTTGATGGCCTTACAGAGATGAGAGGCAGAACGAGGTGAGCCGCATGCTTTTCTTTCTCTTTTTCTCCCTCCCTCACGCAGCCAGCAACCAGGAAGTGCGGAGGGGGGGTGGGGACAGAGGAAGAGCGACGAACCCCCTAAGATCTCTGGTCCGAATTTAAGTGGCCAACGGATCTTAGGGGTCGTGTAAAAAGGCCCTATGTGAACACCACGTAGCCACTTGCACTTTTAGGCCCCCTTGTGGGAGAAAAGTGCACCAGTGACATACGGAATAGAGATGGGCACGACTTAGCGGTATTCCCGTTTCCGTTTCCGTTACTCGGTTCCGTTACTCTATGGAAACGGTAACGGGAATTACTCCGCCAGACTTCGAGCTCGAACCGACGAACGAACAATTTTGGTCTGATTTGTCGTGATTGTTCCTTGCATCGCGCGATCGCGCGATGCCACGCGGCACAGAAAAAAAGTTTTTAAAAGTTAAAAAAAAAACCGGTTCCCGGCCAAAAAGCAGGTGGAAAAATGCCTGCCGTGCCTCGGGGCACCTACCAGAGGGGTTGTTTCTGGAGGTCCCCGGCCTCCCCCCCATCCCCCGTCCTGGGCTGCTCTGGTGGGACTCGCCGCAGGCTCGCAGCCAGCAAAAAGCCCAGTCTCGCCGGCCGCCAGCCGCCGCAATTAAAGCGCAAGCAAGCGGCACGGATGGCACAGGAAAAAACTTTTAAACTCTCCCCCCACCCATTCCCGGGCCAAAAAAGCAGGCGGAAAAATGCCTGCTTGACTAAGGGTGCAGGGCACCCACCGGAGGGGTGGTTTCTGGAGGGGGGGCCCGCCTCCCCTCCGTCCTGGGCAGCCGGACTCGAGTCGCCATTTCGCCATGCCATGCGGTGCGGGCGGGGGATCCAAAATGGGGTGGCGAACACAATATTGTTTTTGAAATCGTGGTCCAAAAACACACAAGCACAACAGAAACACGCGAAAATTTATAAACTGCCAGATTTTTCACAGTAGCAGTGGGTTTTTTCTTGCAACAAAATGTCTCTCCTCTCCTCCTCTGTCCTCCATTGATTTTATTTTATTTTATTTTATTTACACCTGCGCAATGATGGGCTGGCCGAGTGGCCAGCCATGTGGGAGTGGACGACCATGCAAATTTTTGGAGCCATCCAACCAGTCGCATGGCCACTTGGCCATGGAGACTTCTGGGATGTGCCAAAAAGCCCCCTAAAACCTGCCCTAGCCCCCCTAACCCTAACCCTAACCCTTGACTCCGTACCCATACGTCACAGACTGTCTTCTTAGTGGGTCAGAGAGGCACCCAGAGGTGCAACCCACTAGCCCACCGTAACCTTACCCGTCACTAGCCTAACCCTAGCCCTTGCACTAAGCCACCTTAAAGCCAGATCTACTTGCTTGCATTGCACTACACGCAGCAAGTACAATTCCCTTCTGTGTGAGACATGGTGGTGCGAGAGCCTTGTGAAGGGCGGGCATGACGCTATCACTCTCACTGGTCTCACTGTCTGCACATTCTGTTATGCAATATCCATATGGCTATTGCATAGCATTTTGCAGCAGCAGCAGGTGAGGAGGGGAGACCCCCATGTAGAGGGGTCTCTTGGAGCCTGCTTCCCCTTCCTAGTGGGTGAGGATAGGAGGCACCCACGGGTGCCTCCAGGAGCCCACTTTCCCTTTATAGTGGGCCAGAGGAGGCACCCACCCCACAGAGGTGCCTCCAGGAGCCCACTCCCCCCCAAAACCAGTACTAACGACAACGAAAAAACAAAAAAATTAACTAACTAATTTTTGCGAATTTTCGCGAAAACAGGAAACGACCCGAAACGGGACCAGCCCGACTAACGACAACTCGAACAAATTTTTTTTCAAGTCGTGCCCATCTCTAATACGGAAGTTAAGACAATAGATTGTGGCCCAATTCAATCCCATGAACTTGTCTTGACTATTTCCAGGATGGGTGGACAAATGTCTTTCCAGATGCCATTTGAAATAGCTGCCAAACAGTTCCATAAGCAGGTCCATCCCAATCTTTAGTCATCATTTCCTTTCTTGTTTTTGAATCTTTTAGGGATTTATGGGGAGTTCACTCTCTTATATCAAACTGTGCATCCCTAAACTTTCCACCTTCCCCTTCTATTTAATTTGATGCTTTAGGCACTTTATGTGTTGATGGACATCTCCCTTGACATTTTTCTGGACTAAATTCAACACCGGGTTGGTGGAAGAAAACTGTATACTAGTGGATCTCCACTGATTTTCCTAACTATGCAAGTAGCATATTAATTCTTCTAGTCTCCAGTCATGCTTATTACTTTTGCAATATAAGTAGTTCTCCAACTGGTGGTATGCCTGGAACTGGCTCCACAATGGCAAATTGTTAGATTCTATCTTTATATATACCTGCCTAAATACCCAGAGCACATTCGATCTCGCCTGATCTTGGAAGCTAAGCAGGGTCGGTCCTGGCTAGTACTTGGATGGGTGACCACCAGGAAATACCAGGTGCTGTAGGCACCTGAAGAAGGAACTGGCAAGCCACTCCAGTATTCCTGCCAAGAAAGCTCCATGGACACTGAGTCACTAAGAGTCGGTCACAACTGTAATGACACAAGAACAAAAATCTTTACATATACTACATGGTGCATATACACATCTCTAAAGCTAGCATTGCTTTCAGAGCACCTTGATCCTCTGTTTATTATAATTGAAGCAGAATCATTAAATCATTTTTCTATTAAGCTGAAGATGCTAAGCTATTCTATCCCCTCTCTTTTATGGAGCAGAGCCTTGGACTAACTATCAACGCCATGCAAGAAAGCTCAGTATTTTCCTCTTATCTATCTTTGTAGAATCCTCAATATCATGGCGCAGGATAAAGCCCACAACACTGAAGTATGGAGAAAACACAGATGACAAGCGTTTTTACTGTCTTGAAACAATGACATCTTTGGCAGGCTGGCCGGGCAACTAGGATGTTGGACAACCTTCTCCCATAATGTATTTCCTATGAAGAGATTCCTGCAGGTGCTTGGTTGGCTGGTTGACAACCCACCCAACCAAGGATACAATGGAAATAATTCATGGATGCACTGAAAAGAGCACTGAAGTGATACATTAAAGACAGTTGGTTTGAGAGGAACAATATGTGAAACCATATCATTTGGGAAGCATTTGCTAAAGAAATGTCTAATGAAATGCCATAAAACAGAGGACTGAAGAATTTGAAATAAAAAGAATCAAGGATTCGTATTTTGCTAACAGTGCAGCCAGTGACAAGCTGCATGATGCCAGAGAGACACCCGAAGGAGGGATTGGTAAACTACAATCTGAGTTCTCTTTACCTAGAACTTATACCTGAGTACTTTATACCCGGGAGGGTAACCATATGTTAGAATCAACATGACAGAACATAATTACTATTATTGTATCCAGAAATACAATATTACCATGCCAATTAAAATCACTGATGGATATTGGTCATATCTTGAGCAACTTTATAGCGAGTCACTTGCTTTGCATCTTCATTGCCTCATCATTTCTTATAGTCCATTTATAGAACCTGTGTGGACCTATAGGCCTTCTTGTGGAATCTCGATGGCGGACATCTTAGTTTTGCTCTGTGCCAATCACAGTGCCTGCTAAAACGTGCCCCATCAGTTGAATGATGTGTAGCTTAAATTTTATTTTGTGTATCCTAAATGAGCACCAGGAATTGGTGGCTGTAGTGAGAGAGGACTACAAAACAGACTAGAGTGGTTAGGAATGATTAGGAGTGGGTGAAGGTGACCCAGGGCAGAGATAACAAGGTGCACAGAGTCTCCAGGAGGCTGTCAGAGAAGAATGGAGGGCAACTGGCAGGCTGGCAGAGAGGGCAAGGTGAGTTGCAGAGGGCGGCTAGGTCATCAGGGAGCTGAAGAAAAGGGCTGCAGCATGACTGAAAATGGAAGGAAAAATTATGGATGCAACACATATGGCTGCCCAGCACTATTTCCCAGCCAAACTGTGTTCTCTCAATCAAAATGCAGCTGCTGCCACACACCTACTATTTTACAGTGCCTTACTTTAATGCTGTACCTATCTATCCGAAATAACTTCTGCCAAGCCTCACACATTTGATGAGGAGCCAAGGACTACAGTCTCACTTCCTACCCCCACCCGCCCCAAAAGTTCTTTGTGTGAGGTATTTTTCCTGAGAAATCTTGCAGGAGATTGTACAGGACATCTCAGATGTTTTGTCTTCATTCACCCCTCCCCCAAGTAATCACCAATATCTGCTGAATTATGGCAATTCCCTCACACAAAATGACATCTTTCCTGTACAAGATTCCCAGGAAACAGCAGTGAGCTATGCAGAATTTCGCATTTTTGTGTGCAAAAGAAGAGGCAAACAAAATGAACAGGAAAACCCAAAGGGATGGTCTTGTTTTTATTATTATTATTATTATTATTATTATTATTATTATTATTATTATTATTATTATTATTATTATTATTATTATTATTATTATTATTATTATTATTATTATTTAGCAGCATGCAGGAGAATCTTGCTGGTGGAGGAAGAAGCCTTGCAGAGGAGGGTCAGCAGGGTAGGACTGGGAAGGGAAAATATTTTGAGTACTCCCCCACATTCTTACAGTTCAAAGGGTCTTAATTTTAGACAGAAGCGTATATACTCATGGCACAGTGGTTAAATGTCTGTACACCAGCTAAAACTGTGCTCACAACCTGGGGTTCAATTCCAGGTAGCCGGCTCATGGTTGACTCAGCCTTCCATCCTTCCAAGATCAGTAAAATGGGTACCCAGCTTGCTGGGGGGGGGGCAATGTGTAGCCTGCATAATTAAATTGTAAACTGCCCAGAAAGTGCTTCAAGCACTATGGCAGTCATGTCCAAAGTCCGGCCCGCGGGCCAAATCTTGCCCGTCAGGCCATTCTGAGTGACCCGCGGCTGGCTGGGCCACCCCTCCCTCCCCCTCCTTTGCCCCATGTGTTTTTTTTAAATCTTCCACCAACACTGGCACTGCCGGGAAGCTTGAGGGGCTGGCTGGGTGGGCCGGCTGGTGAGTGGAACCTTGTGAGGCTGGGTGGGCACGTGGGGCAGTTTGCAGGTAGGCCGCCACCACCAGCACCGCCGAGAACCTTGTGAGGCTGGGCTGGCGCATGGTGCAGTAAGCGGGCAGGCCGCCACCACTGGCCCCACCAGGAACCTTCTGGGGCTGGGCAGGCAGGCAGGTGGTCTGCTGCCACTGGCACCGCAGGGGAATGTGTGGGGGTAGGCGGGTCAGTGAGCCTCTGCCACTACTAAGGAGCTTTGGGTGTGCTGGTGGGTGAGCCATCACCACCATTGGGGGGGGGAGGCTTGGGGGGGGGTGCAAGGTTGCACAGATCGCCTGTTCCAAGGGGTGACCTGTGACCATGGCTCCCTGTGCTTCCTTTGGTCCCCACCTTCCTCCCTCCCCTCCTTCCTTGGTCCCCACCTTCCTTCCTTCCTTCCTTCCTTCCTTCCTTCCTTCCTTCCTTCCTTCCTTCCTTCCTTCCTTCCTTCCTTCCTTCCTTGGTCCCCACCTTCCTGCATTCCTGCCTTCCTTCCTGCGAGTGGGGTTGCAAAGGGTCAGTGGGTGGGGTTTATGGGTCAGTGGGTGGGGCTTGCAGTGGGGTGGCAGGGTAGGGAGCAACCAGCCCCCGACACATTCTCAGTCACCAAGTCTGGCCCTCCTTACAAAAAGTTTGGACACCCCTGTGCTATGGGGTGGTATATAAGCAGAACACTTTGCTTTTACTATTGGGCTTTAAACAGTGAGCCATGATGTAACAAAAACAAACAAACAAACTTCTCAACCCTTTAATAAATTGTAAGATGCTACCCTCATGCAGTTACCAAATAAAATACTACCCTAAGAAAGAAAGAAAAAACTGTAAAGTTGTGGAAGATGTATTTTTAGATCTATTCATCAGCTTTCTCATTTCTCCTTCTCTTTCCACACTCCCTTTGTAAAAATCATGTTGGTGTGAGGAGGGTAAACATTGAAGAAATTCAATGTTCTAGGGATAGGTCTGAAGCCTTAAAATAATATTTCTCTTCAATTTTATCCTGTGTTCAAGTACGATTTCCTCAACTAAAAATTCTGAATGCACATAACATGATAAGAGTGGCATAAGAATATACTGTATACCAGTGTATTTACCAGACATAAACCACTTATTGTATTCAGTATTTTAAAGTACAATTCTATTTTTTTCTTTACCATTGACCATACTCCTCATTCTTCCATGTTCATGACATGTTGACTTGGACCTATAGACAAATAGACTGCTGTAGCAAATATGAATGCCTGGAATTGAGAAGGATATCTGATGCATTTTCATTTTATCCCCCTACTCTCCTGTTTCAGACATTTGCCACCTTTTCTGCCAGAATCATGTAGTCAGTCTTGGGTACAAAGCACCTTAGGAGAGGTGCAGGCAGTGTACCATTTGCTAGTTTCCTTCAGGCATCAAAATGTTTTGGGACAGTCTGATTAATAATTACAAACCACGTACGTTGCTTGTAGGATCGCAAACAGTGCCTATCAACAATGGCTTACAAAAGCAGCAACAATTATATGATATCCTAAAACAAAATTATGTGACATCAGACTTATAATCATAACGGAAGGAAACCATGGGACATTTATTTTCACAGTGATTCTAGTGGCATTTTATGGCTTTGGATGTGACCCTCTAGATATTTTGGTACTGCAACCAAAACTCATTGGAAATACAAGCTCTTCAGAAAGAAATGCATTTAATTAAGAAAAAAGCATGTATTTACAAGTACTTAATTATGAGAAAGACACATACACACATTATCTGGCTGTTTCTTTAATTTCTTTTCCAAAGGCATTAGGCATACTTAATTACCAGAAGCTGATAACTACAAATCTTTCGTAATTAAGCTGCAGTGTAAAGAGTTCAGGTTTCTACCCTGTAAAGCAAAGGAAGGAAATGAATGCACCATTCATGATGAAGGTGATTACAGGATGTTTCTGTATCACCAGAGGCAGCTCAAATGCATTGTTTCTGCACAAGTACCAAATTTCTCAAAGCCCTTCTACCTATTAAGGATTCCTCACCAAAGACCTTTACAGTAGATATTAGAGATGGGCACGACTTGAAAAAATTTTTGTTCGAGTTGTCGTTAGTCGGGCCGGTCCCGTTTCGGCTCGTTTCCGGTTTTCGCAAAAATTCGCAAAAATTAGTCGGTTCATTTTTCCGTTTTTTTCGTTGTCGTTAGTACTGGTTTTGGGGGGGGGAGCGGGCTCCTGGAGGCACCTCTGTGGGGTGGGTGCCTCCTCTGGCCCACTATAAAGGGAAAGTGGGCTCCAGGAGGCACCCGTGGGTGCCTCCTATCCTCACCCACTAGGAAGGGGAAGCAGGCTCCAAGAGACCCCTCTACATGGGGGTCTCCCTTCCTCACCTGCTGCTGCTGCAAAATGCTATGCAATAGCCATATGGATACTGCATAACATAATGTGCAGACAGTGAGACCAGTGTGAGAGTGATAGAATCATGCCTTCCCTGCACAAGGCTCTCGTACCACCATGTCTCACACAGAAGGGAATTGTACTTGCTGCGTGTAGTGCAATGCAAGCAAGTAGATCTGGCTTTAAGGTGGCTTAGTGCAAGGGCTAGGGTTAGGCTAGTGACGGGTAAGGTTACGGTGGGCTAGTGGGTTGCACCTCTGGGTGCCTCTCTGACCCACTAAGAAGACAGTCTGTGACGTATGGGTACGGAGTCAAGGGTTAGGGTTAGGTTTAGGGGGGCTAGGGCAGGTTTTAGGGGGCTTTTTGGCACATCCCAGAAGTCTCCATGGCCAAGTGGCCATGCGACTGGTTGGATGGCTCCAAAAAATTGCATGGTCGTCCACTCCCACATGGCTGGCCACTCGGCCAGCCCATCCAATGCGCAGGTGTAAATAAAATAAAATAAAATAAAATAAAATCAATGGAGGACAGAGGACGAGAGGAGAGAGATTTTGTTGCAAGAAAAAACCCACTGCTACTGTGAAAAATCTGGCAGTTTATAAATTTTCGCGTGTTTCTGTTGTGCTTGTGTGTTTTTGGACCACGATTTCAAAAACAATATTGCGTTCGCCACCCCATTTTGGATCCCCCGCCCGCACCGCATGGCATGGCGAAATGGCGACTCGAGTCCGGCTGCCCAGGACGGGGGGGAGGCGGGACCCCCCTCCAGAAACCACCCCTCCGGTAGGTGCCCTGCGCCCTTAGTCAAGCAGGCATTTTTCCGCCTGCTTTTTTGGCCCGGGAATGGGTGGGGGGAGAGTTTAAAAGTTTTTTCCTGTGCCGTCCGTGCCGCTTGCTTGCGCTTTAATTGCGGCCGCCGGCGGCAAGACTGGGTTTTTTGCTGGCTGCGAGCCTGCGGCGAGTCCCACCGGAGCAGCCCAGGACGGGGGATAGGGGGGGAGGCCGGGGACCTCCAGAAACAACCCCTCTGGTAGGTGCCCTGAGGCATGGCAGGCATTTTTCCGCTTGCTTTTTTGGCCCGGGAATGGGTGGGGGGAGAGTTTAAAAGTTTTTTCCTGTGCCGTCCGTGCCACTTGCTTGCGCTTTAATTGCGGCGGTCGGCGGCGAGACTGGGCTTTTTGCTGCCTGCGAGCCTGCGGCGAGTCCCACCAGAGCAGCCCAGGACGGGGGATGGGGGGGAGGCCGGGGACCTCCAGAAACAACCCCTCTGGTAGGTGCCCTGAGGCACGGCAGGCATTTTTCCACCTGCTTTTTGGCCGGGAACCGGGTTTTTTTAACTTTTAAAAACTTTCTGTGCCGTGTGGCATTGCGCGATCGCGCGATGCAAGGAACGAGCATGACAAATCAGACCAAAATTGTTCGTTCGTCGGTTCGAGCTCGAAGTCTGGGGGAGTAATTCCCGTTACCGTTTCCGTAGAGTAACGGAACCGAGTAACGGAAACGGAAACGGGAATACTGCTAAGTCGTGCCCATCTCTAGTAGATATTATAGAACTTCCTGGCTCCCTACTCTCCCACCCCCAACCCACCAATCACTAGGAGCATAAGAAAGTTCATTTGTGGCTTTGTCACAATTTCTGAGCAGTCACAAGATTTGTGTGTCACAGAGGGGAAAACAGAAAGATGTACCCATCTGTAAATAGCTATGGATTTTGTTTCATTTTAAAAATCAGAATTGGCTGAACTCACAACGTCTGCATATAGGGGGAAATGAAATTTGGTGATGCATCCTCCCCTGATCCTTTTTTCCCTGATTCCCTTTTTTGCTTGATGCAGTACTGTGGTATCATGATCTGGCCCACAGCAGCTGCAATGCTTGCAGGCTCAGGACATGACTGGCAAGATCTGGCATGCAGCAGTTGCAGGATCAGGGCCAGAAAGATCCTAGTAGTGCAAACCCAACCCTGCCTATGTGGGAGCTGCCTGATCTCTCTTCAGTTTCACCTGGGAAGCCTGGTGGAGTTCCTATTTAAGGAGTGGCTGTCCCTCCCAGAACTAATCTCAGCAACAGAGGTCTTTGGCTGTACTGCCTCCCTCCCCCCTGTGTGCATTCTACCCTCATCATTCTTGCCATGGTGTTCTTGCCTGCCTGGTTCCTGACCCTGTGTTCCAACCTCTGTAAGGGCCTTTTCACATGACCCCCAAGATCCTCTGGCCCCTTAAATTCAGACCAGAGATCTTCGGGGTTCGTTGCTCTTCCTTCCTCCCCACCACTCCGCACTTCCTTGCTTCTCTCTGCGTGAGGGGAGGGAGGGAAAAAAATCCTTAAAAAGGGACAAAAGAATAAAGCCTTACCTCCGGTGCCGGTGGAAGTTGCGCCGAGCCCCGGTCACTTCCTCGTTCCTCTTAACGGGGCGGGAGGCAAAAAAACAACAACAAAAAGAAGCGAGGAGAGCCCGGCACTCTTCGCATCAAAATTTTTCACTCTCCCAGAGCAGGTACTTGAAAGCTGCGCTGGGTCGTGCTTAGGTGGGTGGGGTCGCACTTAATTTTCTGTTAGCTCCAGAGCTGGTGGGGAAACATTTTTAAGCTCTGGAGCTGGGAGCCATTTGCAGCGGAGCTTAGGGGTCGTGTATAAACGCCCTAAGTGACTTTGGGACTTGGTGCTCTGTGTGGTGGACTGAGCCCTTGATCTCCACTGGGAGCTGCCTGCAGTACCTGGACTGTGACAACTGGTGGGTACTAAGCAAGAGAAGGAGTAAAAAAGGAAAAGGGAAACAAGGCTTCACTGGTGGGACTGGCATGTGGAGAGAACCCTTGGAATTACAGGATGCTCAGTGGGATTCAACTACTCTACCATCCCTTTTCAGAAATCATTTGCCTCACGACAAGGGATCATTTTCTGCCATCATTGCTTTTGGGTGAGCCACCTATCTTGCTCTCAGGATTACGTATGGGATAATATCCATTTTACCTAGACAACTGAGTGACTTGACCTATCTTGTTAGTCGTAAGGTGCCTGGCTGCAAGTCTTGGCCTTGGGCAAGTTGCATTATCCCAGGGTTCCCCCAAAAGACATATATGGTAAACCGGTACTCTATCTGGAAAACTCTGGGAATGGTCACCATAAGCCAGAAGTTAACTGATGGTGTATGATTATTGTTAATACAAGGCTGGATGCTAAATAAGCAATTCTATGTTGCCTAGGAAACATTTTCACCTATTCTTCTGGCTCTTTGCAGTGCACAAACTTGTTCAGTTTCCTTCGAATCTTTGGTGAAATAAGATGTGCCCCAACTTCACAGCTGGCAAATAATGCCAACAAGTTAATAAGCCTGCTCCTATGTGAAAAACAGCCCATGCTGGGAGGAACTTGTGTATGTACAACCCTTATGGCTTCCTGAGTCAATGTAACTTAATTCAGCTTCTTGTAATACTCATTTCTGTAGGCACTTTACATTAATTAAGATGTTGATATAAACAGCTCATCTCCAGGCAATTTCCTATAGAATATTACAAGATTTAACATTAGCATGTGATTAATGTTTGAAGGAAATGAATGCACCATGAAGGCGATTGTCCAGTGGCAAGAGTGCAGCATCAGTGACAGACCCCTCTTAGGGTGTTTATACACGACCCCTAAGCTGTGCTGCAAATGGCTCCCAGCTCCAGAGCTTAGAAATGTTTCCCCACCAGCTCCGGAGTTTGCAGACAATTAAGTGCGACCCCGCCCACTTTAGCGTGACCCAGCGCACTTTTCTTGTACCTTCTCTCTGGAGGTGAAAAATATTTGATGCGGATAAGAGTGCCGGGCTCTCCTCGCTTCTCTGTTGTTTTTTTGCCTCCCGCCCCTTTAAGAGCCCCTTGAGAAGGAACCAGGAAGTAACGGGGCTCGTGGCAACTTCGACCGGCACCGGCAGGTTAGTAAAGGCTTCTTTTGTCCTTTTTTTCCCTCCCTCCCCTCACGCCGACAGGAGCAGGAAGTGCTGAGGGGTGGGGACGCAGGAACAGAAACGAACCCCCAAGATCTCTGGTCTGAATTTAAGGGACCAGCGGATCTTAGGGATCGTGTGAAAAGGACCTTAATTGTAATGTTCTGCTGTAGCCATTCCAACACCAAGCAAATGGTGACTTCTTTGTTGTTGCAGTCCAGATCCCTATATAGTCAAGAGGAAAAGTCCTCTGAACACTAGAATGCCATGGCAGCAGATGTGCATTCATACATGCATAGACTAAACTCAGTCTATGAAAAATAGGTGACACAACCATGAACCCACCAGCAAATGTCTTAAATAAATACCAGTGAAAATAATAAAGTATGTTACATTGAGCTATTATATGTTGGCAATAATAACAAAGAAACCATTCCCCCTCCATTCACAGAATCATCCAGCAGAGCTTTTCTAAGTGGTTCTGGGTCTCACAGTGAGAAATATCAAGGCACCTGTATATATTGTACTCTGAAGTGTTTGCTAGATCAATCCCTCAGCTATGGCCTGGATGTCACTGTTACTGGGTGACTTTCATTTTCAAAGGACAAAAGCAAGGCATGGTAAACTAATCTTTGTCCTTTCATTCTTATTTTGTCTGACAAAAGTAGAGTTCCCCCCCCCCTCTCATTGTGTGTGGATATATAGCTGGAGTTAATGAGCAATATGCTGTATGACTCTTTAGCTAGGAGTGGGGAAGGAGTAACTCCCATTCACCTGAAAGGCATTGAATTAAAAAAGAGGGAGATATGTGGCCATTGCAAAATACAAATGCAAGACTAGGTTATAGGCAACACCTTTACAGATCACTAAGAAATAATAATAATCAATCACTGCAAGCTTTCATGGACAGTTGTCCAGTTCTTCGAAGCAAGTACCAAAAGTCCGAACATGACAAAAGATGTAGTTTGCCAGGACATTATTTTTAGCTACAAACAAGGACTGGATGTATGAAGGACTGGGTTGTGAAACCCAATCCTTGGTATTCTGTAGGGAATCCTCTCTGGATTCCTTACAGGATGATCTTTGTCAGATAAGAAATTAGTGGAGTTTTATGCTAATTATCTTGCCCTTCTAGCTACTTTTAATGCCATCAGTTATTTGTCTGGATAAAGTGTATGGGCAAGGCTGATGGTGCTGGGATATTTCTGATCAACATCTATTCTTGGCATTTATGTTTTGAGGTTCTGTTCTGTCTCCTGTGCTAACACAGGAAATTGCTGAAGTCATTTGAAATTTTGTGACCTCAACACATGTTCCATATAAAATTGTATGTCTTCTTTTTGTCATTTTGTCAGTGATAGGTAATCAAATGCTAAATGAATGTTATATTATATCACAGCTAATAAACTGAGCACAATGTATACAGTCATGTGTAAAAGCAAGTACACCATCTTTGAATTCTGTGGTTTTACATGTCAGAGCTTAATGAGAATCATCTGGTTATCAGTGCATCTGAAAATCAGGTACCATATTTTTTCATCTCTAAGATGCCCCCATGTATAGGACGACCCCCATTTTTCCAGCCTAAAATTATAATTTCACAACCATGTGGTTCTCTCTTTGGCTTACTTCAGTGTATATGCCGATCCTCAATTTTTGGTCTGACCATTTTAGACAAAAATATAGTCTGATACACGGGAAAGTACTGTAAGTGATAGCTTGCTTGGCCTGCCTTTGACAGAACTTCAAAATAAGATGAAATGAGCATGTAAGCTTCAAAATCAAGTAGCTGTCCAAGGTCCCACCTTATTTGCATTTCTTCCCAAGAACATCTATACCACCACTGGCATAGTAAGCCCCTGCTTTCATGAGTATTCAGGAAATTGTGTGCCACCCGCCCATTGCCAAAATGTGCCCTTACATGTGAGTGGTGGCCACTAAGGAATAGGAACCATGACCCCAAATTGGAAACTGACTGTAAGTGCAAGGAGCAAGCAGATTTAGAGAAGCACATTTGACCATTCCTAACAGCTAGAGCATCTGCACAAAGACACTCATTTAATGCAAGAGTCATATCATTCAATTACCTTGCAAAAACAGCACTTTAGTGGATGTAGGAGAGATGGTGTTGTATATTAAACTAGATTATGGCATGATTTTTACGATCCTTATGCAAACAAGACTTCATGAAAAGTGTCAAGATTCTGATATGATGGATATCTGGGCTCCTGCTGTTTACATTAAAAAGAAGCCAATTTGTCTCCACCTACTACTGTATCATATTTGTTACAGCACTGAAGGATGAAAAATGCAATTGTTCTTATTTTCCCATTAATGACATCAAAACAAAATAGTCTTATCACCAGTGAATATGTAAAACAGGGCTCATATATGACTGCTGCCTATCTAGCACTGTCTTTAGACATAATTTAACACAAAGGAAATTACATTTCAATGTCATTGCATTAAATTTCTAGGGTAGGTAAAGAATAATAAGTTATGTTTTGTCCTCTTTTCCTCAATAGCTCAGGAAATCTGAAGGTTATTTATTATTCTCTGAATATTTTTTATCTTCTATCAAATCATGAACATGCACAAGTTACCATGAACAAACAATTGAACAGCACTCTCAGCTTAGTTCCCATATAAGTAGATGTTCATGAGCTTTCCATTTATTTTAGCAGAGGAATTCTTAGTGTCTGCCAGAAATATTGAATCTCATTTATGGGTAGATACCTTACTTGACTTGCAGAACAACTGCAAAGTAGGAGGGAAAAAAACATTGTTGAACATGGAATGTTGTTTATGAAGAAGCACACCAGCAATTTATGTTGCAGAGTTCTGGTTTTCTGGTTAACATCTCCTTTTGATACACAGCAGAAGGACAGAGATTCAGAAAGAGATAACTTTAATATTATTTTTATTTTATTTTTGTTTTATTGTGTTACTATTTATGGTTTTATTGTAAAAATTGTTTGACTGTATTAATTGTTGTAAACCGCCCAGAGTGACCTTGCTGCCAGATGGGCAGTATAAAAAACCAATAAATAAATAAATAAATAAATAGTTTCAAGTTCCTCAGACAGTCCATCCCTTATTAACTTGCACCTCAGGTCTCAAAGATGAGGATGTATACATATTGGACAGAGAAGACAAGTGGTTTGAGAGAGGAGTCAGGGAAGTCATTCATGTGAGCATTGAAACTCCATCCCTCAACAGAGGTGGCGGCCTCAGGCATAATCTATCTTCTACTTATCAAGGTGTGTTTTCAACAGTACCCAGACAAATCAAAAAGCCTTCACCGCCAAGGCCATAGCTAACGACCCATACTTTATAGGTTTCAGCGCCTTAGGCCATTGTTCACCTTAAGGCTATGGATACTGTTGTCTCCCTAATGAGCCTATTTAGGCCATTGTTCATCTTAAGAGCCTATCTCAGACCAGGGTGACAAGAGGTCAAAGCTGACTATAAGATGGAGGACTCGCACTAGCTGTATTCAGACTGAGGAAGCTGCTTGAATGAGCAGTGAAACGTTTCTATCTCTCAAGAAAAAGAAGTCCAGTAGCCATGACTCAGCTTCCAGATAAACTCACCTGGATGACTGAGACTCTTCACAGAAGTCTCAGTAACTCACTCACGAGCTATGGTGGTTAAAATAATAAAAAATGTTTCATTGGTTACAGTTTGAAACACCTAACTGCAAACTGACAATGAATTAGTAACTGACTTCAACAAGGGAGAGGAAAACATAATTCTCAGCAGAGAGGCAGGACTGTCCTTGAATTCTGAGGCAGGCAGCAACAATTTGTTAGTTCTGGGTAGACTGACAGTCACCCAAGCCCAGAAAGGTTCACCAAGGCCAAACAAACTACAGATTTACAAAACTGAAAACAATACTCGTACAGTTTAGCACCTAGCAGAAATGCACACTTAAGACTTGGGTGCAGAACCCTCGCCTTTGAGATCAAGGTAATGCAAAGAGAGTGTCTTTCACAAGAAGAAAAAAAGGGAGGTTGATGCAGGTTAGTTTTTGCTATCTTTGTGAATAGGTTTGAGGAACATGCAGCTGATGTAATTATGTGTTGGTACAACTTGATAGAGCTTGGTGACCAAGTTTCCTAGAGCATTTGCAAGGGACAATATTCGCAGTGGCTTATAAACCACTTTTGCTGGGTAGTGTTGTAAAATTGCTGGCATCCACAGAAGCTAGCATGTTTCTTGAAAATTGTCAAGGGACTGTCATTTTCTCAAAATGCATAATCAGCATATCTTAACGTAACTTAGGGCCTTTTCACACGACCCCTAAGATCCGCTGGTCCCTTAAATTCAGACCAGAGATCTTGGGGGTTCGTTTTTGTTCCTGCGTCCCCACCTCTCAGCACTTCCTGCTCCTGTCGGCGTGAGGGGGGGAGGCAAAAAAAGGACAAAAGAAGCCTTTACTAACCTGCCGTGCCGGTCGAATTTGCCACGAGCCCCATTACTTCCTGCTTCCGTCTCTTAAAGGGGCGGGAGGCAAAAAAACAACAGACAAGCCAGGAGAGCCAGGCACTCTTATCCGCATCTAATTTTTTATCACCTCCAAAGAGAAGGTACAAGGAAAGTGCGCTGGGTTGCGCTAAAGTGGGCGGGGTCGCACTTAATTGTCTGCAAACTCCGGAGCTGGTGGGTAAACATTTCTAAGCTCCGGAGCTGGGAGCCATTTGCAGCGCAGCTTAGGGGTCTTGTATAAACGCCCTTAGAGAAAGAGTGTCATATAATCTCAAAAAAGAGTACTTTCTTTTTTAATTTATTGCAGTTGCTCATTTTTCTACCCTCTTTGGTTCCACTTCCAGCGGGAGCTCGTCTTCTCTTATTTGCACTGAAAAAATGTTCCACTTGCTCCAAATGACTTCATCCTCCTTTACGGCTTTAAAAAACCCAATCATAATATTCCTGATGGCATAAAACAAGCTTCGTTGCTGAGAGAAAATAAGCATAGCTTCCGTAAGGGTAAGTCTTGCCTGACAAACTTTTAGAATTCTTTGAAAAGGTCAACAGGCATGTGGATTTGGGTGAACTGGTGGATATTTTCTATGTTGGTTTTCAGAAGGCTTTTGACACAGTCCCTCACCAAAGGCTGCTGAGAAAATTGCACAGTCAAGGGATAAGACAGCAGGTCCTCTTATGGATTGAGAACTTGTTGAGATCCAGAAAAAAAAGAGTAGGTGTCAATGGGCAATTTTCACAATGGAGAGAGGTGAAAAGTGGGGTACCCCGGAATCTGTCCTGGGACCAGTGCTTTTCAATCTGTTCATAAATAACCTGGAGACAGGGATAAGCAGTGAGGTGGCCAAGTTTGAGGATGACACAAAACTTTTCCATGTGGTAAAAAACAGAGAAGATTGTGAAGTGCTCCAAAAGGATCTCTCCAAACTGGGGGAATGGCAAATGAGTTTCAATGTAGGAAAATGTAAAGTAATCATATTCTTCTTATGTTCTTATGTTCACTTAGTTCTACCCTAAATGTGCCTAAATCATAACAAAACATTGTATTTGAAGTGCCCTTTTGCTACCATCTAGACATCTTGCTCCTGCAATTTTATGGTTACAATGTTAAAAATTGGCTTGATAGTGTGAATTTTGGGTGCTTATGTGTGATATTACCTGGCCCAGCTAGTCAAGGCAAATAAACTACACATGGTAAAGAAAGTCACGCTGGCAACACAGCACCTAAGACCTTCTTAGGATATTTTAGTATATTGATGCAAAGCCTGATCAGAGTCAGCCTTGCAGGTTTAGCAAGAAAAAAGATAATGTTTTCTTCTCCATGTGTGGGATTGCTGAAAGTGGTTTTTTGCTTGTATTCTTTTGTTTGTTCTGCTCAAAGGAAATATGCAATTTTGTAGGTGGGGGGCACACTATGTTTTGTAAAATATAGAGTCTCAGAAAATCACGTGGGGGGGGGATTGAACTCCCAACCTCTTGCTGTGCAGCTAGTGCAGTGACTGAATACACAGCAGATATAGGTATCCTACCATAAAAGCAATAGCACTTGGGTATATTTCGTATAGAATGAGTCCCATCCCATTTATTGGAAATGTTCATTTGTTAATACTACTTATTCTATTTATTCTTTTGGAGTTTAAATATATTAAAAGATAAAGATTAATAGTATTTTTAAAATCTTACATTTCTATCACTGGTTTTAGAACAAATACAGATCCAATACAGCACTGCTCTTGAAAGTAGTACAGCTCAACATCTTTTTCTTTTTCCCACCAAGTGCAGACGGGGCCACATGGGTCCTAGTTTAGACTGGGGCACCCACATGGTGAAAGGAAGAGTTATAACTTTTCTCTCCCATTACCATTTTCTGATTTAAATCCTCTAAATTTAGGCATAGAGGTAATAAATCTAAAGACACAACATGGATTAGATAAGCATTGGGCCTTAGTAACAATAATGGAGAGCAATCAAATGTACTGACAATTACATTTTAAAGTTTTACTAAATCCTTTAACAACCTGAAACCGCTGAATGTACAGCTGTTGCTTCTTTAAGCTACATATAACTGTTTATACTTACAGGGGGAGGGGGGAATGAAAAGAGGGAAGATGTTCATTTTTCTTAGACATTTGAAAATGTTGTGCTGTAATTTCATTATTTTTCCATCTTAAATACAATTCTTTGGCAAAGTTAAACATTTCATCGTTTCTTAAGTTGTGGGCCAAAAAAAATGCCTTATTTTAATTACTTTCAAAGTGAAAATATATTACTATCAGGCATGTATTCTTTAACTGCAATACATTCATTTACTTTGCTACAGCTTTTTGCTGGGGCTTGTAATTAGGCTGGGTAACCATGCAAACCTTCAGCTGGTGTTTGCTGTTTTTCAAACAGTTTTGTTCTGCATTTTGAAATGAGGAGGAGATGCTACACTGTACCATGAAAATTATGCAGCATTCTCTTTCATTTAAATGTATAATATAGAAAACCACTTAAGAAATAATTGTTATATTTTTTAAATGCTGGTTAAGTTCACAGCTGGAAAAGGTGTCTGTTAGTATCTGAGTATTACCAGAGGCAAAAATGACTTCCTTTTAATTTTAGCCCTTTGTGGTTCCTGGGCTATTTTTGATGGCTCATGGTTAGGCAAGTTCTTAGCTCCAATTTAGGGAGCATGTTCCTAGAAGTCTTCCTAAGCTGAACAAATATGTGAGGTACAGAGCACTCCAGCTCTGTTCTCTTTTATATCACACCCGTCGCTGCTGATTCCAAAGGGGACAGCTGCCTATGTTCATGGAGGCTCCCCTTCTGAATTAAAACCTGGAAAATACTGTAAACAATGCAGAGAATCCCTGTCCCCCATCTTCTTCAGAAAGGGAAGGTGATATCTTGCAGCCAGAAGGGGGCAAGGAACAGGAAGAACCCAGGGGCCCAGTTTGTAGCACTGGGGAGGCCAGTTCTGCCCGTAAGGTATCAGATGATAAGGAGAATCTAGCAGATATAAGGCCTATTTTCCCCAGCGAAAAGCCATGGCTGAGCAGATTCAATCAAATACAGATGCAGCATTTCAGGTTCATAACAGATTGAAAACAGCCAGAGGCCCAGGAGACACACATCCAGAGCTATAAATTCCGTGATCACCATCAGTCAGGTTGTGGGAAACAGTTTGTTAAAGGCTCTTGCTCATCGTTGCCTTGTCTGCACACCTTCAAACAATTAATGGCCTGGCCAGTTCCCACCTGGCCCCTGTGATTTAAGATTATGATTGCTCACACAGGGCCTTTTGACTTTGTCAGTGGATACTGAATATGTTCTTTTGGGAACTGGACTGACATTGAGGGTGCAGCCCAGCAGTTGCTGCCAACAAACCTAACACCCTATTTATGTTCTCTATGTAGAGCAGAGTGACAGGAGAAGATACAGAGAGGAGGTGGAAGTAGAGCTCTTCTCTTTCTTCAACATGATAAAGAATTCCTGAATACCAACTTCCTGCACCTGTTCAAATGCACAACCCTATCTATTAGAAATTCAAGTAGTTGCACCATTATGCTAATATTGTTTGTTCACTTAGCCCAGTGGTGGGCAACTACGGCCCTCCAAATGTTTCTGATCTGTGGTTTTCATCAGGCTAGCCATCATAGTTAGAGGAAATGCAATGACCATAAACCCTGCGAAGCCATGGCTGCCATTCCTTGACATAACCCTAAGTGTATGAGAAATTCATTTGGTTTATTTGGTTCTCATTGTAATGTTGTTGTTGTTGTTGTTGTTGTTGTTGTTGTTGTTGTTGTTGTTGTGATGATGATGATGATGATGATGATGATGATGTGCCATCAAGTCTATTCTGACCTATTATGTCCTTTTCCAGAATTTTCAAGGTAGAGGATACACAGCAGTGGTTTACCATCCCCTTCTCATGTGGCGTTTGACCAAGGCCATACAGACTTGCTCTACTTGTAGGATGCACAGTGAGGAATCAAACTTCCAACTTCTGGCTCCATAGTCAGATACCTAAACCACTGAGCTCTCCACCCAGCTTCTCTTTATCATGGTTCCTGTGAAATGGTTGTTATGCTGACATGTGGCATTTCCAAGAAGGATGGAATACAAATGTGATGAGATACATGCAAACTCCTCCAGCCTACTCTTTTATAATGCTGTATTTCAGAAGCAAAAAATTTTTTTTCTTATATGCCACCCCATAGTGCTTAAAGCACCCTCTGGGCTGTTTGCAATTTTAATTTACAGGCTACATACACATTGCTCCCCACCACCTGCAGCAAGCTGGGTACTCATTTCACCAACCTCAGAAGGATAGATGGCTGATTGAACCCCAGGTCGTGAGCACAGTTTTAGCGACAGTACAGGCATTTAACCACTGTACCATGGATTCCTTCAACTGAAGTCCCCTGGGTGTGAACAACTGGAAAGTACAAATCATTTTGGACCCAGAGCACAATCAAATTGGAAGGGAACCAAATTTGAGGGATTGAATCAGGATCCACCTTGATGTTCCAAACTGGAGAACATCTACATATCCCGAAACTTTACCTTTTACCTTTTGAATGTACAAGACAATTTTTCACAAGCTACTATCTCTGAGCCTCTACCCTCTTCCATCCAGTGCTGCAATAGTAAATCAGGATTGTTAAGTAAGCCAAATCATTGGAATAGTTAGATTAATGAAAATAAGAGTAAAGAGACCTGTTCTGCAAGAAGCTGTGTAATTGTTTTCAAAGGTCAAGAAACAAATAAGACCAAAACATTGTAGCCCATGAAAGACTAGCATTCATATTTCAGTTTGAGCTTTCATGGATCCAAGTCCACTTCCTCAGATTTCAAAGTGCTACAAATATATATTGGTGGCTGAGTGTTTCCTTTTCTTTTACCTACAACAGACTAACATGGACACTTCTTTGACAGATGAACAGCTGGATGCTAGCTGTCATGCAAACCAAAATTTTAAACTTTTTCTATCACAGACCACAGATCTGGAAATGGCTGATTGGTGAATCTTAAAGGTCTGATTCTTTATAATTATGATCCTTATAATCTCATATTTCTCCATAAAGCTCTTCACACGAAATGGTATTCATGGATATTACATTTGACATGTAAAATTCAGGAGACCGCAAATTTGCTCAGCAAATGCAGAAATGAATCTGAATTTTTAAAATGATGTTGTGGCACCATGATTTCTATTTGTCATTTTCATGAAAACCCTTCAAGCATCTGATCACATTCCAATCAAATCCAGATGCATTTCCCCTGTAATTAATTCTGCTACTGAACTTACATCCAAACTCTCTAATGAGCTTCTCCTAACATTGTTTTACTGTGAAGGTCCCACATACTTTCTTGATATTCCTTTCTGCCAAGTTAGCAATTTATTTATTTATTTTTATTTATTTATTTATTTATTTATTTATTTATTTATTTGAGTATTTTTATCCTACCTTTATCCTTTGAGAAGGACCCAAGGTGGCTTACAATAATGAGGGATAACATTATACAGTCCAATAGAATTAAGACATGTTCAAGTACTGAGAACTAGGAATTGAGGGACATCTTACACCATTAAAATACAACATTACGTTAACGGTACAATAGAACATGAGCAATTAAAAAGAGAGTAAAATTCCATGTAGAAGTTATGAGTGATGGAAACTAACATCACACAAGGTTATAAGTGGTTATAAACACAAAGTCTATGTGATCATATATATTAGAGATGGGCATGGAATGAACAATTTTTTGTTTTCGTGTTTTGTTTTTCATTTTGTTATGCAACGAAACGACAAATGAAATTTGTCCCTAAAATGAAACAAAACAAACAGAAATGCGGGGATTTTGGTCATGAGTTTCGTTTCCATTACTGCAATGAAGTGAGCGGCTTTAAATGCTAAAAAAAATCATTAATAATTGGAATTAATGGTAACAAAACAGTAACAAAACGGTAACGAAATGAAAACAATTTTTTTGAAAAATTTCACCAGCAACGGAAACGAACTGAAACGGACCTCTAAATGACAAACGACAAACGAAACTCCATTTTTTCTATTCGTGCCCATCTCTAATATATATTCATATAAAAGACACATAATAGGCAATCCATCATTCAGGGAAAGCTTGCATGAAGAGAAAGGTCTTTGCCTGTTTCCAGAAATACATCAGAGATGGGGCAGTCCTGGCATGTAGTGGGAGGGAGTTCCAGAGTCTGGGCACAGCAGCGAAGGCCCTTTAATAAGATGTACCTGTGAGGGTGGCAGGATGGAGAGAAAGTCCTCTCCTGATGACCTTAACACCCGAGCTGGTTCATATTGTGAGATCTGATCTTTGAGGTAGCTAGGACCGAGGTCGTACAGTGCTTTGTAGGTTAAGGTCAACACTTTGAATTGTGCCTGATAGCTAATTGGTAGCCAGTGGAGCTGCTTTAATCTTGCTGTATTGGTACATGAATTCTTCCTTTTTTGTCGGCTGTCTTTCTAAATATAAAAACAGATTTGTTTCCAAACAAACTTCTACACTTAAAAAATGTATGGTAGGGGATGAACGTCTCCATCGAGTATATTTTCTCAGTGCATGCAGTCTCTTGGTTGCTCCAAAATATACTCTCAAAATTTATCATCTTGTCAAGGAATAGCCATGTGAAAGTTGCAGAGAGGCCAAGGGTGATTTCTTAAATCGACATTAAATGATACTGCACTTGTCATACTGATCTAGTGAGTTGTGCCAGATGGGTTATTCAAATTAGATGTTTGCTGTACTGCTGAAATAATTGAAAATGCTGCCTTATGCTCACAATGCCATGAAATCCTGTTGCTTTTTATCCTCTTCCTTCTTTTTTTAATAAAGGAGTTTATAACTAGAAGTTATGTACTGTAAAGTGGGTGCCATATATGAATGATCATACAGAGGATGGATATAAAGATACATTTTCATATGCCACCTGATTGCTACACACGTTCATTTGTCAAAATATGGGACATTTGCTTCTGTGGACGCGAGCTTAACTTATGGTATATAATCGTACATGTTCCAATAAATGGAGCTATTTAATGTTCAGAAGTCAGTTTATCCATGAATACTTAAACTGCTGAATAAGTATTTGGGTGTGGAGAAACATGCAGATGGAGCATTTGCAGAGAACAAAACACTACTTATTACACTCTGAATGTGCAAGTTCTTGTCTGATTTCAGACGATAAGCAGAGCCAGATCTGTTTCATTCTTGGATGGGATAACAATGAACAACAAGCAAGGCCAGGAAAGAACTCATCCTGAAAGTCAGGAAATATTCTTCCCTTCTTCC
The DNA here is from genome assembly GCA_037367245.1 of Phrynocephalus guinanensis. NCBI lineage: Eukaryota > Metazoa > Chordata > Lepidosauria > Squamata > Agamidae > Phrynocephalus > Phrynocephalus guinanensis. The sequence continues at coordinate 53,821,325 of CM074735.1, read as the reverse complement.
CAAATATGCTTCCCATCAGCAGTATTAAATTAGATGGACCACAAATCTGATTCAGAATAAAGGAGCTTCCTATATTTCCAAGAGTGAGTTACTCAGAGTTTTGTTTTCTCATTGCATTAGATTGATTTAATTTTACTCCTCAAGTTCTTTCTATTCCATATTTGAAGATATTTGAAAGCCTAGGTAACCAAACAAAATGGATACCCATCCCCAGACATGGCTGGGCATATAGGGACTGGGAAATGACACTAGTATCCAGCTTTCTTGGGACAAAAGTAATCTTCAGTTTAACTGCACACTTGAGAAAGCACATCTTTTTAAAGCAAAACATACTTGTCTAGTTAGTGATAGTTCTGCAAGTTCAGAAGAGGGTGAAAAGGATGATCAGGGGACTGGAAACAAAGCCCTGTGAGGAAAGACTGAATGAACTGGGCATATTTAGCCTAGAGAAAAGAAGACTGAGGGGTGAACTTTTCAAATATTTGAAGGGCTGTCATAAAGAGGAGGCATACTAGAGAAATTTGTACAACCGCGTTACCAGAGGTGTACCTAGGGTTTTCAGCACTGGGGGACAAAGTCAGTTTTTGCATCCATCCTGGCACCCTTGTGACAAGGTCATGTGCTGGCACTCTTTCCCTTTCCATCTTGCCCTCCATCTCCATCCCTCCAAGGCAGCGAAGTAACTGGGGAGGGGTGGCAAGGAGGGACATATCACACTCTCTTTCAAAAAGGTGTGCAAGTCAGCAAACACCTGAGACTTCCCCAAACCCAACAGCGCACACTCTCATGCCTGCATATACATGCACCTATACACACACAAACACACATGTCTATATGCATATGCATTCCTCCTGTCCACAGGATTCCAGAGCTCCATAGTTTCACACCAACCTCAAACCCCACCCCTTCCTTGTAGCAGCCGCAGTGGCAGCAGCAAAAGCAGCAAGGCTTTGGGATCAACAGTGACACATTGAATGAGAGGTCTGGTCTGAGGAAAAGGGCAGGTCACCTTCACTAGGCACAGTGTGGGGCACTTTCGGAGGGAGGGAGGGGAGAAAGCCAGCCGAGGGTGAGAAGAGATTGTGGAGTCTTCTTCTTCTCCTCCCCCTTGAGGAGGAGGGGTGTTTGTGTGATTGTGTGTTCCTGATGGGAATAAATAAAATAAATAAAAAACATATGGGTTGACATTTCTTTCTTTTCTTTCTTTTTTGGAGCCAAAGACAGCACCTCATATGAGCACCTGAGAAAAGAGATGCAAGAAAAGGTAGCTTGTGTAGCCCCGGAAAAGCTTCACATTCTCAGAGCCCCTCCCACAGAAGAAGAATCAATCATGCCTAGGGATGGAATCAACATGTGGTTGTGTGGTTATAATTTTTAATAGATGCAGAATGGATTGTGGACTGAAGAACAAAATAGTCCTCAAAGAGGGTTCTCAGTTTCCTGAAATGGAAGCAAAGACCTTGGCAAATCAGGACAAGTCTCCATGTGAGCCCTCTATAGTAAGGATCGATCAGGCCCTCAAACAGGCAATGATGTCAGTCACTGGTTCAACACAGTGCCGTGTCTTTGCAGGCTAGCTTCTTGCAAAAGGGTGGTCAAAATATTGACTGCATTGTTCAACTTCTTAAAAGACAACAAACATGCTTTTATACAAAATCAAAACTAAAAATAAACACCATACAATGGCATAATTAATCCTCAGGTATCATATCAAGAATATAGCCAACAAGGTAATGTGACATCCCTAGAGGATGTTGTGTCAAGTCAGTTCTGACTTATGGCAACCCCTTTCAAGGGTTTCTAGGCAGTGAATGTTCAGAAGTGGTTTGCCATTCCCTTCTTCTGGGATTTGCAGTGGGGCTGTGCAGCTTGCCCAAAGCCACATGGGTTGGCTCTGCTTAGTGCAAAACAGAAATTTAAGGGCTCCATGGACTGTGATAATCACAGAATGATCATCTGAAGAATACCCCTTCCTTTGTAGGATCCCAATAGTCTATTCAGCTCTTAAACAGGACTGCATTAGACCTTATTCCTGTGGTTGGGACTGCATCCGTGAATGGCAGTGTTCTCTATGATAGCTCAAATTGTATTGTACCACTGTAGCCTCTGATTGCCTCCCTGTCCCTACCCTACCCCTCACCTCTTCCAATGCGCTATAAAACAGATCACATGAAACACAGCAGTTGGGAAAAGAAAAAGCATGACCTTGATTTTATAGACATTCTGTCCAGATATAATATTATTTTCCTGCAGGAAACCTGGTCTTTAAAGAAACCTAGTATTGCTGGTTTTGTGTCCTATCACCTGCCTGCTTTTAAAACTATTAAGATGGGTCGCTATCAATCAGGCCTATGTTGCCTGGTGAAGCTTTCCCTCTCTTTTCTTGTGTCTCCTCTCACTATCCAGTCCCTCTATATGTTCAAGCCTTTTTATTTAAAAACAGTGAATCTCATATGCTTATGCTGAATGTGTATATCCCTCCTCTTGGTTCTTCTTCCATAGAACACTGGACGGAAATGAAGAGCACTGTCAAACATGTACTGCTGTCATATCCCTGCATGTCCCTCCTTATTGCAGGTGACCTTAGTTCAAGATTAGGAGTGAACAACCCATCTCTTGCAAAATATATGAATTGAAACATGGAGGAGATGATGCGTCCCAATTTACTGGGTGCTAGGAAGTCCAAGGATTCAGTAGTTAATGAGAATGCTTCTTCAAAGTTCATAATCCTACTTATGACCTTTATATTTTGAATGGTTCCCCCTGGTAGTGCTTCATAAGGTGAGTTCACATTTTCCCCCCTCTGGGGTCGAGTGTGGTTGATTATATTCAAATTTCATCCGTCCTCTTCATAAAGACTTCTGATTTTGTGATTAGCCCCCGTACTGATAACGATCATCTTCCAGTGCATGTGTCAATACTGAACTACTCATGAAAACTGATACGAGGAACTTCTCAAATCTTTTCTTACATCCCAAGTGGATGTCAAGAACCTTACTGGCCTTTGAGCAATGGTCCAGATTACCAGAAACCAAGCACCAGTATCAAGCAATTGACTAATTCTTCTGAAGCTGCTATTCAAGCATATTCCCTGATCATCCAAAGTTTAACCCAGATGCTCAGCTCCACTCATCCCTCTGTAGGTAACAATGGCCCAGCCTCCTGGTTTGTTACAGAATGCTGGATTGTAAAACATAAGGTGAGACAATTATTCCATCTTGTCTGAACTCAACCTTCTCCTGAGCTACTGGCCCTTTATTTCACAACTAGAAAGACCTGCCAGTTATTTCTGGAAGAGAAGCGTCATACGTTTACTCTGAATAAATGGTCCAGACTGCTTAAAGCATTTCTTCTAAGAACAGCAAAGTCATTTGGCAATTGGTTTCCTGTTCTAAGCCACTTTCCTCTCCAACTGACTCCCCCCCCCATTTCTCCTACCGCCTGGATAAAACACTATACCAAAATTTTTGCTGCCTCAGAATTGGTTTTTACATCCACTCATTTGACCTCTGACCTCCCTTCCTGGCCCTCAGTTCTGGAAGATGAAATACTAGAATTAATCAATTCCTTGAAACTTGGGAAAGCTCTGGGACCTGACGGGGTCCTATGCAAACTTTTAATTAATGACCCTAGTTGGTGGGCAGCTACCTTGGCTAATCTATTCACCTTGATTGATCAAACTGGCACTTTACCTGACTCTGGGCTATCTTCAATTCCAGCCCCCTTTTTAAAAAAGAGATTATGCATCTTTCCCAACTAATTCCATACTGATTGGTCTACTGTCTACAATAGGGAAACTTTATGCCAGGCACATATTAAAATGTCTAACAAATTGGGCCCAGGAAACACATCTTCCCAGTAATGAATAAATTGGCTTATGTCTGGGATACTCAATCTTAGGTCATGCACTCGTATTATCCTTTCTTGCCAAAAAATACTTAGTTCACTTTAAGGGCAAACTCTGTGCAGCCTTCAATGATTTGCAGGGTGCCTTTGACTCAATCAACAGAGAACTTTTACAGAACAAATTAGCTTCCTGGGGAATTGATCCTCATTCACTCTTTTTAATTAGAAAACTTCACTCTTCTAATTCTTGCCGGGTACAGACTATCCATAGTGGCACCCTTTCAGATAGGATTCCAATAGCTAAAGGTGTGCATCAGGGCTTTATACTAGCTCTGCTAATATTTAATCTTTTTCTAGCTTACTTACGTCCTCAGTTATCCCCATACGAAAAGTTTGTCCCTTGCCTGAATAACTCTCCACTACTAGAGATGGGCACGAAATGAATTTTTTTCATTTTGTTATTTGTTATTCGTTTCGTTATGTAGTGAAATGAATAATGACCCTAGGGGCAAATTTAACATGAAACTAAATGAACCAAGAAAAATTGGTTCAGTTAGGTTCATTTCGTTAATAGCGGGCGGAAATGTCTCCTACCTGGTGCTGGTCCAGAGGTCCGGGCTTCCTGGCTTCTGGGATGGCAAACAGGAAAAAAAGTCAACGGCCGCACTACAGCTGTAGCACCGCCATGTGTTCGGCAGTAAAAAAGTAAAATAAAAAGAAAAGAAAAGAAATAAAAATAATAAAAAGGAGCACCAACCAGGCCCCAAGGATGGCCTGGTCAGCACCCTAAAACAACAGCAACAGCAACAGCAACAAGAGCAGCAGCAGCAGCAGCAGCAGCAGCAGCAGCAGCAACAACAACAACAACAACAACAACAACAACAACAAAACCCAGCACCGGCCGGGCCCCGGAGACCACGCGATCGGTGCTGAAAGGGGGGGGGAAGCCCCGTGCTACAGGTGTAGCGCGGGGCCTGAACCCAGAAATGGGAGGGTAATAAAAATATAAATAAATAAAAACGGGAGTACCGACCGAACCCTGGTCGATGCTGAAAGAAAAAGAAAAACAAAAAACCCCTGCGTTACAGCTGTAGTGCAGGGACTGAAACTGGAAGTAAGGGGGGGAGAGAACCAAAAATATAAATATAAATATAAAAAAGTCCTAGAGGGAACCGACCAAAGGGTGCACCGAGGTGGAAGCGAGGCAGATTTTTCCAGCCCAAAGCCAGGCAGGTGTAAGGTGGAAGTCTGGAGGGTTGCGGGCAAGCAGGCGGCATGGCCAAAAGCAGGGTCCCCCAAAGCCGGCAGCAGTGGCTTCCTTGTGAGCCAGGCACCTGAGCAAAGATGCCTCCAGAGGTGGAGTGGCCCATTTGTCTCCCCACTGCCACCTGTGGAGGGTGTGGGGTTTCCCTTGGCAGCGCCTTGGGAGGGACTGGGGCAGGGCTGTGCTTGGGATCGGAAAGATCCCCGCAGGCTCCATTCCCAGATGGCAGAGGAGGTGATGCAAGCCCCACCATGCAGCAGTGACCGCAGCTGCTCTTGCGGTGCAACGTGGCACAGCACATCCGTCCCCAGGTTTGCAACCCACCCGTCCTGCCTACCTGCTGCTGACCCTTCCCTTTTATTAACAAAAATAAAGTAAAAGTAAAATTTTTAAAAAACAGCGCCGATCAGGCCCCAGGGGTGGTCGGTGCTGAAAGAAAGAAAGAAAACTCCGTGCTACAGCTGTAGCACGGGGCAAACCCGGAAGTGAAAAAATAAAATAAAATAAAAAAATTTAAAAATATTAAAAAGGAGTGCCGACCGGGCCCCAAGGATGGCCTGGTTGACTCAGCAGTGGGCACCCTAAAATAAAGGAAAAATAATAATAATTTAAAAACCCAGCACCGACAGGGCCCCAGGGGCCGTGTAGTGGGTGCTGGGGGGGGGGGGAGAAGGTAAAAACAAATAATGAATTAATGAACCAACAAAATGATTTTTTTTGGGGAAAAAAATCATTAAAAATGAAATGAAATGAAATGAAACGAAGCCTTAAACGAAATGAAACAAAACGAATTCGTCATTTTTTCGGTTTGTGTCCATCTCTATCCCCTATCCATAGTGCTCTATGCTGATGACTTGGTTCTTCTTTCTATTTCCAGAACTGGGCTGCAACACCTATTGACAGCATTTCAAGCCTACTGTGCATCCAATGATTTCATAATCAATTCAGAGAAAACTAAAATATTGGTCTATCAAAATCCTGGAACCCGGTGCCCTGGAGTATCAGTAACAGCCCTATTGAACAAGTTAAATCATTTAAATATCTAGGGATAATTTTCCACTATCGTCTTGATTGGACTTTGCATAGAAATTCAGCAATATCACTAACAATACTTCACCTAAATGCAATCCCCAATTCCATTATAATAGTGGCAACCAGTATATCCCTGCAGCTCTTAAAGTTTTACAGACAAAGACCATGAGCCAATTTCTGTATGGTGTCCCAATTTGGATCAAAGTGGCCAGTGTGAAAGTAGACCTGGTTATGGCCTCGTTTTTAAGATGTATTTTAGGCATTCCTAATATGATTAAACTATCAACTGTGACCCTTGAGTTGGGTATCCACTTACCTTTGACCATGGCATGGTCCTTGGCTTTTAAATACTGTTAAGCCTTTACTATAATTCTCCTCTGGATTCCTTGCTGTATGATCTTTTAAAATTCCCTTTTACTTTCACTTTGGACAGTCTTTTTGTAATTAAACTTCAAAGCTTAGATTTCATTCCCGACTCTTTTGCAGATATTGAACTTAGCAGAGCTCATCTGACCATAAGACAAGATTGCTGGAAGTCACTTACCTCTAGTCTCAATTCAATCTGCTCCCCACATTATTTTAATTTACCCCCTCTTTTGGACAAGACTTGTGTTATTTTCACAAGTTAGTAAACCCAAATAAGAGGCATGCCTTTATGTTAGCTAGACTTAACATATTTCATTCTTCAGTTTTGTCTGGAAGATACCACACTATCCCTCTTGCTCAGAAGATTTGTAACTTTTGCCACTTAGAATCCAACACAGTCTGCCACATCTTGTGTCATTGTCCAACACACAATAAGCTACACAAACTCTTCTTGGAGCAAATCCTCCTTGATTTCCGAAGCTCTCCTGAAGGATATACAGGCTTTCACATTCAGGAGAATTCTGAACTAGTCAGTGCTCGGGTGGCTGAATTTCTAACATATATTTTTAAAAAAAGAGCAACCCTCTGTGAAATTTAGTTAGGCCATTGATGAGATTTATATTATAATGTTCTGTGTAACTGTTTAGTCTTTATTTGTGTACTTCCTTTGCTTTAATGCCATTAAAGGTTTATGGAATGGAATGAATGGACTGTGATAATTTCCAATAGAATCATGAAGTGAATTAGAAAAACAAAACAAAAAAGCTTCAGGAAGAAAAAATGATGGGAAGCTAATGTGTGCATTAGAAATGGTGGTTTGCCATGGCTCATCATGGTGGTTGAACCACAAATGCCGCATCTGTAAACCACCAAACTGCCAAATTGGTTCACCAGTCTGTGGGTTTGTTTTAGGTATCCCATGGGTATCTATAAAAAAAAACAAGCCTACAACCCCAAAACTAGTCCCTCCACCCCCCTGTTATCTCTAAAGCCTGTTCTGTCACCTCTCTAGGTTAATTGTCACTGCCATGTTTACAAAGATGGTGACCCAGTTTACCTTAGGGACTAAGGAGAACCCATTGTTGCCCTTTGCAACAATAGCAGCAGTAGCTTCACTTAGGGCAAAGAGAAGCCACCACTGCCATTCCTTAAGCCCTAAGGTAAAGCCATCTGCAAAGATGGTAGCAGAGTCAGTGGTCCAGGCACTAGTGGTAGTGGCAATTAATGTAGGGAGATGAAGAGAGAGCTTTGGAGGAGGTGCAGGCTCTTCCCTCTCATTTTTTTGTAGACAGCCTTGGGTTGCCTGAAAAGGGGAAGGGGCATACAAAATGGGGAAATATTCATCCTTTCAGATTTGTTGAGTTCTTCGGACAGGACAAATATGAAGGGAGGGAAATTAAGTGAATCAGCAATATTGATTGAATATTGTGATTCAATCTTTTTATTCATCTCCATCTCTAGAGCACATATATCAGATTTGCAGTTGCTGCTGGTTCATTTCTACATTAGTTTTTTTTTTTACTTTGCTACCCCCTTTCTGAGTAAACAACCAGTGAATGAACAAGCCTGCCACAAAAGAAAAATATCTGGAAGGAAATGTTTGAACAATGTGTTAATGCTGCCAGGCCCAGAAATGATAAACAAAGGAAAGAAGAAAAGAAAAGAAAATACCACTCCAGGCCCTTAATGCAGGCCGTTGATCACAGGCATGCAATGATATAGGAAGGCAAATTCACTGCTGGGATAATAAGGCACAAGTTTGGAGTCAGGAGGAAAAGATGAAGGGGTCCCATGCTTAAAGTCTCGAATACAGAGTGAGAGGCAACACCCTTGAGAAATTTGGTCATGCTGAATTCTGACACAAGGTAATCTGATTTGCATCTCCCATAGTAATGTGCAAAGCAAGGCAGGTCTTTGTTTTCTAGCAGCAATAACAGTCAGTAGGGAGGTATGAAAAATCCCCTATCCCTTCATGCTAATCTTCATACTGCAGCCTTAGAAATGCTGGGGGTTGGGGAGGCAGAATCACACAGCTACGCATAAACACGTAATTTCTTAAACGTCTGAGCTTTTGAATTAATATTTGGCAACTTAAACCTAATAATAAATCCTTTAAGTCATGTTTAAGTAATTCACTGCATGTAACAAATATACCACAAATAAGGGGACAGTTGTCTTTTAAAGAAGGCAAAGGGAATCTGTTCATAGTAGATGCCTGATAAAGCCAGAATTAACAATATCTATGTGCCAAGGGTCTGTTAAAATCTCCATCTGTTTCTCCGCCAGGGTTTGGAGGGCAAACCTCACTGTTAGCTGTGAGAATGGCATTTTTCTCCTAAGATATGTTATCATAGTTTTTAGGCAAGGAAGAGTTGTGGCAAGCAATTTTAAGACAGTCTCATGGGGCAAAGGTTGAACTGTATCATTAAATCAATAATCAGCTTGTGACCCACGTTCAATCCTAATGGGCTCAGGTAGCCAGCCTGAGATTGGCTCAGCATTTCATCCTTTGAAGTTCAGTAAACTGAGTACTCAGAACACTGGGGGTGTGGCCAATATCTATAAAGAGATGGGCACAAAATGAATTTATTTATTTGTTTCATTATTCCTTATTCATTTAATCACATAATGAAACAAATAATGAACTAGGAGTAAAATCTAAATGAAATGAAACAAACCAGGAAAAATTGGTTTGTTATGTTTCGTTTTATTAATGGCAGCGCACAAAGAAATGAGCTGTTTTTAAACCCTTAAACTTCAAAAATATCGTAAACAACTTTAATGCCTGATTATAGCTATTAGGTTGATGTCAGTGGTGTAAAACATCTAAAACTGTGTTTTTAAAGAGATCAGTTTTTTTAAAGGGGACAAAATGGCTGTCACATACTTTTGTTAATGATGGAAAATCTGCGCAGAATGGCATTTTCAAGGTATTAAAACGTCCTGAATATACTTAAAAAACCAGCAAAAAGTACTTTTTTCTCCCTGATAATACCTAGCACGGAGGTGAGGAGTGCTTAAAACATCCATTTATGTGTTTTCTCAGATGGCTTTTAAATTTTAATGTTTTTTGTCTGTTCTGGGGCATTGGGATGCCCGCGTGCGGTCAAATGCATTAAGTCACGCAAAGCGGGGGGAATCGGATAACAAATTAACGAACCATTGAATTTTTTTCAAAGAAACATGAAACAAAATGAAACAAAATGAAACAAAGCCTTAAACAAAACAAATGAAACAAATATAGATAGATAGATAGATAGATAGATAGATAGATAGATAGATAGATAGATAGATAGATAGATAGATAGATAGATATAGATATAGATATAGATATAGATATAGATATAGATATAGATAGATAGATAGATAGATATAGATATAGATATAGATATAGATATAGATAGTAGAGATGGGCACGACTTGAAAAATTTTTTTTTCGAGTTGTCGTTAGTCGGGCCGGTTCCGTTTCGGCTCGTTTCCGTTTTTTGCGAAAATTTGCAAAAATTAGTCGGTTCGTTTTTTCGTTTTTTTCGTTGTCGTTAGTACTGGTTTGGGGAGGGGGTAGCGGGCTCCTGGAGGGAGCTGCAGGAGTCAGCCAGAGCCACAAGTGACGGACTGGCAGACTCTTTGCACCCGCTGTGTCTCACGTACTTGCATGTAGTGCAATGCAAGTAGATCTGGCTTAGGGTTAAGACGGTTTAGCGCAATGGTTAGGGTTAGGCTAGTTACGGGTGAGGTTACGGTGAGTATTGGGGTGCATCTGGGTGCCTCTCTGACCCACTTAGAAGGACAGTGTACTGGCGTATGGGTTAGGCTTAGGGTTCGGGTTTGGGCTACGATTAGTGGGCTGTTTATGCCCGATTGGCACATCCCAGAAGTCTCTGTGGTCAACCTGGCCAAGTGGCCATGCGATTGGTGGAAAATTTGCATGGTCTACTCCCATGGGAGAGCCCATCATTGCGAATGCGCAGGTGTAAAAAAATAAAATAAAATAAAATAAAAAAAAATAAAAAAAAATCAACGGAGACTTTTTTTGCAAGAAAAACCCACTTCTGCTACTGTAAAAATTCAAGCATTTAAAATAGCTAATTTCCGCATGTTTCTGTGGTGCTTTGGTGGGGTTTTGGGCAACAATTTCAAAAAAAATATTGTGGTCGCGATTTTGGATCCCCCCCCCACCGCATGGGAAATGGATGCGCCCTCCCAGCCTGGTACAGTCAGCAAAACCTGGCCATGCGATTGGTGGAATGGCTCCAAAACTTTGCATGGTCCACTCCCATGGGCCACCTGCAAATGTGCAGGTGTAAAAAAATAAAATAAAATAAAATAAAATAAAATCAACGGAGACTTTTTTTTGCAAGAAAAACCCACTGCTGCTACTGTAAAAATTCAAGCATTTAAAATAGCTAATTTTCGCATGTTTCTGTGGTGCTTTGGTGGGGTTTTGGGCAACGATTTCAAAAAAAAAATATTGCGGTCACCATTTTGGATCCCCCGCACTGCATGGCAAATGGATGCGCCCTCCCAGCCTGGTACCAGCAGCGCAGCAGTAGCAATAGCCAAGGAGAGGGGGGCGGGGAACCCCCCCAAATAAAACACCCTTCTGGCCTGGTAGGTGCCCTCAGACAGTTTTCGCCTACTTTTAGGGCCGGGATCGGGTTTTTTTTTTTAACTTTTAAAAACTTTTTTTCTGTGCCGCTTGGCATTGCGCGATGCAAGTAACGAGCACGACAAATCAGACCAAATTGTTCGTTCGTCGGTTCGAGCTCGAAGTCTGGGGCAGTGATTCCCGTTACCGTTTCCGTAGAGTAACGGAAACGAGTAACGGAAACGGAAACGGGAATACCGCTAAGTCGTGCCCATCTCTAATAGATAGATAGATAGATAGATAGATAGATAGATAGATAGATAGATAGATAGATTGATTGATTGATTGATTGATTGATTGATTGATTGATTGATTGATTGATTAGAGATGGGCACAACTCAAAAAATTGTGTTTCATTTTTCGTTTGGTCGTTTGGGGATCCGTTTAGGTTCATTTTCGTTTTTCGTTTTCTTTTTGAAAAAAATTTCGTTTTGTTTTCGCTTTGTAATGAAATGAAAAAACGAAAATGAAAACAAAAAATTGCTGTTTCGTTAGCATTCTTTTCAGTTCAATGGATTTGCCACAACGAAAACAAAAAACATGGCAAAATTGGTCGTTTTGTTTCCGATTTCATTTTGGTTTTTGAAAAATTTTTGTTTTCGTTTTCGTTACAAAACGAAATGAAAAAACAAAAACAAAAACAAAAATTTCGCTGAGTCGTGCCCATCTCTAATAGATAGATAGATAGATAGATAGATAGATAGATAGATAGATAGATAGATAGATAGATAGATATAGATAGATATAGATATAGATATAGATATAGAGATATATAAACAGTTTTAAACATTGTGAGACTTCTTGCCAATATCTCCCTTTGCATCACTAAGATATCAGGGTGTCCAGGGAAAACAGGATTCTCAGTTTCATTTTTCCTGTTTATTCCCCTCCCCAACCCTATTTTTCACGGGCTCTTTTGTAGAAATAACTGGCAAATGTTGCAGAGCTCAGTGCCCTTTTCAGGAAATCCTGTACCAGACCTTTTTGTGTGGTAATTGTAATAATTTGCAAAGGTTGGTGTTTCTTATGGATAGGAAAAACTGACCACAATATATCCAAGAAGTCTTGTGAAACATATTGGAGGGCCAGAGGGGAGCCTCACATAGAAGAAAAGATGTTGAGGTTGTGTCATTTGTCTTCAAGAGCAAGAAAGTGCAAAAATCTTATCTCTACTTCACATTGCCCCTGATGTAGCATTGTTCCAGAGCATTATAGAATACATCTGGGAAATGGGATGGTGGTCACACACATACACACATATCTGGAATATAATATAACAGTCTGTAAAACGGCTTCCTTTTCAAGAAAAATAGGGACAAGGCAGAATAAAAAAATAAAAGTAGCAATGTTGGCTTGGAAATAATACATTTTCTGAGTGAAAGGGAAAAAATATTGAATATTAATCTTCTTTGATCCCCAACATTTTATGTACCTCTATAAGATATATAAAATTTTCTAAGGTATTTGTCAAAAATTGTGTATTTGGAATCTTTGTGTGCAATTCAGTCCATTTCTCATAAACATATGATACCTTTCCTAACCCTCTCTTTGATTTATCACTTAGGTTTCAACCATTGAGTTATAGAATCTGTATTATTAAGTATGGTGAAATGTCTTGCCATTCCTTATATGATAATGTGTAACTATATACTCTACCTGTTTTATGTTTATTTCAAGTAAGCATGTATCTTTTCATGATTATGGAAAATTAATAATCTAAGCCATATGAAAAGTTTAACACCATTTTGGTTTTTTTTTCTCCCAACAGTTAATTGGTTGATTATAGAACTGGTTTGACCCTGTAGGGGTATAATGATTCCTGTAGAGAAATCTATATACCTGGCATAGATGAAGTATGTATTTGGTATATAAATATTACATATATCAAAGAAGAATGCAAACATATTTTGCCAATAAGGCAATAATACAGATGGGGCACATCCAAGATATTTACTTCCTGAGATGAAAGTCAATTTTGAATACCATATGATGTCCAGTTGGCAGCTGAATCATATGTCAAGCAGTGGAAATGAAATAGTACCCTCTGTTGCACTTTATGGCAGGAAGCTGGATTAGAGGGTACAGAGTTGCCCATGTAGCCTAATATTTCCAATTCCAAGACTTCAGCTCTGCTTCCTTTTCCCACCTCAGACAGCCATTTTATTTTGCCTAAATGAAGAACAATGTGAGAATTCTAAATTATCATTTTATGTAAGAAAGAATCAGCATAGGAAGAATAAATTCTTTGTAGGTAGAAACTTCCAGATCAAATTCTTGAATCTAATGTTAGCTATATGTAAAGATAATTAGGAGAAAATGTGATACTGGTTTTAAGGTGTACTGTGGAGCTCTATCTGTTTTCCACCCACTCATAAGTGGGCACATTTGGATCTCAGGTAAACTCCCAGAGGCCATATGCAATGAAGGAAACAATCCTTTAACCATGAAAAAAGTGTCTGAAGAGAAGGAGACTGTTTTATCTGTGAAGCCTTCCCATATGAACCAGACACCCATAAAATCAGGACTGTAGCTCACGCGATGAGTCTTCTTCTAAAAAGAAGAAGAAATGTAAAGGATCTATCCCTGAAATCTAGAAAACTGTTGGTAATATAATAAGGAGTATTGAGGTAAATGACAAATGGGCTAACTTCCAATATTTCCTTCCTTCTAAATAATACAGAATTTCTAAATATGTTGCAGCATTCTATGCTACAAAGTGTGTCATAAGAAGATAAAAACATAAGAAGAGCCATGCTGGATCAGGCCAGAGGCCCATTTAGTCCAGTTTCTTGTATCTCACAGTGGCCCCACCAAATGTGTCTGGGAGCACACAAGACTAGATATCTGTCTCCTGATACCACTCCCCTGCATATGCCTATGGTTCTAATACAATTTTATTTGAGAGTTAAAATTTACTATTGTATGTAAGTTTTGTAACTGACTATGTTTGTAAAGAGTTGCAATGTAAGTACAATATGTAATTCAGCTGAGGCAAAAATAATTAGCTAATGATGTGGTGCAACTTGATTGGTTGAAAGTCAGTATATGAAGAAGTAGCTGAGAGCAAGACTTTGCCTGATGTAGGTCAGTTAACTCTGATTCAATGTCAGGCCACCCTGCTCACCTTTACCTGTTGTAATTCAGGTTATGCCTCTATGTATGTTCTGTGTTTTTTCTCTGTATGTTATGCTATGCTCTGTGTTTATATTGTTTGCCAATGAGTGCCCATTTTCTTTAATACATTAAGTTCAAGTTTTACTGATAACTTGGCAGTGCTGAGTTGTGTTTCTGTGGGCTTTACAACACGGAAGTCGGCTAGCGCTTAAGTATTCAGTAAAGACTCAAAAGCGTGCATATCGCAACAAAGTGCTGATGGCAATTCTACTCTGGGAAGGCAATTAAATAATCAAGACACCAAACCTAGGTTCTAGCATATTTGAGAGACTACGTGTTTGAGATATTCATTTAAGATATATATTTATATCCCATTTCTTTCTCTAACATAATCAAGACAGTGTATGTGGTTCTCGTTCTCTTCCCCACTCAGAAGAACTCCTCAAGGTAGGTTAAGCTAGGAAAGAATGACTAGCTCAATGTCATTCAGTGAATTTCATGACCCAGTAGGGGTTTGATGCTAGATTTCTCGGGGCTTAATCCAACACTATAAATACCTCACACACTGACTCTCAAAAAGTAACATTTCCAAACTTTAGCCTTCAGTGATTTCAAACTGAAGTTCATCCCAGTCTAACCTGACAATGCTGATAAACAAACCTTCAAACTCCTGCATACAAAGTAGAAGCTCTACTGACAAGCCATGATCGTTTCTCTGTAACAGATTATGCTTTAATATTATCTCTTTTTTTCAGTCTTGATATTGTTTAGATGTTGATTGAATACTATAGAACTCACTGAAAAGAATTAGCAAGCTGCCATTTTAAAATACAAAACCAGGGAAGGAGGCTGCCACTGCCATTAGACATGGGCACGACTTGGCGAAATTGTCATTTCCGTTTTCGGTTATCATTTCCGTTACGTAACGGAAACTGTAACTATAATTAAGCCGTCAGAACTCGAACTCGAACCGAAAAGAAAAATTTGGTCGGGTTTTTCATTTCCATTTGTGGCATCGCAGTGATCACGCAATGCGAAGCACAGAAAAAGTTTTTTAAAGTTTTTTTAAAAAACCCGACTCCCGGCCAAAAAAGCAGGCGAAAATATGCCTGCCTGAGGCTTTGCCACCTACCAGATGGGTGGTTTCTGGAGGGTCCCCAGCCTTTCCCCCCCTCTTCTCCTGTCCTGGGCTGCTTGCACCAGGCTGCGGGGGGGGGGGGGAGGTCATCCTCATCGTCTCGCCATGCCATGCGGTGGGGGGGATCCAAAATGGCAACCACAATTTTTCTTTTGAAATCGTGGTCAAAAAACACACCAAATCACCACAGAAACATGTGAAATTTATTTATTTTAAATGCCTGAGGTTTAATATTAGCAGCAGTGGGGTTTTTTATAGCAATAAAACATTGTATTGATTTTATTTTATTTTATTTTATTTTTTATTTTTTTAGACCTGCCCATTTGGGCTGGGCATGGGATGGGACTATGCAAATTGAACCATTCCACCAATGGCATCGCCAGGTTTTTGACTGACACTTCTGGATGTCTCGGAGGGCATAAAATGCCAAGGCACCTTCCAGAAATCACAGTCGGGTGTATGGATGTGGTTGAGGGAGGAGGGCTGGTTGCTGGTGCTGGTGTGATCCGATCGAGATTGAGGAGGGAGGCTGGAAGCTTTAGGATTTAAGTTAGGCAGGCAGGGAGGGAATTGAATTTAGAAAATAATTTCTTTGATTCCCTGCAGCTTTGTCTGCTGAAGGGAATAGCAGTTTATTCTTTATTTTGTCTCTGGCAGTCTGTGAGGATTTTTTTCTGATATTGGATAAAGGGGGAGGTTCGACTGGGAGTGGGAGGTGTGGATATATTTTAAAAATATATTATATACTACCATTTATTTTCTATTTTCCCAACTTCAATTTGCTTGCACACACACACATTTGGGGTGCAAGCCAAGAACAGAACCTCTATCCTAAGTGATATCCTAACTGCCCACTCGCCCGTCCGCCCGTGCCACCACCCGCCTGCGGCCCATGCCGCCGCCCACCCACTCGCCCACCCACGGCCGCCGGCCCCCCGCTCGCCGGCCCCCCGCCCCGCCCCCCGCCTAAGGCGCAAAAACACCTAGCGCCGGCACTGATTGCGGGACGCCCCTATGCTCTGGGAAGTCAAATCGCGCTAAATCGCGGTGGAAACGACAAACGACAAACGGAAATGACAAATTTTTGAAAAATTTCATGACAAACGGAAACGACCCGAAATGGACCCGTTCCGACAAACGAAAACTCGAAACGTCATTTTTTCTGGTCATGCCCATGTCTAAGTGCCATAATGAAAAGGCACTTTAAGGGAAGTGTTCTGCATAACAGTACACCAATTTGTATTTTAGGGCTAGGAACAGCAGGATCCATTTGTAGCTGAACTAATGTAACATGGCTAAATGGAAAAAAAGCAATTTTAGAATATTCCTCCCTCCCGTCTTCTTTTACTTATTTACTCATTTTTCCTTTTCCTTTTCCTTTTCCTTTTCCTTTTCCTTTTCCTTTTCCTTTTTTAAATTTGTCAGTACATTCGTGTTTCTACGTTTGCTTACTAAAACACACTGCTTGGTATTGTCTGCAATCTAAGAAATTCTGAGTCCCCATCATCTTAAAGTTTACTTGTGTACTTAAGACAGGCATTAAATAGGAAAACCGTGGCAGGAAAATGCCATTGGACAAAATTACCCTGAACAATATGTCCAACTAGTGTATCTCTTACAAGGACCCTGCTGTGCCATCAATTTTAAAGATCTTTCCACTCTGTCAGCTCTTACTCCAACAAATGTTATGGTGTAAAGAGTTACTGGTTTGACAAATTCTGTGCATCTGCTATGCCACTGAGACTTATCAATAAACAATCATTAAAATACGAAAGATGGAACTTCAGCCTTGCTACGGGGTGTTTGTTTGACTGAAAGAAGTTATACCACTTATAGAAATCTAATTTTAAAGTATGAGGCGTCTGATATCTGTTCCATGTTTGCATTTCTCGTGCTCCCTACTATTATCTTTCTTTTATTTTGGCCAAACTCCTCTCTAGAATAACTCAGTTGTGTATGAATGGGTGGTGAGTTTGGGTCCTTACATATTGTGCTCTACACTTGCAAACCATTCAGAGTAGTAGCACACCAGCTAGATGGGTGATGGAAAAGTTAATAAATAAAGAAAAGGTGTTGGAACTAGACTGCAACCAATTCAGAAGTCAACTTCTTGGCAGGCAGCAATGACACTTTTTAACTTAGAGCAATTGGCCACAAAGATTTATACTGTTTGTATTACTCCAGCATAGAAATTCAGTTGAAGTCTGTGGTTGAAATTGTATTTTCTGCTCTATCCAATGGACAAAACAGATTAAATTTGGGGGCATAAGTAAGAGAAAGAAGCAAGTGGAGTGGTTTCATCTGAAATTAGGTCAACATTTCCCAACTTTACACCTGTTTAATTATCCTCACCCTCCATAATGCCACTGCTCTTTGGGAATGATGCTCACACTGGCATCTTTCCTTCTGTACAGAAGCCTTGAATTTGGGTATTCAGAACTGGTCCCATTCCCCTTTGCTGTCCAAGTCAACTGGAAAGTAATCATATCAACATCACTCATCATTTCCAAGTACATTCATATCTGGCAACTCTCCACTTAAAATCTTTGTGTGTTCGTGTCCCCATGTCCGTGTTAGAGAACCACACACTAAGGCATACCAGAAAGAAACATTTTCAGAAGTACTTCTGTCAATGATACTTAATACATTTCTTGAAAGTAAGTTTCCTTTTATAATAGAGTTGAAATGATATGGACAGCCAAGTTCAAAAACATGTAAATTGATAATACAATGGCAGTAGCTTTTGAAAAGCACAGAGGGGTATGCCACAGAGTTTTGTTTGGATTTTAAAGGCAGATATCTATATGTCAATTAAAATGTTGACCTTTAAGGTGCTGTTTTGCTCTGTAACATTACTTTGAAGTCAACTAAAGTCACCAGGATGCAAATTTGTCTCACTCTCATGTGCATTCTCTCTGTGTCTGTACTGCCAGATCTGAAAATGCAAACTGAGATCCAAAAATCAAACTTGTTCTTTCTCTGCCACACTCATCACATACTGTATAAAGATTTAGAGAGGATAGCCGTGTTAGTCTTTTCAAGAAATACAGGCTAAAATCAAAGAAAGAAAAAAGAAAAGAAAACAAAAGACACAAAACATGTGGCACCTTAAAGACTAACTTTCATCTTTTTATGTAATGTTTCTTGGACACATCGACGTCTTCAGACATATAGCAGCAGAATGAGGTGTATAAAGATTTATCCACCACGAAGTCTGATTATACAGTGAGTTGGAGCAATGTATCAAAGCTGCTTCTACTCTGGTTCCAAATAAAAATGGGAAAGGTTGGCATATCTCCTATTTTAAGAACAAAGGGGGGGGGGGGAAGGGGAGGGAGAGGAAGGGAAGGGAAGGGAAGGAAGACTGTGCCATGGTGGCTAGTCCATTAGGGCAAACATGACACGATAGCAGCTGAAGTTCAGATTATGGCCAGCCAGACAAATCTTCTCTGCCTCTTTACTAGAAGCAGATGATCAGAGTTACACACTTATATTTTATTCCTCCTCTATTCCTAGCCTGTGTGTGTACAGTGGTGCATAAAATGAGGGAGGGAGAAGAGACCAATGATTGGGTCCATCCATCATTGTTGACTACGCCCTCTGTCCCACCATCCACAGTGGGCACAGGAATGATCAAGAGACAGAGAACTGGTCTAATTTTCCCCATCTGTGACTCTAGACTCAATGAGAAATCATGAGGTGTTTTACACTCATAAAGTGACCTGGTGGCCAAACTAATGCAAAATCAAACTAATGCAAAATCCATTCTCAAGAATTTTGGGAAAGTGGGAAAGAAATGGTTCATCTAGGGCAGTGGTGTTGAACCTTCGGCACTCCAGATGTTTTGGTCCACAATTCCCAGAATTGCCAATGGCAAAGGACTGTGGGAGTTATGATCCAAAACATCTGGAGTGCCGATGGTTCACCACCACTGATCTAGGGTTTACAAGCAAGTTTACTTTGTTAAAAGATTTTAAGTGCCTCTCCAAAATGTAACTTTCATTGAAATACAGACTACTCAATGGAGTTCCCACAGCATGCTCCAAAAGTTAATTCCAAACCTCCCAATTATTTGGGTGTGTGACATTTTTGTTTTGCTGAAATTGTCATCTGATTGTCACAGCTATAATTTAGACCCTTCATAAATAGCAGGATCTGGTTTATTTTTAAAGAGAAGAGTAGATTTGTTTGAAAAGGTAAGTTGAACCTGGATAAAATTAACTAAATCATTAAGAGAATAAATGAGGTGTTTAAGAACTGGTATAACTGGAGGACAAAGGATGAGCATGAATAGGTGAAAAATGGAATGTCCCTAACCCTTGAACCCAGGATGTCTCAGCAATCTATTAACAGCTGCATTGGCCAAGGATGAACAGGCCAGGTGGTAGAACACAGCTGCTGACAAATCAGCCTCTCCTCTCAAATAGGCCAATAGGGAAAGGTTAGAATAATAATATTTTCAATATTAATGGAAGAAAGGAATATATGAACCACCTAGGGGCATCATGATGAGAAGGTAAGGGCTCTATTTCCTGCTATGAAAAACCGAAATACTTCTGGAATTAAATCAATAACTCTTACTCATATGAAGTTTCACTACAATAAACAACCACATATAGTCCTCTGTGCAGCCTTTATTTGAATCTCTTCTATAACTCACCATGTGAGATTCCCATAATCAGTGAAGCAAAAAGTACCCAACTGTGTGACTTCCCTCCAGTGTCAAATTGCAACTATATTAAGTCATCATCTGGGTTTATTAGCAACTAAGACATCCACATCTCATTCCCTCAGTGCATAATTTTTTCACTTAAACTAACAATACTGGTGCCGTTGATTGTCTCCTAGCTGTCTTTATTTGCCACTGCTCAACAGATGCATAATGAGCAAAGAAAGATCAGCTTGAAGCTCTTGATGAATAGCTACACAGAGCAGCTTTATAGCATAGGCCCAAGTACACCAGAATCACTAATCAGAAACTATTATTTGGAAGGTTCAAACTGTCATTCTTTAATATAGCATGTCTCATAAGAGCAGGATCAGTCCACTGAAAAAAAGAGAAGGGACTGTGGCCACAGAGAAGGAGGTTAAAAGGATGGTAACTGACAGCTGTCACCACTTCTTCTAGCAGGGAGTTCCACAGACCAGTGATCTTCTGGGTGAAAAAGATCTAGCACACAAAGGTTTCATGGAGTGCCCCCTAGTTCTAGTATTGTGTGATAGGGAAACAGTTTTTCCTTATCTACTTTTGTCCACACCGTGTATGATTTTATAAACATCAATCAGGTCACCTCTTAGATGCCGTCGTTCAAGAGTGAAGAGGTCCAGCCATTGCAGCCTCAGATGTTAAGGAAGGTGTTCCAGTCCCCTAATCATTCTGGTTGCCCTCCTCTGCACTTTTCCCATTTCCATAATATCTTTCTGGAGGCATGGTGACCAGAACTGTACACCATACTCCAGATGGGGCCTCATCATAGATTTATAAAAAGCAAAATGACACTTGCTCACTTATTTTCTATACCCTTCCTAATGATCCCTAGTATTGAGTTTGCTTTTTTCACCTTCATTGAGCTGTCCACCAGGACACCAAGGTCCCATTCCTGGTTTGTTGCAGAGAATTCAGACCCCATCGGTCTATAAATGTAATTGGGTTTTTGCCCCAACGTGCATCACTCTGCAGTTACTAATGTTGAAGCTCATTTGCCACTGGTTTGCCCACTCCCCCAGTATCAAGACATCCCTCTGGGGCTCCTCACAATCTCTCTCAGTTTTCACTACCCTGTATAATTTAGTGTCATCGGTAAATTTGGCTAACTTGCTATTGACTCCTACTTCTAGATCACTTGTGAAGAGGTTGAAAAGCAGGGCCCCCACTACTGAACCTTGGGAGATCCCACTCTTTACCTCTCTCCACTTGGAGAAGTGTCCATTTAGTGCTACCCTCTGTTTCCTGTCCCTTAGCCAGTTGCTGATCCAGGACAAGACCTGTCCCTTGATTCCATGACTGGCAAGTTTATTCAAGAGTCTTTAATGCAGGATCTTGTCAAAAGCCTTCTGAAAGTCCAGATAAACAATGTCAACTATATCTTCCTTATCCACATGCTCGTTGACACTCAAAAAATTCCAACAGATTAGTGAGGCTTGATTTGCCCTTGCAAAAGCCATGTTGGCTCTCCTTCAGTAGTGCTTTCTATGTGCTTAATCAATTTTATCTTTTAGGATAGTTTCCATCATTTTACCTGGGACACATGTCAAACTGACCAGTCAGCAATTTCCTGGATCACATCTCGATCCTATTTTTTATTTTTATTTTTGGAGCTTGGTGTTCCATTCACTACCTTCCATTCATCAGGCACAAAGCCTTATTTGAAGGAAAGATTATACTGTATATTTTGGCTAGGACATCAGCAATTTCATCTTTAAGATTTCTTGAGAACACGTGGATGGATGCCATCTGGTCCTGGTGATTTGTTAGAATTTAGTTTAACTAGACATGGAAGAACCTCCTCCCTGGTTATTTATATCTGGCTTAATTTTTCAGTTCCCCTCCCTACAAAGATAGGCTGTTTTGGGCATGTGGTCTCTGTCTTCTTCAGTGAATACTGAAGCAAAGAATTCATTGAGTCTCTCTGCAATCTCTGTTTCCATTTTAATAATCCCTTGCCTTCCATTGTTGTCTAATGGTCCAATGGCCTAGTTGGGTACTTACTTCTAATGTACTTAAAGAAACCTTTGTTATTTATTTGAGAGTTTTTAGGTATATGCTCCTCAAGGTCTTGCTTTGCTTTCCTGGATGTTGCCTTGCATTTGTTCTGCCAGAATTTATGTTTCTGCCTGTTGTCTTCCATCTTCTAAATGACCTTTTCTTGCTTTTGATCACTTCCTGAACAGCTCCTGTAAGCCACATCGGAGTTTTCTTGGACCTGTCAGTGAACAGCCTCCATGACTCTTGGAGTGTTTGGACTCTCTCAATTTTCCCCTCCAGCTTCTTTTTTACTAGTTCACTATTGGATCAATCGCATTAACGTTTTGCACCAGATCCTGTGTATTACTCAGGATCAAGTCAAGGATTCTTGTACCCTTAGTTGGCTCCTCAACCATCTGTTCCAGGGAGCAATCATTTACTGTAGCATATCTAGGAACTTTCTCTCCTTATCATGTGTTGAACAACAGTTCACCCAATCTGTGTGAGAGTAAATGAAATCCCCTGTTATATAATTAAGCTTCCCTTCTTGGATGCCTCCTTTACAGCCAGTCCCCTTCAGTGGCTTGGGTCGGAAGCTGATAACATCTGCCTTCTGTTAGACCATCCTTGTGGCCTGGTACTCTTATCCACAGAATTTCTAATGGTGACTCCAAATCACCTAGATATTCCAATTTGAATGATTTTACCCCTTCTTTGACATACAAGGCTACACAACCTCCAGTTTGCCCCTTCCTGTCCCTCTTGTACAGTTTGTAGCCTGAGTTAACTGTATCCCATTGGTTATCATCCGTCCACAAGGTTTTAACATGACATCTGTCAGTTCTCATTCTGTATTGGTTAGAATGCCCCCTGTGATTGTTGCAGGCACACTGCTATGCACAGAAACAGACAATAGGACCCCCTATAATCACATGTTCGCATTTTTCTTCTACACTATCAGAGACAATAAATTTAAAGTTTCCTATTTATGTCTTCTTATGATATTTTCAGAATAATTTATTCAGAGTACTATTCATAAACTCAGCATCAGACCACTTGTACCCATACTGTAAATACCAGCTGTTCTTAAACTCTTGTGTAAATGTACAGAGAATGACACACAAAGTTACAGGAGGTTGTGGAGTGGGCAGAACATTCTAAAATGATCAGGGGTACTGAAATGATATGTCAAATTTAATCTGAGTGAAATTTTCACAAGAAACAAGAAATATGAAATCTGCCAAATTCCAAGTACTGTATCTAGAAAAAAAAGTAATAAATAAAGATGGGCACAAAATGAATTTTTTTGTTTCATTAGTCGTTATTCGTTTTGTTAGGTAATGAAACAAATAACGACCCTAAGGGCAAATTCAACATAATCTGAACTGAACCGATAAAAATTGGTTCAGTTGGGGTTGTTTCGTTAATGGGAGGCAGAGATGTCTCCTACCTGATGCTGGTCTAAGGTCCAGGCTGGTCTTCTTGGGCCTGGTTTCTGCCATGGCGACCAGGGGAAAATAAGCAGATGGCCGCGCTACAGTTATAACATGGCCATATAGTCGACACAGTAAAAAAAAGGAGTGCTGACCAGTCTCCAAGGGTGGCCTGGTCAGCACACTAATAATAATAATAATAATAATAATAATAATAATAATAATAATAATAATAATAATAATAATAATAATAATAATAATAATAATAATAATAATAAACCAGTGCTGACCGGGCCCCAGGGGCCACACGGTCGGCACTAAAAGGGGAAGAAAAGCTCCATGCTACAGCTGTAGTGGAGGGGGGAACTAAAAAAATAAAAAATAAATAAAAATAGATTTCAAAAGGGGGGAGTGCCGACGGGGCCCAAAGGGTGGCCTGGTCGCCACCCTAAAATAAATAAAAAAAACAAATAAAAACAAATAAAACAACTGTGCCGACTGGGTCCCAGGGGCAGCACGGTTGGCACTTTTTTTAAAAAAGGCCCATGCTACAGCAGAACCCGGAAGTAGAATAAT
Organism: Phrynocephalus guinanensis; assembly: GCA_037367245.1. Classification (NCBI taxonomy): domain Eukaryota; kingdom Metazoa; phylum Chordata; class Lepidosauria; order Squamata; family Agamidae; genus Phrynocephalus; species Phrynocephalus guinanensis. The sequence goes on along the minus strand of CM074735.1, from coordinate 53,797,223 downwards.
AAAATAAATATAAAATAATATAAAAATAAAATCGGCTTCAGGAGCCGACCTCCCCTTTCCTGTCACGCGGCTTGGCCATCGCCAAAGTGCTGTAGGGCAGCAGCGGCTGCCGGGGTTGGCCCTCGGCCAGCCCAGGCATGGCAGAGGCGCCAGTCCCCTAGTGGGAGAGTGCCCCTCCTCCAGCGGCAGGAAGCCGCGAGGCAGAAGGGGAGGTGGCCATGCTGCTCTACTGCCGGCATTGGCTCCTGAAGAAGGAGCCTCTTGGACATAAGAACATAAGAACATAAGAACATAAGAACAGTCATGCTGGATCAGGCCAAAGGCCCATCTAGTTCAGCTTCCTGTATCTCACAGTGGCCCAACCAGATGCGTCTGGGAGCGCATGAGTCTAGATATCTGCCTCCTGATTCCACTCCCCTGCATCTGGTCCTTGAGGTACCCCGGTTTTAAGCTTGGAGTTGATACATCTCCCTCATGGTTTGTAACCTGTGATGGACTTTTCCTCCAGGAATCTGTCCAATCCCCTTTTGAAGGCATCCAGGCCAGATGCCATCATCATCCTGTGGCAGGGAGTTCCACAGACTAACAACGCATTGGGTGAAAAAATATTTTCTTTTGTCTGTTCTTACTCTCCCAGCCCTCAATTTGAGAGGATGTCCCCTAGTTCTGGTATTTTGTGAGAGGAAGAAGAGCTTCCCTCTATCCACTTTACTCACGCCCTGCATTATGTTATACATCTCAATCATATCCCCCCCCCAGGCACCTTTTTTCCAGACTAAAGAGCCCCAAATGTTTTAGCCTTTCCTCATAAGGGAAGTGCCCCAGCCCAGTAATCATTTTAGTCGCTCTCTTCTGCACCTTTAACCAGTTCCACTATGTCTTTTTTGAGATGCGGAGACCAGAAATGTACACAATACTCCAGGTGGGGCCTTACTATCATTTTGTATATTGGCATTATAATGTTGGCTGTTTTATTTTCAATCCCCTTTTTATAATCCCTAGCATGGAATTGGCCTTCTTCACCGCTGCCACACATTGGGTAGACACCTTCATGGAGCTGTCCACCAACACACCAAGATCTCTTTCCTGATCCCTCATAGATAGCTCAGAGCCCATGAGTTGATAGATAAAGTTTGGATTATTTGCCCCAATATGCATTACTTTACATTTGGCTATATTGAAACACATTTGCCATTTGGCAGCCCATTCCCCCAGTTTGGAGAGATTCTTCTGGAGCTCTTCACAATCTTCTCTGGTTTTTACCGTACAGAAAAGTTTTGTGTCATCTGCAAACTTTACCACCTCACATCTTCGGCACCCAGTTCTCCTCCCATGCCCTCAAGTACTAATGGCTAGAGATGGGCACGACTTAGCGGTATTCCCGTTTCCGTTTCCGTTACTCGGTTCCGTTACTCTACGGAAACGGTAACGGGAATTACTCCGCCAGACTTCGAGCTCGAACCGACGAACGAACAATTTTGGTCTGATTTGTCGTGCTCGTTCCTTGCATCGCGCGATTGCGCGATGCCACACGCGGCACAGAAAAAAAGTTTTTAAAAGTTAAAAAAACCCGGTTCCCGGCCAAAAAGCAGGCGGAACCAAAAAATGCCTGCCGTGCCTCAGGCACCTACCAGAGGGGTTGTTTCTGGAAGTCCCCGGCCTCCCCCCTCATCCCCCGTCCTGGGCTGCTCTGGTGGGACTCGCCGCAGGCTCGCAGCCAGCAAAAAGCCCAGTCTCGCCGCCGCCCACCCGCAATTAAAGTGCAAGCAAGCGGCACGGACGGCACAGGAAAAAACTTTTAAACTCTCCCCCCACCCATTCCCGGGCCAAAAAAGCAGGCGGAAAAATGCCTGCTTGACTAAGGGCGCAGGGCACCTACCGGAGGGGTGGTTTCTGGAGGGGGGGTCCCGCCTCCCCCCCGTCCTGGGCAGCCGGACTCGAGTTGCCATTTTGCCATGCCATGCGGTGCGGGCGGGGGATCCAAAATGGGGGGCAAACGCAATATTGTTTTTGAAATCGTGGTCCAAAAACACACAAGCACAACAGAAACACGCGAAAATTTATAAACTGCCAGATTTTTCACAGTAGCAGTGGGTTTTTTCTTGCAACAAAATGTCTCTCCTCTCCTCCTCTGTCCTCCATTTATTTTATTTTATTTTATTCTTTTTACACCTGCGCAGTGCGCAATGATGGGCTGGCTGAGTGGCCAGCCATGTGGGAGTGGACAACCATGCAAATTTTTGGAGCCATCCCACCAGTCGCATGGCCACTTGGCCATGGAGACTTCTGGGATGTGCCAAAAAGCCCCCTAAATCCCACGGGTGCCTCCAGGAGCCCACTTTCCCTTTATAGCGGGCCAGAGGAGGCACCCACCCCACAGAGGTGCCTCCAGGAGCCCGCTCCCCCCCCCAAAACCAGTACTAACAACAACGAAAAAACGAAAAAATGAACCGACTAATTTTTGCGAATTTTCGCGAAAACCGGAAACGAGCCGAAACGGGACCGGCCCGACTAATGACAACTCGAAAAAATTTTTTTTCAAGTCGTGCCCATCTCTACTAATGGCTTTTGGCCAAAGCCGGCCGATTCCTCCTCAATGGATACCCTGTGTCGGACTTCAGCATCATCCTTAAGGTAAGGGGGGGGAGAATGGCCTGGAATTTAAAAATAAATAAATTAAAAAAATAGTGGGGGGCTTGGGAAAAAAAGAGGTGCTGGCCCCATGCCAGTGCCTCAAAAAGCCCCTGCTGCAGGGGCCAGGATCCACCGCCTCTGCCACCCAGCCACCACAGCTGCCACCGCCACCGCCGCCGGTAAGAACCTGAACCAGTTCGGGTTCATAACGAATTTTTTTTATTTGTCTGAACCCGAACCCGAACCAAACCAAGGGTGGACCTGAACCAGACAAATCCGAACCATGGGTTTTCTGGTTTGTGCCCATCTCTAGCCCTCAGCACATCCTATCTTGCCTGATTTCGGAAGCTAAACAGGGCTGGCCCTGGTTAGTACTTGGATGGGTGACCACCAGGGAATACCAGGTGCTGTAGGCGCCTGGAGTAGGAACTGGCAAACCATTCCAGTTTTCCTTCCAAGAAAACCCTGTGAACATTGGGTCACAAAGAGTCGGTCATGACTGTAATGACACAACACACACACACACACACACAACACACACACACACACACACACACACACACACACACACACACACACACACACACACACACACACACGTAACAAACTATAATGCTAATCTGAAGCAAAATAAAGGTTCAAAGACAAAACAGAATCTAGCAGAATAACATCAAAAGCTGAAATTGCTGTTCAAGAGGCGCTCTTAGATCAAACATCTATGGTAGAGATGGGCACTAATCTAAAAAATGACATTTTAGTTTTTTGTTTTTTGTTGCGGGTCCCGTTTTGATTTGTTTTCATTTTTCGTGATTTTTTCTGAAAAAATTCATTTCATTGGTTCATTTCTTCGTTTTTCATTTTTACCCACTTTTTGCACAATTTAAAGCATTTCCGCACGCGGACATCCCCCAACGCCCCAGACCAGAGGGAAAGCACTAAAAAAATTGATGCTAGCAGAGACACAGTATAGACTAGGTATGCAGGGAGGCTGCAAAGCAGCAGCGGGCCTTGCCCAGGGCGCAAGGCAGCCACAGAGTGACTGCACTGCGTAGCAGGGGAGGGTACTCACTGAGAGGTACGCACGCACACAGGGAGGCTGCAAGACTGAAGCTAGATAGAAATCTCTTCTTTCTCTCCTCTAAGATCCAGGCTGCAGCTGGCAGGAACACAGAGACACACACTTGCCTGGCTGGCCTGAAGTGAAAATAACGAGTCGCAGAGACAGCAATCCCACCCTAACTCCCACCGCAGACTGCAAGGAGGACAGGGGCTGCCAGAGCTTTTTATGCCCTCTGTGGCTGCCAGACCTGCCCAGTCTGCAACCTGGGCATGCTATTGGTTGAAGTTGTCCAAGAATTTACATGATCCCATCACATGGCTTGCATCCATTTTGTGGCTGGCGTCCATTTTGTATCATCCTTAAAGGGAAAAGAAAAATACATCGCGATGGGAGAAAGACAAAAACAAATATTTTAAGGACCCCAACCACCCTGTAGGTATTATCAGGCAGAATAAATAATTATTGTTGCATTTTTACGGATGTCCTGGGCGCTTTAATACCCAAGAAATCAATATTAAGCATCTGACAGCCATTTTGGGTCGATGTCCCCTAACTCCCCTTAAAGGAAAAAAATACAGCAATCTGAGAAAAGACATAAAATGCATGGTTTAAGGACTCCCGCCCCCCCGGTAGTTATTATCAGGCAGAATAAATAATTATTGTTGGGTTTTTACAGATATTCAGGGCGTTTTTTTACATTTAAATCAGCTCATTTCATTGTGTGTTGCCATTAACGAAAATGAAACGTAATGAACCTAGTTTTCTTAGTTCTGTTTGGTTTGTTCCAATTTCATCACCAGGTTCATTATTCATTTTATTACATAACAAAACGAATAACGGATAACGGAACAAAAAAATCATTTAGTGCCCTTCTCTAATCCATGGCACTCTCCCCATATGAATCGCTTCATTATTTCCAAATTAAATCTTGTTTTGCCAATGCATCAAGGCATAGATAAGGACAAATAGAACCAGGGCTGCTCAGAAACAGAAAATAATGCTTGTTTTGTTTTGTTTCGTTTCGTTTTGTTTTGTTTTGTTTTGTTTTGTTTTGTTTTGTTTTGTTTTGTTTTCCAAAAGATTGTTACAAAAGTATTATTTGGTGGATGGGGCACAGCTCACTAATACTGTAAGACATATGTAGAAGAGCCTAGAAGTAGCTTTTAAAAATGATGTCCTTCTTATAACTAATTTTTTTAAGTAACTAAGGCATAAATAAATTAGCTGTATGACAAGAGTAAGTTCTTTTGATCCTTTTATTTATTTTTTATTTGTGGTTCCCATTCCTTGCATGGCTTCCATACCGTGGGCCAGCAGACTTTAGTATCCTGTTTCTCATTCTATTTCATGTTTGAATAATGAGAAAGTAAAACATAGCTTTGGAAAAAATTGTGGATTATAGCAAACAATATTTGGAGCTCTGTAGTGCAACTATTTAGTTTTTGAAAGTAAAATTTAAAAGTAGCTTGATTTTTAAAAAGTAACTTTCCAAACTCTCTCCCAGAGCCAGCTGCAGACATTACTAGATAGGACTTTAGGTGCCTGGCTGACATGCGAGAGCAACTAACAGCCCCAATATATAGCGCTGAGCTAGAAGACCAGTGATCTGGTTCGCTGTAAAGCAGCTCCCTGTGGTCTTGCTATAGGTAACTTTTGTGTCTGGGAAGTCAGACATGTTGACACATAAAGAGACACAGACATTAGCCCATGTGAACAGTGTCATAGAATCACAGCTGAAATAGTAATAGGTATGACTCGTACTTCAACCTTTGCATAACAACACATCATACAGGATGGGCATAATATTTGCCCAGCTTCAACTCATTTCCATGAAATACCCACAAAACAACCCCTTGGGCCTTTATGGCCTACAACCATGCATTGTTTCTCAGATTTCTCAGGGCTGGGCGAATTCCAAGCAATTCAGGCAGCGCACATGGCCAAATTACCAGTAGCAGGCATCCTCACAACCAGGAACAATCCACTTACACTGTTAGATCATAATAGCTCTCCGGCTCTTGTTGGAACAAATTACAGTAGAACCTTTCCAAAGCACTAAAATCAGCCCGACCAGTATTTGACAGCAACAAACCAAAATCCATTCATCTGGCAACATTCCAGAAAATAAAAGCAAGCAATCAATGTTCTCACAGCTAGGATTCAATCAAAATGGACTGACCTGATAAAGCTGAAGCTTTGAGGGAACTCATAATCAGCAGAACACAGAACAGGTGTTGGCATTTAAGCAATAGCACAAATCTTACAAAAGGAGAGAGAGAGAGGGGATCAAACATGAAAGTCTACATTGGCTAGTATGATCCTAACATTGAAAATAAATACAGCACTTACTTCTGAACAGGATCTATATTGTGAAAACTGATTTTCACATATACTCAAAACCCTTTAGCCTTAAGGGAGATTGGAAACATTAGCCATTCTGAAGAGATAAGACATCTTGCCAAGTGATTTACATGATGTGTCATTTTAATCTATCATGTCTTAGCTCCATACGTACTTGGTCAGTATTTATAGAATACTGTACGAGTAAATATGTACTAAGAAAATAAGTACAGAAAGGTGAGCTCATGAGAGCAAATAACCAGCAAGAAGCACAAAAAAATGCAGTTGAAATTTCAAAAGGAAAATGAGACACTCAAAGACAAAGACAAACAGGGTCAACTTTACGCATGGGCAAGCTAGAAGTTGTTTGCGACATCAACTGATGGAGCTCCAAATTGAGCTGCTGCTTGCTCAAAGTCTACTTAGACAACTTTCTTTGTTTGTTTGTATTGTTCACTTCTGATAGATCTGTTCTGTTGTACAGCACACTGCCACTACATTCTTTTTCCTGTAGGTTGTTGTGGAGAAAATAGTAAAACAAGTATGAATATTCATGAGTCTGTTTTGAATAGCTAATCACCAAGCTGGTGGGAGTAGTTAAGACTGTTATGTATTGGAATTAGAGATGGGCACGACTCAAAAAAATGGTGTTTCGTTTGTCGTTTGGTCGTTTAGGGGTCCGTTTCAGTTCGTTTTTGTTTTCGTGACTTTTTTGCAAAAAAAATTGTTTTCGTTTCGTTAGGTAATGAAATGAAAAAATGAAAACGAAAATGAAAAATTGCTGTTTCGTTAGCATTCTTTTTAGTTCAATGCATCCGCTGCAACGAAAACGAAAGACACAGCAAATTTGGTCATTTCGTTTTCATTTTCATTTTGTTTTTTTAAAACAATTTCATTTCATTTTCGTTGAGTAACGAAACGAAAAAATGAAAATGAAAACGAAAAATCGCTCGTTTTGTGCCCATCTCTAATTGGAATCTAATGGGTGATGGGCAGTTCAGTTAGACCTGAGAGGAGTTCATTTAAGAGAGCTGAGTGTCAATTAGATTGTCAGTTTCTCAGGTGGGAGATCCTGCCACTGAAAAGGGTCTGGTTTATAAAGGAAACACATTATTATAAGATTTCATGTATGCAATACAATAACATCGGCTAAAACGATCATAATTCTGATCATCTAATTGTAACCTAATAAACGTTTCATGCTTTGTTTTAAAACTATATAACCTGGTGTGACTGTCTCTCAAATACATACAAGTGTCCAGTTAATCTGGTGGTGGAAGTGAGTGAAAACCCAGTGTGTGTAAGGTGCACATCACAATTGTATTCTAGTTATGTGGTTTTACATGCTGTAAAATGCCCAGAGTGGCCTTCAGCCAGATGGGTGGTATGAAAATGAATGAATGAGAGAGTTCTGGGGCCTTGGCTTGTGTTGCTAACTAGCACAGTGGATGAGCAATCAAAGTTTTGGATAATGTTTCTCTCCCTCGGAGTATTATTCTTGATGGGCAGCCCTTTCTTGGAGATCTGCATACACCCCATGACAAAAACTTCATTTGGGGTCCTAGAGGTGGAGCAGGAGTACTTTGAAAGCAGAAGAGCCCAAACAAGGTAGCTCTGTCTGGGCCCTTTTTGTTGACTAGAGGATGGCCTGGAAGTAAACAGAGTTTGTCATACTGCTTCATTTTGCAGCCCTCCAAATGCCATGGAAGGGCTGTGAAGCTGAGCTTGGTGAGAGGAAATGGAGAAATTTTCCTAGGGTTCCCAAAAACTGAGGAATTCCTCTGCCCACCCTTGGCGTTTATCATGACCCAACTATATGGTTCACCTGAACTCTAGTCATTTAATCTTGCAGTGAAACAATAAGAGTATAAAATGATGCTAAAATGCAAAATGTAATCGAGTTGTAATGGGACCTCTTCCTGGCTACAGTGAAGTCTGTATTATACATTGTGTTGAACTTAACAGATGGTAATGTGAAGCTGAAGTGATCCTTTAAAGCACTGCTATGCATTAAGTATGCTAAAGAACAGTGTGAGTGAATAATTCTTGCTCCTCTGGTCAAATTTAACTGCCCACAAAAATGTATCTTTGCGAGGCTGGAAAGAGTCAACTCATTAGTCAGATGTGCAGCAGAATTATAAGAGAGTATATCAATCACAATAAAGCAGAATCATCTTTTATGTCTGAATTTAAAAATGCTATAGGCTTATGGTTAGTCTGGGCTGAGCAACCAGCATTACATAATTTTTGTAGGGCAAGAAGGGACAGGAAAAGAATTAAGGAAAGATTTGATAATAAAGAATGCAGCCTATTTTTGTAACAGAAATAACTAGTTAAACATTGTCGGAGAAAATGTTTATGGAATGAGTGAGTCAGTTGTTCAATCAGAAAACTGATGCTCGAACCTCTGTAGGGGTCCTACATAACTTTCTAGACCTCCCAACAAAAAGTCAAAATCCTGCATTAATCACAGGTGGCATTTATAAAGGTTAAAGGTTAATTCCAGAATTAAGCTAAATAATCTCTGATATTCAAATTTATATTTGTCTGAGTATTGCAGCATAAGCCTTTTCATTGCTGCAATAATTCTAGGCAACATCAATTTGTTTAACTCTGCAGGCTTTATTTATCTGCTGCTTTCTATGTTCCATTTGCACAAAATACCTCAAAGCTGTTAGAAAATACAAATGCCTTACAGCTATGAAGAAAACTGTAGGCACATATACTTAAACAGAAATCAAAAAAATATTACAACTATGAAAAATTGCAGACATTCAAATACAAATCTAGGCAGAATAAAAATCATGTAAAAATAAAATAGCTTATAGCCTAAAAGGCACATTTTAAAGTCAAAAGACAGAGAATACATCTCTGAGTAAAAAGCATTATAAATTTCAGTAATCTTTAGCTTTACTCAGAAAGCACGGAAAAACATCAAAGTAGTTAAAAGCAAAAATATGTTAAGAAAATAACTCTTAGTCTTTAAGGATATTATTAAAATGCACAGGAAAAATAACCTCTTGATCAGAAAAACCAATTAAAGTCTATGGAGCAAAATTCATGTTGTCCGTAATTGTATGTAAAACAACGTCATCGCACCATGATCTTGTTCTCAGGATTAAGAGGAAAACAGTCAATTGTTTTGAAAACAACTATAATTATTGTAAACTATTTCCCAAGCTGTACTTTAAAATATACTTTCATTTTCAGGGAAACATTTTCTGCATTCCCATAATTTTAAATGTTAACAAATCAGTAATTACCTCCAAGAATTTCCAAATAAAATGCCACTATAAATGATTTTCCCCCTTCTTTTCATTCCTTTTTCATTTTTATTTATTAGGTTTTTTTAATTGTTTATGGCAATTAAGTACAGAGCAAGATAGGTATAAAGAGGTATGAAGCCAAGCTGTAAGGAAAAAGTACTAGAGAAAGCCAAAATGTCACTACCAGAATATCTGAGAATGAAGCCCTGTGGGAATGAGTTTAGAATCTGAAGGACTCAAAAGAACTCCAATGCAATTCCTGCCTCATAACTCCCTTCTAAGAGTGAAATCAAGCACATCTGGCCTCCTGCTTGATTTCACACAAAGATTCTCCAAAGTGACCTTCAACTTTCTGCACATATTTATGAACTTTAACTCAGCCAATAAAAATAGAAAAATAGAAGCATTTGAAATGCAGATTCATCATCAGAACAGAAGAGTCGTGCTAGATCAGGCCTAAGGCCCATCGAGTCCAGCTTCCTGTATCTCACAGTGGCCCCACCAGATGCATTTGGGAGCACACAAGACTAGATCTCTGTCTCCTGATACCACTCCCCTGCATCTGGCCCTTGAAGTACCCTGGTTTTAAGCTTGGAGATTACACATCTCCATCATGGTTTGTAATCTGTAATGGACGTTTCCTCCAGGAATCTGTCCAATCCCCCTTTGAAGGCATCCAGGCCAGATGCCATCACCACATCATGTGGCAGGGAATTCCACAAACTAACAACACACTGGGTAAAAAAAAATATTTTCTTTTGTCTGTTCTCACTCTCCCAACCCTCAATCTGAGTTCTGGTATTTTGTGAGAGGGAGAAGAACATCCCTCTGTCAACACGAGGCTAAGAACATATTGGATTTAGGTGACCAGCATAAAGCAAATGAATAAAGGCCAAGGAGTCATAAAACTCCTAAAATGTAGAAAGCTGAAAGCTAGATTTCATAGATTACTAGAGATGGGCACGACCAGGAAAAATGATGTTTCGAGTTGTTGTGTGTCGGAGCCGGCCCGTTTCAGCTCGTTTCCGTTTGTCGCAAAAATTTTCAAAAAATTGTTGTTTTGTTTGTCGTTTGTCATTAGTACTGGTTTAGGGGGGGTAGGGTAGCAGGCTCCTGGAGGCACTTCTCTGGGGTGGATGCCTCCTCTGCCCCCCTACAAAGGGAAAAGGAAGGGTACATGACCGTGTAGCCATTGCGTACTAAGTGGCACTGGCAGAGGCACCTCCCTTTTGGGTGCTTCTAGCTCACCAAGAAGGACAGCATACTGGCGTACAGGTTTGGAGTTTTTTGGAACTTTGGACTGTGAGTGAGGTGAGAGAAGAATGCCTCTGCTGGGCGCCCTCTGACTCACTAAGAAGGACAGTGTGCTTGTGTGTAGTGCAATGCGAGTACAGATCTGGCTTAGGGTTGGGGTTAGGGCAAGGGCTAGGCTTAGGGTTATTACGGGTAAGGTTAGGGTGAGTTAGTGGGCTGCACCTCTGGGTGACTCTGACCCACTAAGAAGGACAGTGTACTGGCGTATGGGTTAGGGTTAGGGTTAGGGTTAGGGCTAGGGCTAGGGTTATAGTGGGCTTTTTATGCCCAACTGGCACATCCCAGAAGTCTCAGTCAAAACCTGGCCAAGTGGCCATGCGATTGGTGGAATGGCTCCAAAAATTTGCATGGTCCCATCCCATGCAAATTTGCATGGTCCCATCCCATGCAAATCCCATATTTTTATAAAAAAATAAAAATAAAAATAAAATAAAATAAAATCAATGGAGACGTTTTATTGCTAGAAAAACCCACTGCTGCTACTGTAAAAATTCAAGCATTTAAAATAGCTAATTTTCGCACGTTTCTGTGGTGCTTTGGTGGGTTTTTGGACCACGATTTCAAAAAAATATTGCGGTCGCCATTTTGGATCCCCCCGCACCGCATGGCAAATGGAGACGACGAGACTGATGCCCCCCCAGCCTGGTACCAGGTCCAGCAGCCCAGGACAGGAGAGGGGGGAGGCCGGGGACCCCCCCCCCCCAGAAACCACCCCTCTGGTAGGTGCCCTCAGACAGGCATATTTTCGCCTGCTTTTTTGGCCAGAAATCGGGATTTTTTTTTATTTTTAAAACTTTTTTTCTGTGCCGCTTGGCATCACGCGATCACTGCACGATGCCATGAACGACAACGAAAAATCAGACCCAATTTATTGTTTATCGGTTCGAGTTCGAGTTCTGACCGCTTAATTGTCGTTTCCGTTTCCGTTGCGTAACGGAAACAAGGAACGGAAACGGAAACGAGAATTTCGCCAAGTCGTGCCCATGTCTATAGATTACATAAGTAATGTAATGTGAAACAAAAAGTACAGATTGTTACAGGTGATCTTTCAAGGTAAGATACGTAAGGAATATGTACATATAAGAGAAAAACTTACAGAACCCGAAACCTTGCAGAGTAAGATGAGTTTAGCCATAATAGGGTTCATCCACTAACAGAACAGGAATGAAAAGTAAATTCTAAGAGTATCTGGGCCTTTTAACAATGCTTTAAATCATTCATCAGGCTCACCCATGGGATGATTTGCAGAGAGTTTTCATCAGATTAGATAGAATTCCAAAAACTGCCATTTGATTGAGCTGTCAAATTCCCTGATATCTTGACACCTACACATCTCAGATCTTAACAAGTAGCAACAAAGCACAGAGTAGCTCCCAGCAACATAAATTATGGAATTCCACGGTATTCTAGTCTTAGGATATATTGACTAGGAGGACAAGTACTGTATCTAAAAGTTCCCATTTCTGCTGCATTCAGTTATTTAAAAATAAAGGTTTTCTCCTGTCCTTGTTTTCTGGATTCTTTTTAAAAATATTAACTAAATTCTTCCTATATAAGCTGAAATGAAATCTTTTTGCACCTTCTATATTCAATAGGAACAGCTATTGTTGAAACAGGGGGACCTAGTTGTATCAATTGGTCACATATGCTACTGATGAGATAAATGTACATTTCCTGTAACACTCCATGCACCTGATCCAGTGGGCATCTATGTATCTGATATGGTGGGCCAAATAAAACCAGTTGGCCTTTAGGGTTTCTGGGGGAAGAGATATTAAACTCCAAAGGAGGTGGGGGTACTTAATGGAATGAGTGTATTTTGCACACTTTACCATAGAGAGGGGGAAGTTGTTAATTAACCCTAGAACTGATAAAGTGTGCCGTATACATTCCTTCTATTAAGCACCCCACCTCCTTTGGAGCTCAATATCTAACTTTTCCAAATTTGAAAAGGTCCACTAAAAATGCTTGGGGAAGTGAAGCCCACCATTCGCTTGCCTGACACCAGTAATTTTCCATTGATTTTTTAAAAAATAAATAAATGTTTTTTTTTAAAAAAAAAATCAGTGGAAAGTTACTGATCTCAGGCATGCAACTGGCAAGTTTCACTTCCCCAAGCGATTTTAGTGGGCCTTTTGAAATTTGGAAAAGTTAGGGTTTCTAGGGGCTTGGATATTTAGCTCCAAAAGATGTGGAGGGTGCTTAAGGGAAGGAGTGTGTCCAGCGTGCTTTAGAATGTCTCCTTTTATTTTAAAAAACATGAAAGAAAAATGGAGAATGTGGAACACACACACACACCACACACACACACATGTGTCTGGCAACTAGCACTTATCATCCTTCACCATTGGCTCTATTACATATTACTGATGTGACCTACAGCCCACCAACATCTGGAGAGCCACATGTTCCCATTCTTCAGTGTACGAATATGTAATATTTTGCCTGATCCCCTGTGGCAAGAAGAAGTTGAATTAATATATAATATTGCCAGCTTGTCATACCTGAAAAAGAGATACTAAACAACCCACAAAATCATTTAACTCTACTTCAGTCAAAACATTTTTTATGATTTTAAGTTGTAAAGCTCAGAAGCAAGAAATAACCTGAATTCCCAGATCAGCTAAATACTTACTAAAGCTCAGGAATATTTAAAGGCTGTAGCCCAGTACACATCTCAATAAAACTTAATGGAGGAGTTCTCGAGAGTGCTTTCAAGTGCTCCTTCAAAGAGTGTTTGGGGATTTTGTTGGGGGGGGGGGGGAGGTTCATGTGGAGCCTGTCCCTTCTGTTTATTTTAGTGTCTGTGCTTGACTGAGACATGCTGAATGAGCAGCAGGAAACCATGGGCTTTCCACTGGGAATAACCTCTTGTATTTTTCTAAACGGTCTTCTTCACGCACGACCTGCAGGAGGTCATTTCTTGGAGTAAATGGACAAATCAGTTTTATAGCTCATTTGTTCCATAACCTTCCAACTCAAACTGCCTAGTGGTGATGAGTGCAAAATGGGGGCATACGACCACTGTTATGTGAGGCCATCAATCTCTTGGATGCTGCAAACTGGTAGTTCTACTTCAGGAATGAAGGTACTGACTTTGAGAGTCACATTGTGCAGCAGTCCTTTCTCTGTGGTGATAAGCCAGATGACTGAATATTAGCACTGAATAAGATCTACTTTTTCAATTCTCCATTCCTTACCACTGAGTGTAATAATATCTTCAGGTCTTCAGAATATTCAAATGTACAACACGCCATTGTGTTGATTCTGATCTATATGCACTTAATCAAGTGACAAACTCAGGAAATCAGTTTTCATTTCTCCTTTACTTCCCACCCCCCGCCCAAACTACTTTTCTTTCCAGATATGAATATGTTGGACATTTGGGTCAGTGTTTCAAATGAAATTTGCAAAATTAACTCATTCAATCAACACATTAAGTGGTATTAATAGAGCTACTCCCACTATACAGACAACCATGCTCTGGGAAGGTAGGTAGGTAGGTAGGTAGGTAGGTAGGTAGGTAGGTAGGTAGGTAGGTAGGTAGGTAGGTAGGTAGGTAGGTAGAATGATGAGGCAGTCAAGCCTTGTCCACTGATGTGTAAATCCATCAGTTTCAGTCTTCCACATTCCAGTGCTTTGAATCTCAACATCTTTCCATTAAAAACAAAAACTGTATTGATTTCAGTTTAAAAAAAACCCTCCCAAATAAACAAACTAAAGCAAAATCCTCATCTACACCTCATCAGAATTAATGGATGGGAATACAGAGCTTTTCTGGAAGATGAGTCATGGCAACTGGACTTCTTTTCTTGAGAGATTGAAACGTTTTGCTGTTCATCCAAAGAGCTTCATCAATGCAGAGTTTTCTTCCGTAATGTTATACACTGTGGAATGCTCTCTCCTTAGAAGTTGCAACTTGGATTCACTATTGCTGCTCTCTTGAATAGTGTGAAGGTACATCTCTTCAAATGTTTCTTTTGGGGATTTTCATCCCTGTTATTACTGTGATTATTTTTATGTGTTTAGCTGTTTATTTTTTGTTTTGTTTTATTTTAATGAGGAACCAAAAGGAAAAGATTTTTCTTTCATGATTCACCACAGCCACCTTTTGTCAAGTCTCTACAAAGGAGTAGTCATTCAAAGTTGGCTAATATATACTGAATTATATCTATCTGAGTATATTTGCTTCATTTTGTTTTTGGGATCTTGCCTTTTCATGTCAACATGAAATTTTGCTGTCCATGTAATCAATATTTCCTATAAATTTTCCTTGGATCACATTTTTACATTTAATTCTGAATTCTCCAAACAGTCTTAGGCAACCTGATAGAACCATATAAAGAACTGAGCAGTTCACCTCAGGGATAGGATAAAATTCTGCAAAATGCAGGTGGAGTTTCCACTTCTCAAAAGCAACAGATGAAATCAAAATAATTATTTGGTGTGCATTATAAATCATGCAAGCTTCAAACCAGCACACATTCTTTTTGTTGGATGCCTCCTTTCCACTTCAAAGAATCTTTTCTATTGGGAGAAGTGTAATAAGAGCTGGTTTTAGAATACAGATGGCACTTAGTTTCATTTTTCTACATTTTCTCCCTATTTCTATAGTGAACAAACGAATACCAAGCAAGACTGCTTCTGTGTTGAGATTCAAATTGCAAAATCTGCATGGATTTCTTTAACACATATTCCTTCGACATCAAATCAAATATCACAGGGTCTTCCAACTACATTTATGTTGCATTTGTATTCCACCTTTTATTTACAGATCTCAAAGTCAGCTTTTTCACTCTGACTAACGGTAGGGCAGGCTTCATAAACCAACTATGGCATAAAAACTCACAATGCATGCAAAGATGCCCATGTGTGAGGGCCTCCCTCGTCCCCTCCCTACTCCACCAGAGCATTGGTCGAAAGAACAGGAGATGCTGTGGCCGTAACAAAATGAATAATGAATAATGAAATGAACTAAAAGTTTGTTTCGTGCCCATCTCTAGATTTGGAGTTGAGCTTTGGGACCCTGGACTTCCAGAGACTCAAAATTGGCACTTGGTACCAAGGACTTGGGACTCAGACCTACAGCCTTGCCAACATGCCTGCCATTTCTACACTATATCCCACCGTTCATTGTCTTCTCCCCACCACATGATTCATGTTAAAGCTCTCCCACCACAGTCAGCTAATTCCCATTACAATTCACTCAACTAGATAATACATAAGTCAATTCACTTAACTCGATAATACATTACAAATCCTTAGTGCTCTTAGCACCTAAGAGTGGAGAACTCAACACATGCCCTCCTGATTATCATATTTTCATGTGTTTTGCAGGCTATATGGTAACGTTTTGTGCCGAATCATACTCTCAAATGCTTCTGCCTGCTGCAGATATGTGAAACAAAACTGACCATCTCATTCAAAGAATGTAGTTTGATTGGATAACTCATAACCTCTTTTATTTGAATCAACATAATACGATTACGCAGATATATAGAGATATTTCTTTTAAAAACCTCATTAATGGCATTCTGCTGAAAATTGTTGATGACCTATATCGTGTTTTCAAGGAATTTTATTGTTCCACATTCTTAGCAAGCTCCCTACAAGATTAATAAGATGATCTTTATAGTGTGTTTTCTGGGCCACCTGTGCTTATCTGCACACTGTATCATATTACAGTATTTATTTTTTATAACAAGAATATGATATTTGCTATTAATCATAAAATCATAGAATAGGGAAGTGGGAAGGGGCCTATCAGGCCATCAAGTCCAACCCCCTGCTCCTCCATGCAAGAATACAAATCAAAGCATATCTGCCAGGTGGTTGTCCAAATTTATCTTGATTTCCTCCAGTGATGGAGCACTCACCACCTATCAAGGTAATTGGTTCTCTAATGAGGTGTTGAGTCCAATTATTGATTACACTCACATTGGTTTGCCAATTTCCCAATCACATGGAGAAGGTCCAAGGATATTGGAGGCTCTCCTATTCAAAAAGCCACCCTATCAGAAATTGCAATGGAGAGGCACAAAGCAAGAGCCTCCTAATACATTGAATCTCCACACCAGAATTTGGAGAAAAGTGGTTGGAAGTAACATAGCTATAGTATCTGAAGCTAGTGCAGTGATTCCCAACCCTCCTAGTGCCGTGACCCTTTAATACAGTTCCTAATGTTGTGGTGACCCCTTGCCCTGCTTGGAAGAGGCCACTAGCCCCCTTTGGCAGGCCACTGTCGCAGGTACCATAGAGAGCTTCCCCCTACAGGCACCCTCAGCCAATCACAGCCTCCGGTGCCGTTGACTGACATCCCCTCCAACCTGTCAAGCTATAACTCTTCCCCCCTTCTTCCCCCCTCCTACTCCAGACCCAGGCCATTTGTGCCTTTCTCTTCACTGGCTCATGGAGGTCCCTGTGAAATGGTTGTTCGAACCCCAGAGGGGTCCCGAACCCCAGGTTGGGAACCACTGAGCTAGCAGCTTTTGAATAACAGTAAAAAACCAAGACATTAAGTAAATCTTGGAAGTAAGGTACAGATAGTTAAAAAGTAACTTTTAGTTGCAACGAATAACGTTGATTTCCTTCAAAAGTTATTTTTAAAGGACATTCAATATATTCTTAGAGGCATTTTGGCAGATATTGTGCCACTCTAAGTAGTAAGGGATTGTTTTTTAATTTTTATGTCTTTTTTGTAAATATATACAATATGCAGTATCCACTATTGAGAATTCCCAATGAATTTAGGGATGGTAAAGTTACAGGTAACAATAATGGAACACCCTACTAACCCATCAGATAATTGTCATCAAGAAGAAAGTTGATTCCCTGGCTTCCAGAAAGCAACATGTAAGGCAGTGAGTTCTTTTACACTTTCAACTCCCATGTTCTGCCCATGCATCACAATGCCTGAAGACAACTGACAAGATGATTTTCAAAGGGAATGCACCTGAGCATTTTCATTTGATTCCATGAAGCCTTGCAAGGTTTTGGAGCTGAAAGGCTCAACCGAAGGCACTTCACATGCAGAGTTCACTGATGTGTTATTATGACAGTTGGGCATCAGCAGCCTTGTCATCTGCTATCAGCTACTGACTGGTTTGAAGGAGGTTGAGGTTTTTCAGATTTCTTTGCTTCCAGCTAAAACAGACAGCAAATATGTGTCTAGCTGTACTGACCTCTTCACAGTGCATTTATCCTCTCTACACATGTTAACAGTGCCATCCGGTTACAGGTGTGACCCAGGTTGTGACTGACAATGGCTCAATAACCACCTTACCTGAGAAGCTGCTCCAGTTTTGCTTTAATCTTTAAAAATGGTGGAAAGGGACTGTTCTCAGCATTCACATAAACTGGTGTTATTATGGGGTCCATTTGAATCTAGAAGTTGAGTCATGGCAACTGGACTTCTTTCCTTGAGAAACACGTTTTGCTGCTCAACCAAGCAGCTTCGTCAGTATGAACTGTTGGGGATCTTTGTTGGATCGGTTGTTGCAGATGATTTTAGTTGCTTTAATGACAGACACCTCTTGTGTTACTACGTATATGAAAAACTATTTATTCAACTAGAAGGGAAGGGTACACGGGAGGTTTCCTAACTATAACTATTCTAACAACCATCTTGCTAAGCTAGGAACATGCTTCTGTCCTCTCTAAGAATACAAGGCACACACTCTAACTAGACTTCTACCAGAACATTCCAAGTGGTGTGATCTCAACAACCAATTGGCTTCGCTCTTCACATTAAATCCAGCCCATAATACTCTACATTCACATTAACCCTGTAATGGCTGAAATGTAAATATTGCCAAATATTCCAACATGAACCTATGAATCTATTCAGGTTACTGTTGACCTAACAAGCCTATTCAGGCCATTGTCCAATTTATGAGCCTATTCAGACCAGGGTGATGTGAAACCAAGGTGAACTCTAAAATGGAGGACTCACCACTAACCTTCCTCAGACTGACGAAGCTGCTTGGATAAGCAGCGAAATGTTTCAATCTCTCAAGGAAAGAAGTCTAGTTGCCATGACTCAACTTCCAGATAAACACACACAGATGACTGAGAATCTTCCCATTTCCATTTGAAATATCACCAGTGACCATTGCTGTGAGTTTTTCAGGCTGTTTGGACATGTTCTGGAAATTTTTCTTCCTGACGTTTCACTAGATTCTGTGTCCGGCATATTCAGAGGGCAATGAGCCCAGGGAACTAGAAGTTCTCTCTGTGCTCTGGGGTATAGAATGAGTGAGATTGTGGGGGGGGGGGGGGTTAAGTGTGGAAAAGGGGAAACTTGTCCTATGTAGGAGAATAGGTATTAGACGTATCGTCATGGAGGGATTAAGACGTTTCACTGCAATAGGGGCAGCAGCTATCCTCTGTGGTTGATGAGTGTCATTAGCTGTTCTATTGTATCAACTGGTGCTTGTTGACACAACAGAACAGCTAACAACACCCATCAACCACAAAGAAGGATATCTGCCACCCCTGAGTGCAGTGAAACTTCTTACTCCCTCCATCGCAATAAAATGTCCAACACCTATTCTCCTACACAGGACAAGTTTCCCCTTTCCTACACTTAAAACCCTCCACAGCCTCACTCA
The DNA here is from genome assembly GCA_037367245.1 of Phrynocephalus guinanensis. NCBI lineage: Eukaryota > Metazoa > Chordata > Lepidosauria > Squamata > Agamidae > Phrynocephalus > Phrynocephalus guinanensis. The sequence continues at coordinate 53,778,000 of CM074735.1, read as the reverse complement.
CTCTATGCCCCAGACCACAGAAAGAACTCCAAGTTCCCTAAGTTCCTTGCCCTCTGAGGGACTTTTGGGAGGCCACTGCATTCCATTCTGAAGCCTGAACATTGTTACCGGACATTTTTTCCCAAATGAGAAGAAATCTATAATACTATTATATGGTATGTTTGAACGGCTGTATAATGGATTTCTTCCTGTTTTTCAGTTGATAAGGAGAGCAGCTTCAAATGATATCCTGCACATCACTGTTAATAATACAAGATTAAAGCTGAAACAATATCCCAAATGGTAGCGCATATAAACCTATATTTAAACTTAACGTTCATAGCATTCAATGAATACACGCTTCTGCTTAGAAGTAGTATTGAAAAATATTGTTCCCCTCTTCAAACCCTGATTAATGCATATCTCCAGGCTAAATGTGCGGGGGGAGATTGCAGAAATAAATATGGCTTTTTAAAATTACGAAGCAGTTGAAATTATGCCTCCTTGCTCTTTCAAAGGTGAATGCTTATTTGAATGTGAGGAGATCTTTTCCCCCAAGGATTTTGTTTATACAACAATAAATGTGCATTTTACCTCACAGGGGCATCTGTCTCCCACTGAAACAAAAGAAGCCTTGGGGCTGAATAATTATGAGTTCTTTATTTATATAGTTATATGGTGGCAGCTGGGATCTTTACATAATTTTTAAAAAAAGATAAAGTCTGCACTCAACTCAGACAGAAGACTGCAAGCAATAATAACATGAAATGAAAGGATTAAACAGAGTATCAGGGATGGGAGAGATTATTCACTAGATGGACATACCTTATTAACAGTATAGTTTGTCACTTTATATGCCACTCTAGTGAAAGCCCCTTGTTCCTTGCGTGGGGATAATTTGTCATGGAACTTAGTTGTGATTAAAAATAAGTGCATATGGGATGAATGTCGTAATTTGCCATTGCAGCCCCATTTGGATTGTAAACTATGATTTTTTCCCACTTCTTCACCTGGGTAGTTTCCTTTTTGAACTAGACCACAGAGCCGAGCTGTCCAGCTCAGCTTTCTCTAGGTGAACCACTTATGGATATCTATGATGGTAGGTCTCTCAGGTAGAACTCCCAGAATGGAATATTCTTTGAGATGAAGTTCAAAAAATAAAAAAATAAAAAACATTCCTATGTATAGTAGTAAATGAGCATAATCCCTTCCAGAATCATGCATGTAAACCAAAGCACTCAAATATCAAAGCAAAGTTCCCCATAAGGGAACTGCCTTTGAAGATGCTTCGGCGATTGCAACTGGTTCAGAATCGTGTGGCGCGACTTGTAAGCAGTGGGGCCGCTAGAGATTACATCATGCCAATTCTACGTAACCTGCATTGGTTACCAGTTGCTGCCTGAGCCCAATTCAAAGTGCTTGTTTTGACATATAACGCCCTAAATGGCTTAGGACCTAGATACCTGGAGGACCGCCTCCTTCCATAAGAACCTACCCGGCAATTAAGATCCAGCCAGAGGGCCCTCCTGAAAAAGCCATCCCTCAAGGAGGTGAGAGAGATGGTTTCTAGACACAGGGCCTTCTCGGCAGCTGCCCCCAAGCTATGGAATGCCCTCCCAAGTGAGATCCACTTGACACCAACATTGATGACATTTTGGCGCCAGGTAAAAACCTTCCTATTCCTGGGTCCTCTGATGGCAATTTTAGTGTAATGATCTTAATGTAAGGTTTTTATCATTGTTTTAATTATTTATGGATATTTGATGTTTTCACTGATTTAATTCTTTGATTGTAAGCCGCCCAGAGATCTTTGGGTAGTGGGTGGCATATAAGTTGTAAAAATAAATAAAAATAAATAAATAAATAAGAAATAATGGAAACTCAGATGATTGATTCTGGGCCCTGATATACCACATACTGTACGCACAAAATGACAAAACTCACAAAAGAAGTCCACGTCCACACCATGGTTTAGGTACCTGGCTGAGGAATCTGCTCTGCAGATTCAACTGGAAGCACTGGATTTTACTCTGTGTTTTTAATGTGACAATAATAAAGTGCAATTTGTACCCTTATACACACTTGACTAGCTGCCCCATGACTAGGAATGGTTTGAAAAATAAGAATGTTGAAAAAAAGAAAAGAAAAAAGATTAAAGAGTTTTGGTGATTGCCGGAATTGCCCTCCCCACCATTTTCTGAGGGCTCCTGCTGAGCTGTCAATGTCTGGACCACTTTAAACCTGGCCCAGTCCATACCAGGGGGACCTCCTGGTGCTGACTGGGCCAGTTTTAAAGGCCTCCAGCAGATAACAGCTCAGTAGGAGCCCTTTAAAAGGGGGCTCCCTGAGTCTCAGGCACCAAATCTGGTGCCTCTAGGACTCAGGGGAGCCATTTCATTTCATTTTGTATGATTTATTTTTTTGAAAAAATAAATAAAAAATGAAAGAAAACAAAATGGGGATGAGCACGAAATGAAATGAAATGTTATTTTTCCATTTCATGCCCATCCCTAGTTGATAGGAATGAATAGGGATGGGTACGAAATGCTGAAATGGCATTTCATTTCATTTTTTGTTTCTCCCCCTCCCGTTTCATTTTGTTTATTTTTTTAAAAAATTGTTTTGTATTTCATTTTGTTTTGTGTTTTTTATTATTTTTATTTATTTTTTTCTCATGCCAACCAGCTGGCCCGCACGCTGGGTTGGTGCATTTATTATATTTTATTTTTCTTATGCACTGGCCAGCTGGCCTGCGGGTTGGGTCGGCACTTTTTTTATTTAAAAGTTTTATTAATTTTGAGAGAAAAAGGAAAGGGAAAAGGACCAATATAAAAAACACAAAGGGTTACATCAAATCTATCAAGTCAGAGATCATACATATCAGAATATAGTATCATATCAGTTAACTACGGTAGTAAATTTACTACTTCTTGCCATCTTCTTTTGGTGGTCTCATTGTAGTCTCCTTTCAGATATCTGGAAAGTCTATCAATTACAATACATTCTGTTATCTTTTCGTGGAAACTTCTTTCCATGGGTGCTTCAGGATCCTTCCAAGATTGTGCATACAGAATCATTGCTGCAACAATTACAAGATGTAATATATACTTTTGATCATGAGAAATGTTCATATCAGTTACATTCAATAAAAAGAATTCTGGTCTAAACTCTAATTTAATCTTCAATGATCTCTCTATAAATAACTTTACCATTCTCCAGTATATGTTTGCCTCATTACAAGTCCACCAAATATGATAGAAAGTACCACTGTCATTTTTACATTTACAACATCTTGAGGAACAGTTATACATTTTAGATAAATGGTGAGGGGAGATATGCTATCCATAAAACATCTTTTAACAGTTTTCTTTATAAGCTATAGACTTAAACAGCTTTTTTATGTTTTTATGTTTTTATTTATTTTTTCTTGCGCTGACCAGCTGGCCCAAGGACCCGGTTGACACATATATTTTTTAAAAAAATGTTTTTAATCTCCCACCAACCAGCTGGCCTACGGACCGGGTCGGCACTTTTTTGAACCCATGGCAGCATTTTACAGAGGAAATAATATGATTCGTTTTAACGGGGGGGAAATTACCATTTCATTTCGTCTGTAATGAAATGCTGCTTCATCGTTTCATATCATTTTGTTACGTAACAAAACAACAAAACAACACTTTGTTTTTTTGTTTTGTGTCCATATCTAGGAATGAATGCTTTTGCTTGTGCCCAAACATTTTTATTAATAAAAAAGTTAGCCAACAGCACCCCCCAAAGTGTTTCCCCTTAAAAAAAGCATATGCACAGAACAGCCTGAACAAAATCTATTTATCTTATATCACAAGAGGTCAAGGATACAACTGAATTGATGTTTTGTTTCATTACATCATGCATGTTTTATTTCACCTTTCAAAATTTGTATTATGCATTCTGCTCTTTTTTATATGATACTTCCAGACATAAACGTATACTGCATTTCATTTTATGGTGTTCAATTGATCCAAACACAAAGACATCACAAGCTTTTTTTCTTAAATACTGAGACAAACCTAAGCACTTTTAGTGGTATTGATTTCAGCAGGACAAAGTGAAGCATGTAATTAATGCTTCCATCAACGTGAACTAAAACTATTTAATGTTGACTGGATTGTAACCTAAGTAATATTTCAATTAATATAATAAATCATATATGAGGAGTCATTCTTCAATTGTCTCCCAGTCCCGCCATATCTTTTCTTCATGTATGTGAATTCAGCTTAAAACAAAGGGAAATAGTTTTGTTTTGCAAATGGTACAAGAACAGTTACTCAGTTACAGTATTTCATATGACACAGTGAGGCAATATATTTGCAATGCCAGTGTAGCAATTCTAGTTTGGTCCCATACTGGACTATTTTCCCCATTGGGTTTCCTGAAATTCAGAGATTTGTCGGCAATTCAGATAAACTCTTATCTTGAAGATGATAAGCCTACACTGCTTGTTTGAATTCTATTTGCAGTTCTGTAACAAGGATGTAAATCTCATAGCCTATCACTCTTGAGGAGGAGCTGAGAAGAAAATACTCTTTGCTCTCCATATCAAGATTTATCTGTGCAAGATCCCCCATGCCTCCCAAAAGTCATGGAACACTTGAATTTCTAAGGTGTTTTGTGGTACTACATTTATTTTCTGAGAAGAAATAGTAAACTGTACAGGTTTATTAAAATAGTTGCACAGAATGTCATCTTTTCTGTACAGGATTCCCCTGGAAATGCAGAAAAAACACCAAGCTGTCCAGGATTGTTACAATTCCTATGCAGAATGGCATTGTTTTTATGCAGAACTCATCTGAAAAGGGAAGAAGAAACAGGGTTCTTACAATTCCTGTGTAGAATAGAATCCTTCCTGCACAAATTCACCAGAAGGGCACTAATAGTCATTGATGCCGGGAATAATCTCAGTGGGGAATCTCATCATGATACACACAGAAAATCACTGAGAACAAGATTTTTTTTTGCAAATTGGTATCACATCCCTATTGTGTGTTGTAGCATTAACCTGGGCTGAGATGTTGCAATAACCAGGGGCAGCCAGGGGCAGCTGGGTACTGGAGTAACGGGAAAGCACTTTGAAAAAACACACAGGGAGAGAGAGAGATCCGTACCAGTGCAGGAGCTCCCCTATTGTCTGAAGAGGCCCTCTTTATTAACCCCTGTGCCAAAGTTGATTACATCATTTCTTTGTGGCGCAGCAAGATATTCCCTAAATATAGTTAAAGAAAGTGTTGCATGGGAGGTCTAAATTATTATGCATTTTATGTGTATTGGTATATCTAGGTGCATTGCCCTAATTGGTAAGCTTTAGCTTTGTGATAAGAGACAGTTCTCTAATTGGCAAACTTAACTAGTAATGGTAGAAGACGATGAGATCACTTTTTGGCAAGCTGTATTAAGGAATAATGAGACAAGAGAGAGGGGGGCTAGTAGGTTGACACAATCTTCTGCTGTTGCAGAGGAGCTCAGACGTTTGCCACCAGATACTGTTGCCTCTGAAATGGCTCTGAATTAGAGTGGTTCTGATTATGTCAACTCATATTATCCCCACAGTGTGTCTTTTGAGAATCCTATATTAGGAAGGAGCTATATAATGCCCCTTATCCATGTTGATGCATAAGGGATGTTGGTTATCTTGTCTATTAGCCTTAAGTCATGGTTACCCTACATGAAGAAAATTAACAAGTGTGACAGGCAAACCAATGCCACTCTGTATGTATCTTATGTTCTTTGATCTGGAGTAGTGCTACTAATAGAACAAGCAAATGAAACCTGAAGTAATCTCACAGCCAGTACTGGCCCAATACCATTTTATTAAATAGCCATAAAGAAATGAATACAGAATAAATAAGGAATATATCATTCACTCATCCTCTCACTCTCCAAAAGCCTACTCACCATGTTCAAGACTTTAACTCTCTGTAAGACTGATCAATTCTTATAAGAGCCATGGAAGACAGATGTTGCAGTGCTGACTAGAGACGGGCACGACTTAGCGGTATTCCCGTTTCCGTTTCCGTTACTCGTATCCGTTACTCTACGGAAACGGTAACGGGAATTACTCCACCAGAATTCGAGCTCGAACCGACGAACGAACAATTTGGTCTGATTTGATGTGCTCGTTACTTGCATCGCGGCGATCGCACAATGCCAAGCGGCACAGAAAAAAAGTTTTTAAAAGTTAAAAAAAAAAAAACCGATTCCCGGCCCTAAAAGTAGGCGAAAACTGTCTGAGGGCAACTACCAGGCCAGAAGGGTGTTTTATTTGGGGGGGGGGGTTCCCCGCCCCCCTCTCCTTGGCTATTGCTACTGCTGCGCTGCTGGTACCAGGCTGGGAGGGCGCATCCATTTGCCATGCAGTGCGGGGGATCCAAAATGGCGACCGCAATATTTTTTTTGAAATCGTTGCCCAAAACCCCACCAAAGCACCACAGAAACATGCGAAAATTAGCTATTTTAAATGTTTGAATTTTTACAGTAGCAGCAGTGGGTTTTTCTTGCAAAAAAAAGTCTCCGTTGATTTTATTTTATTTTATTTTATTTTATTTTATTTTATTACACCTGTGCATTCGCAATGATGGGCTCGCCCATGGGAGTGGGCCATGCAAAGTTTTGGAGCCATTCCACCAATCGCATGGCCAGGTTTTGCTGACTGTACCAGGCTGGGGGGGCGCATCCATTTGCCATGCAGTGCGGGGGATCCAAAATGGCGACCGCAATATTTTTTTTGAAATCGTTGCCCAAAACCCCACCAAAGCACCACAGAAACATGCGAAAATTAGCTATTTTAAATGCTTGAATTTTTACAGTAGCAGCAGTGGGTTTTTCTTGCAAAAAAAGTCTCTGTTGATTTTATTTTATTTTATTTTATTTTATTTTTTTACACCTGCACATTTGCAATGATGGGCTCACCCATGGGAGTAGACCATGCAAATTTTCCACCAATCGCATGGCCACTTGGCCAGGTTGACCACAGAGACTTCTGGGATGTGCCAATCGGGCATAAACAGCCCACTAATCGTAGCCCAAACCCGAACCCTAAGCCTAACCCATACGCCAGTATACTGTTCTTCTAAGTGGGTCAGAGAGGCACCCAGAGATGCACCCCAATACTCACCGTAACCTCACCCGTAACTAGCCTAACCCTAGCCCTTGCGCTAACCCGTCTTAACCCTAAGCCAGATCTACTTGCATTGCACTACATGCAAGTACGTGAGACACAGCGGATGCAAAGAGTCACTTGTGGCTCTGGCTGACTCCTGCAGCTCTGCCCAGGAGCCCGCTACCCCCCCCAAACCAGTACTAATGACAACGAAAAAAAAAAAACAAACCGACTAATTTTTGCGAAATTTCGCGAAAAACGGAAACGAGCCGAAACGGACTGCCTCCGACACACGACAACTCGAAAACGTCATTTTCCCTAATCATGCCCATCTCTAGTGCTGACATGTCCGGCACAACTGGACCTCAGAAATCCCCAGAGTAATGTAGTCTGTTGATCAGTTCCAGATTCCGATGTTACACAATGGGATTCCTGGTACTGCACTGTTGTGTTCCTGGTTCTTATAGTCGTTCATCATAGTTCTTCCCAAATTACATGTGACAGCAATTCTTCACTTCTCCAGCCCTTTTCCGTCATGCACTGCGAATCTCCATCTTCTTAGTGGTGTTCTTCAGCCAAATCAAAGGGTCTCATTCATGCTATTATTTATTTATTTATTTTTGCATTTATACTCCACTTATCTTCATTGCGAACTCTAAGCGACTATATCATTCATTACAGAAGTGCTTCAAGATTGATGGCTATAACTTAGAATTTCCCTAATGTGCTGTAGCTCAGAATTTGCTCCATTTCTGCTCTGCAGCATATTATTCCATTCTACACACTATTCAACTGCTTTATAGTTTTTTGAGCTTTCTCTGTTTCCTGACCTCTATTAAATTCATTGGCAACCTTCTAACAGATGTGCAGAGCCTAAGTGTTAAGCCACCTTGTCAGCTGAGGCTAGAAGACCTTACATGTGCTGATCTACTGTGACAAACCCTGGCAGAAAGGGAGGTCTAAGCTGTCCTAAAAAAAACAGATCAGTTTGTTTGGGTTTTGATAGAAAACTCCTAGGTGTAGAAGGACTTTCCTATGCATCCTTCACGTGTGTTGGGGATTTAAGCACAAGGAAAAGCACTATGAATGCCCTCACAGCTTTATCTGCTTTGTAGCCATGGTACAGAGTGAGCGAGAGAGATGGTGAAACATAGGAACCGTTCTACTTGGTCATGCTAGGGGTTTTTATAGCCCTGAATCCAACACTAAATGTTTCAGAATCCACAGCTGGCAGATTACAAAGTAATCCATCTTGTCTATCACTTGACACATGGGAAGAGCACCTTGAAAATGCCATATAAACTTCTCAGTTAATAGCTGGCTACTCGTGGGTCTTTGAGAAGTGAGAAAGCTTCTTTGGCAATAGCTCAACTGCATTTTTAAAAATTGAGAGACTATTGTTCCACTCTGAAACAGATCACTTAGGCCTCTATCCCATGACCACTGAAATCTGCTTCTTACTTTTTGTTCTTCTACTCTCTATCTAAGAGATTTGAGCAATGTGACTAAATAATAGGGGAAAACAGTAATAATATTTAAGGACTTGGTTCTGTGAGTCTTTCTATTTTTTGTGTTTTATTTTTTCACAAGCACAGATAGGAGATGTAGCATTTACTTAACAATGATTATTTTTTGCCTTTTTCCTTGGAAGCTACTATTTTAAAAGAGGAAAACAATCAGAGAGCATCCATTATGCATGAGCATTGAAGGAACCCAAAATTCTTCCACTAAAACCAATTAGTTGCACCTGTTTTTCTTCTCTTGAAAAATGCTGGCATTGCTTTAGCCTTTTCAAGAAAAGAGAGAGAGAACAACAACAACAAAAAGATTAAATGGACTGTGTTGTCTTGCAAGGTGCATACTCTTGCTTAATGCAAACTCATAAAACCAACTAAAAGTCACTAACGCAGAACTAATGTACATGATGCTGTTATTATGTTACTCATTAGGATTGGTCTTAAACAATTATCACATGTCTTTATGTGTTATTTCAGAAACAACGGACTAACAATTAATTTTAGGAAAACCAAAATAATGGTCTTCTCCAGACACACAGATATAAATAAATGGACCATCAATGGTCAGTGTATAGAGCAGGTCAAGATGTTCAAATACCTAGGCATTCTCTTCTCCATTTCTCTTTCATGGACCAGACACAGAGTCAGCAGTACAAGTGGCAAAGTACACAAGCAAAATTCTCCTGCTTTTTTTTCTATTCCTGGGGGGGGGGAGCAGTTTATTCCAGCTGCTCTGCAGGTGATTAAGTGTAAAATCCTCACACAGCTTCTATATGGTATCAAAGGTTATTTCAAGCTTGTTGTGTTCTCTCTTTGGGCTGCCAAGATGTGCCTCTACTGCTGGAGTATAGCGGTTACTTCACGTCCTACCTGGTTCCATTATTACATTTGTTCTGTGACAACATTGTTTGTGGTCACGTGGTTTTGTCCCTGTTCAGTCCCTGTTTTCGTTTACCCATGGGCATGATTACTTGTCTCATGACAACTGTTACTTCACGTCCTTTCATGACAACTACTGGATTTGTTTAGCCTTTTTTATTGTCGGGCTTCCATTTTTCAATATTTCGAATCCCTGCTGCGGGTATGCAGGCTGTCTCGGGAAGCCTGGCAGGAGGAGCCGGGCAAGCCCTCACCACTTGCTGTGGACGAGCAGCAGCAGCGGCAGCAGTGGCGTGGGCAGTGGGTGAGATACCCTCACCCTGAACTCAGCAGTCTGCGAGCTGGCAGGTGAGCAGACAAGCAGAGTTCAGCCCTGCCTCCAGGACCCGAGGAGGACGGACCTACGCCTGACAGTGGCTCTCCACCTGTCCCTTCAAGAGCCACCTTCTCTGGCAGGGTCAGGTGGGCAGCCAAGCCTGGCCTGGCGCAGGAGTTCCAGTAGGCTTTCTCGGTTGTTAGAGTATTCCTAGAGGGAAAGGGGGAAACAGCCATTGCTGTTACTTCATGTCCCTTGTCTCGGAACAGGAACCAGGAACAAAGGATGACAAGAGAATTTCCCAGCCCAGAGGCAGGTACGGCTTGTCATGCTCTGTTCCCGGTTCAGGGGGCATGGTGGATATGCATTTCCACTGTCATGCTATGGACGTGAAGTAAGTTTTTTTTGTACCAGTCCCAAGCGGAACAGCAAAGAGGGATGAAAGGGATGTGAAGTAACGGACTATGTTTAGAAGCGGGTTTTACATCCATAGAGTGTAGTGCCTGGTCCTTTCTGGTTAAAAGTGTTCTATGCTGATCCAACCAGAGGATATTTACATTGCATCCAAGAAGATGTATTTACCAGCTCCTGGCATAAGAGTTTTGTAGACAAGCTACATCTATTAGGTTTTTCTACAGATTTCCTCTCTAAAATAACTATAAAATGATTAGACCAATTTTAGAACAATGAATCAAAGAGGTAGATCTACATTACTCACTAGCAAACACATACAGATCCTGCTCACCTCTACATCTTGGACTAAATGTCGAGTTCCCAAAGCGTACAGGATATTTAAACAAACTCATCATCCCAAAATACAGGAATGCTTTCTCCAGGGCTAGATTTAACTGCTGTCCTTCAGCAGTATTGGAAGGGCGTTTTCATAACATCCCCTATAAGGATCATTTATGTCCTTGATTGTGGACACATATGCTAGAATGCAGCCTTTATAAGGACAAACATATTCAACTTATTCATCCAATTATGAATAAACGTCCCAGTACATGTCCTAATAAACATCTAAAGACTTTGTTGGCAGCAGGTACAAGTCAGATAATCACGGAGGCAGTGAAATTTTGAAGTATGTAAATTATTTATCTCTGTTTTAATTGCCCTTGTTTTAACTTTGGGTCCATGACCGTACAGCAATAAAGTAAGCAGAACTAAATGATAAAATAACAACAGGAACTTTCCCAAAGAACTATTTGCGGATCCTTTTAGTGAACTTTAGGCTGTAAGAAAGGTAAATACGGTAAATATTTGTTCTTATCCTAGATCTAGCTTTAAAAAAAAGAAAAGAAAAATCCTCTAGGTTTTATGACTTGACTGCAATGTTCCATAGTTACAATATATGCTCTTTTCTGCACACATTGAGGCTGGGGCTACCAACTTGCCAATTCTTGCTGGTCGCAAAGCTGTCCTACATTGCACCCCTTCCACAAATGGAAGGGGTGCAAGGGGCATTGCTCACAGAGCTTGAAATGTTACATTTTGGGGGGGGGGGAATGGTCAAAGGTACTTGTCTGATCTCAAAGTGTGTACCCTATATACCTAATGAAGACAAGAAATCTAGGTGTGGATATTGAGGAAGCATCTACAAACTACAGAAGCCAAATAGAATTATACGTTTAATGATAAAGGAAACCTTTGTATGTTCCTGTCATTGCTGTAATGGTTTCGTGTTTTTAAACAGCCTCATTGGGACTTACCTTGAAATAACTGGGAACAAATATTGCTTCCTCGAGATTATTTAATGGCCTTCCCCCCCTCCCTCCAGGAATTCAGAACAACACAGTACAATTCTCCACCCAAGGGAAGTTTGAGAAATAGAGTTTACATAGAGGTCTAGAGGCCCACTAGTCGAATTCTCAGGAGTCTCACCAAAGAATAATTCTCACATTTCCCCCCCCACACACACACACCCTAACTGCTATAATACTGTTGCACTCTTTTTTTGTTCTGCTGCAATTTACAAAGATTTTCCCCAGTCACTGGAGTTGTAGAAGCTAATTGGATTTGGTATTTGGTCACTCTTTCATATGCATATTTATCCACTGCTCCTTTATATTACAGTACTTTTAACTGCTGCTTGTAGTAGTAGTAGTAGTAGTAACATTATTTTATTTATTTATTTATTTATTTATTTATTTATTTATTTATTTATTTATTTATTTATTTACAAAAAAAGCTGCCCCACTACCAAGAGTTCTCTGGGTGGCATACAACAATGTATTAAAAACTATATAACAATAAAATTATTAAAACTATAAAATACAATACAGTTAAAATACAATGCTATACAAATTACAAAACCCTGCTGCTCATGTGTCCAGCCAAAAAATTCTAATTAAAATGCTGGCCAAACAGGAAGGTCTTTGCCTAGAGCCAAAAAGCCAAAAGTGTTGGTGCCAGGTGGATCTCTGTAGGGAGGGCATTCCAGAGTTGTGGGTGGGGGGCAACTCCCAGGAAGACACTGCTTCGACATGCCATGGCATCCCCCTTACCTCTTTGAGGGATGGCATCTTCAGCAGGGTCTCCTGGCCTGATCATAGAGTACGGGCAGGCTCATATGGAAGAAAGTGGACCTTTAGGTAACCAGGTCAAGCATTTAAAATAGCTAATTTTCGCATGTTTCTGTGGTGCTTTGCTGGGTTTTTGGTCCACGATTTCAAAAAAAATATTGTGGTCGCCATTTTGGATCCCCCCACCCGCACACCGCATGGCAAAGGCAGACGAGACGATGCCCCCCCGCCTGGTACCAGCAGCGCAGCAGTAGCACTAGCAAGGAGAGGGGGGATGGGGAACCCCCCCCAAATAAAACACCCTTCGGGCCTGGTAGGTGCCCTCAGACAGTTTTCACCTGCTTTTAGGGCCGGGAATCGGGGTTTTTTTTTTTAACTTTTAAAAACTTTTTTTCTGTGCCGCTTGGCATCGTGGGATCGCCGCGATGCCAGGAACGACCACGACAAATCAGATCCAATTATTCTTTAGTCGGTTCGAGTTCGAGTTCTGGCGGAGTAATTCCCGTTACCGTTTCCGTTGCGTAACGGAAACGAGTAACAGAAACGGAAACGGGAATTCCGCTAAGTCGTGCCCATCTCTAGTCTTGTTAGATGAACAATGGTCTCAATTAGAGATGGGCACGACTTAGCGGTATTCCCGTTTCCGTTTCCGTTACTCGTTTCCGTTACTCTACGGAAACGGTAACGGGAATCACTGCCCCAGACTTCGAGCTCGAACCGACGAACGAACAATTTGGTCTGATTTGTCGTGCTCGTTACTTGCATCGCGCAATGCCAAGCGGCACAGAAAAAAAGTTTTTAAAAGTTAAAAAAAAACCGATTCCCGGCCCTAAAAGTAGGCGAAAACTGTCTGAGGGCACCTACCAGGCCAGAAGGGTGTTTTATTTGGGGGGGTTCCCCGCCCCCCTCTCCTTGGCTATTGCTACTGCTCCGCTGCTGGTACCAGGCTGGGAGGGCGCATCCATTTGCCATGCAGTGCGGGGGATCCAAAATGGCGACCGCAATATTTTTTTGAAATCGTTGCCCAAAACCCCACCAAAGCACCACAGAAACATGCGAAAATTAGCTATTTTAAATGCTTGAATTTTTACAGTAGCAGCAGTGGGTTTTTCTTGCAAAAAAAGTCTCCGTTGATTTTATTTTATTTTATTTTATTTTATTTTTTTTTTTACACCTGCGCATTCGCAATGATGGGCTCGCCCATGGGAGTGGACCATGCAAAGTTTTGGAGCCATTCCACCAATCGCATGGCCAGGTTTTGCTGACTGTACCAGGCTGGGAGGGCGCATCCATTTGCCATGCGGTGGGGGGGGATCCAAAATGGTGACCGCAATATTTTTTTTGAAATTGTTGCCCAAAACCCCACCAAAGCACCACAGAAACATGCGAAAATTAGCTATTTTAAATGCTTGAATTTTTACAGTAGCAGCAGTGGGTTTTTCTTGCAAAAAAAGTCTCCGTTGATTTTATTTTATTTTATTTTATTTTATTTTTTTACACCTGCACATTCGCAATGATGGGCTCGCCCATGGGAGTGGACCATGCAAAGTTTTGGAGCCATTCCACCAATCGCATGGCCAGGTTTTGCTGACTGTACCAGGCTGGGAGGGCGCATCCATTTGCCATGCGGTGGGGGGGGATCCAAAATGGCGACCGCAATATTTTTTTTGAAATTGTTGCCCAAAACCCCACCAAAGCACCACAGAAACATGCGAAAATTAGCTATTTTAAATGCTTGAATTTTTACAGTAGCAGCAGTGGGTTTTTCTTGCAAAAAAAGTCTCCGTTGATTTTATTTTATTTTATTTTATTTTTTTTACACCTGCACATTTGCAATGATGGGCTCTCCCATGGGAGTAGACCATGCAAATTTTCCACCAATCGCATGGCTACTTGGCCAGGTTGACCACAGAGACTTCTGGGATGTGCCAATCGGGCATAAACAGCCCACTAATCGTAGCCCAAACCCGAACCCTAAGCCTAACCCATACGCCAGTACACTGTCCTTCTAAGTGGGTCAGAGAGGCACCCAGATGCACCCCAATACTCACTGTAACCTCACCCGTAACTAGCCTAACCCTAGCCCTTGCGCTAACCCGTCTTAACCCTAAGCCAGATCTACTTGCATTGCACTACATGCAAGTACGTGAGACACAGCGGGTGCAAAGAGTCTGCCAGTCCATCACTTGTGGCTCTGGCTGACTCCTGCAGCTCCCTCCAGGAGCCCGCTACCCCCTCCCCAAACCAGTACTAACGACAACAAAAAAACGAAAAAATGAACTGACTAATTTTTGCAAATTTTCACGAAAAACGGAAACGAGCCGAAACGGAACCGGCCCGACTAACGACAACTCGAAAAAATATTTTTTTCAAGTCGTGCCCATCTCTAGTCTCAATAGGCCATGAGGTGAACAAAGGCCTAAGGTGCTAAAGCCCATAAAGTGTTGAGCAGTGTTGTGAGGTGTTACAAAATGCAGGGCTTACGATGCAAAATTCTGAAATAGGGTTCTGAGGAGACCCATGTTGGGCCGTTTGTAGTTGTAATTAAATTTCTAATGCATTGTTAGGAAGGCTTATGCTGGCACTGAATCAGGATGACATTTTGAAAAATTAATGTGTTAATTACTGTATATACTCGAGTATAAGTCGACCTAAGTATAAGTCGGGGCCCCTAATTTAAACCCCAAAAAACTGGGGAAATTTATTGACTCAAGTATAAGCCTAGGGTGGGAAATGCAGCAGGACCCGGCAACTCCTCCTTTGTGAGCTGGTGTGTGTGTGTGATGTTTAAAATGACTTTTAGCCACCGACCCAAACTTGCCTCAGTGGCTAAAAGTATTGACCCGAATATAAGCCGAGGACCCCTTTTTTCAGCCCAAAATTAGAGCTGAAAAACTAGGCTTATATTCTACATACAGTACATTTCTTGCTAACTCTGATCAAAACCAAACTAAAATGAAGTGCTCACCCACCCTTTATAGAACTGCATCCTCCTTTTTAAGGCCCGTTTCTGGTAAGTCAAAAAGGAGATCAAGGGATAGAGATGCAACCTGTACTAGAAGGGATTACTACCCAATTGAAAAAGAGGTGCATAGCTGCTGGGCTCATCCTTGAGCCTAGATGCCCAGATCACAGCTGCGGCCAGGAGTGCATTTGCAAAATTAAAACTAGTATGTCAAGATCAAGAGAGGCCTTTCTGTCCATCCCACCACCTTCAAAGGTGCGTCTCATATGAACACATGAAAGGGCCTTCTGCGTTGCTGCTCCCAGACTTTGGTACTCCCTCCCTCTGGAGGCCAGGACTGCCCCATCTCTGCTTTCTTCCCAGTAGCAGGCAAATACCTTCCTCTTCAGGTAAACTTTCCCTGAATGAGGGACTACCTACTATGTGACTTTCTTGTGGATTACCATACATGACTGCATTGACTGATTTCATAAGAACACCAGTGTTTTCCATGTTACTTTCCATGGATTTTTTTCTTTTTTCATGTTCTTTGTAGCTCTACTAATATCTTTTAATGTTCTAAGATGCCTCTTTTAATTCCCTGTTCTTAACTTGAATATGTCTTAAATGTTCCGGGCTATATATTGCCCCTCATTATTGTAAGCCACCTTGTGTCCTTTTCCAAAGAGAAAGGTGGGGTAAAAATATTCAAAATAAATAAATCAATTTTGCTTCATTTTTATACCACCAGCTTTGCAATGAATAATGCGTGTTTACAGCCTGTGTTATGAACTCACTTTTAAGAAACAGAACTAGCACTGACATCAGCTAATATAAGTCCTGGCATTCTGTTTACCTGAAGAAATGTATTCAAATAGATCTGCATTTCAAGTAAGAATGTGGTTTAGAAAATAAAATGTTAACTTGGAGGGATATATATTGAAAGCAATATGTGGATGATCACAAGGAGCAAGCAGTATGGAGAAATATGTACAGAGGGAAATGAAGCTGTTTAAAACAATAATAATGTACGTATCATTAAGGAATATCTTTCAGTTCTATATGTCATGTTTACTCTTCAGTTACCCTCTAGGTGGGATATCAATCCCATCCCAGGTCCTGTAAGTATTTAGCCTTTTTCAGATACCTCATGCTTATAAGCATGTGGCTTATTCTGACTCATTCTTCTCTCCTTACAGCCAGCACAACATTGAGTGCTGATTGCACTTCAATCTGTTTATATGTGGGTTTGAGACATGATTATATGGGCATCTAAGGGCAAGGTTCCCTACAACTATATGACAAAACAATATAAATAGTGCTATGCTTTCTAGAATTGATTATACAAATTAGGAATTGATTATATGGGATCTACTGGCAAAAGTTCCCTCCATCGATGAGACACAACTGCATAAACAGTGGTATGTTTTGTGAAGCAGCTAGAATTCAATGGCCAGCTGCCCTTTAATTTGTCACTGCTAAGGAACTAGCAAACCACTCCAGTATTCCTGTCAAGAAAACTCCATGGACATGGAGTCATGAAGAGTCTGTCATGACTGTATCAACACAACACACACATAATAAACACATTGACATAAAACAGGAGTATACAAGTAAGTAAGTGACGGATGGCTGTATCTTATCAAAGTAATAATTATTAGAATTAGTAAAGGGAATGTCACTTTTTTACATGGACAAACTAGGGACCACATAGTTTATCACCTCTGGTTTTGTTTACCGCACACACCAATCTCATTAATAAGGTATAGAAAACAGCATCATTAAGCCAGTGTTTTGCACTAATGATAAAGATTAGCACCTGTGTGTCATACGTCACTGTCAGTGACTCATTTTGCATCCATTACATAATGAAGAAATTAAAGAAAGAAAACCTTTTCACTCCTTTCTGCTGGACTTATCACAGCTCTCCAGAAGACAGAGATTTATTTGTTAAAATAAATAAAAAAAACTTATTTACAACTTCCCAAGAATGTAACCTGGCAAATAAGCATTTGGCAGATAATCCAGGGCTTCTCCCAAAGTGTAAAATGGAGGTGTCTTTGTAGCTGGTACATAAAATTTTGTGATGATTCTACAAATGACAATGAAGTTTGCCACATTAAGAATTAGTAATACGCCATGCACCTTTCTGAGGAAAAAAATCTTTTTACTCAGAGTTGTAATACAGCTGCAGAGAAGGAGAATGTGATTTTTATAAAGAAAGCTCACTTATACTGTACGAATAATTGCATTAAAGGAGCAACTCCCTGTAGATGATAACACTCTTTTTACAGCAAGGACTTCCAGATATTTTGTAATTCATCTCCATAATTCTTTGCATTATATCCAGATTTTATGGGAATTTAAATCCAAAATGTCTGGGTGGGCCAAAGGTTCCCACCCAGCCCCTTTATTAAATATTGTCCCAAATATACTTATCTCAACTGTCACATATTCTCTTTTTTCTTTTCTTAAAAGCATTCTAAAACATTTGGGTTCAAAACAGTGTTTGATTTTTAAACTGGGCTTTAGATCACCGCTAAATTTGGTACAATAAGTATAGAGAGTCTGATGTTGCTCCCTGCCAAATTTAGCAACAGAGCTTGAGAGTTTGAAAGTTACAAATTTTAAGGAACAGACATATTACACACACACACAGAGAGAGAGAGAGAGAGAGAGAGAGAGAGAGAGAGAGAGAGACAGAGACAGAGACAGAGACAGAGACAGAGACAGAGACAGAGACAGAGAGACAGAGGTGACAATTTTTGTCAGCAGACAAGAAACTGCTGAAATGTATTTCAGGCATCTAACTTTTTTTACCATAAGAGATCAATATTTACCTTAGTGTCTCTTTTTCTTTGCACCTGTTGAAAACTGTATCACTTAAAACTGTATCACTTAAAAACTAGCTGTTTCGGCATTGTTGAGCATGCTCAGCAGAACTTTACCAGAAAGAATGATGGTTCATCAGCCTTTGCATGCCCTTTCTTTCTGCATAGGCCAGTGATGGCGAACCTTTTAGAGACCAAGTGGCCAAACTGCAATTCAAAACCCACTTATTTTTCGTAAAGTGCCAATACAGCAATATAACCTGAATACAGTGGTACCCCAGATTATAAATACTTCAGGTGCTACTCTTTGGAAAAGTGAGGATTGAAGAGCAGGCTTTTGAATTTCCCACGGCCACAGCGAGGGTGCTGTGGCTATGCAAATTTTAAAAAATCTGCTTTTTGATCCTCAATTTCCTGAAGGGTAGCATCTCTACTCTTTGACAGTCACTTTCCCAAATGGTAACACCCTTGCTCTTCGATCCTCGCTTCCCTGAAGGGTAGCACCCCTTCTCTTCAATTCTCACTTTCCTGAAGAGTGCTATCCTTTGGGAAAGTGAGGATCGAAGAGTAGGCTTTTGAATTTCCCATGGCCACAGCACCCTTGCCCTGGGCAGAGAGGTGGATGGGGTACTACACCATTGGGAAAGCCAGGGAGAGTGACGGTAGCTGGTGGGCTCCTTTGTAGCCCCAGTTTACTATCCAGCCTCTCCACTTTTGGAATGCCCAGAGTGGTGTGTCTGGAGAGTAAACTGAGGCCACAAGGGAGTCCACAAACCGCTGCCTCCCCTTCACCTGGCTCTCTGCACAGAGCTGTTCTGGCGGTCTCTAGATGACTATGTGTAAAGAACTAGGAGAAGGGGAATAGCAGTTTTGGGGCTCCTTCATAGCCCCAGTTTACTCTCCAGACACACCACTTTTGGGATGCCCCGAGCAGTTTGGCTGGAGAGTAAACTGGGGTTACAAACAAGCCCACAAGCTGCTGCTTCCCCTTCACCCAGCTTTCGGCATGGAGCACAATGGCATTCTCCAAGTGGAGGGAGAAGTGCTGTGGCTGTGAGGGGGCAATGTCGCATGCCCACAGAAAGGACTCCACATGCCACCTTTGGCACTCGTGTTATAGATTCACCAACAATGGTATAGCCTCTCACCAATTGAAAGAGGGGAGCACACAAGTTCTGGGTTCTGGTGACTTTTTCCTCTTAAATGTCCAGGCACTTTTAACAGTCACCTGCCTCTCTTCTTATCCCACTTTACACAGGCAGAAATTCAACCACAGCCATTCATATTTAGCCCAGCAGGAACACTAGGTTTTTCTCCTGTCTCCTTTGAAGAGCTTTTCATTAAAACATTTCCTTGATGTGATAGTTGTTGTGAGTTTTTCAGGCTGTTTTGGCCATGTTCTGGAAGTTTTTCTTCCTGACATTTCACCAGACTGTGGCTGGCATCTTCAGAAGGCAAGGAGCCCATGGAACAAGGAGTTTTTCTCTGTGCTCTGGCCTATAAAGTGAGTGACACTGGGGTTCTTAAAGTTGTGGGAAAGAGGAAGCTTGTCCTATGCAGGACAACTAGGTGTTAGTCATTGTATTGTGATGAAGGGATTAAGTTTCAAGGTAATCAGGGGTAGCAATGATCCTAATATGTAGTTTATGTAGTTTGTTAGTTGTTCTGTTGTGTGAACTGAACACCTTTGCTTGTGGCTGGATGGGAATCATTGAGCTTTGACCGTTTTGTACTCTGCAGCCTTTAGTACTGGATGGCAGGTTTTGTTGATTTTTAGTCTTTCTTCTTTTTTTGTTGAAACTCTGCTTATGTTTGTGGATTTCAATGGCTTCCCTGACATAGTTTCGTAGTTTGCAGGGTGCAAAAAGGTCCAGCCACAAGCAAAGGTGATCAGTTCACACAATAAAACAACTGACACCCATCAACTACATATTAGGATTGCAGCTACGACAAAAAATTACTTTATTGGCAAAAATCAATACATTGGGTCATTTTTGTTTGTTTAAACCAGTTGTTCTCTACCTGTGGGTCCCCACATGTTCCTGGACTGCAACTCGCTGTGCTAGAAGGGATTTCTGGGAGTTGCAGTCCAGGAACATCTGGGAACCCACAGGTTGAGAACCACTGGTTAAATCATTATTCTTCAAGTGACAGTCTCACAGATAATTATTCTTGAAGTTCTAATTCTATATCAATTCTGCAACAAAATACAACTGTGGAAGACTAAAAATGCCTGTCCATGAGTGTTAAAGATGTAGACAATGAAAATTTATATCATAATGGCATTTATATTTTTAATTCTGCTAAGAGATTTTTTCTAGTTTAAGTTGTAAAAGTTGGGATCCCTCAAATCAATAAGTCTTCAACCTTTGACTTTAGCAGGGTGCAGATTAAATCCACAGTCTGTACTGTTATGAAAATAAAGAACAAAACATATGCCACACTCTAACTGTTATGAATACCAAGCTCCAGATTAACAGATTCAGAGAGTGTCACAATGTGATTAACAATATACCCATAAATATTATTCCTTGTCAAGAGCATGAGACTACACTTTAATGAAAAACATATATAATTATATGCCCAAGAAGTCCTTTTCAACTATAAATCAAGTTTAGATTCAAGTCTATATCAAATTGGGCTGCAGTGTGATACTTGTACCTGGGAGTAAGTCCCACTGAACTCAAAGGGGCCTTTGTTATGAGTAACATTTATAGGCTTGCACAAAGTAAATACCAGAATAAACTGGTAGGATATTATACTGTATCTGTATGGTAGTGTTTCAACATTCTAAAAATGAGAGCAGCTTGAAAATATATATGGACTTTGAATCAGCACCTCATTTGCTTTTGCAAATGAGTAAAAAATAAAAGTAAAACTATTTTATCTTCACTCCAAATGCAGAAACAAGCAACTCTAATTACCCCCAGATTTAAAATAGCTGATACAAATTGAAAATACCAATCTTTCTTATCTTGAAAGAGAATGGTTGGTCTCTTCCCCATTTTTTAAAATCTGGAAATAATCCAGGCTGCAAGGGCTGAAATATTGATCCTCAAAAGAGGCAATTCATAAGAGGAAAATAACCACTTTGTTATAAATCATAGCATGCATGGGGCATGCATACCAGCTAGAGCACTACAAAATAGACATGTGATTTCAGCTTCATGGCTTAGGAAGTGAGACTATTTGGAAGGCAATGAAAAATCACAGGAAGAATCAAAATACTTGCTTTAAAGTCTCATACAGTTATAAAATTATAAACAGAAATAATATTTTGCTATGTATCTTCAAGAAATTAGTACACAATTTTGTAAGGCATATTCAAGGTATTTCTGCATTGCAAAAGCATAGAGCAGTTATATTTATTCTAGCCCTAAGTGCTTTCAGTTTAGCTTTCAGTAAACATTTTCAGGAATTCTGAGACCAAGCTCCTGAAAAAAAGTATTTGAGAGGGAAATCTGAACTTTTAACTCTCTCAGTCAGTATCTAGTTAGCTGATTCTCAGCAGGAGAACTTTATAATTCCTCCATGGCCAAACAGGGCTTTGTGCTGGCAAAGACATTCTGTGTCTGGTTGCAGAAATATTTTAAAAGAATTGAGAATATCTAGAAGCTCACTCATTTAAACTATGAAAATACTGTTTTTGCTTTGTGGTTGGAGATGTTAGCAAAGCTTTAGTGCCTATATCCTGTCATGGTTTCAACCATTCCATCCATCTTTTCACTATCCAATTGTGTACAGCATCTCAGACTGTCCCTGAGAGCAATAGATTATGTTAAGAATGCAAGGAAAGTCATTTGCCACTGACTTCTACCACCTTGTTGCCATTGCTAGCTCCTAACGTTCCTGCCAAAGCCAGCTGCCTCTTTTTGCTTAATGGCAGCACCCAAACTGCCTTATCCATTACCTTTATCTCCCCTATGTTCAGCATTCTCCTTGGCTTGGGTATAGTGTTGAACATATGATCTGTTGCCTCCTTTTGCTTCTTGGATCACCTTGCTCTCTCCATATTTACTCAGAGGACAACAGAAAAGCAACACACAGCCCCTAAAATAAGACTGTGGTGTCTCACACTATGCACATATGAGGCCTTTATATTCAGTAGTCAGTACTGATGGCAGCTGTCTAATGCACCCTAATCCTGACCTCACTTGGATCAAAGAGACATTTGTGTGCTCTGCCATTATCAATTTTGACAATGTACTATGAGCACTGTGGGAGACTCAGAAGAGTGTCATCTTGAATAACCACATTACATAAATTCACTTCATTGCTCATGCGACCTTTTTGATAAGCACCAAGTTGAAATGCTTCCCTGTCCCTCTAATCAAGATATATTCTAATTCACATCCCAGAAGTCTAAGAGAGTTTCATCTGGAAGTTTAGTCTTTTCAGTTCCCTCTGTAGTTTATTATACTCATGTGCAGAGTGCCAGAAAATTCTCAGTACAGTTCTTCAATTAAAAATGGGTAAGATCATTGTCCCAGAGATAATTGATTCAGCATCTTATTCTTCTCATGGATTAGAAACCATAAACTTCCAACTACAAGAGAGATTTTTATCTTTCTTTCCACAGAGGCTTACCTTTTAAATAATTAATCTCTTGCATTTCAGGTAGGTCAAAGTTACATTCTGAATGCACAAATTTGTGGTTATTTAGTTAATGAGTATGCAAATTAAAAGACTTGGGCTGCCACATTAGAACCTGGACAACCTTTATGGAAAACTTTTTCTAATAGCCAATCAGCTCTCAGCTCTTCATTAAACTTCATCTAGTTTGTGTGGATAATGAACCCATAATACTATCAAGTTTCAATGAAATTTACAATGTGCAATTAATTCAAAACATTCTGTGACTGCCTGCAAGTCTAATCCAGATGTGATAGCATGAGAATGAGAGTTGTAGGAATATGTCACTTGTTGAGCTGCTTCTCTTCTCACTGATATTCTTACTCTGTTTTCTTCTTGCATCAGAATGTGGATATTCCCACCATCCCAGGTGTCATGCATTCCCTTCTCTCATCCCCACCCCCATCTCCCTCCCTCCCGAGTCATTTTGTGCTAACCACAAGGAGTGGGTTGCTGTTGGAGGAGGTGGAGAAGGGAAGTCTGTGCTCCTGGCAGGGCAGGGATATTTCACAATAAGGAGTGAAAACACAGTGTATGCTGTCATATGAGCAGGGGAGCTGGCTGTGGTAAGTGAGGAAGGGAACATTCAGCAACCCAGGATACCATGCCGATGACTTGGAATGTCCTGGAACAAAGCAATTCATGCCTATCTCAAGTATGTATGCATGGTTTCAGAATCCCTTTTCTCTCTCTCAGTGGCTGAAATCCTGTTCATAGCATAAGCCCAAAATTAAACTTCCCATTTATTTCTCCTTGGAAACAAAGCAATCATTTTGGGATTGTTTTTTTTTGGGGGGGGGGGAAAGCAGTTTCAGCTGGAAATATTTCATTTTTACTGCCTATTCACTTCACTCCAACTCCAGCCAAACATCTCTCCATCGTTGCTCCATAAAGACTTTGCTCAGACCAACTAGGACCTTGTGCCACATCTAGCTGCATAATATGAAGAGAGGGGAAAGGAAAAGCCCACCCTTCATTGGCCCCGGTCTCATGATGATTTTGCTGCTCTTTTTGCTGTGAAAGACTGCACAGCCAAAGATCGTGCCTTCACTCCTAAGAGCAGTATTTTGGTACCCCGGCCAGCCACGCCCCCGGAAGTGCATTTTAACTGCAGCATTTTGTACCACCCCTAGGTGTTGTGTTAAAATACTTCTCTTGTTGATGCACAGTTTTTAACACATCAAACAAGGTGTGACCCCAGAAAATTCGCACCAATTAAATTCGTATCCCTTTTTCTGCCGCTTCCTGTAGTTCTTCCTTGGTCATTGTTTATGCTACTCAATTGATGGCATACAGGCATGCCGATTTTTTTACTGGCAATTTTTACTGGCTGTCTGCCATCAATTACAATTGATTTTAAGAGGAAAAACTGCTACCTAGTTGCAACACAGGTATTCGCCACAAGGGGAAAAGAGGCACAGTAAGCAAGTCAGGACGGATGCAGACAAATAAAATACTCCCCAGTTGTTGGGGTGCTAACTGTGCATCAAACATCACGTGACCACCTGAAAAAAATAGTTCACATCAAATTAAGATGCACAGATAATGGTAGTGAGGCCAGGGCCATTATTTTCTGGAGTTGTAGACTGCAGTTAAAACAGGAGCTTCCCACCACCAGGTGCAGGTGTGACAGAGAAACTCTGCTCCATCCCTGCATCCATCAATTTCACATATTCTGAGACAGCAACTGTGGGGTTTGTTAGAACTAGATTCACATTGACCAGGAGTTCGCTCCACTTTGAAGTCCCTTACTGGGGGTAAAAAGTTAACAACAATTGCCCCTTCATGGTCTCATTTTGACTTCAGAGCCTATAAATCCTTACTCTCTTTTAGGGAAAGCAACAGGGGGGGGGGTCCTAAAGATGTGGACTTGCCGGAAGGAGAGCTTATAAGCCTACAGCCCAGACACAGCTGGGGACTCGTAGGCATTATTGATGCTGGGGATGCTAATGCCATTCTCTTTGCCTTTTCCACTGCCAATGTCAGCTCTGAGTTGTTGAGGGGCTGGCTTGCTCTGGAAGAGGCTGGCAGTGGCAGGATGTTTCACACAGAGACAAGTGGATTTCCTTCCATTCCCTGGCCTGGATCACTGGAACCCAGAACTGGATCAATACCTCTGTCTAGGGATCATTGACATCCCAGTAGTCCCAGTCCAATTCTGAGCCTCAGTCTGCTCTCTATTCTTTCATCCAACTCATTAATAAATATGTTGAATAGCACTGGGCCCAGAACACATGTCTGGGGCACCCCACTGCTCACCCCTCTCCATGCTGAGGAGAAGCCATTTACAATCATCCTTTGTATATGATCAGTCAACCAATTACACTTGGGAAATTATGCCAATTACGCTTGTGAAATTACCAGTTACACTTGGGAAAGAGAAGCCTACCATTCCTATGCCTGAGATCAGTAATTTTCCATTGAATATTTTTTAAAAATATATTTTTTTAAAAAAATTCATTTCAAATATTTTTAAACAAATTATTATTGTGTTTTTCAAAATATTCAGTGGAAAATTACTGACAGGAGCTGAGTGGCATCTGGTTCAAAACGCCTCATTGCTGTGGAACAAGGTTGGAGAGGGTAGAGGACCACAAAGTGATGACATAGAAGGTAATAGCACTTGGAGAATAATGGGATGTGGTAGTTTGTCTACTGGAATTGAAAGCTGTGGGGAGGGGGGGGAGAACAAAGAAGCAGCCATTATTTGGGGACCCACTGTAAAGGTGCTTCTACACAAATGCTTGAAGCCTCTGAGCAAAGATGGCAGTACTTAAACATATGATAGCTAGGGATAACATTGATATAATAGCTATAACAGAAGCCTGGTAGAATGTGGAGAACCAGTGGGATACTGCAATCCCAGACTATAAATTCGATCGAAGGGATAGAGATGGGTTGGTTGGAGGTGGAGTGGCCATCTGTGTCAAAGAAGGGGTAAAATCCAGCAGAATGAAGGTTGATGGTGGGTCTGACTCCACCATGTGGGTTAAACTACCAGATCAAAGGTGTGATGTGATAGTGAGGGTGCTATTGTCCACCACATCAAAACCTTGAGGGGGACCATGAAATGAGGAGAAAAACCATGGAGGTATCTAAGAGGGACAGGATAATAATCACGGGGGACTTCAATTATCCCCACATTGACTGGGCCAATGTGAACTCAGGGCAAGAAAGAGAAACCAGGTTTTTCGATGTGCTAAATGACTGTGCCTTGGAGCAACTTGTCATGGAGCCTGCCCAAGAACAGGCAACTCTGGATCTAATACTGTGTGATACTCAGGACCTGGCCAGGGATGTGAATATCACTGATCCTCTGGGGAACAGTGACCAAGCTGCAATCTCCTTTGCCATGCATGTTGGGGGAAGAGTGTCAAGCAAATCTGACACAAAAACCCTTGATTTCTCAACAGCAGACTTCCCTCAGATGAGGACACTAGTTAGAAAGAAATTGAAAGGGGAGGTTAAAAGAATCCAATCTCTTCAGAGTGCATGGAGCCTGTTTAAAACAATGGTAGTAGAGGCCCAGCACAAGCACATACCACAAAGAAAGAAGAGTTCCTCTAAGTCCAAGAGGGTGCCAGCAGAGTTAACGAGTGGAGTTAGAGAGTCTCTAAAGCACAAGAAAAAGTTTTTCCATAAATGGAAATCCTCCCCAAATGAGGGAAATGAAAAGGAACACAAATTCTGGCAAAAGAAATGTAAGAGGATGGTAAGAGAGGCAAAGAAAGACTTTGAGGAACGTATGGCTAACATAGTGGAACTGGAAAAGGTGCAAAAGAGAGTGACTAAAATGATTACTGTGGTGGGGGACCTCCCTTATGAGGAAAGGCTAAAACATTTGGGGCTCTTTAGTCTGGAAAAAAAGGCACCTGGGGGGGATATGATTGAGATGTACAAAATAATGCAAGGCATGAGTAAAGTGGATAGATGGACAGTCTTCTCCCTCTCACAAAATCAGAACTAGGGGACATCCACTCAAATGGAGTGAGAATAGACAAAAGAAAATACTTATTTACCCAGCATGTTCTTAGTCTATGGAACTCCCTGCCACAGGTTGTGGTGCTGGCGTCTGGCCTAGATGCCTTCAAAAATGGATTGGACAGATTCCTGGAGGAAAAGTCCTTCACAGATCACAAACCATGACGGATATGTGTGATCTCCAAGCTTAAAACCAGGGTACTTCAAGGGCCAGATGCAGGGGAGTGGTATCAAGAGACAGATACCTAGTCTTGTGTGCTCCCAGACACATTTTTGGGGCCACTGTGAGATACAGGAAGCTGGATGAGATGGGCCTTTGGTGTGATCCAGCATGGCTCTTCTTATGTTCTTATGTTCTCTGTTACATCCCTGTCCTTGGCTCCAGGGAGACAACAAACTCTGTGGTTCATTTTGTCGGCTTTGCAGATGATGAGTTCTGTTCCTCTAAGGAAGCAGTCCCCAAACACCACCACTCTCCTCCTTTAAGCCTTGGAGGGAGCCCCCTGCTGTGCTGGAGGATCCTGAGTCCTCTGTATGTATTGAGGCTGCTCCTGCTGCTGTTCTGTTTCCTGGGGGATGATGGAGAGAGGTTGAAAACTATTGTGAAGCTATAAGCATTCATCCTGGTTGCTAGTTTTTTTTAATTTCTCACAGTGACTGTCCTCCAAGTGTCCATCTCCCGTATTTGCGAAGTGCCCTCATCCTGAGTAATATTTTCCCTGTCTTCTGAGTTGATGATGGTCTTCTCAGCTTTCTCCAAACCTCCTTACCTCCTCTGTGCTCAGAACCTCCTCTCAATCCTTTCCCATGCCTCCGCCTCTCTCTCTAGCTTTTAGGTGTCCCTTCAGGGGACAAGTGCCTCTCATTTTTTGACCCCACCCACTTCCTTTATATGTCCCAACTGCAGAGTGGCTTCATGCACCTTCCCGTTCTCCTTCACCCTAACCCTACTCCGATCTCCTCCCTTACCATGTCTGTTTGCTCCAGGCCACTATGGATCCCAAAATCAGCCGACACCAGATATGGTGACTCTGTCAGGAAGCTTGGAGTGGGGGTTCATGGCCCACTAGTGATGCCAGTGGTGACCCCCTCTCATTGAGCTTGTTAGTCTGCCACAGGATATGGTGATGGCATCTGGCCTGGATGCCTTGAAAAGGGGATTGGACATATTCCTGTAGGAAAAAGTCAATCACAGGTTACAAACCATGATGAAGATGTGTCATCTCCAGGCCTAAAACTGGAATACTTCAAGGACCAGATGCAGGGGAATGGTATCAGGAGACAGGGTCTCGTGTGCTCCTGGACACATTTGGTGGGGCCGCTGTGAGTATTTATTGTCTGGAAAATCTTTAAGACAGGTTTGGGAGCAACTTAACATCATTGTTTATGGCTGCCACATCCAAGTTAGAATTGCCATATTTCTGTTAAGTCACTGGTAAGAGAGGAATTACAATAAGAAGACACCTAAAATATTTAGATAGAAACCAATTTTTCCTTGTACTTAAAAAAAACCCTTTTGACTCATCTACCACTGAATAATAGGAATTAGCACAAATTTTGGAATGCTGTTAAATTACAACAGCTGAAAATCTAAGCACCTGTTTCTGTCGTTAGCTCCATGGTTCTCTGGCAGTTATTTGTATTCGTATCATGTTGTGATTTGTGGGAATCGCACAGATAGCATCTTTTTTCTCACCATGTTTTTAAATCACAATGATGCGCCAATGATGAAACTGAAAAGACATGGATGGAGAGACAAAAAAATGCCATGTATCTTCACTGGATTTTCTTGGATAACCTTCAAGGCATAAGGATACAAAAGGCTGCCATGCTTGGCTGGACTGATGGTGATCTCTCCCATTCATGGTTGACTGCATGCCATGAAATACCAGAAGAACCACCACGAGGACCACACTATTTTTGGCACCATAGCATCCTAGAAAGCAACTTCAGAGAGGAAGCTGCCTTATGTAAGGTAGAACCGAACACCCTTTCATCCTTGTGTCATATACTGTTGGCTTTCCCAAGGGAAGCCTTTTCCACTGCCTGTTATCTTATCCCAATGTGAAAGGTCAATAGGACTGTAATTAAGGTGAGCCAAGTGAAACATTGCAAAACTGAGGCCACCAATAAAAATATAAAATATTCACTTACTGCTTACTGCTGTAAGCACACCATGTGAGCCAACATTTCTATAGTCCTATTTATTCACTCCCTATCCAACTAAGCCTCTTTATTGCTGCTTTCTATATGTGATGGGGGATCAGTCTGAGGGAGAGGGAGACTGTCCCGGCTCAGCTGTGTGCTCATGATGACCTAGGAAGGTTTTGGAAACAGTGGCTGTTGCTCTATGGAATCAAGGAACATTTCAAATAGAAAGGGATAAAATTATTCAAGCCATTTTATGCTAAGCAACTCATTTTAGTGTCCCCATTTACTAAAACTAAATTTTGTGCTATTATTATTCCAGTTTTATATTATTTACACACATATCTTTGTACTAAATTAACTGCGTTCATAGCCTTGTCTAAGGCACAATATGAGCTAGTTATGGTTCTGGGCACCAGGGACTAAAATAGGGTCATTCTGATAAGCAAAGCATTGCCTAGTCACAGACCTGTATGCCTTCCTTAGCACAGATAATTTGCATACACTACAAGATATTCTTAAACACATTACCGATCCATTTCAGTGGGAAAGATACACACACATGTTCAGGTTTTTCTATTTCTCAAGAGAGTAACTTTCCACTGTTCACGTTTTCTTGTCTTTCTGATAAAACTCATCCAGGATTCAAATGTATAAGAGTGGAGGTTAAAACTAAACTGAAGGCTGGTTAAAAGATTACAGCCTGATGTATGAGTGTTTCATTTTAATGGGAAAAGTAGCATAGGAACACAACATAGTCAATGTGTTGGAGTATTGTAACCATTTCAACACAGGAATATATTTCAAAGAGTTCATGTATACCACTCCTTATAAACTTCAAAAGCATCTGGTGGAGTATTCCTTCCAATCAATCAATCTGATGAGCTATAGTAGATTGTGTTTGAAAACTCTTATGTCATTTGCGGCTGCTTATCATTCTCGGGATTCACTAGGTGAGATTGCCATCTGGAAGACATAATTTTCCACTTAAAATTACTTCTCTTTCTTTTCCAAGTGAATTTCACTTCTAATGACTTCCTCTTTCTTTAGAGCTTCTTTTCGCAGAATCTAAAATGGCAAATTACATTGCATATTTAATTTTTATTCCTGAATATAATTCATTCATCATTGTTGCCAGACTATTTTTGCAGAGCCACAGGCTTGCAGCTTCTGAAAGACGGGGGGGGGGGGGAGTTATGGGCCAATTATAAATGTAATTGCCAAAATAATGTGGGAGTATCTGGAATTAGAGTAAAGCCACAGTCCCAACATAAGATGCAGCCATTAGTTTTGAAGCAAAAATATACATGTTTGAAGCAAGTCCAGATTCTGTGCAATGCAGGGATGGTTAAATTAACAGTAATTATTTTAATTATTAAAAAAGAAACACAGAATCTCCACAAAGCATTTGGAGAGAGTTCTAGAAATGTGTATTTTCAAAACACCCCCTGAGTCGCAATTTTTGTCAGTAGGTGTTAAAATAATTCATCTTCCTCCTTTAAATACTCTAAGGTACAAAGTTCAGTGATTTCGCATTGAGAGAATAAATTAATATTTTTTTCTGGAGAGAGATGAATATCTCTTGAGCAGTTCTTGCCAGAGATGTGTACAGTTCTATCTATTAACACTCTAATTCTTGGCCTCCACTGATTCTAACCTTTTTTGAAATAAGCCATGATGAGACAGAACACATGTTCCAATGTATATAAGCATGCATGGCTGCAATTGTATACGAGTAGGAAGACGTGTGAAGACAGGGTGCATGAATGGATGTGTGAGAAAGGAGGGGTACGTGGCTGGGAACAGAAGGACAGGGAGGAAGATTGCCTTGCCAATGTGCCATCCTCTTACTTTTCATGAATACTTGAAATGGAAAAACTCACTGCTTGGGGATGGGAAGAAGTATGTTAGGCAGGACAAAGGAGAGAAAGGGGCTGGGAACAAGTGGGGAGAGTCAGGAGAAGCAAAAAAAAGGCACAGGGTATACAGTGGTCCCCCGCCCATTCGCGGTTCATATACTGTAGTCCCACGATATTGCGGGACTGTAGTATATGAAAAAAGACACCCTGGGGTAAGGGGGGGAGGCCTGTTTCAGGTCTCCCATACTTACCCCAGAACTGATGCTGCCCTGAATGGACATGTGAGGGCCTTCTTGGGCTTCTGGAGGCAAATTGCTTCCCTGTGTACCGGAAGTCACTTCTGGTTCACAGGGAGGCCCTTTTGGTCTGTTTGTGGCAGCACCAGGCTGGGGGTAAGTTCAAGGGCCTCCAGCTAGGCCCCCCAGGCCCTGCATCCATCTATCCCGGATTTTCAATTATTGCGAGTCGAGTCTGGTCCCTAACCCCTGCAATAGGCGGAGGGGGGAGTCACTTTAAAAAGGAAAAAGAAGGGAGAAGTTGGTTGGTTGATGCCAGTAACCAGAGAAGGAGGAGAAGGTAGTCCAAAGGAACATAAGAACATAAGAAGAGCCATGCTGGATCAGGCCAAAGGCCCATCTAGTCCAGCTTCCTGTATCTCACAGTGGCCCAACCAGATGTGTCTGGGAGCGCACGAGACTAGATATCTGTCTCCTGCATCTGGCCCTTGAAGTACCCCAGTTTTAGGCCTGGAGATTACACATCTCCATCATGGTTTGTAACCTGTGGTGGACTTTTCCTCCAGAAATCTGTCCAATCCCCTTTTGAAGGCATCCAGGCCAGATGCCATCACCACATCCTGTGGCAGGGAGTTCCACAGACTAACAACGCGCTGGGTGAAAAAAATATTTTCTTTTGTCTGTTATTACTCTCCCAGCCCTCAATTTGAGTGGATGTCCCCTAGTCCTGGTATTTTGTGAGAGGGAGAAGAGCTTCCCCCTATCCACTTTACTCATGTCCTGCATAATTTTGTACGTCTCAGTCATATCCCCCCTCAGGAGCCTTTTTTCCAGACTAAAGAGGCCCAAATGTTTTAGCCTTTCCTCATAAGGGAGGTGCCCCAGCCCAGTAATCATTTTAGTCGCTCTCTTCTGCAACTTTTCCAGTTCCACTATGTCTTTCTTGAGATGCGGTGACCAGAATTGTACACAATACTCCAGGTGCGACCTTACTATTGCTTTGTATAATGGCATTATAATGTTGGCTGTTTTATTTTCAATCCCCTTTTTGATCATCCCTAGCATGGAATTGGCCTTCTTCATCGCTGCCATACATTGGGTAGACACCTTCATGGAGCTGTCTACCAACACACTAAGATCTCTTTCCTGATCCCTCATGGATAACTCAGAACCCATGAGTTGATAGATAAAGTTTTGATTTTTTGCCCCAATATGCATTACTTTACATTTGGCTACAAATCACATTTGCCATTTTGCAGCCCATTCCCCCAGTTTGGAGAGATCCTTCTGGAGTTCTTCACAATCTTCTCTGGTTTTTACCACATGAAAACGTTTTGTGTCATCCGCAAACTTTGCCACCTCACTGTTTATCCCTGTCTCCAGGTCATTTATGAACAGATTGAAAAGCACCAGTCCCAGGACAGATTCCTGGGGCACACCGCTTTTCATTTCTCTCCATTGTGAAAATTTCTCATTGACACCTACTCTTTGTTTCCTGGATCTCAACCAGTTCTCAATCCATAAGGGGACCTGCCCTCTTATCCCCTGACTGTGCAATTTTCTCAGCAGCGTTTGGTGAGGGGGGACTATGTCAAAAGACTTTTGAAAATCCAGATAGACTATATCCACCAGTTCACCCAAATCCACATGCCTGTTGACTTTTTCAAAATATTCTAAAAGATTTGTCAGACAAGACTTACCCTTACAGAAGCCATGCTGATTTTCTCTCAGCAAGGTTTGTTCTTCTATGTGTTTTAAGATTTTCTCTTGGATGAGGCTTTCCACCATCTTCCCTGGACAGATGTAAGGCTAACTGGCCTGTAGTTTCCTGGGTCCCCCCTCTTTCCTTTTTTAAAAATTGGTGTGACATCTGCTATCCTCCAGTCCTCCGGCACTGTGGCCGTTTTAAGAGACAAGTTGCATATTACCGTTAAGAGATCTGCAATTTCATTTCTCAGTTCCCTAATAACCCTTGGGTGGATGCCATCTGGGCCCAGTGTCTTTTTAATCTTAAATTTATCAATTAGTCCTAAAACATCCTCTTTTTAAACCTGTATTTGATTTAATTATTTAGTCAAGAGGGGCCGTTCAGGCAGCGGAATCTGCTCACAGTCCTCTGTCGTGAAGACAGATGCAAAGAACTCATTTAATTTCTCTGCAATTTCCAAGTCCTCCTTAACCTCCCCTTTTCCTCCCTCACCATCCAGAGGGCCAACTGGTTCTCTGGCAGGTTTTCTACTTCTAACATATTTAAAGAAGCTTTTATTATTACACTTTATATTGCTAGCCATGCGTTCATCAAAATCTTTCTTTGCCTCTCTTATCATCTTCTTACATTTCTTTTGCCAGAGTTTGTGTTCCTTTTTATTTTCCTCATTTGGGGAGGATTTCCATTTATAGAAAGACCTCTTCTTGTGCTTTAGAGCCTCTCTAACTCCACTCGTTAACCATGCTGGTGCCCTCTTGGACTTAGAGGAAAAGAGAAAGAAGAAAAGAGGAGGAAAATTGGAGGAAAAGAGAAAGAGAAAATTGGAGGAAAAGAGAAAGAGAATTGCCAGAGGGTTGGATGTAGGTCTAAAAGAAGACCCCTGGACAGGGGGATGGGTACAGCAGCAAGTGCCCTAGGACGTAGCAGAGCAAGGTGTCCCGGAAGCTACATTACTGGGCAGGAGACTGAAGCAATAGAATTGAGGGGAAAGGATAGGGAACTCCAGGCTGGAGAAGTCTTGGTACAAGCCTGTATCAACAGAAGCCACACAGAGCCTCAATATCCCCACAAGCCCTAGAACAGTTGTGTTCACTCCATCTTATCTGTCAGGACAGGCTGACAGATAAGATTTTAATGTCTCTATGTTAGATTTTGTCAGTGATTGGCATCATGATTAAGTTAAAAGTATTTGTGTTGTGGCCACTGTTCCCTATTGGATCAGTCACATTAACATTTTGCACTAGATCCTGTATATTACTCAGGATCAATTCAAGGATTCTCATACCTCTAGTTGGGTCTTCAACCATCTGTTCCAGGAAACAATCATTTAGCATATCTAGGAACTGCTGAACAACAGTTCACCCAGTCTATGTGAGGGTAATTGAAGTCCCCCATTAGAACCAGGCTTCCCTTCTTGGACGCCTCCTTTACAACATTCTCCAACTGCCAGTCTCCCTCAGGGGCTTGGGTCGGAGGCCGATCGCATATGCCTACTCTTAGACCATCCTTGTGGTGTGATATTCTTACCCACAGAGATTCTAATGGTGAGAGCAAATCGCCTAGATATTCCAATTCATACAATTTTATCACTTATTTCATCCAAATACAAGGCTATACCACTTATCCATCCTAATACAAGGCTATACCACCGCCCGTTTGCCCCTTCCTGTCCTTCATGTACAGTTTGTAGCCTGGGATAACTGTATCCCATGGCTATCAACTGTCCACCAGGTTTCAGTGATGCCAATAATATCTATTTTTTTATCTATTGCTAAGTATTCCCGAATGTTCACTGGAAGGACATATTTTGAAGCTGAGGCTCCAGTACTTTGGCCACCTCATGAGGAGAGAGGACTCCTTGGAAAAGTCCCTGATGTTAGGAAAGATTGAAGGCAAAGGGAAAAGAGGACGGCAGAGAATGAGATGGTTGGACAGTGTCATCGATGCAGCCAATATGAATTTGACAAAAATCTGGGAGGCAATGGAAGATAGGAAGGCCTGGCGAGCTCTGGTCCATGGGGTCACGAAGAGTCAGACACGACTGAACAACTGAACAACAACAAAGTATTCCAGCTCCCCTATCTTGTTCCAGAGGCTTCTGGCATTTGCATATAATCATTTATATATGTTTTTCTGATGCAGTCTTTTGAGTTCAGTTGCATCATTAGACTGCCTCTTGCATCCTTCTGCTGGATTGCTGGTGACTAGCTCCTCGCTCTGTTCAGTATTTATTGCATCCATCCTAATGCAATACTAGCCTTGCATGCCTCTGCATCCAAATCTGTCTTCCAGTATGTGTTTTCAAAACTGGATCCTTAAAACACCCCAAATAACTTATACAAGTCACTATATTACCAGAAAGCAATGGAACAAGCTGCCTTTCTACAAAGCAAAAATAATATTCAGAACCTCCCTTAGTAGCAGCAGAAGCTTACATGAAAAGGACTTCCTATTGCTTTTGTGTCTCTTTGATTATAGGGATACAGATGACTGTTACAAATTTCTATAAAGAAGTTGACACCTCAGGTAATTGCCGTTTTGCAGCATGCTAACAGACTTCTAATGCATTATTTTGACCAACTGACAGGAAATGGATATTTCATCTTCGTGGTCATTAACGGGGGAACTTGGAAATCAGCATATGCTACCTTTAGAACTTCATCTTCAAAAAAGCAGAAGAACAATGTTGGCTTTGAATTTCAAAGAACCTCTTTGCTAATTGAGATTGGCAACAGGCTACTTTTACCTTACACTTTGCTAATGAGGCATCCTCTCATGGGTGGGCACTGTCCTCAGCAGAGGCTGAGCTAACTGCTTGCAGAAAATCCTAGGGAAAGAGGCGAAATGGGAGCAGATGTTCTGACAAACCTCAGGAGGCAACCAACTAACACCCCCTCCACTGAGGATTGGTTTCCTTCCTTTTTTCTGCTGCCTCATACCCAGCAAAGCACATGGTGAAGACTCCTCAACACCTTGGGAGATAGTGAGGGAAACTGGGAAGTCACAACAGAGATTCAATGTTTTGTGAGGAGCCTATGTGGCACAATGGTTAACCTGCTGTATTGCAACTATAACTGTGCTCAATGACCTGGGGTTCAATTCCAGGCAGCAGGCTCAAGGTTCGCTCAGCTTTCCATCCTTCCAAGGTCGGTAAAATGAGTACTCAGTTCGCTGGTGGTGAGGGTCAATGTATAGCCTGCATAAATAAATTGTAAACCACCCAGAGAGTACTTTAAAGCACTATGGGGGTGTTATATAAGCAGGACACTTTGTTTTGTAACATTGTTAGCATCCCTAGTAAACCAATGCCTCTGTGGAGTTAGTTAATCATATTTCTTCTCCTTCAGATATGTTTCATTGAACATAACCAAAGTGTTGATGGATGAGACAATTCTAGAATCCCCAGGCCCAAATAAATGTTTCCTTCTAGCCATCATGTCTGATAACCACCAATAGTTATCTAATAGAGATGGGCACAAACTGAAAAAATGATGATTAATTTTGGTTTGTTTCATTTTAGGGTTTGGTTTGGTTCGTTTTGTGATTAATGATTTTTTTTTGAAAAAATTGTTTTTTTATTCATTATTCGTTTTTCCCCACTTTGTGCAATTTAATCCATTTGACAGCGTGCAGGTGGGAAATGACATTTTTAAAAAAGACGTTGACAACTGGACTGGCAGCATCTTCATCCTCGTCCACATCATCATCATCCTCATCTTCAATCATCCTTACTGGGTGATGGCAGTGGCGACAGTGTGGCGATCCTGGCCCCTGTGACAGGAGCTTTTTGAGGTGCGGGCTTGGGACCAGCACCTTTTTTTCCCCAAGCAACTACTGCACAGTCCCTGGGGCTGGGTCGGCACTGGTTTTATTTTTTTATATTTTTTCTTTATTTTAGGGTACCAACCGGGCCACCCCTGGTGCCGGGTCGGTGCTCCTTTATTTATTTATTTATTTATTTATTTATTTATTTATTTATTTATTTATTTATTTTCATTTTTTACTGCTGACCACATGGCCCATGCTACAGCTGTAGCGCAGGCCAGTTGGCTTTTTTCCCCTGGTTGCCCATCCCTCCAGCCAGGAAGACTGGACCTCTAGGACCAGCACCAGGTAGGAGACATCTCTGGCACCAACCTGGCACCATTAACGAACCAAACGAAACGAAACCAATTTTTTTTGGTTTGGTTCGGTTCCTTCTAAATCCACTTTGGGGTTCATTATTCATTTTGTTACATAACGAAACGAATAATGAATACTGAAATGAACTAAAAGTTCATTTTGTGTCCATCTTTATTATCTAGTATAAATTTCCCTAACTCTGCTGTGGAATTTGTGACTGACTATAGTTACCATCAGAAGAAGAAAATGAGGTAAAGAGAGTATCAGCCAAGTAGGAGACAGACCCTCCGTGCTGGACTCATGGTCAGAGGACGAGGGGGACTTACAATACAATAGCAAACAAGAAGGAAGGAAGGAAGGAAGGAAGGAAGGAAGGAGAGCTGGGGAAAAGAATTTTAGCAATAAGCTAATGGAAAAAAGAGTTGGAGAGATAGTGGGCTATCTCTCAGTACCATTTGGAGGGAATCATAAACAGGTGAAGACATCTGCTTCAGAATACCCTGAAGCAAATGGTGAGCCACTGTGTGAGACAGAATGTTGGACTAGATGGGCTGTGGCCTGTTCCAGTAAAGCTGTTCTTATATTCTCATGTTCCTTTAGGTGCTAATAAGCTCCCTCCCACTGATACCCAGTCTTACAAAGTATGTAAGATTGTTATCTCAACACACTCTGCTCTGAGGTCACCTAATCTAGCTTCCATTGCTACACTCTGAGGTAATGACTGACAATAATCAAGTCTGTGTGGCTTTGCAGGCTTTGTGAAAGAGTCCTTTTGTTGCTTCCGAATTTATTTCCAGTCAATCTGAATAGGAGATCCCTAAGGTCTGACATTATCAGAAAGATAGAAAACTATATCTCCCACCACTGTTTCAGTTCTCTCTGTGCCCCCCCCCCCATTTAATTTAAAAGAAACTGCCTTAAAATGCTTCTACAGTATCTTGTCCTAGTAGGGAAGGTTCCCTAAGGTATTTACTTGACAAGAGAGTACTTTTGCATTGTAATGCAGCTATATCAGGAATGTTAGTAAATCTTTACTTCTAGCAGGGTCTTTACATCTCCACACACACACACACACACCGAAACCTCCTGTCACTTCACATTACCAAGGCTGACACCATTTTCATCTGTATAGCAATGAGAGGTGTGCAGTTTTTGTGCATTTTAAATATGGCATGTTGGTTTTCCAATGCCTGAGTGCAAGCAGGGATCTTGTTGGGGAAGGAATACTCTCATTAGCAAGATAGCAAAACAAAGAGGGTCCTTTTTTCATTGGGACAGTTTTCTTATTTAATCAAAGCCCCCTGCTCTGTCACCAGCTGCTTAGTCTTACCGTACTTTCTCTTATACACTCATTTTCCATTGCCAATTAGCAAGATTGGGATGGGCAGAGATACTTTTTAACCGCAGGCTTCCCTAACCATTCTACATGTTGACACCACAGGAATGTGACAATCCACTAAAGTGCGGAAAAGGCCATTTTCCTCCCCTTCATCTTTGCACTCCCATTTCTGGCAGGTTCTGCAGAGAACACGAAGCTTACTTTGCACAGCCAAATCCATCAGCCACTGGCAAGTTGTCACTTCCATTGTAGCGCACGATGACATGCAGGCTGGGTTTGTAATCAAAATTAGTGTTGTTATTTGCTGGAGCCCCGGAGCATGAAGATAATAAATGATATTGTTGCACAGGACAGGTCAGCACAAGTAATCAGAGATCTGCTTTATCTGTTTTGATTGAAAATGCCTTCTAAAGAAATAACCACAGTGCATAAAGTGAACGTTATTGTCACTGAAGCCCAACACCGACCTTTTCTGAAATTGGTTGAGCCGTCAGTGGAGGCTGCAGCAACACCTACCTTGTCAAGGTGAAGTCATCATGGTCAATATTTTCTTCTCACATGAAAATGCAGTCTCCTTCTTTACCAGTTCCAGGCTTTCAGCGTCAGTTCCAAAACTGCTTCAGAATTAACAGGTATATCCATAAATCTGTCAAAGGAGTAAAACCCTTGGACAAGCTAAGTGAGGTATTAAAAGCCAAGCTTGAGGGGTCTTTTAACACATTTCCTTTCCTGGAACAGTCATTTTCTCATCGTGCCAGAGTGCATAGTCCAACATTTTCCAAGGGCACTTTGTGGCTGATTTATGTCTTATTTTAAAAAGGAAGGAAAGAAGAAGTACTAAGAAGCCAAAAGAGCAACAAAGTCAGATGATTTTCATTGGACTGTGTTGTATATTATGTTTGGGAGTGTATTGCAGTTACTGTTCATGTGCCCCTAAAATGTAAGAAATGAATGAAACAAGGACGGAAATGTTTGCATCATAAATGATGTGTCTGAAAAATTTGTGCTTTCTGCATCCGAAAAACAATGCTAGCTAAGACTTCCTATACTGTAGAGCAATTAACTGAGAGTGGCTTGCAGTTCTTATCCACGATCACTGCTGTAGGGAACACTGGTAGGGCCACAGGGGTAGGTGTCAACCCAGCACACATTGTCTTTTGGTTCACTTACTTATGCCCCTCCAGCAAATTTGCTGGTCTCCCTCTGAGGTGCTGCTGATCCTTCAAGCCACATTTACATTAGCCTTCTTTGAGATACTGTGAGGGCGTTTATACACAACCCCTAAGCTCCGCTGCAAATGGCTGCAAGGTCCGGACCTTAAAAATGTTTACCTACCAGCTCCGGACTTTGCAGACAATTAAGTGCGACCCCGCCCACTTTAGCAAGACCAAACAGCAGTTTTCTTGTACCTGCTTTTTGGAGGTGACAAATATTTGATCCGGTGTAAGGATAGTGAGTGCAGAGCTCTCCTGGCTTCCGTTTGTTCTTTTTTTGCGCCCCGCCCCTTTAAGAGATCTGAATGCTGCCTGGAAAAAAAAGGAGGTAAGAAGGCATTCTTTTCTTTCTTTTTTCTCCGTCCCTCAGGCAGCCAGCAACCAGGAAGTGCCGAGGGGGGTGGGGACAGAGGAAGACAGAGGAAGAGCGACCAACCCCTAAGATCTCTGGTCCGAATTTAAGTGGCCAGCGGATCTTAGGGGTCGTGTAAAAAGGCCCTGAGTAGAGATGGGCACGACTTAGCGGTATTCCCGTTTCCGTTTCCGTTACTCGTATCCGTTACTCTACGGAAACGGAAACGGGAATTACTCCGCCAGACTTCGAGCTCGAACCGACGAACGAACAATTTGGTCTGATTTGTCGTGCTAGTTACTTGCATCGCGCAATGCCAAGCGGCACAGAAAAAAAGTTTTTAAAAGTTAAAAAAAAAACCCGATTCCCGGCCCTAAAAGTAGGCCAAACTGTCTGAGGGCACCTACCAGGCCAGAAGGGTGTTTTTATTTGGGGGGGTTCCCTGCCCCCCTCTCCTTGGCTATTGCTACTGCTGCGCTGCTGGTACCAGGCTGGGAGGGCGCATCCATTTGCCATGCAGTGCGGGGGATCCAAAATGGCGACCGCAATATTTTTTTTGAAATCGTTGCACAAAACCCCACCAAAGCACCACAGAAACATGCGGAAATTAGCTATTTTAAATGCTTGAATTTTTACAGTAGCAGCAGTGGGTTTTTCTTGCAAAAAAAGTCTCCGTTGATTTTATTTTATTTTATTTTATTTTATTTTTTTACACCTGCGCATTCGCAATGATGGGCTCGCCCATGGGAGTGGACCATTTTTTTGGAGCCATTCCACCAATCGCATGGCCAGGTTTTGCTGACTGTACCAGGCTGGGAGGGCGCATCCATTTGCCATGCGGTGGGGGGGGATCCAAAATGGCGACCGCAAATTTTTTTTGAAATCGTTGCCCAAAACCCCACCAAAGCACCACAGAAACATGCGAAAATTAGCTATTTTAAATGCTTGAATTTTTACAGTAGCAGCAGTGGGTTTTTCTTGCAAAAAATAGTCTCCGTTGATTTTATTTTATTTTATTTTATTTTATTTTATTTTTATTTTATTACACCTGCACATTTGCAATGATGGGCTCGCCCATGGGAGTAGACCATGCAAAATTTTCCACCAATCGCATGGCCACTTGGCCAGGTTGACCACAGAGACTTCTGGGATGTGCCAATTGGGCATAAACTGCCCACTAATCGTAGCCCAAACCCGAACCCTAAGCCTAACCCATACGCCAGTACACTGTCCTTCTAAGTGGGTCAAGAGGCACCCAGATGCACCCCAATACTCACCCTAACCTCACCCGTAACTAGCCTAACCCTAGCCGTTGCGCTAATCCGTCTTAACCCTAAGCCAGATCTACTTGCATTGCACTACATGCAAGTACGTGAGACACAGCGGGTGCAAAGAGTCTGCCAGTCCGTCACTTGTGGCTCTGGCTGACTCCTGCAGCTCCCTCCAGGAGCCCGCTACCCCCTCCCCAAACCAGTACTACAAAAAAACGAACCGACTAATTTTTGCAAATTTTCGCGAAAAACGGAAACAAGCCGAAACGGAACCGGCCCGACTAACGACAACTCGAAAAAATTTTTTTTCAAGTCATGCCCATCTCTAGCCCTGAGACAGTGAAATGGTAGCTATTCAAAGGGTATAATTCAGGAAAGGCATTAAGGCAGGCATGTCCAAACTTCAGCCCTCCAGATGTTTTGGACCATGACTCCCACAGTCCTTTGTCATTGGCAATACAGGCTTGGAATTCTGGGAGTTGTGGACCAAAACATCTGGAGGGCCAAAGTTTGGACATGTCTACATTAAGATCTGCAGCTTTCACTATTACAAAGGACGGTTGTACAAAGGTGGAGAGGAAGTGACATCTTGTTGAGACAAGCAACAGGAAGGATTAGCTGCCCAGGAAAGGCAAGAAGGATCTTCCTGAAGGGGTGTCCTTGTGGTCCAGGTCCCTTACTTATCCCTGCTGACCATACCTTTCTTAGCTGTTTTTAGTTTATGGCAGTAAAGTGGGCAGATTTAACTTCCCTGGGGCATCCAAGAGCTGAGTTTGATAGACATTCCTTCAGGATGGCACAGCCATTGCCACTCCATCCATGAGTTTGCCAACAGCCAGGGTACAAACATTAGGGCGGTGGTGGTCAGACACGTACAAATTGTATTTACACCCCTAGACAGTGCATTTCAAGTAATGGTAGTCTTTCTTGTTCAATATGTTGTTGCAGGATCTGGGGAATCAGTTTGGATCTTTGGACATAGCATCATATTTTGGTATCACCATTGTGGGACACCTACTGGATCTGACTCCCATCTTAGTCTTGAAGAAAAGCTCTCTAGCAGGTGGATTGGGAAACAATGGGTGGGATGGGAGTCATTGGTGCCCAGGATCAAGCAGCATCTAATATCCTCCAGAGGCCTTGGTGGTTTGGCTTTGAAGAATTTTGATCTGATGTTATCTGTGGGGGAGGACCTGATGCTGCTTCACCTTCATCTTAACCAGAACTATTTTGATTTGCCTGGAACTGCCGGAACAGCAGGGATGGTGCGAAGCCATGAAGTCAGCAGCCCATATTGTTATGAAAAGTGGCAAGATGTGGATTCATCATTGGAGCATTCTGTATTCAAAAGCTGAGCTTTAGTAGGCAGACAGAGCCCACCTTTCCGACCCGGACCAGGACATCTGCCTACACATTGCCCGCCCCAGCTTGCTGAGGGGGGGGGGGGGG
This sequence comes from Phrynocephalus guinanensis, assembly GCA_037367245.1. Classification (NCBI taxonomy): domain Eukaryota; kingdom Metazoa; phylum Chordata; class Lepidosauria; order Squamata; family Agamidae; genus Phrynocephalus; species Phrynocephalus guinanensis. The sequence continues at coordinate 53,735,566 of CM074735.1, read as the reverse complement.
TGGCAATCTGTAGCCTGCATACTGTAATTATGTCCAGAGACTACTTGAAGTGGAATGGGGTGTATATAAGCAGAACACTTTTGCTTTTGCTTTGCAAGTGTAAAGGAGTGTCTCCTGGAGTCATTGCAGTGTTCATAGTTTAGGGCAGAAGGGAGTTCTTGCACACCTTTTGTGGCCATTGTTGCACATAGGAAAAGATACCTGGTGAGGGAGATAGGCAGTGGCCCTATCCCTGGTTGGATATTCCTGGATGGCATCAAAGAGGTGGGATGATTGTCCCAGCCGTCACCCCAGGAATACAAATGGCTTCCCCTAGTGGTCCAATGCCCAGCGCTCATACCCAACTCAGCTTGGTAATACATTACTTAGTTATTCTACCAAAGACTGTCAGGGATATACTGGAATATAGGTGGATCACCCAATGCAATACTTAAGCATTGTTCATCATCCTCTCTCTCTCTCTCTCTCTCTCTCTCTCTCTCTCTCTCTCTCTCTCTCTCTCTCTCTCTCTCTCTCTCTCTCTCTCTCTTTCAGTAAGGGTTGCTATTTACGATTATAATATGAGAATGCAGCATGAATCCATATATAAAAAGTCTCTGTCTATTCTGGTATCCATACATACATACACATGAACAATGTTGGCTGCCAAACAATCACCACTTTCCTACTTCACCCAAGTTTAATTTGCAGTGTATACTTTAAGCCCAAACTGTTCAAGCAAGTTCAAATAGATAGAATCAGAGAGGAAACAGCAAAAGCTATTTTCTGCTCTGTGAGATACAAACCATCTGTGTTATTTTTAGGCTTCGAAGTTGGAGTCTGTGTTTATCTTTGAGAGTCCTATAATGCTGTAATCTTTGATTTGCAGTGTTCTTTAATATTTTCCCATTAATCCTCTTAATGCTGGCTGTCCATATATTCATCTATTGCTTTTGCCAGTGTAGCAGCTTGCCATGTCTCCTGTGCCATGTATCTTTATAGCTGTGTATGACATTTCTCAAAGCCTTGCAGAGGACATCACTGTTTGATATTTGCATGGTTCATCCACAAATGGTAGCTTATGTTGCAAGGTGCTTCCCTGTGTAATGCTTGCACAGGTAAGCAAAGATACGGAGTCTCCAGATTTGAAAGAACATTTCAGTCATTTTCACAAACCAGGTGATGAGTATGGTGAAGTGTGCCGAAGGTGGCGGTAGTCGAGCCTCTGCATGCTGCCATTGGAAACTCCCTGTCCCTAACAGGTTTAGCTGGCTTCGGTCCAAATCAGAAACAGACCTCTGCGACAGGCTGGCTGATCTATCCAAAGTTGCATCAAACAATGGATCTGCCTACTGATACAGCATGCTTCAGAAATGATGCACCTAGGTGTGGCCCAGCCTGCATGAAGAAGAAGAAGAAGAAGAAGAAGAAGAAGAAGAAGAAGAAGAAGAAGAAGAAGAAGAAGAAGAAGAAGAAGAAGAAGAAGAAGAAGCTGATGGTAATTGTGATGGTGATGGAGATAGTGATGGTTGGTGAGTGATGGCAATGGTGATGGTTGTGAGCACAGTTTTAGCTGCAGTACAGGCATTTAACTACAGCACCACGAGGCCACAATGGAACACAGGACCATCCTAAAGCCCTCTGGAGAAGGCAGCTTCACTCAGTTCTACCTCACCTCAAATGTTATGCAGCAGCCATTCCACCAGATAGAAGGACCTTATAACATTCAGAACTTATGTGACATTTTTGCTGCCACCCCCCCCAGCTGCTGGAATGCACCCTCCCATAATTTTTATAAGATTGAGTTCAGTACTTTATCTGTACTGGACTGTATGTAGAGATGGGTTAATCAATGCCATCTTGGTTTTCAAAAGAGATTTGCAAGCCTTGCATCCAGTCTTAAGTGTCTAAAACCTGTTTGTTTATTCACTGATATACCTGATCCTTGGCATCATGAGAAACAATAAAGAGGGGATAAACCTGAAAAATCTGAGATAGCTAGCCTCAGGGGTTTCTATACTAGGCATGTTTACTGTTTGCTTTTTAAAAACACACAGAAAAGACTTTAAAGGCATAATAATCCTACACAGCTTGGTGTTCCTTCTGGAAAAATCAACTATGACATTCCCAATAAATACTGTACTATAGATTTATCAGGGATGGGGGTGATGGGAATCACACTCAGAGAAAGGAATTGGTTTCTTTCCTACAGCATTTCTTTATGAGAATGACATCCTGCATGATCTGCAATTCTAACTCACATCCAAAATACATAACTCTACCTAAATGGGAGTATTTGTTTCAAATCGCTGTCATCTTGCCTTTTCTGTTAAAAAGCATAGCCTACAAAATATTTGGTTTTTTTACAATTCTGTTACTGTTTTTTCCCCATTTAAACCAAAATTAAAAGTTGTTTTCAACCTCCACCCTCCAATTAGAAACCCAACATAAACCCTAGAGGAAAACAGCTGTTTTTATTTATTTGCAAAAAGCCTTCATGTCAATGGTCCTGTGGGACAAGTTTAAAGCCCAGGAAGAGAACGGGATCTGCTGGGAAGGGCAGGAAAGGTCCTTCCCATGAAAGGCCATTCTTTGTGCAAAGTATCCCACAAGCAACCAGACCCTGCCACTCTGATAGTCCATGCAAGAAAATTTACCTCATGCGTTGCAGTGCCTGCTGATGTTCTAGTTGACAGGTGCCCCAGTGCAGAAATGACAGGCGGGAGAAGATGTATGTATGCTTTTTTCTGTTGAATGATGTCAGTGTACATTCAATCATCAGCTGGCAGATCTAAGCTGTTCAAAAATGGATTCCAGACCTTTTTTTTTCCAGTGTTGAAATATAGCCCATTCTGTGGTATCAGCACACTAGGAATGTGACTCTCTCAAAGAAATCAAGAAGAAGAAAATAAGAATAGTTTTCTCCCTGCAAAGACCTTTCTGTGTGCAGTATTTTTTTTCCCCATCCTCTGAGGAATCTCACGGGAAATCTTACAGGATTTCTTGGAACTTCTGTGTTCATTTTTTCTTCTTCCGGAAAATACAGAGCAGAAAACAAATATTATGATTCCTGTACAGATTATTGCAATTCCTACATAGGTTCACTGACAAAGGGGAGAAGAAGAAAAAGCACTACCAGGATGTACAGTATTGGGAAGACCGCCTGTCTTTTGTGAATTCGGAAGCTGTGCATGATCTTATATTTTCTCCACAGAAAAACAGGAGGAAAATGGAGTCTCAGGTTTATGGGAAGCTTATGGGTAATCTTACCATTGCAGGAAGAGTTTTGGCAGGGAGCCTCCGCATGGCAAGACTCCAAAATTTGAAGTAGTCATCATACTACAACATCACTATAAACCAAGCTGAGTTAACACAACCAAATTGCATCTATTTGTTTTTTGGGTTGTGGTAAGTAACATTTTTGTGAGAAGCAAAATAATAACTATTTCTTCATTTTCATCTTTCTTTGGCCCTGGTCCTTTCCAGATGATATGATATGAACTTTCTAGAAGCGTGCACCACAGTTCCTCTTTGTTTGGCATGAGATTATCATGATTCGTGTCTACTATCACATCTGCACCAGGTCCTTCCAGCACTACCTCTCATGGCAGCAATAGCACCACGTGGCCCTTCCAAAACAGGGTTCCCACCATCGCAAGCCCCTCTGATGCAAACATAATGGATTGCTTAGGTAGAATAGTGACATAGATATACTGTATTTTAATTAAGTCCCCATTTCTCTTGCCATTCTGCTCAAGAGGATTTTCAAACATCCATGTGACTGTGTGTACAAGGAGGAAAGGATTGCAGCTGTTCATTGACAAAAAATTGCCCATCTTGCTTGTGGGACCAGCAGAAAAATATTGAAATCCCCGGTACATAAGAATATGTACAAATGTAGGCTTTGCCCATTGGTATGGTCTAATTTGACTGGCTTATGGAGATACAGGTTGAAGTCCTCACTTAGCTATGAAACTTATGGGGTGTCTTTGTGCTAATCCCTTCCCCCCTTCAACGTGAGCCAACTCACAGAATCACTGTGAACCTTCATGGGTTGGAAGAAAGTCATTTGTCCCACCTTGAGTCCACTGAAGGAAAGGTATATCAAAGGAGCAAACAACACTCCAAGTGTGCAGATCATGTCTGCATACATGGAGCTTGTACATTCATGGAATGTTGTTGCAGTTTTACCAGTTGTGCACAGAGGAGACCACCAGCTGTGAATAGAGAGCATCCCATCCCCTGCAGTGTGCGCAATTCAGAGGAATGTGTCAGAAGTGCTAAGGCTCTTTTCCATGACCATCACCCAAAATGGGACATGTCTCTTTGTGATACTGTGTGCCTGCAAAACAACAACAAACCACTCAGACAAGGACACAAGTAAGAAAAAAGATAACTGAAAATGACTGGACACCAACAGGCAATAGCCCTTAAACCAATTTTAAAAACAAAAGTGCAGCTTCATAATTTGTTTCTGAAATAAAAGGAAAATAAGAGTGAAGAAGTAAAATATTTCCCAGTGCACTCTGCTGTGAAATAATAGGGACAGGCAATATGCCTCACTTGCAGCTAGAGAAAAGTTTTCCGTGCTCTGTTTCAATGTTTGCTTGGCAAATAAGAGTTATGCAATTCATTCATTAACAATGCAGCTCCAGTATACTCCAGTAGCTCCTGGAGAATACAGCTCTGCATACTGACCAGAAAACAGCAGCAAGTAAAGGAGGAAACCCATTGCATTGATCTCCATATTAATCAAGCACAGATCCTTTTGCTTTTGCTTTAGTGCAAGGAAGTATTTATTGTTTACTGCCCAGTTATGGTTGTAATTAGAATACAATGTCGTGGACAGCCATCACCTAATGATTTTCTAAGCACTGTGTGACTCATCATACTTCAGCAAGAGCAAACACATTTGCTCCATTTTCCTCATAGGATACAGCTACTAATATTCTCATTCAACAGCCATATCAATAATATGCAAGGTTGCTTCAAAAAGCAACTGAAAAAAGAAGTGAGGAAGACAGATTAACCTCAAAAGCCAGTTGTTTATTTGACACCCCCCCTCCACCAAGTGGTCTAATAAAGGTATCATCTGCTTTTGCATTTGTGCTGTATAAGGATCATATAGCTTTTTCTCATATTTTTTCTGAACTGTGGACAACAGTTAAGTAGAGATGGACAAGAAACAAATAAAAAATTCATTTCATTATTCATTATTCATTTTGTTAGGTAATGAAACGAATAATGAACAGCCCCCTGTAAGAAAAACAAGATGAAACGAAATGGAAATTTCCATTTTGTTCCATTTGTTTTTCATTTCCCCCATCCCAGTGGCATCTCATACCTCACATCCAGGTCAGGGAACTTCGAAGGCAGCGGTGAGGAGCTGCTGGGGCTCCGAAGGTGGCAGCAGCATGATCTGCCGCTGCCTGACACAGCTGCTGCCGGGGATCCAAAGGTGGAGGTGAGGCCTACCGCTGCCCAGCCTTCTGGGCCGCCATTGCCACTGGGATCGCCACTGCCATTGCTGTCGCCGCCATCCAGGTAAGCCGAGCCAGTTCATTTTAGTTCAGTTTGTATGAATGTTTGTTTCAAAAATGCGTATGAAACAAAACAAAAGGAACGGGGGGGGGCAGAACAAACCGAACCATCAATTTTCTGTTTCATGTCCACCTCTACAGTTAAGTGTTAATGTTGTCTTCTAGGTGGTGCCGTTCTGAGTGACTTCCTCAGTTCCAGGAAAAACCTTTAGAAAAAGCTGTGTGGTCCTTACACAATCAGGACAGCAAACCACTGACATCCACTAGGTAACACTGTTGTTTGGGCTTTAATTGGATTTCATTTGATTTCCCCTACCTGGCAGGCTAAATTTTAATCTCAGTTCTCTGATGGAGGCTTGCCATTTTTCTGCATTATTCTACTCCCCCTCCAGGACAAATGGGATCCCTGAGTTTCAAAAGAAGGCAATGTGTGTGGGAAACAGATAATTATGGGTCCTTTGGGGGAGAAAGGTGGGATAAAAATATTTTAAATAAAATAAAATAAATTTGGCAGCTCTTCATTTGAAGAGTTGGCTGGAGAAATCCAACCAACTGCGACCTGGGATGGAGTTTGAAGCCGCACAACCCAATGGTGTTTGCATTTTGCATTTCAGCTCACTTTAGCAAGCAGACCTGGCCCAAATAGTTTTTGCTTCTGAAATAATCCCATTAAAATGATGGGAAAGGGTTTGCTGTCAGCTTTATAATGTGGTTGCCTAATATTGGCAACCACATGATAATTTGATTTGATTAAGTAAACCTTTAAAATGTTTCTCTGCTTCTGTGGTGCTGGGGGTAGGCCTCCAAATCTATTCCATAAGTAGAATCTGAATTCTGACACAAGGTAATTAAAATTAAAATGTAAATCAAAATTTAGAGCCACTTAAATATTAAGTGGTAGTAGCCACCTTAGGTTATTTTGGGCAAAAAGGCAAGATATAAATAAATAAATAAATAAATAAATAAATAAATAGATAGATAGATAGTATAGTATATGGATTTTTTATTTTTTTCTTTTTCCCATTTCTCTCTCTCTCTCTCTCTCTCTCTCTCTCCCCTTCTCCCCCATCCTCATGTCTTTCTCTCTCTTCACCTTTCTTTCCTCACTTCTGCTTTTTCTTGCATGTTTCCTGCCCCATGAATAAAACAAACAAAAAGTACTACACACAGTACAGAAACTTCTCAATTTAGTACACAATTCTGGAATTCCACAATAATAGCAGTAAGGCCCAGAAACTGTGGGAATCTTGTGAACAAATTAACAAGCAGAGTTTACCAAATAATAAAATGTCAGCCAATAAATCAGACTGGTGGTGTGGAACTACCTGTAATCACAGGCATAATGCATTATTTCCCCATAATTTTATAAATGCATGTTGTTCATTGGTCTAAACCGTAGATTCATTGCAGTTTTGCATGTTAGCAAGTTGCTCTAGAACAGGAAGAATGGACATCATTTTCCCTCTTTATCATTCCAAGCTAATGCAGGCAGGGAGATTTAATTCATTGCTCCAAAAGGAAACGAATCAAATAGAAATAAAAGGTGTGATTTGCTTGGACTCCCCCCCCCCAATATTTTCAGCACTGAGCAATGTCACCCCACCCCACCCCACCCAATACAAGGTCCTTAGTGGCAGCATTTAGCAGTCCCACCTAAATGAAATATGGCATTTCTGAATCTGAGCAGAATATGTAATACTTTTGTAATTGCACTGAAAACCAAGGCAGGTAAAATCCAGGTTCTCCTTGACACTTCCGTAAATTGAGATCACAGGGCAAGAGCATTTATCAGCCAAGCATGCCGGTTCCTTGATCAGTTCGCAAGAGAGTACATCTCATATAAGCTAAGGTGTTTTATTTTTGGAAGCATTCAAAAAGGCATAGGTTACTATTTGTATGCAGATTTCTGGGAATTAAATCTCACATAGCTCTAAATGAAATGTAGGGTTGAACTTTCCCCTGCTTCCATTAGGTTGCTTTCCTATAAAACAAACAAACGATTAATTAATTTTCTGGGAGAAAAATGTCCATAAAATTATAACTAAACTGATATGATGACCTCCCAGAGTACAAAGGTATTTCATCCTTATTTTTAAATGAAGAAACTTGAGTTCATTTTGGGAGGTCCACTGACTAATGGCCAAAATCCTATAGGTCTTTGCAAAAGCAAAGTGTGCTGTTTACTAGAGATGGGCACGAAATGACTTTTTTATTCGTTCCGTTATCCGTTATTCATTCCATTACGTAACGGAACGAATAACGACCATGGTGCTGGTTTAGGCACAAAACAAACAGAAACAGGAAAATTACCTTTGTTACTGTTCGTTTTCGTTAATGGCGGCACACGATGAAATGGCCTGGTGCTGGTCCAGAGGTCCGGTGCCATGGCGACCAGGGAAAAACAAGCCCAGGCACGGCAACCATCGGGAACTCCACCACACCCCACCCTCGGCCAACGGAATGAGCCAAGTCTTTGCCTCTGCCTGCCCCAAGGTGATTCCAGCCCGGTGGAAGCACACTTGCTTACCGGCGGTCCGAATGGAGTCCTTGCCCTGGCAGAGGCAGCAGAGGAAAGATTTCTGCTGGGTGGTCAGGAAGATCGTGCCGCCGACATTCAGCTGCACCCATTTGCCTCAGTGGCCTGGCAGGGAAGAAGGCAGTGGTGGCAGCGGCTGGCGGGGCTGGTGGGGGCTCTCCCAGGCATAAGGAGCCCTCTGCATGGGTGCCACTTCCTCCCTGCCTCATCTCCCTCGCTGGCTTGCTCGTGCCCAGCGTCTGTCGCCCTCCTCCTCCTCCTCCTCCTCCTCGCTCCAAAAACCAGTTACAGGAGCGATTCAGGTGAAGCAGAGAGCCAGAGAGATAGAGGGTTCTGGGAGCTGGAGTCTTCCGAGGGCCCTCTGCACAAGTCAAGGCAGGGGGAAAGGGTGGATCTCAGTAAGTATGTGGGCGGAAGGGCGGCTTAGTGCAAAGCCTAGTTGCGACTTGCGAGGTTTGGCACACGGCTTTTCCCCCCTTTCTTTTTCTGGGATGAGGAGGAGCACGAGGCGGGCGCCCTTAAGCTGCCTCATGTGTGTGGAGCCGGTGAGCAGTGTATGCAGCCAGAGCCAGGTGCTTGCCGGTCAGGACTCAGGAGGTGCCTTCGCTCGGTTTGCGCCGGAGCCCTTTTGTCCCTGGGTGCTTCTTCGAGAGAGCAGGGACCATTGGAAGCCATGCCAGCTGCCGCTGCCTTGGAACGCCGGCTCCAGACGCGCGTGGCTCTGGCAGGAGGGCTCCCTGCGGCCGCGCCAAAAATTCAAATAACGGAAACGAAGTGGGCCCCAGGGGCCCGAATAATGGTAATGGAACAAAGTGGGGGCCTGGGGGCTGAATAACAGAAACAAATGCCATTTTGGCGTTTCGTGCCCATCTCTACTATTTATGTACCTGCCCATGGTGCTGAAACCACTCTCTGGACTGATTACATATTATATCCAGGCTATATTCAACCTTTGGGCAAGGCCCAAAAGATACCATCTGTTTGGACACATTGATGATATACAGAGTGTAGTGTGGTCTAGTGGTTAACTCTACTTCTCTACTTACTTGTTTTACGGGTCAAGACTGCATTACAATGCAATTTGTAAATTCCACTTTAAAGAATACTTGTCTCCTCCTTTAGCACTATGGAATAGAGCGCTGGTTCAGGTGCTCACAGCTCAGTATCCATCAGCATCTCCCTCGTGGCAATTCAGCCCCATTTCACTTACTAAATATTCATTATAAAAGGAGGAATGTAGATTGCAATAGAAGGAATGGGAAGAATATGGTGAGAGGAAAGGAAGGGAGCTGTCTTATATGTGACCATTTTAAAGTGCCATTCTGGGATAATTAAACTTTTCTGTCTGGGTGACTACAGCAATGTAAGTGCCAGGATGTGGTAGAAAGAACATCACCTCAACCTGGAACAACTGTCAGGCCAGTGTTTGCCATATAAGGTGAAACTGGAAGAAAATGTTGATGTATTAACTCACTGGGAGATAATGCCAGGAACATCAGCCATGGTCCCCATTTAGTTAAACTAATATATTGTGACATTGTATATGTGTATGGGATTCCCCATACACTTGGATATGCCTCAGGATGCTTATTAAACTGCCCTTAAAGATTTAGCTCTGAAGAGAATATTTTCTTCTGCTTGTTCTTCAGCATTACAAGCCAACCCAGAAATATTGACAGTTGCTTTTTTCCCCTAAGAGGTGAACTGAATGCATAATGTGTTTATCTTCCATCTGTAGCAGAAAGGGTAAATACATAGCCAGTTATTTTTCCTAGAGGTTTCCTTTACCTTTCCTGCTATATCTTGCTCACGTTCTAAGAAGGCTGTGGGAACACAGAGCTGTTTATTCTTCCATGCTAGAGAAGTATCATAATTATTATTTGAATTCAGTGCCTTTTAACTTACTTTCAAATTATACTCGTATAATGGACCCTCATATAATGAGTGCTTTGTTTAATGGAAAATCTGCTTAGCAGGAAAAAAAATCTGGATAGGGGAAAATCGCTTAATGCAGGGCTGTCCAACTGTGAGCAGCCCGCGGTCTACTTTGATGTCCCCAAAGGGTCTACTTACAAGAGTGCATGTGTGGTTCCTCCTCCTCCTCTGTCGTCACTGTGGCTATTGTCCCGGCCACAAGGCCACCTGGCCAGGCCAGATAGAGCCAAGTCCATGCGACAGCCCAGCCTGGCCCTCCTCCTCTGTTGTTAATAGATAGATAGATAGATAGATAGATAGATAGATAGATAGATAGATAGATAGATAGATAGATAGATAGATAGATAGATAGATAGATAATATCCAGGCTTAAAACTGAGTTACTTCAAGGACCAGATGCAGGGGAGAGGTATAAAAGAGACAGATATCTAGTCTCGTGTGCTCCCAGACGCATCTGGTGGGGCCACTGTGAGAAACAGGAAGCTGGACTAGATGGGCCTTTGGCCTGATCCAGCATGGCTCTTCTTATGTTCTTATCTTCTTATGTAGATAGATAGATAAACATGGGGGGGGGCTCTACATTGGCAGTGAATGACCTAGAGAGGGGCTTAGGGGAACTAAAAATAGAACCATCAGTATCCTTCCTTTATATAAAGTTGTGGCATGATTGTTCTTGGGACACTGTCTACAGTTCCTGTCACTCCACCTGCACAAGATGGACAAACAACAACAACAACAACAACAACAACAACAACAACAACAACAACAACAACAACAACAACAACAACAACAACCCTGAAAGTGAATGGATCATGGAGTATATTCTGGGATCAGAGTTGTATTGTGCTTTCTTTGTGCCAACCCTGCTGAGATGCCTATTTTTTTCAACCAGTAGGCAAAGAGGGGGATTCTATGGGAATTTGGCAGCCTCAAAAACAGTAATTGGGAGCTGCCTGTGGTCCAGAGGCTTCATTTTATTTATCCCATTCTCAATGGCGGCACATGGCACTGCAACGGGGAAAAAGCATCAAATTGCATAAACTTAAAGGGATAAAACATTTGGGTTCTTTTGCAACAGCCAGGCATGCTTTTATTGTTTCTATGAGAGAAATAGATAATAAGGGGCTCCCCAAAGCATACAGGATTTATTGGTCTTCATAACCTACTTGGAGAACAGCAATAATTTCCCCAGAAAAAGCAACATTGTAAGATTATGGATATGACTTTGCTGCAGGGGGTGGGAAAGGGAGGGTGGGAAGGAAGAAGGACACAGAAAAGTGGGAATGTATATATTGATTAATATTGTTAATATTGTCAATTGGAAAAAAACCAATCAACCAAGAAACGTATTCTTAGAACCCCTCTGCCTGGACTGCAGTAATGTTAGGGTTGATGTGCTCCACCAGTGAACCTGGTGGGTAGCCATCTTTCTGTTTTTCCTGTGTGACAGAGCAGCAGTTTTCTTGTTAAAGAATGGACAGCCTCCAGGAACCTCAAGCCTAAATGTGCCCAACCAGGGCCTCAGCAGGCTCAAGCCAGACTTAGAGAAATGTGTTTTTAAACTAAAATTTGTTGAAAACAAATTTCTGATTCTCTCCCCTGTACCACTGACATGATCTTTTGAAGCCTTCTGCATATATTAGTGGTCCCAACCTTGGATCCCCAGATGTTTTTGGACTGAAACTCCCACAATCCTTTATTACTTGGCTAGCCAGGATTTCTGGAAGTTGTAGTCCAAGAGCATCGGGAGACCCTAGGTTGGGAAGCACTGCTTTAAGGAATTGATTCATTACTTACTCAGAACCTAGCTTAGAGACCACACCATTGCACCACGCAGGGCTGACTTCTGACATGCAGCAAAATGAAGTGCCCCACATCCATCACTGTTGGAAGGGGAGGGGCAGTGCAAAGCAGAGTCTAGTGCTGCAAGGCTTTTTCTGATCTAGCAAAGCTTTTTAGTTGTGGATCCCAGTGGCCAATGGGATATTCACAGGATTCTGCTTCAGGCAGCAATATGTCTGTGAATATTCTCAGTCCTCCAAGGCAGGTTATCTGGATATTGAGTCATGGCAACTAGACTTCTTTTCTTGGGAGATAGAAAAGTTTTGCTACTCATCCAGTTTGGGGAAAGTTAGTGGCAAGCCCTCCAGTTTATAGTTCACCTTGATTTCATAGCACCCTGGTCTGAATATGCCCATTAGGTGAGTCTGTTTCTTCATACCCATTGAGCCAATTCAGCCTAATGAATAGCCTAATGAGCCCATTCAGACCAGGGTGCCTAATGAGCCTATTCAGACCAGGGTGCTATGAAACGTAGTTGCACTATAAATTGGAGACCCCCCCGACCACTAACTTTCCTCAGACTGATGAAGCTGCTTGAATGAGTAGCAAGACATTTCTATCTCACAAGAAAAGAAGTCCAGTTACCATGACTCAACTTCCAGATTCAGACAGCAAGACGTCTTCAGCTTCCTGCCAGGTGCCCAGTCTGGTATACTTGAGTTTGTTTTGTGCTCACATTTCCCTACTGTGATTATCACAGATTCCAATTCTGAAGAAAAGATACTCACAACATGCTGTTTAATGAACACTTGAGACAATCACTGTGATCGTACAGGAAAAGCAAAGATGACCCTAGAGCAGCGGTTCCCATCTATAGATCATCAGGCATTTTTTGGCCTGAAAGTCCATGAAGGCATTGCCAGCACAACTAGTGGTGAAAGCTTCGGGGAGTTGCAGTCCATGAACTTCTGGGGACCCAAGTTTGGGAACAAGGAGATCATTAATCACATTATGACCAGCATCTTATTCTAATCCCCACTAGAGTAGACCAATTGACTCAATGGGATTTAAGTAAGTGTTTACTCCATCATTAAGCAATTAATTCTATGACTGCACTCTAAATGAATCTAGAAACAGGATATTGACTGTCCTTTGGTATAGAGGCATAAGACATAGCTTTTTAGTGTTACTTATTCTGAAATTTAAACACTGTAAAGTGTTTGGTTGTAAAGTTTAATATTTAAATCCACTTTCACTTACTTTCTTTGTTAAAATGAGCAAGGAGCTTATTACTCATAAGACTCTGTGAACCCATCCTGAGCATTTTACAAACAGTTAAGTGTGTCTTTCCAAAACAAGATTGAAGTCTGTGCTTAATCATGTTATTTTACAATTTGCTGAATCAGCAGCTGGGAATTGAAGTAACACCCAGCATGATAAGCTTTTTCTCTGTGTAAATTTCTCTACTTATTTATAACAGTTAATGATGTATTTGATGGGTGAAAGGCAACCTGTTCTGTGGATGATACCCCAAGTCTTACATTTCCTTTCAAATGTCTCCATGAAGAGCAGTAGGCCTAGCAGAAGAATTTTTTATTTTTGCACCTCTTTCCTGACTTGTGAGTTCTTCAAAGTTTTGTACTTTTACTGGTTGTCCTAACATGTTATTTATGCCTGGAAAGAGATTCCCCCCAAATCAATTTTCCCAATGCAATAAAAGAGAAACATAATGGTTAGTACAATTTTGCACTCCAAATAATGTGTAATGAGTGGATGTATCTATTTCTATTTCTACCATAATAACATCCTGCCTCAAAAAACCAATATCCTTTCTTCAGAACAATGTAATGCAGGAGGACAAGTTCTGCATTAAGGCTTTGCTATAGTTCAGAACGTCATATTCAGTATTTTGTAAGACATTCACACATGGAGCTCCCCATGGTGGAAAGCTTTTCCCATTGTGCTCAGAAGACTGACAGACTGGACACACACAGTCCTTTGTGCACAACAAAATTCAAGGCCAACATTACCATTTGGGGAAATGAGGTGGTTGACCCTGGTGAAAGATGCTGAGAGAAGCAACAGCAGGCTGTGTGCTACTTGGCCAGCCTTTCACCCTCATATGGCTTGCTGCTTCCATGTATGTCCTATCCCCAGTGTCTAAGAAAGACAGAATTGTCAGTCATCTCTTGTATGTGCAGTTGTCTATAGTGTACCACTGGTCTCTGAAATTCACCAGGTAACCTTGCACCAGTCACTCTCTGTCAGCCTGAACTACCTCACAAGGTCCCTGTGACAATAGACTGCATTGTGTTCACTGGGAGATTTATTAAATGAACAAATAATCCCTTAGTGGTAGAAGACGTAATTTTCAAAAAATTCACAAAAAACGAAAATGAACTGAAATAGACCCACACGAAAAATGAAAAACCAAAACTTCATTTTTTCGATTTGTGCCCATCTCTAATCATTATGTCTGTATAATATAGGTCTTGTCCTATTTGGTACATTTATACTAGTGAATTTCAGTGTTTTTGTGTCTACAAGGCATGGTTGGTTTCTTTTGTCTCAGGGGGTGGAGGTTTGCACCAGAGCAACTTCCATTTCATTGCTCCAATCAATGTAACCTCAGCCAGTGTTTCAGGATGTCAAGGATCCACTGGTTCTTTGCTTGAAAATACATAGGACAAAAGTGTTCTGTTTCTTGCTTGCTTGCAAACAAACAAACCAGATGGAGGACATTTGGAAAGTAGGAGACACTGGTTGTTGTTTTGTTTTTAAAATGTGGCTTTGTGCAGTTCAGACTGTTGTTCGTGATGAACAATGACCACCCACAACTACTGCTGCTGCTGCTGCTTTTGCACCTCCATTAGCAGCACAGAAGCATCAGTGCTGAATATTTCTAGATCTACCATCCTCTCTTGTTTAGATGTTGAGCCCATGGTAAGCAAAGCAAAGCAAAGCATGCTGCTCATATACCACCCCATAGTTCTTAAAGCGCTCTCTGGGCAGTTTACAAGTACAGGTAATTTATATAGGCTACACATTGCCCTCTACCCCCAGCAAGCTGGATATTCATTTTACTAACCTGAGAAAGATGAAAGGCTGAGTGAACCTTGAGCCTGCTACCTGGAATTGAATCCAATGTTGTGAACACAGCTGCAGCTGCAGTAGAGCAGTTTAACCACTGTGCCACGAGACTCAGCAGCATGAACCTACAAACAAATGTATCTTTGACCTATGTAATCCCATAGGCATCTTGAGATTGTGGTAGGCAACTCAAAGAAAATGACAACCCTGTGTGTAGCTGATGCAAAAAAAAAAAAAGGCATATTCCCTATTGAGTATAATCAGAGGAATTTAAAAACTGCTAGTATCATACAGCTGTTGTACAAACCTATGATGCAACCACGTTTTGAATACTATGAACAGTTCTGATCCCTGGCAGACCTCTGAAGAGATATAACAGAGTTGGAATAGTTGTGGGAAAGGGTAACTAAGATTATTAAGGGGCTTTGCGAAGAAAGTTATGCTGTCTCGGTCTGTCTTTGTGTGTCGGGGGGAAGCTAACAAGAGAGAATGTATATATTCATTGGCATCCTTCAGTCTCGAAAGACTATGGTATCATGCCTGGAGTAGAGATCCTAAAGCAACACTTAGTGTGGCTAAATAGACCAATCCAGGAATGGCAGTCTGTACTGCACTTGGGGCAGATGTATTCTGTTTCTTGCCCAATCCTCGAGTTTTGTTGTTTCTGTGCCTGACTCTTTTCTTCTGCCTTTTGGACAAATGCCTCTTCAAATTTATGTAGACCATGCTGTATCTTTTGCCTCCAGACAGTGCGATTGGAGGTCAGGATTTCCCATCTGTTGAGGTCCATTCCCAAGGCCTTCAGGTCCCTCTTACATATATCCTTATACCACAGCTGTGGTCTCCCTCTGGGGCGCTTTCCCTGTGCTAGTTCTACATACAGAAGATCTTTTGTGATCCAAGCATCGTCCATTCTCACAACGTGTCCAAGCCAGCATAGGCGTCGCTGTTTCAATAAAGTATACAAGAGAGAATGTATATATAGGTCCATGTAAAACATGTATCTGTGAACATCTTTCAGGCCTATTTGTTTGGTCCATGCCAAGTTAGTTGTTGGTTGGTTCTCCAGTTTACAGAATGCAATATCAGCACATGAACACTTTTAGCTCACATCTAATATACTTATTTTTCTGTGCTTTGTAAAAATCATGAAAGGCACATTGGCTGGGTGCATTTCTCCTTTGAGAAATTTGGGTACGCCTGCTTTTCATTTATGTGCCATTTTAAAATACATAAATGGGCAACAAATTGTCACTGATCCACAGAAAATCCAGGAATTGTGGACCAGGCAAAATCTGTCCCACTAACAGCCGCTAATGTAGATTTAAAGGGGGATGAGACAAATTAACAGAAAGTAAAGTACAGTCAACAAACACCTGTACCCATGTAATACCAGTTGCTAGGGAAGAGAAGTAGAATGCTGTTACACAGAGATCTTGCTGGTGGGCTTCCCATGGGTAGCTGTTATCTGTTGGGCTAGAAAGCCCTTAAGTGTGGTTTAGCATGACTTGTCTTCCATTATAAAAGGAATCTTCTAGCAGCAAGACTTGAAGTCCTCGACTCCTCTCCATTTCCATGATTTCTCTCAACAACATCTCCTCAGTATGCTGAGATATCGCTCTGTCTCCCCTTTACATCTGCTGCACTGAAGATTGCACTGATTGCGTTGTCCATGGTTTTGGAATGGATGTAGGCTAATCAATGGTAACTGAATCCAGAGAAAACATAGGTTATGTTGGGCATGCTTCTGGACCTATCTTTGGAGCATCAGATATCAGCTGTTTTCAGAGCAGCATCTGGCTGCACCCAGCTGTGCCCTTACCAAGATGGTGGGGCCCTCATGACTGTGGTATATGGACAAGACTGACTACTGCAACAATCTCTACATAGGCCTTCCCTTGAAACTGACCCAGATATTGCAATATTGCAAATTACCCAGACTGGTATCAGATGTGAATAAGTTTGATTGCATCTCAACAGTTTTGGTTCACCTGCATTGCGTCACTGTTGCATTCTGGGCCAGGTTCAAGGTTTTAGTGTTAAAGCCCAAGCTGTTTGGAGCACTGTTATTTGTTCAAACATCTTTCCGTAAAAACGTCGACCCATATCACCTGAATGTCACTGGCTCACTTTGTTCAGATTGCCATGCTGAGGAAGGCAAAGAAGATTGTCACTAGAAATTGTGGTTGTGACCCCATCCCTTTGGAATAGGATCCCAAAAGAAGTCTGTCAGGCCTTCTTTAAACTATGCTGTTGTCCCATGTCCTTTTTGTGAACCCCCTACATAATGGCCCCTCATTCCAACTAGCCTCCTGGCAAATGACATCAGTGAAGGTGCTAAGGTTTAGGGGAAGGCTTAGAATGCAAAGGAAAAGTAGTGAAGTCCGCTAAGCCGGATTCAGCTTGCTGCAACCTTGTGAAGCAACCTCAGCTATGCAGTTTCCCAGAGGCAATCCCATAACTAATCTGTGATATTTTCTTTCATGTTTTCCTTTCATACTATCAGACAGAAATGGTAGAAGACAACCCCTTCTAATAAATCATTCTGAATCATTCTCTTGCTTCTCAGAAGTATGTGTAAAAGTGCCTGGCATAAGCAGAAAACAATAAACAATAAGCTAGAAAATAAATTGAAAGGCAATATATAGACTTCTAATGGTTATATTTCTTCCACATTTCAAAGAATGAATCAGATTCCATAAGAGTAAGTAAGCTATAAATTCAAATATATTAACTGAAGTTAGTCGTAAAACTAATCACGATTAGGGGAAATTCATGGTTAAAAACATGATTGTTGATCTTACAGAGGTTCAACAACCCAAGTTGCTTCTTTCCTCAGTGGCATTTTTAAATTACCTTTCAATGTTTATTGAAACTCTGGCATGACCTATTTTGTGTAGAAAATCCCACCTACGGTAAATTTTCAAAGTGTTACTTTTTAAACATAGGTCTGTATGTTAAATTTGTCACTTGGCAACTCTGGAAAAGGTTTCTAAGAGTTTAAGTTTAAAATTCTTTTGGTGAAGTTTAAATATACTTTTAAGAAGACAGATTATATTTCTGGGCACATTTCAAATACTGAACTGAAAAAATGCACAGCAGTTATTGTGGAAATAGTTCTATGTGACATATGAAGCATATGGGTACAAGGCATGTATATTCATGCCTTATGGGAACCATTCATCTTCCCTTGAAACAAATCATTGGATATATGCTCAGCCTAGTCGCAGCTCAAACTGTTAGTAACCACAGTAGAAGGTTCTACAATGAACATTGTAAATTGTTTTTTAATAAGCCACACAAACATTTGGAAGTCTCAATATTTGAAGAGTAGGTACTAAGCTCAAATTGGCTATACCGCTGATAAATTTAACTCCTCCCTATAAACATGTAAAATTATCAGGATAAAAAAAACATAAATGGAGGTGTGTTGGCTCCCTGTGTGAAAGAGTTTTGCAAAAAAATTATCTGTGCTGCTAAATTATGAAGCTAATGTTTCTGAAGAAATCATTTCATTTATACAATATTATCATGCTGTTATGTAAGGCAGAATGATGAAAGAGTTCAATAGACTGCCTCAGGGCAAGGCTGCTTGTACACTCTTGGTGTATATTTTATCAATGTTTGAATGTGTTTCCTGAGAGGAAATTAGATCTGCTCCAGATAACAGCAATTTTCTACAAGTAATTTCTTTTCTTGCCATTATGATATTTACAGAAATGAATCTCATGTGAAGGCATAAGTCAACAATGGAGGAATCATCTGATTTTTCTCCCCCCTACCAATGAAGAGATGCACACTGCTTATTAGCCCAGCCATCTTCAGTATGAAAGGTATTAGGTGCCGATCCTGTTCTTTGTACATAGCTGCCTTATTTAATTTAGAAATTTTCCTTTCCTGGACTATAGCTACCAGAATGCTCCAGCTGTAGTCCATGAAAAGAACTGATCTGAGGTATTTCTGGGAACTAAAGTTCTAACAAAGGAGCATTTCCCATCTCTGACATAAAATCTTGTTAGTGTGGAGAATCTGTGCAGATAGAACAAATGTCCTACCTCAGCTCTCAACACCTATTTCCTAATATAAGATGGATAGGAATGTAATATTTGGGGGGGAGAGGGGGAGACCTTTTCTTTTCTATAAACTTAGCCAAATCCAGACCTGCCAGAGATGCCAATAAACCACAATTCATTTGCATTCTGAAATCTACATGGTTCAGAATGTTGTGATGTAGTTTTCCATTCAAATAATTTCTAATCCAATTAATTGTATACAATCTGTATGCTATGGAAAAGTGTGCTTACAACTAGATAAATCAGTGTAAAAGAGACAATAAAAATGCACTGTGTACAAAGAGAACTCCTTTGGGAAGTTTACCTTGTGAGGAGGGAATTGTAGCCAACGTAAGAGCATGTTCTGCACAACACTTAGAGTAGAATAACACTTTATTGTCAGTGTACAAATACAATGAAATTAAAAAGTGGCATCCAGTCTGCGCATCACTCACCCCAAATATAAAAATGCCAAGATATAAAACTACCATTTAAGAAACAAGCATCCATACACATACTCCTACATTCTCTCGCCCAATATCACTTGTACCCATTATTTAAAAAAAAAAACTGACATAAAACCAGATATACACCCACACAACCCTACTCTCTCACCTGACAGCAATCATACCCAAATACATAAAAACTACAATTAAAAAATCAACCACACACACACAATCCTACTTTCTCTCACCCAACGACTGCACAATCCCCCATACAATATACATGTTACACATTCAACACTAATATTACCCATCAAATTAACATGCTTTGTATGAGGGACCGAAACAGCCCACTGATTGAATTAGTTAGGCAGTGCATTAGGCAATGACAAGGCAGCCTCTGGTGGAAGATGCTGCAGAGGTGGCAGCCTTCCTGCTATACCTCTGTAACTTCCCGGGCCTTCCATTCTGATGGAGAACAGAAATGGGTGTGCCCTACTGACTGTTGCAGTCCTTCTAAATGAACCAGCTAGCTCAGGTGTGGTAGGAAACATTAACCCATGACCAGTAATAAGGTATGATTAAGCTGCCACTTTACTCACATGGACACAGGGGGGGAAGCCATAATAAATAAGAAAATAATAATGTTTTCCTGTACTTGAGATAGTCAAATAATTTTGGGCAGCCACAGGAAGTGTCTGAAGCATCATAATCCACATAGACATAGAAGGAGCTTTGAAGAAGAGTGGGAAAGCATTGTGAGTACACTTGGGCATCTCCAAGGCAACAACATGCAGCTGCCAAATCCTTCCCCTCTACAAGTGTTGCACTGGAATGGCACCAAACTCACCCACTTAATAGATACTGACCCCCTGGACAACGGCTGAAGTCAAGGAAACATTTTCATACCCATCTCAAACTCTTACCACTTCTAGCCAAAAATAGTCTGACTGTCTGACATTATACTTTACTTTTGATTTTGCCTATATTTTATATATGTTAATTATTTTGACTTGTGAAACATTCTGATATGTAGCATGGCAAATGCACTTCCTGTGAGATTGAAAGGTTTTGCTACTCATCCAAGCAGCTTTGTCAGTCTCAAAAAATTTAATGGGTGTTGGGAAGGGTTGTACAGGTGGGACTTTCACGCACCCCAGCCACTGTACATCTAACATGCCTATTCAGGCCACTGACCACCTAATGAGCCTATTCAGGCCACTGTCCACCTAATAAGCCTTTTCAGGCCACTGTCTACCTAATGAGCCTATTCAGACCCAGGTGGTGTGAAATCAAGGTGAACTATAATTTGGAGGCCTCACCACTAACTTTCCTAAGTCTGATGAAGCTGCTTGGATGAGGAGTGAAATGTTTTGGTCTCTCACACACAAAAAGAAGTATAGCTGCCATGATACAGCTTCCAGGCAACCTCACCTGGATGACTGGGAATCTTCACAGACACTCTGATACGAATCAAGATAGTCTTCACACCAGGATGGCAGTGGGCCATCACAGCAAGGGCTCTGTTAGCAGTAGACACAATCAGCCATAGCAATACACTGACAACTTACCATCTCAGAGCTCCTTCATCTATGTTTCTTTTGTTTTTACAAGTGCCAGGGTACTGTTCTTCAAATGACTGAAAGCTAGAGAGAGGATTGCACTGAGCATGATATGGAAATGTATTAGTGAACATTTGTTGAATATTTGAATATTCTCTGGGTTTGAGTAGTCCCAGAAAATGTGAATATCCACTGAATTCTAGCCTTGAATATTTGATTGTTCAGAATCCTTCTTTCTTTAAAATATATGAATGAATAAATAAAAGTGATGTGTCTCAGTATACTGGCCTACTGCATTTGTCACAGAGTTTTGGAGGCATTTTCATTCAGTTCAGGTCTGACAGGTAAACAGATGGCTTACAGATGACTGTGCAGCTTGCAGCACCCAGTTTTTTAAACAGTCCAAAATTTGAAGGCCATTTTTCACCCAGAGGATCACTGGTCTGTGAAACTCCATGCCAGAAGTAGTGATAGCTGTCAGCTTTAAGAAAGGATTGGACAAGTTCATGGAGAACTAGGGTATCAAAGGCTATCATTATGGATGCCTAAGGACAGCCTCTGGGTTGGAGAGATAGGCAGGATATCTCTCAATGCAATTTGCAGGGAATCATAAGCAGGTGAAGACATCTGCTTGGGAATACCCTGAAGCAAATGGTGAGCCACTGTGTGAGACAGAATGCTGAACTGGGTGGGCTGTGGTGTGTTCCAGCAAGGCTGTTCTTATGTTCTTACGTTCGTTATGCCCTAATAGACAATTGATATGATGTGTGATCTGAATTTTCCCCGCTTTCTTTTCTTGTAGTGTAAAATCCATTTCAGGACCACTCCAACATCTGACACTCAATAGCCTTCCAATATATATGAATCAAAGAAGTCAAGATTTGGACAAAATGTACCTTTCAGGCACACCAAAATGGTATCTCAATCCTCCCCCCTCACCTCCCCACATGTCTTCATGTCAGGCATAAAGTGCCTTGGCAGTGCGTGTACTGGGAACTGGCAGTGTTCTTACAGTTCTTCATTTGTTGAGTGATTGAAAAGGAGACTATTCCCTAGAGCTAATACTCTGGTCACCCTGAACAGCATAGTCTTTAAATGGGATTCCAAACTCTCCTAACACTATGAACTTGGAAGGGAAAATGGATTAAGTTTACCTCTGTTTATTTTGAGACAAATTTGGTATGTCGATTTTTTGAGTTCAGTTTTACTTCTTTTCAATCAACAGTATAAATCTGCAGGAACGAGCAATTTCACACACACACACACACACACACACACACACACACACACACACACACACACACACACACACACACACACACACAGAGAGAGAGAGAGAGAGAGAGAGAGAGAGAGAGAGAGGGGGGGGGTCTTCTTTTTTTACCTCTTTCAAACAGCAGCTATTTTTGGCTAGGTGATCCATTCTCTAAGGTTAGGAAGAAATGATTTAGATACACGTGACATCAAATTATGCGGCAGTCCTTATGCACAACAAAGAAGCTCAAGCTAATTAGTCATCATGAATTATATGGAGAAGAGAACAATACTCTGCAGAGATGCACTTCTCTCTCTCTCTCTCTCTCTCTCTCTCTCTCTCTCACACACACACACACACACACACACACACACACACACACACACACACACACACACACACACACACACACACACACACAAAACCATGCAGAGTATGAATTTCTGGACAATTTGAATTGCAAGGGAAGAAAATATTGCAGAACAGATGCATACAGCCCATGGGCCATGAACAGTATGCGTCCCTCAAAGTCAAAGTTTTAGCCTCTGCTCCAGGCTGCTAAAGTGCCCTGCCACAGCCAAATCTCATGGTCCCTTGCTCACAGTTTAGCAGCAGGAACCACTAGGGCCATGCAGGATCAGATTAAGATATTTGGAGGTCCTATACACTGAAAAGATGATGGTGTCCTCTTTGAATAAAACACACAGTAGGTCTTGCAGCTCGAAAAAGACCCTGCAAAAGCCACATATTATAGACATGAAAACACAGTAATTATATTGCATAGTATGTGGCAAAACAGAGCCACATTTCATATACAAAATTATATGTACGCTAGAGATGGGGAGAATTTTTAAAAAAATGAATGGATGATATCAACAAATATCACTGATTTGTTAAACACCCAGCCCTTGATATATGCCAGCTCCAGAGTACCTAACAAATATGAAGGGATGAATACTGACTTGTATTTATTTTTCCCAATATACGTACACACACACACACACACACACACACACACACACACTCCCAACCCTGATACTACTGCTGCTTCAGCTCTATCTTCTGATTTTTTTAAAATTGCCATTCTGGCACTGGCCAGGACAATCTTCACATGTCCCACTTAAGCAGATGTCCCTGGCGAGCCTCAATACATCAAAGCCTATGAAGGGTTTATTCTGGGGACTGGGTTCCAACTTTGCTTGCCTGACACCAGTGGGAGGTGGTGGCAGCTGCTATGGCTGCTGCGATACCTGTGGTGGTGGTGGTGGTGGTGGTGGCGGCAATCCAGTGACCCCAGTTGCAGCCACTATAATCCTACCAGTGATCCAAGTGGTGACGCCAATGATCCTGTCAGTGATCTCAGTGGTGGTGGCCACTGCAATAGTAGCAGCAATGCCAGCAGCTCAGTAATATAGTGCAAACAAATTATAGCTCACTTCAGATAGAGATTTATTATAAAGCTTATGTAAAATATGATTTCATACCTGCAAGTATCAAAAAGGAGTCACCAGACAGAGTTCATCAGATCCATGAACTGGTGCCATCTAGTCCAAGACATGCCATCCTTTATAAAGCCAGAAACTATATAATTAGCATAACAATGTAGAGCATATTCAAGCATATTCTGACACTCTCTTATTTATTATAAGGATAGGGCATAAGTCGCAAATGTTTCGCAAGCCAGTTTCATATCCTGTATTCTGTATCTTCTGCCTAGCAGCTTTGCAGTTAACTAAAAGCTGGAGAAAGGTCAAAGGCACAGCTACTTTGGTTCTCTAAAAGCAGATGAGAACTTATCAAAATTAATTTCTAAAATACACATTTTAAAAATACTTGTTTGGGCCAAAAAATAAACATATTATTTCACTTGAACAGTGAAATATTTTTGTTGGCCATTGTAAAGATCAAAATGCTACTTGTGTGTATTCACCACCTGGTGAGAGCAAAGCTCTCCAATCATTTCCTGCCCAGATAGATATCTGATATTTTCAGTTGGACATGCCAAGAACTGCAGCCTACAATTAAAGCCTTCTACAAATGAACCATATGTTATTAATGAATTATGAACTGCTCCTATATAGAAAAGCTCTAGAATTGCGCTCTTTTTCCTACTTTAGGCAACACTGAAGACTAAAGATCTAGACAAGAATTCAACTCAGAGTATCATTAGAGTCTGGGGACGTTTATACGCGACCCCTAAACTCCGGGGCAAATGGCTCCCAGCTCCGGAGATTAAAAATGTTTACCCACCAGCTCCGGAGTTAACAGGAAATTAAGTGCGACCCCGCCCACTTTAGCACGTCCCAGCGCAGCTTTCAGGTACCTGCTTTTTGGATGTGAAAAATATTTGATCCGGTGTAAGGATAGTGAGTGCGGGGCTCTCCTGGCTTCTGTTTGTTGTTTTTCTGCCCCCCGCCCCTTTGAGAGATCTGAATGCTGCCGGGAACAGAACAGAGGTAAGCCGGCATTCTTTTCTTTCTTTTTTCTCCCTCCCTCACGCAGCCAGCAACCAGGAAGTGCGGAGGGGGGTGGGGACAGAGGAAGAGCGACGAACCCCTAAGATCTCTGGTCCAAATTTAAGTGGCCAGCGGATCTTAGGGGTCGTGTAAAAAGGCCCTGGAAATGCTTTTTGGTATACAACTGATCCTTCTCATTGATCAGTAGTTAGTCTCTAAGTCATGGTTTAAAAACAGAATGGCCACATACACAGACAGACAGAAAGACAGACAGACAGACAGACAGACAGACAGACAGACTCATACACACACAAGCAAACAACAACCACCAAGAAACATCTGTTATAAGACATGATAAGAACCAGTTGCACCAAACAGAAATGTCACATTTAGAAAAAGAGATGCCTATTGTTCTTGGTTCATTTTGTTACAAATATTACTAATCCAAGTTTCCCTTCATGTAGACGTTCCTCAAGAAAACAAAATGCAACACAGTGGTTGAATATGCTGATTGAATTGTTCCTTTCCTTCCATCTTTTGGTGGTGTGAAAAATCAAAGAAAGGTATTTCTATATTTATTTAACATATTTTACCTCACCTTTCTCCTTAAAAGGACCCAAGGTGACTTATAAAAGTAAAAGACAATACAGAAGCTTACAAAAGTTAGTATACAGATACTTAAAAAGATCAAATACGAACCCTCACTCCCCCCCAAAAAAAGAAACACCAAAACACATACAAAACAATAAGATACAACAATCCATTTTAAAAATGTCATGGAGGCAACCAGTTATTCAAGGAGAGCTTGCTTGGAAAGACACACCTGCTAGCCTAGCTTCTTGTTGGAGGGAGTTCCAATGACTGGGAACAACAGAGATGGCCCTCCCCAATGCCCACACCAAATAGATAGGTGAAAGGTGTTGGGACCAGTAGAAAGGCTTCTTCTGATGTTCTTAACACTTCAGCAGGCTCACAAGGGAGATGTCCCTAACCTGAATCTGGCACTTTTGATGCTCAAATAGTGAGTTATATTTTAACCTCCTCACTGGAGACTTTAGGAAGAAAAGATATTCACTGGTTGAATTCTACATTAGGCCTAGAAAATAGGCCTGCCAAGAAAACGTGGAGTCATTCTTAGTCACAAACCTCACCTACAGATATGTTAAATGACAAGTTTTAACCCCAACACAGATCAACACCAGTTGCTGGCACAAGGAATTTTCTTTAACACAACCATTATTTCTTCATTAGGCTCTTCAAATAATTCAAAACCGACTTTCTAAATTTGTGTAGCCATTCCAAATTGGATACTAGCAAGAGATGTCACAAGCTGGGTCTGCGAAAAATGTGATCTGATGATGTGAGTAGAGGGAAGAAATATCCATGCAGGAGTCTCTATATCAGAATGAGCTCTTCTGGAAAAAATCACTTTCATTTTTAAAGCCAAAATTAAGTTGATTCCCAACACAGAATTTTTAAAACCCTGTAGTGATGATGTTCATAAATTATCGGGAATGTTCTGCCCCACAAGACAGAGAAATCCAACCATCAGCATGAAAGCATCTGAAGGTCAAGTGTGACCCTGTGAATGTAATTAAAATGAAAGTAAGTGATCCCTTTCTGGGAGAAACCAAGTCAGGAAATTATGTTAATGGGATTACATTCTTTAGAACATTCTTTTAGATACCAGCAACATTTAATGTGAAGCCATTTCTGCTCAATAGAAAGGATCTATTTGAAGTTGATAATTAGATGCTTTTGTGTGTTAAACCTTGTTTACCATTTATCTCTTTGGCACTTACAAACTTCCAGAAGGCTTACTTAAGAGTATCTAAATAAGCCAGCAAGGATTGCAATGCACCGATTGTCTATGAATCCAATAATGCAGCACACAAGGAGACAGGGGAATTCCTAATGTGAAATTTATAGTCTCAAAGTTGAGCCAGCATTGATTTGCTTTTAAATTGAAATGGGTACAATTATATTTGAAGTTATGAATGAACTGTTTATGCAACCTGTACACATCGTCAGCCATCAAGGGGAGAGAAGTGTGCCTATAACGAATTCAAAGTCAAATTATTCTTATGTTCACAATTAGCTTGGAATCATATGTAAAAAGACTGCAAAATTTGAATTTGGTTTAGAGGAGAGCATTGTCATAGTTAGAAATAGCCCCCGCTGTTAAATTGTTTCAAGAAGTTTAACAGAAATTCTCATCCTGTCTTTCTGTGGCCAAAGTTCTGTGGCACAACTATGGCGTATGTGTGCAACCTGAGGTTATTGTGCTAGTGCTGATGCAGAAGTGTGATCCTTGAAGCACTTTTGCCAGTGTACTACACCAAGCATGTCCAATCATTGGCCCTCCAGATGTTTTGAACCACAACTCCCACAGTCCTTTGTCATTGGCAATCTAAGCTTAGAATTCTGGGAGTTGTGGTCCAAAACATCAGGAAGGCCAAAGTTTGGACATGCCTGCACTACGCAATCACTCACACCAGGGAAACACAACCAATTGCACAACTGCATACTGCAATTCCTGGAACATTTATGCCATCATGAACAGGATCTTGCCCTGTGTTTCTAGAGGATTAAATATCAAACGGTGAGGTAAAGACTCAGAAGACCAGAAAGAAATTTCAAGGAACGTGAGACTGCAAAACAAAGCAAAATCCTTCACATCAATTTTGTTTTCTTTCTGGTGTTTCTTATGGTCACTTACGTTGCCCACCCAGCCAAGAATAAAGAGGTGACATAAACTCGTGTGGATTAAATTAGTGCCATGATTTTATTTGCAATAAATCCCTTCATCTTTAAACACTGAACCTTACCCTTGGCAAGGGGGGCTGAATGTAGTATAAGCAGGTAAGTGTCTGGAATATCCTAACTTACAGCCCAATCACAGATTCACCAAGTTAATTATATTCAGGAGAGTACTGCCCACCTGTCCAGAAGTCAGTACAGTGGTACCTCGGTTTAAGAATGCCTCTGTTAAAGAAAAACTCAGTTTAAGAAAAGAAACTATTGGAAATGGGGATGCCTTGGTTTAAGGAAAAAATTTCAATGGAATGTCTCAGTAAGGGTTTTTTTTTTGTAAGTCATTAAAAGTTAATGTGCGATGTTTGCATATGCATAATGAAAAGAATGGAGATGCCTTAGTTTAAGAAATTTTTTAATGGAATGCATTCCTATGGGAAACCGCATTTTGGTTTAAGAATTTTTCACAATACAAAATGGCTCAGAGAATGAATTAATTACTTAAACTGAGGTACCACTGTAACTCTAAGTAATCCAAGGCAGCCCTCCATTCTGCACTGAACAGTTATTTAAAGTCCTATCTTCCTATATGTACTTTCTCTACCATCTTTCAAATGTTACCTGAGGGCTGCCACATAACTTAATGTATCTTACCATGGGACTTTTAATCTGCTACCTCTTGCACTACCCGCCTATTGTGTGTGTATGACCGGGATGTTAAGCCACTCTACCCCTAAGCAAGCATGGGATGGGTGAAAACATGCCACCAATCCAGGCCAATTTGTTTGACAACCAAAAATTCCCATCTGGCTAACTACCCTCATTCTCGCTTACAAAAAACTGAGGTGGGAGGGCGGAGGGATTTTTATGATTTTTGACAGCAAGAAAAATAGCTATGCTTGCAGTTAATTTAATATAATACACTTTGTGTTTCTTTTTCATTTTACATTTGGTATTGATCTTTTTTTTTTGTCTTCAAAGAAAAGTTTGATAATTCTAAAGGAGAGCTGGGGTGGAGTAAAGTTTCCTCAAAAGTCAAAAAGCAAGGGTGTAGTTTGGTAATCTCTGTTCTGGAATGCCGTTCTACAATTGAGACATGACTTAGAAGGGATCAATGAGCTTTAATCAAAATGATTCATTTCTTAGCTGAATAACCTGGGTTTATCCACAGGAGATTTCTGAGAGCCACCACTATTTGCATAGGAATTTGGGAATCATTTTGACATATTATAAATAGAGAGATTCAAGAAACACTGGTGTGTGTGTGTGTGTGTGTGCGCGCATATGGCCAGAATCCCATTACTGTTGTATGTGTGCATGGAATGACCCTATTTTGGATTTAGTTACTGAAATATGCCAGCCACCCAAATGAGAGCAGTATTCATTTGCATAACTTCAAGCTGGAGATTGGTGGAGAACAGTGGGGTGCTCTACCTATGGAGAAGATACAGTCCACTGTTATAAATAGGATTCTAGTTTTGGTTTCTTATTGGTTCACAAGTGTCTTCCATTTTATTTTTCTAAAGGACCCTATGAGGTGTCCAGTGTGTAGGAAACGTAGGGTAGATTCCATATCATGGAATGCTATTGAATGATTGGTTTTCCACGACTAAGTGAAAGAATTAAAATGGTGGTTCTGCCAAGTAACAATACTGCCCAGCAATGCCTTTTCCTAGAGCAGATCCCTTCTGGGACACATGCAAGAACTGCCTCCTGCATTGTTAATTGCTAGCTTCTTCCTATTAGGTCTGCCTTTTTTTCTTGCTTTGTGTTGTAGAGCTGGGGAATTAAAGCCATTTCCCACTTAGGTAATTTTTGTTTGTTTGTTTCTGTTCCTCGGGCAGTGGAAGACTTTACTTACTTGTTTCCTTCTACTTTCCACTTGTATTTCTTTTTATAATAAAGTAGAATAATGATACCAGAAATTAAAACCCCTCTGGGAACAAAAGCAGAGTGATTAAGAAGCAATTAAGATGTATATTCTCATTAATTATCTAGTGGAAGGATGCAAGCCTTTTGACACATCAAATGTAGTTGGACTTAAGCTCGCATGATCCCTGACCATGGGACATGTTGATAGAGGATGATGAGAGCTGATGTCCAACAACATTTGGAAAATGTCAGGTCACCTACTCATAATTAGAAATAACATGGGCGGAGGCTGCAAGAAGGAAGCATCTAATTAAAAGCACAGTAACTTCAAGACATAGATGAGTTGATCTAACTTTATTGCAACAGCAACAAAAAGTCTACATCATTTAAGCCTTCAAAGAGTAAGTCAAAACAGTGCACATCCAATTATTTGGCAATATTGTAATCTACATTCTTTGTTGCCGTTTTCAAGGGTCCAACTCACAAAGCAACCTGATTTTCATACATTTAGTCTTTAGAGATTTTGTTGCACTCTCTCTTATCTGCTGATGCCTCCCACCTGGACCCTAAGGTAAAAAAAACTCCACCCTCTCAGCCCTTTCTTCCACCCACCCACCCCTTACCCTACCTACTCTATCTGATTCTGGTTTCTGCCTGAGGAATTTACCTTATAACCACACTTAACATTTCTATAGATCCTGGCCACAGAATGATTAGCAATATTTAAAATATCTATGAGCCCTAGCCAAATCTTCCTTCCCACCATTTGTACAACTAATCATCTCTTCCCTCCTCCGCAGATCCATTAACAATGCTTAACATATCTATGACTCCTGGCCAAATCCTCCTGCCACTTCTACAACTAATCATCTCTCCCTCCTCTTCCCCATCCCCTATCCACCAAAGAACATCTTGTATGAAATGTATATCTCATCACATATTATATTACACACCTCATTCTGCTGCTATATGTCTGAAGAAGAGGACGTGTTCACGAAACATTACATTAAAATATGAAAGTTAGTCTTTAAGGTGCCACATGTTTTGTGTCTTTTGTTTTGTTTTTCTTTGAGTTTTGCCTACAATCCTAAAAAATAAAGAATTTACAATAAAAGTTAATAGACTGCAGACTGATAAATTCAAACTGTTTTCCAATTCTTCACATCTGTGGAAATAGCTAACCAGGCTTTATTAAACAGTAGTTCTTTGCTTCTGTAGAAATCATCTTAATTTTTCACATAGGCCTTACTATACCTTTATTGACATCCATATACTATTCAAATGCATGTTTTTTTTAACCACAAGGGAACATTTAAATGCTCTGTTTTAATCTACCTGATAAAACATACCATAGATATCACACACAAAGGAAAACATCTGATTCCGTCTAATGTCTTTCAGGCAACAATACTTAAACAGTATTTGAAGAAGTCCCTGTGAAATTATAACACTGACCTCATCACTTCATGTCTGTATTTACTGAATTAATCAAACAGGTGATATAAAATCTGCCATGTCTCTAGGCACATTAATTCATTAGTAAAACACATTCACCAGTAACTTGTATTAATAAGGGCTCATCTATAAAAATGCCTGAACCTGAATCACTCTGGTACAGCTTAATATACATTTTAGATCTTTTCTGACAATGGTTTGAGGCAACTATTTTGATAGTTTGAACGTATATGTCCTTCTCAAGGCTTTGGGGATGTTTTGGTTTTTAAATCTATTTATTTGTTAAACTTTTATACCCCCTATCTAGCAAGTAGATACTCAGGGCGGTGTAGTAACAAGATAAATAATATCATCTGAATATGAATAAACACTTGAATGATGCAAAATAAAACAGGAAAGTAAACAATGAATGAAGTTAAATAATGAAGGCAAACTACCTCTGAGGTGATCCTTTCAGAAAACCCTGAAAAGGATCACCATAAGTCAGTATTGACTTGACAGTACACAATTATTATTATTAAACAATGTCGACACATATGTTGTTTTGAACGGGGATGTTAGGAGATCTCAGTGTGTGAGGGTCGAGAGACGCATGGAGTTCAGAGATCTAAAACAAAGAAATAAGGAAAAAGAGATAATCTCAGATGATGCTTAGGTTTGAATGATACACTTACCACATGCATGCTCAACTTAAAGTGAATTGTATTGCAGAAGATATGGTTTGTGACTTGGAATGAAATGTAACCTGATGCAGTACATTATGTGTTACCTCGCCACTACCATTTCTAGGGATCTCTAGGGATGGTAGAGATGGGTGAGATTCGGGTGAGATTCTAGTTCAGATTGGCTATTCCATTACAACTGGACAGCAACTTCATTAGGGATTCTTTCATCTCTTGGAGTAATCTGCCATCCAGTGCAAAGCCGAGGAACTAAAAGGGTTTTGTCTCCTCCACATGGTTTCTGAAATTGTGCAAACAGTGATCTAACCAGAACTCTTGTTTCTGTGAAAAACTAATGTCTTTTTCCCTATGTGCTTGTGCATGCATGTGTGCATATGTGCACGCACACACACACACACAAACACACAAAGCAAGCACAAAAGGATTGATCACAAAGGCATAGGGGGAGCCACACAGAGCTGCCACTTTTACTCTGTCATGCAACAAATTGACCATTATGTTTCAATTTTGTGCACTTTACAAAAGTGCACAAAACCCAAACTTGACTATTTGCAAAATCTGGGTTGGGTTGGGCTGGAGGTCTCATTTACTGATCAGGACCAGCTATGCATTCCTATTCAGCTCCCCATTCATGGAATGTCATCAAATTCTTCATGTTGGCCCAGATCTTGTGACTTTTGATTATCGTACCACAGTAATCAATGAGCATGTCTGAGAACGATCACTCTGTTTTCAAGAACACTTTCACTCTAATGCATTGTTCTGTGATGTGGTGGGATCTGGTGGTAGGCACCCACTATTTAGACAAAGTCTTTCACAGAGCTGAGAAGCTAGGAAAGCTGTGGAACAGCAGGGAGATCAGTATACTCTGAAAGGTGGGATGCTTGCTCATATATCTTGGCCTCTCATGGCAAAGGTAACCCCATAACTCCCATGAGGATTTATTCACAATTTTATTTCCCTTCCCCCAACACCATCCCCAATTTTTAGAACATAATTTCTTTTCAACAACCTTCAGTGAAGAAAGCAAGTGGAAAATTCAACACAACACTACTTGCAAGTCTAAGGCAAGTTAGATAGACAATGTTTTCCCCTTTCGATCACAGCAAGGCATGCAAAACACTCTAACCCTTGCTATACTCTAGGCTCTGGGCTTTTCTCTTAATAATGTACATTGATAAGAAAGAACTCTGTAGTCCAAGTGGGTGGGAAGCTACAACCCAAAATTACTAAAATGCTGCTTTGACTTGGAGAGGAAAAATGGAAAGACAACTCAACTTCTACCAAGGCAATTGTCCACAAATCCATACAGAAAGGAGACAGCCATTCATGTCTGTTTCAACTTAGTTCCACTCAACAGTGAGAGTACCCCAGTTTTAAAACATATGTGCAAAAGAGCCATTCTCTCCTGCCACTTTCCACATACATTCACCAATGTGTCTGAAATGGAGAGGAGAAGGTTCCTGCTCAGGTAGAGGATCTGCATCTGAGTAGCAACTAAAGTGTTAATTGAAGCATGGCAGCTTGAAACTAAACATGTGAGCTTGGACACCCATGTATGCACAAATAAGCCTTTAGGCTTACCTGGAAATGAGGAACTCATTTTATCAGAAAGGGGAACTCCAAGGCCCTCCCTTCTCAATGTGTTGGGAGACTGGGATTCGTGAATGCCTGAAATGGACTCAGTTATAAGAAGAGTAGGTGGCTTATAATATACCAAGTAATCCCACTGAAATAAACCTCTTAGGATACCACATTGTGTTGTTTTATATTTCTGTTATACATATAAAAAGAGTGTTAAGCTAGGATTATTCTGTAATTGTTAGGTCACAAAAATAATGTATGCCCAACAGGAGGGAAGAAAGGGGGGGTAGGAAAGTAAATGGATTCTCTTGTAAGTTATTATTTTGCCTCTTATATATCATTTATTTAGCTTTGCAATGACTCCGTTGTAATTTAGGGTTGAACAAATCCATCCTTTTGGTTTAAACTGTAATTTAAAATATTATTTTTTCCTCCCTGTTACTCACAAAATACCTCTGCAAGTGAGGCCTACATGAAGTGCTTTGCATGACTTCAGCTTTGCTTTGAGGCCTGGATTTAGAAGAAGTGAAAGCAATCAGACTGTGCCACATCTGTTGTGAGATAATGATTAGGTTTAGATATTGGAATAGATCATAACAAAATACTATGGGAATAATTCTCGACTTCCTCTGTATGTACAAATAGCATCCATTTACCCAGCACTTTCCACATCTTTAAGATATAATGTACCATCAAATGACACCAATGAGTAGGATTCAATGTTCATTCCCTTTAGGACTGGAACAAGCAATAAGTAATTATCTGGTATAATTCTGTGGAATTCAATTTGTAGCAGGAGTAGGATTTTATATGATATTAAATATTCTTGGTACATTACATTAAAACTGTAATTATCTAAAAGTATCCAAGAAAGAGAAACAGGGGGATGGGGATGGGGAGAGAAAAATAAAATCAACTCCAAGTGATCAAGAGACTTGCAAGAGAGCTGACATCAGGGATTAAATGAATCTGATCTTAAAGGTCAATTATCATCATGGGAAGGTGAGGGGAGCAAGTGTGTGGCTTATATATTGCCACATAGTGCCTAAAGCATTTTCTGGGAAGTTTACCATTTAATTATGTGGGCTAGACATTCCCTTTCCCTGTTCCCAGCAAGCTGAGTACTCAATTTGCTAATCTCAGAAGGATAGGAGGCTGAGTGAACTACAAGTTGGTGCCTAGGATTATACTCAGGTCATGAGCAGAGTTTTGGCTGCAATACAGCAGCTTAACCACTGTGCCATAAGGTTCCTGTGGTTTCTTAAATGATTTAATTAATTTGGACATTCCACTAATTAATCCATGGTTATGGTGGTTGTAGTCTGAAAGCGGGTCTGTAACCATTATGGTTACAGGGGTACACAATCAAATTTCATCTGAACGTCCTGTTGCCCGCATGTCTACCAAACATTCATATATTCTGTGTGACGGTCTTAAGAGAGTCCCACAGGAATTTGTTTGAACATATGTACAATATTTCTGTAATGAGGAGCTCTGTCTAATTGGTGCCGATGGTCAAGAAAGCACCATAAACACCTTCAGTAGGACATGCTTCCAAGGACCTCTTCAGAACTTTACTCAAGGGTATAGTTTGATCCTAACTGTTCTAATCTGAATTGCCTACAATTCTCTCCTCCAGCCTCCAATCACATTGGAAACAGAAAAAAATGTCTTACCTGAAGAGTTTTCAGTTCAAGATACAGTGCAGAACTTTCAAAGATATGAGGAATTGACTATATGCCTCCACACACAAGTAGTGATAGGATGAAGCCTAGGATCCAGAGTATCACTCTATAACTGCTCATGTATGAATGACTTTACTGTGCTAGTATATTAACTTTACTTTATTTGAGACGTATATACCACAGGCTTGTATAAAACAACTCATGGGAGTTTACAAACAAGTACAATAAACAGATAAAATATACAAATATAAATAGACAAACAATAAACAAACACTAAAAAGAGATTGGTGTCCAAACAGAGCCATACAAGTGACAGATGACAACAATCACCCAAAGGCCTCCTGGAAAAGCCAGGTCTTCAGTGCTTTCTTAAAAGTGGGCTGAGATGGTGTCAGGTGGACCTCGCTAGGGATGGAGTTCCACGGCAGTCTTGTGCAGCTATAATACTGGTGTGATATGTTGGCAAATAGATCTACCACTTCATATTTATTCATTTGGAACTGATAGGAAAATTCAGTTACTATAACATGAGCTGAACAAATGCTATTAGCAATTAAATTGATATGTTTCTCAATTTAATTATTTTGCTATTACAAATCCTATATTATTCCTCCCTCTTTATATACCCTTTCATTCCTAGAATTAATATTTCTTTCAAAACACTGGAAAACATATATAGTCATTAGGAATATAATTTTACCTGTGAAGGACATCCTGCTCTGTAGCTGTTATACTTCTACCCTGCAAGAGCTGTCTGATAATGATTTTAAATTTATTGTTAGCAGCAGCAAGAGCAGCATGTTCTGAAGGACTTACTCATTTAGAAGGCAGAAAAAGAAAGAAATAGCCATCCCAGACAGATGTATAAATATAATGTCTTATAAGAGCAGAGCTAAAAATACAGGGAGACAACATCTTTATTTGAATCCGCTAAAAACCCACAGTCAACCAGTGTGCTGCAGTGGACAAAGATGCAGGAGTCCTCATTCATATCTCTGCTCAGCCATGAAAGCTCACTGGGTTGTGGGGGATGGGGGGGTGTAACAGTGATAAACCACTCCTTAAAATGTTGACATATCTCAGAAGACAAGCCAGGGCCATAAGCGAGAGGGAAATTCAATTCCTTGTTCGTCTTGCTGAATCCGATTGGATGAAGAATGCAGGATAAAAATTTAAATAAATAAAAGTTGAATGCATCTTGGGGCCAGCCCTGCTAAGAGACAAGAGTTATGTGCTGTCATGCCACATCCAACTTATATTAACCCAATGGGTGAATGATCTCTGAAACATCTGTCCTCAACAGCTCCACTCACCTCTTGCAAATTCAAACTTGTCTCATAGGGCGTTTATACACAACCCCTAAGCTCCGCTGCAAATGGCTGCAAGGTCTGGACCTTAAAAATGTTTACCCACCAGCTCCGGACTTTGCAGACAATTAAGTGCGACCCCGCCCACTTTAGCAAGACCAAACAGCAGTTTTCTTGTACCTGCTTTTTGGAGGCGACAAAGATTTGATCCGGTGTAAGGATAGTGAGTGCGGGGCTCTCCTGGCTTCTGTTTGTTCTTTTTTTGCGCCCCGCCCCTTTAAGAGATCTGAAGGCTGTCCGGAACAAAACTGAGGTAAACCGGCAGTCTTTGTTTTCTTTTTTCTCCGTCCCTCAGGCAGCCAGCAACCAGGAAGTGCCGAGGGGGGTGGGGGCAGAGGAAGACAGAGGAAGAGCGACGAACCCCTAAGATCTCTGGTCCGAATTTAAGTTGCCAGCGGATCTTAGGGGTTGTGTAAAAAGGCCCATAGTTAATCTTCCTCATCCTGCTGCCTTCCACCTTTTCCATCATCATAGTCTTTTCCAAAGAATCCTGTCATCTCGTGATGCCCCCAAAGCAGGACATTCTCAGTTCTATCATTTTTGCCTCCAGAGATTGTTCAGACTTGAACAATTTGATCAATTTGTTCATCTTTCTGACAGTCCAGGGTATTTACAAAGCTTTTTAAGCACAAAATTTCAAACAAACTTTTTTTCCTTTCTGTTTTCTTTACTGTCCAACTTTAACACCCATTCATGGTAACTGGAAATTATGGCTGAGTTTGCTCTTGGTTGCCAGTGTCACATCCTTATTAGAGATGGGCACAAAATGAATGTTTTAATTTCATTTTTGTTTCATTTTGGAACAAAAAAGGAAATGATTTTTAAAGAAAAACAGGAAATTTTTTGTTCATTCTATTTCATTTTCCATCCCCCCCCCCCCGCTCCAATTGGGGTGCATTGGGAGGAAGTCTCAGGGTTTTAAAACTTTTTTTTTAGCCACCAAAGCAAGTGGCGATGGCAGTGAACATCAATGCTTCGGTGGCAAAAAAAAAAAAAACTTAAAAACCCCACACTTCCCCCCAACAGAGTGCATCAGGGGGAATGGTGTGGGTGTGTGTGTGTTAAAACAAAACACAGAAGCAGTAAACAAAGAACAAAACAATGTTTATCAAAAATCATTTCTAACAAAATAAAATAAAAGACAACAAAACAAAAAAATGAAATGAAACGCCATTTTAGTGTTTTGTGCCCATCTCTAATGTTTATATTTGATTATGTTTTCTCATCCCTTCATTGTTGCCCTTCCAAGTCTCAGATGTCTTCTAATTTATTGGTTGCAGTTTCTATTTGGATTGAAGGGCGAATAAAATAATGCAAAATACTTAGTATTTCAATGGATAGCTCACTGGTTTATTTGGAAATTCAATTCTCCACTGTGCCTCCTTGAGAGGGGCTGGATTACATGATCCATAGGGTGCGCTCCAGCTCTACAGTTCTAAGGTTGGTATTATTATTATAATTTCTTCATTATTAATGTTAAAGTTGCATAGTTGGCAAAAATTGTAGTAATGATTTTTATCTTATTAATGTTAACTGCAGTTCTATTTTGGCCCTTTCTTCTTCCACTTTTCCCAAAAGTAATTTTAAGCCTTTGCTGCTTTCTGCCACTTAGATGATGGCATCTGTACATCTTAAATTATTAATTTTTTCCACCAATTTTTTATTCCTCCTTCCTCTGAATCTACTTCAGCTTTCCGTATGATATGTGTACACACTGAACAGATAAGGGGGTAAAATGCACTCTTGTCTGACATCTTTATCAACTTGGAAAACCATTTGTTCTCTACATTCTGCCCTAACAGCAGCTTCTTGTTCACAATATCAAGTTACATATCAGGACAATCAAGTGGTGAGGCACACCAACATATTTTAGAACAACCCATCGTTTCTTATGTAGACTATTTTCATTAGTTAGATGATGCCGAATCTGTATAACCGTCATTGGTTACCAGTTTCTGCCGGAACCCAATTCAAAGTGCTTGTTTTGACATATAAAGCCCTAAATGGCTTAGGACCTAGATACCTGAAGGACCGCCTCCTTCCATATGAACCTACCTGGCAATTAAGATCTAGCCATGGAGCCCTCCTGAAAGAGCCATCCCTCAAGGAGGTGAAAGGGATGGCTTGCAGGTATAGGGCCTTTTCAGCAACTGCCCACAGAATATGGAATGCCCTCCCAAGTGAGACCCGCCTGGTGCCGACGTTGATAACATTTTGGCATCAGGTAAAAACCTTCCTGTTCCAGAAGTTTTTTAACTGATGATTGTGGGTCCTGATGGTGATTTTAGTATTGTGGTTTTAATGTATTGTATTTAATGTATTTACATGTTTTTATTGTTCTAATCTTACTGTAATTTTGATGTTTTAATTGTCTATTTTGATTGTGAGCTAAATAAATAAATCAGGGTGATGCTTTGAGGGGGGCAGCATGTGGAGACATAGTGCTGGTTGGACAACACTGTTGTATATGCTTAGCCTGTCCTAGGTTCCTCAGCTGACTCGTTTTCCTCCAATGTGGAGAAAAATAACACCCAAAGTCTAGTTGAGACAGCTTCTGCCTTTGGAATAATGGCCAGTGTCATCTTCTGTTCTGCAGCAAAATGTCTCAGGCATGTGCTGGAGAAACAAAAGGAGAAGCCTTACTGCAGGGGAGGTGGATTAGATCACATGGCATACCCAGCCTGGTCTCTTCATTCAAACGATCACTGTGTTGCCATAGAGGTAAATGAAGCTTATCTATTCCAAAGTAGAAAATTAAATATAATACCCAAGGACAATGAAAGCAAGGCTTGTCCATGGGCATATGTGAAAGAAAATCATGAAATAACTTGAAATAAATAACCTTGCTCTTTAAATAGTTTCAGTCTTCTACATGCATCTGGCTCAACCTAAATTCTTCATTTGAAGTTCAGCTCCAGGGAACATAAGAACAAAAGAACATAAGAAGAACCATGCTGGACCAGGCCAAAGGCCCATCTAGTCCAGCTTCCTGTATCTCACAGTGGCCCCACCAAATGCCTCTGGGAGCACATGAGACTAGATATCTGTCTCCTGATACCACTCCCCTGCATCTGGTCCTTGAAGTACTCCAGTTTTAAGTCTGGAGATTACACATCTCCATCATGGTTTGTAACCTGTGATGGACTTTTCCTCCAGGAATCTGTCCAATCTCCTTTTGAAGGCATCCAGGCCAGATGTCATTAGCACATCCTGTAGCGTGGAGTTCCAAAGACGAATAACACCCTGGGTAAAAAAAAATCTTTTGTCTGTTATTACTCTCCCAGCCCTCAATTTGAGTATATGTCCCCTAGTTCTGGTGTTTTGTAAGAGGGAGAAGAGTGTCGCTCTATCCACTTTACTCCTGCCCTGCATTATTTTGTACATCTCAGTCATATCACCCCTCAGGTGCCTTTTTCCAGACTAAAGAGCCCCAAATGTTTTAGCCTTTCCTCATATGGGAGGTCCCCCTGTCACGTAAAAATATGCATTCAATGACTACCAAGACAGCTCTTTTTTTAA
Source organism: Phrynocephalus guinanensis (assembly GCA_037367245.1). Taxonomy (NCBI): domain Eukaryota; kingdom Metazoa; phylum Chordata; class Lepidosauria; order Squamata; family Agamidae; genus Phrynocephalus; species Phrynocephalus guinanensis. The sequence continues at coordinate 53,696,017 of CM074735.1, read as the reverse complement.
GGGTCAATCTACGTGTAACATTTAGTGCATAAGTGACCACAGTTTATTTCCTCAGAAGTAAGTGCCAACAGAGGCCCCAGCATTGGTTTTGATGTGAAACGAGTCTAGGTTGCATGCTTCTGCAGCTGCAGCTAACTTAGGACAGAGGTGAGCAAGACATGGCCTGTGGCTCACAAGCAGTCCCTCCTCCCTAGCCACGCTTGCTTTTCCTTTTTCTAATGTTTTTGGTGACATAAAAGGCTACATAGAGTAGAGAATTGGAGTACCTGGCTGCAGAGCCAGAGGATGCGAGTTTGATGCCTCATTGTGCCTAGTGGGAAAACAGCCAGTCTTTGTAGCCAGCCTGTATGGCCTTAGGAAGCTGCACATTCTTAGAGCTCCACTAGAAAAAGAGACTAGTAGACCACCTCTGAGTATTTTATATCTAGGAAACACTGACAAAGCTTGCTGTGAGTCAGAAGAGACTTAGTAATAATTATTTTGTGCCATCAAGTCAGTTCAGACTTCTGACAACACTTTCTAGCATTTTCTAGAGAGAGAAAACAGGGTGCCCTGGAACTGAGTAGCTTTCCTGTGACTACGCAGTCCATCTCTTTTCCCAGGATGCATATGCAAGACTATAGGCTATAGGCGATACGTTTGTAGGCCACTAATAAAACAACAAAACCATTGCAAGCTTTCGAGGGCAATATCCTCTTTTACAAAAACATGTACCAAAAGTCCAAACGTGGCAAAAGATGTAGTTTTCCAGGAAATTATTCTTGGATGTAGAGTTCTTGGCAAGATGATTTTCACCAAGCAGGACTGTCTTAGATGAGGAAGGCAGCATCAGGGCTGTTTTGAAAGCTGCATCTGAAGTGAAGGATTGGGTTTCACACCCCAGCTCTTCAAACAAAGGGGCATAGGTCATGCACATCTACCCACACCTCCTCTCCATTTGGCTTTTTGAGCCCTATAAGTCCCTGTTTGGTCAGGGGAGGGTTGATGTAAAAAACAAACAAATGTGCTCCATTTGGGGACTGGGGTAAAATTTAGTAAACCCATGAGGCACAGTGAGGAGTTGAACTACCAACCCCTGGCTCCACAGTCAGATGCCTAAAGCACTTAGCTATCCCCCCAGTTAGAACATGTGTGTGTGTGTGTGTGTGTGTGTGTGTGTGTGTGTGTGTGTGTGTGTGTGTGTGTGTGTGTGGTGTCATTTCAGTCGTGACCGACTGACTCTATGTGACTCTATCTTAACAGCACATCAAAACCTCAATGTTCTTCATTAAAAGAGGACACTAGTAGAGATGGGCACGACTTGAAAAAAAATTTTCGAGTTGTCATTAGTCGGGCCGGTCCCGTTTCGGGTCGTCTCCGTTTTTCGCGAAAATTTGCAAAAAATAGTCGGTTCGTTTTTTCATTTTTTCGTTTCCGTTAGTACTGTTTTTTTGGGGGGGAGCGGGCTCCTGGAGGCACCTCTCTGGGGTGGGTGCCTCCTCTGGCCCGCTATAAGGGAAAGTGGGCTCCTGGAGGCACCCGTGGGTGCCTCCTATCCTCACCCACTAGGAAGGGGAAGCAGGCTCCAAGAGACCCCTCAACATGGGGGTCTCCCCTCCTCACCTGCTGCTGCTGAAAAATGCTATGCAATAGCCATATGGATATTGCATAACATAATGTGCAGACAGTGACTGTGAAGACTAGTGGATGGCACTGAACCCAGAGCCAGTGAGATGCCTAACTAAGGCTCACGCATCACCATGTCTCACACAGAAGGGAATTGTACTTATTTTATTTATTTATTTATTTATTTTTACAACTTATATGCCGCCCACTACCCAAAGGTCTCTGGGCGGCTTACAATCAAGGAATTAAAACAGTCAAAAACATCAAACAGCAATAAATAATTAAAACAATAAAAACCTTATACTAAAACATCACACTAAAATTGCCATCAGAAGACCCACAATCTGGTGGGTGCAAGGGCTAGGGTTAGGCTAGTGACGGGTAAGGTTACGGTGGGCTAGTGGGTTGCACCTCTGGGTGCCTCTCTGACCCACTAAGAAGACAGTCTGTGACGTATGGGTACGGAGTCAAGGGTTAGGGTTAGGGTTAGGGGGGCTAGGGCAGGTTTTAGGGGGCTTTTTGGCACATCCCAGAAGTCTCCATGGTTAAGTGTCCATGCGATTGGTGGGATGGCTCCAAAAATTTGCATGGTCGTCCACTCCCACATGGCTGGCCACTCGGCCAGCCCATCATTGCGCAGGTGTAAAAAAAATAAAATAAAATAAAATCAATGGAGGACAGAGGAGGAGAGGAGAGACATTTTGTTGCAAGAAAAAACCCACTGCTACTGTGAAAAATCTGGCAGTTTATAAATTTTCGCGTGTTTCTGTTGTGCTTGTGTGTTTTTGGACCACAATTTCAAAAACAATATTGCGTTCGCCGCCCCATTTTGGATCCCCCGCCCGCACCGCATGGCATGGCGATGGCGACTCGCGAGTCCGGCTGCCCAGGACGGGGGGGAGGCGGCCCCCCCTCCAGAAACCACCCCTCCGGTAGGTGCCCTGCACCCTTAGTCAAGCAGGCATTTTTCCGCCTGCTTTTTTGGCCCGGGAATGGGTGGGGGGAGAGTTTAAAAGTTTTTTCCTGTGCCGTCTGTGCCGCTTGCTTGCGCTTTAATTGCGGCGGCCGGCGGTCGGCGAGACTGGGCTTTTTGCTGGCTGGCTGCGAGCCTGCGGCGAGTCCCACAGAGCAGCCCACAAGGATGGGGGATGGGGGGGGAGGCCGGGGACCTCCAGAAACAACCCCTCTGGTAGGTGCCCTGAGGCACGGCAGGCATTTTTCCGCCTGCTTTTCGGCCGGGAACTGGGTTTTTTTAACTTTTAAAAACTTTTTTTCTGTGCCGCTTGGCATCGCGCGATCGCGCGATGCAAGTAACGAGCACGACAAATCAGACCAAAATAGTTCGTTCGTCGGTTCGAGCTCGAATTCTGGCAGAGTAATTCCTGTTACCGTTTCCGTAGAGTAACGGAAACGAGTAACAGAAACGGGAATACCGCTAAGTCGTGCCCATCTCTAGACACTAGCACTAAACTTGCCAAGGAAAGAGAACACAAAATACATACTGCTGGGTAGACATGGGCACGACTTGGCAAAATTGTCATTTCCGTTTTCGGTTATCGTTTCCGTTACGTAACGGAAACGGCAACGATAATTAAGCCGTCAGAACTCGAACTCGAACTGAAAAAAGAAAAAATTGGTCAGGTTTTTCATTTCCATTTGTGGCATCGCGGCGATTGCGCGATGCAAAGCACAGAAAAAGTTTTAAAAGTTTTTTTTTTAAAGAAAAACCGACTCCTGGCCAAAAAAGCAGGCGAAAATATGCCTGCCTGAGGCTTTGCCACCTACCAGAGGGGTGGTTTTTTGGGGGGTCCCCGGCCTTTCCCCCCTCTTCTCCTGTCCTGGGCTGCTTGCACCAAGCTGGGGGGGGGGTCATCCTCATCGTCTGTCTCGCTGCATGCCATGCGGTGGGGGGAGATCCAAAATGGCGACCACAATTTTTCTTTTGAAATCATGGTCAAAAACCACACCAAATCACCACAGAAACATGTGAAATTTATTTATTTTAAATGCCTGAATTTTTATAGTAGCAGCAGTGGGGTTTTTATAGCAATAAAACATCATATTGATTTTATTTTATTTTATTTTATTTTTATTTTTTTAGACCTGCCCATTTGGGCTGGGCATGGGATGGGACCATGCAATTTTTTTGAACCATTCCACCAATGGTATCGCCAGGTTTTTGACTGACACTTCTGGATGTCTCGGAGGTCATAAAAAGCCGAGGCACCTTCCAGAAATCGCAGTCGGTTGTATGGATATGGTTGAGGGAGGAGGGCTGGCTGCTGGTGCTGGTGTGATCCGATCGAGATTGAGGAGGGAGGCTGGAGGCTTTAGGATTTAAGTTAGGCAGGCAGGGAGGGAATTGAATTTAGAAAATAATATCTTTGATTCCCTGCAGCTTTGTCTGCTGAAGGGAATAGCAGTTTATTCTTTATTTCTTCTCTGGCAGTTTGAGGATTTTTTTCTGATATTGGATAAAGGGGGAGGTTCGACTGGGAGTGGGAGGTGTGGATTTATTTTAAATATATATTATATACTACCATTTATTTTCTATTTTCCCAACTTCAATTTGCTTGCACACACACACACATTTGGGGTGCAAGCCAAGAACAGAACCTCTATCCTAAGTGATATCCTAACTGCCTACTCGCCCATCCGCCCGCGCCACCACCCACCTGCGGCCTGTGCCGCCGCCCATGGCCGCCGCCCACCCATGGCTACCCGCCACCGCCACCCGCCCGCACCTCCCCCTGCCCCCCGCCCCACCCGCCGCCTAGGGCACAAAAACGCCTAGCGCTGGCCCTGATTGCGGGATGCCCCTATGCTCTGGGAAGTCAAATAGCGATGAAAACGACAAACAACAAACAGAAACGACAAATTTTTGAAAAATTTCACGACAAACGGAAACAACCCGAAATGGACCCATTCCGACAAATGAAAACTCAAAACGTCATTTTTTCTGGTCGTGCCCATGTCTACTGCTGGGCCAATTCATGGCAGTTAGATAAGGAAGGAAGACCCACAGCCATGTACCATGTCAAATTTTGGAGAAATTTCTCTCCTTGCCTCACAGTTTGGGGCAGAGTTCCTTTTCTCTTCATCACCCAATGAATGATCAAAATAAGAGAGAAATGTTCGGTATTGTGATAATTTTAATTGACACATAGTTTGGCTGTTAACCTTTCCTGTGAAGAATACAGAGTGCCGTCCACCAAGACATCCTACCAGTGGCCAGGTGATAACTGGGGGAAGTGCATGTTAGATGCCAGATGATTACTTTATCCACACAGGCCAATATGTTCTGCAGCTTTGCTGTTTATAGCGTTGTTGAATTTAAGGGGCTTTTGCTGCATCTTCTCTGATTCTGTGGTTTTATTGTTTTTCCTTTTGTGATTTATTTCTTTATTGGCATTTGCTTCTCACTCACACCCAAAGAGTGTTTTTATGGAAAAGTTGATAAATAAAGGAGAGTAGGCAATCAAAGAATGCAGTGATGGGAAGGAAAAACCTCCCTTGCCTTAATACTTGGTGAACAACAGTCATCATAATAAGGACACCTGCATTTTATTTAAGATCCCGAAAGTCTGAGGAACAGCAGAAAGCAATCATCTGTGCCATCACTGTAAGATCTGGGGATAGACATTGAGCAGAATGAGTAGAATGTTTGCCCATCATGGCAGTGTTGCCTTACCATATTTTTAGTAACTATTAGAATTAATAATCAGACTAATGACATTGCTTGCAAAAGTTATTGGGGGGGGGCTGTCACGCCCTGATGTTCCACGCTTCTGGGAACTGCAGCCCAAAATATGACATTTCTGATATCTAATACACATTGCCATCTAAAAAAGGGGGATCCCCATAAGACCATTAGTTCCTGAGTCTAAAATAAACAAATAATAAACCTGAAAGCATGTCACTAATCCATCTTTTCACTGCTCATGTCTCTCCTGGATATTTATCTGACAGCTGGAAGAGGCAGGAATCCTGAGGTAGGCAGGCCTGGTGAGATGCTCACTTGTAAATTTATAAAATACTTTGTTTAATGGCAATAGGCATTACAGATGATTCTTGTGCACCATTTTCAAAGCATTGCAAGCCCAACCATCAGTCTGCCCGATTGCCATTAGTATCTCCTTTTGTAAGTCCCACTGACAAATGATGCTTTACAAACAACATCTGTGCTAGGAGAGATTTGTGCTGTGCTTTATCAGGAAGCAAAAGCCGGTATTTGGCAGGAGCAAAACACATTTGCATGGCTGCCGATCAGATTTTTTTAAAATTTTTTTAACATAAATGGACAAATGTTCCTTTAGGGTTTTGCCTTTTGTATATGTGTTCTGAGAGATTTTTACTATAGTGCAACATATTCATCACTACAGTTTGACAGCTATTCGTTTCATGTTGTCTTTTAGCTCCTTGGTAATCGGCTTAAATGTGAAGAGATGTGTGGGTGAGCACGTGTGGGTGTTTGTGGGTTTGCGTTTAAAACAGTTTTCCATCTATTAATTCATTTACTCCTTGCTCTATGAATGACATGTTTACAAGGCTGTCTGACTCTTCAATGAAGTGGGTGTTGTGGCGATATTAGATGTTAGCAAAATGCTTTTCAATTCTCTTTTACCAACATATAGTTGTGCCCTTTCTTTGAGTGTACAGTGGAGGCAGAAGAACTCTCTTCAGGATACCTCGAGTTATTTGGAAGATTTGTGTGGTTGTGATGCAGGCAAATATTTGCTAACCCTACAGAAGAGGAGATTTGGTCTAGGACTATATAAATAGTAATGTCAATCAGCTGCCTTAAAGGTTCACAAGTTACCTGTATTTTTCCATCTGTAAGATGCCTCCATGTATAAAATTTCCCCTGCTTTTCTAACCCAAAAATACAGTTTTGCTACTGCACAATTTTCTCCTTTGTATAAGGTGGCCCTCAATTGATAGTTTAACAGCTTTAGACAAAAATACAGTCTTATCCATAGAAAAATACTGTAGGTCACACTAAACAATAAGATTAACATGCTGCATAATGTGACAGCTGTCAGCCTTGATAGCTTTAAGAAAGGATTGGACAAGTTCATGGAGTACAAAGGTATCAATGGCTATCATTCTGGATGCCTCAGGACAACCTCTGGTTTGGAAAGATAGGCAGGATACCTCTCAATGCCATTTACAGGGAATCAGAAGCAGGTGAAGACATCTGCTTGGGAATACCCTGAAGCAAATGGTGAGCCACTGTATGAGAGAGAATACTGGACTGAATGGGCTGTGGCCTGCTCCAGCAAGGCTGTTCTTATGTTCTTAGGTTATACAAGAAAAAATGCACCAACCCAGCCCATGGGCCAGCTGGTCAGCACAAGCTTTAAAAAAGTGAAAAACATAAAAAACGAACAACGAAATGATATTTTTAATATTTTGTTTCATTCTAATTGAAATGAAACAATAACAAACAAAATAAAAAATGAAATGAAATGCCATTTTCATTTCATGCCCATCTGTATACATTAGCTGTGGTGTTTCTCAGAATTATATCTGGCAACACTTATATTCATTACAAAAGAATAAAGTTGGCTTTCCCCCTCACCCATGCACACGCACGCACGCACGCACACACGCACGCACGCACGCACACACACACGCACACACACACACACACACACACACACATTTAAAACATTCAGGCCACAGTCTGTCCCTATTCTCTTTCATTCAGGGACTGACTGAGACAGACTTCTGAATAGATTTATATAGGAGTGCAGTGGTAATTATTAAAACTGTATGAGTGGCCTTCTTTTGTGTCCATCCATTGATCTACAATGAGCAGTGTAATTCTATGAATGTCTATTCAGATATCAACCCTGTTGTGTTCAGTGAAATTTAAACATGTATTTAATATTGTGGCTTTCAAATTCAATCCCAATCAGATTTATGAGGGAAGACACCCCACCATGACTTCATCATAAATATACAGAATATTGCAGTAGTAGTCATATAACTCAATGCTATGGTTTTTATTATTTTTTCTGTTAATTTATATATATCATAAAGTATAATATGTTGGTCCTTCAGGCAGTTTTATTATCTTGTTTTTTATTGACCAGTTGCATTTTGATTGTCTTGGGAAAATATTTTATGTCTCTCATTCTTAGATGAACGAAAGGGTTGTATGAAATATAAATAAATGAACCCAGTGCTGTTACATTCCTTCCCTCTGCCATTTCTGCTGTTTGTTGTTTTTGGATCTGCCGTCTCATTCATTCATATGCAGTTGAGTTAGTATCATTTGACTTTAGGTGCACTGATGTAAAACTCATTAAGCCTTGAGCAAAGGACTTTATTTATATTCATTGTTATCTCTCTCTGTTACATAGTTCACCACCACATCTTTGCACAGTTTGCCTTTCTGCATTTTGCACCCAAATATACTCTTATGCCCTAACAAGACTGGTGTGCAGTTCATCAAATAGATCAGAGCTTTTAGTTCCACACTCTAAACCTCTGGACTGTTTGATGACTAGACAGATTGTAGTAAGGCTATGTGATTTTGTGGCACCTTAAAAACTAACATTTTATTTTGCATAATCTACCAAGAGTTGCAGGCCATTTTATTGTGGTAACAGCTAAAGAAATGGGTCATGACAAAAAGTTTGTGCAATTCATAAACAATGCGTGGGAACATGCAATAATACCAAGAAAAGTTGAAGACAGTAGGAACAGGAAAAGACCTAGCATGAAACTGACTGTTGGCAAGACCTGAGCAGAGCAGCCTTCTTAATAAGAGGACCTTGGGAAGCTCTTTATTTCACAGGGTCACCATAACTAAGAAGCAATTTAATGGCATATGAACACATGTTTTTGAGATGCCACAAGACGCTTTCTTGTTTTGGATGCAACTGAGTAAAATGGCTGTGCCACCTTGGAACAGAACCAGGAGTTAATCACACTTCGACTTGTAGCAATTAATCAACTTCAGTTTCACGGTATTTCTTAGGCTTCGATCAAGTCAATTCCTTTATGTTTCAGAAGCTCAGGGTTTCCCTCTTTCCATGAGTCCTTTTTAAGCGTCAAAGAACATCATTTTGAAAATTAAAATATCAACTGCAAATATTTTTCATTAAAAGGCGAAAAGGTCGCAGTACACCTGCCCTTTAAAAAAAATAATTACAGGTAGTTTCTTACGCAAGCTTTCCTCTGTCAGTGTATGTTCCTTCTGGTCTGGCTCTGAAAAATAGACCAGCAGCACCATAACTTTAAATAACCTGTCTTTTCTTCCCCTTTTCTTGTTTCTCCTTTCTGCAAGGCTTTTCTCAAGTGGTAACAGGTCTGAGTCATGTTTCTATGATAGGTGGCTCTCTCGACAAGGTATGTCCTCGCACAAGTGACAGGCTTGTTTCTTTATCTGTCAGTTGCGTGGATCTCACTTATCTTGCCATGAGCTACAAGTAGCATTCATGGCGTTCCTATCCGGGGCTTACTTGATCTTCATGGCAACCCTAAGAGATTAACACTAGCCCAAGGTCAGTCAGTAAGGGTCACAGGTGAGTGAGGATTTGAATCCAAGTCTCCTGAGTTATAATGCACTGTACTACACTGGTCCATCACAGGAACAATAAAATCAGGTGTGTGTGTGTGTGTGTGTGTGTGTGTGTGTGTGTGTGTGTGTGTGTGTGTGTGTGTCCACAGCTATAAAGACAGATACAGATAAGCCTTGTGTACAGATAGAAGCACATATTGCCAACACAGGACTCTATGGAATCACCCCTACAACTTATGCACCGGCTGGTAGTGAATATGAAATCCATGCTACTGGTGTATCACCAAGAAGGGAACAGTTGCCTGATTGTGGAATCATCCGACTGGAAAGGATCAAAAGCTCCATTCCAATGTAGCTGTGTCCAATGCAGTGCAGTGCGCCCACACCATTCGTAATTTTCTCTTTCTACCTGAAACATAGAGGAGCCGTAGCCAATCTAATCAACAGCAGGCAGCAGGTGCTGCACAAGAAAATTCTCATGAAATATCTCCATTTGCTTCCCACAGCTCACATATTATCGGAAACATAAATCAATTTCTTTCGATAGCCAGCCTGATGGGGAAAGGATGTTTTCATCTCCTGAAATGTGAATCAGTGAAAACCTGAAGGCTACATGTAAAACCCATTGATATGAATGGAGCATGTTCCTCTCTTAAGTGACTCATGACTAATCAAGTTCCCTAGTCTATTGAGGACTGAGGTTGGACTCAGCCCTGAGATAAGCAAAGTATACCAGACTGCACCTCCCACAGCCAGCATAGCCAGTGATGAGGAATATTGGGAGATGCAGTTCAGCACTATCTGGAGAACCACACTTTGCCAACTTCTGACTTAGCCTCAAGAAATCAAGAAAACACGCCCTTTCAAAATGGCTTCCTTTGAAACATTGTGATGAGACATACTCTATCATCTGCTAGCAGTCTTTCTTCTTGACAGTCCATGGTATAAACTCAATATCATATGACATGGGTCTGCTTGTCTCCATAATTAGTCATCAGCACGTTTTTAATTGAAGAACGGTGCAGCTGCAATGCAAAGCACATTGTAATTGCTCTGTTCACCACATGCTGGGATTTCAGAGCACTTTTGCTTAATTTGGATCCAAATCCGAATGGGCTACCTAGGCAACTGGGCCCTCAACAAGAAGGACAAAATTCCAAAATTCTTTATTTTCCCATGATACTTTCCCCACTCTTAACTGGTTATGCAGTGCTCATGTTGCAGAGCTTGGAAATAATGGAGTTGCTTGTAATCAGCTGTTTCTTTCTGAATGGGATTAAGTTACATTTCACAGTAAAATGCAACAATTGGTTATAAGCATTCCTTTCTACTATTACAAATAATGATTTCTATTTGCATTCAAAAACTACTGTGGAAAAGCATATGGGGCATTTTAAGTGTCACTTGGACAAAAACTTTTCACACTGTATTCCATTCTTAAGAAATACTGTTTTGTTCATCATTTGTATCTTAACCACGTATTTTCATGGTGCAAGACCAGGACTTGCCATTAGAGACAATTCCGTCCCCCACCACCGGTGCCACAATTTTTTCTGAGTGCATTGATTGCTTAGGTGGGTGTAGCAACAACGATCCAAATGCCAACTCACCTGACTCAGAGGAAGGGACAACATGACCAAATCTTTTTAAACAGTAATGTTCTAACGTGTATGCATTGAAAACATCAACACCTACTGGGGTTATCTTCCCAGAAAGCCGAAGAAATGAATCATTTTGTGTTCAGAATGTAGGGCATACACATTATTGAAAGGATCACATTGACTTTTCATACATTTATTTTAAAAAACACATTTAATAAATCACTTATTGCATGTTGGTGCTTGGAAACATGTTAGAAAATCTACTTGTACACTGACCTTGGTGACTAAGAGCTGGCATTAATACCTTGTACTCCTGCAGGCTTGGTCACATCTTCCTTATCTCTGCTCTAGCTTTCTCTATCCCTCTTCCCCCAAATGAAGACCTAAAGTAGTATTGTGGCTAAACAACAGAGTGTGTATCTATACTATATAGTTATAGCAGTATGATACATAGGCTCATCTTCTATAGAATCCTGGGATCTGCAGTTTTCAGAGGTTCTTTGCATTCCTTGCTGTAGTGGTCCCCAACCTTTGGTCTCCAGGTGTTCTTGGACTAAAACTCCCAGATGCTTTCATCACTAGCTGGGTTGGCCAGTATTTCTGGGAGTTGTAGTCCAAAAACATCTGGGGTCCCAAGACTGGGAACCACTACTGTAGCACAAGAGTTCAGAGGAATAGATTAGAACCCTCTAGCAGAGAATTCTATTTTCCTCACCAGATTACAATTCTTAGATTCCTTGCAGGGCAGAGTCATTCATAACACTTAAACTGGTTTCAAATAGCTATCATGCTTCGGAAGAAAAATAACATTGTTTCCTGGCCTTTAGGGCACTCTTTATCCACTGCTAGTAGTTGCAAGGAAAACAGCCATCTTGCTGGAAATTGCTGTGAAATAGCAGCACACTAATATGAGACAAGGGAAGTGTATGCTTCAAGGGGTGTGCAGGCAACCCAGCATTTCATAGCTTCATCCATCAAGGCCTAGGACTTTTGGAGCTACTTCCTAGAAATCTATGCTCAAATCCCAATCTATTCATATATACTTGCACTGAATTATAAATGGTGTTACCTTTTCATCTTGCATATTCATAAGCCAAGTAGATGCCATATGGTCCCCTCCATGCTGCAAATTCCTCATGCTGTGCTTGTTTCACTTTGGCTCAAGAAAATCATACAGTGGTATCTCTACTTAGCTCAGCTCTACTTACGAGCAATTCAACTTAGGGGCAACAAATTGTTGTCTTTTTAAACTTATGAATTTTAGATAGGGTTTCCTCTACCTACGAATGACAGTTGACTTTGACAGGTCTGACCTGACAAAGTCATCTGTATCGCCATCTCCTCCGTCTTGGTTCCTTTGATCTCTGCAAAAGAAATCAAAGCAACCAAGAAGGAGGAGGAGGTAGTCATCCCGTGGATCACCCCGTGAAAGGGTGATCTGGGCAAGCATGCACATACCTCCCTTGCACCTGCTCAAGCCGCGCCAGGTGCTTGCTGCCATGGCTCGATCGAGTGCAAAGGAAGCGTGTGCATGCTAGTGTGGATCGCTCCTTCCAAGGGGCGATCTGCACTAACATGCACTCGCCTCCTTTCCACCCACCTGAGCCATGCCGGCTCAAACAGGTGCAAGGGAGGCGTGTGCAAGCTCATCCTTCCCATAGGAATGCATTGAAATCTGTTCCCTCTGGAATGGATTGATTTTCAATGCATTCCTATAGGAAACCACTGCTCGACTAACAAACGTTTCTGCTTATGAGCATGCACTCAGAACGTATTAAATTCACAAGTAGAGGTACCACTGCATATTGTATTGTTTTACTGAAGAATTTACTAGCACTGGCATATATATCTGCCACACCAAATCTTCTTAAGCTATGCTCCTCCGTGTAGCCATCCCAAGGGAGGCCCACAAATTATCTACAAGGGCCTTATCTGTGTTGGGACTGCAGCTAAAACTGTGCTCATGACCTAGAGTTCAGTTCCAGGTAGCCAGCTCATGGTTGACTCAGCCTTCCATCCTTCCGAGATGAGTAAATTGAGTACCCAGCTTGGTGGGGGAGGGATAATGTGTAGTTTGCATATTAAATTGTAAACCACCCAGAATAGTGCTCCAGCACTATGGAACACAATGGAGTTGTATATAAATAAATAAATAAATAAATAAATAAATAAATAAATAAATAAATAAATGCATTTGAATTGTTTTTATACAGTGGTATCTTGTATAAAGGAATTAATTCATTCCAAATGAAATTATGTTAAGCAAATTTTCCTTTATACAAATTTCTCATAGGAATGCATTGAAAACAGAGTGATCCCATATTTATCTTGCACAGATTTGCCCCATAGGTGATTCTGTTAAGCAAATTTTCCCTATCTCCGGAATTTTTTATGTTGTACAGATTTTATGTTATACAAACCATTTGTTATACAAGGGTCCACTGTACTTGATTTCATTTCCCTTGTGTATGTTTAATTGTTATAAAAGTTTAAGTTTTTAAATGTTTAATTGTTTTTCAAGTGTGATGTTTATGTAGTATTTAAATTTGTTGTTTTAATTTGTTGTCAGCCACCTCGGGTCCCCTATGGGGAGAAAACCAGCATATAATTTAAATAAATAAATAAGGCTTGAGTTTTCAAAAAGCCAAATATGGGAAAGAAGCAATATTAACAGATTTTCTCATGCCTAAAGAAAATTAACAGTATGCTCTTCTATACTTGTTTGTTTCTTTGCTTATTATTTATTAGATTTATGTCCTAGCTTTTCTCCAGTAACCTCCAGATAGCATGTGGCTCTTCTCTCCATTTCAGCTTCTAAAAATCCTAGGAGAAACTATGCCTGCCATGAGAGGGTGGTGGTGATGTAAAACCTTATATCAGGTTTAGAATTTAGAACCACTGCATTCTAACCAATGTACTGGTTAGAATGTTCAAAGGCAACATATTGACCAAACTAGATTCGGTCCCGGGCCAGGATCCAGGCAATCATGTATCAAGGTAACCCATCTCATCCCAGACAGCTTGGAATTGAAGCACTTGATTCCCTTGCCCCAAAATGCTTGCTTGCTTATTTATTTATTTATTTATTTATTTATTTATTTATTTATTTATTTATTTATTATTATTATTATTATTATTATTATTATTATTATTATTATTATTATTATTATTATTATTATTATTATTATTATTATTATTATTAACCACACAGCTATCTATGCTGGATTTTGTATTACCAATCACTAGTCAAATGCTTCCCAAGCGTTCAGGACTCAGTGATGTATCAGCAAATTATGCGAGCAGATCCCAGTAAGGCGGCTTTCTGCATCTGACTGATGGTGGCTTTGTCAACTCCAATTTCTTCTAAATACTTACTTAGCTCTTTAGGCACCGCACCCAGCGTGCCAATTACCACTGGGACCACCTGTACCGGTTTATGCCGGAGTCTCTGAAGTTCAATTTTCAGATTTATTATTATTATTATTATTATTATTATTATTATTATTATTATTATTATTATTATTATTATTATTATTATTATTATTATTATTATTATTATTATTATTATACATTGTCAGTTCCCCATGGAGTACCATGTCAGAATAGTGGAAATGCTTGCATGTAAGACAGGTTGATTCCAGGTATACTGACCTTAATCCTGCCAATGTGATGGGCATAAACTGAACTGGAATTTACCTTCTGTTAGCAATGAAGCCATATGTGTGCATTATTTCTTACATTACAAATTACGAACAGCCAAATGGGTGGCTTGTTTCATTTCAGCAATTGTATACAGAGACGGTACAAGTCTAAAGATGTGATTTTACAATATAGCATTACGATTTTATTACAGTTTTACAGTTGTAGTTACACGCGTACTGTAGATCAGTCTATTTAAAAAAATGTGTTCTGATTCTGAAACAACAGGGAATCTTCTTCATGTTAGAAGTTGTTGCACTGATCTTCTACAGTACAAACGTCTGATACTCTCTAATGCCCCTGCGGATATATGAATTATTATTATAACTTATTCAAGGTAGCTACAAAATTGGCTCTTAAATAGATGTATTCTATAATCTACTTTGAGCAAGAAATTGAAACAAATGAAAGTGATTCATTTGTACTTGCAAGTCGAAAAATTTAAATAGGCTGGAATTCAGAGTGAAATCATTTTTGATGTCAGGATGACAATGAAGCTTTCATCTTTGCTGCTTTAATCACAGAGAATGACTGTGAAGTTCACTCAGGGTTGATGTATAGCCTCCAGTGGCACAAACATCGGAACAGCGGCTCATGTATACTGCCATGCTTTCTCATTTTACCAACATAATTCCTCTCAATTTTATCTAGTGATTTGCTGTGTGTCTGGATTATTTTTTCCAGTTAATGGGACCAGTGGTAATTATTCTGCATTTTTCAGATTGTCTGAAACCTGACTCTTCTGTGACGTTTCTAAAAACCTATTGCTCTGCCTGACAAATAATTATCCAATGATCTGCTTGGGTGTGCTACTTAGGATTGCCTGCTGTTTATGCTCCAAGCCTTTAAATGTAAATTTACAGCAGTCAGGTACCGGTATATTTCATGCCATGATGTAGTGGGTGGGGGAAAACTGTTTACATGAACGAGATTGCCCAAGTCTCAGGCACTTGTACTACCCCTGTCACTAGAGAAGGACAGACTTTTATTTCAGTTCAGTTTGGATCAAACTTTAGATCAGTTTCCATTCCCCAGAACCAAATGCACAACTTGGCAGAATTTAATATTAGAATTTGGATTTCCCTGGAATTCGGTGCAAATGAAGCTACATCAAGAATGCACTTGAATATGTGTGCACTTGAGAAATTTGCACAGACAAAGCATGCATTTTAATTTGTTCCCCAACATGCTTTAGTAAAGGAGATACTGTGTAGAACTGAAGAATGTGCACAAATATATGCTGATTTTTTTAAATGAACATTTCTTGCTGGGGAAACAGGAATTCACATATTGAGTTGGAATCAGATCTGTGAAAGAAACTGGAGAATGTCAGTATTCTTGAGTTTTACACAGCAAGTGAGGGTCTTTGGAGAGGGGAAGGGAAGGGTCCCCTTTAAGTTGGATCACCACTTCATCAAGGTTATGAAAACTTCCAGCCCAGCCTTTCTCCAGGTGAACACAGTTTAGGTGTCTGTGTGGCCAAATAGTGAATTCTGAAATTTTGAGTCCAAACAAACACATGCCTACTGCTGACCCTTTGCAGTCACAGAGTTCAATTGCAACTCACAGGACTATCCAATCAGCTCTGTTGTTGAATTCAATTTAAAAAACATGAACAAAATCAACACATTTTTAAGTAAAAAGAATGACAAATTTCACCCTAAAACAGAAAAAAGTGGATGTGGAAAAGAGACTTCATGGATGCTGAATTTATATATTTTTATCTCAAATTACAGATGTTCCAAATTCAAATATTCTTCCCCCTTGTTTCAAAATCGGTAGCATATGCTCATTCCTTCTTTCTTCTATTTCCCTTTCATGTAGTTTATGCTTTAATATTTTTCAAGTTCTATAGAAAGAAAATTTTAACTTGCATGAGACAGCCAATGTCATTATATTGTGTGTAACAATAACATAAATTATAATATGATATAGGAAGAACTCACATTTGTTGAGTTTACATAACATAGGCCTTTCAAAGTTAGGAAACTATAAAACCATGTAAGTGTGAAGTAATTTGCAGCGATCAGACTAAAACAGAGACTACTGACTATATAAAGAAATGATGGAATGTCTGCAGCTCCCTCTGCCTTGTTCTTACTCTGATTACAACATCATTTTCAAATGACAAATCACTAAATGTTAATGCCCTCTTAAATTTGGATGAAATGATCCTGCTCAGAATCTTTACATGGCCATCTGTAGTACTTTCAAAGTTGTATTTCTTGGATTTTTGTTGTTGCTGTTGTTAGAATAATCCTAGGAGGGGAACATGGGGGTGGGGTGGGGGTAGGGGACAACTACCATACCAGCCTGTCATTATCAGCCAAAAAACCCAAAAAAAAACAAAAGTATTTGTATTTTCTTCTCTACCTATTTACTACAATAGGAAGGCATTTGTTATGCCAGTCCCAGTGCTGACAGAATTTCACCATTTCCAGATCTTAGAAATTAGTTTTTTAAAAATGTATTCTATTATTTATTCCCTGAGCATTTGGCCACATTCTCATTCTTTAGAGGATATTTCTGATGGAGCAGTGGTTAAATTTCTGTATTGCATTTATTCGGACGGCATTTAATTGGGCTGCAGTTTTTGCGATAACCAGATGTTACGTGTGAGCGATCAGGGACGCTAAATAATCTTTTGCTTCCCTGAGAATTGATAGGGCCTCAAACCACCAGATAAAGTTTTTCTGGGTGGTCTGAGACCTCACAAATCCTGGTCCGCCTGGGCCTCCTCCTCCTTCACTAGTAAGTCTTTTCACAGCCTTTTAAAAGTCTAAAATAGAGGCCATCCATGCTGATCTGGACTCTGGTTGCACTGGTCTGTTCCTGATCATGGCCCGACACTGCACCCCCTCAATCTCCTTGTTTTGTTGAGTTTGGCCTTTAACACCAGCTGATGCCTCCATGGCATTGGTCCGGTGACTTCCTCTTCAAATCCTTGCCCATCCTGAGTGGGCTGCTACCATTGCCACTGCCTCCTTCAGGGATAGGATACTTCCCAGCCAGCTGAAGGAGACGGTGGTCAAGCACATCCTTAAGAAACCTGGCCTGGCATCTGACAATATGGGTAATTATCATCCGCTTGCCAATGTTCCCTTCATGGGCAAGGTGGTGGAGCTGATAGCTGCCGAGTGGCTCCAATCATTCCTGGAGAAAGATTGTGTCCTGGATCCCTTCCAGTCTGGGTTCAGGCCACATCATGGGACTGAGACCACCCTGGTCACATTGCAGGATGACCTCTTGATGGGGGCAACAGGGGCTGTGCCACCTTGTTGGTCCTCCACGATTTGTCAACAACCTTTGATACCAACCACTACCGTATCCTCCTGGGCAGGTGGGGATCAGGGGTCTAGCCTTGTGCTAGCTCTGCTTCTTCATTGAGGGCCGTGCCCAGTGAGTAAGCCTGGGTGGAGAATTGTCATCTCCCTGGTCATCAGGGGTCAGCAATCTCCACCATGCACTTTAACATTTATATGAGGCCACTGGCTGAGGTCATCTGGAGATATGGGGCTTGCTGTCATAAGTATGCTGATTACACACTATATCTCCTTTTCTACCCCTGCAATGGAGGTGGTCCAGGCCCTTGATTGTTGCCTGGATGCCATGTTGGAATGGACCAGGTTGAACAGGCTCAACCTCAAACTCGAGAAGACCGAGGTTCTGTTCTTTGGGGGGGGGACTGGATGGGTAGACTGGCCCACTTCCCAGTCTCTCCAGCTGGTTGACAGAGTGAGGAGTCTGGGCAGTGTCTTGGACCTGGCATTGTCCCTGGAGTCCCAGGTGGCTGCTGTGTCCAAGTTGGCCTTTACAGCTTAGGCTTATTACCCAGATTCACCCATACTTTGATGGAGACTCCCTGCGGACAGTTGTGCAAGCGCTGGCCATCTCAAGGATTTATTACTGCAATGCTCTCTACATGGGGCTTCCATTGAACCTTGTCTGGCAATTACAGGAGGTGCAGAATGCGGTGGCCAGATTGGTGGTAGGTGCAGGTCATTTCGACCACATCACACCAATTCTGGCCTGCCTGCATTGGCTACACATTGCCTCCCAGATAAGGTTCAAGGTACTGGCTTTGTTTTACAAAAACCTCCATGGCTTGGGCCCTGTGTATCTGGCAGAGTGGATCTCCCAGCGGTCAGCATTGGCCCATTTCGCCAGAGCATCCTTGGCGCTTTCACTACGTGTGGCCATCCCCCAGGAGGCCTGTAAGGTTGTCACCCGTAATCAGGCCTTCAAGGTGGTTGGCCCCATGATGTGGAATAAACTGCCATGTGAAGTGCACCAAGTGGAGTCCCTGACAGCTTTTTAAAAAGCTTTAAAGACCTGGCTCTTTAGGGAAGCTTTCAGTGATCAGTGATGTAATGTTTGTTCTCCCCTGTCTTGTTGTATTTATTAATTTTATTATTGTTGTTATTTATCATCCCTAAGTCTTCCTCTTGCTGGGTTCTGGATTTTAGTATGTTTAGTTTATGTTCTTGTATTTACTGTTTATTCTTTTGTTTGCTTTTAATTATTTATTCATTTGCTTTCATGTAAACCATCCAGAGTCCCTATCTGGGAAATCGGGTGGTCTAGAAATGCAAAAATAAATAGATAATAAATAAATAAATAAATAAATAAATAAATAAATAAATAATATAAATAAATAAATAAATAAATAAATATAAATAAATAATAAAAATAAATAAATAAATAAATAAATAAATAAATAAATAAATAAATTCTTTTTACTGAAGAGTGGGCTTATCTTTCACAAATATGAAAACAGACCATCTGAGTCTAGATTACCATTTCAGTCTACAGTTCTGAGCACACTTGTTTAGTGAGTGAAGACCCACAAATTGCAATGCTGTGTGTGTGTGCATGTGTGTGCACACACATCTGTCTGCCTGCCTGCCTGTCTTATTTATAAATGCCTTTCTCCAATAAGGGAACTCAAAGCAGCTCAGAGTATCAAAAAGAACAGAACACACACATACACAAAATTCTACACTGAAGGTAAAAGATCAGCCATCCTGATATTTTTAATCCCTGAAGGCATAAATTAAGTATTCTAAGAACCTTACTGCTTTTCTAGACATTTAACATCTGTAGTGAACATAATTTCTTGAGCTTTATCTCAAAGCTACACTACATCATACTTTTCTTTTTCCTTCTTTTGCTGTGTGCCGTGTGTGTGTGTGTGTGTGTGTGTGTGTGTGTGTGTGTGTGTGTGTGTGTGTTTCAAAATTTGCTCAATAAATCCTCCAGACAAAAGAGATGCTATAGCCAAGCAATTTAACTGGGAAGTGTAACTTTCCTCTACTTGGCCAGATTTTTATATCATACTTAGCAAGAACACAGTAGACGAGTGCTTGACATTGTGAACTGCCATTACTCACAAATGACATTCTACAAAAGTCTTTTAGATCTCAAAAAGGTAAAATGGAAGTGATAAAACTCTTGTAGGAAATGGAAGCAACAGCGGAAGAACTTCTCAGGATATGAGAGAGAAGCCCTTCTCTAAACAGCATGTGGTGATCTCAAGAGATCAGTGTCACCGATGACACAAGATGTGGCAGTGATGAGAGGCTCAAGATGCAGTTGAGATGTCAGGAGTGAGTCATCCCTGTACCTGTGGCAAAGCAAGACACAGGCAGGGCAGATAAGTGAGTTAGTTAACAAGGGAGGAGAGTTACTAATGGGGAAGGTAACCAGGAAAACACATTTCTCAGGGAGCCTAGAGATTTTTGTGGCCCCAGGAAACTCCATTGGCTTCTTCGCATTGCCTGAAAAATAGCTAATTCTGCACCATTGTTTTTATTTTGTTTTGTTTTGTTTTGTTTTGTTTTGTTTATTCAACTTTTATACCTCCCATCTAGCCCTAGGGCTACTCTGGGTGGTTTACAAAAAAGACTCACAATATAGAAAAGTAACACATTTAAATAACCAAAATACAAACAACTTAATATAAACAGAATAAAACTACATAACTCAACAACAACAAACTGAAATAAAACTAAAATAAAAGTAAAAATAACCAGGTCATTGATCAAATAAGAAACAAATAAAAAAGGAGATAAGGGGTAAAAAGAAGAAAAGTGTCTTAATACAAGTTTGAAAAGTCAGGAGAGGCCAAGTTTTCAACAGTTTTTAAAGGTTTGAAGCGAGGGTGCCAAGCGAATTTCTGGTGGTAGAGGATTCCATATCTGGGGAGCAACTGCCGAGAAGGTCCTACTCCTTGTTACAACTTTCTGGGTCTCCCTTGGGGTTGGACCTCTTAGATGTCCTGGCTAGCACAGGTGATCTGGGCATTCTTCTTCGGAGGAGCCATTCTGTCTGTGTTTGACTTTTGTACTGTCCACCAGGATGCCACTCTTGGAACCTGACAACTCAATGACAATTTTAAAACAATAAACATAAAAATAAACATAATAGCCAATGAAAATCACAACTAACATTGCTACACATACAGAAAACAAGATAAAATTAACTTAAAATTGTAACAGTATTTTTTTTAAAAAGAGGTGGGAGGGCTTTCTCTCCCCCCCCCCACATTAAGATGCTGTGACTTGTCTAAAACATATCTGTGTGAAACTAGTTCCTCCTTTCCCCTTGAGAAGCAGAACTTACACACAAGAATTGCTGGATAGCTGAGTTCTGGTTCCGGTTTCGCCACAGTGAGACGCCTTGATAAGGTCTCCGGCTTATCAGGTGGAATTCGTCCAGATAAACAGAACCTGAAAGGGTAAGTCCCCCTTGTAGGGAGGGGTGAAGAGAGGCAGCATGCGGGGGCTGCGAAGAATTGTGGAAATTTACTCTCTTGGCTGCTCCAAGTAATGCCACTAGGTGGCCCTATGCGACGGAGCACTTATGCTGCAGATTAAATGGTACCCCATGGCGTGTGTACGGGTTTAAAAAACGCAATGGAACAGCGACAAGGATTCCACCACCATGAGGACAAGTACAAGGAAGATGCACTGAGTCGTGCTTGGGGGGGGGCATGGTCGCACTATATTTTGCTTAAAGCACAATGGATGTGGGGGAACAATTTTAAGATGTGCATTTCTAGAGCAACAAAGTGGATGTGGGGTAACAGCCAAAGAAAGAGTTACTCCCTTACATGTAATTAACACAGATTTCTGCAAGAAAGAGAGAGGCATATATTAAAATCAATTTGCATGATATATTATTCCCTCCACTGCAAGAATATTACTAGGAATACATACACATTGCTTATGACTTGTGAGGATGAAACAAGCTGAGAATCACATCCTTAGAAAAGGGGGTGAGGGGCATGTAGAAGATGGGCTGCATGATCCCAAGCCTTTTTTTTTTCAGGGGAGGGGCAGTGTTATGAGCCTGCCATCTTCCCTAGGCACCCCCATTATTAATTTTTTCAAAACAAATGCATTGTTTGGAGGGCATATCCTGGCACCCTCCCCAAGGTCCCTACACACTTATTTTAATTTTTTAAAATTAGTTTTTAAATTATTTTTCAAATGTATAATCACTACAGGGAATTTTTCCATTTAAAAAATTTTTTTTAGTGAAACACTTTTGTTTTTAAGTGAAAAAATAGCCCTCTGCAGAAAACATAGGGGAAAATTCCAACCTCTGCATTAAAAATAACAAAAAGATGTAAATGAACTTCTTTGGTATTTCCTCTTAATCTGCCCTCTTAAATGTGCAGTTGTCAGGCTCATGATAGATATGAAAAGTGCTATTTATCCCTGCTGAGATTAACAACCCTGCACTAGAGAGAATATCCCTGCAGCTGTGCCTGAATGAAGACAGAGCAGTCCATGAAGTTCCAAAAACCAATCCATCTGGTCCATAGTATTTAAATACTGTAGATATCATCAGTTGCACACTGGATCACATGATTCAGTATGTAACAGATACGTCTGTGAAGATTCTCAGTCATCCAGGTGTGTTTAACTGGGAGTTGAGTCATGGCTACTGGACTTCTTTTTTGAGAGATAGAAACGTTTCACTGTTCATCCAAACAGCTTCATCGGTCTGTAACAGATAACGTCTACAGTGATTTCTACTTAACGCAAGTCACTGTCAAAAGTTTATTTTATTTTATTTTATTTTTAGAGTATTTTTACCATGCCTTTCTACTTGGAAAAGTACCCAAGGCAGCTTACAGTAATGACGGATAATATATCAATAAAACTAGGCAAGAGGATTCAGACCATTAAGTTATTTCATTAGAATCATTGTGATGACTGATCAGGATAGCACTTAGAAACTTGCCTTCGGAAACCTAGCACAATCTCCTGGATTGAAGTCCTGTTAAACATAAGATATGCAATCTCCAAACCTCTAGATTTTGTTGGATTACAACTCATTATTGACTAAGGTTGATAAGAATGGCAGTGTATTAGCCTGTGGAGGGTCACCAATTTCCCATTACAGTGGTTAGATCTTGGGTACCTTTCTTATATGCTTTTTTTCTAATAGCTGAAGCACCCTGCTAGATGATTTGTTGATTTCTAGTATTGTACCATTTGGATGTTGTGGACTCCATCTCCCAAAGTTTTCCAATAATTTCTCTAGGCAGACTTCCAGGAACCCCAGCCCACAAAACCACATCGCAGAATGTATATACTGCTCACCTGAAGATTGGCCTAGTCACCCAAGGCTCTGTTGCATTCTATGTTTTCATTTTCTGCCACAAAGTTTCCAGGAAGGAAACTGCTAAAGAGCTTCCCAGGAGTGTAAATCCAGTGCCCCTTAGGCTTTGTAGAGGACCCTTCCTCAGGGGTACCCATGCCTGGGAAGCATTGTGTTGGCTTCCTTCCAAGCTCCAGAAGACTAGGCCTATTTCCAGGGACAAATAAAGGCATCTGTAGATGTGGGTCTTAGAGAATCTAAAATCTCCAAGCAGCACATTTCCTATTTATTTTACAACATAATCCATCAGAGAGAGGAGGCAACCAGGCTCTCACACCCCCCCCCTTTCCACAAGTAACTGCTGGGGCCAAAAAGTTGTGAGGATTGTACTTAGCGCCACAATTGGCACTGCAGATATTGCTCAAATACCAAAGTAAAGTAACATGCAAGGCAACGTAGGAAAACCTATTGTTGCTGTTTTGGGTAATAGAAGACATAGCCATGATAATGTTCCTCAGCACTACAGAAGAAAGAAGGACTAGAGGAAATTGATAACTCCCAAGGTACATACAAATTTGAATCTGAAAAACGTTGTGACAGGATCTGAGAACTGAAAACTTTGCTAGTAAATGCAAGATCAGTGAATGGGAAATCAGCAATCATTCAGGACCTGATCCTGCAAGAATGTGCAGATCTCACTTACATCACAGAAACTTGGCTGGATGAGGCTGGGGGTGTCAACCTCACTCATATCTGTCCTCCAGGTTTCTCTGTGGAACAACAGGCCAGACCAGGGGGATGGGGTGGTGGAGTGGCAATAGTCTAGTGCAACTCCATCCCTCTTACTAGATGTCATGTTCCCCAATTTCCTGGTTTAGAATGTATGTACTTAAAAATAGGAGCCAGGGACAAAATAGGAATTCTCTTGGTATATTGCCCTCCCTGTGACACAACAACTTCTCTACCTCATCTTACTGAAATGATAACAGGGCTGATGTTGGAGTCCCCTCAGCTCATCATTCTGGGGTACATTAACATCCTTGCTGAGGCAGCTCTGTCATGAGTGTCCAAAGACTTCACGACCTCCATGTCAACAGTGGGTCTGGCCCAAATGGTATCTACCTCATCCCATCCTTCAGGCCACACCTTAGACCTGGTCTTCTGCCCTGATATGGACAGTGGGGACATTGAGGTAAAGGAACTTTCTCTAGTCCCATCATCCTGGACAGACCATTCTATGGTGTGCTTTAGGCTTGCTGTAACTCAGAGGAAGGGGAAGTCAGACAAAAGCAATACGTCCCAGAAGGTGGATGAATCCAGATGATATTCTAACCGCCCTTGGGGAGTTTCTTACCTCTCTCATGGCTGATTCTATTGAATCCTTGGTTGAACTCTGGAATGGGGAAATGAGCAAAGCCATTGACCAGATAGCTCCTAAATGTCTCCTTCCTCAAAATAGATGCAAATTAGCTGCTTGGTTTACAGGGGAGTTGGCAGAATTAAAACGGGTGGCCCACAGAGCTGAAAGGCATTGGAAGGCTTACTCCAAGGCAATGGAGGCAGCAAAGAAATCATGTTTTAATTATACTGGACTGTATATTATCCCTCTTTACTGTAAGCAGCCTTGGGTCCTTTTCCGAGGAGAAAGGCGGGGTAAAAATACTCTAAAATAAATAATTAATTAAATAAATATTCTGGGTAACATGAATTCTCCTAGGAGTTTCAGCTTTCCCATTACAACCAGTCAGTGAAGGAAGACTTCCTGGCCTTGTGGGTTCTCAACTTTTTAAACAAATGTTTCTAAATGCAGCATTCCATACGAAAGCATTGTGATTTTGTACTTCTAAGAAGAAAAGAAACCAAAGGAAGCTTGAAGAAAATACTGTTTACTCCTTGAAGAAAATATCTGCTTATGTCTTGCACTGAGAATTACTTTTTCATGTCTTGAACAAAAGCTGCAATGAAATCAAGTGTGTGTCCAGAGGCACAGTTTTGCCTGCAATAAGTAGAGATGGGCACGACTTAGCAGTATTCCCGTTTCCGTTTCCGTTTCCGTTACTCGTATCCGTTACTCTACGGAAACGGTAACGGGAATTACTCCACCAGAATTCGAGCTCGAACCGACGAACGAACAATTTGGTCTGATTTGTCGTGTTCGTTACTTGCATCGCGGCGATCGCGCAATGCCAAGTGGCACAGAAAAAAAGTTTCTAAAAGTTAAAAATAACGATTCCCGGCCCTAAAAGTAGGCGAAAATTGTCTGAGGGCACCTACCAGGCCAGAAGGGTGTTTTATTGGGGGGGGGGTTTCCGTGCCCCCCTCTCCTTGGCTAGTGCTACTGCTGCGCTGCTGGTACCAGGCTGGGAGGGCGCATCCATTTGCCATGCAGTGCGCGGGATCCAAAATGGCGACCGCAATATTTTTTTTGAAATCATTGCCCAAAACCCCACCAAAGCACCACAGAAACATGCGAAAATTAGCTATTTTAAATGCTTGAATTTTTACAGTAGCAGCAGTGGGTTTTTCTTGCAAAAAAAAGTCTCCGTTGATTTTATTTTATTTTATTTTATTTTATTTTATTTTATTTTATTTTATTACACCTGCACATTCGCAATGATGGGCTCGCCCATGGGAGTGGACCATGCAAATTTTCCACCAATCGCATGGCCACTTGGCCAGGTTGACCACAGAGACTTCTGGGGTGTGCCAATCGGGCATAAACAGCCCACCACTAATCGTAGCCCAAACCCGAACCCTAAGCCTAAGCCTAACCCATACGCCAGTACACTGTCCTTCTAAGTGGGTCAGAGAGGCACCCAGAGGTGCACCCCAATACTCACCCTAACCTCACCCGTAACTAGCCTAACCCTAGCCCTTGTGCTAACCCGTCTTAACCCTAAGCCAGATCTACTTGCATTGCACTACATGCAAGTACGTGAGACACAGCGGGTGCAAAGAGTCTGCCAGTCCGTCACTTGTGGCTCTGGCTGACTCCTGCAGCTCCCTCCAGGAGCCCGCTACCCCCCAAACCAGTACTAACGACAACGAAAAAATGAAAAAACGAACCAACTAATTTTTGCAAAATTTCACGAAAAACGGAAACGAGCCGAAACGGACTGCCTCCGACACACGACAACTCGAAAACGTCATTTTCCATAGTCGTGCCCATCTCTAGTAATAAGAGTCATCACAATCACTCCAAAGCTGCAGATTTCTCATGGCCACAGTTAAAAGTGAATCCCTCATAGTACATTGCTCATGTATGCAGAGTGCAGACTCTTTTTGTCGTTGTTAATAAGAATATAACTTTCTGGCTCTTTCCATCACCTGCAGAGGTCTTTGAAGACAGGCAAATCTGCACGGGTGGTTCCTCATTCACAGCACTTTCCTCTTGAAAAAGCTGCTTCAAACAATTCCAAGGAATAAATTCTAGGCTTCAGATAATGCAATAACTAGGTTCTGCCAACAACTCACAAAAGTGTTTTTCATATTAGAAAGCTGAGTGGCTTAAGACATGGTCCCACATATGCATCTTTAAAATCCAGTACAATATTCATACAAGCGAAAATAGGATATTAGAAAATAAGGAAATGGAAGATAACATCAACCACCTCCACCGCCCTTGTCAAGGAGGCAGAGTGGAGAATTGAAGTCCCAGCCTCTAGCTCTGCAGCCAGACACTAAGCCACTGGGCTGTCCTTCAGGGAAGAGTATGAAATGTCAAGTATTGGTTACTGAACCAAAACACTTCATCGTATCGCTTTAAGTATGGAATTAATGTTTTAAAGGCATTGTGCACCCACTGAATTTATTCTTAACCCAGAGGTCTCAGAAACTGGAAATAATATATTCACCATTAGACATGGGCACAACCAGAAAAAATGACGTTTCGAGTTTTTGTTTGTCAGAACGGGTCCGTATCGGGTCGTTTCCGTTTGTCGCGAAATTTTTCAAAAATTTGTCATTTTGTCGTTTCGTTTGTCGTTTCCACCGTGATTTAGCGTGATTTGGCTTCCCCCAGAGCATAGGGGCATCCCACAATCAGGGCCGGTGCTAGGTGTTTTTGCACCCTAGGTGGCGGGCGGGGCGGGGGGGCGGGCGTTGGGGGGAGGTGCAGGCGGGTGGTGGTGGCAGCAGGGGGGAGGCACGGGCAGGCGGTGGCCGCGGGCGGGCAAGTGGGCGGGCGGCGGTGCGGGTGGGCGGGCGAGTGGGCAATTAGGATATCACTTAGGATAGAGGTTCTGTTCTTGGCTTGCACCCCAAATGTGTGTGTGTGCAAGCAAATTGAAGTTGGGAAAAT
This sequence comes from Phrynocephalus guinanensis, assembly GCA_037367245.1. Taxonomy (NCBI): domain Eukaryota; kingdom Metazoa; phylum Chordata; class Lepidosauria; order Squamata; family Agamidae; genus Phrynocephalus; species Phrynocephalus guinanensis. The sequence continues at coordinate 53,668,671 of CM074735.1, read as the reverse complement.
AGAAAATAAATGGTAGTATATAATATATTTTTAAAATAAATCCACACCTCCCACTCCCAGTCGAACCTCCCCCTTTATCCAATATCAGAAAAAAAAATCCTCACAAACTGCCAGAGAAGAAATAAAGAATAAACTGCTATTCCCTTCAGCAGACAAAGCTGCAGGGAATAAAATAAATTATTTTCTAAATTCAATTCCCTCCCTGCCTGCCTAACCTAAATCCTAAAGCCTCCAGCCTCCCTCCTCAATCTCGATCGGATCACACCAGCACCAGCAGCCAGCCCTCCTCCCTCAACCACATCCAGCCACCCGACTGCGATTTCTGGAAGGTGCCTCGGCTTTTTATGCCCTCCGAGACATCCAGAAGTGTCAGTCAAAAACCTGGCGATGCTGTTGGTGGAATGGTTGAAACAATTTGCATGGTCCCATCCCATGCCCAGCCCAAATGGGCAGGTCTAAAAAAATAAAAAATAAAATAAAATAAAATAAAATCAATACGACGTTTTATTGCTATTTAAAAACCCACTGCTGCTACTATTAAAATCCAGGCATTTAAAATAAATAAATTTCACATGTTTCTGTGGTGATTTGGTGTGTTTTTTGACCACGATTTCAAAAGAAAAATTGTGGTCGCCATTTTGGATCCCCCCCACCGCATGGCATGGCGAGACGAGGATGAGCCCCCTCCCCAGCCTGGTGCAAGCAGCCCAGGACAGGAGAAGAGGGGGGGAAGGCCGGGGACCCCCCAGAAACCACCCCTCTGGTAGGTGGGAAAGCCTCAGGCAGGCATATTTTCGCCTGCTTTTTTGGCCGGGAGTCGGGTTTTTTAAAAAAAACTTTTAAAAACTTTTTCTGTGCTTCGCATTGCGTGATCGCCGCGATGCCACAAACGAAAACGAAAAACCTGACCAATTTTTTCTTTTTTCGGTTCGAGTTCGAGTTCTGACGGCTTAATTATCGTTACCGTTTCCGTTACGTAACGGAAACGAAAAACGGAAACGGAAACGGAAATTTGGCCGAGTCGTGCCCATGTCTATTTACCATGCCTAGTCACCACGGAGAGCTTCATTTTCTGTTGCCTGTCTTTAGAAAACTTTCCTCCTTTTATCTCCCTCGTTTTAATTTAACATTACCCTTTCCTATCCTTTTCATATTAGGAAGAGGTGAGACAGCACATCTCTTTACTGTGGTACCATGAGGAGCCCTCTGTGTCAAAGCGAGCAGGTAACTTTGAGAGATCAAGGAGCCCCAGGTTGTTGCAAACACAGCCAAAAGGGGTGGAGTGAGCAAGGTTGTGCATGTGAAAAATGGCAGGACTAAATATGCTTTCGGAGGCGCTGCGGGATCAACCGAGACACTTTGTAAATGAGAGCTGGAAGATGTTATATAACTGGGCCCAGAAGCAGACAAATGAGTAAGGGAAGAAACAGATATAAGGACAGTACTTACTAAAACCCATGGAACATACATAGATGGCTGGACAATGACAAAATCCTTAGTCCTTTTGCATAGTGTGTGGATAAGTGGACAGTATGTGACCATAGGAGGTTTTGTTTCCCCCCCCCTTTGATCATATTCATTTGATGATATGGTATGGAAGCCAAAACACACCTTATTTTGGGCTGAATCCACACAGGAATATAATCAGTCCCCCTGGGATAGATCCTCTGTCATCCTTCCATCAGGGGCATTGGGACTGCAGACCCTACCAATATATCACACCAAATCACACTCATTAAGTATGCTAGGTAAAAAAAAAATCTTGGCCCACAGCTCCCAGAAATCTCACCACTATCTGTGCTTGCCACAATTTCTTGGAAGTTGTAATTCAAGAACAGCAAGGAACCTAGTTACGGGAACCAGTGGGCTCCTTCTCCACCAGTAAACAGTAGAGGGCTTCCAAGTCGTAATAGCAGGCAGGCAGTAACAAGCTGTAAAGTTCAACTAGCAGGATAATCATCCCGAATGTGTTCACTGTAAGGCATTATGAGAAAATAAATAGTAGTCTCCAGTCAGAATAGTACTGTCCAATAGTGGGTCCTGCTGTAACTGCATGAAGCCTCCATGAAGTAGTGCTGGTACCATGGCAACTGTCAAAGAATGCAAGTGCTGACACCAGTTCTGACCAAGTTAACTGGGTTTGTTTGTTTTTTAGTACTTCTAAAACAAAGCACTTTTTGTGGGCCTTTTAAAAACTTTCTTATTTCTTTGTTGCTTTGTTGCTTTGGTGTTATTCAGCTAAGCCCTTTGGGAATTGAGCTCCCAAACATTTGACTGTGTTATTACCTGACAAGCCCAAGACAAAACTATTGCTACAACAGCAAAATACTCTAAGTTGAAGCAAAAATATATCATACTTATCTTCTAAAACTATTTGTCAGCAATATAAGATCTCCATTAATAAAGAGAGGAGGGAATTGGCTGAGACAGAATATAAATGAATTGTTTCATGACTGGCTGTTTATTATCATTTTTTAGAATCCTTAAGTAGGAACTTTGGGCTTAGATTCAAGGAAATGAAATTGACTTTTCAAGTGTGGACAGCACATAGCAGCTCTTTTCTTCTTAGCTATAAATAACCATAGATTCTTGAGTAATTTTATTACTGGTTCATTTCATACATTTTTTAAAAGAAATTCACTTCTAACAAAATGAAATGAATCACGGGGTAATGAAATGAAATTAAATTAATTTCAATTTTCCATTTCGTGCCCATTTGTAATCTAGGCAACAGTGGTACCTCTTAAAACAAATATAATTTGTTCTGCAGATCAATTTGTTTTAAGAAAATTTTGTCATGAAATGTGGTTTCCCATAGGAATGCATTGGAAATTTACTAATCCATTCTGGAGTCTATGGGTCACTTTGTTTTATGAAAATGTTGTCTTATGAAACATGGTTTCCCAAAGGAATGCATTGGGAATGGATTAATCCATTCCGGAGGCTAGAATAGAGACAAAAATAACCAGGATTTTTTCCCCTAGGTACACGTAGAACTTATTTTGTCTTGAAAAGCATCCCATAGGGATTTTTTTTGTCATGAGAAACATGCCTATTCCCAGATTTTTTTCTTCCTATATGTTTTTTGTCTTACAAGGCATTTGTCTTAATAGGTACCACTGTATTTGAAGATCACACACAGAATAAAAGTACACTTTCCACCTGGCCAAGCTATTTTGAAAGTCTTCTTCCATGCATTGGCTCATCTGGTTTTTATGATATTTTTCCCATTTCACATGTCAGGTAAAGTATTTCAACGGGACATGACAGAAACAGACATCTGGAACTCCCTGCCAAGGCCATCTAAGCTATTGTCCATCCATGGAAAATAAGCCCAAATTCATTCTATTCCGTTGCTTGCAACAGGAGTGAATTTACTTCTTTTTCAAACAATTACTTTTCTGTCCTGCTGGAAGCAAATCTGCAGGGCACTGGATGAGTCAGAAGTTGTGACGCTGAGCTGGTACAGAGTAATCCATATGATTCCATTGAGCATCCATCCAACTTACACCCACTCTTTTAGGACAGAGTTGGTTGCTACAATTGTTATCTGGTTTCTACAAAATTCTCCATTAAAATCGACTCTTCCTCCAGATCATGTTTTGAAGGAGGAAAGGGGGAGGGGATTTTCAAGTAATTCATACCTGGGTCCTCTTTTGCTTGTATTGATCGTGAAAATACAAATCATACCCAGACTTGACTACAAAGACACACAAATCTTTGCTATAACTGAACATTGTGTTTATAAAAAAATGTTCTTTAAAAAATAAGAACACTATACTTATTAATAATGAGAGTGAGCGGGCTGAAAAAATGTTTCACAGCCATGGTAGTATTTTGTTTCTTGTATTTGGAGAGAGAAGATGAGAAAACGCAAACAAAGAAGTCCAAAGTTCTGGAGTAATAAAATTGATAGATTAGGAGCAAGACACATAGGTAAAAAGAAAACTAGCTCTCCATTTCTCACACTGAAAGGTGGACATTTGCCAAGTTAGTGAATCAGTTTTGTGGTAACACTGCAGCCTAGGAAGGTAGCTTATAAAACAGATAACAGAAGTAAATATATTTCATTTTTAAAAAAATAGAGGGGAAATTGTTTGAGCAACAGAATGGAAACAAATCATAATCTAAGGATAAGAAATATAACAAAGTTAATCAAGTGACCCAGAAAATTGATGGCATCTCTCTGAAATTTCACAAGGTGCAAAACAGTTTTCCCAAGAAAGTGCAAATGAAAACCATGAATTCTTTAGTTTTCAGATCGGCAAAGATAAACAACCTGACAAATGTACAGCCAGGAGGTATAACATTAAGCACTCTGGAAAGCTAACCCACAGACAGGGGTCTGAGACAGCCAGAAAACAATTTTTTTTCATATAAAATATTCAAGTATGTCTTTGTACCTTATGGACTATTGTTCGCCTCTTTTATGGCAGTGTTACTCTTATTGACATTACTTTGTGGAAGAGTGATAAAAAGTAGTTTGGGGGGTATTCATCAAAGATAGATGGCTGTGAACTGGAATGGATGAGGACCCTGTTGCTGTTCATTCTTATTGGAATTTACCAAACTGCACAGATTTCCTCATACACACCAAAAGAAAAAATGAGAATTAAAATAATTCAATAAAGAGATGGTAAGAATGATAACATCCTAATTAGGCTAGGGTCTCAGTGAAATATATAATGTAGTTTTGAATGTCTGAGGGACTCTAAGAGACTATCCATACTACAGTTATATGAGCTTGATGTTGGTTGAATTGCTCTGCTCCCTTATTGCTCGATCCCGAGACTTGTAGTGCTCTAGAAACTAGTGTTTAGGGAAGAACGCTAGCCCTCCCCAGTAGAAACCCCTCAGATAAACTACAAATCCTAGGATTCCATAAGTCAGAACTATCATTTAGAGATGGGCAGGAAATGAACTTTTTTTGTTTTGTTATTTGTTATTCATTTCATTATGTAACAAAACGAATAATGAACCTGGCACTGAAAAAGGAATGAACTGAACCGAACCAAGAAAATTAGTTTGTTATATTTCATTTTGTTAATGGCGGCACAGGATGAAATGAGCTGTTTTAAATGTTAAAAAAACGTCCTGAATATTCATTAAAAATCCAGTGATAATTATTTATTCTGCCTGATAATACCTGCCAGTGGGGTTTGAGGTGCTTAAAACATTCATTTATGTCTTTTCTCACATTGCGGTGTATTTTTTTCCTTTAAGGAGAGTTAGGGCATCCACACAAAATGGCTGCCACATGCCTAATATTGATTTCTTGGGCATTAAAACGCCCTGGACATCTGTAAAAACCCAGCAAAAATTATTTATTCTGCCTCACAAAACCTACCAGTGGGGTTTGGGGTCCTTAAAACATTCATTTATGTCTTTTCTCACATCACGATGTATTTTTCCCCCTTTAAGGATCACACAAAATGGATGCCAGCCACATGCTTAATATTTCCTTGGTATTAAAAAATGTGCAAGGGGGTGAGGGGTGCTTAAAATATGCATTTATGCCTTTTCTCAGATCGCTTTAATTTTATTTTATTTTCTGGTGTTTTTTTAGTCGATTCATAGCTTCCTTGAATTTATTTTTATTTTTTATTTATCCTCATTTTACTATATCATGCATTGAGCACAGTCACATGGGCTAGCCATGTGATGGGATCATGTAAATTCTTGGACAACTTCAACCAATAGCATGCCCAGGTTGCAGTGGGAAATTCTTGCAGCTCCAGAGGGCATAAAAGCTTTTGCTCCCCCCCCAGCCCTCCTTGCAGTCTGTGGTGGAGTGGATTGGAGTCAGGTTGGGGTAGGATTGCTGTCTGCATCGTTACTTTCACTTTAGGCTAGGCAGTTTGTTCAGTTATATCAATTTATTTATTTATTTATTTAGTGTTTTCTGTCTGGTCTGGGGCGTTGGGTGACGCCCGTGCACGGGAAATGCTTTAATCGTGCAAAATGAGTAAAAACAAAAAACGAATAATGAAACAAAACAATTTTTTCACAAAAATTAATGAAAAACGAAACAAAATGAAATGAACTCCTCAATGAAATGAAACAAAATGAAATGCCATTTTTTTATTCGTGCACATCTCTGCTATCATTACTAAAAGTTCAACACCACATGTTGTAGCTATCCTGCCAAAATAATAATGTTAATTGTACAATATTTCAGAGTCTTTGTTCAGCAAAGAAGGATCATGGTGGGCTTCAGAGCACCTTTTTGTTTTGTTTCAAAAGACACTTTCTAAAAACCCACCAGCTACCATGGTCAGACCTATTTGACTGACCCCTGTGCTGGCTAGGAGACTCTGGGAAGTTTTATTACAAAAAATGTAACTTCTTTAGCATGGGAGAAGTCTCTGGCAGTCCTCTCTAGCTTTGCAATTGTCAGGGAATCCTGCAGTTCACGCATAGCAGTGGGGCATTTTTCTGCCCTCTGACCAGAGGAACACCAAGATAACTAAACAAAAGTAGAGAAACTGTCCCACCTCTTGCAGTTTTGGGGCTTTCACTCATATAATTTAGCTTGGGGGATTCCCACTGAAATATTGTCATGGGCCACCATTAAATGTGAAAGGTCCCTCTTTGTTTCCCTGCCTCTGTTTTATCAAGGATCGTGCACTTCTGTTAGAGCTCCGAAGATCACATTTAACAAGAACTCATTGCATTGCACAGTACTTCTCAGAAGTAGAGATGGGCACGACTTAGCGGTATTCCCGTTTCCGTTTCCGTTACTCGTATCCGTTACTCTACAGAAACGGTAACGGGAATTACTCCGCCAGAATTCGAGCTCGAACCGACGAACGAACAATTTGGTCTGATTTGTCGTGCTCCTTACTTGCATCGTGCAATGCCAAGCGGCACAGAAAAAAAGTTTTTAAAAGTTAAAAAAAAAAACGATTCCTGGCCCTAAAAGTAGGTGAAACTGTCTGAGGGCACCTACCAGGCCAGAAGGGTGTTTTATTTGGGGGAGGGGGTTTCCCCGCCCCCCTCTCCTTGGCTATTGCTACTGCTGCGCTGCTGGTACCAGGCTGGGAGGGTGCATCCATTTGCCATGCAGTGCGGGGGATCCAAAATGGCGACCGCAATATTTTTTTTGAAATCGTTGCCCAAAACCCCACCAAAGCACCACAGAAACATGCGAAAATTAGCTATTTTAAATGCTTGAATTTTTACAGTAGCAGCAGTGGGTTTTTCTTGCAAAAAAAAAGTCTCCGTTGATTTTATTTTATTTTATTTTATTTTATTTTATTTTATTTTATTTTATTTTTTTACACCTGCACATTCGCAATGATGGGCTCGCCCATGGGAGTGGACCATGCAAATTTTCCACCAATCGCATGGCCACTTGGCCAGGTTGACCACAGAGACTTCTGGGATGTGCCAATCGGGCATAAACAGCCCACCACTAATCGTAGCCCAAACCCGAACCCTAAGCCTAAGCCTAACCCATATGCCAGTACACTGTCCTTCTAAGTGGGTCAGAGAGGCACCCAGAGGTGCACCCCAATACTCACCCTAACCTCACCCGTAACTAGCCTAACCTTAGCCCTTGCGCTAACCCGTCTTAACCCTAAGCCAGATCTACTTGCATTGCACTACATGCAAGTACGTGAGACACAGCGGGTGCAAAGAGTCTGCCAGTCCGTCACTTGTGGCTCTGGCTGACTCCTCCAGGAGCCCGCTACCCCCCCCAAACCAGTACTAACGACAACAAAAAAACGAAAAAACGAACCGACTAATTTTTGCAAAATTTCGCGAAAAACGGAAACGAGCCGAAACGGACTGCCTCCGACACACGACAACTCGAAAACGTCATTTTCCCTAGTCGTGCCCATCTCTACTCAGAAGCTAGGAACTATTCATGCAGTGGGCTTTCACTCCTGGTAGCCCAAGAAAAATAGCAGGAGCTGATTGGTGGCTCCCTCTGATGGGCAGCTCTGATATCCTGTTGGGGAATTCTTTCTCCAAATCTACCCCAAATCCTATTATGTGATTACTAATTAGTGTCCCTACAGCTGTGTGCTAGGTAATCACAGTGGAGACTATAATTTGCATCTACTGATTAAAGATTCTTCATTTGGAGGTTGTTCTGCTGCAGGGGATTTCATGTACCTCTATGCTGGCATAAGTCATGGAAGGAAAGGGGGTATAAAAGCCAACAGTTCCCTTAAGACAGGCATGTCCAAACTTAGGCCCTCCTGATGTTTTGGACCACAACTCCCAGAATTCCAAGCCTGTATTTCCAATGGCAAAGGACTGTGGGAATTGTGGTCGAAAACATCTGGAGGGCCAAAGTTTGGACATTCCTGCCTTAAGATAAGATAATATAAGATAAGATAAGATAAATCTTTAGTGATCCCACATTGAGGGAAATTTACTTGTTACACAGCTCCCAATATAAAGAACAAGCATGAAGGTTAAGTGCACAAAAGTGTAAAGTGAGAAAGAGAAAAAATAGATAATAGAAGTTAAATAAAATAAAAACATCCAAATCTACACTATAAAATTTGGAAAAAAATTAAATGTGAAAAAAAGAAACTACAGAATCTTGCCATTCAAGACTGATAAGAGAATGACATAAACTCTGAAGAATTCCTATCAGAATGCCTCCAAAATTAAGCTGCCTTTTAAAAGTAACTTTTAAAAATAGCTAGTATTATTCATTATACCTAAATAACTTGTTACTTATTACACCAAAGGAGTAAATTTGTCATGATTAGGTACATTACTCATCACTCCAAAAGTAACTAGTTGTAGGCAACTACCTGACCTGTAGGCCTGCACTTTTTTTGATTTCTCAGGAGGCAGAGCTACAGAATATTGTAAGGTGCAGTTTGAAAGCTACTATGGAACACAGAATTCACAAGCCCTGTTAGTTATGTGCTGTCTAGATGGAAACAAATTACTGCAACCCTAATAGGGATTTCAAGGTACATAAGATATTGAAGGATTGGTTTTATTAGTTCTACTAATAAGGAGCCCTGTGGCACAATGAGTAGATGCCTGTACTGCAGGTAAAACTGTGCTCACGACCTGGGGTTCAATCCCAGGTAGCAGGCTCATGGTTGACTCAGCCTTCCATCCTTCCAAGGTTGGTAAAATGAGTACCCAACTTGCTGGGGGGGGGGCAATGTGTAGCCTGCATATTGTAATTAAAACAGTAAACTGCCCAGAGACTACTTGAAGTGGTATGGGGTGGTATATAAGCAGACCACTTTGCTTTTACTCCCCCAGTGAATTTCCATGGCCAAGTGAGGATATGAACCCTGTTCTCCAGAGTCCTTGTCTACTGACTACGCTATCCTGGGTAACTTAAATCTAACATAAGATGACACTATGAAGAAAAGTATCAAAAGCCATAAAAAAATTACAGGCTCTTTCATCAATACATCAAAGTAATAAAATGGCATTTAAAATATAATATAACTACTTGTAATTTGTGAATGTGTTTGCAAGGCCTGTACATTCTGACAAAAGTGTTTTATTAATTAAATGAGTCATTGGAATTAAGTTATATAGCTTCTATTGCCTTTGATTTGTTTCAAAACTAGAATTAACGTTTTGAGCAATGTGACAAGCTCCATGAAATGTCATTCATAATACAGTATATTTTTTTCAAAAATGAACAACTCAATTTGCTGAAATATGGAAGCACTGAAATCAGATAATCAAAATGTTTCATTTTGTTGTATAAGCGGCATTCTTAAGATAGCACCTGCAAATTAAAAAAACAACAACACTGAGCACAGGCATAATTAGAAAGTCATAAGGAAGGGAGGTTTTACAACCAATAATTGCCTTTCTTCTGGGATCATTTCCCTATCCTTCCTCTCTCTCACCAAACAAGCACACACAGAGGCATAAGATATTTAGCAAATAGTTTTCCAGTGGCCCTGCAACTCAGTATGTGCTATGTATAGTTCCATATCACTATAATGCTATAGACCAGTGGTTCTCAACCTGTGGGTCCTCAGAGGTTCCTGGACTGCAACTCTCAGAAGTCTTCATCACTAGCTGAGATGGCCAGAATTTCTGGGAGTTACAGTCCAGGAACATCTGGGGACCTACATGTTGAGAACCACTGCCCTAGACTAAGGTACATATTTGGTTTGGACAGAAACTCCAGAGGTCCGTATGTCCTTTCCTGGCATTAACTAATAAGAATCAATTAAAGATTTAAAAACTCATTGCTTGTTCAAGAAACATAAGAGTGACTGCTGAGGCAACCATCTCATTTTGTCTAGTGGTGGTTCCAGCCCAGGAAGCCACTTTGCTGTCCCACAACTCACTGAGTCCACAGTATATTTCTTACTGAGAGATGGAAAAGATGTGTAATCAGCTCTGGCCATTGGTTATTAATTTTCTTATGAGGTGGAAAAGATCTCTGCAGAGGGAAATGGTTCCCTACAAAAGAAAAGGCACACATATACACACATGTCTATGTTAAAACCAGAAAAGCTCTCAGTTCTGTCACAACCTTATCTGCTCCCTGCATCTTACAGGATTTGCAGTGGAGGGACAGAACCTCTGAGGTCATTGCTTTTTTGGGATAATATCTTATTAGGTCACAGCCCACATCCATTAAAGAGGAGGAAGAGTGGGAGAGAACAGCACAGAAGTCATTCATGGTCTTGGTTGCAATCCTAACACACCACACAATATTCAACCTTTAACATCAGTGAGAGGAGAATTATGCCCCGTATCTTTGAGCAGCCATATAGCAGCTGGGGGGGGGGATGCAATTGTTCTCTATACTTCAACATTCTTCAGATTATTGATGAAAGCAAGCCATCAGCAAAATCAAATTTAATTGTCATCCAGCCTTTGGCCAAGATCCAATAATACTGTATACATCTGATGATGGAACTGTGCCTGTCTGTCAGTGGAAGGAGACAGGGTGATCACCCCTCACTGCTGCAGCTCTTCCTGCCTTCTGTGCACCTGCTCAGGAGGCCTCGGAAACCCTCAGGAGCCCATTTTAAATGCTGTCATGTGGTCTATGGGAAAAGGAAAGAAATTTCCGTTGCGGTACTGCTTAGAAACACCAGCAGAACTTTGGCTTTCGGTGCCTAATTTCAAAGACCAGGAAGATTATGAATACAGAAGGATTAAAATACGTTTTAGTCAATCATGGGTGCATGTATGCAGGGCTAAACATCAGTCTGGTCTTCTGACCAGCAGATAATCAAATACAGTATTTCAGAGGCGAATCTCATGATAGGGTAATGAAGCCCTCCTGGGTTCCCCAGATTGTGCTGTGAAAGGTGAGGAATGGGTATTGTTGGCACCAGGAAGAATTCTGTGACCAGATCACATTGGGGAAATCCAAGTACTTATACTGAACCTGCTTTAAAATTACAAAAGTTCCCACAACCAGCTGAAGAACAGCTATGGCAGAAACTGCTGCTGGTGCTACTCTTCTTTCTTCTTCTCCTTCTGGAGGTTAGGCATCGGCATAGCTATTTCAGTGTAGATGCAGCATCCATAGAGAATGATGTGTTGCATCCAAGGTCCTTTAGACAGTAGGTTCTTCCCCTTCACACAATTTTACTGCAGTTATTTTACCTTGAATTGACTGGTTGGTTGGTTCATTGGTTGGTTGGTTGCCCACCCACCAGGCCTAAAAGGTTACTCTCAGGAGGCTTACAACATTCAAATATTCAACACAGTAAAAACAAGTGACAAAAAGCCTAAAAATAAATAACAAATTAAACAGTCAGCTACATTTATTTTACCTTGAATTCTTTAATTTTGAATTATCAATATGCAATTTTCACACTTCATTACATGTACAAAATAGTCTTCCTTTCTAGATTTCATGTGCTTTGGCACTAATTGGGCAGTATATAAATTAAAGTAATAAAGGAATGTTTACTTTAAATAAATAAATAAATAAATAAATAAATAAATAAATAAATAAATAAATAAATAAATAAATGTGCCTTCCAATTTCTGACTCTTCATTCATTTTAGTACTTCTTCACTGGTCTATTTCTTGCCTGAGGAAATCTTTCCATTCTGCAGTGAAACTATACTTCATATCCTTCTTATTTCCTCTTATTGAAGTAAGCCATAGAGTAGAATGTAGAGTACACAGACCTGTGCAATGCATATTCTCAAAGCAAATTTTGTTCTATGTTGCATTCTTCATTTTAAGGAGCATGCTCCAATTCATTTCTATTCCTTCTTTTTCTATGTGTACAATCCAGTCACTTAGATTTTTAGTACACAGTCATGATCCCATCAAGGTCAGTGGCTTTTACATAGCGAGGTTCCACAGCAGCACTACAGACAATCAAAAGCAGTAGCAAAAAGAATAACAAGAGAAAGTAAAAATATACAGCATTTGGGTGAACCAAATCAATTCTCTATCTTGTTCTGTTTTGTCAGGCCTCATATATTTACAATGATTTGTAGAACAAAGAGTAAATGCCTTCTGTAAATATTGTTGTCTCAGTTTGACATCTGGAGATAAATCTGCTGAAGGAAAGATGTTCAGTTGGTTTGGAATGACAAAACACTGATTTTCCAGAATGGAGATAGGACACACATGTCCAGAAACATCACTGGACAATTTCTTCTGTGTATTGCTTGACTATATCAAAAAAGGGAAAATAGCAATGTACTATTCTGAGTGCTTATTTCTGAATATAACTGGGCTTTTACATCAAATCTGTGGGTAGAGAAATTGGCCATGCAATTTTCATCCAGTTTCTTCAAAGGAAGGAGAGATCTGTGGACATTTTCTTAGAGATGGGGCTCATCATTAGTCATGGTTGTAAAACATCTGTGTTCTTGTCTTTCTTCACAAAATATGTTTGGTTGATTTTTGCACCGCCTCCAAAGATTATGTTCTGGAGGTTCAAATTCAGGTCCTGAACCTGCAAGAATGGCATCAAACACTGACAACCACTACCCCAAGGTTTAGGACATTTAAAAGACAACCACAAACAACAACTAACCCTTTATTTTGCTTATTCCCTGATGAGGTCATTTGACAGAAGTATTTCCCAAATTTCTTGATCATTTTCAGAGGAAGGGATCTGCCTCGCAACACCTGCTACCACACTGTCGCAAAATGACAGTAATCATTGTGAAGGAAACAAAACATGAAATTGTATGTTCTTGGGGGGAATCATTGTAGACATCTGTTATCTTTACTGCTGCTGATTATGCTCTAGCAACTTTCCTATAGTGGGTATAATGGAAAACAGCACTGGGTCAAAATTCAAGCAAAATACTCTAGTGCCATAGTTCCTTTTCTCATTTCCCAAGTTCTATTTTTCCATGGATTCAATCTCTCTGAAAAACAAACACACAACACTGTTGTCCTGGAAAAGCAAATTAAATTTGGTACACTGATGAGGTATGTGCACATGCAGTTCACTGTGCCTGGGGACCTGGTTTTTCTGCTCCCCTGCCAGAGGTCCATTTATTTTGGGGGCAGATTTAGAATTGATTCATTGGAATTGATTCCACATAAGTGAACATCCCTTCTGCATTTTGAAATGTCTGATACCCAATAGCAGTTCCCACTCTCACCACCTCTTTCTGTCTCACCTTCCTCCCCATCCCCATCGCTTTCCATTTTTTCCTGACCTGCTTTTCTCTTTCTTGCCTACCAACTCAACTCACTTTGCTGTGGAAAAAGTTATATCATGACAGAGGTGAACAAAGCATAACTGTGGGCTGCATGAGCCACCTTCTTCCCAGCCCCAACTTCAGCTCCTCTCATCGCCTTATTCGTTTTTGTGAAGAGCGCCTGGGAGTTGGGTTTAAAAGGTGGCTATTTTTGTTTGGAAATGTATGAGGGCTTCCAACATCCAGATGTGGCTTGTCTATTGAAGCTCCCTGGATCTGTGGAAGTTGTCCACCCCTCCTTCACAATGTCTTCTCTAAGGTTTTAAGTGAAGTGGAAGAAGCCACCTGCTATAGAACTGTACAATGAAATGCAAAACACACTGTACAGCAACCTCATAAATTAGGCAAGCACAAGAATTCTTGATTTCTCCCATAAGTATTTCTCTGGAATTCATCTTCACTCACTTTAGTACTTCCTCACTGGCCAGATTCTTTTTAAAGGAAATCATAGTATTCTGCAATAAATCCATATTTCAGATGCTTCTCTGTTCTTCATAATTGCTTGTATTAAATTCCATGATTTGTTTGAAGGGCTGTTGTTTTTTAACGCTGTCAAACTGTGTGACTATGGTTGAAATTCTTATGGGAGAATGTACTGGCAGAACACTGTTTATTTCTAGCCTGCTTTAAAATGAATTTTTTTTTGACAAATTGAATGGATATATATTGAAAGATAAGAATGCTGGACCTGAGTAATCTGTGTTAGTTAACTCATGTTACGATGGGATAAAAGATGCTGCATGCCTTGAAGTCCCTGGCAGCAATTCTTCCTGGTAGGGTATTATTGAACATGACAGAAGACATTGTATTCTCGTAGGCTTTCATGGCCAGGATCTGATAGTTGTTGTGAGTTTTTCGGGCTGTTTGGCTGTGTTCTAGAAGTTTTTCTTCCTGATGTTTCTATTCCAGAAACGAAACCAAAAGAGCCATCAAACCGAAAAAACAACACCAAACTGAAGAAGAAAAACAGCCTCCAACAAACAAAGTATTTCTGCCATGCGTAAAAGGGGTCACAGACCGCATGGACAAAGTGTTGCAAAAACACAACCTACAAACAGCATTTAGACCCACCACAAAAATACTACAAATGCTACAGTCAGCAAAGGACAAAAGGAACCCACTCGCCACTGCAGGAGAATACCGGATACCTTGTAGTTGTGGCCAGGTATATATTGGGACCACAAAGCGCAGCATCCAGACCAGAATCAAACATGAAAGACATTGCAGACTAAGGGCGTTTATACACGACCCCTAAACTCCGGAGCAAATGGCTCCCAGTTCCGGAGCTTAACAATGTTTACCCACCAGCTCCAGAGTTAACAGGAAATTAAGTGTGACCCCGCCCACTTTAGCGCATCCCAGCGCACTTTTCTTGTACCTGCTCTGGGACAGTGAAAATTATTTGATCCAGTGTAAAGATAGTGAGTGCGGGGCTCTCCTTGCTTCTGTTTGTTGTTGTTTTGGCTCCCGCCCCTTTAAGAGCTACTTTTACAGAGACGAGAGGCAGAACGAGGTGAGCAGCATGCTTTTCTTTCTCCTTTTCTCCCTCCCCTCACACAGCCAGCAACCAGGAAGTGCGGAGGAGGTGGGAACGCCCAAAGAGCAACGAACCCCTAAGATCTCTGGTCCGAATTTAAGTGGCCAGTGGATCTTAGGGGTCGTGTAAAAAGGCCCTAAAACAACCTGAAAAGTCAGCAGTAGCTGAACACACCCTGAAACAAATTGGACATGGAATCCTCTTCCAGGACATAGAGGTACTGGACAACACTACTAATCACTAAGTCAGACTACACAGGGAAGCCACTGAAATCCACAAACACAAGCACAGTTTCAACAAAAAAAGAAGAAAGTCTAAAAACAAAGCTTGACTTCCAGTACTAAAAGCTGCAGAGTGCAAAAGGTCAAAACTCAATAATTCCTAACCCCCCCACACACACACACAAGCAAAAGTGATCATTTCACACAATAAAACAGCAAATGACACCCATCAACTACTCAGAAGGATCATTGCTACCCCTGATTGCATTGAAACTTCTTAATCCCTTCATCACAGTACAATGACTAACACCTATTCTCCTGCACAGGACAAGTTTCTTCTTCCCCACAACTTAAAAAAAACCAGTCTCACCCCCTCTATAACCCAGAGCACAGAGAGAACTCCTAGTTCCCTGAGCTCCTTGACCTCTGAAGATGCCAGCCACAAAGTCTGGAGAAATGTCAGGAAGAAAATCTTCCAGAACACAGTCAAACAGCCCAAGTAACTCACAACAACTAACAGAAGGCATTGTTTAACAGATATGAAAGTACTGTATAGTTCATAATTTTATTTATTTATTTATTTTTGCATTTTTATACCACTCTCATTTCCCAAAGGGAACTCTGGGCGGTTCACACAAAAAGTTAGAAACACATAAGAGATTCTCCACAAAACAAATAAACACACAAGGGAGTCTCATCTTGACATTGTGGTGGGTTGGGAAGAAGAAGAAAATAAACAGTTCAGTATTCAATGGAATCAATAGTTCTTAATCACTCGACATTCTGCAGATATTTATAAAGCAACTACTTTTCAAAATCAAATTTAATTATTCTGCCTTTGACCAGAATCCAACAGTACACATCTGTTGGGTCCCAGGCATGGTACAAAGAGCTACAGGCAAAAGTGATATTAATGAATAGATAGAGATATATAATTACACAACTACAGAGAGGCAGACAGAATTCACACATGCACACATATTGAAGCCTTCTGTCTCTTGAAAGCAGGGAGGTGCAGAAAAATAACTGGGGTGGCTTGAGGGTGTCCAGTGGGGAGGTAACATCACTTGATCTCTTTTCCTGACACATGCAGTTCCATCAGCAGAATGCTTTTGGATCCTAGCCAATGGCTGAAGGGCAATTACCTTTGATTTCTAAGAATGGTTTATTTCGGAATGTCAACAGAATGATTGAGAACTGAGAGGATGCATTGCCTCACCTGCTCTTATGGAGAAATTGCCAATGACTTGAGGAAAAAGTCAGTAACAGAGGACCACCTCTCCCTTCCCCCCTCCCAGAGGAATTTGAGGAATGTTGACAAACAGCCTAGTTTTCCTTTTTTTTTTCTCTTCTAGACTCAGAGGAGGAGCAACGATGGGTGCATCATTTATTTCTGGATGTAAGGTCTAATTGATACTTCATTGGTTAGTAGAGATGGGAACGACTTAGCGGTATTTCCGTTTCCGTTTCCGTTACTCGGTTCCGTTACTCTACGGAAACAGTAACGGGAATTACTCCGCCAGACTTCGAGCTCGAACCAACGAACGAACAATTTTGGTCTGATTTGTCGTGCTCGTTCCTTGCATCGCGAGATCGCGCGATGCCACACGCGGCACAGAAAAAAAGTTTTTAAAAGTTAAAAAACCCGGTTCCCGGCCAAAAAGCAGGCGGGAAAATGCCTGCCGTGCCTCAGGGCACCTACCAGAGGGGTTGTTTCTGGAGGTCCCCGGCCTCCCCCCTCATCCCCCGTCCTAGTGGGCTGCTCTGGTGGGACTCGCCGCAGGCTCGCAGCCACCAAAATGCCCAGTCTCGCCGCCGGCCGCCCGCAATTAAAGCGCAAGCAAGCGGCACGGACGGCACAGGAAAAAACTTTTAAACTATCCCCCCACCCATTCCCGGGCCAAAAAAGCAGGCGGAATAATGCCTGCCGTGCCTCAGGGCACCTACCAGAGGGGTTGTTTCTGGAGGTCCCCGGCCTCCCCCCCCCATCCCCCGTCCTAGTGGGCTGCTCTGTGGGACTCGCCGCAGGCTCGCAGCCAGCAAAAAGCCCAGTCTCGCCGCCGGCCGCCGCAATTAAAGTGCAAGCAAGCGGCACGGACGGCAGAGGAAAAAACTTTTAAACTCTCCCCCCACCCGTTCCCGGGCCAAAAAAGCAGGCGGAAAAATGCCTGCTTGACTAAGGGCGCAGGGCACCTACCGGAGGGGTGGTTTCTGGAGGGGGGGTCCCGCCTCCCCCCCGTCCTGGGCAGCCGGACTCGCGAGTCGCCATCGCCATGCCATGCGGTGCGGGCGGGGGATCCAAAATGGGGCGGCAAACGCAATATTGTTTTTGAAATCATGGTCCAAATCACTGTTTATTATATTACTGCCTATTATTGATAGTCATTGTAATAGTTTGAAGTGCCCTTTCTGAATGTGCCTTCCATAATTCAACACACAAGCACAACAGAAACACGCGAAAATTTATAAACTGCCAGATTTTTCACAGTAGCAGTGGGTTTTTTCTTGCAACAAAATGTCTCTCCTCTCCTCCTCTGTCCTCCATTGATTTTATTTTATTTTATTTTATTTACACCTGCGCAATGATGGGCTGGCCAAGTGGCCAGCCATGTGGGAGTGGACAACCATGCAAATTTTTGGAGCCATCCCACCAGTCGCATGGCCACTTGGCCATGGAGACTTCTGGGATGTGCCAAAAAGCCCCCTAAAACCTGCCCTAGCCCTAACCCTAACCCTTGACTCCGTACCCATACGTCACAGACTGTCTTCTTAGTGGGTCAGAGAGGCACCCAGAGGTGCAACCCACTAGCCCACCGTAACCTTACCCGTCACTAGCCTAACCCTAGCTCTTGCACTAAGCCACCTTAAAGCCAGATCTACTTGCTTGCATTGCACTACACGCAGCAAGTACAATTCCCTTCTGTGTGAGACATGGTGGGTGCCAGAGCCTTGTGAAGGGCGGGCATGACCCTATCACTCTCACACTGGTCTCACGTCTGCACATTATGTTATGTAATATCCATATGGCTATTGCATAGCATTTTGCAGCAGCAGCAGGTGAGGAAGGGAGACCCCCATGTAGAGGGGTCTCTTGGAGCCTGCTTCCCCTTCCTAGTGGCAGGAGGCACCCACGGGTGCCTCCAGGAGCCCACTTTCCCTTTATAGCGGGCCAGAGGAGGCACCCACCCCACAGAGGTGCCTCCAGGAGCCCGCTCCCCCCCCCAGAGCAAAAAAAAAACCAGTACTAACGACAACGAAAAAAAAAAAAACGAAAAAACGAACCGACTAATTTTTGCGAATTTTTGAAAACCGGCATGGTACGAAGAGCTACAGGCAAAAGTGATATTAATGAATAGATAGAGATATATAATTACAAACTACAGAGAGGCAGACAGAATTCTCCATGAGACACATTGAAGCCTTCTGTCTCTTGAAAGCAGGGAGGTGCAGAAAAATAACTGGGGTGGCTTTGTCGTAGAAACCGGAAACGACCCGAAATGGGACTGGCCCGACTAACGACAACTTTTTTTCAAGTCGTGCCCATCTCTATTGGTTAGAATTAGCACATTGGATCTGCATTCTAGATCCATAATCCTTGAGCAAGAAATGACATTTGGAACATCATTTGTGCTAGAAAAGTTTCAGCAGAATATAACTCATATTATCTGGACTCCTCCTTTGCCTTCTACTCACCCTCTTGTTCCATAGTAATCCTTATGCTTCATTTGCCTTACTAGACCAGACCTTGTGGGAATAGAGGTACCAGTCAAAGGAAAACAGAGGGATATGAGCAGAACTGAAAAGGCAGAAAGGCTGTTTTCTTCGAGATGAGAATTCCTTTCACTACATTCACTACATTCACTACTTTAAGGAGTTCCTCTGTGTCCCACCCCAAATATGAAATGCTTCATGTTTAACAGACAGTTCTTTATTCAATGAAAAAAAAAGGCAAAGGATTCCTCTCCACCCAGTAACTGTTTGGACTTCAACCAATCATCCCATGTCACCCAAAGAATAGTCCTCTTTGGAAGGGGTGAATCCCACCAAAACTATCCCAAATTGTTGGGTTTGGATCAGGGTAGATAACAGGCCATACAGCTGCAGCAGGTGTGACAGGCCCAATCCCCCTCAGTATCTCTTTTCTTTGTTGGTGTGGAACCCCTGGCTTCCTCCTAGAAAGGATTCCCTCTTTTTTGTAACACTGAGGCTGGCCATCCTCCCTCTCTTCTGTTTTGGGCAACTCTTACCCCCCTGTCCTGTCTTCTTCATTCTCTGACTATTCTTTCTCTCCAGTAGGAAGGCTTATGGGGTGGTCTACTCTTCATTCTTCTTTGTGCCTCTTCCCTGGGTACTTTCATCTTGGTATTCCCCTAGTCCATGGGTCCTCTATCTTCTCAACCCATTCCCACACTTCAGGTAAGTTGTCCTTTAAACCTCCCTCCCTCCCTCCTTCCACGTTCACTCCTATATCCTCCTCTCCGTTTATGCCCTCTATGATCTCCTCCTTCAACTCCTGTCCTGCTTGGTTTTCTTTAACTTTTCCTCCTGCCTTCTAATTATCCTTCCCCATTGGCAGATTATTTGCTAGGTCCTCTCCCCTACCAAAACTAGCCTGTCTAATGGGTAGATCTGTTCCCAGGCTTTCTTCCTTGCTTGAATCAGGCCCTCTACTGGAGGGCTCTTTGGAGATTCCAGAGTGTCATCCCAGGAAGGTGACCCTTGGTTCAATTCATTGCCTCAACCTCTACAGTGGAGCTTGTTGTTTTGTATCCTTTCACATCAGAGGGAAGAAGAGATGGCACACTAACAGAGAGACTGTCTCACATGTCACCTTCCTCTCATGTGTCCTCTTCAGTTTGGGGTAACTTGATGCCACAAGGCATCTCATGAAGGAACATAGCAGCCTTGTGTTATTCTTCCCTCCTTCCATTTCAAGCAGGCAAGGAGAAAGGTACAACTCTTGTCTATAAGGACAACACAGGCTAGGATACACACACACACACACACACACACACACACACACACACACACACACACACACACACTTGGGTGGATTGGGATATGTGTTGTCCCTGCCTCAGTTCTCCTGGCTGTTTGCAAGGACTGAGCACCCCACAGTATACTTTGAATTGTGCCCCTTGACGAGTCAGTAATATCCATGGATCTCATTACCTAATTATATCCGACTTAGAGAAAACACAGAATAACCACACCTGCAATATAAACTGCTCTTAGAGAGAGAGAGAGAGAGAGAGAGAGAGAGAGAGAGAGAGAGAGAGAGAGGGAATGCCTCCTTGCATAAGACCAAATTCTAAAGGGGAAAAAGTGCAGCTGTTTCCCCATACTCGCCTCTGGCACTTTTCACCTTTCAGAGCAAAGGATCAGCTTTCAATCCCAATGTCACCTTTATTTCTCTTTATGCCTTTCCAAATGTTTACTGGCTTCAGGATATTTCAAGGATGCCTGCATATAGATTCAAATGCAAATATATTCATCCCATTTTATTATTAATCAGCATCACATTGAAAAGTAAAAAAAAAAAAGACATTTGTCTGGCAAGCCTGTTAATTTCTTGCTGAATCTCATGCCTGATGATGAATGTTCTTTTTCCCTAAGGCTAAATATTGATTGGAAAAGGGAGAATAAATCCTTTTCAAGGGCTATATAGGGTTCAGTACCATCTCTGAAACAAACTTATTTTTTAATATAAAGAGATTTCGGAAAACTTACTCTTTGGGAAGAAAACCCCCATCCAGCATTGACCTTTACCAGACTCTGCATGTAACTGGTTATAAATTTAATCCAGCCACAATGTCATAGGTAGTAGGCTATGGTAAAAAAAAAAAAAAAAAAGGTAAAGGTAAAGGTTCCCCCCTGCACATGCGTGCTAGTTGTGTCCGACTCTATGGGTGGTGCTCATCTCCGTTTCCAAGCCAAAGAGGCAGTGTTGTGAAAGTCCGTGGCCATGTGGCCAGCATGGCTGAATACATTTCTGCGCACGATATACTGTTTACTTTCCTGCTTTTTATGGCGGTACCTATTTATCTACTTGCATTTTACATGCTTTCGAACTGCTAGGTAGGCTATGGTAAAGGATGGCAAAAACTACCAGGTGGTACAACATCCAGCTTTTCTGAAATGAGCCTAATTTGTATCCTTCAAAGCAGTGATGCATGACCTTGAAAAGGCATTCTTTTTTTCCTTTTTTTCGAAAACAGATACAGTATTTTCCCATAACTAAGAGTATATTTTGTTGAAATTTGTTAGAATAAAAATTGAGGGTCATTTTATACAATCAAGAGAGCTGAGGAGAGAACTGTGTGGTTGTGAAGCTGTAATTTTGGGTTGGAAAATTGGGGAGTTGTCTTATACATGGTTTGTCTAATAGACTGAAAAATATGGCAGTGTCCCTGCAGATGTGTGATCTGGAATTAGGTACTGTGCATGTTTTTAACATGCCAGTGTTGCACTAGGACTGCATGTGGTAGATTCCACATGCAAAGCAGAGAGCATTGGGCACTAGCTTGTTTCTGGGTACAGTTCAAGGTGGTAGAAAGCCCTGCATGATTTGAGTCCAAGGTATCTGGGGGACTGTATTCCTTCATGTGAATCTGACTATGTTTCAGTGAAGATGCTTGTTTTCATCCCATCATGCTCAGAGATATATCTGTTGAGGGACTAAGGAGAGTTTGGCTGCTACCATCCTTCCCCCAACAAACAATGATATTTTGATTCAGGAATGTTTTTAGAATTTTCTATGCAAACCGTGTTGCCACAAAAAAGCCTCCTTTGATCTATTTTTAAAATTGTTTTTAGTGTGTTATATCCTATTTGGGCAAAAAGAAAAGTGTGGTACAAATCTACTAAACACATGAAGAAATGGATATTTAACACTGTGTGAAGAATGCATTCATGAAACCTTGCTCCACCTTAAAAAACAAAAACCTTAAATGGTTATCTGAATCTATGACAAAAGTAACATATTAGTGGCTTAGCATACTAAATTACACTAGAATAGCCATATTGAATCAAAGGGATTTTGTATGTCAATTCCTCCATAAGTTCATAAAATCATAAGATAACTGAGTGGGAAAGGGACTCAAAGGCAATCTAGTCCAGCCCCCTTTTCAATGCATGAATCCAAACCAAAGTAGAACTGACAGATGATTGTCCAATTTTCTGTTGAATTGGTTCCATTGATTCAACTGGATCGACTTGAGCTGCAATTTCCTACATTAAATAAATTCCAGTTACCGTAGGTTTATATGAATCAATGGAACTTATGGATGAGTTCACCCACCGAATTCCCATTAATTCAGTGGGTCTACTCTACTATATTAAGTACTACACTAAGGAATGGGATTTTGAAATAGTAAAATGTAAAACACTATTATAATATATTTTCTTCAATGAATCACTACTAATGGAGTGTTTTTTATCTGCCATCAAGTTGATTCAAAAGTATGTGAGCTATATTATAGAACCATAGAGTTGGAAGATACATCAAGAGCCATCCAGTCCAACACCCTGCCATGGAGGAACCCCCATCACAGGACTCCCAACAGATAGCCATCCAGCCTCTGCTTAAAAACCTCCACAGAAGGAGACTCCACCACTGTTCATGGCAGCATATTCCACTACTGAACAGCTCTAACCATCAGCAACTTCTTCCTAATGTTTAAATTGAATCTCCTTTCCTGTAGTTTGAAACCATTGCCCCAAGTCCTAGTCTCTGAAGCCATGGAAAACAAACCAGTCCCCTCTTCAATATGACATTGTTTCAAATATCAAACATAGCTATCACTTCCCCTCTCAGATTGGTTTGACCAGTACCACACCTGAATCATATTATGACAATCTATCCATTACACTACACCTGCTCTTGTTAGTACTGGCATGTATTCACTATTTCCATAATGTACATAATTTTTTGTTGTAAACAGATGTCTTATTCTGATACTCAGAGAAATATGCATGTGAGCACCCTCTGTTGCATCATAAGGAAATTTGTGCACATTGTTGTAGGGAGAAGTACAAGAAGCATCCATCATGGCAATCACCCTACCGAAATTCCCAAAGGACAGTTGAAAGACTGCAGGCCGTTGGACAAATCCATCTCAGCTGACTAGGTCTACCACTTTTCATCTCCAACATGAGCAGAGCTTTTGTGAAGTTAACAGTTCCATAGCTTCTGTAGCTGCAAGGAATTCCACCCTTTCCCCTGCAGATTGTTAGAGCTAGTGCCCAACTTCAACAACAGTAGGACTTTATACCCCCTGTTCCACCCACCATGTTGTGATGTTCATTCATCCCAGCAAATCATAGATCCTCTTTCAAGTGAGATAAATAATATTGCCTACAGAAGATTTTCGCCCATGATAGGGATGGAGGAAAGGACCACCCACAGCTCATCTGGACAGGTTTGAGCCAATCTGAACCCATCCCTAGCTTATTTCTCACAGTCCTGCACTATTTCTCACATTCCTGTATAAATTTCACTCAATATCCACTATCATAAAAAGTTTTTTTCCCTTCCTTAGCTTGTCACTTTGTGGGTGACTTTCAAGGACTTTCAAGGGGGGGAAAAGAGCCATGTACTCCATACCATAACACACGCAGCAAAGTCCACCCCTAAAGGGCAATTAAAAATAGGGAGATATCCTCTCATTGGTGTCTCCCACTCAGCAAAACTGGCATGCACAAAGGAATTTCCAGGTAGGCTGCACTTGTGGGAGAATGGGAGAACTTCCCCCTCCTTATCCCTTGTGGGTCCCCCAACCCTCCTTCTAAAGGAGTTTAGAGAGGGGGGAAATAAGCCTAGAAATGGGAAAAACTTCATCTGAGAAAAGAAAATGGGAGAAAGGACAGAGAGAAAGATTAAGAACATGATGCACATTCAATCTGACTTAGTTCCTCCTTAAGGGCGCTTAAGATTTCAGCCTTCATAACAAAAGAATTGTGGACACATTATGCCTGCCTGCATGCGCACATTTATTAGGAAATATATTCCGCTGAACATAGTGACACACACTCCTGAATCAGGGCTTGTGGGACTGCAACCTTAATGATGAATAAGAACACTGAAGGAAATCTCTACTGTGCTGATCAGAGCCATGATATTAGTGTGCTTGTAAATGAATGAAATATTTTCTTCATGTTGACCAATGCCTCTGACTGCAAATCGAGGTGAAGTCTGCCACCGTTCATATAAATCATTACATGTAAAACACAGTGAAGGGAAGACCTTTGAAGAGGAGAGAGAAAGAGAAAGAGAAAGAGATGGAACTGGTTTATTCTTTTGGAATTTCATTAAATGCCATGCATAATATGGCTTAGGCTGGGTAGACAGAGGGAGAAGAAAAGTAGCATTAGAAAAGCCTGCTTGTCTTTCCTGAACACGGCCTACCCATGGCATAGCATGGCGTCAAAGAAAACCCTGTTCCACATGTGAATCTGTCACATACTCCCTCTTTGCATTGTGAAAGAAGGGAATAAATAGCCTTTGCCTAAGAGGTCCCTGAAGAGAAGCAAGAACTGAAGTGGTATTCAAGCAACTCCAAAGGGATGGAGGCAAGCTAGAGAAAGCACAGATGGATTAAAGGTATTGGCAACGGTGTATATTTTGAGCCTGAGTCCAGGACTCCGTCATCCACCCACCAAAGTCCCTTCCTCACCACTGGACTACACCCTCACCTATTCCCATACAAATGTCTTTTGGAATCTCAGCAGCATTGGGACTGGTTAATATTTGGAGACCACCAGGAAACATTGGGGATCTCTAGGTAGGTCTAGGGAAGAATCTTGCCAGAAATCCTGAGGATCTATTGCTGCCAGCCAGTGAGCTAGATGGGCTAGAGATCTCCCTCGGCATAAGGCAAATTCCAGTATCCCTGTAAGGCACAGTGAGGTGATTGGCTCAATCATCTGATGTTAGATAGAGCTTGGAGAACCAACAGCAATCCAACTGTTTCTCATAAGCTGTCAGCAGTTCTTTGTTGAAAGAGACACAGTGGAATGCTGTCTTTGTATTTGCATGATGCCTGGGTTGAGGAACTGGCTCTATGGAATGAATACTAGCCAAGATGATGCATTTAGCAGTGGAGAAGAAGAAGAAAATTGTTATTGTGGAGGTGAGAAATGTTTGTGCATAATCAGGGATGTAGACACTTTGCCATTCCCTCTTGTCTAAAATTTTCACATAGTTCTGGATCAATATGAAGCAAAGCATATGAGCTTGTTGAGTTAAAACCCCAGCTAATCTTGGTGGGATTTGAATGGCAGTGGACCAAGCTGTTCCACCATCTGAGGGAGGAAGACAAGCACAACTGGCACACTCACTGGTGGCATTATCTACCCAGCCAGTCTCTGTTTGTGCTTGATATCTCCCCCAGCATCTGAGCTCCCCACAATTCATCTGGTTTGCCTGCTTCCTTCCCTTCCTTCCTTGCCACTCCTCTTGTTACCTGTCTTCTGTGGAAATAATTGTCTGTGAAAGCATTGTACTTCCCTCCATAGAACTGCTCAGGCCTAAAGCCTTACATCTGGTATTCTAAGCCTAGGTCCTGTGAGTGGAGCATGCAAGCAGATCACCTGAAGTCTGGCCAGAGCAATGCTTTCAGAAGCAGCAAGAAAGGCTGTGTGGGAGCTGGAGGAGGCACATTGCAATTCATCACCTCAGGTAAGCTGCAACCTGTGGTGATACCACAGAGAGCTCATTGCCAGGTTAGCTCTAGTTTCACATCCAGCCTCCTCATTCTGAAGGGGCAGTCCTGCTCTCTGGCAGCTTCTCTTGCCTGAATCACCATCTACAGCACCATAGAATTGTCTATAAGAATCAATTGCTGAACAAGGCACAGATATGGTGGGGAGGAGATGGCCTACTTTCTTGATTTATTAGACTCAGTATAAAAGTATTACCCAATGTACTACATTGCTGAAAAATTGAAAAGCAAACTGGAGCACTGGAGAATGAATTATGAAAGTTGTTTGATAGGAGAAATATTACTCATAGTTTCAGGGGGTTGACAACACCGGAAGCCTTTTGGTGGGAAAGTGCAGTTAGGAAAAAAGGAAATGAAGCATCAGCAGTTGATCTAGTTGAGATAAAAGACATCATACTTGCTAAACAATTGAAACTGTTGTGATTGCAATGCTACTGCAGACTTCCTTTAGTCAGTCATGTTCTGCTTTCTGGAATCCAAATGATAAACCAAGTATCACCAAAACCTTTTACTTTCTTTTACATAGGCATTGTGTGAATGTTGCTCAGCAGACACTGGCTATGTTTTGCCCAAATTTCTTAGTCCTACACAGGGCAGCTGGAAGCCACTGAATTAAACTTCTTTAAATTAACTGGACCGTGTTAAAGCTTGTGTCTGGATAAGTCAAGCCCCAAATGGGTTCTTTAAGGATCTCTCAGCCTTGCTCTGAAATCTTTCTCACTTACCATAATAATTATTCAACAAGGCACCTTCACTTGAATAATAAGTAAAAACATTTATTTGGCTAATAAGATTTTCACAGGAATATTCTCTTGCTGGAAAATAATGACATGATTTCCCTTCCTAACATAAAGAAATCTAAAGCAAACTTCAGAGGCAAAAGCCTCAATAATTCTACTTTAAGACTACATTGCTAAGCATTAGTCCATTATTCCATATTGCAGAATCTATTCAGGAAAAATATCTCTGCATCTCTCTCTCTCTCTCTCTCTCTCTCTCTCTCTCTCTCTCTCTCTCTCTCTCTCTCTCTCTCTCTCTCTCTCTCTCTCTCTCTCTCCACCTCTGTTTACAGCATGGGAAAAATGTCACATGTTGCCTATTTGACCAATCAGGGTTCGCTTGCTTCTTAGATAAAATGCATCTTTTGACTTTGTTTACATTCATTTGAGATAGCAAATCTACAGCAGGCTAGGCATAGCACATTAATATTGGCTTTGTTTACATTTGGCCTTAGAGAAAGGCTTTCTTACTTCTAAATTATGTTACAATGACTTCTAGGGAAATGAACATAACTAAATTAAGGGTATCTGGTCTTTGGCCTTCAGATGTTTATAAGGTAAAACTGAACAGTCTACTCATCAATTTTATAATAACCCACATTGAAGTGGAAGTGAGTGGGAATTGAGCTGTTATTCTCCTTTGAGAAGTTTTTGTCTTCTCATAGTTAACCAGGTCCAGGAAGTTAAGAAGCCAGTAAGTGGTGTAGAGTAGAGATGGGCACGACTTAGTGGTATTCCCGTTTCCGTTTCCGTTACTCGGTTCCGTTACTCTACGGAAACGGTAACGGGAATTACTCCGCCAGACTTCGAGCTCGAACCGATGAACGAACAATTTTGGTCTGATTTGTCGTGCTTGTTCCTTGCATCGCGCGATTGCGCGATGCCACTCGGCACAGAAAAAAAGTTTTTAAAAGTTAAAAAAACCCGGTTCCCGGCCAAAAAGCAGGCGGAAAAATGCCTGCCGTGCCTCAGGGCACCTACCAGAGGGGTTGTTTCTGGAGGTCCCCGGCCTCCCCCCTCATCCCCCGTCCTGGGCTGCTCTGGTGGGACTCGCCGCAGGCTCGCAGCCAGCAAAAAGCCCAGTCTCGCCGCCGGCCGCCTGCAATTAAAGCGCAAGCAAGCGGCACGGACGGTACAGGAAAAAACTTTTAAACTCTCCCCTAACCCATTCCCGGGCCAAAAAAGCAGGCGGAAAAATGCCTGCTTGACTAAGGGCGCAGGGCACCTACCGGAGGGGTGGTTTCTGGAGGGGGGGGGTCCCGCCTCCCCCCCGTCCTGGGCAGCCGGACTCGAGTTGCCATTTCGCCATGCCATGCGGTGCGGGCGGGGGATCCAAAATGGGGCGGCAAACGCAATATTGTTTTTGAAATCGTGGTCCAAAAACACACAAGCACAACAGAAACACGCGAAAATTTATAAACTGCCAGATTTTTCACAGTAGCAGTGGGTTTTTTCTTGCAACAAAATGTCTCTCCTCTCCTCCTCTGTCCTCCATTGATTTTATTTTATTTTATTTTATTTACACCTGCGCAATGATGGGCTGGCCGAGTGGCCAGCCATGTGGGAGTGGACAACCATGCAAATTTTTGGAGCCATCCCACCAGTCGCATGGCCACTTGGCCATGGAGACTTCTGGGATGTGCCAAAAAGCCCCCTAAAACCTGCCCTAGCCCAAACCCTAACCCTTGACTCCGTACCCATACGTCACAGACTGTCTTCTTAGTGGGTCAGAGAGGCACCCAGAGGTGCAACCCACTAGCCCACCGTAACCTTACCCGTCACTAGCCTAACCCTAGCCATTGCACTAAGCCACCTTAAAGCCAGATCTACTTGCTTGCATTGCACTACACGCAGCAAGTACAATTCCCTTCTGTGTGAGACATGGTGGTGCGAGAGCCTTGTGAAGGGCGGGCATGACGCTATCACTCTCACTGGTCTCACTGTCTGCACATTCTGTTATGCAATATCCATATGGCTATTGCATAGCATTTTGCAGCAGCAGCAGGTGAGGAGGGGAGACCCCCATGTAGAGGGGTCTCTTGGAGCCTGCTTCCCCTTCCTATAGGTGAGGATAGGAGGCACCCACGGGTGCCTCCAGGAGCCCACTTTCCCTTTATAGCGGGCCAGAGGAGGCACCCACCCCACAGAGGTGCCTCCAGGAGCCCGCTCCCCCCCCCAAACCAGTACTAACGACAACGAAAAACAAAAAAATGAACCGACTAATTTTTGCGAATTTTCGCGAAAACCGGAAACGAGTTGAAACGGGACCGGCCCGACTAACGACAACTCGAAAAAAAAATTTTCAAGTCGTGCCCATCTCTAGTGTAGAGCAGAAGGAGAGGAGAGTCAGGGTGTTGGTCAAATAAGTTAAGAGTACCTGCAAGAAAGAGAGATTGGTGGATCTTCCAGGACCCTGGCTAGAGCCTAGGGAACAGGCAACTGGCTCACGCAAGAGTGTCTTCTCAACTCAGCCATTATGCTGCCTGAGACCAATTACAGGTTTCTGCCCAGGAGAAATCGGGGAGGAGGCGGGCTTCAATTTGAAGCCTATTATTCTAATTAGTCCCAAGCTCCTGTGAGGCATGATGCTTGGATTGGGGAACTGCCTCTGAAGTGTTGGGCTGACTCAGTGTTGCAGAGCCAAGACTCATGTGGTAAAAGGCCCAAGACGTTCTGATCAGCAGCAATGATCCGCACAGTACATAGAGGAAAATGGATTTGCCAAAAACAGTACCTAGAGGAAAATGGATTTGCCAAAACAAACAAACAAACCTCCCACAAAACAAAACAAACAAACAAAAAACAAAACCAGCACAGTGCTTCAATCTTTCAGTATTGTAATGCAAAATATATTAAGATGGTTTGGCCTTGAATGAGCTATAAGAGACATTAACTTTGCAAAAGGACTACTTATATGTTTATACCATCTTATTCAGCTGCCTAGATGCCTTAAGCACATCCGATCTCGCCTGATTTTGGAAGCTAAGCAGGGTCGGCCCTGGTTAGTACTTGGATGGGGGACCACCAGGGAATACCAGGTGCTGTAGGCACCTGGAATAGGAAATGGCAAGCCATTCCAGTATTGCTGCCAAGAAAACTGCATTGGGCATGGAGTCACAAAGAGTCAGTCGCAACTGTAATGATGCAACACACACACATCCAGCTTCCTACATTTTTGGGATGCTTCTCCTGGGAGAATTGCTGTGATACTGACATGATAAAAGCCTTCACTTCCAAACCCCACTGATTTCTAAACTTCCTTCTAAGAACTGCAGTCTCTAAATAGGGTTCAGTAGCATTGCTAGGCCCCTTCAGTCAGTACCTATGGCCATTCAGCCTCATTGCCTAAGACACTGTTGGATCATTTCCAGAAGTGTGAAGATGTATGTTTTTCAACTTCAGCTGGTGGTATCATGAAACTTGTAGCCCAAAAACAGAAATCTGCACATCTCTATGCACTATCATTTTTGCTATTATATGATTAGAGCAAATACTGTATATCAAATAGCCATGTGGAATAGAGCCTAAAATGAAGGTAAAGATAAAGCAGAGAAATAAGGAAGTCCCATTTGGACACTCAGAAAGACAGGATTTAAGGTCTTCGCAAATAGGGAAACGAAAAGAGAAAAGCATTTCTGGGACACTGTATAACCATGAAATTAGGCAATGGAAAAGTCATTTTTACTACTAGTGTTCACCAAACACATTTTTCTGAAAAATAACAATATTAAAATTATATGTAAGTGTAGACAGTGTAATAAAGCCAAAATGACACTACTACATCAGTCCAATTAAAATCTAGTGGCAATATTAAAGTTCTGCAAAAGACAAAAACTGAAATACATTTTTTAAAACTCTGAACCAATAAAAAGCATTGCTGCATTCACTCAGCATTTGTGCCAGAGTGACAAACATAACTGCAGAATAAGACACTTGAATTATAATTTGCCAATGCTCATTACAGTTTTTAATTTTAGTTGGGGGGGTGTTATTTTAAAACATAAAAAGCAAAACAAAAGAAATTATGAAATGAAGCCAAACCAAAAACACAACAAAAAGCTGTGTACAGCCTAAGATAAAAGAGCAAAGATACAAAAGCTGTTTGAAACTAATCAGTATGAAAAGAATATTGATATAAAGAATTAAGAGTAAAAAACATCAAAACAAAAAAGCTAAAAGGTAGCATGGTTAAATAAGGAATGGGTGTTGACGTAGAGGCATCACACTGAACTTGACAGTGGTAATTCCTCTCTGAGCCATCGTTCAGGGTTGCCATGTGTTGGGGTTCAAGTACTAGAATGCTGTTGGTGTTACCCCGGCCTCTCAACATGAATAGCTAACCACTTCCTCATAGGCTGGTGGCATGGCCAGATCTTCTCAGGAATATCTAGATGCACAAGCCATTGATTCCAAGGGGCAGAACTGATGGCTGCCCTGGCATTCAGAGACAGATTAGAGTGGCAGCTATACATTTTACTTTACAGATGAGCATTCTGTCTCTGAAGGTAGGCACTTTCTATTTGAAAGGCTGTCTAGTCCAAGTCCAAGGGGTGTGGTGGCTCAGTGGGCAAGAGCGCTGAAACTGTCAGCTGCATAGTTGGCAGCTCGACGGTTCAAATCCTGGGTGTCACGCAGTGAAGTGAGCTCCTGCTGTTAGCCCCAGCTCCTGCCAACCTAGCAGTTCGAAAGCATGTAAATGCAAGTAGATAGATAGGTACCACCATAAAAAAGCAGGAAGGCAAACTGTTCTGTGTGCAGAAATATGTTTAGCCATGCTGGCCACATGGCCACAGACTTGTACAACACTGGCTCTTTGGCTTGAAAACAGAGATGAGCACCACTCCTAGAGTCAGACATGACTAGCACGCATGTGCGGGGAGAACCTTTACCTTTACCTAATCCAGGTATTTCCAAACTTTGGCCCTCCTGATGTTTTGGACCACAACTCCCAAAATTCCAAGCCTGCATTGCCAATGACAAAGGACTGTGGGAGTTGTGGTCCAAAACATCTGGAGGGCCAAAGTTTGGACATACCTGACCTAGTCCAATTAAAATGGAAAGACAAAGAGGCATAAAACAAGCAGGAATGTTGAACTTGCCCATTAATAGACAGTACCCAAACAGCTGACTGGGCAGCAGACCCAAAGGTCACCTCATCCGTCTTCTCCACTGTGACAAGATGACATTTTTCTGCTGGGATTCATTGCTTTTAAATTTGCACACAAGCATGCACACATTTGCGTATGTTTCAGTATAGGTACAGGAATGCATCTCTTCCCTCACCCAACTATAAATGCAAAATGGAGTCAACTTTTATTCTCTCTCTCTCTCTCTCTCTCTCTCTCTCTCTCTCTCTCTCTCTCTCTCTCTCTCTCTCTCTCTCTCTCTCTCATGTAACTGTGGTCTGCTGCCACCCTCAGGTTGGAGGGGGGATAGCCTCTGAACATGGGCCTCACGAAGTCTAGAATTACACCACTACTCAAATCCTGACATCCTTCAAGAAGGAGCAGTAATGCTGAGCTCTTGCAGGGCCACACGTCCCCCCAAGTTTATCCTGAGTGTCAGTAACTATGATGAAGTTGCTCCTTCTGCTCCCTCTGCCATAGACTTTGACGATTGCACAGAGACTGGGCCAGAAATATAAATCAATTTAAGTGTCAGTGTATGGTCCTGCCTTTAATATTAACGATATTATTGCTTTTATTTAATACAAGAGCTCATGTCTTATCTCTTCATTGTTATATACAAGTACAGAGAGCTTTGTCTTTAAATGTTCATATTCTCCAGCAACAACTTATCTAGCCCCAGGGCAAAAGTGTGATTTGATTGGAGTGAGGAGCTAAACTGAAGACTGCCTAGGGCTCTGATATACGGCAGAGTTACTGATGTATGTTCATAATTTAAAATATGTATTTCTTAATATCCACACTGACAGAATACAGTAGATATTTTGCCCAATATATTCTGTTAAGCATCAACATTCTATTGCACATACAACTCTATCCTCTCTGAAAGTATGCCTTAACAATGCAGTATGCTCTTAATAACTGCCTACAAAAGACAGAAGTCACACCTTTGGTAACACAAAAATTTGCAATTAACCAAAAGTTTGAAAAAATTATGTTTGGAATAATTACCATTATTTAGAACAGTGAAAGCAGCTGGATCCTGTGTTCTGAGAACACTGTATTAAGAATTTAAAAAGTGTAGGATAGCTGTTTGATTTTACATTGGACTCCATAATTCAATAAGAGGTTGCCAACAGAGATGGGCATGAAACACCAAAAAGGTGTTTTGTTTTGTTTTTCATTTACAATTTTTTTTTCGTTTTTGTTACTGCTGCAGGTTCTTTAAAATGTCTTTGAGCCACTGAGGCGGCCTCAGTAGCTCAAAGACATTTTAAAAACCGTGCCTTTCCCCCCAATGGGGTGCATTGGGGGGAAAGGTGTGGGTCCTTTTTCCCCTCCCCCAAGCCCCACACACCAGCTGATCTGTGCTGGGGTGGAAACCTTTTTTGCCCACCCCAGCACTGATCAGCTGGCATGCGGGGCTTGGGGGAAGGGGAAAATGTTTAAAAAGTCCAGGGCTTTTTAAACTCCCCCCAAGCCCCACGTACCAGCTGATTGGTGCTGAGGTGGGGGGGAAAACTTTTTTCCCCACCCCAGTGCTGATCAGCTGGTGCACAGGGCTTGGGGGAGAGGGGAAAATTAAAAGCCGAATGGGGGAAACCGTAGGCTTTTAAAACATGTTTTCCTCACCCGAGCACCAATCAGCTGCCACATGGGGCTTTGGGAGGGAAAAAGTGTAAATAGCCTTCCATTTCCTGTGCCCAATCATTTCCCCCTAGGAATGCATTGCTTCAATGGAAAATTTCCTATGGGAAAACAAAAAATGAAATGGAACAAAAGGAAAATTTCCGTTTCATTTTGTTTTGTTTTTCTTTGATGGGTCACTCCATCTTTTGTTTCTTTAGAGAAAGAAATTAAAAACAAAAAACAAAATGATAAAAATTTGTTTCATGGTCATCTCTAGTTACCAATATATTTCTACACATGGTTTTATGGTAAGTTTGAAGAGTATTACATTTTTATTTTTATTTCTTAATCCTTTAAATTGACTGCTTGGCATTTATTGTTCATACTTGAAAGTGTACAATAGTCTAAAGGGCACCAAAACAAGACGTGTCATATCTAAAACTTATGTTCATATGGAAAATGCACATAATGGGTATAATGTAATTTTAGCAACAGTTTCCCCATGGCATGTGTAGGAATCCAATGGCACCCAAGAGACACTTTCAGGGCAATTGTGTGTTGTCTCCTCTCCTCAGTGTAGCTAAAAAGTCTCCTGTATCACTCTCAAGCTTGTTTTTGTGAGGTGCCGAAAGCAAGGAGATGTGGAACGGCGAGGAGGTGAAGATGCTTCAGATAAGTTAGCATTGCAGTGCTAATGCAGTGTTTAACTTGAACACTGCATAAATGTTAAACCAGGGGTTCTCAAACTTTTTAAACAGGGGGCCAGTTCACTGTCCCTCAGACACTGTTGGGGGGCAGACTATAGTTTGAAATTATATGAACAAATTCCTATGCACACTGCCTAAATTTTTCAGTCTCCAGAGAGGCGGGCTGTTGGATTCGTTTCTTCTTATTTGGAGATGGGTGGAGAGACAGGAGTGATGGAAATGCACAGATCCGGCACTTAGAGGTGAAGTTCAGCTAAGATCGGGATTTGAGAGAGAAAAATCCCGACTGAGATATTAATGCAAGCAAGGCACTATTTTAATAGAAACTGGAAGTACATCCAAGTCTCTCCACAACAAAAAAGGAAGGAAAACCAAGCAGCAGCTCCAGTTGCAACTGGCTTGAGCACATATTTTAACCATGTGGTTTCAAAAAAGGAGGAGGTCCTTTCTTTGGGGAATGGGCACAGAGGGGTTAGGTTGAAGCTTAGGCACTGTGTGCCATTACCACCCCTCTCATGACAGAAAAGCCATTGAAAGGCAATATACAGCCCAGAGTCCTCACTCAAAGACCCTCCCCAGTGGCACAGCCATCGGAGTGTGCAGGTCTTTGGCCTTCACTGGGAAATCAAATTGTCAGTCTCTTCCTCCATCATTGTCATTTCAGGCCATTTTGTTGTCTCCTTTATGAGGTGTTATTTGCCCTTTCATTCTCTACATTTTTCATCATGTTGCTTTTTTTTTAATTCTTAAAAAAACTCCACACTTCAGATAGTATATATAGTCCCTGGGCCATTCCTTGCCTTTCAGAGACTTTGAAAAAACAATCAGCTCTCATGTGAGGGGTGGTACTGGTGGACTAGTTTCTAAACATTAACCTAACATATTAGGGTTCATTACAGGTAAATGGTTTGGCCACAGCTATTTCAATATAACAACCTATTTCCACATTCTGGCATGCAGGTCCAATGCCTGAACTTCCTGCACATCTGTGCCAAAACCCAGTCCATTCATGAAAGTTAAGACAGGACCAGCAGGCACTATCCTCCCCTTCCCTCCCTGCACTGAATATCTCCACATTTAGTTGTCCATAGAGGGCAAGAGGTAAGTATCATTGACATGTTACCGAGCTGAATGGACAGATGGCACAGGGAAGAGGGTTTTAAAGCCATATGGGGGCAATAATATCTAAACTAGCTCTAAGCTTAGGGGAGCCAATTTAATTCCACTATAATCAAATGTGAATAGAGATGCTAAGGTGAACTGTGGGGATCTCTTCTGCATGCAGATGTTAAAGTCTGGAAAAGCATCCACCAGGTGTGTTTCCAGTCTAAGCTGCAGAAATCTGCTTTTATTACTGCTTAGTTCAGATGACCTATGAAATCTCTTCTTATGCTGAGAATGCTTTCTCTTGTTCTATAATGTGCAGCAATATCTTTCTTCCATGATCCCCAGTGGGGGAATCTTTGCTACCCTCTCTCACTCTCTTGTATGAATTATTTGAGCATTGCCCTGGAGACATCATTATGAATTCCATTCACTCTATGGTCATGGGCCGATAAGATGCCCAGAAGGATTATATGGTACCTCAAAGGTTCATGAATCTTTGGGTTGCCCCCCCCGCCCTCTGTTTCACAAATTATTAAAAGAAACAGTTAAAAAATTAAAAACCAGCGCTTGTAGCTGAAAACTACCTGCTTTGGAGGTGCTGCATGAATTCTAACAACGTAGCAGATGTTCACATTTGAGAACAATGTTTTGCATGTCTCACAACACTTGTTTGTGTGTAGGCATACACGTATTTGTCTGTGCAACTCATTAGAGTGATCTGGAAGCAAACAATCCTATTGCGATACGGTGAGTGCTATGCCTGTTAAAATAATAACAGCAATGGCTCATGATTCACAATATTGCCAGGCAGGAATCAGAGCCATCTGCATCTAAATTCTAAAGAAATACTGTAGCTGAAAACTTGAAAACCTCTAACTAGCAAAATCGGGAGCTGAAATGCAGTTTGCATGACAAATCAACATTGCGGTATATTTTTCACTGGAATTTCTGCATTGCTGTGGCGGCAAAAAGAGCGCTCTTTCCTTTCTATAAATCTGTATTCCAAGTCCAATGTTGTGTCATAATAGGAAATAAATGTTTGTCTCAATTCCTCCCCCTCCCCATTCCCCATTTCACAAATCTATGCTGTTCTACACACTTGATAATTTCTGCTCACAGCGGTTGATTTGTTTGTTGCCACTGAGGTCTTTGGGTGCCTTATCCCAGAGTTTAAATTGCATTGCACTATGATCTTTGAATATTAAAAAGTCAGGCTCAAGTGGAACCCACTGGCTGAACTCGTGTTCATTAGCGTAACAAAAGGTGTAATATTCAGTCTGTTCCTAGGGTACAATGAAGAGTTGCTGCTTTGATTCCTGGGAATGTGCAAACATGCTGGTTGGTGTGTGCCCAAGAATCCCAGCAGTGACCAGGAATGAACTGAATATTATGCTTTTTAATGCTAATTACGAGGATATCAGCCGCTATTGAAAATATAATATTTGAAGCACAAGTGCATGAATCTCACTTACTGGTCTATAGAAAGCCTGAAATAAACCCACAGTCATGTGTTGGTGTATTATATCAACACGGTTGATATAAGGCATATTTGGATGACTGAGATCTCAGCTTAACCAGCCAAAATATACAGAGAGGCAGCCATAACAAGCAGTGGTCTGCTTCAACAAAACCAAGAAAGAGATGTATGGTACCTTCATGACTAACCATTCATTTATGGCATGACCTCCTGTGGTCATTGTGGACATCTTAAGATGCATGCATCAAGGAAGTTGCATTGAAGCTGAAGTGAGCTGTAGTCACACATATGATGAAGTGGTATCCACAAAAGCTTCTACATAGTAAAAAATGGTTATTTGTGAAAGCTATGTATTTCAATAAATAAATAAATGTGAAGATTCTCAGTCATCCAGGTGAAGTCATCTGGAAGTTGAATTATGGCAACTGGACTTCTTTTCTTTTGAAATGTTTCCCTACTCAGCTAAACAACCTCTTCAACCTGAGGAAGGTTGGTAGGACACCTCACATTTATACTCCACCTTGATTTTGCTTCACCCTGGTCTGAATAGGCTCATTAGATGGACAATGGCCAGGGGTGCATAAAGGTCACACCTCTGCAGCCCTTCTCAACACCAGTTAGACAGGAGCTGTTAGCTGTGGCCTTCCTGGTGGAAGCTATCCAATGGCAACAACTTAGTGCCACACTTAGAATGTCTTCACATGTGAGGCCTGGAATACAGGATAAATCCCAGTGTGACAAAACTCTTCCCTGTCTTGATTTGTTTTGTTTTTCTTTAGTTGCATACCAGCAAAGAACCCAGGCAGCAGGTCATACAATGTCACCTCTGGGTGTGAAGGCAAAATCTTTTCCCACCTGTGCTGAAGGTGAAAGAAGAGTCACTGGAGGAAAATCTGAGTGGCAGGCTAAATTCATAATTAAAAGAGAATTTCATGTCACCGAATACAAAGTGGCAGAGTATTTCTGACAGTAACAAGATCTGAAGACCATGACATTGCAACTAATAAGGTAGCAGTAGCTGAAGGCTTTTATGAGATGGTATCCCTCAGAAATCTGAAGAAACCAACAACCAGTGACAGAGTTCTAGAGCAAAAGTGCATTTAATGAATCATATCTCACGTTTTTATCATGCTTTAAAGGCCTCTGGGAAAGAAACATGATGTAATTCAACAATTCTTTCAGGCCTGATCCTTTCAAAGAAAGGAGTGCTAAAATACTTTACTGCACTATTTATTTGGCGAGACTTTAAAGATAATGTGATTTTCAGTCATTTTTATTTTTTCATAGCTTTGGCGGAAACTGAGAAGTTCACTAAACCTCAGCATTTGTTGCATTCAACAAAGGGTGGGGAGAGAGACTAAAAGGTTTTGCTGTGCACAAAAATAATATCTCCTCACAGATGGATGCCCACAGATTAACTCTTGTCCTAACCAAATTAGAATACTGTGTGGAAAAGGTGATTTATTTTTTTTAACCACTGCACACACATGAAGAAGAAATGGCCAAATTTCAGAAGGATGCGGTATTGTATAACTTAAATGTTTATGGAGTTCTGGATTAGAATTAGAGTAACTGGAGTTAAACCAAAATAAAAATTGAATTTTGAAATAAAATTATCATTAAATTTTTTTTTAAGACACCAAGGAGGGTTTTTCCTACAGGGTAGGAATTGAGATGATCCCATGATCAAGTATCAGCATTTCCAAAATATGCCTGATTGTGTCTGTTTGTATTGTATTCACAGAATGCACTCCCCCCTTTTATGTGCAGCTATTTGGTTCTCTGTTAACATTAATTAGATCTAAAGGGATGGGCATTTTATGAAAAATCCATGACAAAATAAATAAGGCATTTACTGGTACCAAAAGTACCATGGGATCTCCTTGGATTTGCAGGATGCTGCTACTAATTATTAGTATCATTACACCAATTAATCTTATTACACCAAGTATTAGCAAGCATGGCTTGACACTAGACTTGCTGCCTGGCTAAAGCTCCTTGCGGCCAATAATAATGCAGCTTCTGCACTAACAGTGCCACAGTTATACCTTAAATTGAACAAGCCATGTGTATATTGAAACCTATAAAGTTCTTTTAAAAAAATTCTTCTGTTCGCTGAAGTAATTTCTCCACAATCAGTATTTGTCATCAGGTACAGGTATTGGTAAGCCCAGTCTTTAGAGCAAGACCTAGATCTTTCTGGCCTGATGCTTTCAGAGAACAGAGTGCTAAAATACTTTACTACACTATTTATTTGGCAAGACTTTAAAGTAATTACTTGAAGAGACAAGAGGATGATCTCGTTATGCACTTGACACTCTTTCCCTCTTTATTTGCTCCACTAACAATTTCTCTGTTATATTTGCTCATTCTTAATAATTGACCGGGCACATAATACAGCCATTCCAACTGACCCAATACTTATCAGCATTTGTTCATGTGTCTTCTGAGAGAGCTGTGGGGAGGAAAACAATGAAAATTGCTGGTCCTGTGGATGTATCAATTATGAGGTGATGGGGTATTCTTCATTTATGAATGGCTACCATGGAACACCTCTGCTGCATGCTCTTTATATGGTCCATAAAGATTTTATCTTTTGTACATTTAATTGACATCCAAAAAAGGACTAGAGACAATTTTGCCATTTAAATATTTATAGAATGCCTTCCTGAACAAATGCCCTCACAAGGCAGCCTCAATAACAATGAAATAAAAGAGTGTCAAACTAAAAATGTGAGACAATGTGGTCATCTTGCAGTCATTAAAACCACAAGAGGTAGGACCATGAATATGGTTTATAGCTCTTAGATCAGTCTAATGTAACTGTTGGGAGAACTTTGGGTGATTAGGATTGATCACAATGTCCATGTTATTTGTACCACTGAAACAAATGGTAGACACTAGGGGGTTTGGGGGGTCCCCCTTTTGGTAAATCTCATCATTTTTTTCATTCACTTATGAGTTCAGATGAGAAACAGAATCTCAACAGATTGAGTTCTGTTTCTCAGTCTTGCTATCTTTTGAAAGTCTGACTTTTTTTTTACCATATCATCAGCCATGTGAAGTGGCAGTAATGTGAGTAGGACTGGCTTTTGGTTAAACATATCTCAACGTGAAATGTTTTTCCTGGTTTAAAGGCTGAATCAGTGGGTACATCGTTTGAGTGAAAATCAAAGGAATAATCTGTTTTATGAATTTCCTTCTTTGAAGGGAAAGGGTACAGATGTTTTAACTCTCTCTCTCTCTCTCTCTCTCTCTCTCTCTCTCTCTAACAGTAAATTTAAAATCAGCTAGGGTTGCTGTGAAAGCCAGCAGGGTGAGAGTGCCTGGGAGAGCTTCCTCCTCAACCATAGGTGCCATGAAATCCAGACTTGCATTGCTCCTAGTAGTGGCCTTTACTAGGGTTGGACAATAAATGCAGCATCCAGTTCTTCCCATCCTGCCAGTTCACAGAGGAGTTTCAATAAACACAGTAGCCCCGATCGCTTTCAGTTCTTGACCGCCTCTGATTTCCACTCACTGGCCCCTGATGTTTCCAGCCTGGGTCTGGGGTCCAGTTCACAACACTGATTGTAGTCACTTAACCCCCTTTAGGGAGGTCAGATAGTGCCAGGCCAACAGGTCCCTAAGTTGCAGCAGTTTGTCCCTACTCAGAAGGATCTGTGGCAGGCAATCATGATGACATTTCTTCCACCATTTCTTCTAGATTGGGCTAGCGCAGGGGTGTCCAAACTTT
This sequence comes from Phrynocephalus guinanensis, assembly GCA_037367245.1. Taxonomy (NCBI): domain Eukaryota; kingdom Metazoa; phylum Chordata; class Lepidosauria; order Squamata; family Agamidae; genus Phrynocephalus; species Phrynocephalus guinanensis. Next base: position 53,627,981 of record CM074735.1, on the reverse strand, counting down.
GGCCCTCCAGATGTTTTGGACCACAACTTCCAGAATTCCAAGCCTGTATTGCCAGTGACAAAGTACTGTGGGAGTTGTGGTCCAAAACATATGGAGGGCCAACGTTTGGACACCACTGGGCTAGCGGGCTGGGGCTCAACAGGGCAACTGTGCAGCTGAAGGTTAGACAACTGCAAGTGCTCTTCCCACTGGTCATTTATCCCCAGAAAAGTGGACCCATGCACCTATCCAGCTGTCCTTGCCAAGGATTCCAAAGATGGGACAAGTCTCCTCTCAGGCTTCTACCCAGTCCTCACCCTCCCAGTCTGTTCAGAGAGAAAAGTCATCCCTCTCCTCCTGTTCATTAATTCCATGTTCTGCCAACACATCCCAACCTCCAAGTGTAGTTTATATGCCCCTTCACTTTCATTTGGGGGACCACTCTCTCTGCATCTTCAGGCATCTCTGCCCATGGACTTTCTGACGTCTGCTGGAGATCACAGATCCAAGGCAGACAGCCCACCAGTCTCCACCAGAGCTTCATTCAAACACACACATACTTAAGAGTGAGCTCAGTTGCAGCAAGCAAGGGCACATCGAGACAGCAGAAGCTGGAGCAATCTGGTCCACACTTCACATGGTCTTTTTCTATACTGTGATCTGTTTAATCTCTCAATTGAGCTGTTCTTCTGCTCACAATGATTGATGTTTTTCTTCCGTAAGAAGAATCCAGACAGGTCTTTTGATTGCCCCAATTTGTCCCTCTTTCAATTAATAGCAGTCCCCTCCCACTCTCCTTCCCCACCTTTTCCTGCACTCTTTCAGCAGGCTACAGTGACTTTCTTTTATCTTTTATTTTGGATATATAAAGCGAGCAAAAAATTGCCAAATGTCCCAATCCAAAAACTCAGTTTCTGAATTATCTGCAGCAGAAGCTGAAATATCTTCAAGAGAAGAGCCTGGAAGGTGTACAACACAAACAAAAAGCTTACCATGATGTGAAATCCACGTACCAAGCTTTCAATGTGTGGAAACAAGTGTTGCTCCTTAAGATCTCCAAAAGGTGGGAAGGTCTACTTGTGGTGAAGAAGTAACTTAGTGCCTAGGATTACGTAACTGAAAGATCTGGAAGTGGACTCAACCCAACAGTTTATCAGGCCAATAGTTTACAACCATGATGAGAGATAAGGTGATCCTTGGTTGTCTATCTGTTGCAATAATGTCTGTAGAGGAGAGCCTGCTGTATGTATCCTAGCTTCTTCCTGTTGTGTGGAACTCAACAAGATCACAGATGCATTGCTCCATATGTGCTGCTGTGACAGAGTAATTTCAATGGCAGCTTGCAGTGACAGTGCAGACATATTGCCTTGTATCATGGGAATACGTGAAAAAGAAAGGAATCAGTATGATAGGAAAATAGTGAGGCTTATAGCAAGGACCCTGTAATATATGGGAAAGTTACTCTTCCACTGCACAGTTCTGACAGGCTAGGTTATCGTGTCTGTAAAACACATTATACACCATTTTACCAATGCACCAAACCACTGATGGCCTCTAAAATGACACACTAGTAATAACAGTGATAGTGAATCTTTCCTGGGGTTTTTCCTTCCCAACTGCCTGTTTTCCATTTCTCTTGCTAGAAAATACTTATTACTTTCCTATACACTCATCTTCATTTTTCCTATCAGGCTCGGTTAGTGCATTTCTTCCAAGATGATCTCTGTTCAGATTTCAGATGAGACTGCCTTTTTACTGCAAAAGGGGATGCAACCTTATTCTGCAAAGCAAATTAATGGCCATTTCAAGAGTGATGGGGGAGTGGAGTAGAAAGGAAGAGGGAGGGAGGGAGGGAGGGAGGGAGGGAGGCTCTGAAACGAATAGCCCATCCCTAACACCTACCTAATGAACATACTTAACTTGTAATATGCATGCCTAAGTGATGTAGTACTCTAACTCACACCTTAATTCCCCCTCTCCACAGAGACAAGGAATTTGGCCTCTCCACAGAGACAAGGAATTGTTTAATTTGCCAACATCACAAAGTGGTTGTTGGAGCAATAAGATAAAATGCCCAGGCAGTTATAGATGCATGCAATTAGATGCAATTATGAGTCCAAGTGTGGACAGAAAAGACACTTAGGTGTCCTTGAGGAAAAGTGAGAGCTCCAAGGACAGGCAAGAGCTAAGCTCTTGAAGTATGCATTCAGGGATCTAAGGGACAGTTTTAATTGGCCAAACAGTCTATAAAAAGACTATTGCTCTGTGGAAATCAGTATCTCTCTTTCTGTCAGTCTGTCAGTCACTGAAGTATTTGGAAGCATTTGGATCTATCTGTGTCATGCTTGGTGGAGCAGTACAAGGTTTTGTCACTTGGGACAGAGCTGGATGGAAATGTGAATTCAAAGGAACTGCTGATGTAAGTGTGAACAACAATATTAAGGTAAGAAGCTACTGTAATGAAGAATCCTGTATTTATACTTGTAAACAGACTGCACAAAACTAAGAACTGCACTCTGTCATTACTTTCTCTACTGTAAATCTGCTAAATTGGAAATTATACTATTCTGACACTGGTTCTCTTCACAATATTGGTAAAATTTAAAGGAAGGCTTTGGTTATGGGAACAGACCAAAACAGAGTGATCCTCCCTTTACCAAAAAAAAAAAAAAGTGAGCCCCTGACAGAGCTGAGTAGGACTGCTCGGACACCGGACTGGTTCAGTCCGGAAAAGATTTATTTATTTATTCATTCATTCATTCATTTTTAGAACTTATATACCGCCCGTCTTCCAAAAGGAACTCCAGGCGGTTTACAACAGAAAAAGAAAACAGACAATAAGCAAAATTATAAACATCACAATAAAATCAATAAAAACAGTATAAGCATAAAGATCAATAATAAGAGGCAAGGTGGCAGGACAAGCAAAAAGAAAAAAATTAACAGTCACCAAACGCCTCCCAAAAAAGCAAGGTCTTTAAAGCTTTTTTGAAGGCTGGCAGGGACTGTGCAAGGCGCAACTCACTCGGGAGATGGTTCCATAATGTGGGACCAGCCACAGAAGGCTCGGCCATGGGTGACCATTTTTTGAGCCTCCCTGAGTGTGGCCACCTGCAGTGAGTGCGCCCGTGACATTCTAGTTGGTCGGGCTGAGGGTGACCACTGGGAGATTCGCTCTGCCAGGTATTCAGGTCCCAGGCCATGGAGGGTTTTATAAATAAAAACCAGGACCTTGAATCTTATTCAGGACGCAACGGGTAGCCAATGCAGGTGAGCCAGTACTGGGATGATGTGGTCATATTGACGCACACCCGCCACCAGTGTGGCTGCTGCATTTTACACTCTCTGGAGTCACCAAATAAGAGTCAAGGGCAGCCCCATGTAGAGAGTGTTGCAGTAATCTATTCTCGAGCTCACCAGCGCTTGCATGACAGTTCTCAAGGAGTCCCCATCGAGATATGGGTGAATCTGGGTGATTTGTCGGAGATGGAAAAAAGCAGTCCTGGACATGGCAGCAACCTGGGCCTCCATAGAAAGAGCTGGGTCCAGGACCACACCCAGATTCCGGACAGTATCAGCCAGCTGGAGGGAAACACCCTCCAGGCTCGGGAGAGGGCCTCCATATCTGGAAGGGGAAGTCCCAAAGAATATAACCTCGGTCTTCTCAGGGATGAGTTTGAGTCTGTTGGTCCTGGTCCATTCCATGACTGCATCCAGGCACTGGTCGAGGGTCTGAACAGCCTCAACTGCAGAGGTGAAAAAAGAGAGATAGAGCTGTGTGTCATCAGCGTGACTGATGACAGCAGACTCCAAATCTCCTAATGACCTCAGCCAACGGCCTCACATAGATGTTGAACAGCATGGGAGAGAGAGCTGACCCCTGCGGAACCCCACAAGGGAGCATCCAGGGGGCAGACAGCTCCCCCCCAAGCTGCACACGCTGGGGGCGGTCCTACAAGAAGGATCGGAACCAACTGAATGCAGTGCCTCCGACACCTATCTCGGAGAGCCGGTCTAGCAGGATACTATGGTTGACAGTATCGAAGGCCACTGACAAATCCAGAAGGACCAACAAGGTAGAGCTACCCCTGTCGGCCCCCGGAGGAGGTCATCTTGCAGTGCGACCAAGACTGTCTCAGTCCCCTGACATGGCCTGAACCCAGACTGGAATGAGTCAAGGACCCGTTCTCCCTCCAGGAATGACTGGAGCTGGACAGCGGCCACCCTCTCGATAACCTTGCCCATGAAGGGAACACTGGCAATCGGACAGTAGTTTGCCAGTTTGTCCGACGCCAACCCAGATTTTTTCAGAATGGTCTTCACCACTGTCTCCTTCAGATGAAAGGGAAAAATCTCTTCCCTGAAGGAGGCAGTGGAGATAGTTGAAGCCCACTCAGGCATGCTCCCACCGGCAGATTTAATGAGCCAGATGGGCAAGGATCAAAGGGGGAGGATGCTGGCTGGCAGTGATCCAGGGCCCTGGAGGCCTCAAGAGAGGCGACAGACCCAAACTCGAGCAATTGAGGAGACCGAGACCATCTGATCTTGACATGTGAACCAATCTGACCCTACAGCAGACAAAACAGTGAGCTAAACATCCCTGTAGTCAGCCTCACAGTTAGCTGTCAAGCCCTAATGGCAGTTCCAACTTCTACAATAATCAGGTCTTACCACTTATTCTAGGGATGGTGGGTATTTCTCTGTTTTTGGACTACAGTTCCCACATTCCCCCAGGTAACATAATCAATGGGCATACACTCAGTTGGATTCCGGAATATATGGTTCAAAACACTAACATTTCCTATCCAGGGTTTTCTTTTTGCTGCCTTTTGCGTAATACTACACTGCAAGGGGAAAAAAGATAATATATGCTGCAGTGTTTTGGATGAAACTACAAATGCAGGATCCTGGGTATCCCTGAAGCATATGGGAGTCAGATCCTGCCAGAGTGAACGGGGGAAGACTTTCTTACAGGTACAAAAACAGGCTGACTCTTTGCCAGTGAACAGCCACTGTTTCAGGGATCTTTTTCTAAAATATTTTAAAATATATTTTAATAATAATAGAGTACAAAACTTCAGAACCTAACTAATTGAAACTGTGAAATTTCTTTTCTTTTCTTTTTTCTGTCTTTTTAATTTTAATTAATTTATTTATTTTGTCGCTAGGGATGGTCTTACTCCATGTTGGCAGAGCTTTGGTGCCTCATAGTTCCAACTAGAGATGGGCACGAAACGGGGGGAAATCATGCTGTTATTCGTTATTCATTATTCGTTTCATTACATAACAAAACGAATAACGAAAATTGTGATGAAATTGGAACAAACCGAACAGAATCACAAAAATTAGGTTTTTTACATTTCGTTTTTGTTAATGGCGATGCACAATGAAATGAGCTGTTTTTAAATGTTAAGAAACGTCCTGAATATCCATAAAAACCCAGTGATAATTATTTATTCTCCCTGATAATACTTACCAGGGGGGTTGGGGTCCTTAAAACATGCATTTATGTCTTTTCTCAGATCGCTGTACTTTTTTTCCTTTAAGGGGAGTTAGGGGACATCGACCCAAAATGGCTCCCAGCTGCCTAATATTGATTTCATGGGTTTTAAAACGCCCTGGACATCCATAAAAATGCAGTGATAATTATTTGAAATTATTACCTACCAGGGGGTTGCGGTCCTTAAAACGTTTATTTTTTTCTTTTCCCTTCAAGGATGACACAAAATGGATTCCAGCCAAAAGGTGCAGGTTGCAGACTGGGTAGGTGTGGCAGCCACAGAGGGTATAAAAAGCTTTGGCAACTCCCATCCTCCTTGCAGTCTGCGGTGGGAGTTAGGGTGGGATTGCTGTCTCTGCGACTCATTACTTTAGGCCAGCCAGGCAGGTGTGTGTCTCTGTGTTCCTGCTGGCTGCAGCCTGGCTCTTAGGGGAGAGAAGGAAGAGATTTCTCCTGCAGCCTCCCTGTGTGCGTGCGTACCTCTCGGTGAGTACCCTCCCCTGCCCCGCAGTGCAGTCATTCTGCGGCTGCCTTACGCCCTGGGCAACGCCCGCTGCTGCCTTTGCAGCCTCCCTGCGTACCTAGTCTATCTTGTGTCTCTGCCAGCATCATTTTTTTAGTGTTTTCCCTCTGATCTGGGGTTATTGGGGGACATTCGCACGCAGAAAAGCTTTAAGTCACGCAAAAAGCGGGTAAAAACGAAAAATGAAAAAACGAAATGAATTTTTTTCAAACAAAATCATGAAAAATGAAAACAAACCAAAATGGACTCGCAACGAAAAACAAAAAACCAAAATGTCATTTTTTCGATTCGTGCCCATCTCTAGTTCCAACCATTTCACTCATCTTGAGTTGTTTGGTAATTATGAAGAAAAAAATGCCATGGTTTGGTAATTATGAAGAAAAAAATGCAAAGATATTGTGTACCATCAAATCACTTCTGATGTGTAGTGGTTATATAAGTTAATCACCTTCAAAATGTCCTATCATTAACAGCCCTTCTTAGATCTTGCGAACCAACAACATCTCATATCAGGTTGTAATAGACCAGGGCAACCAAAATAGACAAGTAACCAGGCTAAGAGTGCAACTACATGGTCAAATATGGTAGGATTTGCTCTGATTATAAAGTGAATGAATTTCAATTATTATTTAATGAATTCTGTGGAGGTCAGCCTTTCGAGTGCAGCTGGATTAGCACACTCCCCTCACTACAGAGTAGTAAAAGGCACAAACTCACTCTAGCACAGGCCCCCAGTCATCTCACAGAGCACTGACTTATATCAAATTAAGCTCAGGTATTGCTGCCACTGGTCAGGTAACCCAGTCTAATCACTGAGTCCCACACAAGATATAATGTGGAAAAATAAAATGAAAGTTTATTGAATATAATCAGATGTTGAATACAGTTCACTTGTGTTCCATTACTTAAAGTGCCTCAAAGCAGTCCACTCAAATACTGATCTAATTCCCTCACTCAAAATTGACAGTTCCCTAATTGCCCTGTCTCTTTCTTCAGTACTTGTCAGTTTCACTATCTTAGCCCTATCTTGTCCCTACCTTTGCCCTGTCTTCACCCTATCTGACTCTAACTACCTCCAGTGGAGCTATTTAAGCAATAAGGCTCTGCCTCCACATTCCATATTTGGGCATAAACATTAACCCATTATTCCCCCTCCTGTACAGTCACATACACAGTAAAAGGGTGACCGCTACAACTGCAGAATACCAAGGCTGGTTCATATTGGTTCAACCATTTTTGGATGTCTTTTGCAAGCCTTTTGGATGTGAGGCATCCATGGTTTTAAAATAATTTTGCAAAATACATAATAATTCATGTCTACATGATCTAGGATGTATAAGCAAGGGAAAATCCCAGAAGCTGGCTCCTTTTTTTTTAACCAGGGATAGTCAGGGATGTTTTTTGACAAATGTGAATGGCCCCTAGCACAAGAAGATATCCAATAGACCAGTGATGGTGAACCTTTTAAAGACCAAGTGCAAAAACTGCAATGCAAAACCCACTCACTCATTTTTCATGCAAACTGCCAATACAGCAATTTAATCTGAATACAGGTGGCTGTGAAGGGGCAATGTTGGGTGCCCACAGAAAGGGCTCTGAGTGCCACTTCTGGCACCCGTACCATAGGTTCGCCAACACTGCAATAGACCATCTTAATTGCTGCCATTGATGTTGTCAGCATTCAGGCTGCCCTTTGCAATCTAAAGCTTGCCTTCCCTTTTCCCTGCTGGTAATGGGGGAACAATATTGCGCAGCAGTATCAGGAAACTTCCTGGCCTTTTGAAATGTGGATGCAGAAGCACATTATCCCATGCTCATGAACTGGATGTCTTCTTCTTTAAAGAACAGGATTTCCTGACTTTTAAAAAGAGACATTTAAGGATACAGACACTACACACAAATTCCCAAAGAAATTTCCCTTGTGTAGAATTACCCAATGCTAGAGGACACCAGAAAATCAGCACATTTTCTTACTATGGTTGCTGGAGGAAGGCACAAGCAAGAACAGCTGGGATGTGGCTTTACTCTCTCTCTTCCAAAATATTTTGAAGGCCTGTTTTTGGATGTAATGAAAGGGTGAAGCAAAGGGGAGGTGCAACACATATAAGGAAACATGCACGTGCCTTATCCTCTCAGATAAACTAATGTTGCAATGCCTGTTCCACAAGATCAAGACTAGAATGCTATGTTCCAGTTTCCAAACTCTTTCTCTGAATTAGGAAATCAGAGGAAGAAAAGCTATGTTGGACCAAAAGCTCTATGGACGTGAGTCAACATATTCATGCTGGGTTGAAGTTCCAAAGTCATGTTTAATTCAAGACACCTGTGGAGAAGGCTGTACACCTCAGTGACCTTGGCAAGAAGTGAGATTCAAGTTCTCAGAAGGAGACGGGGAGACGTAATGGCACGCACAAGAGCAAAGGCTCAAAATGCTCGGTTATGAGTGCCAAGTCATGGGGTACAAAGTGGCAAAGGTGACTGGATATCATTATTATAAATACTGGACATAGGAGCACTTGCAAAAAGGGGTTTTCTGTAAAGTTGGAAAGGTTTAGAAGTTGGCTGTTCACGTTGATGCTGTATTGCTGTATGCAAGATGGAATCCTATGTTGGATGTTCTACATTAGAGATGGCGCACAGAACGAACATTTTTTTTTCGTTTCCGTTACCGTTTGTCGTTTCTGTTACATAATGAAACAACAAACGAAAATTGTGATGAAAATGAAACAAAATGAACAAAACCACAAAAATTGTGGTCATTACGTTTCGTTTCCGTTAATGGCGACACGCAATGAAATGAGCTGTTTTAAATGTTAAAAAATGCCCTGGACTGTAAAAACGCAGCAATAATTATTTATATTGTCTGATAATACCTACCAGGGGGGTTGGGGTCCTTAAAACGTTTGTTTTTGTCTTCTCCCATCGTGATGTATTTTTCTTTTCCCTTTAAAATGGATGTCGCCACCAGCCACAAAATGGAGGCAAGCCATGTGATCTGGGATCATGTTCAACCAATAGCATGCCCAGGTTGCAGACTGGGCGGGCAGATCTGGCAGCCACAGAGGGCATAAAAAGCTCTGGCAGCCCCTGTCCTCTGTGCAGTCTCCTTGCGACTCTAGCTTCAGTCCTGCAGCCTCCCTGTGTGCATGCGTGCTGCGTACCTCTTGGTGAGTACCCTCCCCTGCCCCACAGTGCAGTCACTCTGTGGCTGCCTTGCACCCTGGGCAATGCCCACTGCTCCCTTTGCAGCCTCCCTCCATACCTAGTCTATACTGTGTCTCTGCCAGCATCCATTTTTTAGTGTTTTCCCTCTGGTCTGGGGCATTCGGGGATGCCTGTGCACGGAAATGCTTTAAAAATCGTGCAAAAAGCGAGTAGAAATGACAAAGGAAAAAACAAAAAAACGGTAACGAAATTTTTCAAAAAAATTCCCGACAAACGGAAACGAACCGAAACAGACCTCGCAATGACAAATGAAAAACCAAAATGCCACTTTTCTGTTTCATGCCCATCTCTATTCTACATCTTAAAGGTTGGAAAGTTACTTTACTGAATGCCGAGCTTGGATATAAAGTTGTATGTACTGTGTATATGCAAATAGATTGCTGAAACAAAGAACTCTTGTGTGTCTTCACTGAAGAAGTTATGCTTTAACTGAAGGCAGCAGGCTACACTGATAATTGTGGTGATCTACACATTCCATGGCCCACCCACACACCAGACAACATTGTGTGCATGTTTTCCAAAACATGTCCCTTTGATTTTTTTAAAACAACAGAATTAGGAGATCTGGGAGTTAGTAGAGATTTTTGCTGGATACCAAGGTCAGAATCATCTTTTCTATTGTGAAAGAAAGCTTAGGAAGAAAGATGGGGACAAAAATCACCCCATTTGAAATATGGTGTTCGGGGAGAGCCTTGCTTATACCAACGTTAGCCAGAAAGGCAGAGAAGTGGGTGAACAATCAACTTGCCTATAATTAGAACAAAAATAAGTTAACTGAGACTATCCCTATAATGCATACCTAATGGGAATACATAATTGACCAAAAAAGTAAATATTTATGGGAAAAGTGGGAGACACAAAGACCTAACATAAAACAGATGGTCTCAATAAAATAATCCACAGCTGTTATTTTCCAAGACCTGAGCAGAATTTACTGGAAAAGACAGCGCTGATCCTTTTTATAAATCAAAATGTCCTTGTTAATAATAGTCATGGGTTTAGTTTTTCCTTCTTGCTGTGCACTTATCTATCACCCTAATGAATAATCAAGTGATATTTCTTCATAGACTGAAACTTGGCAAAATTCCATTCCCGTATATTTAAACAGACATTGCTGAAATGAAGCATCCAATTGTGTTTACATTCTGAGAGGTGATGCTTTTTTTTGTTCCACTGTGATAAATTGTGAGGATGCACTTTAAATTTAATTTGTAACGTAAATCTTCAAGAGCCTCTGTTCAGACTTCAGATTAATTTTTCTCATCCCCAGGTTAAACCTGGTATTTTCTTCATAATGAATTGGTTAAGACATCTGATTATACCATTCATTAAGTATGCTTGATCTGTATCTGTCACTTCATGCCTAGCTTATACTGTTTCTTTGGGTCAAAAACAACTGGATAATATTCTCATATCAAGCAGCGCAAACACTGATATTAAGAGCAATTTCATTAGTTGTTTCCTATGAGCAAACAACATTATTTCCCTTAAACTAGATTGATGATAGCTAATTAACCATTCACAATTTTTGCATAGATTGAATCTGCTGGCATGAAAACAATGAAGTCAGAAACCTCACAGACATCAATTCTAGAAAAACTAATTTTGAACTAATTTTGCCTTTCCCTTAAGGGCAAAACAGTCCTTTTGCTAAATTCCCGATGAAGGGGCCAATTTACACTGTAAAAGTGACAGGATGGAAGGGGGCATTTAATTCTTCATCTGCCAACTCTTTTTCTTCATCTTGAGCTGTTATCTTTAGTCAGACATCTTGAGTTCAAACATTTAGGAATAATTGCAGCTTGGCCATTTGGGCTTAATCATTCACTGCTGCAGCACTATGTAGTTGTCCGACATCATACCCATCTTAGACTTCATTACTAGGTATATAATCACTGAACTGAAGAGTACTTTGAGGGATGCCCAGGCCAACCCTGGAATTGAGGAACTTAGGGCCTTTTTACACGACTCCTAAGATCCGCTGGCCACTTAAATTTGGACCAGAGATCTTAGGGGTTCGTCGCTCTTCCTCTGTCCCCACCCCCCTCCGCACTTCCTCGTTGCTGGCTGCGTGAGGGAGGGAGAAAAAGAGAAAGAAAAGCATGCCACTTACCTCGTTCTGCCTCTCGTCTCTGTAAGGCCATCAAGTCCAACCCCCTCGTCTCTGCAAAAGTAGGTCTTAAAGGGGCGGGAGCCAAAAAGCAGCAAACAGAAGCGAGGAGAGCCCCGCACTCACTATCGTTGCACCGCATCAAAGATTTTTCACCTCCAAAGAGAAGGTACAAGAAAAGTGTGCTGGGTCGCGCTAAAGTGGGCGGGGTCGCACTTAATTGTCTGCAAACTCCCGAGCTGGTGGGGAAACATTTTTAAGCTCCGGAGCTTGCAGCCATTTGCACCGGACCTTAGGGGTCGTGTATAAACGCCCTAAGTGAACCTCTGGATGGCCGTAGGTTTCAAGTCTTAATCAGATGTTATTGAAGTGTACTGAGCAAGCATTGCAGTGAGGAGGAGGACTCCACCTTCTCTGCCTCTAGTTCCAGGTATCCCTAAACATGGAAGGGGCTCCGTTTGAAAAGCAGAGCTTCATGTATCTGTTTAAACTCTTAGTCTGAGGTGAAACCTTGGAAAATCTTTACTCCAGGACATATGGAGGGACTCCGTGTCTAATGGAGACCATCGGTTTCAGATTGTAACTCTCCGGAAATGGATGGAAATGATGGTGGAGGAAGAGGAGATTTACTCAGCACATTGCAGCCATGACTGAAGAGGTGGAGGTGGATAACTTACAGAGATCCTGAGGCAACCTGGACCTTGGAGAGCTACACATACTCTTGCAACTTCCTTTTCCACCACTAACTCATTTTGCATCTATAAAATATCTGTTTCTTTCCCTTCAACAGCTGTCTTTCACACACACACACACACACACACACACACACACACACACACAGAGACAGAGAGAGAGAGAGAGAGAGAGAGAGAGAGAGAGAGAGAGAGAGAGAGAGAGAGAGAGAGAGAGAGAGAGAGAGAGAGAGAGAGAGACCGGGGCCAAACACGTTTCTATTTAAAAACTGAGGAGGATGGTGTTTGCATGTTCCCCCAGACTTATTTGCAGTAGAATACATACAAATGCTAAACTGCAAAAGAGTTTATTAAAGGATTATAAAAGAATAGAACTACTATGGGAAGGAAGGAAGGAAGGAAGGAAGGAAGGAAGGAAGGAAGGAAGGAAGGAAAGCCTTCATATTTTAGGGGGGGGGGTTGTATATCAGGCACTGACACCCCTACTAGCGTCTCGCTGTTCATAGTACAAGAACAGTGATTTCCAAACTTGGATCTCCTGACATTCTTGGACTGTAACACCTGAAGCCCTTGCCAGCACAGCTAATGTTGAAGGCTTCTAGGAATTGAAGTCCAAAAACATCTGGGGACCTATGGTTGGGAACCACTACACTAAAATGGCTACTATACATGTGTTGTTCAGGTATCCATGTCCAATATAATGAAGCACAAGACCAGAAAGGCTGATGACATAATAGGAAGCATTTTTCTTTTTCATAAGCACAAGTGTCTATGTTTGGCACACTCATATAAGCTCATCCATTATAATAACTGAGACAATCTGTGATAGGTTTGAGGAAGGAAGATATTATTCAGACCCACAAGCTATTCTGAACAAGCACATCCCAGTCTATTCATCTGATAGCCAGATGACAGTATTCTAGAGAGCTGGTGACATCTTAGGATATGTTATAAATCCCAGTTCAGCCATGGACTAAGCCATCACTGTCCATCAGCCTCCATTCCCCATCCATGGGGAAAAAGGGAACAGTGAACTGAAAAGTGGACAAGATAATCTTGTTGCAAGGATAAACTAAGTAAAAACTGTAAAACATTTTACAGAATAGAGTGGTATACTATATAATGCTGTGGTTCCAATTCCAATGACAGAGTTGCTTAGTCTTATTGAACCGTTGGCTTGTGCCTGGAGTCTGATGTATATTTCCTTGAAACCCACTCAGTGCTATGGACCTTACTTGCAAATAGTTCCATATAAGATTGCAGTCCTACAACCTTGATCCTATCTTTCTCAAATCATAAAACTGTAAACTGCCCAGAGACTACTTGGAGTGGTATGGGGCAGTATACAAGCAGACCACTTTTGGTATAATGGGTGTTGGCAGCTGGTCACCCTCTAGATGTTAGACTACTACCCCTATCACTGATGGAGGTTACAATTCAACATGATCTCAAGGAGCTTACTTGACTTTACTGAAGAAACTGCATGCTATCTATCAATCAATCAGTCAGTCAGTCAGTCAGTCAATCAATCAATCAATCAATCAATCAATCAATCAATCAATCAATCAACCAATCAACCAATCAAAAATGAAGCCTACAGATATCAATGAGGAAATGCACTCAGGACTCAAAGTGCACTAAGGTTAATATACAATATTATGCACACATGGGAGGCAGTGCCAGCAAATTCAATAGGATTTACTTGGAAATAACCATGCTAAGGTTCATGGGGTATGATAATTATATATGAATATTCTTATCTTGCCCCCCAAAAAATGTTATTGTTAAGACTAATGTGCAACAAAGCTCTGAGAACCAGAGCATATAATAAAACCATGTTGTGAATATATTTTATTGTTTATAAAAAGCAAAATATGAGATTATTGCAAAAGAGCATAGCTTTTACATAGGAGCTTTTCATTTATAATGATGACTCAATTTTAAGCTGCATGGAGGAATTAATGTCAAGACGTACATTTTCCTAATAGCAACCAACATTAAAGTGCATTGCAAAAAGTTACCATACTGAGCACTGCTAGAAGCAGCAATAATTAAAGAGAAGAAAGCACATCATGTCCCTGTGAGTTACAGCAAAATACGCCAGGAACTCATTATATCAATACTGAAGCAGCAGGTCTTTAACTAAGTAAGTAACAGTAATCTACACATGCAAGAAGGAAGTAGAATACTGAAGGTTAGAGGAAAACACAGGACGCCAGATCAGAAGAAATGTCATTAGTATCTCTTCTAAACCTTTATTTGCATACTAGGAATCTGTTTCTCATAAATTATGACAATGAACAGAAGCTGATTAAACTGTACTTTATAAATATTCATGAAATCACCTGGTCTTTGATGTTCATTTTATTCTTTGGAAGGTGGCTCTCTGTGCATTACAAAGCTTCCATGTTTTGCCAAGAATGTCAAGTGAAGTTGGGACAGATGTGGCAAATTTTGCCTGAAAAACAGCATAACACTGCATATCTGTTTAAAACTCACCCTGTCAATCATCCTGGATAAGTGACTACCGGACTACAATCCTAGCTGCTCAAAATTTCAAAAATCTGATATATAAATCCCAACAGTGAGATTCAAAAGCTTAATTTTTCATTTCTGTGGCAGCTGGTGATCTGAGCAACGACAGTGTCTCATCCCATCATCTGGGTTTTCCCTCCACCCAGTAACGAACAGCCTATGCTATTCCTTGCCTAGAGAAATGAATGAGCCATATTTTTCCTCTCCTGCCTTTAAAAAACAAAACAAAAGGATGAAATGTTGTGCTATATGGAACAACCCAATAATTAGCTGATTAAAATGTTTTGCTGAAAATGAACTCCTAGTTTAGATCCATTTAAATATGCTAGCAAGTGCAACACACTTTATTAAATAGCACTGTTCTTCAGTAATATTGTTGCAGCAGGATAGGTGTGTGTGTGTGTTAAATGCATCACCTGGAATCTGGAGCTGTGCAGGTGATAATTTCAAGAAAAAAACATTCCCTTGCATTAGAGGGCAAATTTGCTTCTTCCTCTCCCCCTCCCCACACACAGTAAACAAATAAATATGTTAGAGGTCTTGCTATGGACTTGGTCCAATCTCCTCCCACAGAGCAAATAATGAGTGACATTAAAATAAAATAAAAATGTTTATTAAACTTTAAGTAGAAAATACATATTCCACATTAAACAGACTGTACTGAAGAATATCCCTAACTTGTTACACTGTCCCCTACAGCTGGATGGTATGCCTGAAGGTAAGACTCTCTATCTCAACAGCCATGATGAGAATTTAAACCTGCCATTTTCCTGTCTGGTCAACCAACAGACCTTTCAGAAAGGAGGAGCATAAAAGAATGTTAGTATAGACAGACCAATGGTAAGTCACATCAGGGTGATTGACATACCACATTCTGAGACTATTGAAAAATGCAGCATGTTTAATGCCTGTGGCTGAGGGGGAAGTGTTATTTTTTTCTGTATTCTCTCCTGGTCGTATCTTTTTGTCCAGAGTACAGGTTACACAGCGGGGCAATCCAATGTTATGGTACACCAATTTCTTTTAGCATAACCCATGGCCACTGTCAAAGGTTTCCTATAATGTATAAGGCACAAAATGATTTTCTTCTGAAATGTTTTGGCACAAGCTTGATACCAATATATATTTGCAAAATTTTCTCCAGTGCCCCTTCTTCAGTCATCTTGAACTTTATCCATCTTGAACTTTTCTACTCCATGTATGGTAAAAGCCTTTGTTGCAAATTCTTGAACATTACTTTATTTACAAGTGAATTAATGTATATCCTATATTTATATCTTCTGTGTCTCCTTTGTTTGGGGGTGGAATGTATATTAAACATTGTCCTCTGTGTGGAAGTGGTTTCCCCCCCCCCTTATTTCTTGTTAGAATTTTCTTGTTAGAATTTTCACATATTCTATCTCTGTTGCTAGGAATAGCTCCAGTGGTATCCCCTCAACCTCTTGGCAATTTATTTCTTCCAAATGTTTTGCAAAGCTTTCATTTCACTATCTAAAACTGCATGATCTTCATGAAAGGATTATTCATTGGCAGGATCTGCTGTTCTTCTGTGTCTTCTGTATCTTCCATTTTCAGTGTTTATTTTATCGTGATTAGATTATATGTTCCTCTGTTAATCTTTAATCTCCCTTAGTTGAGGTCTAAAATCCCCTTTGATTTCTTGGATCCTATGGAAGAGACCTCTTGTTTTTCTTTTTGTTCTGCTTGTCCCTATGTGACAAATCACTGGATAGGTAAACCTATTTCAGTCACTTTTTTATCTTGCTTCTTCTCTCAGTCTGTCTTGTTTATCTAATGGATTCATTTTTATTCCAGTTTTCTCCCCCAGGAGGAATTCAAGACAGTATACAAAAAACAAAATTAACAATTAGTTAAAACAATTTAATTTAGATCGGCCCTCCAGATGTTTTGGACTGCAAGTCCCACAGTCCTTTGCCATTGGAAATCTAAGCTTAGAATTCTGGGACTTGTGGCCCAAAACATCAGGAGGGCCGAAGTTTGGACATCCCTGATTTAGATTATAAACTATAATAAAACGTATTTAAAACTATTCGCTTTCAAAGACCTCTCTATCTCAATTGCTTCCTGGCTCCCTAAAAGCCTCTAACAAATGATATTTTTTGCCTGCCAGAAGAAAGGACCAATCACACCTTCCATGGGAAGGACTTCCATAATGCTGAAGCAGCCACAGAAAATGCCCTCTCAGGTCCTCATCTGCTTGTGAGAATAGTGGGACCAAGAGAAGGCACTCCCCTGAGGTTCTTAATACATATGGAGGCTCGTACAGATACAGTCCTTCACAAAGCCTGGACCTAAGCAGTAAATGGTTTCACGGGTTGTAAATAAGACTCCAAAACATAAATAACTACTTTATTTTAACACGACAAAAATTAAAATTTAAAAGGTTGTGGCACCTTAAAGACTGATTCTTTATTTTAATGGGAATTATTGTGGATCAATTAATGTTTAATCCTTTTGACTGTGTCTCCAGTATTCAGGTCTTGTTTTATAGTGTCCCTCCTCATGTGGATGGAGTTCCAACCATAACAAGAGGCCATGAAAGAGAGTGTGGATTACTTCGTTTAAGACTGGATCCTCTCCAGAGGGCATCAGGCAATTCAGAAATAGAGAAGTGCTGTTTCCTAAGGATCCTGAAATACATTTCTGGGACCCTGGGCTTGCAAGCTTATTTGAAAGAATGTGAAAGAGATCAATAATAAAAAAAGAAAGCATAATTTGGAAAGCTGATTCTCCCGAGTATTTAAAAAACTGTGGAACATAATTACAAGCAAGCCTGTGCAGTAATATTATTGTACTCAAAGCTCAGAGTAGCTCCAGAACTAGCAAAGAACAGAAGGTTTAAAACTGATTTGTATTATATACTCATTTTCCATGGAAAATTACATGGTATAAACATCCTCTACTCTATGCTAGCATACTCTCTAAGTAGTTTAGATTGTATTCACATTTTCTTCCTACTCTACAGAGAGACTCAAGGATGTCTCATACTTAAGGCTCATGTATTCATAAGGAAAGTTCATTTGAAAAATAAAAGGCCAATTAAAAGGCTATATATATATACAGTATATATGAACCTGCACAAGCCTCTGAACAGATGTTTGTGCCCAACTCTAGTTTTCTGATCTACAGAATACAAACATATTTGCCATGAGATTTGAGTTCTGGTATATAATGTGAAGCTGTTTAAATGTGTTTATTATACCATAGGCAGCTTCTGGACTGAAGAAGAGAGTGCCTGCCCCCTTTATTTTTGGGAAGGTTCACCAGCTCTCATTATATATTGAGAGATATGCCAGATCTTAGGAGGAGATCTTAACCCCTCTTCTGCAACATTTTCTGTGTCTGTCTATATGCTAGCTCTACTTATAGAAGGATATTCCTTTTTTCAGTTTGTCTTTTAGGCAAGACATTGGTTCAGGCAAGACAGGGTAAATTGTCTCAGGAAATGCATATTTTTCTCAGATGGACTCCCTGTGCTGATCAGCTGTTTTCTGATGATTCAGAAGAAAATGTGGCAAGGATGATAAATCACTGGAAATGAATACCCTCTCATGCACCTGTGTTTAATTAGAAGGACAACAAATCAGGGAACTGCCGGAAGCCAATCTGGCTGCTGTTTTTATCTTTGTCTAGGTAGGTGGTTCTTTTGAAGATCTGTTGCTCTACTATAATATTTCTAAGGTTATCAGAAAAAGAGGAAAATAAAATAATTCTTGTCACAATATCAAAAATCCCTACTTTTTCACATTTAAATAATATATTACATCTAATGTGGTTTCAAAACATTGTGTGATTTCCCTTAATTATTAGGCACACTTCCAAGCAAACCTAATTAAAAATGGACTTGACTCCCCAAACAAATATGCTTCTGACTTTATCAGTGCCTACTTTCAGACCAGGGAATAGAGAAAAAAATTAAGCAGTTTTAGTGGAGGCCACATTCTAACATAATTTTATACTAGTTTTCCCAACAGTTATGCTTTTGTTATGAGTTTTTTATTTTATCTTTTTTAGAATAGTTATGTTTTATCTGTAAAAAAGTGAGAAATATTAACAAGTCAATTGTTAAAGAGCTGCTAGATTTGGACCATTACTCCCAAATGTCAGGGAGCTAGAATCTAAGGCTAACGTCTTAAGAAATGTGATCACAAATGATGTTGCACATCAGAATGCTGTCCTACACTTTATGCTCCATATTCCACTTTGCCTTGGTCTTTGCCCCTTCCAAATTCAGATCAGGAGGATGTTCCTAGAACCACCAAAATATGTCTTGGTCCTGCATCACTTTTTGAAGCAGCTGTGTCTTTCTCTGTTGTGAGAAGAATCTTCCTGTGAGTTGACTAATACCTGATTGTTGCTTACATCAATTTAATAGCTGGTAGGAAGGGTTCAACAGTTCATGTGAAGATTCTTTTTATGTAGCAGGAGTGAAATCAGTACTGTTGATAATGGAGATCATCATCATCATCATCCTCATGCTAATCCTAGGTATCATCATCATCATCATCACAAACTTTAATTGTGACACTGGTTTGCATAATTGCTGTTATCTCTCTTTGACATGCTGTAGCAAGTGCTGGAAACCAACATCTGCTTCCACAGGTGAGGAAAATAGTTGTCCTGGTATTAGTAAGTTGATCCTTAAACATGTTTCTATATAAATCATTGGTTCTATTCAAAGATGGTTATTCCCAAATAACTGTAGGCAGGACTGCAACCCAAAACTCATTTGGCGGGGCCACTGTGAGATACAGGACACTGGACTAGATGTGCCCTTGTCCTGATCTAGCATGGCTCTTCTTATGTTATTATGTTCGTATGTCTGTCTTCCCAGCACTAAGAGGCATTTGCTGCAGATATAAAAATGCATTCAAGCAACACTTTAAGAATCATAGGACATGAGATTGGCTTTCCATATCCAAGCAATGGATTAGTCAGCCCTTGGTTCTTTCAGAGAACAGCACAGCACAGTAACCCTGGCAAGTGTGACAGGTATGTCTGAGTGGGAAAAGATGCCTAACTCCTACATTGCCCTCTCTCAGACAATCCTGGAAATAAACAAAAATGATACTTGTAAATGTGTTGACCATGCCCCTTTCTTTTAAATAAAGGACAGGAAAAACAAGTTAACTGCTGCATGTATGTGTTGCTCAGTTTCAATTTACAATGCAAGTCAACTTAGCAGCACTAGACAAACCATAGGCATTTCGGAAGAAACCCATCCCCTTCACCAGCTTCACCACTGATAACAAAAACTTCATTGAGGTCATCATGATAGATATTGCTCCTTGACATACAAATGCACAAATACTCTTCCTGAAGACTTGAGAATCTTTTGAATTGCTGTATGCTGCACCCTATTGGATATCATCAGCACTGCAGTTTCCTTGTCAGATGGTGTCTGAGAGAGTGCGTTCTTTAGCATTTCAGTGATGAAAATGTGTGTAACATGATTCCAGAGTCAAGACAGAAGGATGCAAGATGGTAAGAAAGGGTATGAAAAACTGAATAAACTGAAAAATCAGTACATACAAACTCTCCATTTAGTCACTTCTGAGGTCCATGACTGCTGAAATGCAGTGCAAAAAAGTATCTAGTACCCTCCATCTATAGGTGACATACTGCTAATGGGATGAGGTGTTCCAAAGCACTAGCCTCCTCTTCCTCTGCAATCCTATATGCCTCCCCTCTCAATCCAGAGATTTAGATACTGCCAAATAATGTGGAAGGTGACACAAGAAGCAACAGGGAGAATGGGAAATCAACTTGCTTAGTGGCCTCTATAGTCATCAGTAGAGATGGGCACGACTTGAAAAAAAAATTTTTCGAGTTGTCGTTAGTCGGGCCGGTTCCGTTTCGGCTCGTTTCCGTTTTTCGCGAAAATTTGCAAAAATTAGTCGGTTTGTTTTTTCGTTTTTTTGTTGTCATTAGTACTGGTTTGGGGAGGGGGTAGCGGGCTCCTGGAGGGAGCTGCAGGAGTCAGCCAGAGCCACAAGTGACGGACTGGCAGACTCTTTGCACCCGCTGTGTCTCACGTACTTGCATGTAGTGCAATGCAAGTAGATCTGGCTTAGGGTTAAGACGGCTTAGCGCAACGGCTAGGGTTAGGCTAGTTACGGGTGAGGTTATGGTGAGTATTGGGGTGCATCTGGGTGCCTCTCTGACCCACTTAGAAGGACAGTGTACTGGCGTATGGGTTAGGCTTAGGGTTCGGGTTTGGGCTACGATTAGTGGGCTGTTTATGCCCGATTGGCACATCCCAGAAGTCTCTGTGGTCAACCTGGCCAAGTGGCCATGCGATTGGTGGAAAATTTGCATGGTCTACTCCCATGGGCGAGCCCATCATTGCGAATGCGCAGGTGTAAAAAAAAAAATAAAATAAAATAAAATAAAATAAAATCAACGGAGACTTTTTTTGCAAGAAAAACCCACTGCTGCTACTGTAAAAATTCAAGCATTTAAAATAGCTAATTTCCGCATGTTTCTGTGGTGCTTTGGTGGGGTTTTGGGCAACGATTTCAAAAAAAATATTGCGGTCGCCATTTTGGATCCCCCCCCCCCACCGCATGGCAAATGGATGCGCCCTCCCAGCCTGGTACAGTCAGCAAAACCTGGCCATGCGATTGGTGGAATGGCTCCAAAACTTTGCATGGTCCACTCCCATGGGCGAGCCCATCATTGCGAATGCGCAGGTGTAAAAAAATAAAATAAAATAAAATAAAATAAAATCAACGGAGACTTTTTTTGCAAGAAAAACCCACTGCTGCTACTGTAAAAATTCAAGCATTTAAAATAGCTAATTTCCGCATGTTTCTGTGGTGCTTTGGTGGGGTTTTGGGCAACGATTTCAAAAAAAAATTGTGGTCGCCATTTTGGATCCCCCGCACTGCATGGCAAATGGATGCGCCCTCCCAGCCTGGTACCAGCAGCGCAGCAGTAGCAATAGCCAAGGAGAGGGGGGCGGGAACCCCCCCCCCAAATAAAACACCCTTCTGGCCTGGTAGGTGCCCTCAGACAGTTTTCGCCTACTTTTAGGGCCGGGAATCGGGTTTTTTTTTTAACTTTTAAAAACTTTTTTTCTGTGCCGCTTGGCATTGCGCGATGCAAGTAACGAGCACGACAAATCAGACCAAATTCTTCGTTCGTCGGTTCGAGCTCGAAGTCTGGCGGAGTAATTCCTGTTTCCGTTTCCGTAGAGTAACGGAAACGAGTAACGGAAACGGAAACGGGAATACCGCTAAGTCGTGCCCATCTCTAGTCATCAGGGCTTTGGTAACAATGTCAAGGAAGTTCACACAATGCAACAAAATTGCAGATTTCAGAAATAACATCATCTGGGCTACAAAAAAAGGCAACGCTGGTAACAGCTCATATATTGTGCCAGTATTTAACAGATACTTAGGTTTTTCATTAAAAGTCGGATCAGTTACATACTACCAGTCAATGTTTTTATAATTTTGATTGTGCCTCCTCCTCCTCCTCCTCCTCCATTTGTCCCACTTGATGGTGGGGTCCGCTATTCTTCTTTTGTCCTTCCATTTAGTGCAGTCACAGGATATATTTGAGTGAAACTGGGACAGCTTCATACCATTCTCAAGGATGTTCATCCAGTGGTGTCTGGGATGTCCCCTCAGTCACCACCACCACCTTTGAATTGCAGAGCTGGGTCATCAAGTCCAACCCCTCTCAATGAGGCACAGTGAAGAATTCAACTCCCAAACTCTGGCTCTACAGCCAGATACCTAAGCCACTGAGCTATCCAACAGTTCAAGAGGGTGACTACCTTTAGCCTGCTGTTTGGTCTACTGTGATGACAAGTTGGTTGTCTCATGAAACTAGCAATCAAATGATGTATTTACTAGAATAAACTAGCCCACCCCCCAGCTTTCATACCCAGGCTTTTCTGAATCCTTGTCGGGGCTTTCACAGTTCACCCTGCATCTTGTAGATGCTGTAGCACAATTCAGACATGCTCCAGATGATCTTCAAAGGTGTTTGAGAAAATCATGATGCCATTGAGATAAGCATGAGCAAATGGTAGTCCTTGGAGAACAATATATGTGAGCCTCTGGAATGTAGCACCCACATTACATAACCCAAAAGGTATTCTGAGGAATTCAAAAGTCCTTTATGCATTATGAAGGCACTTTTCTCGCGTGACTTAGGGTCAAGCTCAATTTTCCAGTAACCTGAGAAGAGATCTAGGCAAGATAAGAAACTTTTCTTTGCTATCTTCTCAATTAAATCTTCCACTCTGTGCATTGGATAAGG
Source organism: Phrynocephalus guinanensis (assembly GCA_037367245.1). Lineage (NCBI taxonomy): Eukaryota > Metazoa > Chordata > Lepidosauria > Squamata > Agamidae > Phrynocephalus > Phrynocephalus guinanensis. The sequence continues at coordinate 53,605,125 of CM074735.1, read as the reverse complement.
ATCTGAAACCGTTACTTGATTCAGCTTCCGGTAATCCACACAAAACCGAACTTTAGGTTTTATCTGACCATCTGGTGTCTTCTTCAGCACTATGACTACTGGACTAGCCAAGGGGATTCACTAGGTTGAAAGACTCCCAAATCCAACATATCTTGAATTTTTTCTTCTATTTGCTTAGTGTGTTCACCAATGGGTCTATATGTTGAAGACTTGATAGGTGTATAAACCTTCCCATTGATTTTATGTTTGACTACTGCAGTTATTCCAAGGGTTTTGACAAAAATAGAAGCTTTCTCTTTCAGAACTTCATACATTCCTAGTTGTTGATATGCAGGAATATCAGAATCCAAATAAACTTCAGACAAATCTCCTGCGTCCTTGAATTCTTTAAACAAATCAGAGTGGTGTTTTCTAGAGTTTCAGGCGAAGCCAACTTCACTTTCTTCAAATGAGTTTATCTCTTTGCATAAGGCTTCAACTTTTTAGCATGGTTCACTTTTGACTTTTTGACTTTTGGCTTTTTCTCATATTTAGACATTCTGACCACATAACTGACACTTCCTAGTTTCTGTTCAATGACACCTGGACCTAACCACTGCACTTGCAGTTTGTTGTGTCTTATTGGATCTGAAACTTACACCGAGTCTCCCAGATGGAAATAACACGGTCTCGCTTTAGCATCTTGGATTGATGTGTCAGGCACTGAACCTTCCCACTGAGCTCAGAGCAACTCCAATGGACCTCTCAAATTTCTTCCTAGAATGACATCACTTGGCGTATACCAACCTAAAGATTTGGGGAGATGTTCTGTAAGCATACAGATGTATGGAAAGGCACCAGACCATGTTTTCTGATGTTCTTAAATGAAAGCTTTCAACATCTTGAACAGAGTTTGCTGTACTCTCTCCACAGTGTCATGAGATTGTGCCTGAACTGTTGTTGTCTTCCTGTTAACACACAAAGCTTCATCATCAGCTCACCAGTAAAAACTTTAGCTTGATCAGAGACTAATACATTAGGCCATCCAATGCACAAAATGACCTCCAGAAAAGCTTTAGCAACTTCTTTTGCAGTAGTTGATGAAGTAGCAACTGCTTCTACCCACTTGGACACTGGACATGTGAAACAGATTAAGTACTCTTTCCCTATACTACTCTCTGGCAGTGGCCCAAAAATTTCCTTTTCCAAAGTGGAAAAAGGAGTTCCAGTTAAAGGAAATTCTTCAATGCATGCTTTTGTAGTATCTGTTCAATAACCTAGTCTCTGACAAGCATCACAGGACAAACAATATCATTTCACATGCATTACAAACAGTATTTTTTCACATTTTTGGAGATGTCTGGCCAAAACAGATGATTAGTAATCTGAGTCTTCTTAATCCCCACATGACCCAAAACAGAATCATGCACCACCTTTAAAACCTCTTCTCGGCAGCACTCAGGAACTACCAACTGCAAATGTGGAGCCACTGTGGTAGTACTGTCATTTAGCTTTTCTCTGTAGAGTAACTTCTGGCCTTCTATACCCTTCCAGCAAAATCTGGCTTGTCTACCTGGGCCTAAAGGTAGATCCATATCAGCAAGATGTCTGGCATCAGCCAATGTGTGAACTGTTTCCTTAAATATTAAAAGTCTACAAAATGAAGCCTTACTGCAGGGCTAAGAAATTTGTCTCAGGTCGCCGGATCTGCTAGCCCCAGGCAACATGTGCCAAAGTGACATATGATAGGAATACCAATCTTATAGGACTTTCGCCTACATTTTAAGCCAGCCACTTAAATTCCCATCCATTGGCTCCCATCTAATATTGCTAAGTTTTTTTTAAATCCATTTAAACATCATAGCTTAGCAAAAAGAGCTTCCAGAGCTGCTTAAGAGATAAATAAGAAGAGAACACACTGCAGATTTCAAGCTTACAATTGAAAAAGGCAGTAGATGAAAGAGGAATAGAAAGTTGCAGGAACTAGTTCTTTAAGTTACACTGTTCACATAGCTTTGATTCAAGTGAAATTATGTGGACGGGAGGCGATCATACAGTAAACACCTCTTTTTTCCAGTGACAAAAGGGAAGATAATAACTCTGGAATGTAATAGATCTTCACCTGGTGTAGCAGCAATCACTCATGTCAGTCTGTCAAACATGTGGCAGACTTGAGAACAAGGGCTGTAAGATATGAATCAATGAGGTGTCATTCCTGACAACCTGACAAAGTCATTCTGCTTGCAATCACTGGGTGAACAGTGCATGAGAGAGAAAGAGAAAAGTATTCAAGAAAGAACGTACAGGAATTAATACAGTAATGTGATAAGATGCTTGGTGGAGGATGAAAGATCCTATAAGATCACAGAGGAATGGCTTGAAGTGACTCAGTATGGAAGCAAACATCTTGCTTCTCTGAGTCTCACATGGTTTGCTGACAATCTCATATTCTTGGATCTCCTTGATAGTCAGATTACGTTAGTTCCTAGGGTGCTTGCTTGTCTGTGTGCTTGCTTTAAATTCAAGCCATCAAAGAGCTTTCAAGAGTTCTGTTCTTTCTCCTGGAAAAGTGTTAACACTGATTATCTGAAGCAGCCTCTGTAACAATGGCAGAAATTCCCATTTCAACAATACGAGAGTTCAAAAGACAAAAAAATTAAATATATATATTTTTTAAAAACACATTCTGGCACCTTAAATATTAAGTGTTACATTTCCATATGAGCTCTCCATAGATCAAATCTTAGCAGAATCTGCAGAGTTCTACTCAGAGATTTTAATTAATCTCAGGTAAACTGGTAAAGCTTCCATCACAAATATCCCTAATAGACTTCTTGCATCTGATTGCAATATTCTAATAACATCTCTTCTCTAGGGAGCTCTGTAGATACATTTCCAATTTTATTTCATGGTACATCAATTCAATATTTTCCTGGCACATGATTTAAAGAGAAGAAGGCAAACACCATAGTAACAATGAGTATCAATTGTACACTGGTGGCGACATGACATCAAAATGCTAAATGAGAAAATTAAGCACTCATATATGTATTACACTATTATGGATCCTAATGGTGTAAAGAAGATTTGAGGGGTGATAGGATGGTCACCATCCAATATGAGGAGGGTTGTCACATGGAAGGTGGCGTGAACTTGTTTTCAGCTATTTAGAACAGCAGCAGTCAGGCCAATGGATTCAAAGTACTGTATCTGTTTCCCTGCTGTCTTTCCGGAAACAGGCAAAGATCTTTCTCCTCAGGCAAGCTTTCTCTGAATGATGGACTTACCTATTGTATCTTTTATATGAATCTACCATACATGGCTACACAGACTTTGTGTTTATAACCACGTATAACTTTGTGTTTACATCTTTCCTTGTGTGATTACATTGACACTATGTTCTCAATTGTTAGTTCTAGAGATGGGCACGGAACGAACATTTTTTCGTTTCCGTTACCGTTTGTCGTCTCCATTACGTAATGAAACGACAAACGAAAATTGTGATGAAAATGAAACGAAACGAACAGAACCACAAAAATTGTGGTTGTTATGTTTCATTTCCGTTAATGGCAACGCACAATGAAATGAGCTGTTTTAAATGTTAAAAAAATGCCCTGGACATCCGTAAAAACGCAGCGATAATTATTTATATTGTCTGATAATACCTACCAGGGGGGTTGGGGTCCTTAAAACGTTTGTTTTTGTCTTCTCCCATCACGATGTATTTTTCTTTTCCCTTTAAAATGGATGTCACCACCAGCCACAAAATGGAGGCAAGCCATGTGATGTGGGATCATGTTCAACCAATAGCATGCCCAGGTTGCAGACTGGGCGGGCAGGTCTGGCAGCCACAGAGGGCATAAAAAGCTCTGGCAGCCCCCGTCCTCCTAGCAGTCTCTGGTGGGAGTTAGGGTGGGATTGCTGTCTCTGCGACTCTAGCTTCAGTCCTGCAGCCTCCCTGTGTGCGTGCTGCGTACCTCTCGGGGAGTACCCTCCCCTGTCCCACAGTGCAGTCACTTTGCGGCTGCCTTGCACCCTGGGTAACCCCCGCCGCTGCCTTTGCAGCCTCCCTGCATACGTAGTCTATACTGTATCTCTGCCAGCATCCATTTTTTAGTGTTTTCCCTCTGGTCTGGGGCATTGGGGGATGCCTGCGCACGAAAATGCTTTAAAAATCACGCAAAAAGCAGGTAGAAACGACAAACGAAAAAACAAAAAACGTTAACGAAATTTTTCAAAAAATTTCCGACAAATGGAAATGAACCGAAACAGACCTCTCAACGACAAACAAAAAACCAAAATGCCATTTTTATGTTTCGTGCCCATCTCTAGTTAGTTCCCATCCCTCATAACTTTTAGATGGTCTACCATACATGATTACATGGAATTTTATATATATATATATATATATATATATATATATATATATATATATATATATATATATATATATATATATATATATATATATATATATATATATATATATATATATATATATATGCATGTTAGGGTGGATTCGGGTTTCTTCCCGTGTAGAAATCTGGTTGTTTTGGCGACGTTTCGACGAGGTCTCACTCGTCATCTTCAGGCTGGTGTTCTGGCTTCTTTCTTCTTGAAGCAAAGCGTGATCTCAGTTGAAGTCCTTCTATAAATACTGCTGGGGGGTGTGGTTTGCTTGCTCTGTTGCTCATTGTAGGTTCGTTTGTTCTTTTGTGATCTGCTGTGTGGCTGAGGTGATCGTTAAGGGCTTAACTGCTGGTGGGTTAGATGGCTGTTTAGAGACATCATGTGTGGGTGAGGTGCTGGATGTGTGTCTATTAGCCTTTTGTTTCTTAACGACCTTGGTGATGGGTGTTCTGGCAGCATCCTGGGCTTTGGTGGAGTGGGGTCCTGTGTCTTGTGAATTCATTTTGGTCTGGCTGCGTGTCTGTGGTCTCCCAATGTTTTTTTGGCGTGTGTAAGTGTGCTCCATGTGGTGGCTGGAGTGGGGAGTAGCGGTAGATGGTGCAGTCGTGGTTTTGTTATTGGATGGTGGTTTCGTTTCATCTGTGGGAAGGGTCTGGGTTTGTGTTTGGTGTGGATGGAAGGTGGTGGCATCTTGTGTCCTTTTGGACCTGGTGTCAATCTTTGTGACAGAGGCTCGTCTGTTGACCAGGGCTAGTTTCCAGATGTCAGGCAAGCGGGAGGTGTCATCACGTTTATTCATGTTGTTTGGGTGTTTCTCTATTTCAATGGCTTCCATGATTATTCGACTGTTGAAGTGTTCAGTTTTGGAGATGAGTTTGGTTCTTTTAAAATCAATTTCATGACCTGTTGTTTTTATGTGCTGGAAGAGAGAGGAAGATTTTTCTTCTTTTTGACTGCGTTCTTGTGTTCTGCGATGCGTGCGCTTATTCTCCTGTTTGTCTGTCCGATGTATGTGGCTGGGCAGACTTTGCATGGTATTTCGTAGACTCCTTGGTTTTCTAGTTCGATCTTGTCTTTGGGGTTTCTTAAAATGTTGGCTATTTTTTGTTCGGTGCAAAAGGCTGTCTTGATATTGTGTTTGTGGAGAATTTTGCTTATTTTGTCTGTGGTGCCTTTGATGTAAGGGAGGAGGGCAGTGCCGTTGTTCTCTTCTGTTTCTTGGTTCTTGGGGGGTGTTTCTTTTTGGATTAGTTTGGTGATGGTGTTTTTTTGGAATCCGTTCGCAATTAAAGCATTCGAGAGAGTGTGTAATTCAGTTTTTAGGTGGTCTTTGTCAGCGAGGCGTTTGGTTCTGGAGATGAGGGTTTTTGCTACGGAGTTGATCTGTGCAGGGTGGTGGTGTGATTGTGCATTTAAGTAGCGGTTTGTATGTGTTTTTTTCCGGTAGATGGTATGTCCTAAGGAGCCGTCGGGTTTTTTGTAGATTAGGACGTCCAGGAAGGGAAGTTGGTTGTTGGCTTCTATTTCCATAGTGAATTGTATTTTGGGGTGTAGGCTGTTGAGATGTGTGAGGAAGTTGTTCAGTTTGTCTTTCCCGTGTGGCCAGATAACAAAGGTGTCGTCAACATATCTGAGCCAGAGTTTGGGTTTATGTTCGGACTTCTGTAGCGCGTTGGTTTCAAAGTGTTCCATATATAGGTTTGCGATGACCGGTGAGAGGGGTGATCCCATGGGTGCTCCTTCTATCTGTTTGTATCTTTGTCCATTGTGGATGAAGTATGTGTTGGTTAGGCAGTGGTTGGTCAGATCTAGGATGTGCTTGGGGGGGTTGTATTTGTTGTGGATAGCTGTCAAGGCTTCTTGAATGGGCACTTGTGTGAAGAGCGAAACAACATCGAAGCTCACGAGTAGGTCATTGGGTTGTAGGTCTTGTTTCTTTATAATTTCTATGAAGTGGAACGAGTTTTGTACGTATGAAGAGATGGATTCTGCATAGGGCTGGAGTTGTTTGGCAAGAAATTTGGCGAGGTTTTGTAGGGGTGAGCCTATGGAGCTGACTATGGGTCTGAGAGGTGTTCCTTCTTTGTGAATCTTGGGGAGGCCGTAGAGCTTGGGGCATCTAGATGATTTCTCTCTGGGGATGATGCTTGGCTTGATTTCTTCACTTAAGGGTGAGGCTTTTATTTTGGCTTTGGTGGTTTTTTCCAGGTAGGTGGTGGGGTCTGTGTTCAAAGGTATGTAAGCAGGGTCTTGTAGTAGGTTGGATAGTTTGGCTTGGTAGTCAGATGTGTTCATCACCACTGTGGCATTGCCTTTGTCTGCTGGGAGAATGATTATGTTGTTGTCTTTCCTCAGGTTGGTGAGGGCTTTTTGTTCTTCTTTGTGTAAATTGCTTCTGGGTGGTTTGCTGGAGCAGAGGATATTGGTGACTTCGAGTCTGATTTTGTTGGCTTCATCTGGGTTGATTTTGGTTAGGCTGGCTTCCACTCCGCATATGATGTTCTCAGTGGGGATGTGTCTGGGGGCGACTGCAAAGTTGAATCCTTTGGACAGGACTTTGGTCTCTGCGATGGTGAGTGTCCTGTCTGATATGTTGTGAACTGTTTGTTTCATGGGCTGCTGTGGGGGGTTGGGCTTCTGGCGTTTTTCCAGTTTGTGGAGTTTGTTGGTGTGTATGTCTGTCTTGTGGGAGGTCTCTGTTTCAGCTCTCCAGGCGGCGAGTTGCTTGGATTTGTTCCAGAGTGTTGGGTGGATTTTGTTGCTGAGTTTGAGGTGGAGAGTGAGTAGGTCTCTGTTGGTTTGATCTAGTAGGTATCTTTTCTTGTGTAGTTCGTTTCTGATTAGGGCTAGTTCTGTTCTTTTCAGGATCCTTTCGCTGGATGGGGTTTTTGAGTGGAATTTCAGTTGGAAGCTTGTGGGGATCACATTTTTATCTCGGCAGTTGCGTAGGAATGCAATGTCACATAAGATGGTGGCTCTTCGGACTTCTAGTTTCTCGTAGGTTCTGGTCAGCTGGAAGGTTTCCTCCCCGTAGAGGTCGGATATTTGTTTTCGTAGATTTTCACGGGTATAGGTATGCATGTTAGGGTGGATTCGGGTTTCTTCCCGTGTAGAAATCTGGTTGTTTTGGCGACGTTTCGACGAGGTCTCACTCGTCATCTTCAGGCTGGTGTTCTGGCTTCTTTCTTCTTGAAGCAAAGCGTGATCTCAGTTGAAGTCCTTCTATAAATACTGCTGGGGGTGTGTGGTTTGCTTGCTCTGTTGTTGATTGTAGGTTCGTTTGTTCTTTTGTGATCTGCTGTGTGGCTGAGGCGATCGTTAAGGGCTTAACTGCTGGTGGGTTAGATGGCTGTTTACAGACATCATGTGTGGCTGAGGTGCTGGATGTGTGTCTATTAGCCTTTTGTTTCTTAACGACCTTGGTGATGGGTGTTCTGGCAGCATCCTGGGCTTTGGTGGAGTGGGGTCCTGTGTCTTGTGAATTCATTTTGGTCTGGCTGTGTGTCTGTGGTATCCCAATGTTTTTTTGGCGTGTGTAAGTGTGCTCCATGTGGTGGCTGGAGTGGGGAGTAGCGGTAGATGGTGCAGTCGTGGTTTTGTTATTGGATGGTGGTTTCGTTTCATCTGTGGGAAGGGTCTGGGTTTGTGTTTGGTGTGGATGGAAGGTGGTGGCATCTTGTGTTCTTTTGGACCTGGTGTCAGTCTTTGTGACAGAGGCACGTCTGTTGACCAGGGCTAGTTTCCAGATGTCAGGCAAGCGGGAGGTGTCATCACGTTTATTCATGTTGTTTGGGTGTTTCTCTATTTCAATGGCTTCCATGATTATTCGACTGTTGAAGTGTTCAGTTTTGGAGATGAGTTTGGTTCTCTTTTAAAATCAATTTCATGACCTGTTGTTTTTATGTGCTGGAAGAGAGAGGAAGATTTTTCTTCTTTTTTGACTGCGTTCTTGTGTTCTGCGATGCGTGCGCTTATTCTCCTGTTTGTCTGTCCGATGTATGTGGCTGGGCAGACTTTGCATGGTATTTCGTAGACTCCTTGGTTTTCTAGTTCGATCTTGTCTTTGGGGTTTCTTAAAATGTTGGCTATTTTTTGTTCGGTGCAAAAGGCTGTCTTGATATTGTGTTTGTGGAGAATTTTGCTTATTTTGTCTGTGGTGCCTTTGATGTAAGGGAGGAGGGCAGTGCCGTTGTTCTCTTCTGTTTCTTGGTTCTTGGGGGGTGTTTCTTTTTGGATTAGTTTGGTGATGGTGTTTTTTTGGAATCCGTTCGCAATTAAAGCATTCGAGAGAGTGTGTAATTCAGTTTTTAGGTGGTCTTTGTCAGCGAGGCGTTTGGTTCTGGAGATGAGGGTTTTTGCTACGGAGTTGATCTGTGCAGGGTGGTGGTGTGATTGTGCATTTAAGTAGCGGTTTGTATGTGTTTTTTTCCGGTAGATGGTATGTCCTAAGGAGCCGTCGGGTTTTTTGTAGATTAGGACGTCCAGGAAGGGAAGTTGGTTGTTGGCTTCTATTTCCATAGTGAATTGTATTTTGGGGTGTAGGCTGTTGAGATGTGTGAGGAAGTTGTTCAGTTTGTCTTTCCCGTGTGGCCAGATAACAAAGGTGTCGTCAACATATCTGAGCCAGAGTTTGGGTTTATGTTCGGACTTCTGTAGCGCGTTGGTTTCAAAGTGTTCCATATATAGGTTTGCGATGACCGGTGAGAGGGGTGATCCCATGGGTGCTCCTTCTATCTGTTTGTATCTTTGTCCATTGTGGATGAAGTATGTGTTGGTTAGGCAGTGGTTGGTCAGATCTAGGATGTGCTTGGGGGGGTTGTATTTGTTGTGGATAGCTGTCAAGGCTTCTTGAATGGGCACTTGTGTGAAGAGCGAAACAACATCGAAGCTCACGAGTAGGTCATTGGGTTGTAGGTCTTGTTTCTTTATAATTTCTATGAAGTGGAACGAGTTTTGTACGTATGAAGAGATGGATTCTGCATAGGGCTGGAGTTGTTTGGCAAGAAATTTGGCGAGGTTTTGTAGGGGTGAGCCTATGGAGCTGACTATGGGTCTGAGAGGTGTTCCTTCTTTGTGAATCTTGGGGAGGCCGTAGAGCTTGGGGCATCTAGATGATTTCTCTCTGGGGATGATGCTTGGCTTGATTTCTTCACTTAAGGGTGAGGCTTTTATTTTGGCTTTGGTGGTTTTTTCCAGGTAGGTGGTGGGGTCTGTGTTCAAAGGTATGTAAGCAGGGTCTTGTAGTAGGTTGGATAGTTTGGCTTGGTAGTCAGATGTGTTCATCACCACTGTGGCATTGCCTTTGTCTGCTGGGAGAATGATTATGTTGTTGTCTTTCCTCAGGTTGGTGAGGGCTTTTTGTTCTTCTTTGTGTAAATTGCTTCTGGGTGGTTTGCTGGAGCAGAGGATATTGGTGACTTCGAGTCTGATTTTGTTGGCTTCATCTGGGTTGATTTTGGTTAGGCTGGCTTCCACTCCGCATATGATGTTCTCAGTGGGGATGTGTCTGGGGGCGACTGCAAAGTTGAATCCTTTGGACAGGACTTTGGTCTCTGCGATGGTGAGTGTCCTGTCTGATATGTTGTGAACTGTTTGTTTCATGGGCTGCTGTGGGGGGTTGGGCTTCTGGTGTTTTTCCAGTTTGTGGAGTTTGTTGGTGTGTATGTCTGTCTTGTGGGAGGTCTCTGTTTCAGCTCTCCAGGCGGCGAGTTGCTTGGATTTGTTCCAGAGTGTTGGGTGGATTTTGTTGCTGAGTTTGAGGTGGAGAGTGAGTAGGTCTCTGTTGGTTTGATCTAGTAGGTATCTTTTCTTGTGTAGTTCGTTTCTGATTAGGGCTAGTTCTGTTCTTTTCAGGATCCTTTCGCTGGATGGGGTTTTTGAGTGGAATTTCAGTTGGAAGCTTGTGGGGATCACATTTTTATCTCGGCAGTTGCGTAGGAATGCAATGTCACATAAGATGGTGGCTCTTCGGACTTCTAGTTTCTCGTAGGTTCTGGTCAGCTGGAAGGTTTCCTCCCCGTAGAGGTCGGATATTTGTTTTCGTAGATTTTCACGGGTATAGGTATGCATGTTAGGGTGGATTCGGGTTTCTTCCCGTGTAGAAATCTGGTTGTTTTGGCGACGTTTCGACGAGGTCTCACTCGTCATCTTCAGGCTGGTGTTCTGGCTTCTTTCTTCTTGAAGCAAAGCGTGATCTCAGTTGAAGTCCTTCTATAAATACTGCTGGGGGGTGTGGTTTGCTTGCTCTGTTGCTGATTGTAGGTTCGTTTGTTCTTTTGTGATCTGCTGTGTGGCTGAGGCGATCGTTAAGGGCTTAACTGCTGGTGGGTTAGATGGCTGTTTAGAGACATCATGTGTGGGTGAGGTGCTGGATGTGTGTCTATTAGCCTTTTGTTTCTTAACGACCTTGGTGATGGGTGTTCTGGCAGCATCCTGGGCTTTGGTGGAGTGGGGTATTGTGTCTTGTGAATTCATTTTGGTCTGGCTGCGTGTCTGTGGTCTCCCAATGTTTTTTTGGCGTGTGTGAGTGTGCTCCATGTGGTGGCTGGAGTGGGGAGTAGCGGTAGATGGTGCAGTCGTGGTTTTGTTATTGGATGGTGGTTTCGTTTCATCTGTGGGAAGGGTCTGGGTTTGTGTTTGGTGTGGATGGAAGGTGGTGGCATCTTGTGTCCTTTTGGACCTGGTGTCAGTCTTTGTGACAGAGGCTCGTCTGTTGACCAGGGCTAGTTTCCAGATGTCAGGCAAGCGGGAGGTGTCATCACGTTTATTCATGTTGTTTGGGTGTTTCTCTATTTCAATGGCTTCCATGATTATTCGACTGTTGAAGTGTTCAGTTTTGGAGATGAGTTTGGTTCTTTTAAAATCAATTTCATGACCTGTTGTTTTTATGTGCTGGAAGAGAGAGGAAGATTTTTCTTCTTTTTTGACTGCGTTCTTGTGTTCTGCGATGCGTGCGCTTATTCTCCTGTTTGTCTGTCCGATGTATGTGGCTGGGCAGACTTTGCATGGTATTTCGTAGACTCCTTGGTTTTCTAGCTCAATCTTGTCTTTGGGGTTTCTTAAAATGTTGGCTATTTTTTTGTTCGGTGCAAAAGGCTGTCTTGATATTGTGTTTGTGGAGAATTTTGCTTATTTTGTCTGTGGTGCCTTTGATGTAAGGGAGGAGGGCAGTGCCGTTGTTCTCTTCTGTTTCTTGGTTCTTGGGGGGTGTTTCCTTTTGGATTAGTTTGGTGATGGTGTTTTTTTTGGAATCCGTTCGCAATTAAAGCATTCGAGAGAGTGTGTAATTCAGTTTTTAGGTGGTCTTTGTCAGCGAGGCGTTTGGTTCTGGAGATGAGGGTTTTTGCTACGGAGTTGATCTGTGCAGGGTGGTGGTGTGATTGTGCATTTAAGTAGCGGTTTGTATGTGTTTTTTTCCGGTAGATGGTATGTCCTAAGGAGCCGTCGGGTTTTTTGTAGATTAGGACGTCCAGGAAGGGAAGTTGGTTGTTGGCTTCTATTTCCATAGTGAATTGTATTTTGGGGTGTAGGCTGTTGAGATGTGTGAGGAAGTTGTTCAGTTTGTCTTTCCCGTGTGGCCAGATAACAAAGGTGTCGTCAACATATCTGAGCCAGAGTTTGGGTTTATGTTCGGACTTCTGTAACGCGTTGGTTTCAAAGTGTTCCATATATAGGTTTGCGATGACCGGTGAGAGGGGTGATCCCATGGGTGCTCCTTCTATCTGTTTGTATCTTTGTCCATTGTGGATGAAGTATGTGTTGGTTAGGCAGTGGTTGGTCAGATCTAGGATGTGCTTGGGGGGGTTGTATTTGTTGTGGATAGCTGTCAAGGCTTCTTGAATGCGCACTTGTGTGAAGAGCGAAACAACATCGAAGCTCACAAGTAGGTCATTGGGTTGCAGGTCTTGTTTCTTTATAATTTCTATGAAGTGGAACGAGTTTTGTACGTATGAAGAGATGGATTCTGCATAGGGCTGGAGTTGTTTGGCAAGAAATTTGGCGAGGTTTTGTAGGGGTGAGCCTATGGAGCTGACTATGGGTCTGAGAGGTGTTCCTTCTTTGTGAATCTTGGGGAGGCCGTAGAGCTTGGGGCATCTGGATGATTTCTCTCTGGGGATGATGCTTGGCTTGATTTCTTCACTTAAGGGTGAGGCTTTTATTTTGGCTTTGGTGGTTTTTTCCAGGTAGGTGGTGGGGTCTGTGTTCAAAGGTATGTAAGCAGGGTCTTGTAGTAGGTTGGATAGTTTGGCTTGGTAGTCAGATGTGTTCATCACCACTGTGGCATTGCCTTTGTCTGCTGGGAGAATGATTATGTTGTTGTCTTTCTTCAGGTTGGTGAGGGCTTTTTGTTCTTCTTTGTGTAAATTGCTTCTGGGTGGTTTGCTGGAGCAGAGGATATTGGTGACTTCGAGTCTGATTTTGTTGGCTTCATCTGGGTTGATTTTGGTTAGGCTGGCTTCCACTCCGCATATGATGTTTTCAGTGGGGATGTGTCTGGGGGCGACTGCAAAGTTGAATCCTTTGGACAGGACTTTGGTCTCTGCGGTGGTGAGTGTCCTGTCTGATATGTTGTGAACTGTTTGTTTCATGGGCTGCTGTGGGGGGTTGGGCTTCTGGTGTTTTTCCAGTTTGTGGAGTTTGTTGGTGTGTATGTCTGTCTTGTGGGAGGTCTCTGTTTCAGCTCTCCAGGCGGCGAGTTGCTTGGATTTGTTCCAGAGTGTTGGGTGGATTTTGTTGCTGAGTTTGAGGTGGAGAGTGAGTAGGTCTCTGTTGGTTTGATCTAGTAGGTATCTTTTCTTGTGTAGTTCGTTTCGAAATACCATGCAAAGTCTGCCCAGCCATATACATCGGACAGACAAACAGGAGAATAAGCGCACGCATCGCAGAACACAAGAACGCAGTCAAAAAAGAAGAAAAATCTTCCTCTCTCTTCCAGCACATAAAAACAACAGGTCATGAAATTGATTTTAAAAGAACCAAACTCATCTCCAAAACTGAACACTTCAACAGTCGAATAATCATGGAAGCCATTGAAATAGAGAAACACCCAAACAACATGAATAAACGTGATGACACCTCCCGCTTGCCTGACATCTGGAAACTAGCCCTGGTCAACAGACGAGCCTCTGTCACAAAGACTGACACCAGGTCCAAAAGGACACAAGATGCCACCACCTTCCATCCACACCAAACACAAACCCAGACCCTTCCCACAGATGAAACGAAACCACCATCCAATAACAAAACCACGACTGCACCATCTACCGCTACTCCCCACTCCAGCCACCACATGGAGCACACTCACACACGCCAAAAAAACATTGGGAGACCACAGACACGCAGCCAGACCAAAATGAATTCACAAGACACAATACCCCACTCCACCAAAGCCCAGGATGCTGCCAGAACACCCATCACCAAGGTCGTTAAGAAACAAAAGGCTAATAGACACACATCCAGCACCTCACCCACACATGATGTCTCTAAACAGCCATCTAACCCACCAGCAGTTAAGCCCTTAACGATCGCCTCAGCCACACAGCAGATCACAAAAGAACAAACGAACCTACAATCAGCAACAGAGCAAGCAAACCACACCCCCCAGCAGTATTTATAGAAGGACTTCAACTGAGATCACGCTTTGCTTCAAGAAGAAAGAAGCCAGAACACCAGCCTGAAGATGACGAGTGAGACCTCGTCGAAACGTCGCCAAAACAACCAGATTTCTACACGGGAAGAAATCCGAATCCACCCTAACATGCATATATATATATATATATATATATATATATATATATATATATATATATATATATATATATATATATATATATATATATATATATATATATATATATATATATAAACAGTTTGCATTCTCTTTTATGTTTAATATTGCCTTGTAATGCTGTAAGCTACCCTCAATTCCCTGTTCTTAAACTTGAATATGTTTTTGTTGTTGTTGCTGTTGTTGTTGTGTTGTACAGTTGTGACCGACTCTTTGTGACCCCATGTCCATGGAGTTTTCTTGGCAGAAATACTGGAATGACTTGCCAATTCCTACTCCGGGTGCCTACAGCACCTGGTATTCCCTGGTGGTCACCCATCCAAGTATTAGTTAGGGCCAACCCTGCTTAGCTTCTGAGATCAGGTGAGATCAAGTGTGCTCAGGGCATCTGGACTGTACATTGTTCCTCATTACTATAAGTCACCTTGGGTCCTTTCCAAGGAGAAAGATGGGGTAAAAATACTCAAAAAAATAGATAGATAGATAGATAGATAGATAGATAGATAGATAGATAGATAGATAGATAGATAGATAGATAGATAGATAGATAGATAGATATAAAGTAGAAGAAAATCTAGTACCCCCCCATCTGAGGGAGATCAGTTCAGGGGAATCCACGGATAGTGAAATCTGCAGATAAGAGCAAATGCTCTTATCCGAGGATCACATTGGTGCCAGTGGCAAGGGGGAAGTGGTGACATCAGTGGTGGGGTGGCACGGGCAAAACTGGGGGTGCCGCATGGTGTGCAGGCCAGGAATGAGGATAGGAGGAAGAATGCTGGCCCAGAGCCTTCGACCCAGCCATCCCAATCACCCCGCATGATTGGCTGCCCACCTGCTATGTTCCCTTGCCTGATTGCCTGGCTATGTTTGTGCTCTATTTTGCTGCTTACCTACTATCTTGGCATTTCAAAACAAAGAGGCAACCTGAGGAGGCAACAAAGAAATGCTCATTCCTCCGAGCGGGACCCTGTGATTTTGCTGCCTCCACCCTCAGTCTGTCGACCTGGGGAAGGAGGCAGAAGCGGCAGTGGCTGGGTTCGGTCCCTTTGCAAAAGGGTGTCCACCACCCCCTCGCTCTTGGGGAAACCACGAGCAGCAGCAACTTTTGCCTTCTGGCACTGGAGCCACTTTTGTTTCAGAGGAAATACCTGGCTCCGCGGCGCGGCTGCGCCTGGCGGCAGCCATTTTGCCTCCCCCCAGCCGGAAGCCGCGCGAGATCTCATCTCACGAGAGAAGGAGGAGGGAGAGCCCTCATAAGGGCTCGCCTGGTTCCTCCCGGCCTCTTTCTCGGCGGCTCGGCTTCGGGGAAGGGTGCGGACGCTCCGTGGCTTGTGGCCACCATTTTGTCAGTGGCGGAGCAGGCACGGAGCGGAGCGCAGGCACCGAGGGAGCCGGGGAACGGAGCCGGGCGGCGGCTGGAGCCTGAGCGGCGGTGGCCTGCTCGGTGGCGGCCGGCGCAGAGAGGAGCGGCGGCCGGAGGCCTCGGGCCGAGCGGGGACAGCGGCGGGAGCCAGACGACTTTCGGGGGAGGCGCGACCGCCCTCCCCCACAGGTGGACGCCGACGGGCCGCGGGGTGGCGGGCGCTGGTGGGCTCTTGCCCCGGAGCGGCCTACCGCAGCTCGCCGGAGCAGGCCGGCGGGCCGGGACCCACTCGGTGGCGGGTGGCCGGGGTGGTTCGGGGCGCGGAGGGCCCCGGGGACGGCCGTAGCCTGCTGTCGGTGGGAGGGGCGTGGGCGCCACGGGGGGTGCGACCTAGGCACCTGGGCCGCCGGCCGGGATACCCCTGGTGGAGGGAGGTCCGGGCGGCGGCGGCACGGCGGGTGCTGGGGGGAAGGCCAAAGCTCCTCGGGGACAGCGTGGGCCGCCAGGAGGCGCGGCCTAGTCGGATCGCCAGACGGTGATTCGGCGGGAAGGGAGCGGGGAGCGCTGAGCCAGGCCAGGGAACCCGGAAGGGAGGGACAGGCGGTATCTAGGTCACGGTTTCGTAGGCCTGTTGTAGGCCGAGCCCTGTACGCTCGGCCCGGGGACGCGCAGCGCCCCCTGGTGGCTGGTACTTAACTCGGGGCCGGAAGGGGCGATTTGGCCCACGGAGGCCTCTGCCTCAGGCCGAACAGGGGGCTGCCCGAGCAGGCAAGGTTCGGCCAGGGGTGGGTGTTTGCCTAGCGGGGCCAGTCGGCCCAAGGGCTGGAGGGGTGGCAATGGCCCCACGCAGGCCTAAAGGGGGACCCAAGGGTAAGCACCCTGCCAAACGGCCAGCCCCCGTGCTGTCTCCTGACACGTCCTCCTCAGGAGAGGAGGACTGGCCCATGTGGGCCCAGCTGGAGTCACGGGCGGGGTCCTGGGGAGAGGGTCCCAGTGGGGCCCAGCGGCTTGGGGACGGGCCCTCCACCAGCAGGGACATGGGACGGCCTTCCAAGGCTCGCAGAAGGGCCCAACGCAGGAAGCTGGTGATGAGCTTAATGAATCGTTGTGATCTTTTAGAACGGAGGTCCGTGGCGGCACAGCCCGTGCCGGAGGTGGCACAACCTGTCCAGGATGACGTGGCCCCGGGAGGCGGCCCTGCCAGACCACCAGCCCCAGACGGAGCCGCGGCAGAACAAGTGGCTGATCCAGCACCTGGCCCGCCAGGGCCGTCAACCAGCAGCGAGCCGCTCGTCCTGCCACCTGGAAACAGTGAGTTGGCGTGTGCACCGGACACCACACCTATAGAGACATGGCCGTGGGGGCCAGTGGGGGGAGCGCAACAGGGTCTAGGGAGTGGGCAGGTGGAGTGGGGGGGTGGACCAAGCACGCCCCAGGCTCAGGGGTGGCCGCCTGCAGGACCGGCTCTGGGGGCGCCCATCCACCAGGGTCAGCAGGTAGGTCCAGCACTCACAACACCGGCAGGGGGACGGTGGGGGCAGTCGCCTGCGGTGCCTGCCCCGGCTGGCCCCTGGGCTCCGGGGCAGCAAGGGGTCGGCGGCACGGGAGCGGTATGCCCAGGACCACTTCCGTCATGGCCAGGAGGGTTCCTGGGGGTTGGGCCACCCCAAGGGTACCCACCCAACTGGGCGGCAGGTCCAGTTTATGCAGGGGTCCCGTACGCCGCGTTGCCTTACGCGGACTACGCGTCCCCGTTGGGTGATCACTTAGCGCAGACCACGAAAGAAAAGATATGGCGGGGGGACTATGTGGATTTGTTCAGCCTCCTTAACAGGGAGTTGGACTCTAAGGAGCTGGAGAGGGAGGATGCGAAAGACAAGGAGCGCCGGCTGCGGCGCAAGCCGGAGCGCTCCTGGGCCAATTGGCTGCCGGCCTTTAACATATATATGTCTATGGTACTACATGCCCACCCATGGAGGGCTCAGTCGCTAATTAAATACCAAGACATGATTTACCGGGCGTTCGTGGACTTTCCAGGATACACTTGGTTGACGTATGACGAGCGCTTTCGGATGAAAGCGGCGACGCAGCCCCACCTCAGGTGGGACGAACCCTACTCGCCCTTATGGCTCCAGTATATGACACCCTCCCATCCGGTTCAGGGGGAAAGGTTTGATAGTGGGCACATTGTCAGGAGAGCAAACCCAGCAACAGCCGCCCGTCCTATGGCGGGCCAGCAGGTTCAACCCCGGCTGGTCTGCTGGGACTTTAACGGGCAGGGGTCTTGCAATCGTACCCCTTGCAGGTTTAAGCACGAATGCTCAGTCTGTGGGGCCCAGCACGCAGCGGTCAACTGCCCAAGGGCAAGGGGAACGTTCGGCAAGCCCGGGGGCGGGGGGCAACAGAGGAAGCCCCCACAAGGGGGAGCGCCTAATCAGGCAAAAGGGCCCCAGCCCAATCAACCGTGAGTTGCTGGGGCGCTGGTTAAGTCTCTATCCTGATAGGGAGGGAGCATTGTTTTTGGCGCAAGGTTTTGCTGTTGGTTTTAGGATTCAGTTTCAGGGCACGAGGCGAGCATTTGCAGCGCCTAATCTAGGTTCGTTGAGGGGCATGGAGCAGGTGGCCGCGGAAAAAATCCAGAAGGAGGTGGTGAAAGGGAGGGTCCTCGGTCCCTTTGAGACCCCTCCGTTACCTAACTTTAGGGTCTCCCCACTGGGGCTGGTGCCGAAGAAGGCACCCGGGGAGTACCGACTCATACACCATCTGTCCTACCCGGACGGGGAGTCGGTCAATGATGGTATCCCCCAGGAATTATGTTCGGTTAGGTACACGTCCTTCGATGCTGCAGTAGCCAGGGTACGGGCGTGCGGGGCAGGGGCCGAAATGGCGAAGTGCGATATTCAGTCTGCATTTCGGCTCCTCCCGGTACACCCAGATGATTTTGATTTGTTGGGATTTCAATTTAGAGGGAAGTTTTACTTGGATAGGGCGCTGCCATTTGGCTGCTCCATTTCTTGTGCCATTTTCGAGAAGTTTAGTTCGTTTGTGGAATGGCAGCTGAGGTTCATGACGGGTATGAGCGGGGTAGCCCATTACCTTGATGATTTCCTTTTTTGTGGGCAGCGGGGATCGGGCGATTGTGGCTTTCTCCTCAAGACCTTCCAAAGCATGGCCAAGGACCTAGGTCTGCCTTTGGCGGCAGACAAGACAGAGGGCCCGACAGCCCGCATTACGTTTCTGGGAGTGGAGTTGGATACTTGGAATCAGTCATGCCGGCTGCCGGAGGACAAGTTGAGGGACCTCACAGCCCGGGTGGCAGCACTGCTGCCGCGGAAGAGTGCAACGCTGAGAGAACTGCAGGTTCTCGTGGGACACCTGAACTTCGCGTGCCGTGTGGTGGCACCGGGTAGGCCATTTATCCGGCGTTTTTGCCAGGCAATGGAGGGACTCAAGAACCCCACGCATAGGACTAGAATCACTGGGGGGATGCGGGAGGACCTGCGCATGTGGCTGGACTTCCTGCAGGGGTTTAATGGGGTGTCCTTCTGGCGCGAGGAACTTCGGCTAGGGGCGGATTTTCAGGTCCAGACAGATGCTGCGGGTGCCCACGGCTTTGGTATTTACTGGAAAGGTAAGTGGTGCTACGGCACCTGGCCGTCCGGGTGGGTCGCGGCAGGAATCACAAGGGATTTAACATTCTTAGAGTTGTTCCCCATAGTTGGCGCACTGTGGATCTGGTCACAGGATTGGGCCAACTCCACAGTCCGCTTCTGGTGCGACAACATGGCTGTCGTCCATACCATCAATAACCTGACGTCTAGATCAGAGAGGGTCATGGGGTTGGTGCGGGCCCTGACGTTGAGAGCACTGCAATACAACATCGTGGTGCGTGCACGCCATGTGCCGGGGTTGGATAACACCATTGCCGATGCTCTCTCCCGCCAGCAACTCGAGCGCTTCAGGGCGTTGGCGCCGGAGGCGGCCGACCTGCCGGAGCAGCTGCCGGACAAGGTATGGCGGATTGGCGGGAGGAGGCTGACGGGGCCCTCGAGTTGGCGCTCGCGCCAAGAACCCGCCGAGCGTACGATGCGGCAGTCAGGGACTTCGCCACATTCCGGGATCTGATGGATCTCACCCCAGAATGGCCGGCCCCAGTGGACCATATTCGCCACTATTTGGCATTTCACGCCAAGGCCCTGGGATGTCCGGACTCGACACAGGACTTCCGGGTGCGGAAGATGTTGGAGGGGTGGAGTAAGGCCAGGGGGCGGGTGGCAGATAAGCGCTTTCCCCTGTCACCGGATCTATTAGCCCGTATGTCCAAGCAGTGGGCACAATTGTGCAGAGACAACTATGAAGCCACCCTGATGAGGGCGGCAGCCCTGGTGGCCTTTTTTGGAGCGTTCCGGGTGAGCGAGCTAGTCGCCGCTGGGAGGAGGGACTCATCTGGGACGGCTCTGTTATGGGCGGACTTCCACTGGCAAGACGGTAAGTTGGTGTTTATGCTCCGTCGGTCAAAGACCGATCAGGGTGCCAGGGGACGAAGAGTGGAATTGGGACCTTGCTCGGTAGGGGAAGTCTGCCCAGTGCGCGCTATGGAAGCGTATGTGGCCACCCGAGGGGAAGGTGATGGGTACCTCTTTTGCCACAAAGCGGGCGACCCACTGACGAAATTCCAATTCTGGGCATTGTCGCAGCGGGCGCTGGAGAACCTGGGACTAGGGGGCATGAAGTTTGGGACACATTCATTCAGAATTGGGGCGGCTTCCACGGCGGCGGCACTGGGATATGAGCCACAGCGCATAAGGGCCTTAGGGCGGTGGGCCTCTGCCTGCTATAAGACCTACGTCCGCCCCCTGCCAAAGTGTTAACAATTTGGTTTTATTTCCTTACAGGACCTGGGTTGGGCTGCAGGAGGAGCCGCATCCTCATCCTGGGCCACAGTTATGTTTACTGGGCGGAGAAGTATGCTACCAGAACCGCCTGGGGGGTTAATTTAGGGATGGGAGGCAGGGCGGTTATCGAGTGGAAGGGCTTGCGGGGAATGCGGTGGTGCCAGTTTGAGCGGATTGCCCAGTTGGCGACCGCGGGGCGACCACCGGATGTGATGTTGGTCCATCTAGGGGGCAATGATGTGGGATTCCAAACAGGTAAATCCCTGGCACAGGATATTGTACATGATCTCACCGCATGGAAGCAAGGGGCCCCGGAGTCAAAATTGGTCTGGTCAACTATCATACCACGGCGCAAGTGGAGGGCACGGTGCGAGGCGCAGGTAATGAATAAGGTGCGCAGGGAGGTAAATAGGGATGTGTGCAGGGCAATGACGCGAGGTTTGGGGACAGTGGTGGGCCACCCTAGGATCCCGGCAGCGAGTGCCGAGTTATACCGAGAAGATGGAGTGCACCTCTCCGACCGGGGGATGGAATTGTTCCTGCACGACCTGAAGAGGGGCCTGCTGGAGGTATTGTCTGGTTAATGGGGTGGGGGGGGGCATAGCAAGGCTAGGCCCCCACCGTGGCGGTAGTGCGGATCTTGGAAGGACAGTTGGTGAGTAGGGTCTCAATTTCCCTGTGGGATCGCCCACCCTCACGGCGTTCTGGACCTGAGGTCACAACGCCTGGGGGGCTGGACGGACCTGGAGGGCCCACCGGGCGGGCAGGCACAATTGGCGGGCCTGCTCTGCCCGGCTGGGGAAAGGGGACCAGCTGGCCGGGGCCATCCCGTTTAATGATGGGGCGACCCCAGGGCTATTCACTCGCCCAGTACACTGTCAATGGTAGGGGGTTCTGGGATACCCCCAGTAACAACTCGCAACCCGCACTACAGCAGGCCCCAGTTTGGATGTTACGTTTAAAGTTATGTTATTAATAAAAGTGTGGCCCGGAGTGGTACCCCAAACACCTGTCTCGCGTGGTTATTCCGGCATGGGGGGGCAATACCTGGCTCCGCGGCGCGGCTGCGCCTGGCGGCAGCCATTTTGCCTCCCCCCAGCCGGAAGCCGCGCGAGATCTCATCTCGCGAGAGGAGGAGGAGGGAGAGCCCTCATAAGGGCTCGCCTGGTTCCTCCCGGCCTCTTTCTCGGCGGCTCGGCTTCCCCACCCACCCACCCTTTTAGGCAGTAGTATGAGCTTCGCTGGTCGCTTCGGGACCGGATAGGAATTTTTGACCTAGGGGCAAGATTGGCCGGTAGCCCCCGGGGGTTTTTCGCCTATCCCATACTGCTGCGGCGTGGTGGGACCCTATAGTAGGGTGGATTTGGCCACACGGGGCGGTAGTGCGGATCTTGGAAGGACAGTTGGTGAGTAGGGTCTCAATTTCCCTGTGGGATCGCCCACTTTCACGGCGTTCCGGACCTGAGGTCACAACGCCTGGGGGGCTGGACGGACCTGGAGGGCCCACCGGGCGGGCAGGCACAATTGGCGGGCCTGCTCTGCCCGGCTGGGGAAAGGGGACCAGCTGGCCGGGGCCGTCCCGTTTAATGACGGGGCGACCCCGGGGCTATTCACTCGCCCAGTACACTGTCAATGGTAGGGGGTTCTGGGATACCCCCAGTAACAACTCGCAACCCGCACTACAGCAGGCCCCAGTTTGGATGTTACGTTTAAAGTTATGTTATTAATAAAAGTGTGGCCCGGAGTGGTACCCCAAACACCTGTCTCGCGTGGTTATTCCGGCATGGGGGGGGCAAAGGCGTTTGGATTCATTTTGTTACCTAATGAAATGACGAAACAGCATTTTGTTTGTGACCATCCCTAAAACAAACAAACAAACACACACACACACACACACACACACACACACACACACACACACACACATCATAAAACAGAGTGAAAATAAAAATCTATAATAGAGGAATAGGGATAAAGATAGATGTATATACTAGCCAATACAGCCAGTTTTATCTTGGTTAAAATTCCTTGAGTCTTACCTCATCATCATCATCATCAGCTTCTTTTGAAATCTATCACTCCCAAAATTTTCCTTCTGGAATGGATCTAGTTTATTAAAAATCTAGAACACCACAGTCCATAATATTAAAAGTAATTCGAGATAGGTAAGTTTCTGAATCCAACTTATTGAAGCCTTTAAAATTATGTGTCACATATCTAGGCACCAAAACTAATTTTAAAAAATTGAGATTCTCAAAGTTCCCCAAAGTGAACCCGACAAATCTGCATTTCAAGCCACACAACCACAAACATGCTATCAAATCCTGGGGGAAATCCATCCACCTATTTTATGAGAAACTAAAAACAGTGCCACCAAGACCCCCTCACACATGATTTTTATCAGTGCCTCACAACTTGTATGTTAAGTCAGATTAACCCAACCCTGCCCTGAAAATTCACCCAGTCATCATCATGTGATGTGGTAACAAACAAAATGACAGGTAGAAACTTAGGGCAGGATCAGATGGGTGTTTATCCCACAGTTTGGTGTGCTGTGTGGGTGGGTTGGTTTGTTCTTTTTTCTGACAATTGGACAATCTGATAACTAGAACAAAGCAGTCCATCCCCAGAGCACCCCAGCCACACACTTTTTGTGTCCATATCAGAGGCTTCTCCTTTAAAAAATAATAATGTGTGTATTTGCGCTTCAGTTTGGTCTGTTTCCAGTGTGTGCAATTTTTGGAAATGGACCAAAATCAAGCCTTGCAGCTGTCAGAGCTTCCAAGGCTCCTTCCATTGTCAGCCTCCAGTATTGTGAAGTGGCTGAATAAGGAAACCACTTCAGGATATCAGCAAATTAAACAGGCTCAAGGTTCACTCAGCCTTCCATCCTCCTGTTCCTCTGGGGATCAAAATTGGGGCTACTTGTAGTGGTATGGGGGGAAGTCTTTGCTTTTGCTTTTTGTTGTTGTTTTTGCTTCTACTAGACTATTGTTGATGTGTTGAATCAATTAAAAAGATTTTTCATTTTTGTGTGAAGTGCCAATTGAAAATGCAGCTGTAGGCAGTTTCTCAATTGACACTACACACAAGAAAATGAATTTTTAAAATATTTAATCTAAGTCATTCAGCACATCAGTGATGGTCTAGCAGAGAAAGAAGCTAATAATTTTGCTATCCCTGCCCCTACAAAGAAGAACAGGGGAAGTGTTTGATTTGCTGATATCCCAAAGAAATGTGCTTTTAGATTGCTGATGCTATAAAGTGTTATAGCATCAGAAATTAACAGCTAAGGGTGATGAACTAAATATGGTTGATTGAGGTTCATATGGCATTTGGGTGCAAGAATCACATCAAATGGTATATTTCTCCTGCCCTGCATCAACTCATTCCAAAGGACCTATGTAGTTGTAACCTTACATTTATTAAGAGAGAGAGAGAGAGAGAGAGAGAGAGAGAGAGAGAGAGAGAGAGAGAGAGAGAGAGAGAGAGAGAGAGAGAGAGAGAAATTAAATATGCCATATTACATTTGAAAAAAAAATAAACTGGCAAAGTAAAACATCATTTGACCCACAAAACCAGAAAGGACATTGTCTGGTGCCTTAGTGATAGCAAGTTAGCAACAGTAGAAACCTATACAGTTCTACTCAGAACAGAGGATGTTGACAAGTCTTCCCATTCAATACCCAAATCCAGGTCCAAGCCTTGGAGCCCCAGTCCCAATTCCAGGTCTGAATCTTGGGGCTGAAATCACAAGCCCAAATCTCAATTACTATTGCCTCACTGGTATCCTCCCCCATGCCTTGCTCTGCCCCTCTACCACCAGCCCCCCTCCCGCCACTAAGCCTTTCAAGTCCCACTTATTTTAATGGAGACCTGTAGGTGTGACTTAAGTCAGATTGGACTTCCGACTTCATCCCTGCTCAGAAGTAAGTCCCACTAAGGTCAGAGGGGCTTGCTTCCATATAGGTAGATATAGATTGCAACTAGAGATGGGCACGAATCAAAAAAAATGGTGTTTCATTTGTTGTTTGTCGTTTAGGGGGTCCGTTTTGGTTCGTTTCCATTTTTTGTGAATTTTTGCAAAAAAATCATTTTTGTTTTCATTCGTTTCGTTACCATTTATTTCAATTTTTGTGATTTGTTTTAGCATTTAAAGCAGTTCAATGTATTGCCGTAATGAAAACGAAACGGATGACAAAATTTCTGGTGTTTCTGTTCGTTTTGTTTCATTTTAGAGACAAAATTTGTTTGTCATTTCGTTACGTAACGAAACAAAAAAACGAAAATGGAAACAAACAATTGTTCATTTCTTGCCCATCTCTAATTGCAACCTAACGTGCCATGAAGATCTCTAGGGACGAATCACAGAAAAGGCCTGCTTCTGAGTAGTCACCCTTCTAAGCTCAGCAGGAAAGAGCACCTCAAGAAAGCGTCCAGTGATGCTCTCAGTAACTGATAAGAGTCACGGATGATTCATATGGATGAAGCCCTGGGCAGAGTTATCCCTTTATTTTAGTGAGACTGTGCTCTCATTCTTTCTGCCTAACTTGCTCCTGTGTACTCCATTTGTCTTTGCGGAGAATGTTGATGAAGCATTTCATCGACTACCCACAATCATCTGAATATATGTGACTTTTTATACAACTAAATATATACAGTGAAGTGCAGTATCTAATTGCCAATGCAATCAGGGATATGCTTGCATAAAACAATCTTATCATTATTGGTTGTGATTACTAGATTCTTTTTTTAGGCACCATCATTTATTTATATTTTAAAATGCAAATATTTATATGTATGCAAATTATGTAACCTTTCCTGAAAGAAGAACGAGGGAGGGGGAAACCACTCAGGACAATTTTGAGCTTAGAGAAACCCTGCAGGGCAGGGGACAAAATGTTCTTTGAGAGCCATCATCTCCTTGGGAAAAATAACTATTTTAAATAAAGAAGAGCATCTGTAGAGTGTTTTTCCCTAGGTACTCAAAACACACCAATCTATCATTTCAGAGTGGAATTTAGTGTTAAAAGAGATGCAAAGCTTCCACTGCACCATTTTTGTCTCTGCCCCTTCATAAGATCATGTGTTTTATAATACAACTCATGACAAGATGTCATGGTGAATGAATGCGGATGATTACAGTAACTCACTATATAACGAATGTTATCTCCTAAATGTGGAGTTAAATGTGATAACAACACAGCCAATAATTATCTTATTCTGCAATTCCACCCCTAGTTATTGCCTTGTTCTACAGCAGCATATGACACAACCATCCATGTGCTGCTGTTTTGCCTTAATACTACTTCCTAGATGGGGGGTAGGAATCATTTTAATTTAGAGAAATGACCAGTTAATAAAGTTTGCATCTTGAAATTCAGATCAGTCATGCAAATCACATATTCTGACTAGCCCCTTCACAACACAAAAGACACAGAGAACCATGATTTCAGAGATAAACTGTAGTTGCAGGTTCTCACTAACATACATCTTTTTGGTCACCCCAACATATAAGTGAATTAAGACAAGCTAATGTGTAGCCTGCATATTGTAATTAAAACTGTAAAGTGCCCAGAGACTACTTGAAGTGGTATGGGGCTTTATATAAGCAGAACACTTTGCTTTTTTGCTTTGCTTTGCTAATTGCAAATATTTCATTTTCTCAGTTAATCTGGCATGAAACTTCGGAAGATCAAATGTTAGTTGCTTTTTCAAAAGCAGATCTATTCATGAAACATTATAATCAAAAGTGAACAGATGCCACTTGGTGCCATCTGCCATAGGTTGCTAATAAAGATGACATAATCCATGCTGAGGTGCACTCAACTAGTTTGAGTAAACATGTGAAGAAAGTGCACTAAACTCTTCTAAATAAGCATGAAGAAGGCACACTAATCTCATTTAAATAAACCTGTGATGAAGGCACATGTAACCACATGTAACTCTTCCTTCAAAAATCTCTAATTTGTTGATTTGCATTCTTATGGATAGCTACCCCTGACAAATATGAATCAATGATTTTTTTTATGATTTGTTGATTCATTGGACTAAAATGCCCCCAATGCACACAGAGACACCAACTTTTCAGGAAAGCTCCCCTGACTCTCCTCTACAAGTCTTCAAAGTTTGGTGAAGATTGGGACTGGGAAGCGAGTTTTAAAACGGCACTTTCCTAGGTGCCCCCACTTTGTGGATGTAAAACTCAGATGTCTGAAACCCAGTCTTCACCAAACTTTGATGACATGTAGAGAAGAGATGAGAGACACTTATCTGTACTTTTGGTGCCTCTAGGTCCCTAGGAGCACTTTCCTGGGGGGCCTCTTTGAGGGGGGGGCTAATTGCAGACATCTGGAACCTATACTTTACCAAACTTGCAAGCTTGTAGAAGAGAACCAGCAATTCTAGATGGTTTAGTGGCCATTGTATAGGGTTTAAAATGCTAACAAAAACAAATCAGCAAAGTGATTCATCAATTTGTAAAAAAAAATATTGTAAAATAGTGAGCCGTGAATTGGAAAAAAAAATCACAATTTTTTTATTTGTGCTTATATCTACTTGTAACATTTTGCAACCACACAACATCAAACTTTGCCATCAGAATACAGTCATACCTTGTAAGACGAATGCCCCTTAAGACCAAAAATTCATAAGACGAATTAAATGTCCTGGAACAGGAAAACCTCGTAAGATGAATTTTCCTATGGGATACTTCGCAAGATGACTTCAATGCATTCCTATGGGAATCTGCATTAAACTGTGCTTCATAGGACAAATTTTTCATAGGACGAATTGACCCATAGAATGAATTAAATTTGTCTTAAGAGGTACCACTGTATTTGGGTTTCCAGGACTTTTTGATTTGTAGGAATTGTTATATAATATGTCCCTCACCCCTTTCAATCTTGCCTACATCTTTTCAACTTACGTACATTTCTCGCATGAGTTACAAGAAATGGATTTTCCCCTCATCAATAACACGTAACTGTGACTGACCATCTTGTAAAGCCAAATATTTTGATGTGGCTTGGCCTTGCATTGGTTAAAAAAGCTTTACAAAGATCTGCTGCTGATGGAGATGAAACCTATTGACATTAGCTTGCTGATAGAAATTAGCACCATTGCCTGAAATATGACTTTTTTTACCCTTCCTGAAGTGTGACCCTCATGAGCACTCCAGGGTCAAAAATTATTTGTGTGATTGCTTACAGTAAGTAAGCACAATGGGTAAGTAACATTACTGTTGTCCTGTACCAAGATTTGAACCAGCTACTTTCTGACTAGTGACTTGTAACTTTAACACACCCCATTTGCAACAGTTTGGGGGGGGGGGTGATTTGGAATGCAAACAAGTTGCTAGGCCTCACTGAATTTAAAACAAAAACTGCCTAGTCAACAATATGGTTCTTTTTTATGCATTCTAAAAATATATCAAGCACAACGATGAAAGCCAAGTAACACTTGGAATATAACTTCCTGCACATTTGCATCTAGACAGGACACATTAAAAGAGAAACCCTTCCATTTTCTGTGAACATACAGGAAATATTGAAAAGGTAGAGACCATGTTTATGCTCCATATGGCTTGAGAAATATATATATATTTTCCTCCATTTAGAAGAAATGACTTTGCACGTTTGTAGAACAAATGGTGTTGAGTACTGTCAGCAAGCCATCCTTTCCTCTTAAAAAAAAACAATCAATCTGACCCTCAGGCATGATCTCTAACAAGCTAAGACATTTTTGTTGTTACACAAGTCAAGAAATACAGAACTGAAGTTCCTTTCCTATTAGTAGAAGGATTTCCTGCAGCTAAACCATTGACAACAGATGCCCTCTCTTAAAAACTTTCATAAAAGGTCATTCCCCAGCTTCACTAGTTCATTGCACAGCTATTATTACAGCTTTTGAGAATTATCCTTCCATTTATTCCTAATACAGAAATCGTCTCAAGTTCAACTTGAAGTTGTTCCATCCTGCCATTTCCCAAGTGCCTTTTCCTGGTATTTTCTAACATATTTTCTGCTAAATTTCATTTCATTACATCACCTTTTTAGTTTCATCCTCATGAATTTCATCTAAGTTGCATGTATTCATCATATTTCCATATCACCTTTTTGCTCACGAGGAATCGTAAAGTCATTTACAGTAGGAAAATGATTGGAAACACACTAAAAACCAGATTAAAGCCCCATTACTAAAAACCCGATTAAAAACACAGAAGTATAACCTCTTTACATCAAGTGTCACTCTTAGAAGATACTAACCCGTTTTATTATAAAATAAAAAATAAAAACAATTTGTACCATCTAGTCTGGGTTATGGTTCTATTTTGCTTGCTAATGTTTTGTTAGTAAATAAAGGGAAATTTTAAAAATAAAGGGAAATTTTAAAAAAAGAAGAAGATACTAACCCAAGGTTTTGTCATGGATAATCCTTCATATACATATTTATCCAGAGTGGTGTAGTGGATGAAGTAACAGACTAGGACGCAGGAGACTTGGGTCTGATATTCCCCTTGGCCGTGGAAACTTACATTGGCAGTGGTGGTCTTGGAAATGCTATTATGGCAACTATAAATAGGATGCAATCTGATGGCACATAAGAAACAAACATTTATATAAGCCTTATGTTGTAAGGCAGGCCTGCCCCAAGTCCGGCCCGGTGGCCAAATCCGGCCCGTCAGGCCATTCTGAGTGGCCCGCGGCTGGCTGGCCCACCCCTCCCTCCCCCTCCTTCACCCCATGTTTTTTTTAAAAAAAAAAATTCCGCCAACACTGACACCGCCAGGAAGCTTGAAGGGCTGGTCGGGCTGGCCGGCCGGTGAGCAGAAGCTTGTGGGTTTGGGTGGGTGGGCGAGGGGGCGGGCCACCACACCAGCAATGCCGGGAAGCTTGTGGGGCTGGGCAGGCTGGCCGGCCAGCCATTGTGCAGGCTGCTGCCACCGACACCGCCAGCAACCATGTGAGGCTGGGTGCACGGGCGGGCCGCCACCACCGGCATCACTGGGAACCTTTTGAAGCTAGGCATGTGTGCAGAGCAGCGCACAGGCGGGCCGCCGCCACCAGCACCACTGGGAACCTTGTAAAGCTCGGTGCATGTGCGCACAGGGCGGTGCATGGGTGGTCCACCGCTACCAGCATAGCTGGAAACATTGTGAGGTTGGCCGCATGCGCGGGCAGACCATACCACCGGCACTGCTGGGAAGCTTGGGCGGATGGGTGGATGGGCGGTCTGCCGCCACCGGCACCGCAGGGGAAAGTGTGGAGGTGGGCAGGCCAGCGGGCCTCTGCCACCGCCAAGAAGCTTTGGGGTGGGCTGGCGGGCGAGCTGTTGCCACTGCTGGGGAGCTTGGGGGGGTTCAAGGTCACACAGATCGCCTCTTCCAAGGGGCGATCTGTGGCCACGGCTCCCTGTGCTTCCTTTGGTCCCCACCTTCCTTCTTTCCTCCCTCCCTTGGTCCTCACCTTCCTTCCTTTCTTCCTCCCTCCCTTGTTCCCCACCTCCCTTCCTTCGTCTCTTGGTTTCCCCCTTCCTCCCTCCCTCCCTTGGTCCTGCCTTCCTTCCTGCAGGTGGGGTTGCAAGGGGTCAGTGGGGTCAGTGGGTGGGGCTTATGGGTCAGTGGCCAATGGTCCCTGCATCCGTAATGCTCACCCACTCTGCTTTAGATTCAGAACCTAATGATGTTTTTTGTTCACCATCATCACAAAATGTGGCATTTTGCACTACCTCTAATCTGAAGCTGAAAATGAACCTTTCTCTTCTTTCCTCCCCATGTTTTACAGCTGCAAAATATCAAGTTATACATTTTTCCTGCACTTTTATGGCACTCAGAATAACCTGCTTTAGACCCCTGCCTCACTTTGCCTAGAGGTGGGGCTGGCTCAGACCAGACTCTCCCACTACATTGCAATTGCACCAATCAATCGCCCTGCGTGCAGCATTTGATAATTCACCTACCAATCACACTATCATTCCAACTATGCAGGTATCTATCCTGTTCAGGCATTCCTTGGCATTTATATCATACACACATAACACCAATTTGTATTTACAAGTATACATCCAGGTTTCATAAGAGGATGCAAACTCCCAAACAATGACTCTGTAGCTGGGCAGCCCAGTCCACTGGGCTATGCTATCTGAGTACCACTCCAACATACAAACTAGTAAAATGTTGGCACTTCCTGGGACTTCTGTTTTCAGTCCTAAGATGTGGAGATGACAGAATAGTGCGCTCAGATCTTTTTAAACTGTATACCATAAACCTGTTATTTTCAGAACAGGTTACTTCTCTCTGTTTTCCGATCCTGGGTAATGAAAACATTAAAAGTTGCCATTCACACTTGCAGGGCCACTTAATATTAAGGTTCTTTTCTTTAGACATGTAACAAATGTTCCTAAGAGTGAGAATTATATTATCAATCGCTTTATGAATACTTGTGCGTAAATTCAAAGAACAAGTGTTCCCTTTTCTTTTCTTTTCACATAATGCATAATGTTCTAAAATAACCAGCATATTTATATTGCCAAGTACTGTAAGAGAATTTGAAGAGGATTGTTAAATGAAGGCTGTAAAAACACAATATATGGCAGTCTTTATTTCTGCCTTTATTGATAGCCATTTAGATGGGTCTGTGTAACAGCAAGCAATTTAACAACCAAAGTTTTTATAGTTTCTTCCTTCGCATTAATTTTTTTTATGCATAGCAAATACGTAGTGTCTAGCTTTTCCTCAGTTACCAAAAAAAAAAAAAGCCAACACAGCATTGACAACCATTTCTTGCTTTGTGGCTACTGGTAAAGGCAGGTATAACATCCATAGAGCGGCATTGCATCTGGTTTACATCCCACCCCTCTGCACTCACTGCAAACTTTTGGAGTGGCTTCAGAGAGCATTAACTGACCAGCGGTCATAACATCAGTCAGATGCCACTTCACTCATGCCCAACAGGTATCTAATTTCCTTCAGATGAAATGTCAGCCTTTCCATGCATAAACATGTGAAGAATACGAGGAGGTGAGCAGTCTACCGCTCACTTGATGGGAAAGGCATGACATATGCTGAACCCAATGTTCAATTTTTCTGGGAAATTACAAAGCCAAGAGGGTGCCACGTTCTTGGTGCAGGGGAGCAGTCCACCAGTGTGCCCCAGGGAACTGTCATGGAACTGGTGCTTTGCAAACTGTTCATAAATAACCTTGAGACTGGGATAAACAGCAAGATGGCCAAGTTTGAAGATGACACCAAACTTTTTCAGGTGGTGAAGACCAGAAGGGATTGCGAAGAGCTGCAGAAGGATCTCTCCAAACTTAATGAATAGGTCGCAAAATGTGTTTCAGTATAAGAAAATGTAAAGCAATGCACATTGGGCCAAATAATAACAAAAACAATGGAAATTTCACTTTAGATTGCAAGGAGAGAAATCTGTAACTTCACCGGAAAGATACCCCTTACTGTACAATGTTAATGTACATCTCCCTAAGCAAATCTGACCTTGCCTGATTTCGGAAGCTAAGCAGGGTTGGCCCTGTTTAGTACTTGGATGGGAGACCATCAGTGTAGGCGCCTGGAGTAGGAACTGGCAAGCCACTCCAGTACTCCTTCCAAGAAAACTCCATGGACATGGGGTCACAAAGAGTCAGTCACGACTGTAACGACACAACACACACATATAGCTAAAGCAGGCCCTTTATAAATTTTTGTTCAGGCACTCTGTTTCAGACCACATTGGAGACTTGCTTACTATAACTGGGGGGGATGGGGTGGTAAGGGAAAGAGTTAATATTATTCAGGGCATATGCCATGGAATGCACTGGCTATGTCGAAATGTGACAGAAAGGACAGAAAGATTACTGTCCATATGAGATTCTTGCCTGACTTTCCTGAATAGAATTGGGTATAAACTGCTGGTTCAGAGGCTGGGAGTGGTTCATTTACCTTCCTGACTGGAGCGCTGCTGCTTGGCTCACTCAGAGGAGGTGCCCCAGCTTCCCTACCCTGCCTCCTCCAGGTGCTGCCTCTGAGTGGGTGCCTGATGGATGGGACTGGGTGCCAGACCACGTAATACCTGTTGTGCTGGTAAGCAAACTGGGCCAAACCTCTGAACCAGTGCTTTGCGCCCATCTCTAGTCTTGAGATAGTTCTGCCCACCTAAGAAATTGTTTATAATGAATTACTCCATGTTATTCCAATGGATAGGAATCTCCCACAGTTGGGCTTTATTTGCCAGTAGCTGTGTTTATTTTTACCCGCTAGCAAAACTAGGCTGTTTGTGCTTCTATTCACATTGAAGGTAGACATGTTTGCAGCCCTTGGTGTCCACATTCAGTGGTGAACATCAGGTTGACCATCCGGATCAAAGCAAACTGTTCTGCTTATATACCGCCCTATACCAGTTCAAGTAGTCTATGGGCTGTTTTACAGTTTTTAATTACAGCATGCAGGCTACACATTGCCACCACCACCCCAGCAGCTGGGTACTCATTTTACTGGCCTCAGAAGAATGGAAGGCTGAGGCAACCCTGAGCCTGCTACCTGGGATTGAACCCCAGGTTGTGAGCACAGTTTTACCTGCAGTACAGGCATTTAACCACTGTGCCACTGGTCTCTATATCCATCACAGAACCAAGTCCTCAAGGCAGGACTTGTTTCTATGATGGATATAAGTGAGCAGCGGCCATGTTGCCATCAGGATTCTGAGAGCTATAGTGCAAAAGAATACATTTTTCTAAGCTCCAGGGCCATTGTTCTCTCTCACCTGTTGCCCCCTCACCCCATTCAATGACATGAACACACAGCCATTTCATCATATGCTCCAGCAGAAATAAGCTCCCCTATTCATGTGCTTTTTCTCCCCACAGCTACCAACCTTTGAGCATCAGGCATAGGGAGAAGAAATCATATGGGAAGAGAATAATCTCCACCATATTGTACTTCTCACCACCCACAATACAGCCAGAGGCCAGTGGGTGTCATGAAAGGAGGCTTTTTTGTAGCAAAGAATAAGACATGTAGGCCTGTTCTCAAGTGGAACAATAGAATCAAAAGGATTTACATTACAACTAGTCCTGGCTCACTATTCAGTAATTGATTTAAAAGGTCTCCTCTAGTTTGAACTGCTGGTTGGATATGAGACACAGTATTGCAGATTGCTGCGTTTAAATGCAAGTGAAGGAGGTCTTTCAGTCAGCCTCCATTAATGTGACTTTAAGGCAAGGAGTGTTACATCTGTATCTATATTCCCAACCATCTATTTTTATTTTTATTTTACTGAGACCATTGTGGTAATGTGGAAGGGAATAAAGATTACTGCCTTCTGTCTTTTCCTTGTTTCCTCTCTTTTATGTTTAGTGTCCACCCTTGGCATGTTCCAGCTCATTGACATCTTAAACTGGGTCACCCAGGAGTGGACACAGTACTGCAGCTGAGATCTGCCTAAGGCAGCAAGTACACAAGCAAATGGCATGAGATTTTCAGTGGAAGCAGAATACGTGAATTTGAATTTTTTTAAACTAATCACATGACACAAAGGCCAATTCAAATTAGCTCAACCTTTTCTGCTTTGGCAGCTCAGTGCCCCCCCCCCCCCCCCCATGATGGGAGCTTTCACTTTTTTAAGCTGGAATGACTCAAGCAGTGCTTTCCCTGTGTGATCAGCTGTTTAGTCACTGTGGGTAGATGTACTAAACTAGGTGTGATGTGTTGAATAGCAGAAACACCCATTACCATAATCTTTCCCTCTGGTCTTACTGATTTAAAAATAAATAAATAAACCATGCTTAGCATTAGATCACCATATTATTGCCTTCTGCTGGATCATGTTTTCATGAGGGAAAAACAAAATGAAATAAAAATAGTTATGAAATAGCAACCATTCCAACAAATTACTACTGCAGGACTGAGGGCCTTTTTACACGACCCCTAAGATCCGCTGGTCCCTTAAATTCGGACCAGAGATCTTGAGGGTTCGTTGCTGTTCCTCCATCCCCACCCGCTCCGCACTTCTTTGTTCTGTCTGCGTGAGGGGGGGGGAGGAAAAAAAAGCCTTAGACAGAGACAAAAGAATAAAAGGCTTACCTCCGGTGTTGGGGGAAGTTGCTCCGACCTCCGTTTACTTCCTGGTTCCTCTTTGAGGGGCGGAGGCAAAAGAAAAACAACAGAAAGAAGCGAGGAGAGCTCAGGCACTCTCCGCATCAAATATTTTTCACCATCAAAGACCAGGTACAAGAAAAGTGCTGTTTGGTCGTGCTAAAGTGGGCGGGGTCACACTTAATTGTCTGCAAAGTCCGGAGCTGGTGGGTAAACATTTTTAAGGTCCGGAGCTTGCAGCCATTTGTGGCGGAGCTTAGGGGTCGTGTATAAACACCCTGAGTTAAAAACATTTGTTTCCTTATAAACAAACAGGTGTGTGTGTGTTGTGTTGTTACAGTTGTGACCAACTCTTCGTGATTCCATGTCCATGGAGTTTTCTTGGCAGGACTACTGGAGTGGCTTGCCAGTTCCTACTCCAGGCTCCTACAGCACCTGGTATTCCCTGGTGGTCGCCCATCCAAGTACTAACCAGGGCCGACCCTGCTTAGCTTCCGAAATCAAGCGAGATCAGATCTGCTTAGGGCATCTAGGCAGCTAGACAAACAGGTAGCTGGATTCAGTTTGGATTTTTTTATATTTACCTAGAAAGGAGTCAAGTTTTTTTCATATTAGGAGGGCAAGATTTTGAGATTTAAAGATGGACAAAGACTGAAACAAACATGTAAATACATCCAGGGCCTAAGATTTGACTTAGTCAAATCTGACCTCAGCTTAGTCTAACTATTCTAACTATACTGAATCCAAATTGCCATCTTTTTTCCCCTTTAGGAGGCTGCTCATAAGCAATCTTTTCAAACTACAACAAGAATATTAAACATGGATGTTTTCAAAAAAGAGATTATTATATTTAAGTAAAAGGTAAAGATACATATGTGTCAGAGAACAAGTTCCTCTCTTTTCATTTTCTGTCCTTGTTTCATAAATAAGGTCCAAATTAAACTTCGCATTTCTTTTCTAACTAATTGCCAGAAAAAGTTTTAAACTTTTTCTTTTATTTATGGTTTGTACCAGGCAGTTCTCAATACATTTCAGTGACTGCAAATTCTTTATCATATATTTTACTTGTAGCTCAATCCTAAGGTAAAGTAGTCTGGAAATGTGTAACATAATATTTACTAATTCAAAGTAATAAGCACAAAGTACAGCCCTTCTTTGGGATAATTTTATTGTGCATTGATACAATATTTTAATTTTAAGGTAGCTATGCCAGTCTCTATGTTCTTCCTTCACATTCAGTTATACTTTAAGTATTGGAAGAGAGTGGTACAACACGAAACCCACAAAATCTTGACTGGAATAGGAATAGGAATGCAATTTATTGTCATTGTATAAATACAACGAGATTAAAAGTGTCATCCAGTCAGTCATTCACACAACCCAGCATAAAAATCCAAGACGTAAAATCTACAATTTAAAAACAAACCATCCATACACATACTCCAACATTCACATGCCAAAACATCACTTACACTCATTTAAAACTGACATAAAAACCAAACACACCCACATCCCTACACTCTTTCACCTAGCAACATTCCTACACAATCCATAAAAACTACAATTTTAAAAAACAACAACAACCATACACCCATACGATATATATGTAACACATTCAACACCAATATTACCCGTCAACTTAATTTTTAACAGAATTTAGCATGGATAATGCTATTGGGTAAAAACTATTTTTGAATCTTTCCGTCCTTGTTCTAATAGATCTATACCTTCTGCCTGATGGTAGTGGTACAAACAGAGAGTGACCAGGATGAGAAATATTTCCTACAATATTCTGAGCTTTCTTAAGACAGCGGGAGCTGTGTAATTCCTCCAATGTGAGGAGTGGGCATCCGATGATCTTCTGTGCCATATTGATAACCCGCTGGAGTGATTTCCTCTGAGCCACCGTGCAACTGGCATACCACACACATATGCAGTATGTCAGTACACTTTCTATTACACAATGATAAAAAGACACCAATAGTCTCTGAGTGATGTTATTCTTTCTGAGCACTCTCAGAAAGTACAGTCTCTGTTGGGCCTTTTTCAGCAGCTCAGAGGTGTTTACACTCCAGGTTAAATTCTCCTCAATATGGACTCCCAACAAACGGAAGTCGGTCACCCTTTCTACACAGTCCCCACTGATGAATAGTGGTTGAAGATCTGTTTTCTTCTTCCTGTAGTCTATTATGAGCTCCTTAGTTTTTAATGTGTTCAGAAGCAAGTTATTCTCTCTGCACCACTCAATCAACCGCTCCACCTCATCCCTATAAGCAGACTCATCTCCTGCTGAGATAAGCCCCACTACTGTGGTGTCATCCGCAAACTTAACTATAATGTTGTTATGATAGGTGGGAATGCAATCGTAAGTATAAAGAGTAAAGAGCAGTGGACTCAGCACACAGCCCTGTGGAGAGCCAGTACTAAGACTCAGATCTGTAGATGTACATTGACCTACTCTAACCCTCTGACTACGTCCGGACAAAAAACTATTTATCCACATACATATAGAATGTGGAAATCCCAAATCCCCTAATTTAACCACCAGTCTGTGAGGGAGGATGGTATTAAATGCTGAGCTGAAGTCCACGAAAAGCAGTCTTGCATAGCTTCCCCGCTGTTCCAGATGTGACAGTGCAGTATGAAGGACTGTAGCTACAGCATCCTCTGCAGATTTATTTGCTCAATATGCAAACTGGTGGGGATCAAAACTCTGGGGGAGAAGTGATGTGATGTAATTCCGGACCAGTTTTTCAAAACATTTCATCACCACTGGAGTAAGTGCAACTGGTCGATAATCATTAAGACTGGAGATATAAGAGTTTTTAGGTACAAGAACTATGGTGGAGGACTTCAAACAGGATGGAACCCTAGATTGAGCCAGAGACTGATTAAAGATCTTGGTAAAGACTCCAGCTAGTTGATCTGCACTGTCTTTCAACACACATCCAGGGATTCCATCGGGTCCAGCAGCCTTCCTCGGGTTGATCGTCCGCAGCATACGCCTCACCTCATACTCCTCTACTTTAAGGATAAAGCTGCTGTGGACTGGGGACTGTAGTGCAGCTTCCTTTGGTGCTTCCACCTCAAAACGACCAAAAAAGATGTTTAACTCTTCTGCCAATGCTGCATCGCCCGCTACAACTCCGTTGTTTATCTTGTAGTTCGTAAGTTGCTGGACTCCTTGCCACACTTTCCTGTTGTTATTACTGTCCAGATGCCGCTCAATCCTGTTCTTGTAGTCCAGTTTGGCCTCTCCAATTCCTCTCTTCAGGTTCGCTCGGGGCATACTGTAAGAAGCCCTATCTCCAGACCTGAAGGCGATATCCCTTTCTTTCAATAGTCTCTGGACTTTCTGAGTCATCCAGGGCTTTCGATTTGGGTAGATCCGGATACGTTTGTTCACCATAACAGTGTCTATGCAGTTCCTAATATAACACATAACACTGTCTGTGAAAATCTCCAAATCTTGATGTTCAAAAACATCCCAGCTAGTCCTGTCAAAGCAGTCCTGAAGCTGCTGAGATGCACCAATTGACCAGCTTCTCACAGACTTTATAGTGGCAGGAGCAGTTTTCCTGATGGGGACGTATGCAGGAACCAAAAACAAGGACATGTGATCAGACTGGCCCAAATGTGCTAATGGTCTAGCTCTGTAGCCCAACCTGATATTTGAATATACCTTGTCCAGTGTGTTAGATTCTCCAGTAGCACACTTGACATGTTGATACAGTTTGGGGAGTGCTGTTTTCAAATCCACATGATTAAAATCCCCTGCTATAATGTGTACCGCGTTTGGGTGTGTGCTCTGTTGATGGTTAATACTATCATATAAGAGTCCAATGGCTGAGTTACTGTTTGCGTCCGGTGGAATATAAACTGCTGTAATCATGACAACAGAGAACTCTCTTGGTAGATAAAAGGGCCTACATTTGACAGTCATGTACTCCAAATCTGGAGAGCAGTGTCTGTCCACGATCACTGTATTTGTGCACCAGTTATTGTTAACATACACAGAGAGACCTCCTCCTCTACTTTTACCAGAGTCCTTTGTTCTGTCATGACGCTGTGCCGTGTAACCTGACAACCCAACCACTGAGTCTGGAATGCCTTCATGAAGCCACGTCTCTGTAATTAACAAAATGCAACTATCCTTCATGATATTATTACTTACAACCTGAAGCCTCAGTTCATCCATCTTGTTTGCCAAGGACCTTGCATTTGTAAGATAGAGACTGGGAAGTGGTGGTTTATGTGGTTGTTTCCGTAGTCTAGTCAGCACTCCAGCTCTGCAGCCTCGCTTCCGCTTCCTCTCTTTACGCCGCCTCCACCTCCTCCCCATAGGGATAACAATCCATGGAGAACCGGGGGTTCTTGCTATGCTCTCTGGGATGTTGTGTAATCTAAGAAACTCAGCTGTAACACTCTGCTTGTAGCACACTCCTATCTTGAGAAGGTCTTGCCGGTTGTAAAGTTTGTCCGCTGAACAAAATGTACACAAAATAAAAAACATCTCATACACAAAGAACCACACAAAGTACCGACATGGAAAGCACTGGGCTGCAGCAACTATGTGCGCCACCATTTCCGGAGTTGTTAAAATAGAGATAAAATGGAGAAGAATGGGGTTTTAAAAAAAAAGCCAGTCAAATTTGGTTTCCAGACTCACTGTGACCACCAGGGAGTAGCTATATACCACGGCATTGAGGCTGTATATTTCTCCTGTATATTTCTTAAGGTTGTTAAATTACTTGAAGTTATTCAGGTTGAAAGACAATAAATCTTGCTTTATGGCCTTGTGAGTTCTTAAAGTCCTCCTTTCTTCCACTGCCAAAAACAACAACGGGGGAGCTTGAAGTCTTCAAGGTCAGCTCTCAACTTGCCTGATTTCTCTGCAGCAGCTTTTCTCCCGTAGTGCTCCAAAAGACTGTTCTTTTGGATCAGTTTTCTGTCAGCTTCTTCCTGTCTTCTTTGTCAAGTGACATCCAAAGCCTATACATACAAGCCATAGCACAGCAAATATCAGCCATAGGTTTCAGTGAAAGAAGCTCAATATGCTCTAATTGCAATGAGCGTTTGCTGGACTGAACCCATATAAACCCACTATTTGATGCTACTATTAAGGGAGTGTGGTTATGGTTGCAATATTAAGAAATCAAAAATGAACCTTCAGAGGTTGTGAGCATTTGACTTCAAAGGGTCATTGGATACAGGAAAGCTGTTGAGGGCCATTGGATATGGGAAAGTCTTTATTTCAAGAAATTGATGCCACCATGATGATGTTATCATTGGTAGCAATTTCTGGAATAGAGATGGGCACGGAATGAACTCTTTCCGTTATTTATTATTTGTTCCATTCCGTAACGAAATGACTAATGAAAATTGTGATGAAAATGCAACAAAATGAACAGAACCACGAAAATTGGGTTCGTTGTGTTTCGTTTTCGTTAATGGTGAAGCGCAATGAAATGAGCTGTTTTAAATGCTAAAATAACGCCCTGGACATCCATAAAACCACAGCGATAATTATTTATACTGTCTGATAATACCTACCGTGGGGGTGGGGTCCTTAAAACGTGCATTTATGTCTTTTCTCAGATCGTTGTATTTTTTTCCTTTAAGGGGGACATCGACTCGAAATGGCTCCCAGATGCCTAATATTGATTTCTTGGGTATTAAAACGCTGTGGACATCCGTAAAAATGCAGCGATAATGCAATAATTATTTGAAATTATTACCTACCAGGGGGTTGGGGTCCTTAAAACGTTTGTTTTTGTCTTCTCCCATCGCGATGTATTTTTCTTTTCCCTTTAAGGATGACAAAATGGATGTTGCTACCAGCCACAAAATGGAGGCAAGCCATGTGATGGGATCATGTTCAACCAATAGCACACCCAGGGTATAAAAAGCTCTGGCAGCCCCCGTCCTCCTTGCAGTCTCTGGTGGGAGTTAAGGTGGGATTGCTGTCTCTGCGACTCTAGCTTCAGTCCTGCAGCCTCCCTGTGTGCATGCGTGCGTACCTCTCAGTGAGTACCCTCCCCTGCCCCGCAGTGCAGTCACTCTGTGGCTGCCTTGCACCCTGGGCAATGCCCACCGCTGCCTTTGCAGCCTCCCTGCGTACCTAGTCTATACTGTGTCTCTGCCAGCATCAATTTTTTTAGTGTTTTCCCTCTAGTCTGGGGTGTTGGGGGATGCCCGTGCACGGAAATGCTTTAAAAATTGCTCAAAAAGTGGGTAGAAATGAAAAATGAAAAAACAAAAAATGAAAATAAAAATTTTCCAAAAATTTGTGAAAAACGGAAATGAACCGAAACGGACTTCTCAACGACAAACGAAAAACCAAAACACCACTTTTTTTATTCGTGCCCATCTCTATTCTGGAAGTTCAAGACTTCCTTCATGCTGCAGGTTCCAGGGGCTTGCCCACAGTGAAAGGGATTCCACGGGAGCCTCAGGATCTTCATGGGGAGAACTAGAAATTGTTCCTTCCCCAAAAAGGAAAAAGAAAGAAAAAGAAAAAGAAAAATAAAAGAAAAAGTCATGGTTGATGACATAATCACTTACACAGTATAATTTATGGTAAAGAATTTCAGTCACATCTTTGAGTTTAGGTTGCACAATCCAGTTCCCAATTAATGACTATTTTTAAATCAAGGAAAGACAACACAGCTTGGATCTACTCCCTAGAGGATGCAGTTTAGTTGCCAGTGTTCAACTGAAATTCAACTGCCAGTCCCTTTTGCTTCTGTAAGGGGAATGGATGTAAACGCCATTTTGCCTTTCACCTCAGGCAGCAGAATATCTGTTGTCCCTATTACTCTACAGTCACTGTAGCACTTTGAATTGCATGGCAGCCAGATATGGCCAATATCCTGCAGCTGTTTCAGTAAGTGTTCTTGATTTATATTTTTCACCCATATAACAGGCCTTGCCCACCCAGGCTGGGAATAAAGAGATGAGACCTGTTTGTGGGATTAAAATTGGGCCACAAATTATTAATGTAAATTCATTCAAATTAACTGCTGACCATATCACAAGCAAGGAGTCCTGGAAAAGTGCAAGTGGTCTATTAATATTCCTGACTATTATTAGCAGGGCATTGCCCACTTGTTCGGCACCCTCTCAAATTCTTTGTGGTCGGGGCCACCCTCATCTGTCACTCCTGGCTATCTATTATTCATAATCCTGCTATGATACTTCTAATTTACTAATCTCTTCCTAATTAGAATTGAGGACTGCTGGTCTAATACATCCTATTCCACACTAAATTTAGCCTAAGTTCAATTTACCACATGAACTGCCCACCAATTGTGACCAGAATTATTGTAACTCCCTAAGCCTAAAGAGAATGGGATGGGTGAAAATGTACAGCCCACTCATGGCCAATCTGAGTGACAGTCAAAAATTCCCATATCCAGCCCTTAACATGACCAGCTACTCTCATTCTCTTAATAAGGTGGGAGGGTGGGAGGACAGCCAAGGTTGGAAATGGCTCTACACCACATGGTGCTCCCTTAAATAACTTCTGGCCTTATCCAGCTGCCACGTGGTTATATTCAAACATGCCTGCCTCTGAACAGGCGGGCAAAGTGGCCCCTCCTAGCACTACGGTCACTAGGAGCAGCCATAGCGAGATCTTTCCTCCAGTAGAATTTATGTCTGGAAAAAGTAATTTTTCTCCCTGATGAGTAAACTCAGTCATGCCTACTGCTTTAAAGAAAAGCAAGCTAATTTTATATTTCACTGAATTGTTTCACATAATTACTTTTCTAGTCAAAGACAGCGCACTTCTGAATAGCACAGTGGCTCCCAAGCAGTTTCTTTTCACTTGTTCTCATAGTTTATTTACCAAGAGCCATTCAACGTTACAGTAGTAAGCTCAAGCAAGTGTCCTGTAGATGATGAAGAAAAACAAGTTTAGCAGGAAAGCAAATAGAAAATATTGATCTCTCTTTAGATACTGTAACAGAACATCTCCTCTAAAATATATCTTCCCTTACTTCCTCCTGATCAGTGAGTACCCTTCGCCATTTAATAGCTAGAGACACAGAGGGATGAGTGTAACCTTGAGCAATCAGAAACTTTCATTTAAGCACCAAAAAGAGAAGAAAGAAAAAGAAATGTCTGATCCGTTTCATCCAAATAAAGTTTCAAGAGTTGTGTGTATGAACAGACAGGCAGGCAGATAATTCTTTAACTTTTCATATATCCCCCATATAAGTGCAGCAAATAATCATTCTAGTATGAAATGAAGAGAAAGTCAGTAGGACGTACCATCAGAATATATACTGTAAACAGCATCCCTTAATGGAAGCAGGGATGGCCAGACTTGAATAAACTCTT
This sequence comes from Phrynocephalus guinanensis, assembly GCA_037367245.1. Classification (NCBI taxonomy): domain Eukaryota; kingdom Metazoa; phylum Chordata; class Lepidosauria; order Squamata; family Agamidae; genus Phrynocephalus; species Phrynocephalus guinanensis. Next base: position 53,562,253 of record CM074735.1, on the reverse strand, counting down.
CACCAACTTTTAAATCTGTGAATGCAAGAGTACAACACCTGTCTGTGAAAACATAAACAGGTGTCACACTCTGAACCTGTTTGAGTTTCAGAACAAATTTTTGTATTTTAATTTTTCTTCTTTGTTGGTAACTGTGCAGATGTAAGAGGCACAGAAACAGATTTTTAAACAGATATTTTCAATTCTACTGAACATTGCTGTTTTCCTGCACACTCCAATATTGTTGCCCATTGCAAAATTATAATGCAAGATTCATACTCCAATAGCTGCTGTAAGAACAACTTATTGTACAGCTATAGCATTGTGCTAAATGTTGTACTCAATAGGATAGGGTGATTTGTAGATAAGAAGAAACTGTATTGCTTCATACTAGGTTTCCTCTTATTGACCATGGACCAGGACAGCTATACTTTTTTCCCATTTTCTACATTACCTCTAAGTAATAAAGATAATTCCCAAATGGTGTCAGTGAAAATAATGTTAGGATAGGTAGAAGAAATTCTAAAGAATGTGCAAGAAAAACATAATATATGCACAAGTATGAGCATACAACATCTTATGGAAACTGTATGTGTGGTACTCTTGAACTAAAATGTCTGATCTCCTGTCTAGAAAAAGAATATTCAATAGACTTCAGTTGCAAACCTATTTACCATTTGAAGTCTGTCAGGTAGTTGAGGGGTTAACCTCAATGCCCAGAAACAGCAAGACAGTAGCAGAGATAAAAAAGGAGGCAGACTCAATTGCTGGTTTTCTATTGCAGTCTATTTACAATACTGTATTTACAGTTCACAGGTTCCAGTAGTCTTCAGACTTCTATCCAGTAGCATAAGGACTTCAGTTACTCATCATCTTCATCAGAGTCAATACATCAGCTTACAGCAGAGACTCCACATCACTGGCTAAACAGCCCCACATGATTTCATACCACATGAGGTAACACTTTTTCTCTCCACTCTTCTGAGCTTTGCTCTTGCGACCTTGGTCATTAAACCTTCCTGTCAAGGCCACCTTCCAAGTCAGCTCCAGTCCAATTAATCACTTAATTGCAAGTTGAAAAACTCTTTTCCAGAACATTATAGCAGAATGATCTGACAAAGGCAAAGAAAGAAGCTTAAACCAAAATTACTACCAAAGGTCAAATTATCTAACATCCAAATGTTTGTACTAGAGATGGGCACGAAATGAACAATTTTTCGTTTCCGTTTCCGTTTTTTTCGTTTCGTTACGCAACGAAACGACAAACAAATTTTGTCTCTAAAATGAAACGAAACGAACAGAAACACCAGAAATTTTGTCGTCTGTTTCGTTTTCGTTACGGCAATACATTGTACTGCTTTAAATGCTAAAAAAATCACAAAAAATTGAAATTAATGGTAATGAAACGGTAACAAAATGAACAACATTTTGAACAACAAAATGAACATGAACAAAAATGAAAACGATTTTTTTTGCAAAAATTCACAAAAAACGGAAACGAACCGAAACGGACCCCCCAAACGACAAACGACAAATGAAACACCATTTTTTGATTCGTGCCCATCTCTAGTTTGTACATTCAAGACCTTCTTGGTTTTTCCCCCCATGCTAGGCTATCACTGAGAGTATTTTCACAACAGTATTTCAGTGTTTCCTAGACATGTTGAAAGCAAAATTCAAAGCAGAACAGTACAAATACAAGACTACAGAGAGACGTTTGTTCTCCTATACTTTGACTGACTGATGGAAGGATGATTTACAAGAGCAGTCAAAAATGTATCCATGTTTGCAGAATTTACACTTTACATTTATTGATATGTTTATTGTTTAAAATCATATGCAGAAAAAGAAGCAAACCATGGCTGAAAACACACACCTTTTTAAGAACACTGGAGAGGTAAAAAAATGCCCATTATTTTTGCAGAGTTCTCAGATCTGCCACTGAGTTCACACCCAGCAAAAACCTGTTTGCCCTTTCGAGAAATGCAAAGCACTTTCATAACATCAAGCATTTGATGGCAGCCTGTCTTTTCAGAACTCAAGTGGAGAAGGGTTAATATGAGAAGCAGCTCTAAATAACTTCCCAAACAATCTCAATACAATGAGGTATTATTTATTAGTTGACACTGGAGACGCTAATTTAACAGTGCAGCATGGACCAAGTTAAACTTGATATAAGTCACAGGAGGCCTTATCTAATCAACCTAGATTATAAATTTTAATTTCTCAGCTTTCATTTCTCATAATGACATCAGGCAGGCATGCTTTTGCCTGAAAATTGTCAAGCCTCTGGTGAGTACGTTTAACAAAGGTGATTATTACAATCAAAGTTGTCAACTTCCATTTATTCTTTACCATGTGCAGCCTTTTCTCCCATCAGCCAGAAAGTATCTACTCAGAGAACAAAGGATTAAATTATTTTCAGAACCAATGTGTTTTCTGTGATGAGCACAGGTCATTAAAGTACACCTGTTAAAGAATACAAAGCCAACTGTGAACATAGAACCATTCAGAAAGGCTGAGGGTGCAAATTTAGATGCTAAATTAGCCTTATTTACTATGCAACATCTGCTTAATGACTGGCTATTAATTTTCAGCTAATGTGCTGCATAAATGTAATGCTCTTCACAGCATACCCCCCTGACTAGAGTTGGACATTTTGTAGAAAGGTTCTCAGTTTGTTCCGTCTCCCTCTACTTGGCAAAGTATTTTGATTTAAATGAATTTGATTTTCATTCTCCTTTTTTCCTTTTGTATTTCTTGGCTTCTAAACATTTTCTCACATAATGTTACCCATCAACACTCGTCAATTGCTCTCAAATATTTATATTTCTCTTAGTAAAGGCAAACAAATCAACACTAACCATTCCAATTATGTATGCATTGAAATATTCTGGTCAGGATCCAATTTTTTAATATTTAATTTTTAAAGTGAAATAGAAATAGTTCTGGGACATGACAATGAAGCTGCTTAAATGAAGCAGAAACAAAACCATTCCTCAACTTTAGTCGTACATGGGGGATTTTAAACTCCAGAGAGGAGTAAATTCTCACAAAAGCTTTTTATCTTCAGAGAGCCATGTGGATAAAAGAAACATCAGAATCACATGCCATGAACACAAGCTGTCCAATAACCATTCAGCAAGTGCTCAGAGTCTAATTCAGCTTGTCCATCCAAAACTCCATTTTACATACAGTGATTGAAGGTGAGGTGATTTGCTAGGAAACAAAACTGCCAGCAGCCACTGCGTAACAATACAGGGGCACAGGAGAACTTCAAGCCCCAAGAGGTAATGATGGAGAAGGCATTCCGTCCACCACTGGTCAAATGTCCATGTATCAAATTAATAATTGCTTCAATTGATATCAATGGTCCATGGTGACAGTGAGGAGGGCAATTCTACCCAGAGACTGCCCACATGCAAAATCCTAGCTGTGGCACCCTCATCCTCCACCACTGGTTTTGTCAGCAAAAAGTAAGGGCACAAACCTGAAGTATCTGTGTGCCTGACATAGATCATGATATACACCTCTAAATATGCATATATATATTTAATCAGTCCTCAATATTTCTTTCTGTGTAGACCAAAACCCTGCTTACATAACTTTACACAATGAAACTGATAATGTCATCAGCCTACACCACTGAAAATTACTTTTAATTAATTGAATCCTTCTGCCAGGATCAGGACTGCCGGCAGCAATTTGGCAACAATTTTTGGTGATTAAAGGCTTTGCTGCCACCCCTCCCCCCAATTACACACACATACTGAGATTCCCAAAGGTTTCCATTGGACAAAAACAAGCACTGGAGAGCTTTGAAATATAATTTATATAAATGTTAACAGTGCAAGCTAGTGATGTCGTCAACTTTCATTGCATAAACTTACAAAAATAGGATTTGGGCCAAGTTTAGCATGATATCAAAAAGAAGGATTTTTGCTCCAAAAAGTTAGAAGTTTCAACTCGTGTTATGGTAAGGTCCCATATCGTCTTTATGCTTTTCAACCCATAACCACTTGCTCTTAATTTAGATTGTGTGATCTTGAACTGCATTTGCAGTGGCTGTATCCAGATATCAGATCACATTCTAGCAAGCACAAGTTAGACAAACATTTGCCAGATTAGTCCTTCCCTTCTTGGCACACCTGCACAAATAAGCCAGAAAGTTTTAAGCTAACTGTAGCTTCCTGCTTCATCCAAAAGCTGACACAGCAAGGTCTTAAAACACAGCTTAAAGACAGAAGCTGGCTGTACAAGGGACAGTTTGGTTTAGAGATGGGCACGAAATGAGCAATTCATTTTCATTTTCATTTTTTCGTTTCATTACATAACGAAACGAAAAACAAATTTTGTCTCCAAAATGAAACAAAACGAACCGAAACAACAGAAATTTTGTCATGCATTTCATTTTCGTTGCGGCAAATACATTGAACTGTAATGAATGCTAACGAAACAGCAATTTTTTGTTTTTGTTTTCGTTTTTCGTTTTCGCTATGTAACAAAACAAAAATGAATTGTTTTGCAAAAAAATCACAAAAAAAGAAAACGAACCGAAACGGACCCCCTAAACGACAAACGACAAACGAAACACCATTTTTTGAGTCGTGCCCATCTCTAGTTTGGTTTGCTCCTAAACACAAGAACCAGACTACGGTGGTACCTCTATTTAAAATTTTAATCCATTCTGAATGGATGTTGTTAGGTTGAACAACTCTTAAGTAGAGGTACCGTATCTAAAAAATTGAAAACATAAATTATTTAAAAAAATAAAATAAAAAAATGTAATCTTAAGTAGAGCTGCTCTTAAGTAGAGGAACCACTGTATATCTGCTGGAGCAACCAGCCTGACCTCCAAGCAGTCCTAGCCACACCTTTTTGACCCCGTCAGGGGCTTCTACTTTTTGGTGTGGCTCTATTCCCAATGTAGGTGATCTCATTTTGGTCTATTCCCAATGTAGGTGATCTTTGGCAATGAACCAAAACAAGTCTTTCTCTTGCAATTTGGCAATGTTGGGAAGAGAGCCACTGCAGAAATATTACCAAACTGAACACTTCCTTGGCCATGGTGGCACAGGGGGTGGGGTGGGGGCAGATTTTAAGGGTTCATTAGAGCATCACATACAAACTGTGTATTACAAGTTAGGTGTGTGTAGTGGCTAGCTAGTTCAGTGAGTTGGGTATGTGGCCGTGGAGCCTAAGGTTGGTCGTTCAGTTCCTCACTGTGCATCCCAGAACAGCGGTGCTATTCGGCCTTGGGCAAGCTGCACTGCCTTACGATGCCACCAGAAAAGGGAGGAGGGAGGAGACACCACCTCTGATTATCGTCTCCCTAGGAAACCCTGAAAAGAGTTACCATACAATGTGACTGGACAGCACATTGCTGTGCGGTATAGTGGTGTGGTGGATAAGAGTACTAAGAGTCTGGAAAACAAGATTCAAATCCCCACTTGGCCATGGAAACTCATGGTGGCATGTAACTAGGAAAAAACACTCCTTAAATATCTTATTAACCATGAAAGCCCTGTTAGGGTTGCTTATTTTTATTATTGCTGCTGCTGTTGCTCTTAAAATCATACAGTGCATATGTACCGCTCTAAGACATGTTTCCTTTTTTAAAAAAAAATCACTATCTCAACCTCTTCTCAGAGTCAGGGAACTGCTTGATTTGCCAGTCTCTTGAAGTAGCCCTCTTTTTAAGCCACTTCACAGTACTGGCAAATTCAAAGGAGGCTGCAGCGAACCAAATAGGATCACTTGAAGCTCATATGCCCTTTGGATGGAAGGATCACACCAAATGGCATACCAGACCTCCTAGTGTCCCTGTCAAGCCCAGGCCAGCCCGATGCAGCCCAGCTATGTAAACAAAACCATAGTGTCAGATGTGGGTTTCTTCTGAATGTGCTAAGCAGACTCTCCCCCTGTAGGAAGACAGACAGACAGACAGACAGACAGACAGACAGACAGACAGACAGACAGACAGACAGACCTGAAGATGCCCAGCACCTGGACCTATTACTGAGATGACCCAACCGGCTTTGTTGTCTCTTAACACTCTTTTCTCCATTGCCTTTGTCTAGTCTCTACCAACAGATCTGCATCCATCATTCATCTGAAGAAACAAGGCAAATTGAGAATTGATAGCATAACTGCAGGTTTCTCAAAGCCCGCAGGTATACGTGCTTGTGCTGCGTGGAAAGCCAATCAACAGAGAACCTGCCCAGAATTCTCTTCAGGAAGACATTTAAGTGATAGGAAAAGAGGCTGATGTTAATTCAGAGGTGGTGCTCAAGCTAACGTTCACATTTGAAGTCACAGTTTTAAAAGCTCTGATCAGCTGTAACCCAAGTTATCAAATCTCTCTGGAATCACATGCATCCTATACTGTAGGGTGATGCCTCAAAGCAAATATGAAACTTAAATATCCAGACAGAGTATACATTTTTAAGGAACAATGCTAGACCACTTGGAATACTCAGGCAAAGATAATGTTTAACAAGTAAGATCTAGCCTGCAATCCAAAACACAGGAAATGTTTATTGCACTTTCAAATTGCTGGTGTACTATTACAGAACATGTCCCAGGCTGTCTACCCCTGCATGAAAGGAATGCAATACAATGGAGAGAAAAGGCCAGAGCACTGAGTACAACAGTAGTACCTAGCACTGGGGGATTGGGACCAGTGCACCAATAGACCTGAATGCCCTCCCCCAATGCCCATCAACTTCCTCTTCAGCAGCAGCTAAAGATTCCACCAGGAGTGGCAATCCTGTAGAGACCATACATGACTAAGCCACTATATGACTCTCTGCCATGTGAGGGCAGGGTTGGGCTAGCAGGCTACTGAGCTGCCCCAATGCAGCCATCTGCATTTCCCCAGAAAGGAAGTTTCCTTTGCCATCTCAGGTGAGCGGTCTCCTACTTGCTGCCCTCATACCATTTGAATCCAACCCCAGTACTCCAAACCACCAACAAAGTTGTGACAAAATTAACAAAAATGCCAGTTCAATAGTACCTAGAACAGCCAAGCAATTGCCCCTAAAAGAGATGGGAATGAATCAGAAAAATGGTTGGTAATTTTGATTCACAAGGTCAATGAATCACCAAAAAAGGAATTTAATTTCCCCCCCTCAGGAATCAACAAATAACATTTTTTCTGATGAATCAACAAATCAATTTGTAAATTCATATTTAATTTAAAAACCTGTACAATAATCCAAAAGACACCTAGAGACACCAAATTTGCTGAAAAGCTTCCCCTGGCTTGCTTCTACAAGCCCTGCATGTTTGATAACGATTTGGTTTCAGACATATGAGTTATATGCCCACTAAATGACCCCACTAGGAATGTTACATTTAGCAGCTTGCTTGGGGAAACTCGGTCTTCCCCAAACTTGGAGAGATTGTAAAAAAAGGCCAGGTAAAGCCTCTCTGTAAATTTAGTGACTTTGTGTGCTTTTGGGGGGCATTTTATAGCCCAAAGTATCAACAAATCAAAAATCACTAAACATTCATCAATTTGTATTCATTGAGGGTATCAATTTGTACAAATACAAATTGACAAATTAGAGATGTTTGAACAATTCTTGTAGTTTTTTTTTTACATTTGTGCCTATTTCTAGGCTCTAATGCCTATGTACCAAACCTTAATTATTACATTATTCAATCACCATAAAAACAAGGAAGGGGAAGGGGAAAGCTAACAAGCCACAAACTGACTGGATTGATCTCTCCACTCCAGTTATATACTGGGCAGGCAGACCATAATGAAAATAGCTGTGCCTCTCTGTCCCCCTAACGTACAGTCTCCAATTTGAACTACCCTGCTAGCCAATGCTTAGGTGGCAAGGCAACTCTCTTCCCTTGCTGGCCAATGAAAACCTAGGGGGGTCCACCGTAACAATCCTTCTGGCACCCCCAGCTTTTTCACCACCATGCCAGCTCAGCTGAATTTCCTCTGCTACTTACCACCACCCCATGATCCACTGCTCTGCCAGTAATAGGGGCTCCCATTTATTGCACCAGTCATACTTCAGAATGAATTGTATTTATGTAACTTTTCATTTCAATAGACAATCACCTAGGAACAAACTGATTTAAGCATCCTTTATGGGGCAATGTAGTTTCTCCGATACATTATTTTCACAGTCAAATGAAACCTGCTTCCAGCTCAAGAAGACATCACTTCTATTAGGTAGGTAGGTAACCCTACAGGAGATTCACGAGAGGCCAGCCACCATAAGCTTCATGTTATTCAATGGAGAGTCAAACAGGAAAGAGGTGAAACTGCAAAGTAGACAGGCATAAAGAAATAGCGCATCATAGCATGCAAGACTATGACAGTTTTAGTAGGAGAAATAATATTCCCTTGAGTTTATCCTGAAGCACATTGGAGAAGTGCCAGCAAACGTGTGTGTTTTTTTTAAAAACCATAGCATAATTTGTAAGGAGGCCAACTAAGCTACTTTACATCATATGCACAATCATCAAAGCCCAGAGAAAGCTACCTTGTTAAGTGTGGCATATGATGCAGCATCACAGCCCTTGGATGAGTTCAAAAGCTGCAAAGGACCAAGTGACTCTCTCTGAAGAGGCACAAAGAAAGAAAGAGAAACTAGTGAGAGACAATAAGGGATTATCTGGAAAAAAACAACAGTGGAAGCAGGAAGACCTGCCTTTTGCCATCACCGAACATCAATGCCTACAGGCAGGCAGGATTAGCATTTATTGTTCCTTATAAAGTTACAGATATGGAAGCATACAATTCCTAGCTTAAATGGCAAGAGAAGGCTTACCTCTTTCCTTACTAACCAAAATAAGAATGTAAATGGCTCCTCCTCCTGATGGGGGGGGTGCCAAGAAGGCCTCTTGCTAAGAAGTCCCCCACCTGCCCATTCTAACCCTGGGTTTAAAAGCCGAACACACAGGTTTCGCTTGGAGAGAAAAAGCCACAGCTGTGTATTTACAGCAGCAGTCACTGGCTTCGCTTTGAGGATGCGGGTCCATTGCACTGTGAAGCTCAAATCCCTCACCAGCAGATGCTATTCGCTTCAGCAGCCACTGAAGGTTCCTCTAGAAACATCAGTTCTCCAGATATGACATTGGTGTCCGTCACTACGTGACTCTATCACCTGAGGGTGGCACTGAGCCCGCAAGTCCCACCCACCCCAGTTGGGCCACACCTTCAGTCCCTTCGTGCAGTGGTGGGTGGTCTAACCATCCTGGGTGCTCAAGGCTGCTGCTTGTTGGCCTTCTTACTGCTTGGATTTAATCCCAAAGCCCTCCATGGTGGTCAGAGTCCTGGAACTTTCTACTCAGCAAGGACAATGACATTGTCATCCCCCACCACCTCAGGCTTCTCTGTTTCCTCTGTAGAATGATTCATCTTCACAGTACCTGTGAGAAAAACGGATTTTCTCAGGAACAGTATTATGTTGCAGCTCTCTTTTGGAATGAGAAGTGCTGATTTTAACCTATAAAGTCCTAAAGGACTTGGATGTAAGCTACCTGAAAGCACACACATTTTTAGCAGCCTGGTCAGGTTTTTGAACCATGAGGTTGTTGTTGTTTTTCCTCATTCCCCCTGTCCTCACAAGTGCATTTGATGAGAGGTCTGGTCCCAAGCCATGGAACATCCTTTCATGGTATTTGCAGGTATTCCCTGACCCTATCAGGTACATAAAGTGTCCAATTCTAATCTAGACCTTAACATTCATGGGTAGTAGGAACCTCCCCCCCCCCGGCAGGGGTGAGACTCTTTCCAATGCTCCTTGTCAAAGCAGGAAAAGGATAAAGCACCAAGCCTCTCCCTATAGCTTTTCAGATGAGAATTAACCTACTATGCTTGGGTTTTTACCAAAATCATAGGCAATGTTAATCTGAATACCACCTCTAGGCTTACAGCTGCATTCTAAGGGCGTTTATACATGACCCCTAAGCTCCGCCGCAAATGGCTGCAAGGTCCAGACCTTAAAAATGTTTACCCACCAGCTCCGGACTTTGCAGACAATTAAGTGCGACCCCGCCCACTTTAGCGCAACCAAACAGCAGTTTTCTTGTACCTGGTCTTTGATGGTGACAAATATTTGATCCGGTGTAAGGATAGTGAGTGCGGGGCTCTCCTGGCTTCCGTTTGTTCTTTTTTTGTGCCCCACCCCTTTAAGAGATCTGAATGCTGCCGGGAACAAAACGGAGGTAAACCGGCAGTCTTTTCTTTCTTTTTTCTCCCTCCCTCAGGCAGCCAGCAACCAGGAAGTGCGGAGGGGGGTGGGGACAGAGGAAGACAGAGGAAGAGCGACAAACCCCTAAGATCTCTGGTCCGAATTTAAGTGGCCAGCGGATCTTAGGGGTCGTGTAAAAAGGCCCTAACTCAGTTTAGTACAGTCAGTAACTGCTTTCACATGACCACTAAAATCCACCGCAAAGGGCTCGCAGATGCGGAGCATAACATCATTTACCCATGAGCAGCGGACTTTTAAAAAATAAAGTGTGACCATGCCCACTTAAGCGCAACCCAGTGCCTTTTGCAAGTACCTAGTCTCGAGGTGGTAAAATCCTTGTTGCTGCATAACTCGAGTCTGTGTGAACACAGAAAATCCACACTAAAACCTTTGCACCCCCGTTGCAGTATCTTTGCTGCAGTTCTCAGTCATGGGATCAGAATGGTTACGGATTTTCAAAACGTGATTATGGGAACACCTGAACCGTGATATCAACCATGTGACTGATTTGGGGGGTTATCCGGATCAAAGTTTGCTGCAGATTTTAGTGGTCATGTGAAAGCAGCTAATGTTGGGGCAACTACCTTGTGATTAGAGATGGGCACGACTTAGCGGTATTCCCGTTTCCGTTTCCGTTACTCGGTTCCGTTACTCTACGGAAACGGTAACGGGAATTACTCCGCCAGACTTCGAGCTCGAACCGACGAACGAACAATTTTGGTCTGATTTGTCGTGCTCGTTCCTTGCATCGCGCGATTGCGCGATGCCACGCGGCACAGAAAAAAAGTTTTTAAAAGTTAAAAAAACCCGGTTCCCAGCCAAAAAGCAGGCGGAAAAATGCCTGCCGTGCCTCAGGGCACCTACCAGAGGGGTTGTTTCTGGAGGTCCCCGGCCTCCCCCCTCATCCCCCGTCCTGGGCTGCTCTGGTGGGACTCGCCGCAGGCTCGCAGCCAGCAAAAAGCCCAGTCTCGCCGCCGGCCGCCCGCAATTAAAGCGCAAGCAAGCGGCACGGACGGCACAGGAAAAAACTTTAAAACTCTCCCCCCACCCATTCCCGGGCCAAAAAAGCAGGCGGAAAAATGCCTGCTTGACTAAGGGCGCAGGGCACCTACCGGAGGGGTGGTTTCTGGAGGGGGGGGTCCCGCCTCCCCCCCGTCCTGGGCAGCCGGACTCAAGTTGCCATTTCGCCATGCCAAGCGGTGCGGGCGGGGGATCCAAAATGGGGCGGCAAATGCAATATTGTTTTTGAAATCGTGGTCCAAAAACACACAAGCACAACAGAAAACACGCGGAAAATTTATAAACTGCCAGATTTTTCACAGTAGCAGTGGGTTTTTTCTTGCAACAAAATGTCTCTCCTCTCCTCCTCTGTCCTCCATTGATTTTATTTTTATTTTATTTTATTTACACCTGCGCAATGATGGGCTGGCCGAGTGGCCAGCCATGTGGGAGTGGACAACCATGCAAATTTTTGGAGCCATCCCACCAGTCGCATGGCCACTTGGCCATGGAGACTTCTGGGATGTGCCAAAAAGCCCCCTAAAACCTGCCCTAGCCCTAGCCCTAACCCTTGACTCCGTACCCATACGTCACAGACTGTCTTCGTAGTGGGTCAGAGAGGCACCCAGAGGTGCAACCCACTAGCCCACCGTAACCTTACCCGTCACTAGCCTAACCCTAGCCATTGCACTAAGCCACCTTAAAGCCAGATCTACTTGCTTGCATTGCACTACACGCAGCAAGTACAATTCCCTTCTGTGTGAGACATGGTGGTGCGAGAGCCTTGTGAAGGGCGGGCATGACGCTATCACTCTCACTGGTCTCACTGTCTGCACATTCTGTTATGCAATATCCATATGGCTATTGCATAGCATTTTGCAGCAGCAGCAGGTGAGGAGGGGAGACCCCCATGTAGAGGGGTCTCTTGGAGCCTGCTTCCCCTTCCTAGTGGGTGAGGATAGGAGGCACCCACGGGTGCCTCCAGGAGCCCACTTTCCCTTTATAGCGGGCCAGAGGAGGCACCCACCCCACAGAGGTGCCTCCAGGAGCCCGCTCCCAAAACCAGTACTAACGACAATGAAAAAACGAAAAAACAAACTGACTAATTTTTGTGAATTTTCGCAAAAACCGGAAACGAGCCGAAACGGGACTGGCCCGACTAACGACAACTCGAAAAAAAAAATTTTCAAGTCGTGCCCATCTCTACTTGTGATATTACATCTACATTTGCATGTAGCAGTAATGGAGTGCATTGCAAACACTAACCTCATAATGCTTTTGCTCATCATTCTAGCAGGGAAGGAAAAGCCAAATTCCCTCCCTGGCTGCTCTGATTGTATTCACTGCCATCCCCTGTCCCACTGATGCTATTTGAATTTCTAAAAAGCTGCACATTAAGTTAAAAGCACACATTTAACATCATCTGGTTTTGCCCTTAGATTACTTACACGTAGATGCAAATTCATTAGAATTCATGCCTCCTTTTTTACTATTTTATTTTTCTTCTCTTTCCTAAGTCTGTGAAGATTTTCAGTCATCCAGATAAGGTTATCCAGTTGAGTCACGGACTTGTTAGATCAAAATGTTTCGCTACCCATCGAAGTAGCTTCTTCAGTCTGAGGAAGTTTGGTAGGAGACTTATAAATTATACTCTATGGTTTCAATAAGGGGGAGAAGGGCTGCAAGAGTTGTGAGTTCCACACACCCCTGGCCATTGTCCATCTAATGAGCCTATTCAAATTAGGGAGAAGTGGAACAAAGGTGGAGTATAAATCTGAGGTTTCCTAAACCTTTCCCAAACTGAAGAAAAAACATGCATGGGCAGATAAATCTTTTGATCTCACAGGAAAAGAGGTCCAGCAGCCATGACTCAACTTCCATTATGTATATTGCCTTTTTGAATCATCCCACTTAAGGATGGGCATCTCATTTCGTAACCAGTCTTGTTACGAAATAAGACAAAAGGAACTCAGGTGGTCCTCGGAACTGGCTGATACAGTATATGCAGATCCAATTGCTTTACCTTTCTCTGTCTCACGCAGGGTTAAAATCCAACGAGGAAGCACTCTGATGTCATCTTTCCTGCTTCGTGCTGCTGGCCAATCACAGAGTGAGGCAGATTATGCCTGTCCCTGCACAGCTCCTGATTGGCCAGCATCACAGATCTAGCACAGATGACATTGCAGCATGCCTCCTGGTTGGATTTTAACACCGTGCGAGACAGAGAAAGGTAAAGCAATTGGATCTGCATGTATCAGCCAGTTCTGAGGACCACCTGCACTCGTGTGGTTTGTTTTGTAACCTACTGGTTCCAAAACAAATGCCCATCCCTAATCCCACTTATTCCCCCACACATGCACACTACTTTCTCCAACGTTCTGTAAATCTCAGCTGTATTTCTTCCATTTCATCATGCTACTTAACATTCTCCCTCTCCTACAATCTTCCAGGACTGGTGTGTTGAGAAGTAACATGGAATTAAATGTAATATATATGGCCTTTTCAATTAGCTTCTTGGCCTACCTGTATCTATTGGAAATAAAATGTGTTTGAAATATTAGAACAATTTTTTTCTACCCCCTTGGGAATCTTTCCTTTGGAACATAAAGGTGAACAAACAGAAGTTTGCCTGATGTCTTTTCTTTATAGGAATGTAAGCAATCATAAAATGCAACCTTATTAACCAGATGGCCTGGGAGAGGATCCAGGAACCTGGATAATCAGAATTTAAGTAAACAGAGAGCTGATTATAGAGTTGCATTGTTGGTGGGGGGTATACATGAGTGAACACAAATAATGAGGAGTGTGGATAATCAAGTTTTGTAACAGTAATTTCCTAAGAATGAATAAATTACAGTTCATTTTAAGGTATAAAGGGTATTTTTAAGGCATGAAGTTTTCAGGGTATCTATTGTGGATTAGTAATAGGGCTAGCCTCACCATTAGATAGGGTGGCGGCGCAAGCACTTGCAGCGGCTTGGCACTCCAGAGATCGGTATCTTTTAATTAATGTTTTATTTATGTACATTTTACTACGGACTCTGCACATTCAGGCGCAAGTAATTTACAGTCGACAAGAGCTTTTAACTATCGGCAGAGAAGGCTGCAGCCAGGAGGTTACAATTTACAACATTCCAGCTGAGCTTATCAGAGGGCCTGCATATCCTTGGGCTACTCCCCCTGCTTTCCCTGCCAGAAAGAAAAGAAAACGGAGGAAACGCAAGCAGAAGCGGGGCTGCAGAGCCGGACTTCAAGTGAGGCTAAGTAAAAATCCTTACAAGCCTGCATTGCCAAGTCTTTTTGTTTCAAATGTGAGATCTCTTCCCAATAAGATCGAGGAGTTGGAACTTACTATCTCTCTGCAGAAAAATATCCGGGATTGCTGTGCTATGGTCCTTTTGGAGATGTGGCTGGGTCCTGCCTTTCCACAGGAGCTTCTACATCTACAGGGACGCTCAGCATTTAGAGCAGATAGAACTACGGAATCCGGGAAGAGCAGAGGTGGAGGGATTTGTGTTTACATAAACAACAACTGGAGCACAGATGTTAAAATAATTGATATTCATTGTTCTCCTGATTTGGAATATCTAGCAGTGAAATGCCGCCCCTTTTATTTGCCACGTGAGTTTAATGTTGTTATAATAACTGCAGTATATATACCTCCTGATGCAAACACTACTACAGCTATGGGTCACCTGCTAACTACTATTAGCAAACAGCAGCAGGCTTACCCAGATGGAGCGCTGGTGGTTGCAGGTGATTTTAATCAAGCCAATTTAAAGACTGTTCTCCCTAAGTTCTATCAGTATGTTGACTGTCCCACCAGAGGGAAAAATACCTTGGACCAAGTATATAGTAACATCATGCATGGATACAAGACTAAGCCTTTACCCAATATAGGACAGTCAGATCATATATCCCTGTTTATGATTCCATCATACAGACCTCTCGTTAATAGAATCAGACCATCAACCAGAGAAATACGAGTGTGGCCAGCAGGTGCATCTGAGCAACTTCAAGACTGCTTTAGGAGCACTGAATGGGCACTGTTTGAGGAGGACAATGTTGATACATATGCCTCGACAGTACTGTTCTATATTAAAAGCTGCATTGATGTTGTCACTATCACCAGACAAGTACGGGTGTTTCCTAACAACAAGCCCTGGCTAAATAGAGATGTGCACCTTCTGTTAAAGGCCAGAAATGCTGCTTTCCACTCTGGTGATGCACTACAGTACAGAGAGGCCAGAGCTAAATTGAAAAAGGGCATCAGGGATGCCAAAGCTATGTACTGTCGGAGGATTGAACATCATTTTGAGAGCTCTGATCCTCGTCGGGTATGGCAAGGTCTGCGACAAATCACGGGGCAGAATATTAAAAATAATCTGTCTAGCAGTAGTGAGTTTTTGGCTGATCAGCTGAATCAATTCTTCAGCCGTTTTGAGGTGGAAGCTGGAACCACTATCACTACAGCATCGACCATCAATAGCACACCATCAGAATCTACTACCGACAGACAACCACTTCTACTGCAGATTTCTGATGTGCAACGCGCTTTCCAGAATATTAATGCTAGGAAGGCAGCTGGACCGGATGGAATCATGGGACGAGTTGTTAGGGACTGTGCTGCAGAATTAGCTGGAGTATTTACAGACATTTTTTAATCTATCTTTGTTGCAGTGCTCTGTCCCTACTTGCCTGAAGACATCTATTATAGTGCCAGTCCCTAAGCAGCCAGTAGTAGTATCTCTCAATGACTATAGACCAATAGCTTTAACATCTGTTATTATGAAATGTTTTGAGAGATTGGTGCTAGATTATATTAAGGCTAGACTTCCATCTACTCTGGACCCGTTCCAGTTTGCATACAGGAGTAACAGATCCACTGATGATGCTATATCCATTGTTGTCCATACTGTACTGAGCCATTTAAAGCAACAGGGAACATATGCAAGGCTGTTATTTGTGGATTATAGCTCTGCTTTTAATTCAATTCTACCTAATAGGTTGTTTTTTAAAATGGCCAGTTTGGGTATACATCAGAAGATTTGTTTGTGGGTAAGGAATTTTCTGACTGATAGGCCACAGTCAGTAAGGATGGGACTCCACCATTCTTCTACTCTTGTATTAAGTACAGGAGCTCCTCAGGGTTGTGTGCTAAGCCCCTTCCTCTACTCCTTGTACACACATGATTGCACCCCACTGTATAACTCCAACACAATCATCAAATTTGCAGATGATACAACAGTGGTGGGGCTCATTAGTAAGAACGATGAGTCTGCTTATAGGAAAGAAGTACAAGGGTTGACTCAGTGGTGTAAAGAAAACAATCTTATACTTAACACCAAAAAAACTAAAGAACTTATAATTGATTTCAGGAGGAAGAAAGAGGTACATTTACCATTGTACATAAATGGTGAGGAGGTGGAGAGGGTTGGTAGCTTTAAATATCTGGGCACTTACATCTCAGAGGACCTCTCATGGACTGCAAACACCAATATGGTTGTGAAGAAGGCACAGAAGAGGCTGCATTTCCTGAGAATGCTCAGGAAGATGAATTTATCTCAGCATCTACTTCTGTCTTACTATCACAGCACCATTGAGAGTGTCCTAACTTATGGCATGCTATCATGGTATGGGAGCAGCTCTGTAGCGGACAAAAAAGCTCTACAGAGAATAATTAAAATTGCCCAGAATGTTACCGGGCTCCAGCTACCAACCCTGGATGACATCTTCACATCTCGCTGTTTGAGGAAGTCACACAACATTCTGAGGGACTCTACTCATCCTGCTCACAATTTCTTTGAACTGTTGCCTTCTGGCAGAAGATACAGAACAATTAAAACTCGGACCACACGTCTTCTGAACAGTTTTTATCCCAGAGCTATAATTGCACTTAATAATGAACTCAAGAACCACCAGTAGTGAGCACTTGGACAGGATTACCTAGCCTGTTGTGTAGATGCTTGTGTTTTTAAGGGGGGGGGGGGGGGGGTTGGTGGGTGGGGGAGTGTTCAGGGATTTTTATGTGTGTGTGTTGAAGGTTTTTTTTTTTAAATGTGTGTGAGAGTGTTTGGAGATTTGTGTGTGTGCGTGTTGAATCTGGTCTCTGGGTGTCTGAATTTCGTTGTATGTGTATACTGTGTATATACACACAATGACAATAAATTATTATTATTATTATTATTGCTTCAGGTATTGATTGGTTGGTTGGCTGATTGATTGAATTTTTATATTACCCAGTTATTGTGGGGTACTACTCACTACAATCACATCTATGCCAGTAATATAACAAAACAAAAAAGCCCATATAATAAAATACACCAAATCAAAGAGAGCATAAAGCTAACAAATTGGTCCTCAACAAAAACAGAAAAAAGGGGGGCACGCAATTCACCAATACCCACTCTTGAAATGCTAAATAGTACATATTTCATGTGCACCATCGTTGATCTGGTAGCAAAAGCAAGCTAGAAATTGCAGCACTCATGCTGCCCAGTTTATTAAGTTTGATATGAAAATCGCCATAATCACTACAAGTAGTCAAAACCTCCCAGTGAATAGGAAGGGGATGGCTTTCTATTACGCTCTATAACTTCCAAAACTTTAATATCGGAGTTCTGAGAGTGTGTTGTTCTTTTTCTGGCAAACTTGGGGGGGGGGGGGGGAGGAAAGAAAAGAAAAGAAAAGAAAAGAAAAGAAAAGAAAAGAAAAGAAAAGAAAAGAAAAGCAATTACTGAAACAAAGGGCCTTAATGCTAGTGTCTATTAACAGCTACACACGGTTCTCGCAGATACTACAAATGAGTTGGCAGTAGATTTAAAAACTAAAGCAAAACCACACAATTCTGCTTCATAGGAAGAGGAAAAGAAGGCAGTCTTTCTAGTGGCTGAACAAAAATGAAAGACCTGTTTTGAATTTCATGATCTAAAGACTCGGTAATGGAGACTTGGCCAATCCTGTCCTTTTTATTAAGATGAACACCAAGCAGTGGAGGTTGTCAATTGTGGTAAACAGAGCATTGCTCCCTAGGATGATGGTGCTGTGCAGCCTATTGACTTCTAGCTGCATTCTTACTTATAATAAAACCATGAAACAGCACTATTTGGCATCTTCCTCCTTGGCCATCTTTATGGAACTCAGTAAGCAGGCTGCTCTCTACAAAAATGTGGAGCATTTAATAATAATATAAATAATATTTGAAATGCAGAGCTAGGAGGGATCCTGTGGATCATTGAATCCAGCCACCATCAGGAAAGAAATGGAGGCAATGACAGAGTTTATTTTCTTGGGCTCCTTGATCACTGCAGAGGGTGACTGCAGCAAAAGCAAAAGCAAAGCAAAGTGTTCTGCTTATATACCGCCCCATACCACTTTAAGTAGTCTCTGGGCGGTTTACAATTTTAATTACAGCGTGCAGGCTACACATTGACACACACCCCCAGCAAGCTGGGTACTCATTTTACCGACCTCAGAAGGATGGAAGGCTGAGTGGACCTTGAGCTTGCTACCTGGGATTACACCTCAGGTCGTGAGCACAGTTTTCCCTGCAGTACAGGCATTTAACCACTGCGCCACGAGGCTCAGTGAAATTAAAAGAGACCTGCTTCTTGGGGGGAAAGCAATGGCAAACCTAGGCAGCATCTTAAAGAGCAGAGGCATCACTTTGCCGAAAAATGTCCAGATAGTCAAAGCTATGGTTTTTTTTCCATTAGTGATGTATGGAACTGAGAGCTGGATTGTAAAGAAGGCTAATTGCTGCAGAATTCATACTTTTGAGCTGTGGTACTAGAGGAGACTCTTGAGAGGCTCCTGGACTGCAAGGAAATCAAACCTATCCATCCTGAAAGAAATGAAACTGGATGTTCATTGGAAGGACAGGTTTTGAAGCTGAGGCTCCAATACTTTGACCACCTCATGAGGAGAGAGGACTCCTTGGAAAAGTCCCTGATGTTGGGAAAGATTGAAGGCAAAAGGAAAAGGGAACAGCAGAGAATGAGATAGTTGGATGATGCTATCGATGCAACCAACATAGATTTGACCAAACTCCGGGAGGCAGTAGAAGATAGGAAGGCCTGGCGTGCTCTGGTCCATGGGACCATGAATAGTCAGACACGACTAAATGACTGAACAAAAATGGCCATCAGGGAGGCACAGTGGAGAACTGAACTTCCAACCCCTTGCTCCACAGACAGAGATCTAAGCCACTGAACTATTCAACCCCCCTTACTGGTAAAGGGGGGGTTCAAAGAGAGCAAAAGTAGATAAGAAGCAAAGATCAAGGGGGCTTGTTACTGTATCCTTATGTAATTTTTTGAATCCATATTAAATGGGAACTCAAAAGAATAGCAACAGCTTTTTGCACTGTGACTTGTGAGTTAGTGCACTGGAGCCTGGGCAGACCGGATAGCAAGACTGCTCCTGCTTCTGTCTCAGTTATCACTGATGTTTAAAAGAAAATATTCTGGCCAGCAGAGGAATAAAAAACTTATAGAATTGTGGAGTTGGAAGATGCCTATAAGCCCACCCAGTCCAACCCCTTCCCTGCTCAAAGCAGGAATACAAATCCAAGTGGATCTGACAAAGTGTAGTCCAATTTTCTCTTCAATGCCTGCAGCATTTGAGCACTCACCCCCTGCCAAAGTAATTTGTTCCACTGTCATACTGCTCTAACAGGTAGGAAGTTTTTTTCCTTATAATCAGCCAAAATTGGGAAACCTGTAGCTTGAGTACATTGTTATGTGCCCTCCACTCCGGGATGACTAAGAACAGATCCTGTCCCTCCTCTGTATGGATGACCTTATAAACATTTGAAAAGTGCTGTCATATTTCCCCACAATCTCCTTTTCTCAAGGCTAAACAAACCTTGAGTTCTTTAAGTTTTCCCTCACAGGGCTTGGTTTCCAGTCCCCTGATCATCCTTGTTGCCCTACTGTGAACTTGCTCCTTTGTCAGCTTCCTTCTTAAAGTGTGAGCTCCAGAACTGGAGACAGCCCTCTCGATGAGGCCTGAACAGTGCCTAATACAGCAGAGAACAGTAAGAATAGAATAGAATAGAGTTTTATTGTCATTATGCATATTAGAGATGGGCACGAAACGAGCGATTTTTCGTTTTCGTTTTTGATTTTTCATTTCGTTACGCAACGAAAATGAAACAAAAATTTTTAAAAAACAAAACAAAAACGAAAATGAAACGACCAAATTTGCCGTGTTTTTCGTTTTCGTTGCAGCAGATGCATTGAACTAAAAAGAATGCTAACGAAACAGCAATTTTTCGTTTTGTTTTCATTTTTTTGTTTCGTTACCTAATGAAACGAAAATGAAATTTTTTGCAAAAAAGTCACAAAAACGAAAATGAACCAAAACGGACCCCTAAACGACCAAACGCCAAACGAAACACCATTTTTTGAGTCGTGCCCATCTCTAATGCATATGCAAGATATGCGCAACGAAATTAGAATGCTGTTCCACTACACACTCAAAACAACAAGGCACCATAGAAAACACATACAACACATACAACACCATACAAGATATTAAAAACCTCTTAAAACTACTTACAAAATTTAAAACACTACTTGAAAACTGCTTAAGATGAAGCTAAAACCATCACATTTAACTTAGATACCTCTCTGGGATAAAGACTGTTCTTTAGTCTATTTGACCTTGACCTGAGAGTCCTATATCTCCTGCCAAATAGCAACAGTTCAAAAACTTGGTGGCCAGGATGTGAAGGGTCTCTCAAAATTCTAGACGTCTTCCTTAAGCATCTGAAGTTGTATAATTCTTCCAGAGGAGGAATAGGACAGCCCACTATCCCCTGGGCGGTATTTATAATCCTTTGCAGCATCCTTCTAGCTGCCACTGTGCAACTGGTGAATCAGACACAGAGACAGTAAGTGATAGTGACAGCCCTGGTAGAAGGTTACCAACAGTTGTTCCCTCCTGAGAATTCTCAGAAAATATAATCTCTGTTGGGCCTTGTATTGTTTTTAGGAATGGGCACAAAACAAAAAATGAAATGCTGTTTTGTTGTGTCATTACGTAACAAAATGAAATGAAATGAAACGAAACAAGGAAGCAGCATTTTGTTATGGATGAAACGAAATGGTTCTTTTTGTTGAAAAAAATAACCTTTTCCCCTCCCCCAAGCCCTGCCTGCCATCTGATCAGAGCTAGGGTGGGGGGGAGGCAGACGGGGCTTTGGGGGAGGGGAAAAGGTTTTTTAAAAGGGGGAAAGTTTTTTTTTTAAAAAAAGCCCTGGGCTTTTAAAAAGAACATTTTTCCCTCCCCCAAGCCCCGCATGCCAGCTGATTGATGCTAAGGTGGGGGTAAAGGTTTCCCCCCCCCACCCCAGCCCTAAACTGCCACCAAAGAGCCCAGGATGGGAGAAGGCTTGCACACGCAGCAAGTAGCCCTGCCGCCGCCGCAGCTGAAAAGCCTGTGCTTCCCAGGAGGAGGAGGAGGAGGAGGAGGAGGGCTGCCCAGGAAGTGGTCTCAGCGGCTTCTGTGGTCACTTTCCAGCCCCCCACCCCCCAGAAACCATTTCCTTAGTGTTTTGTTTTGTACACTTTTTTGTTTGTTTTTTGCAAAAATTTGTATCATACAAATGAAAAAATGTGGGGAACAAACCAAAATGAAACAAAACATAATTTTTCCATTTCGTTCCCATCCCTAATTATTTTACTGTGAAGTTTAGGACTGAGGACACAAGGAAAGAGAGGTGGGGTGTGGATTTAACCTTAGCTAGAGTTAATTGGTCATTTGAACCAAAGGAGCTTGCAAAGTAACAATCCCCATTCATTCAGTGAATCTAGTCTAGGCAGGAATAGCAACTTGATTTAATTCCATGTTCTTAGTCTTCTGCTGTTAATGTATGAGGAAGCTTTAAGAAGTCTTCCCATATGTTCTTTAAGCCATTTGTCTCCAATGCTGGGCTCTGGGTATAAAAAGAAGAAGAAGGATACAATGAATGTTCTCACATTTTCTTGTCATTTTTGTACAAGGGCATCATGATACATCAAAGACATCCTGTCCAAAAATGGGGCTAGGCTCTACCAGAATTTTTTCATTCCTGCATGAAAGAAATGAAGCTGCTAAAATACTAACGGTTTTGCATAAAATAAGGGCTCTGCACAAAAATTCATTTGGGGAGAAGGTGTGTCTGTAAAAACTGGTCCTGAAATACAAAAAATGCAGGCAGGGGGAAACCCATTCTCCTTTTCATAAACCAAGGAGAAAGGTTTTTAAAGAGTTTTTGCTCTCATCTGTGAGAGTGAAATAAACAAGAATTTGTGCTCTAAGGATTCAGCAGGGGAAAATCTGATCCTATACAGTAAATGATAGTCCGCAGGACACCTAGAAGAGATCCTTCAAATTATTCCTAGCAATGCCGAATTTTCAGAACACTACTAATCCAACTCTCAGATTTCTTCTGAAGGAGGGACTGGACCAGCAGAAACTGGGATGGAACACTGTTTGATCAGTTTGCTCTAATGTGTTTTCAGTTTGACTACAGATAAATCTCACAAAATCAAAATACCACATAGATACCAAGAATTAGGCAGGCACCTGTATTGTTATATAGTATCATTGGAGATTCCATGTTTTCCCTCATGATAACAGGCATAAAGAAAGCCCTGCCCTGCATCCTTTTGATTTGGATCCTGGAAGAGTCCTTCCTCCCAGGCAAGGCTGGCTTTTTCACTTTGCTTCTTTTTCCTAGATGGCTGAAGAAAGGCCAGCACAGCAGTGTGTTACTGACAAACACCTCTTTTTATCATCATTTCCAAACCTATACAGGAAAAGGGGTCAGCTTCAGTACAAGATAGCTGAGGAGAGAACAAGCATCAATATGCGCAGCCATGGCCATAAACCCAGTATGAAAGATATACATCTCGCATAATAAACCTTGTGAGGTGTTGTGTGGACAACTGTTTTCAGCCTCTGGCCCCCTTCCTGTGCCAGCCCCCGCAAGGGGGCCACACAGCCCCCACTGGCAATAGCTGCCTTGGAGGCACATCTCTCTGTGTGTGGGTTGGTGGCATGAGGACCACAAGTACTGTAGTCTCTACACAGGACCCTCACAGCACTCTGTTTCTAAGAATGAAACAAACAGAGATTTCCCCACCTGGAGTTATTTTCTGAATTAAGCTTGGCGGTATATACATGTGTCCTTTATTTCTTAGCATGTGATGGCAATTTCTGGAAGCCCAGTCACCATATTCAATGCCAAGGGATCATAGGAGTTGCAGTCCAAAACAGGTGGAGAATTGAGAATTTGGCATGCCTGTGTTAAATGCTAACCCATGTTTCAGTGTCCAGGGAAAAGGAAGAGGCATACCAGGCATCAATTGGCTTCACCCTCTTTGAGAGGAACAA
This sequence comes from Phrynocephalus guinanensis, assembly GCA_037367245.1. Classification (NCBI taxonomy): domain Eukaryota; kingdom Metazoa; phylum Chordata; class Lepidosauria; order Squamata; family Agamidae; genus Phrynocephalus; species Phrynocephalus guinanensis. The sequence goes on along the minus strand of CM074735.1, from coordinate 53,538,674 downwards.
CAACCAGTGCTAGCTCCTTTATAGCCCCAAACCAACTCACCTGGTTTTTCTTATATTCCTCAAAATTCATTTTTCCCCACTATCCTTCACACTCCTTTTGAAAAGCTAGAAATTAAAGCATTTTATTTAGGAAAATAGTAACCACTCAAACAGCACAACCTTAGACATTTTTCTTTTCTGCACTGCACATGCTTGTTTCTCACATAGATCTTTCTCCCATGCAGAAAAATGTCAGTACTTCACACATAAAACATCATGTGCCCATGTGTTTTTCTTCACTGAAGGAAAACACAGAGGCAAACTCTGATTAGCAGTAATGGTAATGGATACTTCCTCACACTGTAGATTACAGTTAGCAGAGTGTGATTAATGACCAGTCCAGGTAAGGACTTTGCAATATATCTGCCAAGGTTTATAGACAGAATATGAGCAACTACTGGACTTCCCATTTCCAAAAACAGCCATTATGTTGGCGAGGGGTATCGTAACAGCCCTTCACTTAAAGAAAAACCGCCAAGACAAATGATGCAACCTCTTCCATTTAAGTCTGCAGGGTTTTTTGCCAACTGCATTTAAAGATTCTGACCAAGCAGGCATCATGACTTCAATTAAAAATGGACCCTTACCCCCTTTTCCTCTCTGCCCCTACCTGCTTTTTGATAAGATCCTTCATCTATTTTGTGCATGTTTAATTCGTCCTAATAATGGTCTTATTATATGTAGTTTAGATAAATTGGCCAGAATCCTATTGGTGTTGTGTTAGGTTCGTACAACTTGTCACAGTTAATTGCAGCTAGTTGGCAAGATACCAAGGTCATGTCTTGGAAAGATGCCTGGTCATGCACCTGAATACCCAACCAAGATGTACTGGAGTTTTATTAGCAACCTCACATTCTCTCTGTAGTTTAAGTTTCTGGGAGGGCTGTGATGATCCAGCACTACCCTATTGTTCCTTCTAGCCTTTGAATTCAAAGACACCCCACCTATCTGCTGATTGTTTCTTTCATCTGTGGGTAACTGTGGTTTGCTGCTGATCTTGTACATTTTCAATAAAGAAAGCAATATACAGTATACAAGTCTGTAATTTCAAGCAACTGGTGGTAAATGAACATTTTATTGTTTTTCATACAAATATCTAAGAGTGAGGAATTGAGACTTTAAGTACCAGTTAATGAGAAAGCAAAGGACTTTGTGGAACTTGTTATTCTCTTCTGTGGATTTCTGGAAAAGGAATTTTACCAGAAATTCAAAACCGTACAAGATGCTTTCTGATACTTTAGCAATTATGTACTATTAGCTACAAGTTACATAAACCCTATGTGAACATCAAGACAATATCAATCACTGTCCAAATTCCAATTGTTGTGGTCCGTTCCTTGCCAGTTAAAAAATAGTGTCCTGCTATGATTCCTGGGGCTGGGCTGGTGCATGTATGCAAGCCCCCAAGTACAATGGGGAAAGTGTTTTATTTACCTGCTAGCAACTGAATGAAACATATAGCTTTGCTTCATAGAAAAAGTAATGTTTCTCCCTGCACATGCGTGCTAGTTGTGTCTGGCTCTAGGGGCGGTGCTTATCTCCGTATTCAAGCCGAAGAGCCAGTGTTGTGTAAGTCCATGACCACATTGGCTGGCATGGCTGCAAAAAAACACTTTTTTAACCTTTCTACTTTTTACGGCAGTACCTATTTATCTACTTGCATTTACATGCTTTCCAACTGCTAGGTTGGCAGGAGCTGGGGTTATCAGCGGGAGCTCATTCTGCTGTGTGGCACCCACAGTCAGCAGTTTTGGACCTTTAGTCCACTCAGGGCCGGTGCTAGGTTTTTTTGTGCCCTAGGCGAGGGGTGGGCATGTGGGCGGGCGGTGGGTGGGCAGGGTGGTGGGGCGGTGGTTGGCATGGGTTGGGCTGGGGGCGGGGCAGCAGGGGATGGCTACAGGCATGGGGGGCAGCGGCAGGTGGCGATGGGTGGACGGCGACGGGCAGCTGGCAGGCGGTGGGGAGAAGGGCGGCGGGGGGCGGTGGGGGCGGCAGGCTGTCCAGTGCAATCTCTCAATTGTGGCGCCCTAGGCAACTGCCTAGTTCACCTTTGTTTCTTTTCACACGACCCCTAAGATCCGCTGGTCCCTTAAATTCGGACCAAAGATCTTAGGGGTTCGTTGCCCTTCCTTCCTCCCCACCAGAGAAAGAGGGGAAAAATGCAGCTCACCTGGAGGAGCCTCCCGGAGCTCCATTTCTCTTCCGTTTCTCTTCCGTTTCTCTTCTGCTTGCTTTTTTCCCTCCCACCTCTTCTCTTAAAGGGGCAGGAGGCAAAAAAACACAAGCAGAAGCCAGGAGAGCCCTGCATTGACCAGATTAAATCCGGACCTGGGGATTTTCACCCACCTCAAGCAGGTACAAGAAAGTGCAGCTGGGTCACGCTTAGGTGGGCGGGGTCGCACTTAATTGTCTGCAAAGTCCGGAGCTGGTGGGAAAACACTTGTAAGGTCCGGACCTTGCAGCCATTTCCTGCGGAGCTTAGGGGTCGTGTATAAAGGCCTTTAACGGAAGTGCCGGCTATGAGTCCACTGAGCCACCATACCCCAGTTTTGCTTCATAGTTCTTCATAAATAAAATCAAACATTATATTGTGCACGAATATGAACTTGTTATGTCTCTGAGCTTAATTGGTTAACTAGCTAGAACACATCACTAACTGTCCACTTTTGACTCCATAAGTAACACTGACAAAACTCTGATTGTAGAGCCATGTGGTGGGATGGTTAAACTGTTATACTGCAGCTGTAGCTGTGTTCATGACCTGAGGTGCAATCCCTAGTAGCAGGATCAAGGTTCACTCAGCCTTCCAGCGTTCCAAGGTTGTTAGAATGAGTATTCAGCTTGCCAGGGGGTGGGGGTGGAAGGCAATGTGTAGCCTGAATAATCACCGTAAACTGCTCAAAGAGTGCTTTAAGCACTATAGGGTGGTATATAAAGAGCACATTTTGCTTTGCAAAAAAGGCAGGAAAAGAATCTGAGGTAGAAAGAGAAAAGAAATGTCTGCTACTGAGTTTACTGACATTCACCACAGTGAATAAAGGTATCTCCTGCTAAAAACACCTTAAAAGGCCTCATTTGCAGGTCACAATACATCCAACACCCTCAGTCTCTGGCTCCACCTAAACAATTCAGCTATCCAGCCAGCTTTAAGCTATATAGTAATTAACTGAACATGATCTCCTATAATCAAGGAGACAAGGAAACGATACCTAAAAGCTTTCTGCCCAAATAATTATGGTTAATCTCTGATAATATTGTTGGCAGTGGTAGTCAAAATGGCACACATTCTGTATCGCTGAACTATCCTGAACATATTCAAAGGGCTTGATTAAACATAATGGATCTGCAAACGTCTGAGTCTAGAATCCTAAGATGAACAAAACATCCTGCTTCACAATGCTTTTTTACTCTTATCTGCTCAGCAAGCGTCAAGAAACACAGCCGCGCACAACAATGACAACTATTCAAGGTAGAAGGCGAGGTAGTTTTCTTCTTTTTTTAACAACAGATTTAATGCTCTTTGGCAATAGGATTGCTTCACCTTAAATACTTAACATTATTTGAAAAGGGGAACAAATTCATTGCAGCAAAGCATGATAATAGTAAAACAGTAGGCATGGGTTAGGTCTGAGCATTTCCCATTGCTGTGTACAATGTATGCCTCCCTTCTATTAGTGATTAGCAGTGCTCAGTTGCAGGTTTCTCTTGAAAGTGGGTAAAAATTAATACCACTGTGATTCACATTTGCCCCCTAGCGAGTCCCTATCAACAATAAATTCATATGGTACAATTGCAGAGGTGGAACAGCTGGCAAACACAGAAACTGCTAACAACATGTGCACCATCTCTTAGGTCTTAACACAGTTAGCAAACAGTCTAATTAAACCAGATCTGCCATGTTTCATTACCGATTATCAGGCAAATGTTTCTGTACAACTCTGAGGAGAAAGGATTCATCGGGGGAGCAATGAATTACAACCAGTTAGTCTTGTAAGAAACAGAAATGGAAGGAATGGAGAAGAAAACTTGGAGTGTTTAGCAATGACACTCGGGCCTTTGCTGTCTCCTATTTTTCTTGCTACCAACCAGGGGGAAAATGTCTAAAGGGGGCACTCCATGCAGATGTACTTTCGAACAGCAAGAGAGCGGCTAATACTACTGAAAAAGTCAATCAGATGAACTGTTTTTCTGCACTGTGGCCTTCCCTTCTCCAGTGGCTACACTCTCTCTTGCAGCTGGATAGCTGGGTAATGAAATATCTGGCAGCAGAATTAGGGCTGGGAGTTCATTTCCCATTCACTGGCATAACTAGGGAGGAGCGGGAGAGTGCATTTGCCCCAGGGTGCACAGCAATCTGGGGGTGCCTGGAGGCAGAGCAGGAGAAGGAAGCCATGTGCCATCCCGCCAGCAGTCCTCCTTTCGCCCTGCTAAGTTTTAGCGATCCTTAGTCAGGGGAAAGGAGGAGAGGGAAGCAGGCAATGTTTTTTTCCCAAGCAGCACCTCTGCCGATTGCTCCTCTCTCCTCCCCCCCCCCAACTAAGGCTTGGTTATTATTGGCCTGGGAAAAGAAGGATAAGGAAGCAGGCGACGGTGGTGCTGCTTGGGGAAAAATCCCATCATCTGCTTCCCTCTCCTCCTTTCCCCAGGCTAACAATAACCAAGCCTTAGCTGGGGGAAAGGAGGAGGGGAAAGTATGCTATGGAGGTGATGCTTTTTAAAAAATACCTGCTTGGCACTATCCGTATACTGTGCAGTTTGCACAAGAGAGCCTTAACTGGAAAGGAGACCCACAAAGAGGGCATGAAAACGAGAGACCCTTCCCCTCTCCCACTGTTTCCTCAGGATCTGCCCCCCCTTCTGGGTGGGTGAGACACAGTTGGGGGGAGGAAAGGGTGCAAAAACTGACTTTGTCCCTGGGCACTCCAAACTGTAGCTATGGCAGTGTTCCCACTGTGCTCTAAGATAATCATTATCATTATCATTATCATCCCCTTCACTTCAGGACTAGCTACTGTGTGTTCACTACCTTGGGGAAAACACCTTTTTAAGCTCTCCTGCAATGTTTCATGCCAGGCATGTCCAAACTTCGGCCCTCATGATGTTTTGGACCGCAACTCCCCAGAATTCTAAGCTTAGATTGCCAATGACAATGGACTGTGGGAGTTGCGGTCCAAAACATCTGGAGGGCCAAAGTTTGGACATGCCTGTAATTTATCCTGTCATCAGAATCTTTTCACAGATCCAACTCTCAGTGCCAAAAATAGGTATAAGATACACTGTGGTATTGTTGCAGCTACTGGATTCTATTGATTACTCTACTTGTATATTTTCTACAATCGTGACCAAGCACTGTTTGATTTTTCATGGGATAGGGACAGAGGGGGAAAACAGGTCATCATTAAGCCTGAGAGGGAGAGAGAAAGATCCTTATATAATTATAAACACCATGCAGTACTAAATTTATTGATTGTAGATCATATTAGATAAGCAATATTCTACTTCAGGTCTGCATACTCACTATATACCTTTTCATAAACTTCTCAGTGCATCCATTCTTTTTAAAAACATTTTATTAATTTTCTATTAATCAATCAATCCATGCTTATTTAACATCATTTTACATAGGTTCCACTTACAGTATATTCATTTGTTACAAATTAGGGCCTTAGTCTCTACTTCTCTTTTCTAACCATTGATAGAACAGATTCCACATTTGAAAATATTCTGACTCTTCCTTCTCTTTAATCTTCAAAGTAAGCCTGTCCACTTCCTCACAGTCCAAAATCTTCCTAAATTATTTCTTCATCTTTAGGCATTCCTTCATTTTCCCAGTGATATGCCAGTACAATCCTAGCTGTTGTCAAAATATGCAATGTTAAGTACAGTAATACCTCAGATAACGAATCCCTCTGATAACAAATAATTCAGAGTCAGATAGAAACTTGTGGATATAGGGCTGCCTAGGATAACAAATGTTTCCTATCATCTGCCTCCGATAATGAATTTTTCATCATGCCTTGCAAAAAAAATATATACCCAGGATGCATTGCAACCCCACCCCATAGTTTGTGGATGGATGGAGGAGTTAGAATGTTTTTTTCATGGTGTTTTGGAGCCATTCTGCACATTTTGGTTGAGGAAATTGGAAAGGAAGGGGGCTAGCTTTTATTAATCTTTGCACTGCTTTTCTTTGAATTTTTGGTTGGAACAGGCCGGGGTAGTCTTGCTGCTTTCTTTTCTCCATGTTTGCAATCTTTTCCATTGCTCTGCAGGCAAGAACGGGCTGGGGTTCTCTTGCTGCTTGTGTTTGTGTATGTTTGCATTTTTCATCATTGCATTTTTGGTGGGAACAGGCTGGGGTAGTCTTGCTGCTTTTATTTATGCATTTTTCCATTGCACTGCAGGGCGGGGGGTTCTGCTGTGTATGAAGAGGGTGTCCCAGCAATGCATGCACTTGAAGTGCACTTTATAAAGAGACTGGGGGGGTCAGCTTTTTGCCTTTTTTCGGACGTTTGGAACGGATTAAGTGGTTTCCTATTCATTTCAATGAGAAACCGCATTTCAGATAATGAATTTTTCAGAGAACGAATTGCATCGGAGAATGAATTAAATTTGTTATCAGAGGTACCACTGTATATGTTTAGTTTACCAACATTTTTGGATATACCTAATAAAAACAATTCTGATTTAAAATCTATATATGTATTTAAGATTTTAATAAGCAATGTATGTATTCTAATCCATTTTTTGTAAATTTATTGCAAGTCCACCATACATGATTATAGGTACCCACTTTTTGGTCATTACATTCATTCTTAATCTATATTTTCCTTCAGATTGTAACACAGTCCCTCTGAACTGTACATTCCTAACTGTACTCTCTCACATTCCATCCTGCCACTTTCACTTGTGCTCACATCACATCATTTCAAATGCTACCATCATCCTGTCAGCCATTTCATCAGTATTTCAGGCTGATCTCTGTAAAACTGGTGTGTGTGTGTGTGTGTGTGTGTGTGTGTGTGTGTGTGTGTGTGTGTGTGTGTGTGTGTGTGTGTGTGTGTGTGTGTGTGTGTGTGTGTGTCTGTGTGTGTCTGTGTGTAACCCAAAACCACCATAGCAACACAGGAGATCAAATATGGTACTCAATCTACCTTGGGTATTGCTAATTCATCTTCAGGACATGACCATGTAGAAAGTTCTCCTCTGTTGGCACAAACTTTTCTCTATGCAGCATCTTGGGATTTAAATCAATGTTACTCTCACATAAATGTTTAATTATCTCAGGAACTTATGTCTACATATCACACTGCCTCCCTTCTCCTTTCACCCTTCCCTGTCATAATCACCCTCCTCTAAACCCATTCACTGGCAATCAGATTTTTTTAAATGTTTATTGCATAAAATAAATTACCATGACACAGTAAACACTTGAATTAGTGCTGTATCAGTTTAGCACTAAAACATTAAACTAGGGGAAGAAATGTTTTTAAAATACACACATTATAAATTGCAGTGCAGTTGTAGTCCTTAAAGTGCCAGTAGAATACAGAGCAAAGGATTTAGGGTCAACCCCACAGCAAGCTCCTTTCCCCACATCATCAGTGGTGTCAACTAATATAGGACCTATACAGGCATTCACACAAGCCAAACACAAAACAAAATAACATGAATGGAAACTAAAACTCATGTACTGCAGTCATGTCAAAAGATCAAATGTACTCATGATTGGCGTTAATTTCATATGGTTGACAGAATAGAGTGAGAAAAGTGAGAAGAGTGAGAAGCAGAGCACAAACAGCAGGAACAATATACCCATCCAATCAAATGTAGAATTGTGCTGTTGCTCCCATGTCATGTTCCTTTTTATTATTTAAAGTATTTCTTTCCCCCTTTTCTCTGCAAAAGGACTCTTTCATTTGTTTTTATAGTTTGTTTTAAATACAATACAGATGCATTTTATTGCTTGCCATTTTTTTCAGAAGTGTTGTGTGTTGTCTCCTTGGTCCTTTTGTCAACTATAAGTACAGTTTACACAAATTTCCTGTCAGACAATGAGCTGGTTTAAATGATGATGATGATGATGATGATGATGATGATGATGATGATGATGATGATGATGATGATGATGATGATGATGATGAGACTGAAACTGTAATTATTTGGGGGGGGGGGTCAGGGTAAAATCCAAAAATCCTGATCTGTGTAATCCCTTTCTAACATAATTGAATTGAATTTCACAAGTACTGAAGTCCAGTCAGGCAGTAAAAACTGCAGTGCTTTTTAACAAATCTGTGATGTATATTAATGTTTTCCATGCTTTAAAAAGATGACAATTTTTATAGTTTTGTTTTGGTTTTTATTCTGCTGTGATTTTATTTAATGTGGTGCTTCTTTAAATTCAGCATCATGTAAGAGTCTACTGGGCAGAAGAGCAATTTGTAAATGTTAAAAATAACTAAATAAATAGAAATACACAAGCATGCTTAAAATATGATTTCCAGGCCCCACAATCTGGTTCTTGAATACACACTGACTCATTTATATGGTACTAAAAGTATAATATACTCTTAGCATAAAAGATGGGGGATGACTTCTTGCTGACCCCTTAGCAGTTTTGACTCTACCCTGACCTGGCTTTCCATAGTCTCATGAGTGCAATGCTGCTACAGCAACTACACATTACATTTCTAGAGATTTGGAGCCCAGGAGGGAAAGGCTTATATAGAGAACATTTGAGTACAGTGACCCCCCCGCCTATTGTGGGGGTTAGGGACCCGACTCAACCCACGACAACTGAAAATCCGCAATATGCGGATACAGGTCGGGTCAGGCCTGGGGTACCTAGCTGGGAGCTCTTGTACTTACCCCCAGCCTGGTGCAGCCCCAAACAGGCCTGTGAGGGCCTTCCCGGGCCTTCTGGAGGCCCCAAAATGGCCTCCCTGTGAACCCGAAGTGACTTCCGGTAAACTGCAGAAATGATTTTCCGGGTTGCCGAAAATCATTTCTGAGGCCTCCGACAGGCCAAGAAAGGCTCTTCCAGGCCCGTTCGGGCAGCGCTAGTCCTGGGGTAAGTAAGGGAGGCCTGAAACAAGCCTTTCCCCCCTTACCCCAGGGGGGCTTTTTTCATATACTGCGGTCCCGCGATATAGCGGGACCGCAGTATATGAACCGCAAATAGGCGGGGGACCACTGTACAACCAAAAATTCTGAGAGGAAGACTTCAAATCTTTATATTGCATTTGCTAATCAAAATATATCCCATCAATTGTGCTGCTTTTCTTGATTCGTATTATGCAGCTGGTTCCTTGGAAAGGCTGGGTTGTTCACCTGCTCGTTTTCATGTCCTTCTTTGTAGCCAGGGGAAATGAGCTCCACGTTTGATAAATTACTGTTCCCAATTAGTCACAAAGGGTAGGCAACATTTGGCACCTGCTTTGTTGCCCTCCCAAAAATATTTTTTGGAGTTTTAATTGCATCCTTGCATGCAGCTTGTGGACTGAGTGACTGAGAGTGACTTATCTGGCCTGAAGTGACTATCAATCTATCCAGGACTAACTAATCACTCCCTCCCACCTACGTGATCAAAAAGAGCCCTGTTCCTTTTCCCTCTCTTTATTCTGTTGGTCTGATGTTTGTTTTTTGTTTTTTTGGCTGTACATCTGTTTACAATCATAAGTAATTAGGCATTTCTAGTCTTTCTTCTGCAACTGTCTTAGAGTGATTTATTGAGACTTTAAATGCCAGTTGATGAGAAAGGGGTGGAGTATCTGAGGAACATGAATCTGGTCTCCTCTGTGAAACGCTGTACTTCTACAGCATAGCAAAAGGAATTTTATGAGAAATTCAAAACTCTGCCACAAATCTTACCCAAACTGGAGAAAATCTTTGCAAGTCCATTATGCCCCCCCCCCGAGAAGAAAACACATTTCTGCTTGCTACTTTTCTTGCTGCCTCTTCTTTCCTGTCACTCCCTGTCTCTCAGGACACCTCTAGGACATGTGTTCGTTTCTTTCTGAATTGCTGCAAATTCTGCTGAATTTCACCAGCAGTCCCTGGGCAGGAACCTCACTACTGGTTTAGACCTTCTCTATACATGGTGAGCTTCTACATGGTTCCCTTTCCATTACAAACACACTACAGAACATGAGATAAACATGTCTGCAAATGTGTACACTGGAATGATGTCCTATTTCCATCTCTTTGGCAGGTAGAAAAGGAACGCATCATCACATGTTGTGCTGCATATTCACTAGGGAATAACTGTGTCTGTTGTTTATAATTTACACAGAATTTCAAACACTGATTATTTAGCTAGATACAACTGAAGCAATACATAATGTCATCATTAAATTAAAACAATGTTGCCATTCTGCACACCACTTAAATCACTCATTCCCTCACTGCTTCCACAAGTGGGAGGAAAAGGGAAAAGGGAAAAGAAGTTCCATAATAACAATAAAAAATACTTTGAACTCCAAGTGCCAGCTTCTGCTAGGATTATCAAAACATTTTTTTTCTAATTTGGCAGATGTAAGCTACCAGGAGCAGTTATAACCAACTTCAAAAGCAGTACACTTCCCCCCCACACACACACACACAAAGCATCACATCCACTTTTCCTTCTTGGAAGCAAGATTTAGGCTGCCTTTTTACTGAGGATCAATTCAACAGAAAGGAAATGTTTAGTATCACCCAATCCCATGGCTGAACTGAAATATGAATCTCTCAGTCTAACATTTAGTCTTTTTGATCAGATACCAGAAACTAGAGGCATCTGCATCACATGGCCTTCCTTTTGAGAGGGGGGGAGAGGGAGAGGGAGAGGGAGAAGGAGACAGAGGGCGTTTATACACGACCCCTAAGCTCCGCCGCAAATGGCTGCAAGGTCCGGACCTTAAAAATGTTTACCCACCAGCTCCGGACTTTGCAGACAATTAAGTGCGACCCCGCCGAATTAGCGTGACCAAACAGCAGTTTTCTTGTACCTGGTCTTTGATGGTGACAAATATTTGATCCGGTGTAAGGATAGTGAGTGCGGGGCTCTCCTGGCTTCTGTTTGTTCTTTTTTTGCGCCCCGCCCCTTTAAGAGATCGGAATGCTGTCCGGAAGAAAACTGAGGTAAACCGGCAGTCTTTTCTTTCTTTTTTCTCCGTCCCTCAGGCAGCCAGCAACCAGGAAGTGCTGAGGGGGGTGGGGACAGAGGAAGACAGAGGAAGAGCGATCAACCCCTAAGATCTCTGGTCCAAATTTAAGTGGCCAGCGGATCTTAGGGGTCGTGTAAAAAGGCCCAGAGATGTGCCTCCCCTGAGATGAATGGAAACAAGCCATGTGGTGTGAAAAGGAAATTACCTCTGTGGTAACAGGTGTTCAGGACAGACCAGTTGGAAGTGAAATCCAGCCCATGCTCCTCCATTCCTTCCTTCAGTAACAAAACACATTTCCCGTCAAATTTACCAAGGAACAGAAACAAACCTTTGTGGGAATTAAAACCTTATTTACTCCAGGAGGTTCTTTAGAAATCACCTTTTTCCCCCTCCAGAAGAAGTAGCTGGCCACTGTGCCTGAGGGCAGACACATTTATAGGCACAGCATGACATGGAAAAAAATTACCCAAGTGTCTTTTTATTGCGATTTGCTTGTGTTCGGGAGGCACTTGTGTAGTCTTGCCAGTTGCCACAGCGGCATCGCCATCTGGTGGCCAGCTTCCCTGCCACAGTTAGCTGAAGGGCTTGACTTTCAAGCGTTGATGATATGCTTTCAAAAATTTAGAACTTTCATGTAGTTTGACTTCTGGCTACAGTGCAATTAATAATATTCATCAAGCACCACTATTTTACCATCTGCTTTCAGTAACTGACAATAAGTCACAGTGAGTGGATTTGGTTTACAATAGCCATTAAAGGGCTGCTTTGAATTTTGATGAGGTGAAGGGCTACTTTATGTGATAAAGACTTTCCCCCCCGCAGGCATTAGGTGAACGATGTTCCCTGTTCCCTTACTGATGTGAGCTGCCTACAGCTGTTTGGTACTGATATCACCAATCTATGTGCTCATTTCAGTACTGAGGGAGGGTACAGGATACCTGAAAAGCAAGATAGCACACACTTCTCTTTCTTTGGAAAATATGCAAATGTCACCCTCAGCATTCTGCAGAAGATCATCAAGGGGTCAGCGAGAAGGGCAATCTTGCTTATCATAAGGAATTATTTATTTCTGATTTTAGAATCTTCAGTCCTGCGAAATGCCCATTGGCACAAGAACAACTGGCAGAGTTGAATACCTGGAACTTGGAAAGTTTTTGTCTTTTCTGTACTACAGTTCCCAGGATTCTCTTCCAGCTTAGCCAAAGCCACACTGACTGAGGGTTTTTTAGGAGCCTGAAGCTGCAGGATGCCCTAGTTATTTATATTTTGCTGGAAGATGCAAGTGTACTGAGAAGTAACTAAAACCATCTGAATTTCATTTATGGCTCACTGTATAGAAAATGTGCCTAGAATTGCAACAAGCTTATGGAACTAACCATTCTGGAATTCATTGTTTGGAAAGATATAAGATTTAGTTGAATGAACTGAAATTCATCACCTATATTTATCAACTTACTAAACTATTCTTCCGACAATATGGGCTCCAGTCCACTCAAGCTCCATCATGAGAAATCCTTCTGGGATTTCTGAGTTCTATACCTGATGAGGAAATAATTTGATGCCTGTGAAAATTTATATGCCACTATTGCAAAGCAATTTCTCTCTAAGGCAGGGGTATGAAGAATTCTGGATTACAAAATAGAATCTTAGAACAGTGAAGCTGGAAGAGGCCTATAAGGCCATGAAGTCAAAACCCCTTCTCCATGCAGGAATACAAATAAAAGGATATCTGCCAGATGGTTGTCCAAATTTCTGTTGAATGCCTCCAGTGCAGTCACCACTTCTTAGGTAATTGGTTCCACTGCAGCACAGTAGGATCCCCATATCCACTGATTCAACATCCACAGATTCAGTTATCTACGGATGGTGATCAGCAGTACAAGGGTCCGCAGAATCGGGGGCATAGGAGGAAGAGACCACACAGCTCCAGAATTCCCACCCACCCAGCCACCTGTAAGATCAGCGGCAGCAGCAGTGAGGAGGCTGTGCAGCTTGGGAGCTCCTACTCACCCGCTCGCTCGCCTGCCCACTTGCTCACCCACTCACTGTCTCAGAGGATCCTTGGTGGCAGCTCCTGCCTACACAGCTGGCCACAAGCTTGGCTGCGGCAGTGGAGGAGGAAAAAGAGTGGCCACCCGTCCGCAAGCTCAGTGGCAGCAGCAGAGGATGAGTACCCGCATGCACACACACAAGTTTGGTAGCAGCAGCAGCGGCAAAGAACAACACCTGCAAGTATGGTGGCAGCAGCAGTGAAGAACAAGAGCCCTTTCACTTGCCTGCCTCCAAATTCGGCAGCAGCAGCGGTGGTGGCGGCGAAAGAAAGCCTGCCCACTTACCTGCCCACAAGTTTGACAGCAGTGGAAAATGAGCATCTGCCAGCCTGGCTGCCCGCAAGCTTGGTGGTGGCAATGGAGGACGAGGAGGCAGCCCGGGGGCCTGGGAGAGCCCGCCCACCTGCAAGGTCAGCAGAGGTGCTAGATATGGCACAGAGCCATGGTGGAGTTCCCCAGGGTAGTGGTGGCCTCTCCCAGTACTTTCACCCCTGACACCCAGGGATTGCTGGTATTTAGAAGGGCCTTGAAGACCTGGCTCTTCAAGCAATGTTTTGCGGCTCTCTGAGCACGTGCCTCTGCCCCCCCTTTTTTTTTCTCCTCTTCTTGCTGGCACCAGTCTTTCCAGTTGTCTTGCCGGACATGACCTGGACTTTTTGTCTTGGTTAGGGGAGCCATGCTATTTCTATCCGCTGTCTTTTTTAGCATCTTTTAGCAGTTTTATATTGTATTTGGATGCTGATTTGTATTTGCTATGCCCATTGTTTACCGTGTTGGGGATTGTCCTGTCTTGTGATTGTATTTTGGGTAGTCGTTGTGGGATGACATGTATGTAGTTTCCCTTTGGGAAAATCGGTCAGTTTATAAGTGTAATAAATAAATAAATAAATAAATAAATAAATAAATAAATAAATAAATAAATAAATAAATAACAGTGCTTGCTCTTATCCAAGGATTTCATTATCTGTGGGGTTGGGAACCAATCCCCCATGGATACAGGGGGCCTACTGCCCTGCTCTAACAGTTAAGAAGTTTTTTCTGATATTAGCCAAAAGTTGGGTGTCAGAACCTTTCTTTGAGGGGTATGTTTTCTGAAGGAGTTTCATTGCAGAACACATTCTCCTGATTTTGCCACATTGCATCCCTATGGGGAAGTGACCTTCTATTTCCTTTTCACCTTTGCTTTGAGGCAGGACTAAAAGGCTAAAAAGTACTTGCTCCCTATTAGAAGCAATGTTTTCATAAAATGCTCCAATCTCTCCTTATGAACAGTAGATGCAATAAACAATGCATGCATTGTAGAACTCAATGGCAATTTGCATATGTCTGATCTATTAAGAATTTGCTTACTTCCTATTATAGAGCATCTATATATGTTACACATGTGACCTTGTTATGGAAATGTTTTGATGTTGTCAATTGCTATTCATTGCATACCTACATTCTCTTATGCATTCATCACCTGCCTCACAACTGCTCTTTTAGATTTATTTATTTATTTTTTATTTATTTATTTATTTATTTATTTATTTATTTATTTATTTATTTATTTATTTATTTGTTTGTTTGTTTAGATGCTTATATACTGCCTTTCTTCCAGAGGAACTCTGGGTGGTTTACAACAAATAAGAACATAACAGGAAGCAATTAAATGGAACATCATAATAAAACATTAAAAGAAATCAATGGTGAGATGGTGGGACAGAAAAAAAATTTAACAGTCACCAAATGCCTCACAAAAAAGCCAGGTCTTTAAAGCCTTTTTGAAGGCTGGCAGGGACTGTGCAAGGCACAGCTCATTTGGAAGATGATTCCATAGCGCAGGACCAGACCCAGAGAAGGCTCGGTTACAGGTGACTGTTTTCCGAGCCTCCCTGGGCGTGGCCACCCGAAGTGTGCCCGCAACATTCTGGTTGGTCGGGCCAAAGTTGGTCATTGAGAGATTCGCTCTGCCAGGTATTCAGGTCCCAGGCCATGGAGGGTTTTTATAAATTGAAACCAGGACCTTGAATCTTATTCGGGACTCAACGGGTAACCAATGCAGGCGAGCCAGTACTGGGGTGGTGCGGTCATATCAATGCACACCCGCCACCAGTCTGGCCGCCACATTTCGTACCTGCTGGAGCTGCCATTTAAAAGACTTATATGCTGCCATTTAAAAGACTTATATGTATCTTGCAAATATATGGCAGTATATGTGCTTTTCTTGGGAAAAAGAAGGGGGAAAGAATGAAAAACAAAGGGTGGGGTTGCCCTTGTCCCTGGTCCGGAGATTGCAGCGGGTGCAAAATGCGGCGGCCAGGCTGGTGGTGGGTGCCCGTAGATACGAGCACATCACCCCAGTCCTGGCTCGCCTGCATTGGCTCCCCGTTGTCCTCCGGATCAGGTTCAAGGTCTTGGTTTTGATTTTCAAAGCCCTCCATGGCTTGGGACCAGAGTACTTGGCAGAGCGTATCTCCCAAAGGACAACTGGGTCCAGACGCACTAGGCTGGCACAGGCACGCTCACTGAGGTTGCCCACACCCAGAGAGGCGCAGAAATCACGTACGCGAGACCGTACCTTCTCTGTGGTGGGCCCCGCACTCTGGAATCATCTCCCCAGTGAGCTGCGCCTGTTGGAGTCCCTGCCCGCCTTTAAGAAGGCTTTGAAGACCTACCTCTTTAGAGAGGCTTTTGGCGACTCCCTCTGTTAGTCTGGTGGTTTTTTGTTTTGCTTTTTGTTTTGTTTTTTTGCCCTGGGTTTTGCCGCCATCTTGATTCATCGTCTCCTTTTGTTTGTTTGTTGTCTATATCTGTTTTTTATTGCTGTAAGCCGCCCAGAGTTCCCTTGGGGAAGATGGGCGGGATACAAGTTTAATAAATAAATAAATAAATAAATAAATAAATAAATAAATTGTTTCCTGGAAGAGTTTCAGGGAAGAGCACACTCTCTTGACTTTGCCACGTTGCATCCCTGAGGGGAAGTGACCTTCTATTTCCTTTTCACCATTGCTCTGAGGCAGGACTAAAAGGCTAAAGAGCACTTGCTCCATATTAGAAGCAATGTTTTCAAAAAAGGCTCCAATCTCTGCTTATGAACAGTAGATGCAATAAACAAGCCTCTGAGAGGAGCTCAGCCAGTTCTTCTTTGTCCTTTTATCTGTGCAGAGCTCTCCCGAGCTGGCTGGTGGAAAAGCAGCTTGCCTCTGTCTCTTTCTTTCTCTAACTAAGATCAGTTTGCTTGGAACTTTCCCAGCAAACTCCCAAATTTGGGCAGTTTTAACTTCTACCCATTGTCGTGCATCCTGCACTCTGGAATGATCGAGAACATATCCTGCCCATCCTCTGTATGAAAGCCCTTCAAATATTTGAAAAGTGGTATCATATCACCCCTCAGTCTTCTTTTCTCCAGGCTAAATATGCACAGTCCTTTCAGTCTTCCCTCATAGGGTTTGGTTTCCAGCCCCCTGATCATCCTTGGCACCCTCCTTGGAACTTGTTCCAATTTGTCAGCATCTTTCTTGAAGTGTGGTATCCAGAACAGGACACAATACTCAAGTTGAGGCCTAACCAGTGTTAAATAGAAGGGGACAAGCATTTCATGGGGTTTGGAAATTATACCTCTGCTAATGCAGCCTAAAATAGCATTTGTCTTTTTTGTGGCTCCATTACATTCTTGGCTCATACTTAGTTTACGATCTACAACATGTCCAAGATTCTTCTCACTTGCAGTATTACTGAGCCAGATGACCTCCATTTTGTAACTGTTATTTTGATGCTTCTTCCTAGGTGCAGTACTTTGCTCTGTTAAGTTATGTTCGTTTGAGTACAGTGCTCCAGCCTATCATTTTGAATTTTGCAACACAATCATTATATATTAATAATCCACCAATGAAAAAGAAAGTACAAAAGTACAGGTATTTTACAGTGTTGCAATAAGTACAGTTTGATTAAGGAGAAGATTGACTATTCGGTTCCTCCCCTTGCAAAGGCTGCTAAAGGTTGTTAAAGGTTAAAGGCTGACTGATGAATATTTGATGGAAGGCATAAATAACTGAATTTAAATGACTGAGATGAGAAAAATGGCAGGTAGAGGGGCAAAATTCATACATGGATTGCCTGCACTAGAATTGAGGATTGCTAAATTAGCAGATAGCAAAGGCAGGAATTGGCAGTAAAATATGCAAGAGAATACAGATAGGCTCCTTGCCTTAGAAGGCATTGCAAACACAACAAAACCAAACTACTTTGTGGATATTAACACAACAGATCAGGGACCTCAGTGCACAGATTGTGGAGACAAAGCAGCAAAAAAGAAAAATAAGCAGGAAATCCCAAAAGTTAAAAAAGTATGTGAAAAAATTCAAGTAGAAGTAATTGCTACAGAAAAACAGCTGGTGGAAGAAGTAGACACCCTAATAGGGCAGTGATGGCAAACCTTTTAGAGACCAAGTGCCCAAACTGCGATTCAAAACCCACTATTTTTTCGCAAAGTGCAAGTACAGCAATTTAACTTGAATACAGGTGGCTGTGAAGGTGCAATGTCAGGTGCCCACAAAAAGAGCTCCGAGTGCCACTTTTGGCACCTGTGCCATAGGTTTGCCAGAACTGTAATAGAGCATCAGATGGGAAAGCAGAATATATTATATGATTCCAGAACAGAAAGTTGAAGAGACACAATGGAGATTATGTTTGAATTGCTAGCAACATTACTAGGGTGTTTAAAATAAGAGGTATCTCAGAAGAGCGATATTGCAAGGAGGATTAGTTTAGCATATACAAGGATGCATGCCTTGCCAAGAGAAATGCACATAATAGGTACTGAAATAAGATATTGAAACCATGCAAGAGAAGCAGTAGACTTGTTTTAGAAAAAATATAAGTGTACTTAAATACATAACCTGGTGTGTAAGAAAGAAATGACAAAAATGTGATAGTTTGGTGAGCTTTTTGATGGCAAATGCAATTCCATACAGATGGTTAGTACCAGACGCTGTTCCTTTCCAGTACAAAGCACAGAGATACAGCATAAATTCAACAATGAAAGCAGAAAATGTTATGACTACTAAGATGGTGGGGAAAGGAAAAGGAAAAGAAGACCAAGAGGAGGAAACAGATGAAATAAAATCAGAGAATGGAGAACAGGACGAGCAAAATGAAGAAAAGTTAGAGGACGCACACACAGAAGACCTAGGGGGGAAGAGCCGGATCACACTTACCAATTAAAACAAGGAAAGCAAGGCAAAAAGGGGGGGGGATTAGTAATATGTAATAATATGACAAAGGGGAAATGGAGTAAAATTTTTGAAATCCCAATAAAGGAAGAATTGATGGAATAAATAACAAAAAAGCAGAAATAGATAAACTCTCAGAGGCATTAGAACAAAACAAAATGAATGCAAAATGAGAAATGGAAATTGTTTTGTGTATGGCTCCAAATGAATAAATTAAATTTAGAATACACAAAATGTTCCACAAAAAGAAATTCAGTATGTATGTATGAATATTAATTCATAAACCAAAAAGAATGGAATAGAATGTAATAGTATTGAATATAGTGTCTGTTTAACTCTGTACTAATTTTTGTCTGCTTTAATTTTTCCCTCCCTTTACTATTATTTCTTTGTGATGTATTTTCTGTTTATTATTTGGGTCATTGAAATTAAATGAAACTATTAAAAGAAAAAAGGTCATCTTGAATTTTTTTTTCTGTCTTCCAGGCTATAGCTATAGACTTTGTGTCTTGTCAGAATGCCTGGATCCACCATCCAAAGCTTTGCCCAAGAGGCAAACATTTAACAATTAATAATGTTGAGCTAAAGTGTTTATGTTTGAGTGCTATAAATAACCAGAGCTCACAGTCCTTCCCTGCCCTGCTGTTGTTACTCCAAGTTCTCTTCCTCAGAGCAATATAATTTTAAGGGGAAAAGAGAACAATTTTATTGCTGTGGTTACTACATATCATTTGAAATACTTTTGTGGTCTTTTGCAAATCAGAGACTTTCCAATAGATTCAGATTTGCCCCTCTCCGCCAACATGTATTGTCTTTTAAACAAAGGAGGCTGTGCCCATACGTTTAGATATAGCAAATAAAAGTGCTTTTACACGACCTCTAAAATCTGCTGGCAACTTAAATTCAGACCAGAGATCATGGGGGTTTGTTCTGCTTCCTGTGTTCCCACCCTTCCGCACTCCATTGCTCCTGTCTGCTGTGAGGGGAGGGAGAAAAAAGGGAGAAAAGAATGCAGGCTCACCTCCGCTCACCTCCGAATGCCATCGGAGCAGCCCCATAGGGATTCCAGGCTGTTAAAGGGTGGCGGGGACAACAAAAACAAACAGAAGGCTTTATAATCTGCATCGGAAATTTTTTTACCTCCAGAAAACAGGTACTTGTAAAATGTGCTGGGGAACGCTTAGGTGGGCGTGGGCATACTTAATTTTTTTTTAAGTCTGCAGCTGGTGGGAAAACAATTTTAAGCTCTGCATCTGGGAGCCCTTCGCCTCAGATTTTAGGGGTCATGTAAAAGCAGCCTAAATCAATAGATAAAGTATGTATGAAAGGAGTGTTTGTAGCATGGCAGTCATGTAAAGCAAAGCAAAGTGGTCTGCTTATATACCGCCCCATACCACTTCAAGTAATCTCTGGGCGGTTTACAGTTTTTAATTACAGTATGCAGGCTACACATTGCCCCCACCCCCCGTAAGATGGGTACTCATTTTACTGACCTCGGAAGGATGGAAGGCTGAGTCAACCATGAGCCTGCTACCTGGGATTGAACCCCAGGTCGTGAGCACAGTTTTACTTGCAGTACAGGCATTTAACCACTGCACCACGAGGCTCTGCATGTAGTTACCCACATGCAAATATGCTACCTTTTCAATGAAATCCCAGGCCACTCACCGCTGAGTGCATTTTTCAGAGTCTGTGCCAACTTATTTCCCATGTACACCTTCTTATCTTTCTCTGTAGGCTGAATGCAATTAAGCATTTCATGATAAACCATAGCTGCTCTCAACTGTATTGATATTGTGAGCCAGAGGCCTGCCCCTCTCTCCATGGTCTGCACGTCCATATGGATGGTTTCCTTCTGCAGTCTCTTTCTTGGTCACTCTCGAGCATGACAGAATATAGAGGGAGGGCAATGGAGGATCAGTAATTGGCTTGTAGAGGAAGACCAGATGCAGGAAAGCTTCAGGGCTCTGGAGGCCAATTATCCAGTTCCAGGAGACCCCCCAGGAGCCACACCAACTTCTCCAAATGAAACTAGAAGCTAGCAGAAGGCTCCATACCTTGTTTTAGAGAAGAATCATATCCCTATAAGATTTTTTAAATAATTAGCTCAGATGAGTTGCCCTGTGTTACCTGGGATCCACAAGCTACCTGATTCTTATTCCTTCCCCTATTCTAGAAAAGGGGGGAGGGAAACAGAAGGACTCCAATTATTAGTGCATGGGATGTACCTTATAGGAGCTGACAGATATCTAGGACAGTGTTTCTCAACCTGTGGGTCCCCAGATGTTCCTGGACTGCAACTTCCAGAAATTCCTTCCAGCACAGCGAGTGGTGGAGGCTTCTGGGAGTTGCAGTCCAGGAACATCTGGGGACCCACTGGTTGAGAACCACTGATCTAGGAGACTAGTTCTAGAAGGCTGAAACACTGGGTGTGCTGCTATGCTGCAGTAGAACAGTCATCTCAGCCAGGGGATGGGCGAAGAGGACACAAGAAGAAAATGCAGGACTGTGTACATAAATGCATATATATGAGCTTCACATAGAAGAACTCGCGATAACCTCCCAGAAAGTCCTAGGGATGGAAGGGAAATGGGCCTCCAGAGCTCCAGAGCTTCCAAATGGAAGGAGGAGGTGATGACATCCAGGTGACCAAAAAACATTTGTATGGGTGGGATACATACAATCTGATGGGATGACACAGCCAGCGCCTCCTTTCTGAAAGCATCAATCAAGGGCAAATGGCAAAGAGGCAATCTTCATCCTAATTCCAAACAACAATCAAGGGTGAACAATTGCATTTCCAATTGGCTGCTGGATTGCATTAGAGATCTTTCAAAGAATATTGCCAGACAACATCGTGTTCTTCCTAACGATACAGTTTAAGATGGCAGAGCAGTGAACACAATTTGAAAAAGGTGTGCTTTGTTTTTAAAGAACCTATGCACCTGAATATATCTGCAAAGGCTCCAGGAATGCTAACCTCCTCCTTCTCCAGAGGACTAGCACAGAAGTGGACAAGCAATATTCTTTGCTTGGAAGCCTCCTGAAGTTGGCCCCAAGGTGTTTAGGGGATAGCCTTCCAGTTAAAGAATACCTCCCTGGTATTAAAAAAAAATGAGTGTTTTGGGGGTGTAAAATAATGCAGCAACTACCCATTGTTTATTTACAAGGTGGATTGTCACAACTGGAGGGTTCCTGGGGCTGTAATCCATCTATTTTCCCTCTAAAAAAGAGAGGGCTGGGCACCATGTGATCCCATGGTTATACTTTGACCACCTTTGGGTCTACCAAAAGTAGGACAAAAGGAACAAAGGAGAGGTTCCAAACAGTTATGCTAAGATTTTCTCTTTTTAATTTAACTTAGTTTTATTGTTAAAGGGAAATAACTCTTGAATGACAAGAACATACACTACACTTTTAATGGAATGGTTTGCAAAAAAAAATGCAAATTCTTGGCAATAATATACAATGGAGCATGCTTTGAAGTGTACTTATGGAAGCTGCCTAAAGTAAATTCATTGCATCAAATATGTTATTTGCTCAGATCATTATGGTTCATTGGGCAGGAAAGACAGCAAAATTTGCTACCGGTTTGCTTTAAAGCAAAAGTGATATTTATGGCTTCTGGGTGACATTTTTAGATGAGCTCTGAATAAATTTACCGTTAGCATGGATGAGTTAAAAGAATGGTTTGCTACATGGATAGCAACAAGGAAAGACAAGTCCAAATATGTATATTTTAGACAATTTTGTCTAGGATTGCCTAGAAAACACCAAATTGCCTCCAATGGATAACTTTAATGATACCATATGAAAATAAATGTCTCGCCCAATCACAGCATTTCTCTTTGCTTTTGGTTTCTAAAGGACTTCACTAGCATTCAGCCTCACAACATAATGGTTTATTTTTCAAATTTTCATATATTTAAATAAAAATGTGATTAATATTTTAATAAAGGATTGGGAGGAAAAAATGTTGGGGGAGGGAACTCAAGCAAGTGAAATGAACTCAATCACCAAGTGAAATGTGGTCATACAAGTATCTAAACTTTCTACTGCTAAGTTGAGCATTTCTTTTAAAATTCTGTCGACGTAAGCTATTGTAATTGTACAATATCCTGTAAACCAGGGGTGGGTAATATGTATCTCTCAACGTCCTGTATTCATTCATTCAGTCAGTCAGTCAGTCAGTCAGTCAGTCAGTCATGAGTAGTCTCCTTGGACCCTGCAGAACTGGTTGGACCCTGCAGAACTTGAAAAAGGCAGACTCAGTGGCATCAGCGAAACTGGGCTAAAATCCTATTAGTTACACTCTCGTGACACCACACAACTGGTGTAACTCTTGTCAGCATGTTGACACAGATTAAGAAGTCAGCCTAGACATTAGATTTACCGAACTGACTCAGTAGCTTCTTTTACTGCCAATTATGCAATGCCATTTTATTTATTCTGATTGCATTACAATGACATAACAGTTCAATGGTATTGTGGCATGATGTTGTGCAGTGATAGCAGGCTATTTTCTGACATTTTGAATGCCAGATAGAAAAGCACATTAATGAGGTTTTGTTTTGTTTTGCTCTGCTTTTGTTTGGTTTTTAATGGAATTGGCATTGGGGCAATAATCCATATTGCCCACCGCTCAAGGCCACCTCAACAGCTAAAATGTAATTAGTTACCCACAATGTGTTTAAATACTAAAAATGAGTACAAGACAAATTATGTAAATCAAATATAGGCTATTCCCTAATACCCTCTTTCACCTCATTAATGCAGTTTCCATTTTATTAGCCACTCAGGGGATCTGTAATCTTGAAAAAGGTTAACCTTGCAGTTCGGAATCAGATAGTATGCTTCTTTCCATTACCACCAGCCTCTCCAAATTATGAGCAGGAATAAATACAGAAGGAATAAGTCATCATAATATTGCCTTGCTAGAGATGAGGTTGCTCTGGGCAAGCTTAGATGTTGTCATGTTACGCATGCTTCCATTCTGTCACTTGAATGAATAATGGTTAACAGACATTGTATTTCACGAATGTTAAGTTTAGAATGCAATAAGAGAGTTTGAACTGAAAAGGAAAAGGAAAAGGCAACAGTTGGAAAATCGCCAAGAGTTTTTTCCTATGTGCGTGAAAAACTCAGTTCCCCCTTTATTAGTAGTTCAGCTTTAATCATCCTAATATTGTCTAGTCAGCTTTGGATCAATCATTTATCCAGCCGTAATTTTGTACTAAGCACCATTTAAAATGGCATCCTTCAGGGCAGCACGTTAATTGCTTAGCCATAATTAAGATACAGTAGAAACCAGAAAATATGCCAGATAAACTTCAGTCAACTCTTGGGACTCTCTTCTGATATAAAAAAGAATTTATCTCCACACTCTTGCTTCACAAGAGTTGTAGTCCTATCCTTTTTGTGTGTGTGTCTTTGTTTTGTACAAAGGCCAAATGCATTACCTAAAAAAAACCCAGGCCTCTGGAAAACTAAATAAAATTTTGAAATGAATCACGGCTGTTATTTCCCCCTTTCATTTTCTTGAATGCAAGTGATAATTTGCTACAACAATCAGAAAATCAGTTCATTTCTTTTTAAGGAACCACCTCCAGTTCAGCAATGTGAGATATTGTACTTCAGTGATTCAAAACACCAGGAAATGGCCCAACATTGCTGCACAGTGTTATTATGGCCATGTTGCCAGCAGGAAAAAAGAAAAACTATTATTCACAAAGTGAAAATAAGCAACAGCACTTGGGGTTTCGTCATTGTTTAAGCATCCAACTCAATGTAGGTGATGTTTCTAAAGGAAATATTAAAATATACAAAAACAATCATCTTCATTTAATCAAAATCAGACAGTTAAAGACTCACTGATTTTCATAAGAGAGAACTATGTATATGCTAGGATCTTTTAAATAAACAAGGTTCAGCTGTATCAGTTCAATTGCACTTGGGTTGCAGTAGTTTATTTATTCATTTATTTAGACACAAATAACACCATGTAACAAATAAAACAGCCATATTTTGCAACAGCTGCAGAAAGGGTATAGTCGCAGTGGTCTCAAAAACTTTCATACAGTACTTGTTCACATAACTTACATCTGGTGATTGTTGGCAAACCACTTTATTGTTATGCAGGAAACAGATAGGTTTGCAGTCAACTTCATGATAGATGCAGTGCATCCAATTGTGTTAGTGAGAAATCCCAGCTGTACTCTGCCTGAGCAGGAAAAGTTATGGTGACCCGACGGGTGTTCTATGGACATCATCCATCTCCTCTGTCCTGTCTGCACCTGGGCATTTTATATTTATTGCAATCAAAGGAAAGAAAACTGTGGAAGATTATTTGTTGGGTGTTCCAATGGAGCAACACATTTTTAACAAATGCAGAGAATTAGGAGAAACTATTTATATTCCAAATAGGCTAAAAGGTAGAATAGCTTTTTGTGAAATTAAGTGAACGTTTAATGGAGTTCTTTAGTGGATTTTATTGCACTGTGTGTTTGATGTTAATATTTGAGTGGCAGAGTCTCCTTATGACATCATGAAGTCTCAGTCACCCTGAGAATGAGGGAAATGGGATGGTGATCCTGATTAGCAGAATATCATTGGGCGTGAGCTCATTCATTTCTGTCCTGTTCATTAATTAAACAATGTGTGCAATGAACAAAGTAATCACTAATATTTTTCCTAAACTATTTAACCATCTCTCTCTGAAATCTGTGGGAACCTAGTGAAAGTCAAAAGGGTATTAAAATTTATTTAATCAATTTAATCATAAATGTCCTATAAAGTACTTCAGATACATTAATTGCACTTTCATTACTTCGGCTTTATGAAGCTGGATATTTTAGGAATTTGTCTTCAGTAATTAGAGAAAAAGTCATTTCTGGAAAGACTTTTCTTTCAGTTGAAATGCTTTCTGAATAGTCTTTTTACAGTAAGAACAAATATTAAAAGCATGTTTTTCTTCCAAATAGATTCTTGCCATGGATTTTAAATGCAGTCTAGCCCTGTTCGCTGAACAGTTAACAACCTAAAACCACAGTTTGTTCTTTTATTATTATTTTTCAAAATATATGCTTGATAATCAATTACCAGAAGAAAAACACATTCTATTTGTGTCTGAACACTGCCCTCTATTGTTTAGGAACCAAAAAGTACAACTGGAGTTACAAGTATGAGCTTAGGTGGACAGCTGAGGGGACAGTGCACTGAATCCCCCCCCCCATTTTCACTTCTTAGAGGTATGTTGGGTTTATTCAATCATCCATGTCCAGTAGCAAACCTTTTCCAGGAGTGCCGCTGAGGGACAGTTTAGGTTAGGACAGAGTGATCATGAAAAAATTGCCTGCAAATAGGTTAGACTTCAGAGTAACTTGTTCTCCCAGATATTCATCTGAGTGGATCGACATAACAAACTCCTCTGCAGAAAAGAGACTGAAAGCTCAGCTACCGCAAGGCTCAACTTTTCCTGAATCAAACAAACCCTAGCTCAAAAGTGTTGATGCCAGAAGAACTAAATCCCAAGAAATTGCTTTGTTCCTAAGCAGCTGAGACCATCACCACCAACAAACAAAGCTCCAAAATTTATTAAATACAGTGGACCCTTGTATAACAAACAGCTTGTATAACATAAATTCTGTACAACATAAAAAAATCTGGAGATAGGGGAAATTTGCTTAACATAATCGCCTATGGGGAGAATCCATACAACATAAAAATGGGATTACTCTGTTTTCAATGCATTCCTATGGGAATTCGTATAAAGGAAAATTTGTTTAACATAATTTCATTTGGAACGAATTAATTCCTTCATACAAGGTACCACTGTACATACAGTAGTATCTTGGCTTACAAGCATCATTTGTTCCGGCAACCTGCTTGTAAACCAAAAGGCTCTTATATCAAAGCAAATTTCCCCATAAGAAATAATGGAAACTTACGATGATTCGTTCTGGGGCCCCATAGACCACATACTATACACACAAAATGCCAAAACTCACAAAAGAAGTTGGCTAGAAGTCCACGTCCACACTATGGTTTAGGTACCTGGCTGCAGAATCTGCTCTGCTTGGGACTGAGAACTGGATTTTAGTCTCTGTTTTTAATTTGACAATAATAAAGTACCATTTATAGCCATATACACACATGACTAACTGCCCATGACTAGAAATTGTTTGAAAAATAAGAAAGGATGTTAAAAACAAATTAAAGGAAAATATAAATCTAAAGAAAAACCTGAACTCCCCTTTGAATACGCTCCTGGATGGAGCAAGGGAAACCTGCCTTCCTCTTTCCTCCCCCTGTTTTTAAGGCTTGCCTAAGATGGAACATTCCAAATAATTATCTACAATCCAGCAGGGAAACAGAGAGAGAGAGAGAGAGAGAGAGAGAGAGAGAGAGAGAGAGAGAGAGAGAGAGAGAGAGAGAGAGAGAGAGAGAGAGAGAGAGAGAGAGAGAGACCATTGGCTCACTTGTAATCATGTGATCTGCTCCACTGCTTGTATTGCAAGACATTGCTTGTTGATCATGACAAAATATAGAAGTTAATGTTTGTCTTGCAAAATGCTCTTAAACCAAGTTACTCTTAAACCAAGGTATTACTATATTTCCTTATTCTCGGTTGGTCTCCACAGATATCACTGGTGACACACATATAGCAGAATGTTCTAAGTCACAATTTGTAGGGGAAAGAGTTAAAAGTCCCTTCACATATTCCCAAATAGGGATGGGCACCTTATGAAAAATGAAACACAGTTTTGTCATTTCATAAGCTTATGAATCGTTTCATAATAAAATGAAATTACTGGCAGCGTTTCATTACAAAATGAAATGAAACAGTGTTTTTTCCATTTTAAATGAACTGTTTTGTTACTCTGTAAACTGGCTCCCCTGAGTCCTAAGGGCACCAAATGTGCCTCTAGGATCCAGGGGAGCCATTTTATAAAGTAATGAATAATTTTGTTACTGTTTTGTTTTTCGTTATGGATTTTGTTTATAAAAATTCATTTAAAAACAAAACAAAATGCAGGGAAAACAAAATAAAACAAAATGGAATGAAACAAAATACAATTTTCCCACTTTGTGCCCATCCCTACTCCCAAATCAAGGACTCTGTTTCCCTTGTTAGCATATTTTACTTCCATTTCATTGGAAGGACCTTTTCCAGTGAAGCGTTGTGATGCACTGGTTAAATGCTGGCACTGAAGTGGTGACTCTCCTCATGACTTCAGCCAATTTGCTCGAGGCTGATGCAGCCCTCCAAAAGAACATTTTTCAGAAATCCAAAACTCTGCAACAGTCTCATGAGTCCTACTCCATCACTCTGTCCACTACATTGCATCTAGCATCTTTTGCACAATTCTGCTACTTGAATTACATAAGTAATGTAGGATGTGATTTATTCTTCCTCAGTTTTCTTTGTTCAAGAAAGTTTGTCTGCCCCAGCTCATCTAGCCTGTATTATTCCCATCCCATGAGATCTTCATGATCATGAGAGCAGTAAGTTACAAGACAAAAACATTAGGTAGGATTAATATAATGCATAAATCTTCAGTGCAAGGGCTACCTCACTATTTCTGTATTGTATAAAGGCCGGCACACAGCCATCATTAAATATATGGGAGTAACAGGAATAGAATAGAAAGAGATGGGCTGACAGCAGAGTACAACAATTCTTTATTAAGCAGATTTCAATTTCATTTTTGCCTGGAAAGAAAGCAGCCTCAGAACCCTATATAAGTTACTCTGAGCCTTCTTGAAGAACCAGCAAGATAAATTAAAGAATAGCAATGAATAGCACATAAAGTATCCAACTGCCAGAGAGCAGATCTACAGCTGATTCCTATCAGGTGACTTTTGGGACTGCTGTAACAGACATCTCTGATCTGTACCCAGTTATGAACATGGAATAACAGCTTATTTGAGCTCATTTTAGAATCATAGAACTTAAGACAGTGGTGCATCCAGTTCAATCCATTTGCATAAGGTAAAATAATTTGTGTGCATGTTGTGAAGATACTTTGAAGTAGGGATGGGCATGTAATGGAAAAATTGTGTTCCATTTAGAGATGAGCACGACCAGGGAAAATGACATTTTCGAGTTGTCCTGTGTCGGAGCCGGCCCGTTCCGGCTCGTTTCCGTTTTTTGTGAAATTTTCCAAAAATTTGTCGTTCCATTTGTCGTTTTTTCGTCTGTTGTTAGTACTGGTTTTTTTGGGGGGAGCGGGCTCCTGGAGGCACCTCTCTGGGGTGGGTGCCTCCTCTGGCCCGCTATGAAGGGAAAGTGGGCTCCTGGAGGCACCTCTCTGGGGTGGGTGCCTCCTCTGGCCCGCTACAAAATGGCATGCATAGCCAATTGGATATGCATACCAAGTTGGGCAGAGAGGCACCTCTTTTTTGGGTGCCTCTCTCTGTTGACCACAGGACCACTGCTAACTGCAGTGTCACAGTGCGCACACTAGGGGAAGGCTCCTCCTCAGTCTGGGCGCTCTGTGGTTCACTAAGAAGGGAACTGTACTTGCGTGTGTAGTGCAATGCGAGTACAGATTTGGCTTAGGGTTAGGTAGCGCAAGGGCTAGGGTTAGGGTTGTTACCGGTAAGGTTAGGGTGAGTTCGTGGGGTGCACCTCTGGGTGCATCTCTGACCCACTAAGAAGGACAGTGTACTGGCGTATGGGTTAGGGTTAGGGTTCGGGTTAGGGTTCAGGCTACGGTTAGTGGGCTTTTTATGCCCGGCAGGCACATCCCAGAAGTCTCGGTCAAAACCTGGCCAAGTGGCCATGCAATTGGTGGAATGGCTCCAAAAATTTGCATGGTCCACTCCCATGGCCAGCCCATTATTGCACAGGTGTAAAAAAATAAAAATAAAAAAAAATAAAGTAAAATCAATGGAGACGTTTTGTTGCAAGAAAAACCCACTGCTGCTACTGTAAAAATTCAGGCAGTTTTAAAATAGCTATTTTCGCATGTTTCTGTGGTGCTTTGGTGTGTTTTTGGGCCACCACGATTTCAAAATAAATAAATATTGCTTGCGGTCACCCCATTTTGGATCCCCCGCCCGCACCGCATGGCATGGCGAGTTGGCGAGACGCATCCCAGGAGAGGAGAGGGGGGAGGCCGGGGACCCCCCCCCCAGAAACCACCCTTCTGGTAGGTGCCCTCACTCAGGCAGGCATATTTTCGCTTGCTTTTTTGGCCGGGAATCGGGTTTTTTTTAATTTTTAAAACTTTTTTTCTGTGCCGCGCCGCTTGGCGGCGAGTTGGCGAGACAACGAGGATGTGCAGCCCAGGAGAGGAGGGGGAAGCCGGGGACACCCCCCCCCAGAAACCACCCCTCTGGTAGGTGCCCTCAGGCAGGCATATTTTCGCCTGCTTTTTTGGCCGGGAATCGGGGTTTTTTGGTTTTGTTTTAAACTTTTTTCCTGTGCCACTTGGCATCGCGCGATTGCTGCGATGCCGCCAGGAACAACCACGACAAATCAGACCCAATTTTTCTTTAGTCGGTTCGAGTTCGAGTTCTGGCGGAGTAATTGTCATTCTTCGTTTCGTTACGTAACGGAAACGAGGATTTCGCCGAGTCGTGCCCATGTCTAGTTCCATTTCATTCTGTTTCGTCCCCTCTGTATGAAACAGAATGAAATGAAATGAATCCTCCAGGGATTGCACCTGCTCTGATTAAGACTGATTCAGATATTTCCCTATGCATTTTTGGGATTATAAGTATTCCTAATAAAATCATTGTTGAGAAAATCAATAAACTGGAGAGAGGAGGGACAAGTAAAATCGAAGCCAAGCACCAACACAGCATGTTTGTTCCATTTCATTCTCTGAGGTGGCCTCTTGCTTCTTCTTTTTTCATAGCTACAGGGAAGCAAGCTCATATAACTTTTCCATAATGACTGAGCAGACCTACATACATAAAACCCCATCTTTAGGGGTTTCTGCTTTCCATATAAGAACTGCACAATTGCTGGGTGGTTTTTCATGAAACAATAAGCATAGGATTTTTAGAAATATATTTTTTCTCAAGTAAGAGTTTTCAGAATCATTAATCCTGTTTATACTGAGTAGCCCACTCAATATAAATACAAATAAGCTTATGCCTAGCAGACTGACTGTTAAGGTTGAGCTAAAGGAGGATTCCTCCTGTCTTCAGTTATACCATAAAGCTTTGCCATTGCTTCAAAAAGCATTGTCTCAGGGGTTTTCTTGGGGGCACAAGATGGCTGCCAAATGCTGTAGTGTCAGTCAAACATTTTGTCTCAAATTATGAAGGAAGACAACAGCACGCAACAGCCATCTGTTGCCACAAGAAAGTCTCTGGGAGCAATGTGAGATCATGGTGAAGGCTTGGTCCCGCTGGGACTCTGTTCAAAATAATGAACAAACACTACTAGGTTGTTGAAGGCAGTTCAGTTGCTGCCTTGTATTGGAACCAATGTTAAAGGGGGTAAGGTACGAAAGTGGAATGCACTCAGATAAGTGTTTTTAATTTTTTCCCTTTGCCATAAATTATATCTAGTTGGGAGTGTTTATATACTGTACATTGACCATAACAGAAGACATCTCAGCCTGAATATATGGCCAGCATTAACTGTGATATCTTTCGGGGACCAGATAAAGCCTCTTTGATTTGCCCAATCTTTTTGAGAACTGATTTGTTTTCCTTGATGCTGTTTTCATCTAATACACAGATGTATAGCTGCTACCTGCCTGCCTTCATTTGTTCATTTTTATTTATATATTTATTTATTTGTAGTTTTATAAGCCAAGAAGAATCCTGGAACAATTTGTGAGCTGTCTTGGGAATATTTCAAAAAGTAAGTAGTGGTGATTTAAGCCTACTCAAAAGTAACTCCCATTGCAACCAATCAGGGTTATTCCTGGGCAAGAAATTAAGGGACAGCAGTCTAAAGATTCAATCCAACTAGCCAAGATGTCTGAGGACTGGCTAAACTGACAAAAACCCAGTTGAAACTGTGCAAAATTCAAACTCCTCTCAGTCTAGGAAGGTTGGTAATGATATAGGTCTACCTTGATTTGCCCTGACTGTAAGCATAGGAGTTGTGAGAGTTGTCCCATTAGATCTGATATTAGTCAGCACAGGAGGGTCTGCGGGGGAGGGGGGGATTTGGATTGATGTAAGTATTCCAGAAACAGTAGGTCTTTATGATAACTAAATGTTCAAGAGAATTCTAGCTGAATTTGCAGCTTGGAACCTGAAAACAATTGCAGGAGAAGTGAGAAAGATGAGCACACAACATGTTATGTTCTGATTTTCATGAGATCATAGGTGCTCACAGAATGGACAGAACACATACCTATTGTATGTTAATAGCACCTGTTTTATTTCCCCATGGAACGAAATATAATGGAAGCAGGTGGTGAACAAGTTGCCACACTTTGTAGCAAAAGCTGCTGTGTGAAAGGAGGGGGGAAGGCCAAGGTGAATCTCATTCAGTTGTGTAATAACTGTCATGAAGGAGCTTAGTTTAAGTAGCTTTGCAAGGTTCTCGTGGAGCAGAGATGGGAAATATTGGCTTTTAAAAAAGACTATAGCTCCATGTAATTCTGCCAATTGTAATTCAAGGAGGCAACTATCTAGCTCCAGTATTCCTATCTATCTCTGGGAGAAGGGGCTTGCCTAAAGATTAATGATAGTTGTACTACCATACTATCTCTTAGCACATGTATCTAAAACATAGTTGAATCTATTTCCCTTAAAGATGGGCACAAAGTGGGAAAATCCCATTTCCTTTCATTTTTTGCTACATCCCCTCCTTGTTTCTTTTTGTTGTGACATGAATTTTAAAAACAATTCATTTTGTTTTTTGTTTTTTTTAAATGTCCGATGGAGGGAAAGTGCAGGCTGTTTAAACTTTTTTTGCCACACGGGGGGGCTTGTACTCCCCCCCTCCTCTTCTGGGATCCGGTGGCTCCAGGGCTTTGGCGCGGCTCCAGCAGCAGGACCTCGCACCAGCATTGTTCGCCCTTCCTGGCTGGTTTTCTTAGCAATGGTGGTGGGTGCTGGAAGGCCTCCCTGCCATCTCAGAAGCCCTCCTTTGCATGAAAGTCCCACCTATGGGTCGTTAGCTATGGTGGAGGTGTGAAGTGCTTCTTTTTTTTAAATGTTTTTTATTAAATTTTAAACTACATAAGAAAATGGAAATTAAAAAAAAAACTACAACAAACAATATAAGTGCACCCCCATCCCACGGGGCCATCCATACATTCTTATTCGTTGCTCCATCTTCTATTCTTCTAGTGGTCTTCTTAAAGTTCTCTTCTCCAGAATTGTTGTGAGATATTCGTGGACTCTTTCCCTTTTCCTTCGACTAGTACATAATCTAAAAATTTACCCCAGATATCATAGAAAATGTCTTTTTTCATTTCTCCTCGTTTAACCTTTAAACTGCAGGACAGTTTATCATTTATAGCTATATCCCAAAGTTCATTATACCAGTCTTCCATCTTGAATTCTAGTTTTGACTTCCTATTTTTTGCTATAATTAATCTGGCAGCTGTCATAAAATTTGCTATTAGTTCCTTTGTTGTAACATCATAATCTTTACTTGTTAACAATGATAATAAAGCTATCTCTGGATTACAATCTATATCTATCTTAATCATATTAGCTCTAAAAACACTTTTTTCCAGAACCTTTGGACTATTTCACATTCCCACCAAAGATGCAAGTAAGTACCAAGCTCTTTTTCACATTTCCAACATATCTTAGAGTAAGCAGGATTCATTCTATTTAGTCTTACTGGGGTTAAATACCATCTAGAAACCAATTTGAAGTAGTTTTCTTTTATCCTGACCGATAATGATCTCAAAATTCTCATATTCCAAATTTTCTTCCAGTCTTCTTTCTCTATCTGTACATTAAGGTCTTGGTTCCAAACTTCTCTCAGGGTGTTTAACTCCTTCATTTCTGATAATTCCCCTAATATTTTATATATTTTACGTGTTATTCCTTTCTCTGAATTTTCCTGTTCAGACTCAAGCGATAGTAGGAAATGTTCGAATTTTGTGCATTCTCTGATTTGATTATTTCTCTTTCCCCAGTCCTTCATCCATTTTCCTAGTTGAATATAATTTAACCATGTTAAATCACTGGGTTGCAAAATATTTTTTATATCCTGAATTGTTTTAATCTTGAGCATCCAATCCTTTAGTCTAGCTATTTTCTTAATTTTAAATAACTCCAAATAATGCTTCAAGTTGTCTGGAAAGCTTTCCAAGTCAGTAACTAAAGCCAGTGGGGATCCCTTCGGAGACAAGATTTTCCTATATGTTCTCCATGTAACAATTAAACTGTTCAATAGGGGGTTGTCAATCTTTACTTTGTTCTTAACTTCCGTGAATAAAAATGTGTTTATTTCCCCCTTTATATCCAAAGACTCTTGCTCCCACCATATTAGCTTCTGTGGTTTAAAAAGAATTTCCCCCAAAGAACTAAGTTGGTTGGCTATATAATAATTTTTTATATTGGGTATACCTATTCCTCCTTCTTTCTGAGATCTATACCATAGACTTTTATTTATTCTTGATTTTTTCCCTGCATTACAATACCTATTTATCATGTCTTGGAGAGTTTTAATTTCCTTTTCTAAAAACTGAACCGGTAACATTTTAAAAATAAAGTTAATTTTTGGGAGTATTTTCATTTTTATCAATGCAATTCTGCCAAACCACGATAATTTTAGTTTAGAGTAGGATAATAATTTGTTTTTCATCTCTTCTTCTAATTTCGAAATATTTCTTTCTTTAGTTTTAGTAAATTCTTTATGGAGTTCTAATCCTAGATATTTAATGCTTTTTCCCGGTTTAAGTCCAGATTTTTCAATCATCTTTAAGTCATGTTTTCCATAATTGAACAATAAACTCTCTGATTTTTGCCAGTTTACACATAATCCTGTTATTTCTCCAAATTCTTCTAAATGAGTTTTTACTCTTTGAATATTCTCTATTGGGTTTACAATAGTCAAAAGAGCATCGTCCGCGAATAAACTGATTTTAGTTGCCCCATCTTTCCCTATACCTTTAATAGATTTATCGTCCCTTATGGCATTTGCCAGGAGCTCTATAACAATACAAAAAAGGACTGGAGAAAGAGGACATCCTTGTCTAGTTCCTCGGCCTAGGGTAATTTGTTCAGTCAATCCGTCATTAACTATTATTGAGGAAGTGCCCGTTGAATATAGTTGATTTATTTACTCCCAAAAAGGATTTCCCAAATCCCCATTTTTTAACAATATTTTTAATGTAGGCCATTGAACACAATCAAAAGCTTTAAAAAGATCTAGAGATAGCATCCCAGCTTTAGTAGTACTCTTTCCCATTTCATAAAGAACATTCAAATTCCTTCTAATAATATTTGCCATTTGTCTACCTTTAATAAAACCACATTGATCCTCTTTAATATATTTAGCTATAAATTTATTCATTCTTTTAGCCAAAATTGCTGTGAAAATCTTAGCATCTTGATTTAATAAGGATATTGGTCTGTATGACCCAATATCCATTAAATTTTTATTAGGTTTTGGAATTAAAATAGTTAAAGAATGGGTCCAAGATCTCGGAATTTGTTCTCCATCCAAAATTTCATTATATAGCTTCTTTAATTTAGGTATTAATACTGCTTTAAAAAGTTTGTAAAATTCAGGTCCCAGAGCGTCCACTCCGGGCGTTTTATTATTCTTTAATTTGTCTATTACCTCGCTTATCTCTTGGTCTGTAATAGGCTTTTCCATTTCCAGCATATCTTCCTGTTCCAAGACCCTCTTTAAATTCTTAGTGATGTACCTTTCTATATCCTCCTTAGGTTTATTTTTTGCAGTATATAACAACTGATAAAACTCTTGTATAGCTAACAACTTTTCCTTCATTTGTGTGCATGTCTTACCTGAGGAGTCTTTTATAATCCCTATTGTATTCTTGTCTTGTCTTTTCTGTGCTAATCTGGCTAAAAGTTTTGAGTTCTTGTTGCTGTATTCAAAAAAATTTCTTTTTAGGTACAGAAGATTCCTTTGTGTTTGTTGTAAATCTAGATCTTCTAACTCTTTTTTCCTTGCTTCAATCAACCTCAGTATCTTATTATCCTTACTAAGAAAGAATTGGGATTCTAAATCTGCTATTAATTTTTCTAATTTTCTTTTATTGAGTTCTTCCTGTTTTTTAGTTTAATATTTTCTTTTATGATAAGGCCTCTAGCTACCGCTTTCAGGGTGTCCCATATGATTGGCGTTTGGCTACCTGCCTTTTCGTTTATATCCCAAGTTTCCAACCAATCTTTTTTAATCTTTTCCAGCACTTCTGGATGTTGAAATATTTTTAAATTCATTCTCCATCTTTTAGCTTCTCTATAATTTTTATTTGTTGCTAAATCAATCGACATTAAAGCATGATCAGATGTTTTTATGATCTCAATTTCAGTATTATTTATCTTGGGTATTAGGCTTTGTGAAACAAACACAAAATCTATCCTAGAATAGGTTTTGTGCACTGGTGAGTAGAAGGTGTATTTTATTTCGTCTCCTTTCAGTTCTCTCCAGACATCCTTCAATCCTGTTGTATTTATAAACTTTGCTAGAGTTGTGTGTCTTGTCCTCCACTCTTCCTTTTTACATACCGATTTATCTTTAATTTTATCTAAGACCATATTAAAATCCCCTGCCATTATTAAATACCCCTTTTTAACTAATTCAATCTGATCCCAAAGGAGATTATAAAAGCGGCCTTGGTTAACGTTTGGTGCATACAGATTAACCAAAGTGTAATGATCTTTCCCCATTAGAACTTGCAATATTATATATCTACCTTCTGAATCTTTTACCACATTTTCAACAACACATTCACAATTCCTTGAGATTATAATGGCAACCCCTCTTGCTTTAGATGTGCCAAAGCTTTTTTCATAAATATCAACATTTGGAATTTTTAATTCATTAATACCATCTCTTATTTGATGAGTCTCTTGCAAAAAAGCAATATCTATTTTGTGCCTTTTGATCATCGCTTCGATTCTATTTCTCTTCGAAAATGACCCCAAACCTTTTACATTCAACGTTGCTAATTTTATAAACTTTCCCATAACCTATTTCTTTTGGTTTCAATATTCTGGAATGGTCCCGTTGTGCATACAAAAGTAAAAACACCATCAATTAATAAAAAATAAACTAAAATAAATCTAATCCTCCACCTTAAAAAATATTCTTTTTCTCCCACCCCACCAGCTATCATACTGTTTAGCATGTGCTTCAAGGGGATGGGAGGGAGGAGGTCGTCCACAGACATTAGCCAGCCTAGATCTCATTAGCTCTTAAGTAGCGTGTTACTGTAAATTCTATAAGTTTATTCTACCCCCCTCTAAACCACCCTCTCACCACCACCACCCCCTCTCAAACAAACAAACAAAAACAAAAAAAGGGAAGGGGGAGAGGAGGGGGGGGGAAGGGAGAAAAGGGATAATAAAAAAGAAAAAAGAAAAAAAACACCCCAAAAAAACAAAAATTAAAATTAAAATTAAAAAAAAAGGAGGGGGAGAGGGAAGGAAGGGAAGTGGAAGGGAAAAGGGGGAGAAAATTAAAAAAAAGAAAAACAAAGGGGATGATAGGAGGTGAGAGAGGGGGAAAGAGAGAGGAGTAAGTTAAATGAGTTTCAAATATTCTTCATCTTCATCGAAGATTCCTGGAGTCGGAGTAAAAAGAGAGAAATTCACTGTCCTGATGTTGCCACTGAAGTTCCCGGGAGAGGACAGGCAGGACCTGAGTCGTCTTGTATGTTCCATGCTTCAAGAAGATGCTGGCCTTCTTCTAGAGAGTGAATAGTGTGTTGAACAGAGCCCTTCCAAACTTTCAAAAATAAGGGGTGGCCCCAAGAATAGCGATAATTGTTCTTCCTTAATATGATTGTGACTGGTCTCATCGATTTACGCCAATCAGCAGTTTCTTTAGAAAAATCTTGAAAAACTTGCACAGTTGCATCTCCTCTCTTAAGAATATTAGGATTGGCTCTAATTGAAGACATAAGACGTTCTTTATTTACATAAGAAGCAAATCTTACTATCACTGGTTTTGGGGCCCCATCTCTTGACTTGCCCAGATAATGAACTCTCTCTAAATCTTCGTCCTCTAGTTGTTTGGGCAGAAAGGAGTTAAACCAGGTTAAAACTTCCTGTTTTAATGATGCCCCTTTCTTTTGAATAACAAAATTAATCAGTTTGGCGTTCTGTCTGCGGGAATAATCTTCAATATAAGTCAGTTTTTTATTAGTTTTGAGTAAAGCCTGCTTCTGAGAGTTAATTTGAGTTTCATTTTCCGTTACACGTATCTCCAGATTTTTAAATTCTCCTGCCAAATTATCAAGCCGCTGGCCATTTAACTTTATTTCATGTGATAAATCTTGTTTAGTGCTTTGAAGATCTTTTGAAAGGCTATCCATTCTACGTATCACGTCCTGTTGATTAACACTCATGATGCTAGCTAGCTCCGTCCTCATTAAACGCAGTTCCTTCATGAAGTCTTGATCTATGGGGGGAGGAGTAGTCTCCCTCCTTCCCTTCTCAGATCCTGACGCCATTTTTACCCCTCCGTCGTCTGGGGGCTGCTCGATACGCTGTAGAGCTGGGCGATTGTGTGCTGTATCAGATAATTTCCTAGTCCAACCTATTGGCTGGAGTTTCTTTTTTGCTCTCTTGCCCGGCATATAATTAGTCAAAAGACAGACATCAGAAAGTCTAACTGTTTGTAATCATCTGGTAACTTCCAAGCAGCCGAGATGCAGTTTTCGTGTGAAGTGCTTCTGATTTATTTGGGAATTGATGAAAGCGCCACTTGATAAGTAGCAGATAGGTTGTGTCTGAGTCCTCCACGTCTGTTGAGAAAAAGGTTTTTCAATACACACATGAATGGCTTCCCTGACCCCCTCGCTTAAACCCCCTATCTTCTCTGTCTATGTGTACATCCTCATCTTTCAATGAATGACATTGTCCTTCAAATTGATGATGCACTGATGATTCTGGTCCTGAGCTGTTGCTCTTCCTGTGTTGGGCTGCTTAGTCTTGCTCTTCCTCATGTGTAATGGCTGCTAAGTCTTTCCAGTGTAGAAGTCTGCATACCCTTCACTGCATTGGACCACATATACTATATTGGTCCTCTTGTGTTTTGGTGTTGGGTCCTTTGGGTGGACAAGTCTTTGTCTTAGTGTGTTTGTGGATTTGAATTAAACCGGGATGTGGTGTTTGCCAAAAATCCTCTTAAGCTTTTCAGACACCCCACCCATGTAAAGAATGACATCCCTTGTTCTTCTGGATCAGACACTGCTTTATTGAAGGCCCACTTTGGGTATCCACAGGTCTTAAGTGCTGTCTTCAGTAGAGATGGGAATGAAACTGACTGTTTCGTAGGATGATTTTTTCATAGGATGAATTGACCCACAGAACAAATAAAATTCGTCTTAAGAGGTACCACTATATACTAGAGTTAATCAAGTATTTTAAGTCAATGTGTTCCAGAGGCGGTTTAATCCCAGGTAGCAGGCTCATGGTTGACTCAGTCTTCCATCCTTCTGAGGTCGGTAAAATGAGTACCCAGCTCGCTGGGGGGGGGGGCAATGTGTAGCCTGCATACTATAATTAAAACTGTCAACCACCCAGAGACTACTTGAAGTGGTATGGGGCAGTATATAAGCAGATCACTTTGCTTTGCTTTGTCACATAGCCATAGATTTCTACACATATATTCATGTGGAACTATGTCTGCTGGGCAGATGGTCAGAAGGCCTCATGGCTATCTAGTTGCTTGCCTTGCAGCACCAACCTAAACTTTTCAGTGGATGTAAGAAGACTGTGATCCATGAAGCTCAAAATTATCCTAAAGGCTTTCTAGATTCAATATAGTGTTTATATACTGCAGATCATAGTCCATAATACATACTGTACTGGAAATGTGTTCCAGGTAGTGAAGTGGCAATACACATTAAGAACTTCTGTAACTGAATTATTCTGTTGAATTAAGTGGCTTAACATTACCCTGGTTTCCGCACTAGAATTTTTCAGCTCAGCACTAGGTCTTGGGCTATTTAACCTCAGAGTGGGATCTATGAAATAGGCCAAAGACTCAGCAGTCTCTGGACTGCAGTGACTAGACAAATATATTATCCTTTCAGCTCAGAAAGTCATAACCTTGTCTTGTGTCAAAATATGGTCAGAGGAGCTGCTGGATCTGACAGTGAGGAAGAAAATAAAATACATTAAGGAAAGCTGTAAATATTTTAACACATACCCTGGGTTTCTGGAATTATTTGAAACATTATTTGCAGTAAAGTTATATTGTGAATGTTTACACTGGCAGCTCACCAGCCCTTCTCCTTCCCTTTCTTCCTCCTCTTTGTTCCTATTCTCTCTCTCTCTCTCTCTCTCTCTCTCTCTCTCTCTCTCTCTCTCTCTCTCTCTCTCTCTCTCTCTCTCTCTCTCTCTCTCTCTCTCTGAGTATTTCTGTGTGTCTGTGTTGCACTCAAATATTGTTGTTTGGTATTGTGAGTTCATCTCGGTCCCTCTACCAAGGCTATTGCTACCAATTAGTTGGTGTGAGGTAACTGCTTCAGGGGTCACTAATGCAGGTGGGAGGGCTACAATAGCCGTCCCTTTGACTGTTCTTCTTGAGCTCTCTGACCATTTCCCACTGTTGTAGGGGAACAAGGTTTGTGTGTGCGTGCATGTGCGCCCACAGCACATGGCCTAGCCAACTCCTGGCCTGCTGCACACAGCCAAGCCGATTTAACTGACAGTTCACTTCTGTATGTGGCTTGAGGGATCAGATGCTGCCTTGTCTTGTACTTCAGACAGCAAAGCATCTTGAAACAAGGCCCTTGTCCATATTCTTGGATGCTGCTAGAGGAAAGAGATGGGAAGGGTGGAGCAGTTAGAGGAATTGTTATATTATTTGTATTATGGTGTATTAAAAACCCAATGAAAAATGTTGTAGATGTTGTAATCTAAATTTTGCAGAAGCTGGCAGAAGGATTTCACTAAAAATATAGGAAGGAAAAAAGACAAAGTTTGAAGTTATACAAATTACAAAGATAAGGGGTGTTATCACCCAATGAATTATTTCTCTCCCACCCACCCACCCCAGATGATTTTGTTTGGTAGTGATACTCTGATAAATCTAAAAGTTAAGAGATATCCAAGAGCAAGGAAAGGTAACAGAAGATGACTGTTATTAACATTAGAGTGCCAAATAAAATAACATAAAATAAAATAAAGGGATAGACTCATTGTCACATACACAAAATGCACACAAATGTGTTTTCAGCATTCCAGAGTTAATTACTTCAAATAAGAAATTACTCCAAACCTGAAAAGATAGACACAGAGAACACAGAGAAAGAAGCACTCACATAAACCAAATTATAACCCCAAACTTCTGCTCAAGGATGCTATGTGTTTATGCTGTTTTCCCCAGCCTCACCCCAGCAAAAAAAAAAAGAAACTGGGGTCTCAACGTAGGAAGTATGTGTGTGCGTGTGCACTTGTGTTTTGGGACAAGGGAGCAATCATGGAGTAATTGGCAGGCTTTGGGTCCTAGGAGAGAGATGTAAAAATGCCAAACCATTTGAAACCACAGCCTCAGAGGTCTTATACCAACTCCCGTATGCTCTTGTGTGCAGTTTTTCTCCACTGTCCCTAAGGGGGTGGTGATAAGCCTGAAGAAGTGGAATTTTCTCCACAAAAGATTGCAATTTGGTTGATTTTTAGTGGCCCGATAAAAGGCATTGCCCACTCTTACATTTATGTAATCTTGGGGAGCACATGGTCTTTCCCTTGTTCTCACACGTACCCTGAGGAAAGCAAAATAGAATTGTATCCGCTACTTTGTGGCTCATAAAAGAACAATCCACCCAAACGAAGAAAGCATAAGGAGCTGAGATCCACATATGTGCCCTCATCTCTGATTAAGGAACAGCCTGTTATCAAGCTCTATCAAACTGCCATCTGGGCAAAACTGGGTTTCCTCGTCTAACTGATATTGGACAATAAACAGGCTGAACCAGTCATCACTGAGAGACAGGAAGCCAATGAAAGTAGTCAATATCTCTGACCAGCTCTATCAGCTCGGATAAAAGGCACTTGAATTTCCGAGTGGCCTCTTGCATGACATTCACCCTCGAATAGCACTTGGCCTCTAAGAGACAGTAGGGGAGCAATAAAAGGACTGCAAAAGGAGAACAAAAGCCACACTTTCCTAAAACAGGAAGCAAATGTGACAGAGATTTGTTCCCTCACAGACAAGCCAGATGTGGGGTTATTGCCCTTGCGCAACAGAACACAACACTGTGCAATTTTAGCCTTTTACACTAGCTTGCTCATTGCTGTATTTCTTTCAGGAGGCAGTCTTCAGACATTGATTGTAGCTATCATTTGGGTTCAGGATTGCTTTCTTTCAAAGCAAGACCACCTCTGGCAATTCTAAAGACATCTGGTGCTTGACTCGTATTAACTGTGATACTTAGAAAGGCCAACAAACCAAACCACATGGGAAGTCCACTTTAGTTCAGTAGTTGGAGATAAGAGTCCCAGGTTTTTGCCTTTATTTTCTTTTAAAACATCCATCAAAGTATTCTAACAATTGCTTGTTTTATATAGCTGCAGTGTATCTGGCTGGCTGGCTGGCTAGCAATCTAGCTAGCGTTCTAGTGATCTATACAGCTATCATTCTAAGTATATATATCATATGCATTAGCTGTCTAGTAAAGATATCGTATTCTCTTTCATTCGTACTGTGTAAGGCCCACACAGCCTTTGTACTTTTCGAAAAATTATACTTCAGTTTTTGTAGACACAGTTCCAGTAGTTAAACGCAGCGAGGAAGGATTGTAAATGACACATAGAGGATGACTCAGGATCATTTGTCTGAGTGCCCTAATCTTATGAATAGATCCTTAAGAATTATTAGCATAAAGTCTCCACACTGGTGGTCAAGGGTGAGTGTTCCCAGTGAAGTGATGTCTTTATACTTTGTTGCAGAGTAACAAAACTCAGGGCAATATTACGCTCCCTCTTATGTGAGTAGCAGTGCATGGACTATTTAACTCACATAGGAAAGTTAGGTTCAGTTCCCTAGTTAGCAATGACGTTCATTTGATGTTGGCATGTCATGTCTCTCAACACAATTTATTTCTCAACATTTATTTTAAAACATTTATACTTTACCTATGTTCAAGGAAGCTCCAGGGAGCTACCGATAAGGATGATCATTTAAACCATTTAGAACATATTTACAATTTAAAACAAATGCCATCAAACATTAACACACGGGAAAAGCAGCATATCATACAACTATGAGCCTTTTCACACGACCCCTAAGATCCGCTGGCCACTTAAATTCGGACCAGAGATCTTGGGGGTTTGTCGCTGTTTCTGTGTTCCCACCCCCTCCACACTCCTGGCTGCTGGCTGTGTGAGGGGAGGAAGAAAAAGAGAAAGAAAGGAATGCCGGCTCACCTCCATTCTGCTGGTCTCACTCTGTTCCCGGCAGCATTCAGATCTCTTAAAGGGGAGGGGGGGCAAAAAAACAACAAACAGAAGCCAGGAGAGCCCGACACTCTCTACGTTAGATCCGCATCAGGGATTTTTCACCCCCGGAGAGCAGGTACCTGAAAAGTGCGCTGGGACGCGCTTAAGTGGGCGTGGTCGCACTTAATTTACTGTAAACTCCGGAGCTGGTGGGGAAACAATTTTAAGC
Source organism: Phrynocephalus guinanensis (assembly GCA_037367245.1). Taxonomy (NCBI): domain Eukaryota; kingdom Metazoa; phylum Chordata; class Lepidosauria; order Squamata; family Agamidae; genus Phrynocephalus; species Phrynocephalus guinanensis. Next base: position 53,495,473 of record CM074735.1, on the reverse strand, counting down.
TCCGGAGGTGGGAGCCATTTGCCGCAGAGTTTAGGGGTCGTGTGAAAAGGCTCTATGACAGCAAGTGGAAAAAAACTGATCTAAATAGTCAAAAGGGTTTATTTCAACTAACAAGTATAGAGATGCTAGCAGATATATCTTTGGCATTGAGTTTCATTTTCCAAACCTCACAAAAGCCTATTTAAATCCTCTTGACTTCACCTCTACCCCCTTAGACTTTTCACAAATGATAAAATTACACTAAGCCACTCTTCTGGAATTCCATTCTGCACCCCGTCAGGGTATACAAGTTTCTACAGCAAGCAAACAGCATTTTTGAGGTTAGCCCTCCGCCCTTCCTTAGCCCTGCCTCCAAAAGTAGGTATTTCTAATGGAGTCTGCAGTCAGTGAGCAACTATTCCAGATTGAAAGGATTTCTTTCTAGGCACAGAATCGTGCTTTTTTTGGGGGTGATAGCTGCACGACAAATATATATTGCTATCATTCTAAGCATAGAATCAACTGTAATGTCTGTACAAGTAAATGGGTAGCATTGCGGGCTTGATAGCATTTTAAGTACCCCTACTTTCCCTAAGAATCCTGGCAATTACGTATATTTGGCAGTGGTGCCACAAATTCTCTGCCAAAAGGTTCCTGCACCTTTCCCTCAGTTTTCACATATAACCACAGTTTCCAGAGTGTTTACAGAAGAAAGGCATCTCATGGGCAACTAGTTTAAATGGCAATGTAGATAAGTGAGGTGTGGGTGGCCAAATGTCAGGCTGGGACAGCTATTAGCCACAGTGGTCCAAGCATCTCAGAGGGCAGAGCACTGGAGAGGTGGCAGTGGAACTCTACTCTCCATAGTTTGAGTTATGGAGAGTGGTCTCATCCTCTGTTCTCTACTGCTGCCCCTTCTTGGCCAGCTAAATACATCATGTTTGTAGTTTTAATTTGCAGAGGTCATGTGCTAGCAATGCCATATTGCTTTGATGCCAGGCACCTTCGGGGCCAGGCATTCTGCACACAAGAAGTGGCTGCACTAGGGAGCCAGTGAGGCTGCCAAGGAAAAAGAATGTGCCACTATCGCTACCCACCCTGCCTGCTCCCTGTTGAAAGTGGGTGAGCATAATATCAAGGCAATGGGTTGGGGCAGCAGCACAGAATGGTCACAAATTTTCTTTTTGCCTCAGATGGCAGGAGGGTTCAAATTAGCAACAAGCAAATCATATATTACAAAATAACATGCGGTAAGAAGAGAGACTTTCATAAGTTTAGAGAACAGTTGGTTGGCATAGTGGGGGGAACAGGTGGGGGACCATAGAGTCCAGGGGGCAGAGTGGTGCTCCTACTGGGCCTGGAGCAGCCCCTCTGTATGGACACCCTCCACTGAATGCTGGAAAGGGAAGGCAGGTGAAAGGGGGAAAGGCAAAGATAGGTGAATGGGGGGAAGCAAGAAGCAGTGTCATTCCTTGAGTGTCTCCTGTGAAGGAGGGCAGGGGAGAGAGGCAGCCTCATTCCTAGAGTGTCCTCTCTCTCTCTCTCTCTCTCTCTCTCTCTCTCTCTCTCTCTCTCTCTCTCTCTCTCTCTCTCTCTCTCTCTCTCTCTCTCTCTCTCTCTCTCTCTCTCTCCCCCTCCCTCCCTCTGGTGCCTCCTCTTTTTCTTTTTTTTTTTCTTTTTTAATAAATTTTTATTGGATTTTTAAGGGGGGGACAAAGGGAAGGAGTAAAGGTAAGAGGAAAAAAAAAAAAAAGGGGGGGGAATACAGTTTTTAAGACTTACATTGAGTATATCAAGCAAAATAGAAATAGTAATTAGACATATTGCTAAAATTGCCAGATGTTATCACAATACTAATAAATTTGTTACTTCTTGCCATCTTTCCCGAAAAATCTCGTCGTAGTCTCCCTTTAGATAACCAGAGAGTTTATCAATTTCGATGCATTCTCTTATCTTTCCATGAAGATCCTTCTCTGTTGGCGTGATTGGTTGTTTCCAGAGTTTCGCGTACAGAATTCTTGCAGCAACAATTACATGATGAAGTACATATCTCTGATCATAGGAAATATTTATATCTACTATATTTAACAGAAATAGTTCTGGTCTAAACTCTATTTTAATTTTCAAAGATCTTTCTAAGAAAAGTTTTACCATGTTCCAATACGCCTTAGCTTCTTTACAAGTCCACCACATATGATAAAAGGTTCCACAGTCATAATTACATTTCCAACATTTAGGTGAACAATTGTACATCTTGGATAAACGATGAGGCGCGAAATGCCATCTATAAAACATCTTATAACAATTTTCCTTGAACGAAATAGATTTAAAGATTTTAACTGTGTTCCACAGAGAGTCCCATTTATTTAAATGAATAGTATAACCTAAGTTTTCTGCCCATCTTATCATACAGTCTTTAACCAGTGTATCAATCATTTTTTCATTTAACAATATGCTATAGAATTTACTAAGAAGCTTGGAGTCACCAGAGGAAAGTATTTTATCAAATGGGGTATCAGTAGTCATAAAACCACCCTCTTTGGAAAGCTCTTTGAAGTGTGAATGTATTTGTTGATATTTCCACCAATCCAGATTATAACCCTCTGATACTAATTTCCCTAGTGGTTTCAATGAGAAGTCATCATTCAGAAGGTGTCTGTAAGTTATAACATTTGAGATTCCACTTGCCTGGGAGCTGTAAATTGCTCCCAGTGGGGATAGCCACATAGGTGCTTTGAAATAAAATTGTTTTTTGATCATTAACCATATTTTAACTAAGGCATTCCTTATCCAGTGCTTTTTAAAGAGGGTAGGTAAATTTCCCCTATGCCACAAATAGTGATGCCAGCCCTTATCAAGACCATAACTCTCAAGCTGCGATATTCTTTTATTTGTCATCAAGATCCAATCCTTAATCCAAGTCAAGGCGGCAGCCTTGTAATATAGTACCAAATTAGGAAGGGCAAAACCACCAAATTTGGTTCTATCCTGCAAATAAATATTTTTAATCCTTGCTTTTTTCTTTTGCCATATAAATATACGTATACTTTTTTCCAGATCTGAAATAATCTTAAAGTTTGGCAATATAGGCAGAGATTGAAACAAAAAAAGCAGTTTAGGTAAGACATTCATTTTAACTGCAGCGATTCTGCCCATTAAGGATAGCTGAAGTCTTGACCAAGTTTCGAGGTCAGCTTTGATTGTTTTTATAACATTGACATAATTGTCTTTGAATAAAGAGTTACATCGGTTAGATATAGTAATACCCAAGTATTTTACCCTATTTGAATGTTGAAAACCAGATTGATTTACCAGTTTTTGAATCATGAATGGAGTCATATTTTTAGTTAGAACCAATGTTTTTTTCTCTGTTCACCTTTAATCCAGAGATTTTAGAATATGCCTCCAGAGTCTTTAGAAGTTCTCCGGAGGATGTCTGAGGGTTCTCCATGATAACCATCAGGTCATCTGCAAAGGCTTGTACCTTGTGTAAACTTCTCCCTTGTTTTGTAGGCCTTGAATGTCAGGGTTTTCCCTTATAACATGAAGAAGAACTTCCAGAGTAGTTATAAACAAAAGAGGGGAAAGGGGACATCCTTGCCTAGTACCTTTGTGTATATTTACTTTGTCTGTAAGGTGACCATTGACTACAATCCTGGTATTTTGAGTAGAATAGATTTGGTCAATAGCTCGCAACATTCTATGGCCACACTGAAGGTAATCTAATTGAGTTTTAAGTAAAGACCAGGATACATTATCGAAGGCTTTCTCAGCATCGATGAATGCAAAAGCTACTTGCTTCTCAGGGTGAGATTCGTAATATTCCAACACATTGAGAAAAGTTCTAATATTGGATTGGAGATTCCTTTTCGGAAGGAAACCAGTCTGGTCGCGTGGTATCAGAGAAGGTAAAATCATCCGCCATCTATTAGCCAGAATGGTTGCAAAAATTTTGTAATCCACATTTAGGAGGGCAATTGGCCTGTAATTCTGTATCAAATCTTTGGATTTCCCTTCTTTGGGAATCAGTGTCGTATGTGATGATTTCCAGGAATCTGGTATATCTTCGCCTTCAAATATAGATGTAAAAAGATTTTTCATATTTCCAGAGATTGTCTCTGAAATTTTTTTATAAAATATGGATGGTATTTGGTCAGGTCCAGGCGCTTTATTCAATTTTTGATGATTAATAGCTTCTGTTATTTCCATCATTGTGATAGGAGCATTCGTCTGGGCTCTCTGTTCTTCAGTAAGTTTTGGAAAGTTGGCTTGTTCAAGATATTGGAAGATAGCATCTTTGTCAATCATCTCCGGCTTGAATAATCTTTGGTAATATTCCTCTATGATTTTTTGGATTAGTAGTTGCTCTGTCTGATTTTCCCCAGTTTTGTCTTTGAGTGAAAATATGAATTTTTGTGATTGTACCTTTTTTAACCTATATGCTAACCATCTACCTGGTTTGTTAGCATTTTCCACAAAATTCAGTTTGGCCAGCTTAATTTTGTGAGCTATGTCTGCAGTCAGGATCAGGTTGAGTTCATGCCTACAAGAGGCCAAGTCTTTGTTCAGCTTATCATTACGGGGGTCTTGTGTTAAGTCCATTTCAAGTTTTTTCATCATATTAAGAATTGATTCATATTTCTTTTTCCTCTCTTTATTCCGTTTTGCCATATGTTGGATAACAAATCCTCTGAAGTATGGTTTAAAGGCGTCCCATACCGTTTTGAGTGGTGTACCCTTATTTAGATTAGTTTCGAAATACAAGTTCAGATCTCTAGCAGCCTCTGAAATGAATTCTTTATCGGTCCAAAGTGTAGAGTTAATTTTCCAGTGCCTGGGCATACCTGAAGATTTCAATGTCTATAAAATAGCATTGTGGTCAGATAACATTCGGGGTAAGGTTTCTATATCCCTTGTATTTAGTAGAAGATCAGATGTGGCCCAACACATATCTATACGGGAGAAGGAAGCATGTTGTCTTGAGTAAAAGGTGTAACCATCTTTTAGTGGATTTTTCCTTCTCCAGATGTCATGAAGCTCTAAAATATCGGACATGTCCAAGAACGATTTGGGCAGTGTGGAAGATGAAGTCTTGAATTTTTTCCCTTTTGGTGTTTTCCTGTCTACTGAGGGAATATGTACAGCATTAAAATCTCCCAATATTATAAGCTGATGATTCCCATATTGCAACAGTTTCTGAGCCAGTTGTTCAAAAAGGATTTGTCTTCCGTGTTTATCGTTGGGGGCGTATATACCAGCGATAGTTGTTTCTTTAGATTGAATTTTAACTTGGACAAGAATCCATCTGCCTGATTCATCCTTTTCCAGAAGGGTTGGGGAAAGCTCTGGTTTAATATACAGTGCCACCCCATTTTGCTTCTTTTCTTTGTTTGATGTGGAAAATAGCTTTCCCAATTTATTTTGTATTAAATAATGTTCATGTTTTCTCAATATGTGGGTTTCCTGTAAACAGATGATTGAACATTGTTGTTTTTGGAGGAAATTGAAAGTTTTCCGACGTTTCTGCGGGGTGTTCAAACCATTGATATTCCATGTTAGAATTTTTTGAGCCATCTTACTACTTCCAGCGATATTTCTTCTTCCCTGATTTTGGCCTGAGATAATGCTTCGGCCTGGCGCCTCCCACTGCGCCACAAGAATCTTGGTCATGCTTTGAAATCTCTTGTTTCGAAGTCTGATTGTCACGGTTGTCTTCTTTGGTAGTGGTTTGAGTTCCGGTCGTGTCCTCACCTTCAGTAGAGGATGATGAAGAGGAAGAGGGGGAGTAACCCAACTTCCTTGCATTTTTTTCAACGAAGGCTCTAGCTTTCTGATGGGATTCAATTTTCTGTAGTTTACCTTCCCATTGGAAGGACAGGCCTTGGGGGTAGAGCCACTTATATCCTATGTCATGCTTGAGCAGAAGTTTGGTAAGAAATGTATATTCTTTCCGCAGTTGACGAACCTCCCAAGGGACATCTTTTAGTATTGTCACTTTGGATTTATTGATTTCCACCTCCTTATCCTGAGTAGCCTTAAGGATGCAATCACGAGTGTATCTTCTAACCAATTTGACTATTACCTCAGGAGGGAGTTTGTTTCTTCTGGTATAAGCCGTTGGTTGACGGTAGATCAAGTCTACCTCGCGAAGAAAGTCTTCAACAGGTGCCTCTAGTAGGGTGGCCAGGCTGTTTCCAACTGTGGTGTAGAGATTTTCATCTTTGTCCTCAGTAAGGTTTTGAATTCTTAGAATTTTGGAAGAGGCTTCAATTTCCTGTGTAAGTACCAGTCTACTTGTTGATTCCATTGTGGCTTCAATTTCTCCAAGACGAAAGTCAGTGACAGTCATGTTCTCTTCCAATGCTTGTAAACGACCACCAAAAGTTTCTAGTTTTGCGTCCACATTTGAGAAACCCTCTTTCATTTCTGCTCTTAAGTTGGAAAACCCAGTGCTTTGGTCTGAAATCATTTTAACTTGAGTGAGGTTCAATTGATTAAGCGCCTCTAAGATTTGATTAGAATGGCTTAATTGACTTGATTGCTGGGTCATGGTTGCTGGATGGGCCAGAGGAACAGAAACAGACTTCTTTTGTGTAATTGGGGTTCTGCTCATGCTGAAGGATTGATCGAGATAATCCAGATTATTGAGTAGTGTTTTTACATATTGTAATAATAAAAGGATCGATTACCTCTTCTCAGAAGAAGATGGCCGCGTTCAGCAGAGACGCTAGCTGAAGCAGTCCCAGCTAACGTCAATGTACCCCAGGTTCCAAGAGGGTTATTTCCACTCAAGACGACCCGCTGGGAGCAGAATCTATCCCAGAACCGATCCGGGGCACCCAGGCGAGGTTCCTTCTCCTTCGGGAGAGGTTTGAAACCCCTGGTGCTATTCCTGTGCGGCTGAGACCTTGGGTGCCTCCTCTTTTTCCAGCCCCCCCCCCCCAGCCTCCAGCAGGGACAGGGCTGGGCTATCATGTGTGTGAGAGTGAGTGAGTGAATGATTTGGCTTGGCTTTGCAGAGTGAGGCACTCTAGGGCCCCAAAAGGGAGGAAGGGAGGAAGCCTCGGGGCTTGAGTGCAGTGGCAGGGAGATTGTGGGAGGAGGAGGAGAGCAGCCCAAGCAGTAGCAGCCATTCTTTGAGAGAGCTACTTCTGCCAGTGTCCTCCTCAACACCCAATGGTCCCCTCCCCTTCTGGTATGTGTGCATTGGAGAAGGAAGAGGGGAGGGTAACATTGAGTGTTGAGGACACCGGGAGAGGTAGTTCTCCCAAGGAGCAGCCACTATTTTCTTGGGCCACCATCCTCTCCTCTTCCTCCTTCTCCCCTGCACACATCTGAAGAGCCACTGCTCTGATCAAGCCCCGAAGCTTCCTCTAGCAACAGGGAAGCCCCATCGCTGGCCAGCCAGTCATGCAAGAAGGCAAACAGGCAAGGGAGTGCAGCGGGCAGGGTGATTTCGCTGGGTGGAGGCTTCTCAGAGCCTCTTCCTCCCCTTCCTCTGTCCAGGTGGCAGAAGGGCCCACCACCACCACCCTGGCGAACACCACCATGGCAATGTACATTGCCTCTGCCTCCTCTACTGCTGATCCTGCAGTCAGGCGCTCCTGGCCCCACCCAGCCCTCTGCAGCCAACTCAAGGGCAGGTGCCCCTGGGCCACATGGCCTATGTACCCACCACTGCTGTGCTGCCTGGGTTGCTCACTGCTGGTGAGCGAGGGATGAAAAGGTGTGGCCTTGGCGGTCTGGGTCTCCCTCACCACCCCAACCATAGAGGCAGCAGTGGTGGCCCCAACTCTCCCTCCTTTCTGCCCTTTCATATTTTCTTTCAAACTATAGTCCAGCCCCCAACAGTGTCTGAGGGACAGTGAACCACCCCCCTGTTAAAAAAGTTTGAGGACCCCTGCCTTAGGGGATGCTTTGCCCAGGTGATTGAAAAGACATTTTCTGTGGGCATGTGTTTGTGGCTTGAATTCTGCCTGAGGAATTCTCAGAGAATTCTGGGATTTGGAGTCAGGAGGAAAAAAAACCAGCATCACTCTTCTAGCGCTCTTCCTGAATTATGTTTCCTGAATACTAATAGATTTTGGCTGCCAATGATGGTCTGACTATATCATATAACTTGAAAGAAAAGTAGAATACCAAGTCCTATGACACTTCTGTCCTTCAACAAGAAAAAAAATATTTGAAATAATGTCATGGTTACAAAAATGGCAACAACCACTGAGGAAGTTCATTGCAATTAAGGAGAAGAATAGCCTCATGCTCTTACTAGTGGGATTGAGATCACTATTCCCCTGTATGCTGCTGCTTTAGCCATGTTCTTCTGCCATGGCTATCTGTGCTAGAAAGGAAAAAATCTGATGCCTAGATTGGAATATATCATTTACAGTATTGTGTTACATTTTCCTCCAGATACTTGAAGAGGAAATCCAACAGTACTGTCAAATGAAGATTTTATCATAGAGTGCTCCTGCAGCTGAGGGCTGGAGGCTCTGCTGCCAATCCAAGAACTTTGCTTCAGGAGGCAACTGTTTCAGTCCAGCTATGCTGGGTCCTCCCTGGGCCTCAGACAATAAAGTGTTCCATGTTTAACTTTAGGAATAGGAATCTTTATTGTCATTGCCCCCTTGCAGGGACAACGAAATTTTATGGTTGCTATATTTAACTCATATAAATATTCTACATAGATTTAAAAACAGCTATAACACATAAAACATGACATATAAAATAAGCTGACTTCAAAGTCCAGAATTTCCATTTAAGGCCAATATTGCTCTTAAAAAGAAGCTATTTTTGAGACGGGTTGTTCTCGCCCTTTACTGTGTTTTTCCAGCAAAGAAAACAGGCAAATTGAGTATTTTTCCAATTAAATCTATTAGTTGCAGCCATAACTTGGAGATGTAACACTTTCATGCTCTAGTAACAACCAATACGGGTCCTCAGATCAAAATGGCATACTAACTTGAAATGGCTTGTGTGTAGTGTTAGTCGAGAATCAGGATTCTGCCACAGTGTCAATCTGCATTTGATAGAAAGACAAAGAATTTTTATTTAATTTAGTCTAACTGATGCAGTACATCAGTGATGGTCTAGCATGCAGCACAGTGGTTAAATTACAGAACTGCAATCAACTCTGCTCAGAACCTGAATATGATTCCATAGATTCAGGTTGCTGGCTCAAAAAATGACTAGGCCTTCTACCCTTTCAAGGTTGGTAAAACGAATACCCAGCTTGCAGGGGGGTCTCCTTGAGGGCAAAGGAGTAATCATGTGAAAGGTCAACCTAGAAGTAATGCAAGAAAAACTCATCCATGGCTACATAAGTTGTCAGCTACTATATTTTTCAATCTATAAGACACCGCCATGTATAAAATGACTCCCACATTTCCAACCAAAAATTACAGTTTTACAATGGTGCAGTTCTCTCCTTGGCTTACTTCTGTCTATAGGACAACCCTCAAATTTTAGTTTAACAATTTTAGACAAAATACACTCATATATGGAAAAAGTACTGTATAATGTATTGGGTGGACCAAGGGTTTTTAGAACCCAAAGCAGATAGGAGTTCAAGGTTTGCCCTCCTCTTCAAAAAGTTTTGTTGCACCCTGAGGTCACCCAGAGTTGATAAAAATTTTACTCACTGCTTTTGGGTAGAGAACTGCATCCTGTTTCCCACAGTGATATTTTGATAACCTGAATGAAATCTGGCCATATGCCCATGTCTGGAGAAGTGTATTCATCTTTTATAATTAATGATGAAATTCTGGCCTAGTAGAGCAGGAGTTATCAAAGATTCCAAATGACCAACACCTTTTTTTTCCTCTGACCTTTTCAATAAGCATATTTCTTCTGCACCTAATTAAGTTATTCTTTTCTTGAAATTTTGATTAGATCCCTTCCTTCTGAAATTCATAAATGCAAACTAGACATGGGCACGACTCGGCGAAATTGTTGTTTCCGTTTTTGGTTATCGTTTCCGTTACGTAAGGGAAACGGTAACGATAATTAAGCCGTCAGAACTCGAACTCGAACTGAAAACAGAAAAATTTGGTCGGGTTTTTCGTTTCCGTTTGTGGCATGGCGGCGATCGCGCGATGCGAAGCACAGAAAAAGTTTTTAAAAGTTTTTTTTTAAAAAAACCTACTCCCGGCCAAAAAACCAGGTGAAAATATGCCTGCCTGAGGCTTTGCTACCTACCAGAGGGGTGGTTTCTGGGGGGTCCCCGGCCTTTCCCCCCCTTCTCCTGTCCTGGGCTGCTTGCACCAGGCGGGGGGGGGGTCATCCTCGTCGTCTCGCCATGCCATGCGGTGGGGGGGATCCAAAATGGCGACCGCAATTTTTCTTTTGAAATCGTGGTAAAAAAACATACCAAATCACCACAGAAACATGTGAAATTTATTTATTTTAAATGTCTGATTTCTAATAGTAGCAGCAGTGGGATTTTTATAGCAATAAAACGTTGCATTGATTTTATTTTATTTTAATTTTATTTTTTATTTTTTTAGACCTGCCCATTTGGGCTGGGCATGGGATGGGACCATGCAATTTTTTTGAACCATTCCACCAATGGCATCGCCAGGTTTTTGACTGACACTTCTGGATGTCTCGGAGGGCATAAAAAGCTGAGGCACCTTCCAGAAATCGCAGTCGGGTGTATGGATGTGGTTGAGGGAGGAGGGCTGGCTGCTGGTGCTGGTGTGATCCGATCGAGATTGAGGAGGGAGGCTGGAAGCTTTAGGATTTAAGATAGGCAGGGAGGGAGGGAATTGAATTTAGAAAATAATTTCTTTGCTTCCCTGCAGCTTTGTCTGCTGAAGGGAATAGCAGTTTATTCTTTATTTCTTCTCTGGCAGTTTGTGAGGATTTTTTTCTGATATTGGATAAAGGGGGAGGTTCGACTGGGAGTGGGAGGTGTGGATTTATTTTTAAAATATATTATATACTACCATTTATTTTCTATTTTCCCAACTTCAATTTGCTTGCACACACACACATTTGGGGTGCAAGCCAAGAACAGAACCTCTATCCTAAGTGATATCCTAACTGCCCACTCGCCCGTCCGCCCGCGCCGCCACCCGCCTGCGGCCCGCGCCGCCACCTGCCCACTCGCCTGCCCGCGGCCGCCGCCCACCCGCTCGCCCGCCCCCTGCCCCACCCACTGCCTAGGGCGCAAAAACACCTAGCGCCGGCCCTGGTTGCGGGACGCCCATATGTTCTGGGAAGTCAAATCACGCTAAATCACGGTGGAAACGACAAATTTTTGAAAATTTTTGCGACAAACGGAAACGACCCGAAACGGACCCGTTCCGACAAACGAAAACTCAAAACATCATTTTTTCTGGTCGTGCCCATGTCTAATGCAAACTGAAATCATTCTCTAACACCAAGTGGAATGCAGCCTTCCTCTCAGTGGCTGGCTTATTTTCACAACCTAGAATGTCTACATTTTCCTCCTCACCTAATAGCTAAATTGCCTATAATAAATCACTTTCTTTGAAAAGTGCATTGACTTTTCTGTGTGCTGACTTATTAAAAGTTAGCTATTCACTGAAATCCCCACTATTTATGCATAATTAGTTTGGGATTTAATCTTCCCCATTGCAAAATGAAACGGATGTATCTCATTTAATGTTGTTGTTAGTTTTAATTAACCGTTTGAGAAAGTTGAGCTTGTTAACAACAGTGGTGGTCAATAGATAAACGTATCTTAGCAAGCTAATTATAATGCATCAAGGGGGAAAATTTGCACAGATCCTATTTCCAGTGTAATTCCCCAAACTGATTCTTCCTAGTCATACAATACTCTTTCATCCAGTAGACTAGCATTGAGCAAAGTTTGGCCCTCCAAGTGTTGTTGGGTTTCAACTGTTAGCAGCTGTTGCCAATAGAGAGAGACATGAACCAAAAATGAATTGCAATATTTGCTGAAAATTGCCAATTCATTAGAAAACTGTCAATTCATATTTGCTAAATGTGAAGCCCCTGGTGAACACAAATCAGTCAATGTTTAGTTATGTTCATTGTCCGCACCATGTGGGGGAGGGGGCATGCCATCAGCAGCTTGCTTCTGTCCATCAGAAACTCTTGGCAACCATAGGAGGGATCTAGACACTCCTAGACTGGTAGGTCTGGCAGCCAAACATGCAGCTCAATGAGCTCTGAGGGAGTTGCTCATTAAGAGGCTTTATAAACAGTTTCCATGCAGGCATTTTACATTCCTGACTCTGTGAGTCAGAGAAAACTTCTTAAGCCAAAGCCAACCTCTATGCCACCTTTGTGTCTTGTGATCCCTGTCCTTTGCATAAACCAGTAGAGATGGGCACGACTTAGCGGTATTCCCGTTTCCATTTCCGTTACTCGGTTCCGTTACTCTACGGAAACGGTAACGGGAATTACTCCGCCAGACTTCGAGCTCGAACTGACAAACGAACAATTTTGGTCTGATTTGTCGTGCTCGTTCCTTGCATCGCACGATCGTGCGATGCCACGCGGCACAGAAAAAAAGTTTTTAAAAGTTAAAAAAACCCGGTTCCCGGCCGAAAAGCAGGCGGAAAAATGCCTGCCATGCCTCAGGGCACCTACCAGAGGGGTTGTTTCTGGAGGTCCCCGGCCTCCCCCCCATCCCCCGTCCTGGGCTGCTCTGGTGGGACTCGCCACTCGCCGCAGGTTCGCAGCCAGCCAGCAAAAAGCCCAGTCTCGCCGGCCGCCGGCCGCCGCAATTAAAGCGCAAGCAAGCGGCACGGACGGCACAGGAAAAAACTTTTAAACTCTCCCCCCACCCATTCCCGGGCCAAAAAAGCAGGCGGAAAAATGCCTGCTTGACTAAGGGCGCAGGGCACCTACCGGAGGGGTGGTTTCTGGAGGGGGGGGTCCCGCCTCCCCCCCCGTCCTGGGCAGCCGGACTCGAGTCACCATGCCATGCGGTGCGGGCGGGGGATCCAAAATGGGGCGGCGAACGCAATATTGTTTTTGAAATCGTGGTCCAAAAACACACAAAACAAGCACAACAGAAACACGCGAAAATTTATAAACTGCAGTCTGCCAGATTTTTCACATTAGCAGTGGGTTTTTTCTTGCAACAAAATGTCTCTCCTCTCCTCCTCTGTCCTCCATTGATTTTATTTTATTTTATTTTATTTACACCTGCGCAATGATGGGCTGGCCGAGTGGCCAGCCATGTGGGAGTGGACGACCATGCAAATTTTTGGAGCCATCCCACCAATCGCATGGCCACTTGGCCATGGGGACTTCTGGGATGTGCCAAAAAGCCCCCTAAAACCTGCCCTAGCCCCCTAACCCTAACCCTAACCCTTGACTCCGTACCCATACGTCACAGACTGTCTTCTTAGTGGGTCAGAGAGGCACCCAGAGGTGCAACCCACTAGCCCACCGTAACCTTACCCGTCACTAGCCTAACCCTAGCCCTAACCCTAACCCACCTTAACCCTAAGCCAGATCTACTTGCATTGCACTACACGCAAGTACAATTCCCTTCTGTGTGAGACATGGTGGTGCGAGAGCCTTAGTTAGGCATCTCACTATGGCTCTGGGTTCAGTGCCATCCACTAGTCTTCACAGTCACTGTCTGCACATTATGTTATGCAATATCCATATGGCTATTGCATAGCATTTTGCAGCAGCAGCAGGTGAGGAGGGGAGACCCCCATGTTGAGGGGTCTCTTGGAGCCTGCTTCCCCTTCCTAGTGGGTGAGGATAGGAGGCACCCACGGGTGCCTCCAGGAGCCCACTTTCCCTTATAGCGGGCCAGAGGAGGCACCCACTCCAGAGAGGTGCCTCCAGGAGCCTGCTCCCCCCCAAAAAACCAGTACTAATGAAAACGAAAAAATGAAAAAATGAACCGACTAATTTTTGCGAATTTTCACGAAAAAACGGAAACGACCCGAAACGGAACCGGCCCGACTAACGACAACTCGAAAAAAATTTTTTTCAAGTCGTGCCCATCTCTATAAACCAGTGTTGGTATCTTCCCCAAGCCCCCTGTCTCCCACCTTCTTGGGGAGACCCACTTTATGGGTATATATAATAATCCGGATGGTATTATAGCTATATTATAAGCCAAACTTACCGAAACTTGGAGGGGTTGTAGAGGAGAGTCAGTGGCTACTCCTCTTCAGCACAGGTGTCTCTAAGTGCATGGGAGAGTATTTTGTAGGGTTTAAAATTCTTGATAAACTGATGAATTGATTTGTTGGTTCATTGGAAAACAGTCATAAATTCATGATTTGTAGACCTTGATGAATCATGAATTGTGATGAACTGCCAATTCTTGCCTATCTCTAGTAGCCAACATAGCCGATGGTAGAGAAAGCTGTGAGTTGTGCTCTGGTGTCTTGTCTTTTGGCCATTTAATTGCAAAAAACTACTCAGTGCATCACTGTCTAAACTAAACATATCAATGTGTCTTCTTTGACCTAAACTGGACCATCATCTGAGGGGCTGGGGTGAAGCAATATTAGTGAAGCTGCATTGATTTGGGCCCTTCACGGCCAGAGCATAAGCCACAGATCAAGGACCACCACATTTCAAATCACCACCTGAACAGACAGCAACATCACTGGGATGTGTGCAGGGGACAGTTGGTAGATGTTACATTCTTCTAATGTACCTTTTTTAAAAGAGGAAAGGTGGTTGATCAGTCATTTCCTCCTTCCTCCTTCTACTGGCAGGGATGGGGAGAAAATTCCATGGGCAAATAAGGGAGGGTTAGGTTAGAAATGGAAGGTAGCTGCCTAGATGCCCTTAACACAGCCGATCTTGCCTGATTTGGGAAGCTAAGCACGGTCAGTCCTGGTTGTACTTGGTTGGGAGACCACCAGGGAATACCAGTAGGCACCAGGAGTAGGAACTGGCAAGCCACTCCAGTATTCCTGCCAAGAAAACTCCATGGACATGGAGTCACGAAGAGTCGGTCACGACTGTAAGCACACACACACACACACACACACACACACAGAGAGAGAGAGAGAGAGAGAGAGAGAGAGAGAGAGAGAGAGAGAGAGAGAGAGAGAGAGAGAGAGAGAGAGAGAGAGAGAGAGAGAGAGAGAGAGAGAGAAATGGAAGGTGTCATGTGTCTTCTGACAGATTTTGCCAGTAAGTGAGGAAACTGCTCAAGAATTACCTTGGTAAGACACACCTGAGGCTTTTGTTGGCTCGAAGTAGAAAGTGTTCAAGGCTGTATGATCACCAAGCAAGCTGGTGCTGTGCTGGACATGAGTAAATGCTTCAGCGGGACTGGGCCCCATTCTGACATGTAATATCTTCAGGCTTTGAGTAGCAAAGTCAAGTGCTCATGATAAAAAGACACACTTGGGAGGAGAGGAGCAAAAGGGCAGAAACTAAGAAATGGGGAAAGGGATGAATATCTGTGCAGGCGTGGCTGAAATGAGAAAAAGTTGTCTCATTTCTGCACAAACCCTGATAATGTGGAAAGACCCTTACACACGCCTGCTGTGATTATTATTTGTGCAGGGTTACCTGTTGTAATTGGATTTAAACTCCACTCTCCCTTACAAAGGCCTCATATGGTAAGCATTTGATCCCTTGTGGCTTACAAACACAGGGAACCACTGCTTGACAATAATACTTCTGAACATTGCGGCTTGTAATTGTTCATAGGCAGCATCCCTTTCTTTGCATTGCAAAGCTTTGGAAGATAGCCGAAAACAAGCTGGGTGCTCTATTTGCAAACACAGAATAGGAAATCAGCTGGTGTTCCTGCACTTGGAGACGACTAGATTATATTTGCGAGTGCTAGAAGGCAGGTCAAATCTTGTGGCTGCCAAGAGTTTCACATTTCATTCTCCACACGCACCTTAGTGACAATGTGCCCTGAAAAGAGATTACTAAATACCACTGTGTGAAATTATGAGAAAACATTAGTGCTAGGCATAAGATTTACCAGGCACTCTAGTGTCCCTGAAGGAAATTCCTGCAGTAGCTCTTCATCAATTAGACTTCATGTCTGATCTGTTAATTTGTCTGTCTTTGAACTGACACACATTCTTCGTGGCCTACAGAACTATCTGAAATGTAAATTAAATCAAGACCCAGGCAGGAAAGTCTATAAATGTAGTGCATTTATCAGACTGCATGAGAGCACAAGGATTTTTGTGCCATTCTGCTCTTTAAAGTTATTTATTTAAATTTGTTGTTGTGCCTAATACTTGAGCACAAGTCATTTCAGAGGACAATGTTGCCCATTACTTCCATTTTAATCCTGAAATCAATTGAAAATATGTCTCTATCACTATCCATATTGTTGTTGTTGTCGTTGTTGCTGCTGCTACTGCTGCTGCTGCTGCTGCTGCTGCTGCTGCTGTTGTCCAGAAGCAAAATCAGTGCTGATGAACTATGAGAAGCAGAACCTGAAAAACATGAGCTGTGTGCTACAGAGAGGGATTTACTATAGCAATATTAACCCCCTCTCTCTGACCCTGAACTTCACATCCCACATCTGTGGCAGCAGCACTGTTGTTCAAGCGTAAATGCTTGGATGTTTGGGCTCTTTAGATAAGGGAGATGATGTTAAAAAGTTCCCCATCAGTTGACAATGAGTTTGTTGGATGCTGCCCCTCAAGGAGTTCTCAAACAAAGGCTGGTCCATTGTTGCACCTTTGTGAATTTCTCTTGATATAGAGAAATCATATGACATTGCCTGCCCAATCCTATTGTGCCAAGAACATTAGGACTTTACATCTAAGAGTAACTTTTCTGGGGGGGAAATCTACCTCATTATTAACAGGAGGACTTTTAAGTTCTTTGCAGTGCTACAAGCCTGATGAAGTGGGAGTTTTTATCCATTAATGCTTGAGCAATTATGATGGTTTTTATTGGTCTATAAAGGCATTGGCTAATTTTCCGTTTATATTCCATATTATAGAGCTCTCGGTCTGATTTTGTTGAATCCCTGGTATAATAGAGCAGCTCAGAAATGTGCTTTGTGAGGGAGGGGTTCATCAGGGGCAGGCTTTAAGTTTTGTGCAACATTTGTTTATAGATAGATAGATAGATAGATAGATAGATAGATAGATAGATAGATAGATAGATAGATAGATAGATAGATAGATAGATAGATAGATAGATAGATAGATAGATCAAGGTCTCCAGGCAGCATTTTAACCAATAGCATGTCACAACAAAAGGAGAACATGGGCACAAATGATTTTTTAAAGGCAAAATAGATATTGTTGCCACAGCAATACCCTCCACCCATCTTTTCTAAAAATATGAAATATCATTTTTTATTCTGAGAATAAGAAATATCATCAACTGGAATAATTTATTATAAGCATAGAACTGGCGTTGCACCTGCTTCCTTTCCCTTCATTGTTCAGATAATATGTGGGCTGGGAAATGATGTTTCTGTAAGACTCCAAGCAGAGAGAAAATCCTACTTCAGTTTTGGAATCTGGCATGTGTTAATTATTTGCATTAATATTGTGCTTTTCTTCCAATATATTCCAGGCAGTCATATAGACATGGCTATCCTGACAACAGTCCTATGAGGTTAGATCGGGTTGAGAAACTGTGACTGGTTCAAGGCCACGAAGTGAGTTTCATGGTGCAATGGAGTTTAGAATCAGGTCTCCCAAGCCAAAGTGCAGTGTCCCACCTCACAATGGCTGTTCTTCTCATAGTATTTGACAGATTACAAATATCTAAGTAGTGCATTTGTTTAAGCACACACACTCTGCATTCTTCCCTGTTAGCAAATGCATGACAGAACTGCAGAGAAACAGATCTTGAAACACAAGGGGTTCCTTTTGTCCTCAATGTGAATTTTTGATGGCTGTGTTTGCTTTCCTCTTGGTCTCTCCCTCTCTGGACCAAATGGCTGCTTTACATGCTCATTGTCACCTGGTGCTGGCATGGCCTCAGCCATTTTGAGGTCTGAGGTGACAGTTAAGAACTGGTGCCTCGGTATGAGCAGAAGTTGACATGGGTAGGCAGCTCAGTCTTAGAGCCAAAAGCAAAGTCATATTACAAAAGAGGGGAATGAAGTCTATCCATGTTTGTGAAATCAGAATTCAAAGGAATCTTGTGGTTAAATCTCAAACACCAGTCACCCAAGAAAGCAACCTAATTCGCATAGATCCAGAAGTGAGAGAAGTTACTGCTGTGAGATGTTCACATTAATTATTACCCTCTTGCAATAACAGACTATCAATAATGTCTGTTTCGGGGTTCATTTTTAGGATGCTGGCCAAAAAATGTGTATTGTTTGCTTTTAAAATGTCCATTGCATTTCAACCAGTCTATTCTGTGACTTTCTTCTAAATAATAATAATGTGTGTGGCAGTTTCTTAGAATCTGTTTCCAAACTTCACTGACCTTCATATGGCATACAAGAAATAATCTTGGGGCATTTAAAACAGAAAAAGATTTATTTTGGCTTCCAGGCTTCCATGGATCACAGCCCTCTTTGCCATAATTATGAGATGCTGCTCTGTTAACAGATGTTTATAGGCATGGTGAAGAAGAAGATTCTAGTATAAGACAACAGAAATATAGTACAGATGTACAAACACTGTTGATTATCTGAGTATTATCGGGTATGTACTGTGAAGTTGGAACCAACTACAGCAACTCTATTAGGGATGTCAAAGGAAGTGGGATATTAAAGGAGTGGTTTTACCAGTTCCATTCCCCCAATACATTTCCAAGGCTGAGTGGGAATTTGAACTCTGTTCTCCAGAGTCCTGGACCATCATTCTATCTGCTACCATACTAGGTACCCAATGATTATCTGACCAGTGGTCAAGTAACAAAAAGTGGCTGAGAGGCAAGAAGGGAATCTTCACTTGCATAAGCAGATGGACACATGGTTAGCCATTGTCACCGTTTGTACTTTTCCTATTTGTATTCCCCAACATCCCTTTCCCACACAGTATGTCCATAGGTATTTCCACAAAGAAACAGCAGCCCACACACTCAATGGCATGGGCTGATGTCCATGAAGGCTTATGTGCCACACAAAGCTCATGAGTTCTCATGACTGCGCAAAAACAGTTGATTTTCTTCTGCAACACACCAATGCAGCCTAGAAACAACAGTGGATGATGCTTTGGAAAAAAAAAACCCTGAAGGGTGAATTCACTGTATGAGGACACAGTTCAAGCATCTGTTTTTCCAGTGCCAGACCAGATGCAATAAAATTTTAAGGCATTAAGGCTGAGCAGAGGCATCAAACAGAGGTTCCAGGGTTAAGCACCGGGGAGGCTTGCCTCAAATTAAGCCCCTGCTGACTGACAATCCTCTAGCTGAGTTCCCTTCAACCGGATCGAAAGAGTCAGGTAGCAAAGGAATACTAATGGCAGGCCCTCTTCAACATGATGTTGGGCTATGTGTGTGCCAAGTATCCTATCTATATGCATTAC
The DNA here is from genome assembly GCA_037367245.1 of Phrynocephalus guinanensis. Lineage (NCBI taxonomy): Eukaryota > Metazoa > Chordata > Lepidosauria > Squamata > Agamidae > Phrynocephalus > Phrynocephalus guinanensis. Next base: position 53,476,097 of record CM074735.1, on the reverse strand, counting down.
TCACCCATCCACCTCTTGGGCATGTAGTTCCTAATCCATCACTAAGTTTCCTGAATTATCAAGTAGTCATTATATATGCCTCCTTGTAGAGTGTAAAACTGAATTCTTAACCTTTCAACGTGTGAGAAGAGATTTTCCCCCCATTTGAAACAAGAGACTTAACAGTATTAGTATTCCACGCATTGGCCAGGCTATGTAGTCACTTGAAAATGGATGTGGTGATGACTCCCTTTGTTTTCCCAACATTGCCCACTACTGAAGAAGATAGTAAGGTGGAACAGGAACTCCAATAAAAGCATTATACACAAGCATGATGAATATTTCCAATATTTTAAGCATTTACGTTACTTCATGTCTATGTTTTGATTCATGGCCTGAGAGTTAATCTAAAAGGCTCTCAATGTTCAAATCGCTCTGATCTATACACGTTTCTTATGTCAAACAACCCTTTCTTACCCTTTATTTTGAAAAACACATTTTACAAAAGAATCAACAGCACCACGCAGTGGCAGCCCTGGGTTGTAGCATGTACCAACCAGAGAAAATCCTGGATAATGTTTTCATTTGTTAAGTTCAATTTTGTTTCAAACGCATGTGCCAAAAATTTTTTAAAGATTACTTTGTATAACTAATGGCTACAGCACCTAAAATCTTGTAATTATTACTATTTTATTGAAAGTGACAAGATAAAAGTTTATAAACGTTTGTACAGTACAGTATAGAAGGAGGAGGAGGAATCTCTCTCTCTCTCTCTCTCTCTCTCTCTCTCTCTCTCTCTCTCTCTCTCTCTCTCTCTCTCTCTCTCTCTCTCTCTCTCTCTCTCTCATAGTACTCCCATTTCTCTGAAAGGTAAGAAATTCCAGAACTGCAAAGTTCCCTACCTTCCTTTTTATAATCCCCTTTGGAAGAAGGTCCCTGAAAGCTTATTGGCATTTTGTTTCTTTACAAACAGGACAAGACCAAGACATTTTCCCTGTCTAACAGAAAGGACAAGATGGCACTAATTTGTTCCAACCACTGGAGCCATGTGGACTGATGGTTGAATATTTCTGGACTTCTAAAGGGACAAGCATTTCCTAGTAGGTGTAAGTGAGCTTCTGCAGCCATAGGGCTGGCTTTGCAGCATACACTCTTCATCCCTCCAGTAAAGAATAATGGCCAGGTACCTAAGGAACATGGTGGCGTGGTGGCTCAGCGGACTAAGGTTCCAAAAACTGTCGGCTGCAAAGTTGGCATCTTGGCAGTTCGAATCCTGGTTGCCACCCAGCGGAGCAAGCTCCCGCTGCTAACCCTAGCTCCTGCCAACCTAGCAGTTCAAAAGCATGTAAATGCAAGTAGATAAATAGGTGCCACAGTAAAAAGTGGGAAGGTAAAAGTGTTTCCTTGCAGCCATGCCGGCCACGTGGCCATGGACTTGCACAACACTGGCTCTTCGACTTGAATACGGAGATGAACACCACCCCTAGAGTCAGACATGACTAACACACATGTGCGCAGGGGTGGGGACTTTACCTTTACCTTTTTTACCTATGGAACAGCAAAAAAGTGGAGGTAGCAAAGAAGGCCAGCATCTGCTACCCAAAGCAATTGACTCAGTCTGCCTAATGGTATGTCCAGCCCTAGTAAAAGACATCTCTAAAGCTCCACTGACGGCACAAACAACTCATTTCATATTTTAAAATTGTTTGTTAGAGCCCTGGAGTTTGTAGTTAAAATGAGGGTGAACAACTTTGGAAGGCTGGGGCCAGATTTTCACCCCAGTGCTCTGCATGGACTGTACTTTTATTTATTTATTCATTTATTTATTTAATGTGCCACCCCATTAGCATCAAAGCAGTACTCTGGGCAGTTCACAACAGTTAAAACAAACTACCAAAAACACTACATATAACATAAAATTTTATTTTTATTTATTTGATTTTATATTGCATCATCTGGCACAAGTGCCACTTTAAAACTATACTGTAATTTACAAACTTAAAATCAGTGGCACAATTCAAATACAGTATTGGGGAGAAGCAAGACTGGAGGCAAGGTATTCAACTAGTATCAATGTGAAAGGCCTCCCTGAAAAGGAATGTTTTAAACTTCTGGCTAAATGAGTATAAGGAAGGAGCCAGGCGTAGCTTCTCTGAGAGTTTACTCCGTTATATTGGTGCCGCCACCAAGAAAGAAGGCTGTGCTTCTAGTTGATGACTTTCAGGCCTTTCTCAGGGTGGCTACACAGAGGAGTTTTGCCTGAGAAGATCTGGTAGTTGGGCAGATGACACTGGGGAAAGATGCACTGACTGCCACCATTCTAGTAGCCGCCTTCTGGACCTGTGGTACAGTGGTACATCGATTTATGAAATTAAACTGTTCTGAATGCATTTTTGGAAGTAGAATTATTTTTAAGTCAAAGCACAGTTTCCCATAGTGATGCAATGAAAATCAATTAATTCATTCAGGAGGTTGGAAAAAAGGCAAAAAAGGGGAACACGTTAATTGGTTTTCAGTGCATTCCCATGGGAAGTCTGTCCCACCCCCACCTCCAAATCAAGGGCAGCCAAAGGCTGCTCTCCACAGCCCCACCAGACAACTGATTTTGACCTGCCAAAATCAGCTGTCTGGCATGGCTGCAGAGAGCAGCCTTTGGCTGTCCTTGATTGAGGGAGATCACCCATTGCTCAACCTGGGCGGCTTGCAAGGGAACCGGCAATCTGTGCTTCCCTTGCAAGGTGCCTGGGCTGGCCAAAGATTCATAGGTCCCTGTTCTCTCTAACAAATTAGTGGGCAGAGCAGGTACCCATTGATTTTCACCCAGCCTGTGCGGCTTGCAAGGAAATGAAGAAAAGAGTGGGGAGGCAACAGAAGCAGAAATTGCCACCTCCTCCTCCTTCCTCCTACTTCTCCTACGTTCTTCAATTTCTTTTACAAAGATCAAAGCACCTAGGAGGTGGTAGTGGTGGTGGCACTCTCCCTTACTCAAGGGCAGCTGAAGGCTGCTCTCCGCAGCCCTGCCAGAAAGCTGATTTTGACAGGTCTGACCTGTCAAAATCAGCTGTCTGGTGGGGCTGCAGAGAGACTTTGTAAGTCAATTTTTTTCAGTTGTCGAAGCAATAATAAGCAAGGTACCTCTGTAGTATCCAGGTCAGTCTCAACAGACACCCCATGTAGAGAGCATTAAAGGAGCCAATCCAGGAGATGACCAGTGCCTGCACCAATATCCTAAAGAAGCCCTTGTTTAGACAGGGGCAGGGTTGGACAATGAGCCTGAGGTGATTAAAAATCCATCTGGACATGGCTGCAATCTGGAAGTTCCAAGAGCTGGGGCCAGAAGAATGTCCAAATTATGAACTTACTCCCTAAAGAGAACGACAATGGCATTCAGCCTATAATAGGCCTGAAAGCAACCTTCCCAAACAGATGGAAGGTCAAAATATGGAGTCATTGAATGTCCACATCTGGTTTTGAACATTTTTGTTTAAGGGTATTTATTCAGCTGTGGTCCTGTGTGACCTACCTGCATGAAAAAGTGCTACTCCTTCACGCTTCCAAAAGAAGGTATACTTCTGGCTAATGGGGCCTTGGAGGCATTACAGAAGCCATAAATGAGCTTTACAATGGTTCATGAGCCACACTTTGCCCTCCCTTGAGATACAACTACTATCTTAGAACTGCCCACTCTATAATTTAAAAGAGTCCATGCTGCCTCTGGAAGAAGAAAGCACCAACCTACAAACTGTCTGCCTTTTAAACTCTACCAGCTTATATTGCATAGTTATAGATTTATAAATATATCAGCTGAAAACAGGTACAAGCCTAACATTAACTCCAATATATGGCTGAAATCCACTGTGCCTCCATCTGACCCTAAGTGAGACAATCACTGCCGCAAATTGCTGGTAACTTGAAAAAAGCAAAATTCAGCCAGTGCATTTTTGTTGATTTCACTCAGTATATCTGAACTCAAACAGCAAATTTTTTCACATCAAGCAAAGATATAATAATATTAATAATAATAATGTGCTGTCAGTTCAGTTCTGACTTACAGTAACCCTTCTCAGGGGTTTCTAGGTAGAGATTACTCAGAAGTGGTTTCCCATTCCCTTCACCTCATGGATTACATTCATATTACTTGGAAGAGGGTGATGGTGGCGGGTCCATCATCATTTTTTCTCTCTCAAGGTATTTCATCACTCTTGAAGCACCTAAAATTTATTTCCTGTACAAATGCGTCTCTGGAACCCTAACAGGTCTAAAATTCTAACCAATTGCTACTAAATTGGGGCAACACACCTGTGTGAGCAGCCCATATGAATGCTATGACTCAGAAGTATCCAATGGAACTAACTCGTGGCGCAGTGGTTAAATGCCTGTACTGCAGGTAAAACTGTGCTCACAACCTGGGTTCAATCCCAGGTAGCAGGCTCAAGGTTCACTCAGCCTTCCATCCTTCCGAGGTCAGTAAAATGAGTACCCAGCCTGCTGGGGGGGGGCAATGTGTAGCCTGCACACTGTAATTAAAATTGTAAACCGCCCAGAGACGACTTGTAGTGGTATGGGGCGGTATATAAGCAGAACACTTTTGCTTTTGAATGGATACGGAACAGTGAAAATTTCTGTGGAGATTCTCAGTCATCCAGGTGAAGTTATCTGGAGTTGAGTCATGGCAACTGGACTTCTTTTCTGGTGACCAGCAAGTCCACAGCTAACAACCCATACTGAATGGGTGTTGGGAAGGGTTGCATAGGCGGGACATTCATGCACCCCAGGCATCTAATGAGCCTATTCAGGCCATTGTCCACCTAGGAGCCTATCCAGGCTACTGTCCACCTAACGAGCCTATTCAGACCAGGGTGATGTGAAATCAAGGTGAATTCCTCAGGTTGACTCACTAAGCAAAACGTTTTGATCTCTCACAAAAAGAAGTCCAGTCGCCATGACTCAGCATCCAGACAGTCAAAATGAAACACTTACACAGCTTATTTGTGAAAGTCAGTGCAGACTTTACATAACTTTGTAGATAACAGACCTATAAGGCTGGGCCAGTGAGTTAGACCATGTTGATTGCAAAGCCAAAGTTGAGAGGTTTTCTTTGAGAAGAACCAGCCTGTGTAGCCTTGGGCTAGCTGTATGGCAAGTAGAAGGAAATGCAAACTGCCTCTGAGTATTTATGTATCTTAAACCTTGGCAACTCAGAATTAAATTAGTGGCATATTATTATGATCATTATATCCTGTGTGGCAACCTGTGAAACTCCGGTGAACTCTATGCTCAAGAGTGTTAAGGCAGTGCTGGAAAATAATGGTGGCCACAAAAATATTGTCACTTAACGGTGTACTCACTTTTGTTGCCAGCAGTTTAGACATTAATGGCTGTGTGTTGTGTTATGTTGAAGGGACAGTACATTTACACTAGAGATGGGCACGACTAGGGAAAATGACGTTTTCGAGTTGTCGTGTGTCGGAGGCAGTCCGTTTCGTCTCGTTTCCGTTTTTCGTGAAATTTCGCAAAAATTAGTCGGTTCGTTTTTTCGTTGTCGTTAGTACTGGTTTGGGGGGGTAGCGGGCTCCTGGAGGGAGCTGCAGGAGTCAGCCAGAGCCACAAGTGACGGACTGGCAGACTCTTTGCACCCGCTGTGTCTCACGTACTTGCATGTAGTACAATGCAAGTAGATCTGGCTTAGGGTTAAGACGGGTTAGCGCAAGGGCTAGGGTTAGGCTAGTTACGGGTGAGGTTAGGGTGAGTATTGGGGTGCACCTCTGGGTGCCTCTCTGACCCACTTAGAAGGACAGTGTAGACTGTTAAAATTAGTTACATTGAATGCCAAGGGTCTAGGAACTGTCACGAAGAGAAAAAGAATAGAGTCATTAATTAAGAAGAATAAACCGGACATCGTCTTTCTTCAAGAAACACACCAAGCGAAAGATGGCCAAAACGAACTGAAACTACCCAACATCAACATCTATGAAAAAAGTTTTGGTACATCTAAAGCAAGGGGGGTGGCAATCTTAATATCAAAGCACTGTGATTGTATTGTTGAAAAAACTGTGAAAGACTTGGAAGGTAGATATATTATTCTTCAGGCCACAATTGGACTAGAACAATATACATTGATAAATGTTTATGCACCAAATGCTAATCACAACCTGTTTTACAAAGAGGTATGGGAGCAGATAGAAAAGGTACAGAAAGGACATGTGATTTTGGCAGGAGATTTCAACATGGTTATGGACAAAATAAAAGATAAAACAATGACTAGGAAGGTAGACTTCAGGGCTAGACATACAATCTTAACGAAATTCATCGCAAATACAGGACTAAAGGATGTTTGGAGAGAATTAAAGGGCGATGAAAGAAAATTTACTTTTTATTCATCAGCCCATAAAGCTTATTCAAGAATAGATTTTATATTTATCTCACAAAGTTTGCTATCTAAAGTTGTAAATACAAATATAGAATTGATAAAAATTTCTGATCATGCTTTAATGTCTATTGAAATAGAAAATAAGAAGAATTATAAGGAAGCAAGAAGGTGGACAATAAACCCTAGAATTTTTCAAACCCCAGATACAGTACAAAAAATACAAAGAGAATGGCTAGAAACCTGGAATATCAATGAAGAAGGTGGTGGTCAAATAGGAGTTATCTGGGACACTCTGAAGGCAGCGGCTAGAGGTTACATAATAAAAGAAAGTGCTATTATTAAAAGTCGAGATCAGCAAAATAAAAAAAAATTGGAGGCTACTATAGCAGACCTTGAATCTCAATTTTTTCTAACTAATGACAAAAAAATTTTAATTCAGGTTGAGGCCAGGAAAAGGGAATTAGAAGATATAGATCTACAACAAACCCAAAGAAATCTACTATATTTGAAAAGAAACTTTTTCGAATACAGTAATAAAAACTCCAAGATGCTAGCAAAATTAGCACAGAAAAGGAAAGAAAAAAGCATGATAGGAAGGATAAAGGATTTAAGCGGCAATATTTTTACTCAAATGAAAGAAAAATTAAAAGCTATTCAAGAATTCTATCAAAACTTATATACAGCCAATAGAAGTAGTAAGGAAGTTATGGAACAATATATTGACAAAAATTTAAAAGTAAGACTAGCGGAAGAAGATAGGCTTGTAATGGAAAAAGCTATTAAAGAGGAGGAGATAGACGATGTTATAAACAAGCTAAAGAATGCCAAAACTCCAGGAGATGACGGATTGGGACCAGAATTTTACAAGGTATTCAAATCAATGTTAATTCCTAAGTTAAAGAAACTTTATAATGAGATATTGGAGGGCGAGCAAGTTCCTCCCTCCTGGAAACATACCTTAACTATTTTAATTCTCAAGCCTAATAAAGATCCAACAGATGTTGGATCCTATAGACCAATATCACTTATAAATCAAGATGCCAAGATTTTTACAGCAATTCTAGCCAAAAGAATGTACACATTTATAGACAAATATATTAAAGAAGACCAAACAGGCTTTATCAAAGGCAGACAAATGTCAGACACTGTAAGAAGAGTCTTGAATGTTCTTTATGAGATGGGAAGATCACAGGATAAAGCATGCATTTTGTCTCTAGATTTATTTAAAGCCTTTGATTGTGTCCAATGGCCTGCGTTAAAACTTTTATTAGTGAAATGGGGATTTGGCGAAAAATTTCTAAGTGTAATAAACCAACTCTATTCTCATAGTACCTCATCAATCATTGTCAATGATGGGATGACAGAAAAAATTACCCTAGGCCGAGGAACAAGACAGGGATGTCCTTTATCGCCAGTTCTGTTTTGCATAGTGATCGAGCTACTAGCTAATGCAATAAGGGAGGACCAACTTATTAAAGGTATGGGTAAGGAAGGCAAGATAAAAATCAGTTTATTTGCGGATGACGCTTTGTTAACAATAAAAAATCCGGTAGAAAATATATTAAGAATAAAAGCACATCTAAAGGAATTTGGTGAAACAACCGGATTATGTGTCAACTGGCAGAAATCAGAAATCATGCTTTTCAATCAGGAAAATCGAGACATGGAAGAGATCTCCAATTACGAACTGAAAATTTGTAAATGTATAAAATACCTAGGGATACTTTTAGATAAAGACATTAGCAAAACGAAAGAACGAAATTACACAAAAATAAAGGAAGAGATTAGAAATAAATTACAAAATTACTCCAAATTAAACTTATCATGGTTTGGTAGAATAGCAATGGTAAAAATGAAAATACTTCCTAAAATTAATTTTCTTTTTAGAATGTTACCTATTCAATACACAGAAATTGAAATTAAAGTCTATCAAGATCTTATAAATAAATTCTGCAATGGTGGAAAAAAAGCAAGATTAAATAAAAGCTTATGGTACAGATCTCAAAAAGAGGGAGGTATAGGCATACCTAATCTTAGAATATATTACATAGCTAATCAGCTTAGTTCCCTGGGGGAAATACTATTTAAACCTCAGAAACTAATATGGTGGGAACTTCAATCAGAGGAACTAAATGAAGACATAAATAAATATGTGTTTAGTTTCCCCCAAAAAGGAAAAGTTACCCAATTAAAAACCCTCTTCTAAGTTCCCTATTGCTCACTTGGAAAAAGTATGGAAAGAAATTGATACAGGAAGGCTCCCCACTTGGCGCGGTGATCGATCAGATAAATTTCCCCACGAACATGAAGAAATTGGGAGACTTATTTAAATTAAGGAAAGTGGCAAGACTAAAAGATTGGATTAAAAAGATGACATCAAAACAAGAAATTAAACGTATTCTGCAAACTCAGGAATTGTCCTGGTTGAATTACGCTCAGTTAGAAAGCTGGACGAAAGAATGGATTAGGAGAAATACACAACTTAGAGGATATACAAAATTTGAGCAATTTCTGTCAACATATGAATTAGAGAAAGGAAATACAGGGAAAGGAACAGTTGGTAAATTATATAAAATAATTCAAGATTCATTTGAGAATAGGGAACAGGACACAATAAGAGAGCTATGGAAACAAGACATAGAGAAAGAAATAAATAATGACGAGTGGAAAAGAATTTGGAATTTGAGGATTCTACGGTCATTATCAGTCAGAATAAAAGAAAACTACTTCAAACTAGTTTTAAGATGGTATATGACTCCAGTCAGAATGAATAGAATGAATCCCAAATATTCTAAGCTCTGCTGGAAATGCGAAAAAAAAGACAGGTACTTATTTTCATTTATGGTGGGAATGTGAAATAGTTCAAAAGTTTTGGCAAGAGATTATTGAGGAGATAAGAGAAATAATACAAACTGATATTAAATGTGTACCGGAAATTGCTTTGTTATCATTACCACCTATTAATGAATATGATGTGAAAACTAAAGAATTAATAGCAAATCTTATGACAGGAGCTAGACTGATTATTGCTAGGAACTGGAAATTGAAATCAGACCTAAAAATTGCTGAATGGTATAAGGAAGTGTGGGACATAGCGTTAAATGATAAACTATCTTGTAATATAAAAGTTTTGAGAGGTGAAATAAAAAAAGGATATTTTCTATGATGTTTGGGGGGAAATTTATAGATCATGTATTATTAAAAGGGAAAGGGATACAACCAACTTATAACCCAACACAGTTCTGGCGTAAAGGGCCTTAAGAAGCCTATTGGAAGAAGATGAAGAAGAAAGAGAAGATGCAAGAATACCGGACGGTTTCTTGGGGGTGGGGGGCACTTTGTATTGTTTATGTATTGTTTATGATTGTCTATTACTGTTTTTTTTAATTGTTTATTATTGTTATTTTGTCTTTAAAATTATAAATAAAATTTAAAAAAAAAAAAAAAAAGAAGGACAGTGTACTGGCGTATGGGTTAGGCTTAGGCTTAGGGTTCGGGTTTGGGCTACGATTAGTGGGCTGTTTATGCCCGATTGTCACATCCCAGAAGTCTCTGTGGTCAACCTGGCCAAGTGGCCATGCGATTGGTGGAAAATTTGCATGCTCCACTCCCATGGGCGAGCCCATCATTGCGAATGTGCAGGTGTAAAAAAATAAAATAAAATAAAATAAAATATAAAATAAAATAAAATAAAATCAACGGAGACTTTTTTTTGCAAGAAAAACCCACTGCTGCTACTGTAAAAATTCAAGCATTTAAAATAGCTAATTTTCGCATGTTTCTGTGGTGCTTTGGTGGGGTTTTGGGCAACGATTTCAAAAAATATTGCGGTCGCCATTTTGGATCCCCCGCTGCATGGCAAATGGATGCGCCCTCCCAGCCTGGTACCAGCAGCGCAGCAGTAGCAATAGCCAAGGAGAGGGGGGCGGGGAACCCCCCCCCCCAATAAAACACCCTTCTGGCCTGGTAGGTGCCCTCAGACAGTTTTCGCCTACTTTTAGGGCCGGGAATCTTTTTTTTTTTAACTTTTAAAAACTTTTTTTCTGTTCCGCTTGGCATTGCGCGATGCAAGTAACGAGCACGACAAATCAGACCAAATTGTTCGTTCGTCGGTTCGAGCTCGAATTCTGGCGGAGTAATTCCTGTTACCGTTTCCGTAGAGTAACGGATACGAGTAACGGAAACAGAAACGGGAATACCGCTAAGTCGTGCCCATCTCTAATTTACACTATTATACAAACTGTATACTGACTACTTTACATTGTAGCCAAGTGTCATTTCTTCAGTGTTGTCATATGAAAAGACATACTAAAACATTTACGAAATGTGAGGGGTTGTATTCACTTCTGTGATACACTGGACATTCAAAACTGGGGCAGGAGGCAAGATTGTCAAAGGAAAAAAAGTACTGTATAGCTAAAGGAAGGTGCCAAATCAGACAAGATTCCACATACCCTTGATTATAATTATGTGGCTGGAGCATTTGCTTTCTCTTTCTACTTGATACCTATGTAAAGAGGAACCTGTTAAGCCTGTTTGTCTTAATTATGGCTGGGACGATGTTCATGGTACTTGACTGTAATTTTATGACACGAATAAAGTGTAGCAAAGTATGTCTTTCATGACATGTTTACAATTAGAGGTGACATTAATGGTCTGATGAGTGAGCATATAAATATCATATTACACTCTAGGGCAGGGGTCCTCAACCTAAGGCCCCGGGGCCGGATGCGGCCCCCCAAGGTCCTGAATCCGCCCCCCGGGAGCAATTGCAAGCCCCCACCTACCCCTGCTTTGCAAGCAAGCCAGCTTCCGCAGCTGCTTCTATTGCTGAGGTAGTTCAAAGCAGTGGGCTATGTCGCTTCTCCCACTCCTCCCAACTACTGCCCAGAAGATCAGCATGCTGGCTAGTGGGGCATTCAGAGTGGGAAGGCTACGGCAAGGTCCCCCGCTCCCCCCACCCACTGTGGTCCGGCCCCCAGTGGTGCCTGGGGCGTGGTGGACCGGCCCACTGTTTGAAAACTTTGAGGACCCCTGCTCTAGGACATCCGTCAGAAGAAGCGTTCTGGTCGAGAGCCTGGGAGTTAACAATCAAAATTCATAGGCTTGTAGCATTATATTAGTGAACCATCAGATGGCACCATTGCTCTCTTCAAATAACTACAGCACTCAGCAGTTGCTTCAAGATGGTGTAGATTGGACACAACCATGGAGCAAGAAGATGAATTAGTTAATTGACTTATTGACATAATTTTAATTAATCAATTAATTTTCTTATCTTCCCCCCAAGTGGAAACACAAGGCAACATGTAAAAACATTTTAAAAACACAACTAATTAAAGACATGCCAATTAAAATTTGAAACTACAATGCAGAAGTGTAGAAAATTGTTGGCCAAAAATCTTGGTTTTTTGAAACTTTAAAGCAGTGGAAGGTGATGAGGCTATCAGCTAACACTGATAAAATTGATTTAAATAAATTAAATATTCCCTGTCCCCCTGTTTCAGATTTCAGGGTTTCCTTTTCCACCTCAGAAAAGCCTTGGGAATGGGAGGAGCTTTTAATCACCAAAAATCACCACTGAGTCGCCTTAAAATCAGTAGGACAGAAAGCATTTGATTAATTTAAAACAAATGTCAGCATTGCAGGCTAAAGATGTTGTCAGCTTCCAGCATATACAATTATGCAAACAGGATTTGGGTCATGGTTTTAAAACTGGAAACCAAATTCTAAAATACTGTACTTCCCCATCTCCATTCCTGCCTACTCACCAAAGGCCTCTCTAAAGAGGCACACCTTCAATTGTCTGGGGGGTGGGGAGGGCCAGAAGCATCTCCCGAATAACCGGGAGTTCCCTTTCCTGGGAGCAGTTACAGAAAAAGCTCTTTCTACATTTGTTGTGTATAGTGTAGCTTCAAGTAGCTGCTCTGGTCCCTGATCTGATCTGGCAGCAATGAACGAGCATGGAGAGAAGGGTTTTTTTTTTAAAAAAAAAACTTCCCCTCAAGTTCTTCACTTTCTGGCTTTTTCCTTCTGCTTCCCTTTTAGAGAAAAGCCAGAAAAAGAAGCCCCATTTCACTCTGTGTGAACAGCGAGCTGCTTCCACATTAGGAGAAGCTAAGGCAGAATATGAACCAGGTGTTCACTAAGAACAGGGCACAATGCATTGCAGAGAAAAGGGCAGGCAGATTGCAACCCTCCTGACACTGCAGCACAACGGCATCCACACCATTGGCTATGCTGGCTATGGCTAAGGAGATCCTCATGCCAGTGACATCTGGAAGGCAACACAGTCACCCACCATGACCTAGTCAACACTCTCTTGTCATTCAAGAGGCTTCTCGTCCAGTCTGTCTAACCCTGCGGTACCGTTTCCCATCCCTGACCATTATTGGACCTGACTATTTACTACAACTTTACTGGATGGAACTGCTTTCTCTAACTGGTACTGTGTGGGTCCTTGCTCTCCTGCTTTACCTGATGGAACCATGCTAACTTTAGCCCAAACTAAATTTTACAGATTCCACCCATGTCCTTAGAAGCTAATGATCTTAGCATTCCAGAAACATGATTCTGGGAGGTCTTCGTGTCTGGGCAGCGCACAATTGTAACCAAGTCTGTTTGACCAATCACAGAACAAAGCAAGGTAGATTGCTAATTATGCAAGGAACTTAAGGGACTTGCTCTGCTAATGATGTGCATGGTGGCATGTATAGCTTGACCCCTAGATTCCACAATAAACTTTTCCTGAAGCATGTGTTGACCCAGATTCCCTGTGAACCCTGGATCTTTCTGAAATTAAATATGTACTTGCAACAACATTTGGCTATGTGGATGCTGCAAACTCATACCTGGGCTGCTATTCCACGGTCAGAAAATCTGGATCAAAGTAAAATGCAGATTTCCCCCTGGAACGGTCACATGGTTGAAAACGCTATCCCTGTGTCCCCATGGGCACAGTTTAAAGAACCTTATCTTTTTTGTTCCCATGAGCGGGAACCGCAACATAGCAGAACAAAAAGGTTTTGATGCGGATTTTCCAAGTCTGCACGGACTCAAGTACCAGTTAAAAATCTGCATTGGAACTGAGACAAGCTTTGTACCACTTGGGACCAGGTACTTGCAAAACTCACTGGTTCACACTTAAGTGGGCGTGATTGCATTCCCCCCCCCCTTTAAAGTCCACTGGTCGTGGGGACACAATTTTATTAATCGCATCTTCAAGCAGTTTGAAGCAGTTTTTAGTGGTTGTGGGATAGCAACCCTGGTCTCGCAACTGCTTTTTGTACATGAAATATCAATGATGTGAAAAAGAAACATAGCACCAGCTGCCACAAGGTGGTGTGAGGCAGTAGAATGGAATGGATTCCTTGTTGCAGAGAGGTGCCTTGGAGGTAAAAGAGAAGGAAAATATGAAGAACAGAAACCACCTATAAGTCCACAACATTTCTAAGAAAAAGGTTTCCCAGTCCTGTCTTAAACTGCCATTTCTTCTATGTAAGAAATTGAAAGGATATAAATATGCTTCTGAAAGAAGGATAATGTGTGTTTTGGAGAGGACTATCCTATAAGGTAATGAAGGTGAAACCATGGAGTTGGAAGGGGTGGGGTGATAAAATAATAGCACAAATGTACAAACATATGGCTGTTCACTTAGAAATGTGTTTCGCCATATCCAGTGGATTTTACTCTCTAGTAAATTTGTTTTTAGGATTGCAGCTGCAGGAAAAATTGTTATTAACTTTCCCTATATCTGATAACCAGCTGCCTTTCTTTAGTATCCAGGATAACCTTGTCATTCAATCTCACATTTGATCTCAAAAGCTTTGAGGATTTACTGTGGCCCAGGAAGGCTTTTGATGTATAAAAATCTCAAGATAGCACAGGGCGGTGTCCTCAAAAGAGGAGAAGCAAATAAGGACATCTGAATTTACATATAAACACAAATGGAGAACCTAACTCTATTCATAGTGTGAATCTTCTGCCCCATTACACATAACAATGTGACCAGGTCACAAATGCATCAATTATTTTTATAAAATTGAAAACAATGTTAATATTGAAGCCGAACACTGTGTTCCGATATGAATTGGGATCACAAAACAAAGTTTGGAAATATGTGCCAAATGTTCTGTCCAAAGTCATAGTGATCAAAGGAAAAACAGATGTGGACCATGTGGGTTCTTCATCCCTATTCCGCCAGAACACAGTATAAATTGAGAGTACAGCCTGATGTAAAAATTCTAATGAGTAATTGGATGAGAAAAGCATGATGGGTGCCATAGTACTTACAAAGATGGCTGGAAAGATTCCAGAGATTGAACAACTAGTTTTATGGTGTACTCAAAATAATCTTGAATTAAATACATGCAAAACTGTTGAAATTGTGGTGGATTTTAGGAGGACTCGTTCTATACAGCCACCTCTTATGATATCAAATAACTTAGTGTCAATAGTGGAGTCCTTTAAATTTTTAGGTACTATTATATCTCAAGATTTAAAATGGTCATCTAATATTGAAAGTATTATTAAGAAAGCACAACAAAGAATGTTTTTTCTGCGTCAACTTAGGAAGTTTAGACTGCCAAAAGAACTGTTGATTCAATTCTATAGAGGTGTTATTGAATCTATTATCTGTTCCTCTATAACTGTCTGGTTTAGCTCTGCGACTAAGCATGACAGATATAGACTTCAAAGGATAATTGGAACTGCAGAAAAAATTATTGCTACTAATTTGCCATCTATTGTGGAATTGTATACCACACGAGCTAAAAAGAGGGCGATGAAAATATATACAGATTCCACATATCCTGGACATAATCTGTTTCAATTGTTACCCTCAGGGCGACGTTTTAGGGCATTGCATACTAGGACAACTAGATATAGAGATAGTTTCTTTCCAAGTGCTATCAAACTGTTGAATAATTAATTTTTACATTTCTTCTTCCTTTTTAAATAATAGGTTATATTGTAGTATTGTACTGTGTTTTTATTGTTGACTATATGATTCTTATATTTCCTTTTATATAGAGAGAGCATTTTTACCGAAACAAATTCTGGGTGTGTCTAACCACACTTGGCCAATAAAAGTATTCTATTCTATTCTATTCTATTCTATCATCAGCCTGTAGGATCCAAGATCCTGAAACTGCTTATTTATTTATTTATTTATTTATTTATTTATTTATTTATTTATTTATTTATTTATTTATTTATTTATTTATCAGGACTCCTGTACTTACCCCAGGCCTGGTGCTTCGTAGGCCCCAAAAGTGCTTCTCAATGAACCAGAAGTGACTTCCGGAAAACTGGAAGTGACCTCCAGATCACTAGAAAGCACTTTTGGGGGCGCTGAGGGCATTTCTAGGCATGTTGGAGGGCTCAGAAATGCTTTTCGGTGAACCAGAAGTGAACTCCTTCCCATGAAGACACGTCCCACTGCCGCTGCCACCGTGTTTCCTGAGGCAGACATCAGAAATGAGTGAGTTCACAGCCCCCCCCCCAGATCCGCACCACTGCCAGGGCAGCCCCCTTTGTGGGTTGTGGCACTTGGGCAGGTGGCAGTGGAGGGAGAGGCAGTCGCGTAGGTAGATGTTGATCTGGTGCCACCTGATGCCATTGCCCGGGCCTGCAATCCACTTGCAAAGTGGAGGGAAGGAGAGATTGGATCAGCAATTTGCTAGATCAGATCTCAATGCTCTCCTGCCCATTGTAAGGCTCACCGCACTAGCCAGCTGGCAGGTGCATGCAGGGAAGCCTTGCATCTGCTGTCTCCAGCAGGCCCGGCCATTGCCTGAGCCTGCAATCCAATGGCACTTCTGAAAACAATACCCAGCGAGCCTAGAGTCCTGGCTTGCAATGTGCCAGTTGGGGAGGGAGGTGCTGAGGCAGAATGAAGATCGGATCGGGAATCACAGCAATCCGATCTCCACCAGCAACCCTTGCCCTCTGACAGCTACACCCCGTGTTGCTGACAGCAGGGGAGCTGAAGCTTGATCAGATCAGCTATTAAGGCGATCCGATCTGTGCTCCAGCCCCAGTGAAACAAGCCTCAAAATGATCCCTGCAACCACCGGGGAATGTCGCCATCTTGCCAAGTTCCGTGTCAACTCCCAGCAGCGGCTTCTCATAGATGGGCTGGTGGAGGTGCCACTGGGCAAGCTCGGGTGGCAGCTAAAGTGGTGCTGCCATGCCTCCGCCACTTAAGCTAGGCTCCAAGTCCAGAGGCCCCTGTTGCCAAAGCAACAGCAAGCCCAGCGCCATGAGCCCACCAGCAAGGCCGTGGCCACCAGCAGTGGCCTCCTCCACACGGAACCTGGCCTCGCCTGCCCCGCCTTCCGACAGGCGGCCAGGAAGGGAGAGGCAGGACCGAAGAGGCCACAGTGAAACTCGGGCCCAGGAGGGAGTGGGGGGCCCTGGGCCCAGAGAGGGAGGGGGAGGTGATGGGCTGGGGCAGGGCTCTGCCCACTTGCCCCTCCCTCCCCCTTTCCCCCATGTTGGCCATTTTTTCAGACTGTGGTCTGGCCAGCAGCAGAGTCTGGAGTGCACTGGACTGCCCCCCCCATTTGAAAACTTTGAGGACCCCTGCTCTAAACAGTCAGTTTGACCCTGACCAAATAATGGCTCACTGCTTGACAGATCCTTTCTCAGCAGTTATACAATACAACACTTCCCTTCCTCCAGACTCCAGTCTAAGTGAAGGTACAGTAAGCCCCTGCCTATCGCGATGGTTAGGGACCCACCCAACCCATGATCGTTGAAAATCCATGATATGTGGATGCAGGTGGGGGGGGCACAATTTTTGTGCACCGCTGACCCGCACTCTGGGGGTGTGGGGCAGCAGCGTGCAATGTTTAAAAAGGGCTCTCTGTCATGCCATTGCGCACCGCTTACCCAGACCTCCGGGGAGGCACGGGTGGGTGGTGCACAATCTGTCAAAAGGGTTCTTGGCCACAGAGCCCAGCACAGGGCTCTGTGGCCGAAAGCCCCTTGCACATCATGCACCGCTTGCCCGGACCTCTGGGGAGGCACGAGTGGCCTGCACTTGATATGCCGAAAGGGTTCTCAGCCGCGGAGCCCACCGCTGGGCTCCGTGGATGAAAGCCCCTTGCACAATGTGCACCGCTTGCGCAGACCGCCGGGGAGGCACAGGTGGGCGGCACGCGATCTGCCAAAAGCCCGAGTGCTTGGCTTTGCGGCCGAAAGCCCCTTGCACATTGCCCGCCGCTTGCCCGCACCCCAAGGGGTTGGGGAGAAGTGGCGTGCAATACCTCCAAACACAACCCCAGGCTCCAGCTGATTGGCACTGGGGTGGGGGAGAAAAAACTTTTGTTTCCCCACCCCAGCACCAATCAGCTGGAGCTGGGAACTTGGGGAAAGGGGGGAAGGTTTAAAAAGCCCCAAAACCTTCCCCCTCCCTCAAGCCCTTTCCGGGTACTGTGGTCCCGCAATATAGCAGGACTGCAGTATGTGAACCGCGAAAGGGCAGGGGAGCACTGTACTGCCATGGAAGTGACCTCCTGTATTATGTCCCCTTATTTCCTGCCCCCCCAATATGAAATAATAGGTGAGACAAAGCATTGGGTTAAAAACTCAGGCCACACTTTATTGAATACATTAGATCTTATAACAAAGACTGGGAACCGTTGCGCGCTGAGGTCACTGTTTGACCTCACCCAACTGCATCGTGAAGGCGGGTGAGCTCTGAGGCCCCAAGGGGGTGCCATCCATGCATGGCACCCCCTCGGCTGGCTCTAGGTTATACAATCGCCCCCTCCCCTGGTGGGCGCCATCACATGACCGGTCCCAGCCTGGGTAGGGTTAAAAGGCCTCACCCTGGCTCTGCAATCCCATGACCTGCAGAGCTGTGGGGTTGGATGGGCATGATTTTTTAACTGTTTGGAGTCAACAGATGCTAGCCCAGCCCATGCCTCTCCAAAAAGCTGTGCATAGCAGCTTGCAGCCTCCACTGCATGTCAGCCAAAAACGTGTCAAGGCACGAGGTGTAAAGATGTACCCCATTGTTGCGATATAGCTCAGGCTGATTGGCATGGCTTCCCTGGTGCCCTATGACCAAGCCACCATTGCTCAGCCATTCACAGCAAACCTCTCTGTACACACCCCTCTGGGCATGATTTAGCTACTCTGAGTCGCACCCCCCCCCCGGCCATCCTGGGGACAATAGTGGACCAGACCACTCACGTTTCTGGGAACCATTTCCCCAGAATCCTTTGGTCTTGCAAGATGCTACCAATGAGGGCTTTATTTGACTGCTGTCTGAGGTCATTGCCGCCCGTTACTCTGAGTCCTGGTCTCATCCATTTCCATATGGCCCACATAGGCCCAGCCACCATGTGTTACTCTGCATACCCTGGGATGCAGGCTCCATAAACCCATCCCAGGGCTCATCTCCATGCTTCATCCCTTCAATGTGGCCCACTGGACTGGCTTCCAGCCTAAACCTGTACACCATGCATACTCAGCTGCCCATTATAGATACCGTGGCCTGTCACTGTGGCAGCACTCCTGGAATCAGAAAAGATGAATAATGGCCAGAACGTAACAGTTAGGCTAGGCCAAGCATACCATCAAGCTTTGTGACTAGGGACAGTCGTCAAATGGCATCATAGCCTGTGGCACCAGCTGTGAATGCTTTGCCAGTGCTGTATGAATGAATCCAACTTCAGCAATCCTGATCCCCAACCTTTTGTAAGGATAACATTACAAGATGTGCACTTAGTTAAAGGGGGGGCATCATAATGCACAACCAAGCTCCTGTGCACAGACTCTCTGAACAAATTAATTGCCCCCCGCAAAGGAAGTCCTGAACAATTGGCTTTGGATTCCGCCATCAGCTCAGTCACTTCCATAACTACATAAAGCACAATCAAATTGGCTGCTCTGAACAAAGCTGTGTGGGCAGCGAGGCCCTGTTATGTATGGCCCTCACCCCATCCCCTCATGCACCTCGCAATACTGGACCAACAAGACTCGCCCAATTCCCCCAGGGGAGCAAAGGGGCCCCCAGCGTTGGACTAGCCAGCTACGGAACAAACCAAAGATTTCAAAGAGATAATTCAGAGTCACTCACCTTGGCCTTGTTTTGGGGTACAACACTACCCTTCCTCCAGCCTCCAGTCTAAGTGAAGGTACTGGCAAGGAAGTGAACCTCCTGTACTAGGTCCCCAAAGATTTCAAAGAGATACAGTGGACCCTTGTATAACAAACAGCTTGTATAACATAAAATTTGTACAACATAAAAAATTCTGGAGATAGGGAAAATTTGCTTAACATAATCGCCTATGGGGAGAATCCGTACAACATAAAAATGGGATCATTCCATTTTCAATGCATTCCTATGGGAATTTGTATAAAGGAAAATTTGCTTAACATAATTTCATTTGGAACGAATTAATTCCTTTATACAAGTAATTCAGAGTCACTCAACTTGCCCTTTAAGAAAAGGTGTCCATTCCTTGAGAAGAACAGCTTGTTACCTCGTTTGGGAAAAGATATAAAGGAGGAAAGTAAACAAACAAAAATCCCCACAGCAGGCCTCTCTCTATTACTCTTTCAGAATCTTGCTTCTGCAGAGACATTCCTACACATGGAGAGTACTGTAATCCGACCAGCTCTCCTTAGAATCAGAAGTGAATTGTGAATGTGAGAACTTAAAAGGGAGAGGAAAGTGAAGGCATGAGAGGAGATGCTTCCTATGTGACTTGTACATATACACACAGAAACAAATTATATATAGTATGGAAAAATGGGTGGGGAATGTTGGCTGCATAGATGACTTCTTCATTTAAGTAGTTTTCAACACAACATAGATGACTCAGACTTTCTTAGGAAAGACTTAAAATACTCAGAGAGAAGTATAGTTCCTTGAGTTGAAATGAATTTTAAAAATATTCGAGCCATGCTCCGTGAATGGGCAGGCCAGTCAGACTTAGTCATGAGAATAGTAAGGAACTCCAACTTCAACTCATGTTCATTTTAATAAATGTTTTTAAACTGCTTTTCTAAATCGCAGATTAGTTTTCCTGTAAGGTAGGAAAGTAAATAGCTGCCTAGATGCCCTAAGCACATACAATCTTCCCTGATTTTGGAAGCTAAGCAGGGTCGGGCCTGGACGGGACGGGAGACCACCAGGGAATACCAGATGCTGTGGGCGCCTCTCTCTCTCTCTCTCTCTCTCTCTCTCTCACACACACACACACACACACACACACACACACACACATGAACAATGAGGTGGACTAGTATATAAGCTAGTCTTTTAAGGTGCTACCATATTTCTGTCTTTTTACTTTTTATTTTGTTTTCACCTATGTTTGCATATAATGAATATAATGGCTACCCCTTCTACAGCTGTTTCTCAGTAGTTACACATCATATTATCTTTTCCTCTCTAAAGGACTTATTCTGTTTCAGTCCTCTCCCTGTTTCTTTATAACAACTTCCCGAATAACATAATTAGAATTTGTACTGTGTTTATATGTAAAATCCTCTGACATATTTAAGGAAATGACAATTGTTCATATTCATGCACTCATGTTCATATTCATATGCTCCTTTTCAAGCACTGACTTAGAGTTTATTAAATCTTTCATGCTTCGAGTAAATATTCTTGCAGGA
Source organism: Phrynocephalus guinanensis (assembly GCA_037367245.1). Lineage (NCBI taxonomy): Eukaryota > Metazoa > Chordata > Lepidosauria > Squamata > Agamidae > Phrynocephalus > Phrynocephalus guinanensis. Next base: position 53,455,111 of record CM074735.1, on the reverse strand, counting down.
AACAGAGTTGGTAAGGCACATTTCTAGAAGTTCTGTTTGCATTCTATTTTTACTTCACACCTGGAAGAAAGTTTGAAGAAATTTCATGCCATAGACCAAGAATGCCAAATTTGTGGATCCAGGATCCCATTTTCTAACACACACACACACCCCAGAAACAAGGAGGAAAAGCAAAACCCAAACCTTAAAAATACAGAAATGGTGTGGTTAATTATTCACTTCCAGTTTTGAAAGCAAGGTACATGGGAGGGATGCTAAATGGTGCAAGGGGACCTATATCCTAGCTTAAAGGTGAATCTCCACCTCTGGAGGCTTCTGGGGGTGCCAAAACCCCTTTTGAAAGAGTGGGGTACAGGAGAAGGGGGAGGCCATAAACACAGCCTTGGAGGGCACTCATGCAGCTTCAGGGCCTTACTCTTCTCATTCCTGCTGCAGATATAGGCCCATTTTTTGATTAAGGCAGGGGTGGCGAACACGAGGCTCTCGAGCCGCATGCGGCTTCCGGCCAAAATGAATGCGGCTCTTTGCCTCTTATCATTATTTTGTATACTGTGGCTCTTTGCCAAGTTTGGATTTTGTTATGCTGCTTCTGAGGAGGGACCTCTGAGGAGAGATCTCCGAGCGCGTAGTCCCGCCCCCAGGCTGCGTCATCACGTCTCCCATCCCCCGGAAACAACTGCACGGGCCAGAGAGCGGGGGGACCCGTGTGTCACATGTTGTGTCACATCTTGCCGTTAGTTCTTAGTGTGGAGGACGCAGCACACTCTCACCATCACTGCAGGATTTTTACCCTCACTCAAAATGGCAAAATGCAAAGCTAAATGAAAATATGAAGATGAACACAGGACATTTTTGGAAGAATGGGAAGATGCTTTCTTCTTTATTGAACGGAATGGGAAAGCGCTGTGTTTAATATGCAATACTATGATATCACATTTCAAGGCTTCAAATCTTCAGCGTCATTTTAGAACTCTCCATGCTAATATTGACAAGGAATTACCCAAAGGTACTGAACTACGCAAGCAAAAATTGAGCACCTTGAAAAGCCAGGTAAAAAGACAGTCTCAAATGTTTCAGCAATTAACCAAGCATGGAGAAACTGTGACCCTTGCATCCTATAAAGTGGCGTGGAACATTGCCTGTGCTAAAAAACCATACAATGAGGGGGAGTTTCTAAAACAGTGTTTTGCGGATGTAATTGAAACCTTGGCTCCAGACAATAAAAAACTCAAAGATTCCATCAATGATCTCCAGCTGTCACGGCACACAGTTGAAACCAGAATAGGAGACATAAATAATGTGATTGAGTCAGATCTACATGCAGACTTGAACGCATGTGCTTATTTTAGTGTTGCATTAGACGAGTCATGCGACATACAAGACAAGCCACAGTTGGCAATATTTGCGCGAATGGTTTCTGAGGACTGCGTGATTAAAGAAGAGCTTCTCGACATTGTCGCATTAAAAGACAGAACTCGCGGTACTGACATAAAAGAGGCAATGACTGTCGTTTTTAAAAAAGCGAATATGTCTTTTGAAAAACTCTCCGCAATAGTCACGGATGGAGCACCGTCGATGATTGGCTCAGTAAATGGACTTGTGGGTCTTTGTAAAGGTGATGACGCCTTTCCTGAATTTTGGAACTTCCACTGCATCATCCATCGTGAGCAACTTGTGTCCAAAACACTGAATTTAGACCACATTATGAAGCCTGTGATGGAGATTGTGAACTACATCCGTACGCACGCCCTTAATCACCGTCAATTCAAGAACCTCATTGCAGAACTTGACGCAGACTTGCCCGGTGACCTGCCACTGCACAGTGCAGTGAGATGGCTCTCAAGAGGCAAAGTAGTTTCGTGCTTTTTTGAGCTTTTGGAAACAGTAAAATTGTTTATGGCAGAGAAGAACAAAACGTATCCTCTGCTTTCAGACCCCGAGTGGCTTATGGATTTGGCATTTTTAGTGGACATGCTTTCACACTTGGATAAACTAAACGTGGACCTGCAGGGGAAATTAAAAACTCTTCCTGAGCTGACACAAAGTGTATTCTCCTTTGTAAACAAGTTGAAGCTTTTTAAAGCACACATTCAAAACAGCAATCTATCCCATTTTCCTTCTTTACGCAGCACCCTGCAGAAGACCGGTGTTAAAACAGATATAGCTGGATACGTGAAACAACTTACACAACTGCAAGAGAAGTTTACTTTCCGGTTTGAGGACTTGGACCAAAAAAGACCACAGATCACTTTTCTCATCGACCCGTTTAATGCTGACACCGACTGCCTGAAAACCCCACTTGTTACTGATGAGGCAGCGAGTGAACTAGAAATGATTGAGCTACGCGAGGACGATAGACTGAAATCTCTTTTGAAGGAAGGCCATGTTACGTTTTGGAGAGCTGTGCCAACTGAAAAATACCCGTGTGTAAAAAGAGCCGCTCTCAAGCTGCTGTCTATGTTCTCATCAACATACGTCTGTGAGAAGCTGTTTTCTACTTTGAAACACGTGAAATCAAAGCACCGGTCCATTCTGACTGACACTCATGTAAAGGAACTGCTCCGAGTGGCTACAACTGAATACAAACCTGATTTGCAGAAGATTACTGAAAACAAAAGATGCCAGAAATCCCACTGAGATTATCATCCCATCACTCCAACAAGGTAACAAAAAACACCTGACTGAGCATGTTATATTATGTGTTTAATATATTATTGTTAAAATTATATGCTTTTGTGTGAGTGTTTGTCTGTTTTGGCAGGTCACTGCGTGGTGTGGCTCTCTGACTCTCACAGTTTAAAATTTTTGCTCTTTTTGTCGAACTTGTTCGCCACCCCTGGATTAAGGCTTCTAAGAATGGAGCATCTGGAAACAGGATGGAAGGAGTTTCTGCCTTTTAGAAAATGATCACAGCAGTACCACTGAGCAATCGACTCAAATTGTGCTGGTTTCAAGTCTACGGCAGCTGCAGGAATGGGGAATCTTTGGTTATCTAGATATTTTGGGCCCTTTACATTTGCCATGTTGGCTGGCATTTCTGTGAAACAAATCCAAATATCTGTACAGCCCCATCTCAGGTCTCAACTGATGACGAGCTACAAAGATGTAGGCCTGCTGCTGCCACCACTACCATCATACAGTTTGATAAAGATGCCAGTGGAAAAGTCTGAACAGAGTGCCTCTTCTAATGAAAAAACTATGGCCATGACTATGCAGTATAGTGGGGGAAAATATGGTTTGATTGCTGTGATTCAGTTTATCAAACCAGGTTTCTCCAGGTGAAATTCCGGTAGCTATCTGGGCAACAATTTGTAGGAGGACAAAGGACAAAGGCAGGGCACTTGGGTTGCACAGAGAGCCCCAACAGCAGAAGCTGCCTTAAGAATCCAAACAAGGTTCCAAATTATCATTTCCGCCCCCTTTTAAAAAAAATTTACTTCCTAACCCTGACAATAGTCTGTTCCAGCCCTACTTTAAAAGCCTTTCAACAAACAAAAAGAACAAAAACAAAAAACACAAATATTGCCAGGATGGAAGCTGAGCCCATTCCACTATGAAGCAAAAGAAATCAGAACACCTTGACTTATCTGCAGGTTCTACAAGGAGTGAGGAAAACCAGGCAATGTGTCTCCACCTAGGTACCGTGAACAGTAAAGAAGACTGGTTGCCCTGACCGTTTGAACATGCACAGTATGAGCCTTTTGCACTTTGTACTCTGTGCTTTTATACCTTGCACTAGAATGGCTCTGCACCAAGCAGTTCTCTGGTGAGTACAGCTGATACCCTGTATGTATACCCCTTTTATGAGATCAGATGGTCACACTGGGAATAAACTGGGTGAAACCAACACTAGCCCCATTGGAGCAAATTAAAACCACCCCCCGAGATCAAACAAAAAAGGTGGTTCCCACTCCAAAGAGACAATTCCACAACAGGCTTCCCTTCATTCAGCTCTATGTGATGTAACTGCTGGATTTTAATCCTAATTCATCTGTGCCTGATTCAATGAAAATTGTAAAGTAAATGCTCCGTAAATCTGCAAACTATATTGGCTATATGGCATATAAAGTATAGCAAAATTTTGCTATCATAATGGACTGATTGATATGTCATAGCGAGTGACCAGAGACGAGCTTGTTCATTGTCAGGAAAAATAAAATAGTGCTATGCATGAACAGGGCAAAAGTGTGAAGTAAATGTGACAATACAAAAGTTAATTCATAAGCATATCAAAGTAATTGGGATTATGCCTAGGTTGTCTTTCGAAACTGGGTCATCAACAGGAAAACAAGATAAGGCAAGCATTCTGCCAGAGTTAAAAAAAAAAGGCGTGGTCTATTAAATAAGCTAACTCTCTAGGCTAACAGGAGTTACCCTGCATCAGTTCATTTTGCAGATGACACATCTTTGTCTTATTCATTTGGTTGTCAGATAATTTTCTGTTCCACCCATGTCATCATGTTTGTTGTGGTTGTCAGGCACCTTATAAAGGTAATTCCAAAGGCCTGCTCTCTCTCTCTCTCTCTCTCTCTCTCTCTCTCTCTCTCTCTCTCTCTCTCTCTCTCTGGACTTCCTCCATCATTTGTTCTTTGTTCACATATCAATGTGAATGGTGAGAAGTTACAGGAAAGGAAGAGCTGGTAGGACCGCCATACCCAGTTTCATGTCCATTTTTCATTCTGTCCTGAGTGGCACTTTAGGAAGTACCTGGCACAATACAGGCATGGGATGACTACAACTTGGGGTGCTAGCACCAGGAAGTGAGCTAATATGGGCCACTTGGAAACAGTTGGGCTTGATATATACATGGTACTCAGCCCTCTGCTGAGTAGAACAAGTGTTAATTTGCCAATATCCTGAAGTAGCTCACTTATCTTAAAGTGGCCACTTCATGATATTGACAAATTCAAAGACTTGCTTTGGATCAATTCCAGCATCCAGCTACACTGGAACTGATCATAGCCAGAATGATCCTATCCATATCAGAAAAGCAGAACCCCATTGACAGTGGCCAGAAAGGTGCAGGTAGGATTCTTGGGGGAGTAGACTGGTATGCTCTAGCAAAGACACTGCCTGACTGCTGTTTTTAAGAACACACCAGCTTGTCCCTGCAGTTGGCTAAACAGTCTGTACTGTATAGTCAGCTTCTCAGAATGGTGGACTAGAATACTAAATGCCACCAACGTGGAACAGCACGGTTAAAATCAAGATTATGTGTATAGTTACAAAAAGAGACACCAATGTGCTCAATATATATTGCTTACCTGGAATATTCTTTACACAGGCTTCATGCTATCCACCCAACAACCCTAGACTGCTGATTTGAGTGTTGAGGAATTTAAAATCCTTTTGGGTCCAGCTACTGAGCCTGCCCCTTCCCAAATAGTACAAGAGCTGGGGTGGTTCTATAGTCCAGACTGGGGAAATCTGTGACTCTCCAGATATTTTTAGACTACATCTCCCATTCTGCCTCACCACTGGCCAGTCCATCTATGGAATTGGATGTGTTCAGAGTTGGACTTCCTCAACATCTGGTCGGCTACAGGATCTCCAGTCCTGCCACTGTCATTTCTAACATAGCTGCATTTAAAGATTGCAAAATATTTTTCTCTACTTGCCTGTAGAGGATGTAGCAATGGCAATTGGATAGACAGAAACCCAGAAATCACTGCTGGAGTTGCATTTTTGGATGGAGAGTGGGATTGATCAAAAGGTAGTTTCCCCTGTGTGAGAGAGATAATGCTGGCAATTGCCAATTTCTGTTGGCAAAATAGAATCAGGCAAAGATTCAACCTATGGACGAGCAACAAGCCAATGTCACTCTCTTTATTTGATTAAATTTACATTGTAATTTAATGTAAATTGAAGCGCTGTTGTCATCTGAATCCCTACAATGTATGATAAGCCTGCTATTAAGCCAGTGATCAATGTAGCCATTTCTGTGTTTTGTCTATGGCTAAAACAATCAAGCTTTCCAGGTTTCTACATTGTTCACAATTTCAAAATTGTTGTCTCTCACTGCAGCGAGGAGGAAGAACAGCACACCTTGAGCTGTCAATAAAAGTAATCTCTTTCTTTAGTTAGGATTAAATCAGCTCAACTCTCTGGAAATATAAAAGCTTCAAGTAAAAATGTATCCTGGACACGTGATGCGTTCAGTGTTTTCTTTTACTCTAAACTTTCTTTGAACTTGGTGTACTGTATGTAGTAAACATCAGAGCAGGGAGGGGAATCCTCAACTGTTCCAAATGTTGCCTCACAAATCCTCAGCCAAAGGGAGTTCCTTTAAAAGCTGGTCTTGTGGTTGATGAACCCAGTGATTTTTGCTTTCAATGATCTGGACTAAGATTTGGAAACAGCTTTTTAGATGTCTGCACTTCCAACTACTCTTTCAACTATTCTTACTGAAAGTAATTTATTTACCCGTATATACTCGAGTATAAGTTGACCCGAGTATAAGTCGGGGGCCCTAATTTAACCCCAAAAAACTGGGAAAATTTATTGACTCAAGTATAAGTCTAGGGTGGGAAATGCAGCAGGGCCTGGCAGCTCCTCCTTTGTGAGCTGGGGGGGGGGTGATGTTTAAAATGACTTTTAGCCACCAAGGCAAGTGCTTGGGTTTTAAACACTGTACGCCACTCCCCACTGCAACATGGGGTGTGTGTGTGTCAGGAGAAGTATTGACCCGAGTATAAGTCGGGGGGCCCTTTTTTCAGCCCAAAATTAGGGCTGACAAACTAGGGTTATATTCGAGTATATACAGTATTTTATTTATTTTATTTTAGAGTATTTTTACCCTGTCTTTCTCCTTGGAAAAGGACCCAAGGCGGCTTACAGTAATGAGGGATAATATACAGTCCAGTACAATTAAGACATGTTCAAGTCTTTAAGAACAAGGAATTGAGGGACATCTTGCAGGGGTGCCCAAACTTCAGCCTTCCAGAAGTTTTGGACCGCAACTCCCAGAATTCCAAGCCCAGATTGCCAATTTCAAAGAAGTGTGGGAGCTGTGGTCCAAAACATCTGGAGGGCCAAAGTTTGGACACCATTGTCTTACAGCATTAATAGACAACATTACATTAAAGCAACAGGGTTATAAGTAGTCTTAAACACAAAGTCTATGTGAACCCATAGATTCATATAAAATACACATGGTAGTCCATCATTCAGAGAAAGCTTGCCTGAAGAGAAAGGTCTTTGCCTATTTCCGGAAGGACAACAGAGATGAGGCAGTCCTGGCCTCTGGTGGGAGGGAGTTCCAGAGTCTGGCCGCAGCAGTCGAGAAGGCCCTTTCATGCGTTCCCACGAGATGTATCTGTGAGGGTGATGGGATGGAGAGAAGGGCCTCTCCTGATGACCTTAACACCTGAGTCGGTTCATACTGTCAATAAAGGACAAGATCACAGAAAACTGTTCATTCCTGGATTTGGGGGGGGGGGAGTCAGTTTAGAGAAACAGATTTTTCTTCTTAATCCCCCCATTAGATGCCCACAGCCACAATGAATACTGGCTGTTTAACTATACCAGGGGTCTGCAACCTTTAAGACATAAAGAGCCACTTGGACCCGTTTCCGACGGGGAAAAAAACCTGGGAGCCGCAAAACCATTGCGACATTTAAAACAAATATATACAACCGCCGCCGCCGCCGTTCTCGCTGTTCCGCCTCAGCAACCAGGCGCTGGGGCAGCCGCCGTTCGAGGCTCCGTGAGGCGATGACCCGCGCTCCGGGCCTACCAGCGCCGCCACCACCGCCATGGTCCCGCAGCCGGAGGCGAGGGAGCGGCGCCCGCCTCAGCGGTTGAAAGGACGGGCCTGCGACCCCGCGGCTGGTCCCTTTTTTTGGAAGCGGGCAAGCGGCGACCTCTCCCCACACACACACACACACACTTCTTGCAGCCGTGGTGTGTGTGCGTGTGTGGGCAAAGTTTGGCTTGTGAAGGAGACGGAGGGAAGGGGCAGGTGATGTGAGACACACACACACACACACACACACACACACACACACACAAACACACACACACACACCCTTCTTGCAGCCGTGGTGTGTGTGCGTGTGTGGGCAAAGTTTGGCTTGTGAAGGAGACAGAGGGAAGGGGCGGGTGATGCAACAAACACACACACACACACACACACACACACACACACACACACACACACACACACACACACACACACACCCTTCTTGCAGCCATGGTGTGTGTGCGTGTGTGGGCAAAGTTTGGCTTGTGAAGGAGACGGAGGGAAGGGGCGGGTGATCACACACACACACACACACACACACACACACAGAGAGAGAGAGAGAGAGAGAGAGAGAGAGAGAGAGAGAGAGAGAGAGAGAGAGAGAGAGACCCTTCTTGCAGCCGTGGTGTGTGTTCGTGTGTGGGCAAAGTTTGGCTTGTGAAGGAGACGGAGGGAAGGGGCGGGTGATGCCACACACACACACACACACACACACACACACACACACACACACACACACACACTTCTTGCAGCCGTGGTGTGTGTGCGTGTGTGGGAAAAGTTTGGCTTGTGAAGGAGACGGAGGGAAGGGGCGGGTGAGGCTGAAAGAAGCGGGAGGGCGAGTGGCGCGCTGGGCCACTGTGGATCTCCCCGGTCCACTCCTTCATTCTGCTTTCGGACCCCCTTTTTGTCCGTCCAGGCCGCCGCCGCCATCACCACCACGAACCGACCGGCTGCTTGGACCTGGCCGCCGCCGCCTCCCCTCGCCCTTTTCCCGGCCGGGCGCGGCCATTGTGCCCGCTTCCCCCTCGCCGCCGCCGCCTCCACCTCCTCCACTGCCGGCGGTGGCGGGAGGAGAGGGAGGAGGAGGACGAGGAGGATTACCAACACGCGTGGCTTCCTGCTGCTGCTGCTGTTGAGCGGCCCCTGACCCCCGTGGCGGGAGGAGACCCCGGCGGCCACCGATGCCACCCCCACCACCCCTCCAACGCCGCCGCCACCATCCTGGCCCTGGCCGGCCCAGGAGCCTTCACCACGGCCGAGGAGGCGGTGGTGCACCCGCGGCGGCAGCAGCGGCTGCAGCAGCACCAGGAGGAGGAGGAGGAGGAGGAGGAGGAAGATGAAGACGAGGAGGACGGCGGCGGCGGCGGCGAGCTGGAGTTTCCCCCGCGGTCCTAGTTTAAATGACGCGGGACCCCTTCAACGAGGGGAACCTCCCGGAGCCCAAAGGTTCCAAAGAGCCGCGGGTTGTAGACCCCCGAACTATACCTAAGAATAGGTCCTGACAAAGCTGTACTTCCAAGCACTCATTCACTGGAAGCAGGAATGGCAAAAGCTGAGTCACCGGGTTTGTAAAAGTAAGCAAGGAGTATCAAATAACTGCTGAGAAAAACTGTCCTTAGTCAAAGATGACTTAGTTCTTCTCATACCAACTTATAGTATAATCTTTTCATGACTACTGCTGCCAAGGCAGAGAAACTTTTCATAGCCTCAGCTTTCAGACTTCATAGCAGAGGGGTGAGGCATGGTTACAAACATCGTATGGAAGAGAAGGATCATGGACTGCCATGTAGAGCCTTTCACTGCCATCTCATTAGGTAACTGGTTATAGATAGATGAACCATGCCATCATTGCACCATATCCACATGGTTCTTCTTGCCACCTGATTGCACAGCAAATGGTGCAAGAATCTGTGGGCTAAATGTAATTCAAGGACCAGAACCATAGTCCAAGGCTGAGTTATAACAAAATTGTGAGTCTTCGTTTTCCTCCGACAGACAGTTCTTGGTTTCAGATACTACAGTGCTGTTTGCTTCCCATCTTGCATCATTCAGACCTGGAGTTTAAGCTATTCTGGACACAGGCTTTCCCATTCTGCTTACAAGCCACTGCTCTGGAGATCTCTGAGTGCAGCTTGTCCCATACTGTAATTTAGAGGCAAGACAAAAGGCAGGCCAGGAAGATAGGCAGCCAAACACATTCTAGAGGCAGGGACAACTGCAATTCAAGAGAAGGCACAAAGAGCACTACAGAAATTAGTGAAAATGTATGGAAATGGGTCCAAGAGACGTTGGAAATGTAAGGAGAAGGAAGGGACCTTTTATCATCTATGGTGGACATGTGAGGTGATTAAAATTACCGGGAAATTACTGCTCAGGTGACGCTGGAATTTCTTAGAATGTCCAAAAACAAAAAACTCAATTTATACAACTGACCAAAAGTGACAAAAATCCTGGTATTCTTTTATTTTTAAGCCCGTTTTTTATAGTTTGTTTTTTTTTCTTTGGGTGAGCAAAATGCAGGTAATAAGAACTTCTTCGGTTGGAAGCTTTCAATATTAGCACTAATCCACTAACATTCTAAAGTAGATTACTGTGGGGAGAGCCACCACTAAAAAGAATCAGATTGGAAGCTTTCAATGATAGCAATAGTCTACTTTACAAATTTAACAAACAAAACCTGTAGAACTAATTGGGGTTTTTAAAAAGTCCATTCAAGCATTTTTGTTTGTTTGAAATATTTTTGGTCTATCTCTTTAAAAGATGCTGATTTTTTTTTAAAGAATGGAGAAGGTAATGGTTTGGAACAAATGTGGGTAGATACCTGGATAAGATCCATACTCATTCAGAATCAAGTAGCAGAGCCTGACACAAAGAGGGGAGGGAAGATACGCTCCATCTAAATCAGCCTTCAATAGCACAAGGGAAAAAAAGACAAACAGAAAAAGCTATGAAAGATATCTAGGAAAACAGAAATACGGATCAAGAAACAATGTCAAGGTATCAAGCAGCAAGTGTCTTGAATCGCAGACAACTTACACCAGACAACTTACACCAGACAAGGTTCAAGAATAATGAAGTTTTCGCTCTCAATAAAATAGGGTGATGGTGGTGTTGGAACAAATAAGCTTCCAGGCTAGAATATTCTTCCACCTTCCTGGGGCTACTGTTATGTGAAAACAGGAAGATTCTGGATGTGGTAAATTCAGTGCTTCCTTTCATTCCTCCCTTGAATTCCCTCTCACACATCATTAAAAGCAGAACACTTCTAGTGGTATAGCAGGAGTCTTGAAAGTTTCATTGTCCAACACTGAAGAAATTTACAAGAGCAGATCTCCTATTCTATCTGTAGTCTGGGCCCTCCAGTCAAGCAGAAAAGTCCACTCTGTTCTAAAAACTCCAGTTCACTTTTCTCAGTATCACAGGGTTGCAGCACAATCTAATTCATTGATTTAAAATTTTTTTACTGCAGTTTCTTTTTTATTCAAACAGCAACTTGTTTCAAAATATTATTCTCAATGCAAATACTTAAAAAACTGTTTGGGACCCTTTGAAGACAAGGCATTTCTCTTTCTCTCATACAGGAGGGAATACCTCTACTGAGATGATGCCTTGATGCTTGAACACACATTAAGAATAATTGTTTTTAAAGTTTTCCTCTTAAGAGCTCTTCTTTTATTCGTATCCAACTTTCTTGCAGACAGTTAAATATTCATAACTTGTACACTATCAGCTGAAACTAGTAACATAATAGAGATAAGCATGATGAAATTTAGGAAATCCAAAAACAGGAAAATACTGAAATAAAGAAAATTGTGCTTAAGTAGGTTCAGAAGAACTACTGGAATTTCAGATAAACATATACATGTTCAAATAACAGTTTTTCTATTAAAAAAAACTAAAGTTAATCCCTTGGAAATAAAAAAAAATATTAAGAAGAAACTAACATAATGACATTTAAAAAACCTCTGAGATTATTACATGTATATCAGCGCATTTCAAAAGAAAAACAGAGCTTCATATAGAAAATATGAAGCTCTGCATATAATACACAGAAAGTTCAAATGATATATCTCTCATGAAGACAGAGTTTAAAGGTTGTGATATTTCATAGGGCAATTTTATACCAGAATGTGTATTTCTAGTTGTTATAGTATTTGGTAGAGGTCCCAAATGCCATTGGAGCGGCAGATACACCACCTCTATGATAGATAAACTGGCAAAACTATCAAGATGTAGTGGCAGAAAATTTGATCAGTGTAGAATTTAACCGGCAAAGGCACGCTGCCAAAGCCTGGCTGGGCACAGCACAAGAAATAGCACATTTAAGTCATCCTGTAAACTTTAAAGCACTGTGGAATAGACGTGGGCACGACCAGAAAAAATGACGTTTCGAGTTTTCGTTTGTCGGAACGGGTCCGTTTCTGGTCGTTTCCATTTGTCGCAAAAATTTTCAAAAATTTGTCATTTCCACCGTGATTTAGCGTGATTTGACTTCCCCCAGAGCATAGGGGCGTCCCGCAATCAGGGCCGGCGCTAGGTGTTTTTGCGCCCTAGGCAGCGGGCGGGGCGGGCGGCAGGCGGCGGGGGGGAGGTGTGGCCAGGCGGCGGTGGCGGGGGGCCATGGGTGGGCGGCGACAGCGGCAGGGGGAGGCGCGGGCGGGCGGCCGCGGGCGGGCGAGCGGGCGGCGGCGCTGGCCGCAGGCGGGTGGCGGCGCGGGTGGACGGGCGAGTGGGCAGTTAGGATATCACTTAGGATAGAGGTTCTGTTCTTGGCTTGCACCCCAAATGTGTATGTGTGCAAGCAAATTGAAGTTGGGAAAATAGAAAATAAATGGTAGTATATAATATATTTTTAAAATAAATCCATACCTCCCACTCCCAGTCGAACCTCCCCCTTTATCCAATATCAGAAAAAAATCCTCACAAACTGCCAGAGAAGAAATAAAGAATAAACTGCTATTCCCTTCAGCAGACAAAGCTGCAGGGAATCAAAGAAATTATTTTCTAAATTCAATTCCCTCCCTGTCTGCCTAACTTAAATCCTAAAGCCTCCAGCCTCCCCCCTCAATCTCGATCGGATCACACCAGCACCAGCAGCCAGCCCTCCTCCCTCAACGACATCCATACACCCGACTGCGATTTCTGGAAGGTGCCTCAGCTTTTTATGCCCTCCGAGACATCCAGAAGTGTCAGTCCAAAACCTGGCGATGCCATTGGTGGAATGGTTCAAACAATTTGCATGGTCCCATCCCATGCCCAGCCCAAATGGGCAGGTCTAAAAAAATAAAAAATAAAATAAAATAAAATCAATATGTTTTATTGCTATAACAAAAGCCACTGCTGCTACTATTAAAATCCAGGCATTTAAAATAAATAAATGCCACATGTTTCTGTGGTGATTTGGTGTGTTTTTTGACCACAATTTCAAAAGAAAAAATGTGGTCGCCATTTTGGATCCCCCCCCCACCGCATGGCATGCAGCGAGACAGACAACAAGGATGACCCCCCCCCAGCCTGGTGCAAACAGCCCAGGACAGGAGGGGGGAGGCCGGGGACCCCCACCCCCCGAAACCACCCCTCTGGTAGGTGTCCTCAGGCAGGCATATTTTTGCCTGCCTTTTTTGGCCGGGAGTCGGGTTTTTTTTTTAAACTTTTTTTCTGTGCTGCTTGGCATTGCGCGATCTCCGCGATGCCATTAACGACAACAAAAAACCCGGCCCAATTTTTCTTTTTTCGGGTTGGGTTCGAGCTGGAGCGTTACGTAACGGAAACGATAACCGAAAACGCAAACGACAATTTTGCTGCTCCGTGCCCATGTCTACTGTGGAATGTTATACCAGTTCTGCATCTGGCACACAAACACAAATTGTTGCTTAGACCATCAACTTCAGTGGGAGGCTTTCTGTATGCTTTTAAAATGCTGACTTTGTATGAATAATCATCCCAGTTTATAGAACAGATCACACATTTACTATGTCCAAGTGCTTACATGTTTATAATACTATCAAGCAACCTGACATCTAGGAAAATGACACAGAAGGGTACCTCATAGTAATCATAGTTTACTATTAAAAGAAAGGTCTGGACTTCACAATAATTCAGAACAGGTATATGATTAAAATGTGAAAGCCAAGCCTCCTATTTTTAACACACTACCCCTTTTTATGAATTGGTTGCTATATGATTTAAAATAAATATCACAACTTTGGTTTTTCCTACTAAGGTAAGAAACCATACTTACAAAGTAACTTCATGCTATTCAAAACCATATTTAAAACAAGTTACAGAATAAGTTTATATCACTTAGCCAAATAAGAATGACTAAGCATTTACTGTATATACTTGAATATAAGCCTAGTTTTTCAGCCCTAAAATTGGGCTGAAAAAAGGGGCCCTCAGCTTATATTCGGGTCAATACTTTTAGCCACTGAGGCAAGTCAACTGTGGCTAAAAGTCATTTTAAACATTGCATGCTGCTTCTCATGACCCCCCTCTGCATCACAGGGGAGCGGCACACGATGTTTAAAATGACTTTTAGCCACTGCCCAAGCACTTGCATCAGTGGCTAAATTTAAACATCACACACCACTCTCCCAGCTCACAAAGGAAGAGCTGCCCGGCCCTGCTGCATTTCCCACCCTAGACTTATACTCGAGTCAATACATTTCCCCAGTTTTGGGGGGTTAAATTAGGGGCCTTGACTTATACTTGGGTCAACTTATACTCGAGTATATACGGTAATTGGTTTAAAATGAGCTATTATTTGGTAGAACATAATACATCCAAAGGCCATATAACTACATAGATATTTAATATGGAACTTGCTATTAATTTTGTTAGCTGAAAGATTAAATTGGAGAAATGAAATGACTAGGCACATTTTCCTTTGTTACAATACAATACATTAGGATAATGATTTTAAAGAAGGTTTTTATCACTGTCTGATGATTTACTGATATTTTATTTATAACTATTTTAAATTGTTTTAATTCTTTGATTGTAAGCCGCCCAGAGACCTTTGGGTAGTGGGCGGCATATAAGTTGAATAAATAAATAAATAAAATAAAGTAATAAAAATTTCATCCAAAATTGTAAGGGTTGCCGCCTTTTATATTTTGATTTCCATAATTTTAACAGTTTAACAACAAGGAGAATATTATGATATTCCTCCTCTTCATCCCATTGCAGTCTCCATGCACATAACAGCCATTTCTACATAACATACAAAAAATTATTACAGTGCTGCCAGTAATAGTACTCCTTTGTATAGTTCCCTAGCAATTTACATTCTTTCCCCTAAAAATCTGAAATACTGTACAGTCTTACTCCTGTCATTCTCCCACCTTTGTAAATATACTTCCTCTAAAAAATATTAGGATGGTGATAAGAAGGATCTCATAGGAGCTTCATGGCGCAGTAGTTAAACAGTGGTGCTACAGCTAAAACTGTGCTCATGACCTGGAGTTCAATTCCAGGTAGCAGGATCAAGGTTCACTCAGCCTTCCATCCTTCCAAGGCTGGTAAAATGAATACCCAGCTTGCTGGGGGAGGAGGAAGGGGCAGCGGCAGCGGCAATGTGTAGCCTGCCCAATTAAATTGTAAACCGCCAAAAGAGTGCTTTAAGTGCTATGGGGCAGAGTATAAGCGAAATACATTGCTTTTTAGTAGTTTATACTCAGATAGGACCCAACCCAAGGCCATTGTCTCTAGTGCTTGGGCTCAAAAGTAAGTAGCAATGTTCTTTCAACAACCTGCCCAGATTAAAGGAGTATATTAAACTACAGAAACTGATGCAAGACTGACTATTCTAAATCACATGATTCACTGAAGGAACTTGGGCTGTGGTGCTATTGTCCTGACTCAAAAGACCAAGAGTTTTTTATAACTTGCAACCACAGTTTGAACCCTGTAAACTCCCCACCCATCCCAGGAAGGGACTACAACTCGCTTCTACAGTCTAATATCCTATCTATCAGTGGTGGTGAAACTTCTGCACTCCAGATGTTTTGGACCACAACTTCCAGTCCTTTGTCACTGCCAATCTAGGCTCAGAATTCTGTGAGTTGTGGTTTGAGGTCCCACTAAAATCTGCCAAGTAGAGATGGGCACGACTAGGGAAAATGACGTTTTTGAGTTGTCGTGTGTCAGAGGCAGTCCGTTTCGGCTCGTTTCCGTTTTTCGCGAAATTTTGCAAAAATTAGTCGGTTCGTTTTTTCGTTTTTTCATTGTCGTTAGTACTGGTTTGGGGGGGTAGCGGGCTCCTGGAGGGAGCTGCAGGAGTCAGCCAGAGCCACAAGTGACGGACTGGCAGACTCTTTGCACCTGCTGTGTCTCACGTACTTGCATGTAGTGCAATGCAAGTAGATCTGGTTTAGGGTTAAGACGGGTTAGCGCAAGGGCTAGGGTTAGGCTAGTTACAGGTGAGGTTAGGGTGAGTATTGGGGTGCACCTCTGGGTGCCTCTCTGACCCACTTAGAAGGACAGTGTACTGGCGAATGGGTTAGGCTTAGGGTTCGGGTTCGGGTTTGGGCTACGATTAGTGGGCTGTTTATGCCCGATTGGCACATCCCAGAAGTCTCTGTGGTCAACCTGGCCAAGTGGCCATGCGATTGGTGGGAAATTTGCATGGTCCACTCCCATGGGCGAGCCCATCATTCCGAATGTGCAGGTGTAAAAAAATAAAATAAAATAAAATAAAATAAAATAAAATAAAATAAAATAAAATAAAATCAACAGAGACTTTTTTGCAAGAAAAACCCACTGCTGCTACTGTAAAAATTCAAGCATTTAAAATAGCTAATTTTCGCATTTTTCTGTGGTGCTTTGGTGGGGTTTTGGGCAACGATTTCAAAAAAAATATTGCGGTCGCCATTTTGGATCCCCCCCACTGCATGGCAAATGGATGCGCCCTCCCAGCCTGGTACCAGCAGCGCAGCAGTAGCAATAGCCAAGGAGAGGGGGGCGGGGAAACCCCCCCCCAAAAAAAAATAAAACACCCTTCTGGCCTGGTAGGTGCCCTCAGACAGTTTTCGCCTACTTTTAGGGCCGGGAATCGGTTGGTTTTTTTTAACTTTTAAAAACTTTTTTTCTGTGCCGCTTGGCGTTGCGCGATCGCCACGATGCAAGTAACGAGCACGACAAATCAGACCAAATTGTTCGTTCGTCGGTTCGAGCTCGAATTCTGGCGGAGTAATTCCCGTTACCGTTTCCGTAGAGTAACGGATACGAGTAACGGAAACGGAAACGGGAATACCGCTAAGTCGTGCCCATCTCTACTGCCAAGAGGCCCTTGGCTTATGCTGGTAGATATTATTTTTTTAAGATATTATTTAGTTTTATCTACTTTCAAAAGGGTTGAGGCTATATACAGGAAAATTTCTATTTTTTCTTTGCAATTAAAAAGGTGTGCTTCAGAGATACAATGTACATGTCTGTCCCACTTCACCATCCCCAGTAATTCTGAGCAGTCGTTACTTTAAAAAGAAACAAGTTAAAACCTAGCTTCCCTCTGGGGCTTTACAAGTGTCAGGCCTTCATAATACTAATTTTGTAGCAAGTTTATGTTGGCCCTGGCGTGCCACCCTGAGTCTTGAAATAGTTGCCAGCCTAGAGGTTTTATGAGGGTTTTTTTAAAAAATATGTTTATTATCTTAATTTATGTTGTATATTTGTCTAATTTTCTTGGATGCTACTCTGAGTATTGGTTTGTCTCCTTGATAGGGAGTGTTTCTAATTTAAAGTAAATAAATAAATAAATTACTGCTGAAAGAAATGCACAGGGGCCTGTTAATACTACAGTATTGTACCTGCAACAAGTCTCATTCTTAGCCCTTCCATTCTCCATTCTGGAGACAGGGTACTAAATTGCAGCCTTTCTGTGAAATAAAACATTTTACGATCCAGCTCGGTTCCAGGGTTTGCGCGTCTCATGTTAACTGAAAGGGGGGGGAAAAGGCTGCACTTTTTAGTTAGTGGGACACTGAGCCTCGCGCGGAATTCAGTGACACTGACTTCCAACTAACCATTCCAAGAATTGAGCCCGGATGGCGGATAGATATCCGTCTCCTGACCAACTCTTGTAACCCCACAGCAGGACCCTGTAGCTTTGCCGAAAGCTTGACTCGACTTCGGCGGCTCTCGCCAAAGGTTGAGATAGTCCTGTATTCCCTTTGAACTCCAGCTAATGAGCGTGCGTCCACGCTCATAAGGGCGACAGCCTGAAGTGGTGGTGGGTGATTATAACAGAACTCCAGATTCGAGGGCGGGGAGAAGAGTAGCCCATAAACAACAACCCTTAGCCCCATTTCCTATTCTTCCTGCGGGGAAGAGGGGAAAGGTCCCTTCAGCTGCCAGGCAGACACGTGAAGAACTCTCCACACGCCTTTTGGGCTCCCCGGGAGGGCTGCCTCGCCCACGCAAGGGGGAGGCGGGCGGGGAGGAAAAGCTCCAGCGAGGTCTTCAAGGAGCCCCACTCCCCCGGTCCTCCCTCGCCTCTGCCGGGTTCAACGCCCCCCCCTTTCTTATCCCGCAACCCACCCAACCCCTCATTCATCCCCCCCCCCACAGCCTGCCCCCGTGGGGCTCCCTCCGCTTTCCCTCCTTCTTCCCTCGGCGCTTCCCTCCGCCCGGCGGAGGCAGGCCAGGGGGATGACGTCACCGGATCAGGCTGACCGGCAATGGGCGCCATTTTGAAACCCCCCAACCTCCGGCGGCGTCAGCGCTGGCGGTGGCGGCGGCCGCCACAGCAGCAGCAGCAGCACCACCACCAGCAGCGTTCATAGAGGGGCTCTTCTCCCGCCCCCGCCCTACCTCCCCCCCGGCCGCTTCCCCTGCTTTGCGGGCTTTGCAGCCCACTCGCTCCGCCCGGCACACACGGCACGACATGGCAGGTAAAAAGAGGCACGCGTGGTGGTGGAGGCGGCGGCGGCGGCGGCGGCGGCTGGGGCTCCGGCCTTGGCGGGCGGGCGGGGGGGAGGGCGGAGGGAGGGAGGGAGGGAGGCCTTGGCTCTGTGGGGCCTAGGACGGTCGAGGGCGTCCTGGTCACCTCGCGGAGCTGTGCAAGGCAGCAAAGCCGAGCCGCTGGTTTCAAGGGCCTGGAGGAGCGATGCGGCGGCGGCGGCGGCGGCGAGGAGGAGGAGGACGAAGGAGGGTGGTGGGGATGGGGATGGTGGTGGGTTCGGGGTCTGCGACTCTCCCGGTGAGCCTGACGGCGCCCTTTTCTTCCCTCTCCAGCAGGGGTGGCCGGCGGAGGAGGAGGAGGAGGCGGCGGCAGTAACGATTTCCAGTGGTGCTTCTCCCAGGTGAAGGGGGCGATCGACGAGGACGTGGCGGAAGGTAAAGGCGGCGTGGAGGTGGACGGACGGAATGACCCTGGAGCCTGCCAGGCCGCCCCCAAAGGCTCTCTCTCTCTCTCTCTCTCTCTTTCTCTTCCCTTCCTCTTCCTGCCACCTTCCTTGCCTGCAGCTAGGCTCTCGCAGTTCGGGGGAGGGGGGGGCGTTTGGAGAAAGCAGCGATTTTCCTTGTTTTAAAGTTGCTTGAAAAGCCCCTTTCTGCTTCCCCGCCCCTCGCCTAGTTGGCCTTTTTTAAAATTCTCGGGGACAGGCTTCCTCCGTTCGGGATGCTGCAGGTCGCTGAGCACATGATGGGTTTGGGAAGGCCCCTAATCTCTCTCTGACTAGTCAATCAGTCAAGAGATGGGGCTTGGAAATGCTGGAGTGTTTCTACTATAAGAAAGCTTTTTCCACCTGACCGTTCAAGAGCTTACCTGCTTACCCTTTTATATTCTTCCTCCTCCTCTGCTCCTCGCACCTTTCCTTGGAAAACGTGTAAGAGGGGGGGAATTGCAAGGGGGGGGGGAATCTGACTAAGCGGCTGCCATCACTGTATAGTGAACAAAACAGCTTTCTTCATTGCTTTTTTTCTTCTTCTTTAAATGTTCTGGTGGAAGAATAGAGGATGGAACAAGACATCCAGAAGAAAAGGGGAAAGTGGCAGGTGGGGAGAGAGCAGTTTGTCAAAGCTGTCAGGTTTCTACCTAATGATACCAGGAGGGCTGCATCCTCAGTTGAGATTAGATTAATAGATATGCAAGCAAGGTTTTTTCACCCAGCACTTAACGAATAAGTTAATTGGGGTAAATTGGTTGGGCGCAACAATGAATTTGGTCTGAAAAAATACTTCCAGATATTTAATCTTTGACATGTTTACACCAAAGTAACCCTGAGAAAGTAAATCTGCTTAGAAGTGTAGCCTAATTGTTGCTGTTTTTATTTACATCATTGGTACTCACAATTCTGGTCTTTTTGTAGCTTTCTGAAATCATTTTTGTTAAGGTTGTTCTTATAGTTTTCTCAGGTATTGTCACTAAGACAATTATCTTTTTTATGTGATTACCTTTTTGTTGCTGGTGCTACTATCTTAAAAAAATGGTTGAGTTCCTTATTTATTTCATTGTCCCTTAAAACTATTTGCTTCCAAAATGTGTTATTTTCCTTGTGTGGGGCAGAAATATCTAGTTAGGGTGAGGTCTAGATGAAGACACTGGGATTGTTTCAGTAATACTCTTTAGACATAATGTATTTTTATTTGTACTGCTTCAGTGTCTCAAATGGATTTGAATTCTCTGACATTCTCAGAATTTCTCTGAAAGATGTGTGCAGGTGATGGGTTTCTACATGTTCTTGAATTTTTTTGCCTGTGTTCTTGCAAGTACTTTCTATTCTATGAAATGATAGTTTAACAAATCCTTATTTTGATGTTACTTTTTAATCAATGTTTCATCATAATCTTTCTCTTCTCTGAATACCTGTATCTACTAGAATTTGTAATATGAGAGAGAGAGTAGAAGAAACATTTCAATTAAATGTTTATTGTTGCTTTGTACTGTCATAGATGGTGGTAACTAGAAATTTCAACACATGCTGATTCCAGTATTGTTTTTAAGGTTTGGCAGTGATACTAGGTAGCCTGTACCAGTTATGGGTCTGAATGACAGGTTCCTGCATTCATAAGGTCTATATAGAGTCTTATTGTACAAAGTATATGCATGTGTAGAGACTGGTATTTAGAGTTCTGTAGAGCAAAGCAGTATAGCACACATGCTACATTTATATGCTCTCTAGATATATTTTCTTTAGTTTTATAGATCAGCATCTTGCACCAGACAGATAGAATTTATAACATTAATGAATTCAGGTATGTTACCTTTTATAGATAATGTGAGAAGCTGTAACTTCCCCCCCTCAACTGCTAATGCTGTGATGTCCCACTCTACTTGTCTGGAAGATGACTTGATTCCACTAACAGATTTATTCTATTGCTACATGGACAGTTTTGGATTTCATTCATAGATGTGTGTCTAGGATTTTAGCCCTTGCCTAATGCAAATCATGTTACTGTGTTTTGAAATTCTGCTCTCTGTGTTATTTGAAGAAAATCACTATCTGTTTGTATTTGACTGGAAGCTTAGTGTTTGCTTATTCTATTGAAATGTTTTTAAAAACTTGATAAATTGGCTGATCAAATATTATTGGCATTAATTTTAGGACAGCATCAAATAGCAGACTATTATGAAAATGACAACATCTACTTATTTAAAGAAGGGCAAGGTGTTCAGTTCTTGTTCCCAGAAACCTGACCATGAGCCCTGTGAAATGACATGGAGACAGTTTATTCACACATGCATTTGAAAGGTTTTTAGCTTGTGGCCACCATCTTTTCAGTAAAACCAGGATATGTGACTTAATTAAGGTCTAGGAGTAAAAAGGTTTTCTGGTGACAATTACATACTTGGGCACACTTGCCACATAACTGTACTTTGTGTGTTGTCCTTTTAGTGGAAAATCTGCATAGCAAAGCCCTTCTATCAGAGTATGCTTAGATCCAGTTTAAAAGTTGCCTGTCATTTGCACAAGAGCATAATTTATGAAATAGTTTCCATAATAAAGTATACTATTAGTTGACCAATTAATTAATTGGTATTTGGTGTTTTAGCCCTGGATTTTATACATTAGTATTTTGAAATGCATATTACAACTTCATTGCATTTCCTTATCACCATGTTTTTTAAACTTTTAGTTCACAGGGTTGCAGGGTTGCAGTAGAGAGTTATGCTTAGCTTGGTGGATTTCTCAGATGCTCATTGTAAATCATACTAAATTTGTGTATGATTCGGTTCAAATAAATTCAAGGCAGTTCAGATCATCATGCAATTACTATGAAAATAATTGAATGAATTATTACAAAACTAAACTTGAATATTTGACATGTTCCTGTTTTGACACTTTATATTTAAATACTTAAGATGAGTTGTTTTCAGTGAAATGTGTTTCATAGTAAAGATACTTTACTGCTTCTAGATGGCACAATCCCACAGATGTCTATTCAACTGTTAATCTCTGTAAGCTTAATATTTGTTTCAAGATGAGTACATAGAATTTCTGCCTTTGAAACTATTGGCTGAATTCTTAATTAATTTTATTTATTTTTATAGTAAGACTTCACAAGCTCTTTCACTAAATTTACAAACACACATAGTTACACAACTGCCATTTGCAGAGGAACAATAAATAGGCATATGTGTACATATCCAAACCTCTTCAACTATGCAACATACTTCCCCACAAATACGTCATTTGCAGAGGAATGCATACTTTTATCTTTTACCGTTGATAAATCAAGTTTTGTAAATACATCGCTAAAACAGAATTTTTCCACTTTTCCATGTGTTGGGCACTGACATCTATGTGAATTGTATGCCCCATTCATATTCAGTATTGATATTCATCATTGTGGGGAGGAAGGGATATGAGAACAATGTGCCATTTCTTTATTTATAAATGGAATATTTACATCCATGTAAGTCTGTGAAATATTTAATGCTAACCTTGGACACACTCTTGACTGCTGTGTTACTGATCACTTCTTTGCCTTTAATTGTTCTGCTATACCGGGATGGCGAACCTTTTAGAGACCGAGTACCCAAACTGAGATTCAAAACCCACTAATTTTTCGCAAAGTGCCAATACAGCCATTTAACCTGAATACAGGTGGCTATGAAGGGGCGATGTCTGGTGCCCACTGAAAGGGCTCTGAGTGCCACCTTTGGCACCCGTGCCATAGGTTCACCAACACTGTGCTATACTATTGAATTTAAAAGTTTTCTTCGCTGCACACACCTGTTGTCTTGTTATCTTGACCAGATGACATCCATAGCAAGAAAGAACAAGAAGGGATGAGATGCAGTGTGTTTCCAGGTTATTTCTTTCCCCTCATTTCCTTTTTTATGGCCAGGAAGGACTAAGGTTTCATTCTTGCTTTCCTGAGCACCTGTTTGCAGTGGTAGAGACTGGGAATAAGAATCCCCAGTGTGCCTCATAGGATTAGAGTGCCCTCAGAAGAAGGAAATGATACTTCTTAGCTGCTTGTACGATGGGGTGGGGAACCTTCTGCCCTCCAGATGTTTTGGACCACAGCTCCAACATTGGTAATACTGGCTTAGAATTCTGGGAGTTGCAGTCCATCTGGAGGGCCAAAGGTTCCCCACCCGAGTTCTAAGTACTGCATAAAGGAGACCCTGGAAAGTCAAAACTGATTTCCGGAGCCTCGTGGCTCAGTGGTTAAATCGCTGTACTGCAGCTACAGCTGTGTGTATGACCTGGGGTTGAATTCCAGGTAGCCAACTCAAGGTTCACTTAGCCTTCCAAGGTCAGTAAAATGAGTACCCAGCTTGCTGGGGGTGGGGGGATGTGTAGCCTGCATAATTAAATTGTAAACCACCTAGGGAGTGCTTTAAGCGCTGTGGGGTGGTAAATAAGCAGAACACTTTGCTTTGTTTTAATTGTTCATCATCATAATCATTATCGTCATCATCATTTCCTATCTGTGGCTTGTCTTCTTTGCAGTACCATAATTAGTTTGTCATCATGGTGTCAAATAAGGCAGTTTGGGAAACCATGGTTTGAACTGGAGATTCTTGAAACTACTAGTTTTAAATGCAGCCTACTAAAAACAGAAAACAAAGATTTCCTTAAGTGTTTTTAAGTAGATTTGAGGGCTTAAACATGCAAACAATAGCTTAGCATGCCTTGTGAACCATGTTCCCATTGGCACTGTGCAGTGGTAGGCGGTGTTGATGCCCATTTAGTTCCAGATTTCAGATGAAACGTGGTCCCACATGTACACACAGGTCAAGGCTTACACAGAGCAGAACCAAACACTAGAGGGAATGTTGCTTGTAAATATGGATTTAATATGAATTTTTATCCTGACAAGGTTCTAGTGTGATTTAGATAGCTTGTGATGGATAGTATACTACCTTTCTATGGCTTAATTATAGGATTTGAATGGGAGCTTTTTATAGGTTGCTTCTTTTTCCACATGGAGAGTTATGTCTAAAGATGAGAGGTTCTCGATATAAGATAGCTTTGTAAAGCTTTCTGTCAAAGAATCCCAATCTGTTTATACAGTGGTAGCTCTACTTACAAGCGGCTCTATTTATGAGCAGTTCGACTTAAGAGCAGAAAACCGTTGGTGTTTTAATTGCTGCCTTACAAATTTTAGATGCGGTCTGCTCTACTTACAATTTTTTTATTTTTTCGATTTTTTAATTTTTTCGATTTTTTTAGATACGGCTGCTCTACTTACGAGTTGTTCGACTTATGAGCATGCATTTGGAACGGATTAAACTTGTAAGTAGAGGTACCACTATCTTTGCTGTTGCCACTTTGCACATTCTCTCCAATCCTGCTTTTGTCATTGCTGCATTTTCTTGCCAAAATATATTGCACAATACTGTTTTTTCATCTCACTTTTTACAGCTGGGTAGAATAAATGAAAACAACCTTGTTGTGCTTTCCCCCAGGATAAATTATATTGTGGCTGTGCATGTAGCTTATTGTGTGTTCTAGTGGTAGAAGGTGCATAATAGGGAGATGCCTACTGTTACTGTATAGCTGCTCAGTAAGCAGCAAATTGAGCCCTTGAGCTATGTAAGAATATTTGTGTCACAAAAGGTGCACTACCCACAGGCATAACACTTCATTTTAAAATATGTACTCAATCAAGCCGATCTTTTTGTTGTTAGCTGTACAAGGATCTCTAGTTTTGTAATAAAAACATCTTCAACTTCTCAGTTATCAACTATCTCCTAACTTACACTTACAGATATTTGTGTATACAGTTTTCTACTGTGGAGTTATTTCTATCAGCACTCATTATCACTCATTATCAATCTTATTGCAGTGGATCTAAAATAGCGTGGTATTCCATCATTATTTGTGCTCCAGAAAATCCTCTGCCATGTGTGGAGACTTAAGAAAGGGTTGGTTGATATCTTTCCTCTGCCAAAGTGTGGGCAAAGTGAGTAAGAGAAGAAATCTTGAACTGGTATAAAAATCCCACTGTTTCTTTTCTTTTGTAAGCTACAGTACATTTGCAATCTTGGGAAGAGCGGTCTTTGTGCTTTGTCTTGAACATTCTGGTCACTAGAGGCTGTTATCCTTTGCAAACTGAATGTCATAGGCTACTCAATAATATACAGGGCTTCCTTTGTGTCTCAGTGTCTATTGGCTTCATTGAATGTATATATTCAAATTAAAGATTAAATAGTAATTAATCCATTAATTAACTTCTTTTTTTTTCTGTTTGCTTTTCCTTTCTCTGTCAGATGTTCAGTAATAGGTCATTCCATGTCAAATCAACCAATGCATGGAACCTTGATGTTATGGATTTGGTTCATTTTTGGTACATTCGTACCTTACCATGAGATGTTTAAAAAAACATTTTTTTCAGATTTTTGGTCCACCCATTTCTAATGTGTTGCATTTTCAAAAATGAAAAAAAGCCAACATTCACTGCCCACTGTAAATTCAAATGTCATTTAATAGATACCAGTGATACCAGGTGTTTTTTTGAAGCCTATGAATAGGGCTTTCATTTGATATACAACTTGGTTCAATTGTACATTTTCAAAAAATAATACACATTTAAACAAATACAATATTTGAATTTTTGAAAAAACCAGAATTTTTTAAAAAAATTACGCTGAAAGATGCATATCTTGTAGCCAGTCACTCCACATTTCAGGATACTGTCTCAGTGGTCTCATATAAAAGTAAATTTTCTTGTTGGCAGTGACAAGGGGTTAAATTGATTTAGCCCCAAAATTAGACCAAATTTTCTATACTTAATGATAAAGTACGTTTTTTCTTGACTAGCATATTGGATGCTTTTGTCATCTCCTGTGAGGTTAGCTGGTATGTTCTCTCTCATGATAAGGTAAAAAGGTAAAGGTTCCTCCTGCAGATGCGTGCTAGTCGTGTCCAACTCTAGGGGTGCTGCTCATCTCCATATTCAAGCCGAAGAGCCAGTGTTGTGCAAGTCAATGGCCATGTGGCCGGCATGGCTGCTAGGAAACAGTGTTTTACCTTCCCACTTTTTATGGTGGTACCTATGTATCTACTTGCGGTTACATGCTTTCGAATTGTTCGGTTGGCAGGAGCTATGGTTAACAGCGGGAACTCACTCCACTGAGTGGCACCCAGAATTCGAACCACTGAGCTGCCAACTTTGCAGCCTACAGTTTTCTGAGCCTTAGTCCACTGAGCCACCACACCCCACAAATGTATCAAAAGTGAACCAAATCCATGACATCAAGTTCCAAAATAGTTTTTTCATTGGTTGATTTGACATGGAATGACCCTAATGTATTTATTGATCATTCATTCATTGGACTTATATACCTCTACATCTAACCTAGAAGCTTCTCTGGGCTCTGTACAACATAATAAAGAACAAATTATATACATACAGTAGCCCCCCATTTATTGTGGGTGTTAGGTTTCCTTTTCTAAAGGAAAATCCATGTGTGTGGACACCTCTCATTGCCCCTTTTCCAAAGAGGGTTCCTCCATGGAGCCTCTCCCCACCATCCTTCTGCAGCCAGGATTCCCCAGTCCCAGTCACCTCGTTTGCAGGGGTCTCTTCTACGGAGCTTGCCCGCTCCCCTTCTGCAGCCAGGATTCCCCAGTCCCAATCACCTCGTTTTCAAAAAAGCCTCTCATGGAGCCTCTTTCCACCCATCCTTCTGCAACCAGGATTTCCCAGTCCCAATCACCTTGTTTGTAGAGGTCTCCTCCACGGAGCTTGTCCCAAACACCTTGTTTGCAAAAAGGTCTCCATGGAGCCTCTCTACTGCCCTGCTGCAGTCAGGACAACCCAGTCCCAATCACCTCATTTGCAGAGGTCTCCACAGAGCCTCTCCACTTCCCTGCTGCAGACCCAATCACCTCCTTTGCCTCTTTACAAATGAGGTGATTGGGGTGGGGTGGGGGGGCGGAATCCTGGCTACAGGGGAGGGATGGGAAGAGGCTCCTTGGAGGAGACCTCTGCAAATGAGGTGACTGGACTGGGGAATCCTGGCTTCCTGCCTGCAGGAGGGAAGTAGAGAGGCTCTGTGGAGGAGATCTCTTTGCAAACAAGGTAATTGGGGCAGGGGTGGAATCCTGGTTACAGCTAGTGAGGGGAGAGGATCCCTGGAGGAGACTTCTTTGGGGACAAGGGAGAAGGGGGTAGCAGAGATGGTGGGCAGAGGCTCCGTGGAGGAAGCCTGTTTGCAAACAGTTATGGATGGCAGAGGAATCCCGGCTGCAGCAAGGGACAGGAGAGGCTCCATGTAGGTGACGTCTCTAAACTAAAATTTGAGATATATCGGGACCACAATATAATGAGCCACGATGTGGCAGTGGACTACTATGTACAGTGGCATTTTTACACTAGATGTAGTACTGTGTTATTTCCAGATAGTTCAATACATTATTTGTTTCAACAATCCACAAAACATTTTGCTAACACTACCGTGGAGTATCAATGTGCTGTGCTGCAAACATCAGGTGTGCAGCAATGTTATTCTTGGTAAGCAGCAGTTTCCTTCGTGGTGGCCTGCCTAGCTCGGAAGCTCGGAACCCCCCCCCCAACACCTTTTCCTCTTTTTTGGGGGGGGGGATGTAAATTTTTGGAAAAATTGGGGGGAAAAAAGGCTACATTAGTACTCCCCACCCACTTTTACAGCTTGGAAGTCATTCTATTACTTTGGGAACATAAAACATGACTATGGGCAATTTTATTTGGCATAAAATTATCACAACTAGCATATTAAAATATAATGTATCCAAACAATATTATAAACAGAGTTTACTTTTCAAATAATATTTATTTGTAATTGTAATTAACAAATGGAGTAACAATCTCCTCAACTGTTTACTAGTTTATGCGGAATTTTAAAAAACCTCTACAAAACAATGTTTAAAAATCCAGAGTTAACAATTCATAACTCATCTCCACAGTATTAAATAAAAATAAAATAAAAACTTCATTCTCGTTAAAAGAACTGAAGAGCGGGGAAATGTATAGAAGGTACTGTGGCTAAGTTTCAATGAATGGGCATGAAGTTTAATCAGAATTATTTTTTTTGCTCTGTATTTTCTTCCAGTGCTTTTGGGCCTAGTGAAGAGGACTGAACAGAACCAAACACATCTACCCACATGCAAAAACATGTGGGTGGATTTGTTTTCTTTTTCTTGTGACAATAGCAGCACCTCCTAAAGGAAGGAATGCATCTTGTTCTTCAATTGGAGAGTTCAGTTGGTAACCTAGGACTTGCTTGTCCTCAGTGCACAGAAATTAGAATAATTTGATACGATGCATATTTTTTCGAAATGATCTGGAAAATATTGGAACACCCTGTCTTAAAATATTTTATTCATCATGTTAAAATAAAACATTCCATAATCATTTTTCTTTTTTCAGTTCTTCCAATTTTTCAGGAAAAAAACAAAAGGCTTCAATGAAAAAACTAAACCCCCCCCCCTGCGCTGAATTTTTCCAGGCCTTCACATCTCTAGTTCAGCCGTAGATATCCTGCTTGTTCAGTGTTTTACATATTGTAGACCAGTGATGGCGAACCTTTTAGAGACTGAGTGCCCAAACTGCAATTCAAAGCCAATACAGTAATTGAACCTTTATACAGTTGGCTATGAAGGGACGATGTCGGGTGCCCACAGAAAGGGCTCTGAGTGCCGCCTTTGGCACCCGTGCCATAGGTTCGCCATCACTGCTGTAGACTCAATAACACAGATGTTAGCCAGTTCTAATGATGCCTTCAAATCTTTGGCTGTCACTCAGGGTTGTTTCTTTAACTCTGCATGTCCAAACTTCGGCCCTCCAGATGTTTTTGGACCACATCTCCCACAGTCCTTTGTCATTGGCAAGCTTAGCTTAGAATCCTGGGAGTTGTGGTTCAAAACATCAGGAGGGCTGAAGCTTGGACATGCTTAACTCATTGATGAGTCTTCATTGAGTTCTCACTTGCCACCCATTGCTTGGTAGGGTATCCACAGTCCAGATAATTTCCATTTGTAGATTGTTGGCCTAACTGTAGACTGGTGAATTTCTCAACTCTTTGAAATCACATTGTAACCCTTTCCATGTTTCTGTAAACCCACAATTCTTGATCGTAGATCTTCTGAAAGCTCTTTTTTTAGCTAGGCCTGGATCACGTAAACATATTCTTCTTGTGTTCTTCTTGTGTAGAGCAAACTCAAAAGATTTGAGTGGTTTTTATCAGTCAAGTCCAAACTCATTTCTTAATAAGACTCCTGATATGCTAACGTCTGACTCTAATTGGCTTTTTTGAGCTCAGCTCAATGGTTCACTTGCTTTTACCAATAGTATTTTGAATGTTGAAAGAATGTGTTCAATGACATGAAATATCAGAATTGTTTGTGTTATTTTAGGCATATTACATTTGCCAGTTAACTTGACTTAGAGCACTGGTGGCCAAACTTCGGCCCTCCAGATGTTTTGGACCACAACTCCCACAGTCCTTTGTCATTGGCAATACAGGCTTGGAATTCTGGGAGTTGTGGTCCAAAACAGCTGGAGGGCCGAAGTTTGGCCACCACTGACTTAGAGTAAGATCAGATTACATTGTATGACACATTAATGCAGAACACCATGAAATTCCAAAAGGTTAATATACCTTTTCTTGCATCTGTATATATCTTCTGATAAAGAACATTCAATTTTGGAATTAGATGTCTGTTGATGATACTGAGAAGCTTGTTTAGTATTTGAAAATCCAAATGCTGCTGTCATTAATATCAGGAAGATGTGGTCAACTTAGCAAGATAGATTTGAATGTAATTTGGACATGTTAGAGATTATACTGATAAAATTCCTATGGCTCCTGAAGAGAGTAAATTATGCAAAGGGAGATTGCTTAGTAGTTAAAAATGCTGTCAGCTGTAATGTGACATTCAGACCAAATGCAAGGACAGATCAGACAACAAATAATCAGCACAGATACATGTTTTTGTAATCTATAACCTTTATTTGTATAATGCACTCAATAATGAACTGTCCACTTGAAGACTTGGATGCTTCAAAAATGAAAAATTATGTGTTGTCTTTTCCTTCCTATTAGAGCACCTCCCTATGAGATTATTATGTGGCGAAAAAATTAAGTAATTTAATTTATTTTAAACATTTTTACCCAACACTTCTTCTTTAAAATGGCTGCTAGTATTCTTCCAGGTTCAGTAGAGGGTGCTGATGTTTAGCATCCTTCACAACCTGCATCACAGAGTGCATCTTGTTTTGTTACCCACATCACCTTTGGTATTTGTGTTCTCTTTTGGACACAAGTTCTTTCTGTTGTTTTGCTAGTTTAATTTTTAAGTGTGTTTATATGCTACAATTGAACATCAGAAGGACAACTGAAATTTTGTTTAATAAATAAATAGTGACAGTGTTCAGTGATTTACTGCCATTCAAATATAATCCTTTTTCTTGGTGATACAATCACTGAATCCTCATGTAGGGAGTGGTAGCAACTGTAGGCACAGGTGTCAGTATGATTGTAGCTTTTCATACCTTTAGTGTTCCTCATAAATGGTTTTCTGAAGTCCTGTTCCTTCACCTTTTCTTTCTATGTACAGCAGTAAATACTGAGTTGCTTTTCTTCTTCTTTTCATGCCTTCGAATTGCTTTTTCAGTGGCATTATGCTCTGTTCTGATCTGACAACACCAGATTTTGCCAAAGTAAAAAAAATGATTGGTTGATATTTTTCTATAAACATAGATAGATGTGTTTTGTGCATTTTATGCACATAGGCTCATCAAAAATTTGGAGGAACACCATACAGTTCTTTGACAAAACTACTACAAAAATTTTTCTCCAACTGTCATCAACAAATTTTTATTTCTTAATAGAAGAGCTAATGAATAGATTCTGGACATTGTGTGAAATATTTAATTTGCAGAAAATACTGTTGTTTTTTTTAATGACGATTAAATTAGTATTCTTGGGAAAGAGGTTTTCTGATTTTTAGAAAAGCAGTTCACTTCAAAAGATTCTGCAACTAGCATTTTTCTTTCAAAGGAGAAAATCATTTCTATGTACATAAAAGATCCATGAGGCTGAGATTCTGTTGAACTTCAGGTCTGTCTCATCAACTGTAGTCAACATTTCCAGTGATAAGGAATGCATTTCCACTGGATTCCGACAGTCATTGCTGTTGTGCACTTAAGATCTGTTTTGGATGTGCTAGTGTGATTGGGTTCTTCTTTACAGTCTTACGGTTCCAGTTCATTTATTAGAGTCAGTGCAGGTGGTTTTATTGAACATACATTTGGTTGAGGACTTTGCTGTTCCTTATTTAACATGTGTTCTTCAATATAAACTGTTCATTATTAACCATATTTTTTTGTCAATACCAGCTAATAAGGGTAGTTCCCAAACCATGGTCTCCTGTCATATATCGGCGTATACTGTTCCACAATGTGGGAGACACGATCACATTGGTCTGCTCCCTGATCTCCATCCTGGGGTAGATATTTCTGGTGATTCCTTCATCCGCTGACCCATTCCCCCAGGATAAACTTGACAGTTCCTTCTCCCTGTAACTCTCACACTGTATCCCTATATCGTGACTCTCTCTTTTTCTCCTCCCTGTTATTCCAAACCTGGCACCGTTCGTCCATTTTGATGTCAGGCACTACTATTGGATTCTGCTCTAACATTTTCAGTTCCTCCTTTCTGCTCTGCTTTTCTTGCTCCTCTATCACACATCCATCATTTCCCTTCTCTAACTCTTTATCCCCTGTCTTTTCCATCTCTAACAGTTTGGCCAGAGTGGACGGCATACCATCCCCTCTCCCGCTGCCACTGGAATCAGCTTCATCCTCACAACTAGTAATACATGGGTGCTAGTGCAGCAAATTTGCATTTTATTTTCCCTTATTTCTAGTGCAATGACATTTTGGCACTTGAATTCAGGCACTAGCATGAAAACAAATCCATTTCAGTTTTACTTTGATTTGGAAAAAAGCTATTGGCTTCCTCAAAACTTCTTCAAATTCTAAACTTTTGTTCCCTCTAGGTTCAGTTTATTACTTTAAAATACTAATGGCATTATTCACTCGGTAAATTTTTACTGACACGTAACTCAAACATGTTATTCCCAAATGTACCCAGTGTGATGTAGTGAATAAAGTGATGGACTAGGACTCAGGGGGGCAGGATTCAATTCCCTGTTCAGCCATGGAAACTCACTGGGGTGTGTGAACCTGATAAAATTACTTCTTAAATACTTCACTTACATCGAAAGCAGTACTAGGGTCGTTATAAATTGGTCTTGACTTAATGGCACATAACAACAATAGTTACTCCCAGATTAATCCCAAATACTGCACAGTATTTCCATGTATAAGACTATATTTTTGTCTAAAACTGTTAGACTAAAAACTGAAGGTTGTCTTATACACAGAAGTAAGCCAATAAGAGAACAGTGTGATTGTGAAAGTGTAATTTTTGTTTGGATAATTGTGTGTCATCTTATGCATGGAGGTGTGTTATAGAGGGAAAATATGGTAACATGCAGTATACTGTAAATTGCCCAGAGTAGCTTTGTAGCTACAGTTGTACCTTGTATAAAGGAATTAATTCGTTCCAAATGAAATTATGTTAAGCAAATTTTCCTTTATACAAATTCCCATAGGGATGCATTGAAAACAGAGTAATCCCATTTTTATGTTGTATGGATTCTCCCCACAGGCGATTATGTTAAGCAAATTTCCCCTATCTCTGGAATTTTTTATGTTGTACAGATTTTATTTTATACAAGCTGTTTGTTATACAAGGGTCCAATGTAGATGGCATGGTATACAAATCTAATAAATAGATATAAATTACTAACTACACCTGTGAAACCTTATAATAAATCTAGGATCCAGATCGAGCGATGTCTACCTAAGGATATAGGTAGTTCAAATACTGTGGGGCTGCAATATTGTGGGACCACAGTATATGAAAAAAGGCCCCTGGGGTAAGGGGGAAAAGGCTTCCCTTACCCCAGGACTGCTGCCCTGAGCGGGTCTGCAAGGGCCTTCTCGGGCCTCCCTGCGACCTGGAAGTTACTTCTGAGCCGCCGAAAATCATTTCTGAGGCCTCTGAGGACCTTTCTAGGCCTGTTGACTTCCGGTTCACAGGGAGGCCCTTTGGGGGCCTCCAGAAGGCCTGGAAAGGCCCTTGCAGGCCCGTTTGGGGCAGCGCCAGGCTGGGGGTAAGTACAAGAGCCCCCAGCTAGGTGCTCCAGGCCCGACCCAACCTGCATCCGCATATCGCAGATTTTCAGTTATCGCAGGTTGGGTCGGGTCCCTAACCCTCACGATAGGTGGGGAGTCACTGCGTGAATACATTCCACAGTCCCTTTTGAACTAAAGGAATGGTGAAGAGGAGAAGGAGGAGGCAGCTTCTGTCCTGCTTTTCCTTCCCTATAGCATCCGATCCATGTGTGTTACAGGGAAGGGGAGGCAGGGTAGAAATCTCCACCACCTCCTCTTCCCCAGACCGAGGTAAGCGATGGGAAAAGATTTCCAGGCTGGGAAAAGATTGATCGGTCCCTGCTCTTTCCAACGAAGTGTTGGGCAGAGGAGGGACTGATGGATCTTTGCCCAGCCTGGACGCCTTGCAAGGCATGCGGCAGTGAAAATCTGCCGCTACGGCTTTACTTCCAACCCTCCCAGGCTAGGAGAAGATCCATTTTAAAATATCCCACCATGAGTGCTCTGGCTCCAGCCAGAGCACTCGTGGCAGGACATTTTAAAATGGATCTTTGCCCAGCCCCATGCACTTGAAAGGCAATCAGTGGAGGCAGATTGCCACTGCCGCTTCCCTTCCAATTAGCACAGGCTGGGTGAAGATCCCTGGCAGATTGCCACTGCTGCTTGCCGTCTAACCCTCCTGGGTTGGGATAAAATCCATTTTAAAATGTCCCACCATGAGCTCTCTGGCCCCACTCATGGCGGGGCATTTTAAAATGGATATTTGTCCGGCCCGTGCTGCTTGGAAGACAAGTGGCTGCTTCCAAGCAGCATGGGCTGGGAGAAAATCCGTTTTAAAATGTCCTACCTTGAGTGCTCTGGCACCTGCTTGGAAGGCAAGCGGTGGCTGCAGATCACCCCCACCACTTCCCTTCTGAGCCACACGGGCTCGGCGAAGATCCATGGGACCCTGTTTTGCCTGCCAGTTTGGTGGGCAAAGCAGGGACCCAGTTATCCTCACCTTGCCTGGCCTGTTCCCTTGCAAACAGCCCAGGTTGGGTGAAGATCAATGGTACCTTGCAAGACGAATGGAAATCAGAAGGAAAAATACATCTTAAGAGTTTTTCTTATCCCCAGAAATTGCATTAATCTTACAGGTTCTTTGTTTTAAGGGGCATTCATCTTAGGCGGTATTTCTGTACTTTTAAAATATTTAAAGAGTTGCGTTGAAAAGAAAGTCATCATTTTGAATAGTAAAGTTAAAAAAAAACAATTAGCCTATTGTTATATAATGGTTGACTGTTACAGGCTAACTTTTTAAAGTAATTTGTACAGTTTACAGTGTTATAATATTGTGTCTGCTTTATGTTTACAGCCGACATTATCTCAACAGTTGAATTTAATTACTCTGGAGATCTTCTTGCAACAGGAGACAAAGGTGGCAGAGTGGTTATATTTCAAAGGGAACCAGAGGTCAGTGCCTTTAAAAGCAGTGTAAGGTGGTGATTAGAATTACTGTGCAGCTTCTGTTTAAAATAAATGGAATCATAATGGCACATCAATGAATTTTAAAAATCCATGATAATGTGCAACTTCTGAATTTTATATAAAGTTTTATTCAAAAATTAATCTTGTTATTGCATTTCAGACATTTGGCAGGTGAAACCTTTCTTGGGATATTATTAAATCACCATCATTAATATTATTCATTTGAAACTGATCGTTCATTGGTGTACATGCTGTTCATTCATAAGTAAGCATAAAAAGGCTAAGAAAAAAATCTACTTATTCTGACTTATTTCTGCATTCTGATAATGAATGCAGTGTTTTATAAAAAATAGGAAGTGTTTCTTTTTCTCAGTAGAGCATCCATTGAATGGAGGTTTGCAAATGTGTGAATTAAGTACTTCTCTCTGTGTATGTTTCATATGACAATGTATGTGTTACTTCCTGCAAAGTTGTTCATGTAAAATGACACTTTTAGAAGGAAGAAATACAGATTCATCAATTTTACAAGGTAGCATATATTCTTACAAACTCCGGAAGATGGGTGGTATAGAAATATAATAAATAAATAAATAAATAAATAAATAAATAGTACTAATTTAATGTTCCCAGTTGTGTTTATGATTTTACTTTTTCTAGAAACCTGTTACACTAGTACATGTAACATGTCAGAAATCTTTTTGAAATCTGTTGCACTGGTTCCTACACTTTTTTGTCAGATATTGGAGCACAGCCCCCAATTGTACGTGCTTTGAAATTTCAGCAATAGTATTTGGTCATAAAACATGAGGTTCATTTGTATCTAGATGAGTTTGCAAGTGTGAGAACAGGTAGATGTGTATTGTGTACCCTAATCACTGTAATGAATTAAACCTAGAATGTGCAAATTGTTGTTCAGCATAATGTTTTTTTCTTGATGTTTCCTGATGTTTCACATCATTTGATTTGTTGTAATTTTTTTGTAATTCATCATCTTTGTTATATGGACACCACAATATTTTTAATACATACACTTATTTCTTCGCAGAATAAAAGCCGTCCCCATTCAAGAGGAGAATACAATGTTTACAGTACCTTTCAGAGTCATGAGCCTGAATTTGACTACTTGAAAAGTCTAGAAATTGAGGAAAAAATTAATAAAATTAGGTGGTTGCCACAACAGAATGCTGCTCATTTCTTATTATCTACAAATGGTAAGGATATTTTATTACATAATGTATATTGTTGTCATTAGTCTAGACTAGAGGTACTTAATAGCTTTGCTTTTAGATCTTTTATTCATAAATTTAAATCATTTTTTTAAAATT
Organism: Phrynocephalus guinanensis; assembly: GCA_037367245.1. Lineage (NCBI taxonomy): Eukaryota > Metazoa > Chordata > Lepidosauria > Squamata > Agamidae > Phrynocephalus > Phrynocephalus guinanensis. The sequence goes on along the minus strand of CM074735.1, from coordinate 53,418,955 downwards.
TCCAATTTAATTGGATTTAAAGGCGTTGTCGTGCAAATATCTACCGAGAAGTAAGACTGCTCAGTATAGTGGGCCTTACTGCCAGATAACTGCACAGAAGATTGCATCCTAAATAATTACAGTGATTGTAATAGCTCCCTACATTTTTTATTTTACAAAATTTCATATCACTGAAATGATATATCTCACAGAAAACAGTTGAATTATCTAGCCTTGTTCTTACAGACAAAGAGTGAGCAGCATGAATATGTCCGAGTTAAATTAAATGGAATACTGGTACCTTTTATAAAGGAATTAATTTGTTCCAAATGAAATTCTGTTAAGCAATTTTTCCTTTATACAAATTTCCCATAGGAATGCATTGAAAACAGAGTAATCCCTAATTGTGACTTTTATGTTGTGCGGATTCATAGAATCATAGAGTTGGAAGAGATCTCAAGGGCCATCTAGTCCAACCCCCTGCCATGCAGGAACCCCATCACAATATTTCCGACAGATGGCCATCCACGCTCTGCTTAAAAACCTCCAAGGAAGGAGACTCCACCACCCTTTGTGGCAGCATATCCCACTGCCGAACAGCTCTAACTGTTATAAAGTTCTTCCTAATGTTCAAATTCGCCCTATAGACAATTCTGTTAAGTAAATGTCCCCTGTCTCTGGAATTTTTATGTTGTACAGATTTTATGTTATACAAACTGTGTTGTTATACGAGGGTCCACTGTACCTTAAAAACGTCTAATGACTGGTTACATATTTTTTACTAAGGCTTAATTATTGAATGATACCCAGTATAATGTAATGGATAGAGTGGGAGACTAGGACTCAGGGGACTTCAATTCAAATCCTTACTGTGCTGTGGAAACTTATATGGGTGGTGGTGGTGGTGGAACTGTTAAAACCCAAGTATATTACGGATCTTGGAAGTCCTATTAGTGTCATTGTTCAAGATCACAGGGAGGCCTACTAGGAGCACTTGGCATCTGATGCTTTATTTTAAAAAATCTGCTAAAATATGTTTGAAAGTATCAGTTGTTCTGAAATTTTCAAAAGGGCCTAAATAAGATTCCCAGAGAGCAGGACTCTGATGAGTTGCATAACTCCTTGGGCCTCTTGTTATTATTAACCAAACTACATTTGAAAATGAGGTTCATTTATATCTAGTAGTAATTCTTTATGCGAGTATATGGAAAGTAGCCATTATATCCAAACTATAAAAAATAAGAACGTATTGAGATAACAGAAAACCTAATGAAATGTAACATTGATTACTGCATAATGTAGAGATATATGTTAAACAAAAAGAGAAAACTGCATAATGTGTAGCCAGCTTCCTGTTATTAAAAACTGTAAACCACCAAGAGAGTACTTTAAGTGGTATGGGGTGGTATATAAGCAGAACACTTTAATACCATTAAAAGATTACAAAATCTAACCCTTCATCACAAAAGTGTATTAAATATTAAACCCCATTAGCTGAAAGCCTGTTCCATAACTTATTTTGTGTGTATTTTATGGCAACATCAGACATTGTAGTTTTTTGAAAGTAAACGGTGTTCAGTTTTGTACATACACCCTGAAGGTCTTAATGAGAGCCCTCTTGTTGGGAGGCGTCTGGGTGTTGTGTAAGCCTTTAATTTATGAAAATCATTTCCACTTACAAATTCATCCCACCAGTAGTGATTTTTGGAAATTAAATCCTTACTCCCATGGTCCTATGATGAGGAAGGGGAAAAGCTTTATTAGTCAAAAACTGCTGCAAGATCACCACAGAGGACTACTAGAGGAGATATGGTGGTCATTTTGTGCTATTAAAAGCACTCTCTGCTTATCCTGAATCTCCCAAAGGCTTCCCTAGAGCAAAAAACAGTCTTAGGGAGCCTTGGAACCTGAAAGGGATGGGGTAAGATGGTGTCAATTAGTTTAAATTAAAAAATTCCCTTTTGTAGATGGTGACATCTTTCAGCTTGCATGGTGTAATGATACAATGACAGGATATTTCCTTATATCTAAACGATATCTAAGCAATATGGATATGGATACAGAAAATGCTAAAATAACTGAGTACTTGGTATTATTTTATAATATCTCATTTTAAAAATAAGTATTTTAATTAGGGGTTACTAGTGTCAGGTAAAACAAGTTTTCTCTTATATACAGAGTTCTCATTTATTTCAACTAAAAAGGTAATCCTGTTTCTCATTATCGTCAAATACATACCTGTAGTTTGAGAAGTGATTTTAATTATTTTTGCACAGTTGCAAGAAAGCTCCATCATGCTATAGAAAAAGCATTACAGTATCTGAACCAGCATTTTCAGATCCCAAGAGGTCCGGGGGGGTTTGTCAGCTTTGTTATGCTCACCACATCTGAGATTAGAACAGCAATAAAAATAGTTGTACCCATGTCTTAATGGGAGTGTCATAGTCAACTATTTAGCAAAGGTGTGGTCAGAATGCTAGACTGACTAGGTTGTTATAGTAATCCAGCACAGTTACTTAGAATTTAGGGTAAAACATTCTGAGATCTCTGTTTCAGTTCCTCTCCATGGTTTTACACCTCATGTTTTCCAAAAGTGAGGGTATACGTAGCACCTGCATTATTGATCATTTGAGCTATAGAATAAATAAGAAATAATTCATCTGACTTCTTTAGCATTTCAGCAGTGCTCACGTGCCCCCCCCCCCCAGGTTACCAGGAATTCCAGGAAATGGTGGGGAAGGGTGGCTGCCAAACTCCCTTGTTTTGTTCTAACGTGACACAGGCAGGGAAAAGAAATCCCTGCTGGGAATGAAACAGGAGTTAGTTCCTATCATAGGTATTGAGGCAGAATCTGTATCTTTCCATCTTCAAAACTGTGTACAGAAGTAAAACTCAATCCCCTTCTTCTTTTACGTCTTTTTTGTATTTGGGATGTCTTGTTTCCTTTTGGAGAGTGAAGACATCCAGCATACTTTGCATCTTTCTGCAAAAGCTCCCTTTAAAGAAAAAGGAGGGGCTGATTGAGTCCCTCCATCAACACCCTCCCTCCGTCTGACACACGAAAAAAAACAACCCTTGTCTGTGATAACAAATGATGTGCCTTGCTAGTTACCGGTAGCTGATTATTATTATTATTATTATTATTATTGTATTTATATCCCGCTTATCTACTACATGTAGTACTCTAAGCGGCTAACAAAAGCAATGCATATCAAATCAACAACAATAGAATACATCAAATATAAAGCATAAACAACATAGAACTATTAAAACAACAAAACATATAAAAATCCTCCTGCGTCCCGACATGCGGAGGAGCAAATTCTAGGTGGAACAAAGGGAGGGAGAGGGTCCTCAGTGAAGAGTCCAGCCGGTCTAAAAAGCCCTCCAAGGGAGCAGAAGCTGAAGGCTCTTCAAGGGCCAGGCACACCTCTCAGCCGACACAGACCCCAGGTGGAACAAAGGGAGGGAGAGGGTCCTCAGTGAAGAGTCCAGCCGGTCTAAAAAGCCCTCCAAGGGAGCAGAAGCTGAAGGCTCTTCAAGGGCCGGGCACACCTCTCAGCCGACACAAACCCCAGGTGGAACAAAGGGAGGGAGAGGGTCCTCTGTGAAGAGTCCAGCCGGTCTAAAAAGCCCTCCAAGGGAGCAGAAGCTGAAGGCTCTTCAAGGGCCGGGCACACCTCTCAGCCGACACAGACCCCAGGTGGAACAAAGGGAGGGAGAGGGTCCTCAGTGAAGAGTCCAGCCGGTCTAAAAAGCCCTCCAAGGGAGCAGAAGCTGAAGGCTCTTCAAGGGCCGGGCACAACTCTCAGCCGACACAAACCCCAGGTGGAACAAAGGGAGGGAGAGGGTCCTCTGTGTAGAGTCCAGCCGGTCTAAAAAGCCCTCCAAGGGAGCAGAAGCTGAAGGCTCTTCAAGGGCCGGGCACACCTCTCAGCCGACACAGACCCCAGGTGGAACAAAGGGAGGGAGAGGGTCCTCAGTGAAGAGTCCAGCCGGTCTAAAAAGCCCTCCAAGGGAGCAGAAGCTGAAGGCTCTTCAAGGGCCGGGCACACCTCTCAGCCGACACAAACCCCAGGTGGAACAAAGGGAGGGGAGAGGGTCCTCTGTGAAGAAGCCGGTCTAAAAAGCCCTCCAAGGGAGCAGAAGCTGAAGGCTCTTCAAGGGCCGGGCACAACTTGTCCAGCCGGTCTAAAAAGCCCTCCAAGGGAGCAGAAGCTGAAGGCTCTTCAAGGGCCGGGCACACCTCTCAGCCGACACAAACCCCAGGTGGAACAAAGGGAGGGAGAGGGTCCTCTGTGAAGAGTCCAGCCGGTCTGATTGGAGAATAAGATAAAATAAATGACTTGATATAAATTATACATGCAGAACATGGGTTGCCTACAAGTAGAATTTCAGCTGTTTTTTTTAAATGTGCAATATTTACAGGCCTGTCTATATTGAAAAGCATGCTCCAGTCTAAAAATTATACTTATTGCAGAAATCAAATGAGTGTCTGTTATACCAAGGTAATTTTGTGCATTGTTGGATTTCAGCAATTTGAATATACCCCTTTCTTTTTCTGTGTTTTTAGATAAAACTATTAAATTATGGAAAATCAGTGAAAGGGATAAAAGAGCTGAAGGTTATAATTTAAAAGATGAAGATGGAAGACTTCGAGATCCATTTAGAATCACAGCACTCCGGGTAATTTTTTAGTAATTTAGTATGAATGAAATACAGTCATGCTACTATCAGTTATATTACTATCAGTGGTACTACAGGCTGCAGAATAGTACTTTCATTGGTTAATACAATCTCTTCAGTGAGTATCTGTCAGCTGGGAGGCAATATCACTTGATGGTAAGAAATGTTTTTTCTACACCCACCCTCAGGAACTGGTGTCCCTGTACACATTTGGGGAAAAGCCCTCTGAAAGTTATTGCTAGTCAGTGTAAACTAGAGATGGGCACGACTAGGGAAAATGACGTTTTCGAGTTGTCGTGTGTCGGAGGCAGTCCGTTTCGGCTCGTTTCCGTTTTTCGCGAAATTTCGCAAAAATTAGTCAGTTTGTTTTTTTGTTTTTTTGTTTTTGTTAGTACTGGTTTGGGGGGGGTAGCGGGCTCCTGGAGGGAGCTGCAGGAGTCAGCCAGAGCCACAAGTGACGGACTGGCAGACTCTTTGCACCCGCTGTGTCTCACGTACTTGCATGTAGTGCAATGCAAGTAGATCTGGCTTAGGGTTAAGACGGGTTAGCGCAAGGGCTAGGGTTAGGCTAGTTACGGGTGAGGTTAGGGTGAGTATTGGGGTGCACCTCTGGGTGCCTCTCTGACCCACTTAGAAGGACAGTGTACTGGCTTATGGGTTAGGCTTAGGGTTCGGGTTTGGGCTACGATTAGTGGGCTGTTTATGCCCGATTGGCACATCCCAGAAGTCTCTGTGGTCAACCTGGCCAAGTGGCCATGCGATTGGTGGAAAATTTGCATGGTCCACTCCCATGGGCGATCCCATCATTGCGAATGTGCAGGTGTAAAAAAATAAAATAAAATAAAATCAACGGAGACTTTTTTTTGCAAGAAAAACCCACTGCTGCTACTGTAAAAATTCAAGCATTTAAAATAGCTAATTTTCGCATGTTTCTGTGGTGCTTTGGTGGGGTTTTGGGCAACGATTTCAAAAAAAATATTGCGGTTGCCATTTTGGATCCCCCGCACTGCATGGCAAATGGATGCGCCCTCCCAGCCTGCTACCAGCAGCGCAGCAGTAGCAATAGCCAAGGAGAGGGGGGCGGAGAACCCCCCCCCCCCCAAAATAAAACACCCTTCTGGCCTGGTAGGTGCCCTCAGACAGTTTTCGCCTACTTTTAGGGCCGGGAATCGGGTTTTTTTTTTAACTTTTAAAAACTTTTTTTGTGTGCCGCTTGGCATTGCGCGATGCAAGTAACGAGCACGACAAATCAGACCAAATTGTTCGTTCGTCGGTTCGAGCTCGAATTCTGGCGGAGTAATTCCGTTACTGTTTCCGTAGAGTAACGGATACGAGTAACGGAAACGGAAACGGGAATACCGCTAAGTCGTGCCCATCTCTAGTGTAAACCAGCCATTTTCAAATAGGGCCACATACCCCCTGGCATATTTTGAAGGCGGGCACGGACAGAAAACAATTGTTCACACATCACCTTTCAAGATTTTTTATGTTACTTATACAATCCTGATTTGGCCTATATTTCTTTTATAATGTGTTTATGGTCAATGGCCAAAAAGGGTTGAAAATGGCTGTTGTAAGCCATAGAGACACCTTTCAGATATTTTGGGACTTCAAGTGCTATATCATTCTTGATCATTTTCTGTAGGACTGATGGCAGTTGCAGTCCCATAACTTCTGGAGGAGTGCATTTCACCCATCCATAGTAAAACACTATTGACATAATAATCTGGACTATCCTACAACATTAATCTCTCTGTGCTAACACATTTTCATAGATTCCTTAATGCAAAGGCTTTTGAATACCATTGGAAAGCATTAAAAATTGTTTTTGAAATAATCCAAACTAGGGATGGGCATGAAATGGAAAAATAACGTTTCATTTCGTGCCCACCCCCACTTGGTTTCTTTTTTTACGGATATTGCACCATATTGTGTCACCTGTAGGTCATGCTTGTACCAGTCAGAACATAGGACAGATCCAGAGGGCATGTGAAGCTTGTTCTTGTATGGGCTAAAATATTCAGGCTATATAGATCTTCTACCCACTGGAAGTACTGTCAGGGCTAGGAGTATTCCATGAGACTTATTTCTGAGTCAGTATGTATTCTAGCATTCTCTGGGAACCTTTGAGAAAATATGTGGCCTGATGAAAACACTACTTTTACAATAATTAATTAAATCATAATTAATCATAATGAGGGCTATGATTAGTCATTAGTAAAGGTTTTTAACAAACTGATCTGCCTTGAAATTTAAAGCTTAATCCACTGAAGCCTAAGGTACTTAAAATGCTAATAACCAAAACAATTTCTGTGTTATGGAGAAGCTAGCCAATGTTCCTTTTCTTCATATTTAGGTGCCAATACTGAAACCTATGGACCTAATGGTAGAAGCAAGCCCCCGAAGGATATTTGCAAATGCACACACGTATCACATAAACTCTATTTCAGTTAACAGTGATCATGAAACATACCTGTCTGCAGATGACCTAAGAATCAACCTGTGGCATTTAGAAATCACAGATAGAAGTTTTAGTATCCTTTTTGGTATGAAATACAGTATAATGTAATGCACTGAATTGTTTCCTACTTATTAGTCTCCCATGGAAAATATTGCTAGCGTATATCAGTGACGATGTTCTATGTGAATTGTCATAGTGAGGTATAATAGGGGATCTTGTAATTCAGTTGCTGACTTCACTTCAATAAAGTCTCCTCTAGGTGTTGCATTTTTATTAAAAACAAAATTTTATACAGGTGAAACTCAAAAATTAGAATATTGTGCAAATGTTCATTTATTTCAGTAAGTTAGCTCAAAAGGTGAAACTAATATATGGGTAGACTCATTACATGCAAAACAAGATATGTCAAGCCTTACTTTGGTATAAGTGTGATGATTATGGCATACAGTTTATGAAAGCCCCAAATTCATAATCTCAGAAAATTAGAATATTACATATCAGTAGCACAAGGATTGGAAATAGAACACTATTGGATCTCTGAAAAGTATAAACATGCATATGTACTCAGTGCTTGGTTTGGGCCCTTTTTGCATCAGTTACTGTCTCATTGTGGCCTGGCAAGGATGATATCAGCCTGTGGCACTGCTGAGATATTATGGAAGACCAGGATGCTTCAATAGCGGCTTCGCTGCCTTGTTCTGTCTCATGTCCCTCATCTTTCCCTTGGCAATGCCCCCCCTATAGCAGTGGTCCTCAACCTGTGGGTCCCCTCTATGGAGTTCAAGTAGTGAGTGGTGAGGTTTGGGGTTACCGATCTGAGAAAGCACAAGTAAGTAAGTTTGCTGGCCATGGTCCCATGGTCATTGAGCCAGGTTTTGGTACTTTTGGCATTGTGGGCAGGTGGCAAGTCCTGCTGGAAAATGAAGTCAGCATCCCCATAAAGCTTGTCTGAGGAAAGAAGCATGAAGTGCTCCAAAATCTCCTGGTAGACGGCTTTGTTGACCCTGGACTTAATAAATCACGGTGGACTAACACCAGCAGATGACATGGCTCCCCAAATCAACATAGACTGTGGAAACTTCACACAGGCTTTCAAGCATCGTGCATTGTGTGCCTCTTGATCCCTCCTCCAGACTCTGGGTTCTTAGTTCCGAAATGAGATGGAAAAGTTGCTCTAATCAGAAAAGAGGACTTTGGACCACTGAGCAAGAATTTTCAGGAGCGGCTTGACAAGAGAAGTACGGCATTTGAAGCCCATGTCCAGGATCTGTCTCTGTGTGGTGGCTCTTGATGCACTAACTCCATCCTCAGTCCACTCCTTGTGAAAGTCCCCAACACTTTTGAATGGCCTTTTCCTGACAATCCTCTACAGGCTGCAGTCATCCCTGCTGCTTGTGCACCTTTTTCTTTCACACTTTCCCCTTTCACATAACTTTCTATTGATGTGCTTTGATACAGCAATTTTGGAACATCCAACTTTTTTTGCAGTCTGTACCTTTTGGGGCTTTCCCTCCTTATGGATGGTGTCAGTGATGGTTTTCTGTACAACTGTCAGGTCATCAGTCTTTCCCATGATTGTGATTCCTACTGAACCAGCCTGAGAGACCATTTAAAGGCTCAGGAACCCTTTGCAGGTGTTATGGATTCATTAGGTGATTAGAGTGGGACACTTTGAGTCTAGAATATTGAACCTTTTCACTATTCTGAGATTATGAATTTGGGGTTTTCATAAGCTGTATTCCAGAATCATCACAATTATATCAAAGTAAGGCTTGACATATCTTGCTTTGCATGTAATTAGTCTATCTCATATATTAGTTTCACCTTTTGAGTTGACTTACTGAAATAAATGAACATTTGCACGATATTCTAATTTTTTGAGTTTCACCTGTATGTACTATTGTTCAATTGCTATACTGCTGGAGTAAGCAACAGTTCTGTTGAAGGTAATCTTGGACAGGCAGATGGACCTATTTCTTTTTTTCTGTGTCTTTTGATGCCATCACATTTCATTTCTCACCTGTCTTATTTTCTTCTTTTCGGCCCAAAGGGGGCATGTGACTCTAGAGCTATAGGTAACCCACCACACCTGTTTTGAGTTGCTGGCATGATTCAGACATATTCATAGAAATTAGTCTTTCACATCTGTAATTGAAATCCTTTTGTGCAGTTGCACAAATTGTATAACTTTTGGAAGAAAAAATGCTGTAAGTTAAAAAAAATCTGAGACATTTCCTGTTTCATACTGAGTAACCAACTCAGTATGCAACAGGTCTGTAGAGATTTCTTAACATGCTTGATTGTGTATGTTAATTTGTGAAAAGACATGTTGCTTCCACATGTTTAACATGCATTAAATGTTTAACTTATTTGTGTAAGGAGGACAGAGGCGTTAACTACTGCTAGTCTTTTCTTCACCTTTGTAGTAGTATCTGCATTTCTATATAGCTACACGTTGCATAATTCAATAAACAGCAAACTTTTACTGAACTGTTGAGGTGAAAATGCAGTTTTAGAAGACAAAAAGCTAATTTTGAAAAATACTGTAGAACTGTGGTATATAGATTTTAGGTTTTACTTACAGTGTTGTGTATCTTGAAATATGAGGCAATTGCATTGCTATTTTTTGAGCAAAAAATAACCTTTACAAGCAAATTTTCAGACATTGTAGATATAAAGCCTGCTAACATGGAGGAACTGACAGAGGTGATAACTGCAGCCGAGTTCCACCCTCATCATTGTAATGTATTTGTGTACAGCAGTAGCAAAGGAACTATACGTCTTTGTGATATGCGTTCTTCAGCCCTTTGTGATAGACACTCAAAATGTACGTAGTTTTTCATCTTTTACACCATTATCAGAAATATATGAATATACTTCCTCCCATAAAATATCTAGATATTAAATGTTTCTTATATGTAAAAATCTTAGGCAATGCCTTAACATAAGGTAAGAAATATGCTTATTGTAGATCAGAAAATAAATATTGTTTTCTAGATATTCAAACCAGAACTAATCTGAGATCCTACTTGATGTTACATGTGTGTGTGTGTGTGTGTGTGTGTGTGTGTGTGTGTGTGTGAGAGAGAGAGAGAGAGAGAGAGAGAGAGAGAGAGAGAGAGAGAGAGAGAGAGAGAGAGAGAGAGAGAGAGAGAGAGAGAGAGAGAGAACTGATGGCAACAAGCATGTGACACTAGGGAAGTTTGCCTTCTGTCCAGTTTTGTTCTTTCTCAAAGGTATCTGTTAATTAATGCTATATCCTTATCCTTTAACAAAAGAGTTGATATTGACAGACTTCCAATTTCTCTAGCTAATAGAATCTATTTTATAATGTGCTGGATTTGAAGGTGATTTCTAAAACTTGAAAGCCCAGTGTTTAATCACTAATCTATAAATATAGGTGAAGATAACTGTTTTTATTTTCTTATACTACAGCCTTTTCTGTATACCATGGTTTGGATTTAGACAGCCTACTTTATCTATCTATCTGTCTGTCTATCTATCTATCTATCTATCTATCTATCTATCTATCTATCTATCTATCTATCTATCTATCTATCTAGACAGCCTTCTTTCTTTCTTTCTTTCTTTCTTTCTTTCTTTCTTTCTTTCTTTCTTTCTTTCTTTCTTTCTTTCATTTGTATACCGCGCCATCTAGCTACAAGGCTACTCTGGGCAGTTTACAGTATACGTTACCATATTTTCCCTCTGTAACACGCCCCCATGTATAAGACAACCTGCAATTTTCCACCAAAAATGAATGACTTCCAAAAGACTGGCTGTTCATCCTGTTGCACAATTTTATGTCACATAATTTTGATGATGTCACCAACCACAGCCATTTTTCAGAAATTAAAAATGTCCTTTCTCTGCCCCCAAAGGCTTTAGGTTCCCTCTGCATCCCTTTAATTCAGGAGAAACTGTTGAAGGTCTTCGGATGTGAGGGGAGGTGGTTAAATTCTGAAAATCATTACTATGGGAAAAGTCATCTTAGTGACAGCATTTTTAATAAATTAAAGACCATCTTGCATCCCCAAAGGCTTCCTCAGGATTAAAGGGATCCCAAGAGAGCTTTGGAATATTGTGGAGGGATCAGACACATAACTTCTCAAAAAATGGTCACCAGTGATAATATCATCATCCTTATGTGGTGCAAAGTTTTGAAATAGGATTTCAGCCATTGTGTTGAAGTGCAGTATTATTGATATAAGTAGAATTGAAATATACATATTAAATATATCAAAGAAATATTTTAAAAAGTGTGAACTTCCTGTTGTATTCCTCACCCGCCTGGTCTAGTTATGATTTAGACAAGTGAAAACCAGCTCACTTGTTGCTTGCTAAAACAACACAAACATGATGTTCATTCTTTTGCTTTTTGTCGGAAATAGGATTCCTCTTGATTCAGATGTTAGTCGTTAGAAAAAAACATTCTGCTCAGAATAGCAAATCACAGTTTAATGCACATACTATTTTTAATAGTTTATTCAGGCTGTTGTTCCATGAAGAACCTGTTCTACACCACCCTTCCCACAAAATTTAAGAAGCAGTCCTATAGTCTGATCCCTACATCAGTTGAATCCTTAAGTTACTCATCTCAGTAACTTAGTTACTTTTGCAACATGAAAGGAGAGAATATGCTACTTTAGGGGTCCTAGCCAAATCAGATGAGAATTAGATCCAAACAGAAAGAGAAAGAAAAGTGTTCCAGCGTTGGAATTAGGGTTATGAAAGTAGAAATAAAATCTTCTTAAAAGGTAATAAAAACATTGACCGAAACTCATGGTTTAGGAAGTAGAAATTCCTTCCCATGCTTCTTCCTTCTCCAATCCATAGAGGATTGCATTGCAAGTTAATGTCTTAAAGCATTTTTGCTGTTTTCTTTTAATTGGATCATCATAGGGAGCCCCCATGTTTTCTGCACTCATAAATAAAAAACAAATAAAACCTACCATTTGAATCATGTTCTCAGTGTGCAATTCACTATGTACTGACAGATTCAATTACATATTCCAGCATTGACCTTTTTAATACAAAACCATGTTAAATATAGTGAGTGACCTCTTGTAATTTAACATTTTATAAAAATATCTAATTTGGTTTGTTAGACATAAGTTGAATAAATGTTATACATAATGGGAATAATGCTCAGATATATGTAATTCAATCCATTTTATTTGTGGTGCTCAAAATCATAAAGATGTAGCAATCCTACTACCGGTATATGATCTAGTGTATTTAGAAATGTTAGTGACAGACTAAGGCTGTGATGCACTGGCAAGTCAAACTGGAGCAATTGATTTGCAGTCTGTTTTGCTCTTCTCTTTGGATCAGGTAATCAAAAGAAGGTCACAGATTGTTTCAGTGCCAGTGGTCCCCTTAATCCAGTTCAGTTCAATCCGTGCCACGGCTCCTCTTCTTTTGATTGTGCCCTTTGGTGATCCCTGACTCCTTTTGTGGTTCATTGTAACTGTTTATAAAGTGTTGCACAGTGTTAGGGGAAATGGACAGTTTTTCAGAGTTCTCTATAATTCTATAATTCATTCATTCTACTTCTACGGCAAATTTCATGCTATTTGCCAGTGTAGAATCAGTCTAATATTGAGCCACTAAACACTTGCCTCATATTTGGGATATGAGAGAGAAAATCAGGGGACTCATTTGGTGAGTATTGCCTAGTTTAAAAAAAGACCAAGTTACTTATGTACTTAAAGTGATTCTCACATTTTTGATACAAAGAATGTATGTTTTTCCTATGAATATAAAAAAGGGCAAGGATGTTGCCTATGATTCAGTGCTTTCTCAGGATCCCCTATGAGAACAGCTTCTACGTTCTTTAGAAAGGCCACACAAGAGGAACCTCTGAAGTGGAATGTGTCATGGCATTAGTGAATGCAAGTACTGAGGTGGAGTGGAGGTGACACATGATGTCCATCCCTTTGTTGGAGGCACATACAAGATGCATTTTCTTGACTTCTCAGAAAAGTTCTGTCTACTGTAAGATAACTTGGATGGTATTTGTACCTATCCTTTGCTAGATGCATCAGCGATGGGACTTTGCTTCTCATGCAGTAGTTATACTTCAGAGATTCTGATTTACTGAGAACTGGAACATCAGAATAGATGTAGCCATTCTTTCAAAACTCAGTTCTGCTGTTCTGATGGCATATTGTTTGGAAATAGCCTCAGTCAAGGTTCCCTCTAAGCTGTGCACACCCGTCACATCCTCCATACAGGGGTTTTCTGCCCTGCGCGACCATTACAACTGTTTTTTTCTGTCTGTAACAGAATTGGGGTGGTGCACCTCTCTCTCTCTCTCTCTCTCTCTCTCTCTCTCTCTCTCTCTCTCTCACACACACACACACACACACACACACACACACACACACACACACACACACACACACACACACACACACACACACACACACACACACACACAAGAAAGCCCTGCCAAGCAGGAACGAAAATTAGAGGGCACATTGGCATCAATTGTTTAAAAATGTCTAAAGTTTTGCTTTTCTTTGCAATTTTCAGTCTTTGAAGAGCCTGAAGATCCAAGCAGCAGATCATTCTTTTCAGAAATAATTTCCTCAATATCTGATGTAAAATTCAGTCACAGTGGTCGATACATGATGACCAGAGACTACCTTTCAGTTAAAGTTTGGGATCTCAATATGGAAAACAGACCTGTCGAGACCTATCAGGTACAGTGTTAAAGCATTTATGCTAAAGCATACTTTGTTATAAATGGAATGTTCTTATAGTGTGTTATGTATTTTTAAGGTGCATGAATATCTTCGAAGCAAACTTTGCTCACTGTATGAGAATGACTGCATCTTTGACAAGTTTGAATGCTGCTGGAATGGCTCTGATAGGTAAGGATGACATGTAAGATTCAATTCAAATGCTTGCTTGAATCCTGAAAATGGCTGTTATGCTTTATGCTGAGCGATAAATGAGACTTTCATTTATTTCTCATTACTCTGTTGCTCTGTTTTAGCTATAAAATGTAGAAGTCACTCAGTGCACATTAGTTTTTTAAATATGTTTAACATTTTACTGTAAGCGACCTGATAAAAGTACTCAGAAGTGCAGTGTGACTTTACAAGACTATAAACATGGAAAGAAATATGCCATTCCAGAATAACCAGATTAAAATCATTACAAAAAGTACAATTTACAGTTGTAATCAAAATTATTCAACCCCCATTGCGAATCAGGTTCATTATCAAAATTTACCAACTTTCAGCTGTTTGCAATGAACACATCAAATAAGCAATCAAAATAGTTTGACACAATAGCTTCAAGTGTTTCCTCCAAATATGATAGAAGATCCTTGGATTCGTGTTCTAGAAGACACAATTAAGTCCATTACAGAACTTATGGGCAAATTCCTTTTCTCTGCCCAGAAAACACGAAAAGAGAATTCTTGCACTTAACTAATTTTAAGCTTCCTTTAATTATTTTTATGAATGTATACTGTATTTTATCAGGCCTTTTGCTGTATAATTAAAAAATGATTGAATATGCAACTATTAATGAATTTTAAAAAGTACCAGACCAAAGGCAAGCCTTTCTGGGAAAGAATTCCATGCCTTAGAGAAATGATTTTTTTTTCTTATAGGCATTTAGTAATGGGACAGGAAAGAACCTTTAGCTTAAAATCTCATGTCATGGGTGAGAACCTCTGGGGAGAGGTTGTCCTTCAGAGATGCATGTATGTGAAGTAGGGTAAATAAGGCTATAAGATCATTCTTAATAAATACCTTCCCTCTTGGAATTTGTCATACAGTTGGAAGGTAAAGCTAAGCATAGTCAGACAAAAATCCTGGACTTTAAGAAAGCCAATTTTTGTAAAGTTAGGGGATTATTGGCTGTGATTCCATGGACCGAAACACTGAAAGAGAAGGGATTCCAAGGTGGATGGGAGTTTCTTAAAAGCGAGATATTAAAGGCACAATCTAAAACTCCTCCAACAAGAAGAAAAAATGGGAGATGTCTAAAGAAACCACAAAAGTTTACTAAAGAACTTTCAACTCAGTTAAGTATAAAGAGAAACAAGTAAAGGAAATGGAAAAATGGAGAATGCATCAAAGAGAAATATAAGCAAATAGCTAATATATGCAGGGGGGTGGTTAAAAAAAAAGCAAAAGCACAAAATGAACTTAGACTTGCCAGAGAGATTAAAGATAGTAAACAGGGTTTCTTTAGTTATGTCTGCAGCAAAAAGAAAAATAATGGCAATGACAACCAATTACTAACAGGAGACAAGGAAAAGGCAGAACTACTCAACATCTTCTTTGCCTCAGTTTTCTCCAAATAGAAAAAAATAGCTTTGTTGGTGCAAAGAGTAGATGAGGTAGGATGGGAATTGCAACATAGAATAGGTAGGTGGTACAGGAACACCTGGAAACATTAAATGAATTTATGTCTCCTGGGCCAGATGAATTACACCCAAGGATATTAAAAGAACTGGCAGAAGTAATTTCAGATCCATTGGCAATAATCTTTGAGAAGTCCTGGAGAACAGGGGAAGTCCCCATAGATTGGAGGAGGGTGAATGTTGTCCCTGTCTTCAAAAGGGGGGGGGGGAGAGGACACAAATAATTTCTGCCCAGTCAGCTTGACTTCAATTCCTGGAAAGATCATAGAACTTATTAAGCAGACAGTCTGTAATTATTTAACTAGTAATACTGCCATTATGAGAAGTCAGTACGGGTTTCTTAAAAACAACTCATGCCAGACCAATTTGATCTCTTTCTTTGATAACACAGGTTTCTTAAAAATAAGTCATGCCAGACCAATTTGATCTCTTTCTTTGGTAGAATTACAGGCCTGGTGGATGAGGGGAACGGTGTGGATATTGCTTATCTAGATTTCAGTAAGGCCTTCAATAAGGTTCCCCATGGTATACTTGCAAAGTCATTAGTAGAATGTGGGATAGATGGTGCTACTGTTAGATGGATTTGTAATTGGTTGACTGATCGCACCCAAGGGGTGATCATAAATGGCTTCTTTTCAGCTTGGAGATATGTGACCAGTGGGGTGCCCCAGGATTCTGTTCTGGATCTGGTGCTATTCAATATCTTTATTAATGACGTGGAGGAAAGAATAGAGAGTCGGCTGATCAGATTTGCAGATGATACCAAATTGAGAGGGGTTGCTAATTTCCAAGAGGATAGGATGAACATCCAAAAGGACCTTGACAGATTAGTGTCCTGGGCCAAAGCTAACGAAATGGGTTTCAACAGAGGGAAATGTAGGGTGCTTCATCTAGATAAAAAGAATGAATTGCACAGATATAGGATGGGAGACACCAAGCTGGAAAATAGTGCATGTGAAAGGGATCTGGGAGTCTTGGTGGACCACAAATTGAACAAGAGTCAGCAGTGTGACACGGCAGTTGTTTGCATCAACAGAAGCACAGTATCTAGATCAGTGGTTCTCAACCTGTGGGTCCCCAGATGTTCCTGGACTGCAACTCCCAGAAACCCCTTCCAGCACAAGTGGTGGAGGCTTCTGGGAGTTGCAGTCCAGGAACATCTGGGGACCCACAGGTTGAGAACCACTGATCTAGATCAAGGGAAGTGATAGTACCACTCTTTTCTGCTCTGGGGTCAGACCCCACCTGGAGTAGTGTGTCCAGTTCTGTGCACCTCAATTTAAAAAGGATGTTGAGAACCTTGAGCGAGTACAGAGGAGGGAGACCGGGATGGTTGAAGGTCTGGGAGCAGCTTAGGGAGTTGGGAATGTTTAGCCTTACAAAAAGAAGGCTGAGAGGGGATATGATAACTATGTTTCAATATTTGAAAGGATGTCATGTTGAAGAGGGGACTGGTTTGTTTTCCATGGCTTCAGAGACTAGGACTCGGGGCAGTGGTTTCAAACTACAGGAAAAAAGATTCAATTTAAACATTAGGAAGAACTTCATGACAGTTAGAGCTGTTTGGCCGTGGAATATACTGCCACAGAGGGTGGTGGAATCTTCTTCTTTGGAGGTTTTTAAGCAGAGGCTGGATGGCCATCTCTCAGGAGTACTGTGATGCGGGTTCCTGCATGGCAGGGGGTTGGACTGGATGGCCCTTGAGGTCTCTTCCAACTCTGTGATTCTATTAGCTCTTCTATGTTTCTGTATATAAGGTTGTAATATGAAATTAAATGAAGGGATGGGGGAAGGGAGGGACAGAAATTGGACACCTCTTAAAGTAGAGTAACATGAAATTGCCGGTAGGCCTAATGCATAAAAAGTTTTTCTCTCTTTTAATGCAGTGCCATTATGACTGGTTCGTACAACAACTTCTTTAGGATGTTTGATCGAAACACACGGCGAGATATCACCTTAGAAGCATCAAGAGAAAGTAGCAAACCTCGTGCTATCTTAAAGCCCCGGAAAGTGTGTACAGGTGGCAAGAGAAAGAAAGATGAAATAAGTGTTGACAGTCTGGACTTCAATAAGAAGATCCTTCATACAGCATGGCACCCTGCAGAGAACATCATTGCTGTAGCTGCCACCAATAACTTGTATATATTCCAGGACAAAATTAATTAAAGACGGCATATTCGAGGACAAAGTTGTCCTGCATAGTTCAGCTCAGTTGTTTATCTGTCAGAGATGGCCTTGTTGTCCTCCCAGTAAAGAACATTGATGCACTTATTTCCCTTTATAGGTAAAGGAGAGAAGCTGGCCTGGACTTGAGTTCATGGTTTATTTCTGTCTTCAGTGAGGGAAACACAGAATTGAATTTTTGTAAACAAAATAGCCCACTGGTAGCAGAATTGATGGACAGTACTCAATAAAGGCCAATATTCAAAAATGTATTTATTTAAGTCTGAGCCTTCCTTTCCAGTTGATAGACCAAAAATCTAACACCCGAGAAACAAATTGTCATAAAAATGTAATTTCTATCTCACATGCTCTTTATCTGCTGTAATATTTGGGCCTTTCAAAACATATATTTGTGCTTTATGCCTGTAAACATTCTTTCTCTGGCCTTCATCTAAGCTTTAGGTGTTTCTACCTTTGAGCATATAGGTAAGTCTAGAGTTGGGTTCGTAGACAGGTTTTTCATGTGTATTTACTCACCAACTGTATCTATAACAACACCTTCTGGTGTAAACCACTTAATAAAACTAACAAACTATAAAAGTGTTTTTAAATCTGAAAGTATGTATTCAGTCTTTTTATTGCATGTATTGAGATTGTGCAAAATAACTGGTGGAAAGATTTGAAAATAGTTCGTCCCGAAAGATTGATTTTGATAGTTTCATGTGATATTACTGCTTTCAACTCTAAACTGATTTCCCTCCAATTGTCTTTACCTTAGCTTCTATTCATTTTCAGTGTTTAAAAAAAGGAAGATAAAGATGACATCATCTGGTGTGCACAAATGAAGAAGCATAAAATACTGAATTACAGTTCATACAGAGTCTTAAAGGAATGCAATGAACGGTCTCATACATCTATCCCTTCAACAAATCACTGCTCTGGTTAATAGTATGTCTCACATGTGAGATACTTACCTGAATGTGCATTACTTTTTTGCCTTTTTTGTTCTTTGAAATCTTGCTTTTAAAAACTACAGTGGGGCATAAACATCTGTATCAAAAACTTTCCATGGCAGTTCATGCTTGTAGATTTTTAAATTTGATTATGTCAAACAGGAGCACAACGTAAGACATATTGTAACTCCTAGTCTGTATCTTGACACCGCAATAACAGGCTGTCTTGACTCATGTGAAAATAACATTTTTTAAAAACATGAGTTTCCACTAGCTCTATCAGGCAAAGGAAAAGTTGATCCCTTTGATAGGTGTTTCCTTTCCTAGAAGAGAAATGATAAGCTCCAGGTGTTTCACCTAGGGGAGTAAACATGGACACTACTAGTAGTTGGCACACGTCTGGTAACAGCAAATTACTTTTACTTCCTCCAAACTTTCTAATAAAGGTGCCTATAAAAATCCTCTTTAAAATTCAGACCCTTTATATAGAGATATATGGTTCACACTCCAGTTTTTATTAAATGAAGGTTTAATATGATTACTAAAGTTAGATATGAATACACGAGAGCAACGTGTCTCTGTTCCTATCCTGTCAATTAATGTCCATAGTGTGCCACTCTTGTTTGCAATCCAGTGAATACTAATTTGGGGGTTCTGAAGATAAAGTTGAAATAGAAACCGTATACTGTATATCAGTTGTGACACTATTTGCAAATCTTGAAATGTGGAACAGATAGGTCATTTAACAATTAGATTGATTTTGTTCCTAAAACCTATGCGAAAGCTAATACAATGGGATTGTACATAATTGTTCGATTATTTTGACCAAAAAAATTAATAAATTTTAAATGTTTACCTGAACTTGCTTGGTATGGTGTACTCTGAAACCTAAATGTACTTCCCCGTCTAAAGTTACCTACAATTTGTCCAAGCGCTACATTTCAATGTATTTATTATTCAGCTTGTTGTGCCAATTCATCAGTTGGTGCCAATTGAGAGTTGGTCACATCCACTCTGTTTGGGTTTTGTTTTCCTTTGAATTCAGCTGCACAGGAATGTGATGCATGCATTTTTATTTGTGTTGTTTGGATTTTAGGCCTGACAGTATGTTATGTCTTAAATCATTATGCATGCTACATAAATTTTCATGTTTAAATGAACTTTTCATGCATCCAAGATGGGATCGAGCTTATAAAGTTTTGTCACAAGACTAGAGTTGGATGTTCATGTTGCTGCTGGCTTCCTTATTACAAAATGTATGCTGTCTTTGATAATTTTTAGCAATATTTAGTGATCTTGAAATGTCTCTTACAGTGGTGTAGAGGTTTGTAGGGCTTCAATTCTTTTTTATTCATCTTCTAATTTCAAACAATTATTAGTTTTTACAAAGTGATTATTTACAATACCTGGGAGACAGAATGCTTTGAAATTTTGCTGTGACTATGAGAACACTCATTATGAAGGCTAGTGCCTTCACATGTTGTAGAATTCTGAGGTTTCATTCTATGAATGTAAAGGATTGTTCCATGATCTTCCCTCTTCTTTCATGAATGAAAGCTACCATTCAAGAGAAAAAAACATAGAATTTAAGTTGTTTTGTTCTAGAATTTTGCACAGTAAATGTAGCCAGACAAGGAGCTATTAAATTAAGCAAAATTGACTACCAGGTTCCTTTAAATAATAAATGTACATTTTTACAGTGTATTAAAAGAAATTACAAATGGCTCAAAAGAAACTTGTCATGCAGCTTATTTCATGCATCATGAAATACATGTGACAGAAGAATTTGAATGCAAATTGTAACATTCCATTTTCTGTACAATCACTTGTTTTAATGTGCTTTGATATCTTAAGAATTTTAGTAGATCAGAGCTCTGCATTGTTGCTACACCGTCATCAAGTTATGCTAGAGCTGAGAGACAAAATACAGACACCTAGCTGCTGCCTATAAAATCATTCTACTGAGTTTTAATTTTGACTGTTTATAAAATGGCATAATCGATGATTAGCAAGATTATATTTGTGGTCACTTTATAAAGCAAATTAATGAGGATGAAGGGGAAATAAGCCATGCTGCCTGAAATCCTGTTCATGTATTGGAAAGATAGCATATGAGACTGCATGACTCCAGTTGCACAGCACACGTACAGAAATGTTTTATGAATAGCACTCCCATCCTGCTGCACTTTCCCCTAACATTACACACATCAAGCTGCCAACAGGATTTCAACCATGACATAACTGCTACCACTTACTGTCTTAAAAGAAATTCTGGTCTCTTAACAACCTTTACCACCATATACGTGTATTGTGCTCTTCCCCCTTGATCCATTTGTTTCCATAGTATTGTTATGAAAAAAATAATTGACCTTCTAATTTTAGACCTTCCATAGGGCACAAATTCTACCCAAGAGTAGCATGTGTGGGCTTCCAGTTGTGCCAGATGGAAGGCTTTTGCTCAGCTTTAAAAAAAATAGCTCTTATTTTGAATGATGTATATAAACTTGTCTGGCATTCTTGCAGTACCCAGTGATCATGCAAGCATCTGTGGCCTGATCACGTAAACACTGATTTAAACAGCTGCATGGTGGTGAAAGAGTAATGGTAGTATTTCAAATCTGTTGCCATGTAGAAGTGAATTTAAGTCTAAACATAAGCACCAAGATGGCACAGACCAGGCCTGTCCACGCAATACAACAAAGGTTCTGTAGTCTAGTTATACATTTTAATGTGTACGAGGCAAAAGCATTTTCTTATGGTTCATGTTGAAATTAACATGTCTACAGTTTTATGCTTAAACATATTTGGTTCTGACTCTCCAGTTCTCTTATTGAATTCTTCCTTCTGGTAGTTAGGCTCCAAGTTACTGTACAATTACACCTAAACTAACCTGTATAGAGCGAACCAGTGGGATAAAAAAACTTCCAAATACTGTACTGCCTCTGTCTTATTTATGTTGTAGCAAACAGTATTCCTTTTCATTCCACATATTGAAATTTATTAATATACTAACATGATTTGACTCTGTACACTGCCTGGGGATGAAACTCATTTTATAAATAGTTTAAATAAGTGCACTTAATGATGAATACATGTACTCTCATGCACAATTGTGTAATAACAGATTTCGCTCAACTTCTCAGTGTATGCCTTTAGTTTGTCATGTAGGAATGTTTAAATGCAATGATGAAAAGCATGGTAGGTGTTTTATATACTAATAAATAAAAGATTAATAAGTTGTAGTTTTTGAAGAGATAGACATGTTAGTCTATGCAAGCAGATCAGGCAAAATCCAAGGGAAAGTAAAACAGAACAGTGGCACCTTAAAGACTTTTACATTTCAATGTGAGCTGTTCATGCATTTTGACTGTTTTGTTTTGTTTCTTTGCATTTTGTCTGAAGGGATCAATAGTACTCTGGTACCTTGTATAAAGGAATTAATTCATTCCCAATGAAATTACGTTAAGCAAATTTTCCTTTATACAAATTTACCATGGGAATGCATTGAAAATGGAGTAATCCCTAATCGAGACCATTTTATGTTGTACGGATTTGCCCCATAGGCGATTCTGTTAAGCAAATTTCCCCTATGTCCAGAATTTTTTATGTTGTACAGATTTTATGTTATACAACCTGTTTGTTATACAAGGGTCCACTGTAATTGCATGCCCCAAGTCCCAATTCATAACCCTTCAAAGGATATCCTAAGTATAAAGTACTCCAAAATGGCTTACCAGTCCCTGTTTTTTGTGGTGCTCTGAGATTGTATAACTTGAATAAAGGCACATGTGCTGGCTGTCCAGGCAGCTAACTGAATCAAATTCCAAACAAAATCTTAAGCTTCTCCAGTGGTACAGCTGACTTGGTAGAAAAGGAAAAAAGATGGTGGATATATGCTTTCAGTTGTGTAGATCTACCTGCCCTAATTTCATCTAATAGACACGGGCTCAAAACATATTCTCATAACTGGCCTAAGTTGATATCAGCGGGTGCTTGTAAACATAATTTTAGATCAAAGGTTTCCTATCCCCTTTTGATGTCCCGAGGCTCCCTGCAGCTCCCTTTTGTCCTAGCAAAGCTTTTGGGAATCTCAGGATGGAGAGGGGATCCTTAATTGCCAGCGCTCACTGCCTGCTTTCCTGATCTGGGTGGCAGCAATTGAGCAGTGACCTTTCACAAGTCATCACCACCATTCTTGTCCCAAGGCTCCTAAATGCTTCGCCAGGACAAAAGGGATCCCTAAGGAGCCTTGAAACCTCAAAACAATAGATCAGCAGCTAATTTAAAATAAACTTATCAGTGTGAGCTGATAAAGTCATCATCTTACACCAGGCATGTCCAAACTCTGGCCCTCCAGATGTTTTGGACCACACCTCCCACAGTCCTTTGGCATTGGAAATACAGGCTTGGAATTCTGGGAGTTGTGGTCCAAAACACCAGGAGGGCCAAAGTTTGGGCATGCCTGTCTTACACCATGCAAAGTACTTTGAACAAAATTCAGGCTGCTACTTATAACTGTAGACGTGCATACTTCAGTTTACAGTGGCAGCATAATGTTCCATAGGCCTACACCCATATTTTGACTATGATGGGTCTTGTTTTGTTTAGGACCATGATTTTCAAACTTCTATCTCAAAAGTAAGGTTCACAGACAAAGAGTAGAGAACTTGCAAAATGTATTTACTCACTTTATTTTGTATAGTAGCAATAAACCTAGTACGTATTCAATGAAGTATTCCATACCTTGTTACTTGACAGGCAAAAAGTTCAAGCTGTTTCCCATATTTGACAAGATCACCAATAACAAATTTCCGCTATGTACATAAAAAGTGAAATTTATATGCAATACACACTTGATTGTTCAATAACTGATTAAGGAACAAGCAACTTCAAGAGGACTCTTACTGGTTGTCTTTTGTTAAATGAGAAAATTGTCTTTAGAAATATTTCTACATGGCAGTAACAGCAATTTAAAAGATGTAGAATTTCCTCTTCAGAGGTATCTTTCTCAAATTTGCAAGCAGTGAAAAAATGGTCTCTTGTGGGTTCATTGAAGACTGGAAGCATAACAGCCTTATAGAAATCCAAACAATCTTCAACACATGTCTAGAATCTCTTTGGACAAAAACATAAATACTGTACCTTATAATAGGTATTAGAAAATTGGTGCACACATATTACAAAGCTCCTCACTTTTCAGAGTTTGGAAATAAGCTTGCTTTGTTTTCTGTTTGATTTTTAGGTCGTAAAGCACCTGATTCAAATCTATCCAAGGCATGTCTCTATAATAAAGTGTTACCTCTAATTACAGATGTTCAGTTTTCTGCACTTAATCTACAGAGTCACTTCAATGGGAAACAGCTCTAACTGTGCACCACCTCTTGTGACCATTGGATTCATTTTTCAGTGACACAGAGCATCCCTTAAACAGCCTTTTCTGCTCTTAGAAACCCAGATGGTACACCTACCACTGCCCCCTGCCATCATGAATAAAGATGATATTAAGTGTAGCCTACCTAAGCCCTGGGTGGGTCAAGGTAAGAAAGCTCCTGAGTGCTAGCTGAAGCATCTGTACTCGCCTACAAAGGAATAGATGGGGTAGGGCAGTCTCCCTATATAGTACCTGTTTTGTTACTGGTGAGATAAAGCCAAACTAATTGCTCCAACTGACTTGCCTAGTTGATTAAATAATGATATGCAAGCTGTTGACACAACAGCATGATAAGAACTACCAAAGTGCACTGCAATAAAAGCTATATTAATTTCAGAGCCACTAAAGCATTTAAAATTATACCTGCCAAATGTTAAAACTAAAATCAATAAGAAATAAAGTTTGCAGTAACACTCTTATCTTAACACAGTGCTAATAAGGATAGAAGCCAGATGATACATCACTGTTAGAAATTAAAGAACAGTTACTTCAGGTCATTTAACACTGAATTTTGAAATTGTATTCAGTTACATTTTCACTGCTGGGACCAGTAATAATTCTTTACAGGATATAAACGTAAGATGTTTTGTAATGTGGTTGCATACCTTGAAATTACTTCTTCTGAGCATAAAAATGTCTAAAACAGCATAATAGTTAATGGGAACATTAAGTTTACATGTGGATTCTACACTTTCATGAAGTTAAATGTACCTGTTGTTTGGGCAAGTTCTGCATATTCAGAGTATAGCAAAATATATTCTCAGTAGAAGGATTTACAAAAAAAGTGGGTAAAAGCAAAGCAACACAGAGATGAGAACCTTTTATTTAAGGGACAAGTAAAAGGATGTTGCAAAAATTACATTTTTTTAAGTAAACAGTTAACTAAGTAGTCCTGTGTGAACAGAATGATAAGTAAATCCTAATGAATTACATTACTTAGAAATAAATTTCTGATCCTTTTTGGCCAGTCTCTTAACATGTTAAAATATACATAATAGGAGTTACTTTTGAAAAAGATGTAAAGCTACTGCAGAACTTGCAGTTGCAAATGTCATGGTGTCAAGTTGTACATAAAGTAATTTTCAGTACCGGTTTGTCCTTGTGTAAAAAAAGGAGATGCTTAAAATGGGCTTGCTCAAATCTGTCCTAGAACCAATAGACAAGAAGAAATCATGGCAGGTGAGTCATGGAAATATGAATGACATGGTCAAAGGCAAGAGACTTGCACTCACCTGTCCCAGGGAAAACCAAGGAATGGCTCTTGCTGTTTCTCAGCATGTCACACAGCAAGGATGGGGAACGAGTGGTCCTTCCAGTCTTTCTGCACTCCTAAGCTCCCATCAGCCTATATGAAGTGGCCAACGATTATGGCAACAGTGGCCCAACATAATCCAGAGAGCCACAGATGTCCCCCACCTGTCTTGGCAAGTCCTAGGCTCAAAGAGAATTTGGGTCTGATTTCTCATACCTTCTAGTCACCCTGAATGCTACCTTTAAGGTGGGGAAATCTGGGAAATCTTGCTTTTTAGTTTGAGTATAAATCATTTGCACCAAGAGTCACACCTGTTTAACACCATTGTGAACACTTGCACTGGATACAAACTTTCGCTGAAAACACTAAGGGGAAAGTCCCATACACACAAACTTGTATCAAGGGTGTTTAGGATTCATGGTTTAATCTTACAGTAAATTTACTAGGTCACTTTACATCAAGAAAAAAGACTACAGTCTTTAGAAATGTAAGGCCACAATACTCTGGGTCCACTCTTCTCCCCTTTGCAAGAGAGTGGTGCCAAGAACAATCCTGAATCTTTACAAAACAGACAGAAACACAGATTAATGCCATGCCTCTTAACATTCATTATGGACATTCCATTGTTCAGATATATATTTTGCCATACAGTGCATATTTTTTTAAAAAGAAAATCCTTCATCCCAAACCCAGGGAGGTGAGTGTGTTGCCCTTTGAAGTCAAGTGAACTACAACTCCTGTCATCCTTGGTGCTTCCCAGAGAGGGCTACTGGAACTTTCAGTCCAAGGGGTAGATGTTCCCTACCCCAATCTAACTTACAACAGAGTTTAACTGAACAAAAGCGGGTTGACATACAGGTGGTGTTTGGCTTCAGTTTTCATCTGTCCCCATTAAAAGGAAACCAGAAGGAGAACATCTAGAGAACAAAACATGCATAGCCATGTTGCTGTTGCGCACCCAGGAGTTCCTTTTGTCCACCATTATGCATGCCTGGATGAATGTAGACACTGTTTAGCAGAAGAGACCGAGTCATTCTACCTCTTACAAGGTACTACTGGAAGCCGTGGTTGTCAGGCGCCTTCCAATATAGATCCTGAGACAAAAACAGCCAGTAAGTGCAGTGCTTAAGTTCAGACAGCAGAGAACCTGCTCTTCCTCCTATTCTGACCATTGGCATGTAAAGCAGGAGTGTGGTGCCTTCAATCAGCCTGATCCAACCTTCCAGGGCTCTCCAGGTTTTTCCCACAGGACCACCCCTGGTACAATGAAACCTGGGCTCAATGAGCTGAAGGCCTATGACAGTGATGGCGAACCTTTTACAGACCGAGTGCCCAAACTGTGATTCAAAATTCACTAATTTTTTGTGAAGTGTCAATATAGCAATTTAACCTGAATAGAGATGGCTGTGAAGGGGTGATGTCAGGTGCCCACAGAAAGGGCTCCAAGTGTCACCTTTGGCACCCATGCCATAGGTTCGCCAACACTGGCCTATGATCTTCTGAGCAGCAGGGATGATGACATCCACAGCCACCTTCCTGCAAATACCCAGTTTTCTCTGAACGTGGCTTCAGTCTTCACAGGAAGTGAGAGAAAAAAATGGGTTTTTTCCCCAACAACTGTACCTTGTTTCAAGCTATGCCTACTGCAATGCCAAGTACAGTACTAGAAGTGGATTTGGTCTTGAATGGGTAGTTAAGAACCATTGGCTAACAAAAAACCTTCTCCATGCTCACTGAGATGGACCGATGCAGAATTTTTGGACTCTTCTGGAATGATAACAATCAGGCCTGCCATAATGAGCATCGGCCCTTCCAAATAAATTAATAACCTACAGAAGCCCACACCTCCTCTCCCAATATACCACCACTTCATGGTCTCCCAGGTTCTGTGCGAGTTTTACCCCTTTCTAAGTGGTATGTCTTTCTTAAGATTCAGCCACTGCCTGTAACAGCAAGAAGCTAAAAAATATACTATGCCCCACCTTTCCCCCTCCTTTTACATCCTTTTCTATGATGGTCCTTGTGTTGATGAAGGGATAGCGTTGGTTTTAAATTTCAGTATGTTAAAAGAGATGACACCTTAATAGGTGTTAAGAGCAGGGTTTGTTTTAATTAAATCTGTTTTCTTTCAAGAGGACAATGTGATACAAGATGCACCGTGTACATTGGGTCTCCATTGGCAACTCTGTAAACCACTGAGCAGAAAAGGACTAACTGGATTAACTGAAGGAATCCTTACCCAAGCCCAATGGCGAGCAGATGGGAGAGCAGCAACGATGGCAGGAACACCTTCAGAAATTCTGCGGAAAATATGCCACCTTTTTTCATTACACTTGTATTTCTCATGCTGAGGGTAGCAGTGCGCTTCGGGTGTTTGAAGAGAAATTCCCTGGTTTGCAACAGTACAAGAGAGAAGCAGCTTGTAAAATATTTTCCTGTTTTGTTTTGTTATCACAGATTGGAAAGCTTTTTTTTTAACAACAACTCCTAGAATTGCCTCATCCAGCATGATCATATCAGCTGGAGGAGTCTAGGTGGTGCAGTCCCCAAGGAGGAACTCTGCCTTATACGCACGTACCAAACGCAATTAATAGATGAGCATGGTTCACCGTAAGGCCACTCACTTGGGTGGAATGTTCTCAGGCCTGCTGGACCAGTCCCACATCCAATCTGAATTTTTCTTCAAGAGACGTTCCACCTCCTTCCTTCTTTCCAGAAAATCTTCTTCAGACTAAAAGAAGTAGGAGGGGGGGGGAGGCTCAGATACTATTACCAGATTCAGAGCACATTCTAAGCATGATATAGAAGCATAAGAGCACCATCTGCACTCAAAGGTCCAAGGTATGGCTGTAGGACTCAAGTGATGGTGCTGGTGTTAGACTACAACTCCCTTCTGCCCTAGGCAGCACAGCCAGTGGGGAAGAATGGTAGGAGCTGCGGCCCAGCAGCAGCTGCTGCTCATCTCTGGTCTGGCACTCTGTTAATTCCACAGATTTATCTGTGAATCCTGCACCTCTACAGAGGCAGTACTGACACTGTAGGGATTTCAGAGATCTTACATATGAAAAAAATAATAATCCAGCTACCTTGGCTCCTGGATTATGATCAGTGACTTGTAAAATCAACACTTGGGATTTCTTTTATATTATATACTGTATGTTGAAAAGGCCTACAACCATAAACAATGAAGTTTCACTTGACCTGACTTATTTTATAAATGGATTTCACTTATCAGGCCAAGCAAGAGAGCCTACCCAACACTGTTTTCAGCCCAGGGGGTGGACAGCTGAGCAAAGGAATACATAACCAGTACTGACACTGCAGTAAATCCTATCACAGATAAGCACAGATCTCTAACTGTGTTCAGGTGTTTTAAAAATAGGCAAGGTAAACTCAGCCCAAGCAATGAATCAGGGCCAGAAACCAATTCCAGACCAACCAGAACACACACACGGTCCCTCTCAATAAGCAAAACTAATGCAATCAAAAGTTAGGCTCTAACTATACATCAGACACGCATATTCAGTCCACCAGAACACCATGGCAATACCAAAAGGTCTCCACAGTGTGCTAGAATATCTGTAAAGAGGGGGACCACACAACATCATGGGCAAGGACACGCCACTGCCACAATTTGGCAACTGGAACCCACAACTGATGTGCACTCCACTGTATCCACAGCTGTAAATTATGGTCACGGAGAGTGGCAGGTACATGCAGAAGAGAAGGTGGTCTTTCACGTGACCTAGCTCATTCAAGTTTTTACAGATATTGCCAGCTTGTTGCCAGCTTGTTCACAGGTACAATCCAATGAAGATTCTACAGAACTGTTTGTATACATCAAGCCTATTTGTTGCCAAATGTTCATCGGTGGCATTCTGTTCAAAGGGAGATGGCCCTGCCAGCTAAGGAAAGAACCGCCATTTCCTGCTAGAATATATTCTTAATATGCAAGTACTGAGTTCTATTGGAAGTCAAGCGCTTCCCTGAGGGAAGGCACTTTGCGTGTTTTGGCGCCAGACCTTCGGATCTGCTTCTGCTTCTAGCCTCTCCTAGTGCTGTAAACCGAAAGTCACTGGGTCGATGTTCCATCTCTCCCTACCTAATGGTTATGTTTAAAGACAGTTTTGAAAATGCATTAAAATGGAGATGGATGGACGGAGCAAGAGGAAAAAGACAGGAGAATTGCCAGCAGAAGAAGCGACATCTGGACCGCCCCTAAAATTACTGAAAGAGGCAGAACAACTGCAGGATAAGCTTAGCTTGGTAACACACTGACAATCTTTATGGAAGTCTACTTTTTTACCTGAGAGCTATTCTTTTCTCCACTGCCACGGCTCTCTACTTCAGAAGTTCTATGAATGTCTTGAGGTGTTTGGGAACGTGGAGGGCTGTTAGAAGAGAAATGCCATTAAGCACCAAGGGGCAACACTAGTCGTGGTCTGCTGCATTAAGACCATGGAAACCCAAATTCAAATCCCAACATCCAGGTCTGACCTTCTTATTAGGCAGAGTGAGGCACACTTTGGGGTAAACTGGAACATCATGATCTGTTAGCTATTCATTTATTATGGTTTGATTTTCAGTGCCAGGAAGGAGGAGAAG
Source organism: Phrynocephalus guinanensis (assembly GCA_037367245.1). NCBI lineage: Eukaryota > Metazoa > Chordata > Lepidosauria > Squamata > Agamidae > Phrynocephalus > Phrynocephalus guinanensis. Next base: position 53,389,039 of record CM074735.1, on the reverse strand, counting down.
TGTTTGTGGGACTGTACACCTCAAGTCACATCCTCTGAAGCACAAGGCACAAGTCCACAGAGAATTACAAACCAGATTAAATAAAGAGTTCAAGGGAAGTACCAACAGTCTAGTAGTGAGAATCTGAGGGCAAGCTGACATTGGCTCTCAACAGGAACGAGAGCACAGACTTCCCCAGCAAGGCCAATTGCGTCATCTCTCCCCATTGGTCAAGCTTGGGAAATGCCATCAAAATGATAGGAAAGCCTCCTAAAACAGCTAGAGATATCCATCTTGGAGTACCTGTCACAGTGCGAGCTCTCTCGCGAACTGCTTCTCCCAGATTCATGCTGCGCATCTAGAAGAATTTTCTCCATATCGCCGTTGTAAATTGAAACGGAGGCCGGCACTTGTTCCTGGCTTGCCAGCTGGGCACCATTCCCATTGCTGCTAAAGTGGAGTTCCACCCAAGATCCTACTTGGCATACAGAGAGAGACAACAAGAACAAAGCACATGATCATACATTAAGAAATGGAAATGCATTTGTCTGCTGCTTCCACAGAGTCGCTGTGTTGACTTGTTGTAGCAAAATAGTATGAGTCAGGTGGCACTTTCATAACTATCAGATTTATTACAGAATCAGCTTCTGTGGACACACAACCCATGCCATATGAGGAAGTGTTGGTTAGCAAAACCTCATGATGCAATAATAAACGTATTAATCTGAAAGGTGCCACATGACTTGTTATCTTATTTCCCTTTGCTGACGCTCTGCTTCAAGCGAGATTCTTTGCTTGTATTCCAGGAAGAAAGCAAACAGATCCAATGGGTTTACTGCTTGGTAACAGTGAGACACACAAGAGTGATGATGGCAACCTTTTTGCATTACCAAAATACAGACAGCATGTCTTTGGGGCCTTTTATCTTGTGAAAAATATATTGAATGGAACCAACGTAAGCCGATTAGAACAAGATCTGAAACACTGACTTGGTACAATCACCCCGCCACATTTACCACCCAGTTTTAACAGGGAAAACCCAGGCTCAGAATGTGTAAAAAAAAGTAATGTTTCAAATCATTTAAAGTGTGTAACAGCCCTACATAGAGCTTTATTTTCCTCAGTTGTGCCCCCAAGCTTAAGAAAGTCACTGTACTTGCATTTCCCCCTTCAGTTTTGTCCTTCTGAATGATCTGGCTCCCACACTGATACTGATGTGTTAACAACAAGCCAGCACCATACTACCATTATTACAGTAAAACATATGCATCATTTGTTCAAGTTTTTACTCCTCTTCTGTGAGTACTGTATGTGCATTTGTGCAGAGTTACATATACAGTCCAGTATATGTACTGATTAAGTTACTGAGCAAAAAGGGAGTTGTGATGTGACCGCACAACTGTGAAAGGTTTGGGGGTCTGGTTTTTTTTGGGGGGGGGGTTGGACAAGACTAGGCAACCTGTTGACTTCCAGATATTTCAGACTACAATTCCCATGAATGAGTCTCAGTGAGAACAGTTAGAGAGGAAAGAGTATGCATGTTACCACCCTGAACACTGGAAGATATCAAACTGCTGGTGTGAAATAGTAATTGATATTGCTTCGTAAAAAAGTCATACATTGCATTGGCCAATCCTTAATTGAACCTGAGGAATTCTTCAAATTAAACAAGGAGACAGATGACACGGAATGGTACAGCAAAGTAAACCCAAAAATGGGGGAGGGGGAGACTCAGGATGGAATTAGAGAACGGCATTGAGATAACAGAAGGTGCAGCACAGAAATAAAGAAAACAACCCTTTTCCTTACAATTTCCAGAATTCTACAGCCAACATGGCCAACCACACCTATATACATGGCATATCCCACTCACCTAACAGATGCAATCACCACCAAGCAAGGGGTTTATGTGAAATATTTAAGCAGTGGTTTTACCAGTGTCACCCTCCAGTGAGTTTCCATGACCATGCAGAGATTTGAACTCAAGTCTTCCGAGCCCTGGCTTGTCACTCTTGCTACTATACTAGCCACTTGTTAGTTCCAAGGGAACTGTTTACATTGGAAATGATCCACTGACCCTCCAACTGCTGCTGGGCTAGAACACCCATTCTCCCTCACAACCTCACCATCGTCTATCCTTGGCTTAGTTCTGAGGACTACAACTCCCACAGTTCTCAGCAACAGAAGAAGAGAAGTGAGTAAAGGAGAAAGTGTATATGTGAAAGAAAGAAGAGTAGGGAGAGAACTAGGATAGTATGTTGTTGATAGCTTGCAAAACGTTAACCACAAGGATTTTCGCTTCCTGCCTGTATCTATAAATAGTTGAGATTATACAAACCTATATCACACTATAGAAGGATGTATGTAATTTGTCTTGACATAAAAAAGGTTCCTCTAGGCCACTTTGAAAAACAAATATACTAAGAGTTGTGAAACACCCTCTTATAAAACCAAATGGTTATACAACGTATCAACAACTCTCTCCCACAGCATGGGAACGAACAGCTGCTCGCACAACTGGCAGCAAGTAAACAGGTGAAGCTTTTCCGAGTAGTTTAGTGCAACACAACAAAAAGGCAGATTCATAACATTTTTTCCAGATGAAAAGCAATGTGGAAAGAGCGAGAGAGAGATGCAAAAAAAAAACTTCAGCTATAAACCATTTGTCTTTCCTAGATTTTTGTGCTGCAAAAAATGCAACTGAAATAAAGACACGACTGTGTCTGTCTTTCTCCCAAACACAGCCAATGAACCAAAATATATGATATAGATCTGGATTATGGCAAATGGTGTGGTGGGGTTTTAAATTTCACATTTAAAGCAAGTTCCATATTTATAACTGGCAGATGAAGTTTGCATGCTTAAAATACTTCATGGGAAAATATACACTACCTGCCAATCCAAGTAAGTACAACTAGGTGAATGCTAATGTCACAACAAGAAATACTTTCCCGATCTGCATAACAAATCACTGTGACCCCAAATCGGTTTGCATAGAGCAGCCCTAATGTTTATCAAGGGCATGTTCATTAAGATGTTTCCAATCCTATTACTACTCAGAAGTAAATAATGTGAAATGTCATGGGGCTTACTTTCAGGTAAATGACTACAGAACTGTAATGCCAACATTTAACTAAACCAGAGCAATTGCTTGTATGAATCACTAACTGACAGCCACAGCCTGCTTCAGATGCAATAAAAAGTTGTGGTTCTTTATATAACAGTGACAAACCATTTTGCATTAAGACCTAAAAATCCACGTTGCCATTTACACAATGTTTGGGGAAGATACGAAACAATCCAAATGATCATGTTATCTATAGTTTGTATTTACCTGGTTTGTCATACTAGTACAATCTTAAAAAGAAAAGTTCCTCTTACGTTGCAATCTACCTCCAGGTTTTTCAGCATATGTGGGTAACAAATCCCATGACGTCAGCTCTCAACAAACACCATGTGCCAACAACTCCGACAGGCCAATTATTTACAGCCATAAAATCTGCCTCAAGTACTCAGAGGAGGGCTGATGAGTCAGGTTACAGGTAGATAAAGGTAAAACGAGCACTGGCAGTAAACTGGAATGACTATTATTATAACGTTGGCACCATTGCCTGATCTCCTTGTTTGGGAATCTGAATATGAGGAACAACGCATTGGATTTTGAAACAAGGCAGTTGCCAGGCTTGTTTTCCACTGGGGAGGCCAGGCCGCATCCCTCCAGCCCACAAGAAACCCCCGGTTACTGAAATCTCTACGACCAATCCAAGGGGCCTGGAATACTTGCCTGCCTACCGAGGGTGAACATTTAATGGCCTGGAATCTGACACTTCCTCAGCATTCCGTCCCAACCACTGTCATTTCCCCCAGAATGTCAGTATTCTAAACACCACTTGGGGGCTGGAGGGATGGGGTAGTTTTTGATCTGCGAAGATTTCAGGCCATCGGGAACAAGGCGGTCCCCAGTCCCGGATCGGGAAAGCCCAAGCAGCCTCCCCGTCCCCAAAGGCTTGAAGCGCCGCTCCCCACGCTGCTGGCCCTGGACAAGTAAGGCTGGTCACCCCCCCCCCCCAAAAAAAAGAAGGACCCCGTCCTCTTACCCTGCAGATTCTCTTCCTGCGCGCTCGGTGCTTCGCTGGAGGACATTGCTTCTGGAAGAAGACGCGTTGCTATTTTGGAAGCTTCGCTCGGGTGATTCGGTTTGGGTCGCCCCTGCTCTCCTCCTCCTCCTCCGAGACGGCTGACAGTAGCAGCTGCGGCGGCGGCGGGGGTCGACCCACGACGGACTCAGACCGCGCACACCCAGCTGACCGCCTCCAGGGGCGGGGGAAGGAGCCCAGTCTGTTATTGTTATTGTTGTCGCGGCTGCTGCAGGTTCCGAGGATTGTGACGTCTGAGAGGAACGGGGCGCCCCGATTGGCTGCTAGGAGAGAGCACGCCCCGTTCTTTTCTCCCCTTGGGCTACATTGGCACCAAGGCAGGTGGGCGGGAGAGCGACCAGAGGAGGGGCCGCGCCTTGCCGATCTCCCCATCTCCCCCCCCCCCCCCAACAGAGACAGTGGCCCGGCGGGCTGCGGGATGCCCGGCTTTTGCAATAATAAGCAGCTTAGGTGTCTTTTGCCACCCAATCCCATTCCCGGCACGGAGGGGCGTGCGGGGGGTTCCTGACATAGAATGGGGATCCTTGAGAAAAGGACTCGAGCTAGTTCCAAGCAATAGCGGCCGGCTTGCTTCCCTCGGATTGGCCGAAGGCCCCAAGGCAAACACCAAAGCCAGTTGGTCTTGGCCGGAGCTGGGCTTCTTTTGGAGTGGAGGAAGGGAAGGGGAGAGGGCGGGGTGCTCTCTTGAACTCTGGAGACATCCACCCACCCACCCCGAGTTAATATTTAGGCACAATTCATTGTGATGATCTCATGTTCCTTCCAACACCAGCGCAGGCACGAGTTCCGCGTTTTGTGCACAACATGTTTACTCGTTGGGCTTGACCGTCCAGGAACATTAACCCCTTTAAGGGTCCCTTTTTAAGAGATTGCCTTCTGATGGGTCCCCCCGCAGCAACTTCCTCCAGAAAGACCGCGATTTAAACCAAATCTGTGCCGGGTTTACAACCAGAGTTGACTCGTTTCTAATTGGCTGCTTGGCTAGCGTTGGGGGGGGGTGGGGGGGTGGAGGGGAAAGGCTTGGATTGGATTTTTTTTAAGCGTTGCTTGAAAAAGCTGCGAAAGATGTCCCCATTTTCCCGTCCCTTGTCCCAACCAAACTGTTGCATTTCACTATTAGGATTCTTCTGCCATGGTAAGTAAAGGTAAAGATTCCGCGCGCCCCCTTACGTGCGTGCTAGTCATGTCCGACTCTAGGGGCGGTGCTCATCTCCGTTTCCAAGCCAAAGAGCCAGTGTTGGCAAGTCCATGACCACGTGGCTGGCATGGCTGAACGCATTTCTGCGCACAGAACACTGTTTACCTTCCCACTTTTTATGGTGGTACCTATTTATCTACTTGCATTTACATCCTTTCTGACTTCTAGGTTGGCAGGAGCTGGGGATAAAAGCGGAAGCTCACTCCGTTGCATGACACCCAGGATTGGAACTGCCGACTTTGAAGCCAACAGTTTTCAGTACTCTAGCCCGCTGAACCACCACGCCCTGGTACCCTCCTCTTTAAAAAATCAATTCTCCTTCCATGGGGTCGTGATTGCCAGGAGCAAAACTGTTGCTTTCAAGGTTTTTTTTAATGAAATCCGATGCTCTGGAAGATGTTTAGAACTCGTCTCATCCCTGCAGCTCTTTATTGTTTCTCTTACCTGACAACAACCCGGAAAGGGGTGGGGGTGGGGACAAAGTGTGTTGCCTATATACCATCCCATAGCGCTTAAAGCCCTCTCAGAGAGGTTTACATGTAATTATGCAGGATAGGATACCTATTGCCCCATCACCACCACGAGGCTGAGCCAGTAAAGTGGGAGTGAGATTGAGACCCGTGGTTCATGGTTTAGGGATTTCCACTTCCAGCTCACGACCTTAGTTCAGCAGTGATGCCTGTGGGTACCTCCAGATGGGAAGCTCCTATTGCTCCCAAACTAATAGCATTTGTGAGGTTATGCCTTCTACATTCTTTTTTTTAAAATACGAAAGAATTGATAAACTAGATGGAAACCACAAGGTGGTTACAAATGGACACTATCACATAGAAACCCCATAACATGGCCATAAAGTAGAAAGCCTGTGTATCTTAGCTAAAAAAAAAGTATCCTAACATCATGAAGGTCACTGACATCTCTAGTCTATGTGTCCCCCAGTGAACTCCTTATCACACACTTTACCTCTAGACTAGCTAACAGACTGTTCTTTCGCTGGAATCCCTTAAATCTTTGCTACTTTGGGGATAGGCCCCTTGAAGTCTGATCTTTTGCTTGAAGGGCTGTAGGTAAATGTCACTGACTGGTCTCAAATGGTCATTAGAGCAGGAAGTTGAATCAGAGGTTGTAGTCTGTAACCTTGAAGACTTTCACAAGAGGCTTTTAAAACCAGCTAAAGTCAAACAACAGGGAAAGGAACATGCCAGTCTTTTCTCAGAAATGTAGAATAGCTGGAGGCTGAAACAGTCTGTGGAAACCCTTCTGTCAATAAGAATATATAATAGTACTGAATGGTAATTAATTTTATTACACTAGGCTTTTGAATACAGTTTCCACTGTTTTACAAATATTACTTTGTACCTGTTATTTATGTGCTGAATGTTCTATTTAGGGTTTTGGGGTTTTAAGCTACTCTGTAAGCTGCTTTATGCAAAATTTCCCCCAAAAAACATACTAAAAATCTAAAGCAGACTATATAATAACAATTTGTAAATTCACTAGAGATAAGACCATGATTGGAGGTCATCTATGGCTTTGGAATTGGAAGCTCCCTTCCTGAATCCTTGTGATATATAAACTTTTGCAGGGATTCATGATGGGATGTGAGGTAGAACTGTTTTAGCTGATGTTAACTCCTCCACCACCACCCATTCCCCCCATGCATTTTTGCTGTCTTTAGATCAGTATGTATGCTAAATGTTTTAATGTGTTTTATTGCTTTAATAGGGTTGTATGCCATTATGGATGTCCTCAGACAGAAGACTAGCATATAAAAGAAAATAGTAAAGAAATAAAAATGCACAGCTGTTCTGAATATCAAATTGTCACTCATATCTCACCAATTCAACAGAGAAACAGGAATTTAAAATGCAATAAAGTAATAAATGCTGGGGGTATAACTTACAAATGTGAGGTTATGAACTTTTGACTCAGGGAGATCTGCAGTTCCATATTTATTTATTTATTTATTTATTTATTTACCATATTTATTTACTGTGCAGTATTTGATTTATATACCACCCATCTGGCAGAAAGCCACTGTGACAAATCTTCCAGACCTGCAAGTATGCCATTTGTTCTAGTTTTTTTTGTCAGGAGTGAGGAATCTTTGGTTCTCTAAATGTTTTGGACTTGAAATTCAAACAGTCCCGTCTAGTATGGCCAGTGGTAAGGGATTGTGTGGCAAGAGGTTCCCTAAACCTTGTTTATACTCCAGTATTTGTTTTTAAAGTCCCTTCCAAGTGACCCAGTAAGCACCCCAGTTCCAGACATACTAATCCTTATATCTGATTACACAGATTCCCCCACAGTTGTTTGTATCTATACCTGGAGGAATTGTGTGTTGCAACATGGCTATCTAAGTAGCAGACACTTAGTTTGGGTTTGGGCTATCTAAGTAGGAGTCACACACATTCTCGAAAAAGTCTATGATTGTTATTAGACACAACCAAGTTAAATTCATTCACGTATAGGTATACAGAATTTAATCAGATCTTTCTTGAGTTATACATTAAGGCACAACCTGTAGTCTTGAAACTAGTTTCCAGAAACCCTAAAAAGGCTTGTCATTCCCAAGCTTTGAAAGAATCAAACAATGTTATCTCTTCCAATAAATGGTGACTCCAGATGGCAGTATCATCTTGTACAATAAGCACATTCTAAAAATAGATGTCCAAGAGAATCTCGGATCTACCAGGAGGATTTTTTATTTTTATTTTAGGAGAAAATGTCTTATAATAGGAGACCATTTGGTAGTGGGGTGGCTAAAGAAATGTAAATAAATAAATAAATAAATAAATAAATAAATAAATAAATAAATAAATAAATAAATAATAACAAGTTGATCTCTCTGGCAAATCCAAGTCTTTTACGGCTGAACTGCCTATTATGCAACTGAATGTCATACTAATTGGCATTTTCATTTTTTATGGTTTCAAAACATAACATGTAACATTTATTGCATTTAAAAACATTTTTAAAAATGCTTATTGGCATTTTCCAATGTATATACAGTAGAACATGCAGTCTCCCAGCACAATTACTACTTGATAAACTGGTCTGGATATCTCAGTGATTTAGATATCTGGCTGTGGAGCCAAAGGTTGAGAGCACCATTTTCCTCTGGTTGCGTTTGGGTGAAGTGCCAGTCTGTATAGCTGTGGGCAAGCTGCACAGTTCCCAGTTGCATCCAGAAGCAAGAAATGGCAAACTGCAGAGTACACACTATTTGAAAACCCTAGAAAAGGTGCCATAAACCAGAGTTGACTTGAGAGCCCCATAATTATATTAGAGCACCTAACAGCAACATGACATCCTCAAATCATCCTCAGCTGGCTGTACAAGATGATGTTCTCATTCACAGACCTCCAACATGAAGAGTTTTTATGCTTCTTGCCCCCAATCTACACTACTATGCTTGGTTATGGACAGCTTCACTGTACCATTCTGCTCATTATTCTTCAAAGCAACTTTTCAAGCTCTTGATTTAATCAGGAGCTGCCCACCTTGCAACCTTTTAGTACAGATCCCAATTGCTTTTTTTACAAACTCAGATCTTTGAAACCGCTTTGGGTCCTTTTCCCAGGAGAAAGCCAAAGTAAAAATACTCTTAAATACATACATACATACATACATACATACATACATACATACATACATACATACATACATACATACATACATACATACATACATACATACATACATACTGGCTTGGGTTCTTCTTCACACATGCCCTCTATATGGGACCAAGCAGTAGCTGGCAGTTCTGATGCATTTGTTTCCAGTTACTTCCAATGGTAGGGAAATTGTAAAAACACACAAGAAAGAAGAAGACTTCAGGATTGGAAAGGAACCAGTGGCAAATGTTGCCTTTCATTTCCTTCTGCCAAATTGGTGCAATCTTGGCAGAGCTTTGGCGTTTTTGAAGCCTCCCGACAGCAAAGCTTCAAACAGAAAGGCCGGGTTGCTCTACTAATGTATTTTATATGTTCCATTCGGCCAAATTAAAATCTGAGTTGTGGCCTTCATGGAAGAGGATAAGAAGTCCTGTTTTTTGTACTTGGCACGCTGTACAAAATGCAAAATGAACTTGTATTAGTCAAATATGGTGGTGGCAGCATCTCAAAAAGCTGGTCAGAGCTGATGGGAAGATGGATGGAGCCAAATACAGGGCAATCTTGAAAATAGTTGACATGCTAATTTTATCACCATAAAAGGACAGTGCAGAATAAATGATGACTTTCTGCTCACCAGGTTTTATGAGATCATTGTAGAGACTTTTTCTAAATAGAACAATTCCCAAGGGAAAACAAAGCACTGGTGCATGTTCCATTTTCTTTTCTGCTTTTTTTTTGGGGGGGGGGGTGCCCCACACCTCTACTTTTAATTTCTAAATTCACCATCCACACTGGTGTGATCTGATCAGTGTTTTAAAAAGTCCAAAAGCACCCCCCCAAAAAAATCCGCAAAAGATCACATGACCTAGCCTTCTGCCAGAGTCAACTCTGAAAGGAGAAGGATGGGTCATTTAAAGTAGAAACATCAGTGGACTATGTCTTATTTTCCATCCCAGACTGTGCTATCAGGGAACCATATACCACAGCAATTTGCAAGTGTGGATAGGCAGATTCTGTGACCTCCTTTCCCCCTGCAATTCTGTTTTGAAGGTTATTTTCATAGAGAAAACACAGGGGGAGATCCAGGTTTCCTTTCATGAGGCAGGATGGTTTCATGAGGAAACTAGGGGGATCCAGCTTCTGGTATCCATTTCAGGAGGCAAGGGGGGATTCTAATTCATGAGTATGTCTATGAAAGACATCACAGAATGCTGTTATAATTTTATTACAAACATGTTTAAAAACAAAGCCACTCCCAATTTCTGATATGGTACTTGATTCTACATTTCCTGGATGGCAAACTGTTCTTCCATATAAGACTCCACTGCCCTCTGCTGTCTAGTAACAACAGTGGTACCTCACTGAGAGTAAGGAAATGCTATTTGAAAGAGTAACTTTTCAGGCAAAATCCATTATGCCACAAAATTTTGGACTTTAAAATCTTCACACTGGTATAGCCCAATGAAGTAGTGTTTTGATCCATGGAAGCTCGTCTATTATAGGATTATGTTTAAATGGTCTATAAAGGCATCACCTATTCCATTTCTGCTTTAGAACTTAAAAGAGTGGCTCTGTTAACTAAGGATACGTTCCCTTTTACCTTTCATGCTGAATGCATTCCCTTAGGGCAGGGGTCCTCAAAGTTTTCAAACAGCGGGCCGGTCCACCACGCCCCAGGCACCACTGGGGGCCGGACCACAGTGGGTGGGGGGAGCGGGGGACCTTGCCGTAGCCCTCCCACTTTGAATGCCCCACTAGCCAGCATGCTAGATCAGCATGCTGATCATCTGGGTGGTAGTTGGGGGGAGTGGGAGAAGTGGCATAGCTCACTGCTTTGAACTGCCTCAGCAATAGAAGCAGCTGTGGAGGCTTGCTTGCTCACAAAGCAGGGGTAGGTGGGGGGGTTGCAATTGGTCTCGGGGGCCGGATTCAGGACCTTGGGGGGCCGCATCCGGCCCCGGGGCCTTAGGTTGAGGACCCCTGCCCTAGGGTCTAGCAAGGGCTGCAACTAGGGGGTAGAGAGGGACGTGTGTCCTGGGTGCAATGCTATTCTAAACCCTCCCCCTTTGTGTGTGTGTGTGTGTGTGTGTGTGTGTGTGTGTGTGTGTGTGTGTGTGTGTGTGTGTGTGTGTGTGTGTGTGTGTGTGTGTGTGTGTGAGAGAGAGAGAGAGAGAGAGAGAGAGAGAGAGAGAGAGAGAGTGCACGTGCACGCGGGATCCACAATTGCCCCAAGTGACACAGACTGTAATTGTGGCCCCGGGGCTACATATTTTTATTTTTATTTACCTATTATTTGACTTTTATACCACCCATCTAGACCTAGGGCTACTCTGGGCGGTTTACAACATGTGATAACATGACAATTAACAAAGGAATACAATTTAAAAACCAAAATACAAGGTGCATAATAAAATAAAGTATACATAAATCAGCAACAAAAAACTAAAATGAACATAAAATGAAGATAAAAATTGCAGGAGATTGATAAAACGGAGGGGGGGGGGAGAGAAGAGAAGAAAGGTGGTTTTAAAAAGTCTGAGTCTGATTTAATAATCACCGAAGGAGAGAGATCAGGGACATTGAAGCTGCCTTTCCATAGTGAGAAGCACCCAGACAACACATTCATCAGCACACAAGCCACCTGGCCATAGGCCTCTCCACACACGTAACACGAGCTGTATTTTTAAAATAAATTTTATTAATCCACATAACAATATGGCAAAAATAATTAAATCAATAATTACAGAAATATAACTAATCTGAAAAATAACATTTCTTTGTCTTAGTAAGGAATGCATTAGATAGATAGATAGATAGATAGATAGATAGATAGATAGATAGATAGATATAGATAGATAGATAGATAGATAGATAGATAGATAGATAGATACCATATAGGCAGTTTTATGACAATGTGTTCTCTTTTCTTTTTTATTTGGTGTGGAGAGGGTGATTTGTAAGTGTGCATGCACACACACACACACACACACACACACACACACACACACACACACAAAGAGAGAGAGAGAGAGATTTTGGGCATAATTTTCATCTGGTCAAGTAAACTCTGAAGGGCAGCTATCTTTGGTCAGATTACGATGCACTGTAGTAGATGGATGGCAGAGAGTGATTATGGTCTGGTATATTTGCCCATCTGAACTCAAAATCCTATTCCTATGGCAGAGAAGCAAAAACCATGGTCTCTGCTGGCTTTACCACATTCTGTGATGAGAACTCCATTTTGTGTGGAGATGTGCATGTGCAGGGGACAGAGCCATGCGATCCCTCCTTCCTCTGTATATACAGATATCCCCTTAGAGCAGTGACGGTGAATCTTTTAGAGACCGAGTGCCCAAACTGTGATTCAAAACCCACTAATTTTTTTGCAAAGTGCCAATACAGCAATTTAACTAGATTACAGGTGACTTTTTATGGAGGTACCTATTTATCTACTTGTATTTACCTGCTTTTGAACTGCTTAGGTTGGCAGAAGTTGGGGTTAACAGCGGGAGCTCACTTAGCTGTGTGGCACCTGAAATTTGAACTGCTGAGCTGCTGACTTTGCAGCCAACAGGGGTGATGTCGGGTGCCCACAGAAAGGGCTTCTAGTGTCACCTTTGGCACCCTTGTCATAGGTTTGCCAACACTGCCTTAGAGCACCTGTTTCACATGGTTAGAATGTAACTAGAGATGGGCACGACTTAGCGGTATTCCCGTTTCCGTTTCCGTTACTCGGTTCCGTTACTCTACGGAAACGGTAATGGGAATTACTCCCCCAGACTTCGAGCTCGAACCGACGAACGAACAATTTTGGTCTGATTTGTCGTGCTCGTTACTTGCATCGCGAGATCGCGCGATGCCACACGCGGCACAGAAAAAAAGTTTTTAAAAGTTAAAAAAACCCGGTTCCCGGCCGAAAAGCAGGCGGAAAAATGCCTGCCGTGCCTCAGGGCACCTACCAGAGGGGTTGTTTCTGGAGGTCCCCGGCCTCCCCCCTCATCCCCCGTCCTCGGCTGCTCTGGTGGGACTCGCCGCAGGCTCGCAGCCAGCAAAAAGCCCAGTCTCGCCGGCCGCCGGCCGCCGCAATTAAAGCGCAAGCAAGCGGCACGGACGGCACAGGAAAAAACTTTTAAACTCTCCCCCCCACCCATTCCCGGGCCAAAAAAGCAGGCGGAAAAATGCCTGCTTGACTAAGGGCGCAGGGCACCTACCGGAGGGGTGGTTTCTGGAGGGGGGGTCCCGCCTCCCCCCCCGTCCTGGGCAGCCGGACTCGAGTCACCATGCCATGCGGTGCGGGCGGGGGATCCAAAATGGGGCGGCGAACGCAATATTGTTTTTGAAATCGTGGTCCAAAAACACACAAGCACAACAGAAACACGCGAAAATTTATAAACTGCCAGATTTTTCACAGTAGCAGTGGGTTTTTTCTTGCAACAAAATGTCTCTCCTCTCCTCCTCTGTCCTCCATTGATTTTATTTTATTTTATTTTATTTACACCTGCGCAATGATGGGCTGGCCGAGTGGCCAGCCATGTGGGAGTGGACAACCATGCAAAATTTTTGGAGCCATCCCACCAGTCGCATGGCCACTTGGCCATGGAGACTTCTGGGATGTGCCAAAAAGCCCCCTAAAACCTGCCCTAGCCCTAACCCTAACCCTTGACTCCGTACCCATACGTCACAGACTGTCTTCTTAGTGGGTCAGAGAGGCACCCAGAGGTGCAACCCACTAGCCCACCGTAACCTTACCCGTCACTAGCCTAACCCTAGCTCTTGCACTAAGCCACCTTAAAGCCAGATCTACTTGCTTGCATTGCACTACACGCAGCAAGTACAATTCCCTTTCTGTGTGAGACATGGTGGTGCGGGAGCCTTGTGCAGGGAAGGTATGACCCTATCACTCTCACACTGGTCTCACGTCTGCACATTATGTTATGCAATATCCATATGGCTATTGCATAGCATTTTGCAGCAGCAGCAGGTGAGGAAGGGAGACCCCCATGTAGAGGGGTGTCTCTTGGAGCCTGCTTCCCCTTCCTAGTGGCAGGAGGCACCCACGGGTGCCTCCAGGAGCCCACTTTCCCTTTATAGCGGGCCAGAGGAGGCACCCACCCCACAGAGGTGCCTCCAGGAGCCCACTACCCCCCCCCAAAAAAACCAGTACTAACGACAACGAAAAAACGAAAAAACGAACCGACTAATTTTTGCGAATTTTCGCGAAAACCGGAAACGACCCGAAATGGGACTGGCCCGACTAACGACAACTCGAAAAATTTTTTTTTCAAGTCGTGCCCATCTCTAAATGTAACTGAAGCAATATACACTTGGACTTCACCTCCCATTTGGAATCTCTTTCCCAGTAATTATCCTAACTAGGCTTTTGTTAATAGTGTATATAAATTGGGGAGAGGAGGAAGAAAAAAGGGAAAATGCATTCATTCATTCATTCATTCATTCATTCATTCATTCATTCATTCATTCATTCAATCAATCAATCAATTTGTATACTGTACTGCCCATTGAGCCTGGGAAAACTACAATAATGATGTTGTACTTTATTCTGTTATTCTAGAAAAGGAATGGCATTATGTTTTCATTACCACCACTTTCCGAGTAATGTAGATCAAGAAATGCTATTGTAACATATGATTTCAAAGCTCTGGTTTGTTTAGACTAAGATTTGTTTGATTTGTTTGTGGATTTCTGTTCTCTGTGTTATCCTCCTCCTTGTCCTTCATATATGAATGAGGTGAACTGAAATATACACATGGATTAGTATTTTTGGTTAGGAAGAAAAACTATTAAATGGCTGGTGAACAAGAAAAGACTTTTAATGAAAAGGCAGTTTGAAAATCATTCACTTCTTCCTATTTATTCCATTTTGTTGTTTCTTTCATTTATTGGCTGTAATTCTTTCTTTTCTTTCCTTCAATTGAGCTCAAAGTAGTAATGGTGCATTTCCTCTGCATTTTATGCTAAAAACATTTACTTAAGTGCACTAGGGTGAGACCCACCTAAAAGTCATGGCTGAATGCACAGGATATTAATGGTGGCCATGAAGCTGGTTCTTTTAAACCCCAGTCCAGTGCTGGGGCATGGTGGCTCAGTGGGCTAGGGCAGTGAAAACTGTTGGCTGCAAAGTCAGCAGCTCAGCAGTTCAAATCCCAGGTGCCACACAGTGGAGTTAGCTCCCACTGTTAACCCCAGCTCCTGCTAACCTAAGCAGTTCAAAATCATGTAAATACAAGTAGATAAATAGGTACCTCCATAAAAAACAGGAAGGTAAAACAGTGTTTCCTTGCAGCCATGCCAGCCACATGGCCATAGACTTGCACAACACTGGTTCTTTGGCTTGAATACGGAGATGAGCACCGCCCCTAGAGTCTGACATGACTAGCACGCATGTGCAGGGGGAAGCTTTACCTTTTACCAGTGCTCTAAGTGCTATACTATAACAAATACTATATACTATTGATATACTATAACAAATATCAATCAAAGTTTGGTTGAGATGTGAGCATTCTGCTAATAACAGCCTGCCTGAAAAGCACACAGTAAACCACACCATAATGTCAGTGGGAACTGTATGTTTTACACATACATTATTTAAAGATCTATTGATCTGGTAGTCAGTATTGTTACTTCCAAGCACATCTCTACGTTTATACACGACCCCTAAACTCCGGGGCAAATGGCTCCCAGCTCCGGAGCTTAAAAATGTTTACCCACCAGCTCCGGAGTTAACAGGAAATTAAGTGCGACCCCGCCCACTTTAGCACGTCCCAGCGCACCTTTCAGGTACCTGCTCTTTGGAGGTGAAAATTATTTGATCCGGTGTAACAATAGTGAGTGTGGGGCTCTCCTTGCTTCTGTTTGTTGTTTTTTGGCTCCCGCCCCTTTAAGAGCTACTTTTACAGAGATGAGAGGCAGAATGGAGGTGAGCGGCATGCTTTTCTTTCTCTTTTTCTCCCTCCCCTCACGCAGCCAGCAGCCAGGAAGTGCAGAGGGGGTGGGAACGCAGGAAGAGCGACGAACCCCTAAGATCTCTGGTCCGAATTTAAGTGGCCAGCGGATCTTAGGGGTTGTGTAAAAAGGCCCATTGTGTCCTACATTTTCCTTGCATTCTGGGTGATACTAATTCATCGCTGTAAACTTGCAGAAATTATACAAGAGAAATAAAGCACTAGTAACTTTGGTTGGCTTTAACATGAAAATAATTATGGACTAAATCCAAGGTCAATTGGATTGGCCCATTAAAATGATTGAGTCTTGTGACTAAGTCTGATTCAGTTCAATAGATCTTCTCAAGGTTGGATTAAAATTTTAACTAGACTTATGCTGGAATATCAGAACCATACCATATTAAATTGTCTCTTTTGCCTTACGAGGGGTGCCAGAGTTCAGCTTATAGAAACCACATTGGATAGTAGCTCCCAATCTGCTCACTAGTTCTTCTCCTTATCTGGATAGTGTTTATATTTTCAAATTAAAAAACATCACACAATCTGTCTACAGCATGTCAGCTTCCATGCACAAATTGTAGTTTCACTAATACTCAACAACTTTTATCAAATCCTCATCAGAAATTCAAAACACTGAGCCCATGGGAACATATGTATATTGTGTAACTCTTGGCTTTTACACCTGCATACAAATAATCTCTGAATGCCTGTGAAATCTGAACCATGGCATTTTTATTCTGCTACTGATTCCTTTTAAATTGTTCCCTCCTGACACAAGTCAGTTTAGTTCTTCAGCTTCCTACCTTATAAAACATATCAGTCACATAGATATAACTGCATGTGTTCTGCATAGAATACGACCTGTACTCATTAGCAGTCAGTACCTGTGGCTGAGCTATCTACAATCATCTGACAACTTCTGGTTTGTTATGCTGATCAGGTCTTTGAGGTTGACTGCTTAAACACTCTCTGTGGCTTGTCTCATTTAGATTTGCAAATTAAAAAACAAAAACAAGTAACAGTTCTTCTCCAAGGCAATCAGATTTAATGCTGGAGTTACAGAAATTAGAAAATCATGGATTAGTTATTATCTTCACTGTCAATACATTGGAAAAAAGGGAGTGGGATAGTGGTTTCAGTTGCCCTTTGAAATGCAGGCCTATTAGTTTTGCCAGAGATGAGCAGGCAAATAAGGGGGAGGAAAATGCCCATTAATTAGATGGTTTTGACTTACTTCCCTGATAAAGAATTTCCAAGGGGGGGCTCTATCCTGGTTTAAAAAAGGTTTTAGCTGAAGTGAAGGGAGGTGGGGAAGAGTGAAGTTACTTTGGAACATTTATTTTCTCTTTTCAGAAGGTTTGGGATGATTGGAAGTCTGATTGGTGAATTCCCTCAAAAGGTCTAGAAAACAGAACAAATGGAAAGAGAGTTTGCTTAGTTTAGCCTATTCTCTCTTAGGAGAATGCTGTGCTCACCTGCTGCTTTGCTACCTGATTTATACTCTGCTGAAATTCTGTTTGAATGTGAATATTAGTTTAGGATAGTTAGTGTTCTTATTTTCTGTAAGAACTGTTTGGATATTGTCTTCATCTCAAGATCTTTTGAATGCTTCTTTGCTCCATATCTTTTGACTGATTTTGGAATTTTTGAAACCTGTTTGGAACTTTATTCTTTTTCACTTCTTTTTGCAACATCTTCAATAGAAGAATAATCTTTAACAGTAGTTTGTTTATTTTAGAAATGAAAGAGGGTTGTTGGTTATAAAGAAACGACTTGCCTTGATCACCTACGGAATTCCATACACTTTGTGCGGGGTTGGTGTGTAGGCTAAGAGGCTTAATATTGTGAATTTTTTGTATACTCTGGAGCAAGAGCACTATGTAGAGTGATTCAAAATGATTTTGGGGAGCCCTTGGCAGGAAGATGTATGTTGTGGAGAAATTAACCCATTAAATCAAATTAATTTGTAAATTATACCTTGGCGAAGAACAGAAAATATCAGCAAAGAATAGAGTGAGTGAAACACAATACTGTAGTTTATTCACAGGTAAATAGGTATGTTCCGCAGGACAGAGACAAAAGGAGTCTTCGGGAATACTCAGGAGCTACCCCTTTGCAACATAGCAAACAAACTTTTATACTTTTTTCAGATCTGTAACAAGCGATAATTTCTTAGGACCAAAAGTTAGAACAGAGATCCTAAAAACTAACAATCCAAAGAAAACGTGTGCATCATTTTCACCAATTTCACAATATATTTAAAATACTTGCTTTTTAGCCTGGCTACAGAGCTTGACACAAGATGAGATAGCCTAATTCTAGTTTTAAAACACCAAGTGTTTTAATCATTAAATTCAACTATACTTATGGGTCCTGTACAGGAAGAAGTGTCTTTCACCATTTTCATGTTGGTGTGCCAGCTGTGCCGCCTTCTTGGATTCATTGAATTATGTCTGGTAGCAAATTGGAAGCCAATATTTATTTTTCAAGATAATGAGCTCCAGTTAAGAGTTTAGGAGCCAAATTTTGAACCAGCTGAATATTGCAATTACGGGCATCCCTAGATATAATGCACTGCAGAAGGATACAGAATGTGGCTAGATCACCTCTTCCCAGAAGGGGGCACAGCTGGCACACCAACCAGAAAGTGGTGAAAGACACTTTTTCCTGTACAGGACCCATATAGCTGAATTTAATGATTAAAACACCTGGTATTTTAAAATTAGAATTAGGCTATCTCATCTTGTGTCAAGCTCTGTAGCCGGGCTAAAAAGCCATGTTTTGTGTTCAGGAATGATGTGCGATGTCACAGATGTGTGCTTGTTTATATCGTGTATCCAAAGTTTATCCTGGCCACTAAACCTAAATCCAGGGGTTGAGGATAGAGTGCCTAGGACCAGCAGACACACTCCACCTTATCCTAATCCTCTTCTGTCATGTGAACTATCTAGCTCTTTTATACTGTTAGAGGAATCTACCTGTGCCTTCTAATGCCAATGAACTAAATAAAATTTTAGTGCCAACTGGAGTCGACAAACTGAAATTACTGACTTGTCCCATTTAATTCAATAAGCCTACTCTAAGTAAAGAATATTCATGTGCTGTCAAGTCAATTCTGATTTCTAGTGACCCATTTAAAAGGGTTTTCTAGGTGGAGAATACACAGTAATAGGTCACCATTGTCTTCTTCTGGGGGTTCCCTGGGATTGTGTAGCTTGCCTAAGGCCACACAGGAGGGCTGGGGAATCAAATTTCCTACCTCTGACTTTGCCACCAAATGCCTAAACCATCACTGCAGATGGCGACTGCAGCAACAAAATTAAAAGACGCCTGCTTCTTGGGATGAAAGCAATGGCAAACCTAGATAGCATCCTCAAGAACAGAGACATCACTTTGCCAACTAAGGTCAGGATAGTCAAAGCTATGGTTTTTCCAGTAGTGATGTATGGAAGTGAGAGCTGGACTATAAAGAAGGCTGATCTCCGCAGAATCGATGCTTTTGAGCTGTGGTGATGGAGAGACCCTTGAGAGTCCCCTGGACTGCAAGGAGATCAAACCTATCCATCCTGAAAGAAATCAACCCCGAATGTTCACTGGAAGGACAGATTTTGAAGCTGAGGCTCCAGTACTTTGGCCACCTCATGAGGAGAGATGAGTCCTTGGAAAAGTCTCTGATGTTGGGAAAGATTGAAAGCAAAAGGAAAAGAGGATGGGAGAGAATGAGATGGTTGGAC
This sequence comes from Phrynocephalus guinanensis, assembly GCA_037367245.1. NCBI lineage: Eukaryota > Metazoa > Chordata > Lepidosauria > Squamata > Agamidae > Phrynocephalus > Phrynocephalus guinanensis. Next base: position 53,369,392 of record CM074735.1, on the reverse strand, counting down.
GGTGTCATTGATGCAACCAATATGGATTTGACCAAACTCCAGGAGGCAGTGGAAGATAGGAAGGCCTGGCGAGCTCTGGTCCATGGGGGTCACAAAGAGTCGGACATGACTGAATGACTGAACAACAACAACCTAAACCACTGAAGTATCCTGCTATGTTACAAGTGACTAAAATCAAAATTAAGCATTTGTTGTGTTAATAAGCTACTTATTATAAGCATCCCAAGACTTAGGGGTAGTGCACCCAAGTGGATGAACCATCGTTGTGTGATCTAGGCTGAGTCTGAATCAGAGGCTGATTGTAAAACACACTGAGTCCGTAAGCAATTTCTGGTTTAGGAGGTCATATGGCTTTGCATGTAAAGTATATTCATGTAACAATTATCTAAAAATTGAATTGGTGGAGGGGTTATTTGGAAGTCTCTCATAACTGACCCTTTAACCTCCAGTTTATTTATCTTGTGCATAAATCCAAGAACGAGTCTTCGTTTGCTTCTTCTCATTCAGTATATTATCCCCAGTATTACCAACACACTATTTCAGGATGTGTGCATTGCTGCTTGCATCTGATGAAAGATAAAAATGAATATCAGTATCATATGCGTGCTTGCCATACCTCAAATCTCTAAATCACATCTCATAACAGTCATGTAATGTGCTAGAAAGAACAGACCCTAAAAGATAAGGTGGTGCTCCCCAATACTGTTTCAGTACATTGCCCTAGGGTTTAAAATGTAAATTCACAAAGATGTGTTATTGCCAGAGCATTAACCCCATAACAAGAGGTAAATTACAGTCTTTGTGATGCATACAATCTGATCCACTGGCTGTGTATCTAACAACCTGGTTGCTTGAGGGTGTAATTAGACAAGGTGCTTATTCAAAAATGATGCTAGCAGATCTTTCCACTTATAGGTTTCATGCAGAAGGTGTCTGCTGCTTATATACTGCCTTATAGTGTGGGATGGGTGGTTTACAATTTAATTATGCAGGCTACACATTGCCCCCTACCCAGTGAGCTGGGTTCTCACTTTACTAACCCTGGAAGGATAGAAGCCTGAGTTAATCTCGAGTCAGCCACCTGAGCCCATCAGGATCAAACTCAGGTCCTGAGCAGAGTCTTGGATGAAGTACTGCTATTTAACAACTGTCATGAGGCTTCTGATTTTTCTTTTAGCCCACAGCCTAGATGCCCTAAGCACATCCAATCTCGCCTGATTTTGGAAGCTAAGCTAAGCACGGTTGGCCCTGGTTAGTAATTGGATAGGAGACCACTAGGGAATACCAGGTGCTGTAGGTGCCTGGAGTAGGAACTGGCAAACCACTCCAGTATTCCTGCCAAGAAAATTCCATGGACATGGGGTCACAGAGAGTCGGTCATGACTGTAACGTCACAAAACACACACACACACACACACACACACACACACACACACACACACACACACACACACACACACACACCAAATGGGTGATATTAGAAGCATTAATCTTCTAGTCTACCATGATGCAACCTCCTTCTCTGCCAATGCCACCATCTTCCTCTCTGCTCTTTACACTTCATTTTACACTTGTTCCAACCAACCCACTGTGTACCCTTGTGCATAAATGAATATAAATGACAGATTGTTGGAGATATGGGTTTACCATAATCACCTGTTGAAAATGTATTCAAAGTTTTTATTGCATATAGCTGTTGATTCAGTGCCTTCCCCCACCCCCATTTTAGCAACCAGTATACTGCAAAAATGGTTTAACACTATATGATTATAGTGTAAAACTTGAACCAGAGCTATCATTTCACTTAAAATCACTGGTTTTTTTTGAGACATGTGTCAAGAATTGTTATATTGTACTGAAATAATTAATGGGGCTGTAGAAAATTCAATCCTGGAAATGTATGTTGCACTTTTTAAAATGAAGTTTTTGTTTATATTTATGTTTATGGCTGTATTTTTATATTGTTGTATTTTATACATATATTGATTTCTTTGTTTATAGTTTCTGTTTTTATTTCTTGTTATGCTAATTGTTCACTGCCTTGAGTTGCTTTCACAAGCAGGTGGTATACAAATCATAAATAAAATTAAAAGTTAAAACTAAAGTTTGAACAGCAGTTTATTAAAAGTAGCTGCAAAGGAATCAGCTAGCTCTTCATCCAAGTCCGCAAGCAAGATCTTTGTAAATAAACACAGCTTAGCAAAAGGAATTACTTTTATGGATGACAGTCAAATGATGGAAGAGAATTTAAACTGTACTGATCTAAGAATGAATTTATGTTGCAATGTGTTAATATGACCAGAGATAGGGTTTACAGGTCCTATAACCTACAACCTCTGTAACTACTGTATTCTGATTTTATAGTATCTTAGTGTACCAGGTACTTTATTTTAAAAGCATTCATTCCTCTAGCCTTTGAGAATTTTACTCGCAACCCAAATGGTTTTCATCATAATGGCAGTCTGCCAGATGCTAAATTACATGCCTTTGTATTTGCGGGAGGTGCAGGAATAATAGAAATTCCTATTTTAAAAAATTATTTGATGCATCAGACTCCTATAATGCACTGGGAAAGATAATGTTTATAGTTGGAAGAGAAAGAAAAACAACTGAGAGAAGAGACATATATGCATTCAACAATCAACAGAAGAAGGAAACACAACATACCATGCCACACACACTGAATATCAACAACACCCATGTAGCAGTAGCAATGGCAACAGATGAGGATAACATAGATTTTCCTCTATAGATTCATACTGGCCATACTGGATGAGAATGAGAAAAAAATGTGTACGTTTTAATATGCATAAATAAAGGCTAAAATTAGTTTTACTTTATATATTCTTACTTTTAAGAACTTTGGAATTTTTAGAAACGTATTCCATGATCTTTGATTTTATCTTTTAAGGTAACTAAAATGTTATTTCTGTTATGTTGATGTACCAAATGTTTTCAGTATTTTTGGTTTCTTTTTTACTTTTGTATTTTGAAGAGAATTCTGACTTGATTACTGTAACTGCCTACAACTTCAGTTTTGTTTTTCAATGTACTTTTGCTTGTAAATTGTCATAGTTGTAAGAATTTTGGATGGCAACCACATCTGCAGCTTTTCATAAGCTGCAAGGATGGATTTCTGTTTAAGCATCCATACCTACAGGTTTCAATAGCTGTATGATTTTTTGATGTTTTTTTACAACTCTAAAAAATCTTCTTGTGCTTACTGCATTGCAAATAAATAAAGTTTGTAAAATGAAACAAGCTGTTGCCTGGAATCATTGCAATAATGAAAAGATATACACATTGACACCTAGACGTATTTTGTTATGACTGGAAATGATTGTCTGATTTCATTTTCATAACCCTTTGTGGTATAAACATAGGTTTCTGATATTTTTCCTGGAGATCTATAAAGTTCAGTGGGACTTTTAGGAAGAGATTCAGGTGTCAGGATTTTTGGCCCAACACCTTAATTTTTGTTGCTGAATCACCAATCACGTGCAGCTCAATTGACCACACACCCTATTGAAATAAATGCATGCTTTTCAAAATGTTTTTGAAACATTTTGGTTTTGAAATCAATATTGGTTGTTTCATGCTTGTATTGCATATGCTGTTGATTCAAACTTCTTTTTAAAACTCCCAACTCAAATAATGTTGTAGTGGTGTGGTAGCAGCCCTGATCCCTCTGCCTTATGTAATAATGATTCCACATAGACACATATTGGGTTCAACAAAGTCAGGCCTCATGTAGCAGCTTCTTCTGCAAGCATGAGTCCAGACTCTTTGTTGGCATAAAGGCAGAGCATCAGAGAGCGTGGAGACAGGGCTTACGTGTCAGGATGGTGTAGGCTGATGAATTCCTGGGAAGGGCTTATCTGACGTAGCAGTGTCACATAGCAGGGGTCTTGATGAATGACTACACACAGCTTGTTATTTCCTATATACCATCTCATGGCCTTGCTGGCTTAATCTGGGGGGAAGACATAAGAGCAAGCCTGGCTTCCTGAGCATTAGGCCCCATGGAATCCATTGTCCCTTCATACGGGGTTTCTCCGCACGATGGGGTTCAATGCTTCCCAAAGGACCTTGCCCAGGAAGCCAGCTGGGGTGCTTTTTAATCTCCTCCAAGAGGATATCTCTATACTCTGCTTGAGAGAGTAGACTCTCCTTCTACCCAAGAGTCAGAGGACAAGATTCTCATCCTGCAGTTTACCTGGCCACAGGTGTAGTAATGGGCTGCATGGGATTTAAGGAGAAGAGCAAGACAGGACAGGAGGGCTATTGGGCTGATTCTGTGGAGTGGGAGGAGTTGGAGTCCCAGGAGGTACAGCCATTGCTTGCAAGTCTTTATAAAGACAATTGATTGACTGCATATAGCTTCTGTGTTCACAATCCGGAATTAAGATTGCCGGAAGAAATATCAACAACCTCAGATACGCAGATGATACTACTCTAATAGCAGAGAGTGAGGAAGAATTAAAGAACCTCTTAATGAGGGTGAAAGAGGAGAGTGAAAAAAATGGGCTGAAGCTCAACATCAAAAAAACTAAGATCATGGCCACTGGTCCCATCACCTCCTGGCAAATAGAAGGGGAAGAAATGGAGGCAATGACAGAGTTTATTTTCTTGGGCTCCTTGATCACTGCAGATGGCGACTGCAGCAACGAAATAAAAAGACGCCTGCTTCTTGGGAGGAAAGCAATGGCAAACCTAGATAGCATCCTCAAGAGCAGAGACATCACTTTGCCAACTAAGGTCAGGATGGTTAAAGCTATGGTTTTTCCAGTAGTGATGTATGGAAGTGAGAGCTGGACTATAAAGAAGGCTGATCACCGCAGAATTGATGCTTTTGAGCTGTGGTGCTGGAGGAGAGTCTTGAGAGTCCCCTGGACTGCAAGGAGATCAAACCTATCCATTCTGAAAGAAATCAACCCCGAATGTTCACTGGAAGGACAGATTTTGAAGCTGAGGCTCCAGTACTTTGGCCACCTCATGAGAAGAGAGGACTCCCTGGAAAAGTCCCTGATGCTGGGAAAAATCGAAGGCAAAAGGAAAAGAGGACGACAGAGAATGAGATGGTTGGATGGTGTCATCGATGCAACCAAAATGAATTTGACAAAACTCCGGGAGGCAGTGGAGGATAGGAAGGCCTGGCGAGCTCTGGTCCATGGGGTCACGAAGAGTCGGACACGACTGAACGACTGAACAACAACAACAACAACAACAACAACAAGCTTCTGTGTTGCAGCATTCAGGGTATGTTTTAGGGAGACATCAACAAACTGGTATAGGAGGCAGGGCTCTGCTCTTTCTAGTAAGAGACTGGTAAGGTATTTCCCTTCCCGAAAGGATATGGGGAGCGAAGACAACACCCGGGTGCCCTCAAGTACAGTCAGGCCGGCGCTAGGTTTTTATGAGCCCTAGGCGAGGAGTGGCGTGCGGCGGGGCGGCGGTGGCGGGGAGGCAGGGGGGCAGCAGATGACAGGGGACGGGCGTGGGAGCGGACAGCGACGGGCACGGGGGGTGGGCGGCGATGGGGGTGGGGTGGGCGGTGATAGGCGCTGGGGTGGTGGGCGGATGGCAACGGGCGGGGGGGACGGACGGCGGTGGCCAGCGGCAGGGGAGCAGCAGGGGGGCAGCAGGCTGGCCAGCGCCCCCTCTGCATTTTGGCACCCTAGGCAACGACGCGCCGGGACTGAGTACAGTGGACCTTCGTATACCAAACGGTTTGTATAACATAAAATCTGTACAACATAAAAAATTCCAGAGATAGGGGAAATTTTGCCCCTATGGGGTGAATCCGTACAACATAAAATGGTCATGATTAGGGATTACTCCCCTTTCAATGCATTCCTATGTGAAATTTGTATAAAGGAAATTTTGCTTAACAGAATTTCATTTGGAACAAATTAATTCCTTTATACAAGGGACCACTGTACTTAAGTTTGTTGTGTGACCCTGTTGGCGTTTTAAAGAGATCTTTGCAAGGAAGGACTTTTTTCTATTGAGTTTCACAAAGATTTAAAAATGAATAAGGAGGTAAAGCCAATGTCTTTCCCTAGTCTGGATATAAGCCTAAGTAGTTCATGGTCAGAGAACCGGGGTGGGGTGTGGGTGTTGCTCTCTGCAAAAATCTAGGGCTGAGGAGCCTCTTCACTCCCCAGGCCTTTCTTCAAGGTAAGGTGGAAGACAGAGGTAAGCTAGCTGGGTGAGGTAACCTGCATTACGACTGCCCTTCCACATGCACCAGCAGGCAAATCTCCACTGAACAGTGACAAGAGACTCCACCAGTAGTTCTCAACCTGTGGGTCCCCAGATGTTCCTGGACTGCAACTCCCAGAAATCCCTTCCAGCACAGGGAGTGGTGGAGGCTCCTGGGAATTGCAGTCCAGGAACATCTTGGGACACACAGGTTGAGAACCACTGGACTACACTCATAGTTCTCATCAAGCATCAGCACTGATGCACTGTGGGCTGTTTTAACAGAAACTAGGTTTCAGTGGGAGTCAGATCAGGAGGAAGATAGATATATGGTAATCAATGTACTAATCAATGGAGCACAGGGAGGTCTGGCACGCAAGAAGGCCATCCCCATTTGTGCTCCATTCAGTGAAAAAAGTAAGGTCCAGACACTGGCTTTATATCCTTGCTATAGTTTGCCTCTTGAGTAGGCTTACCTCTGGTTTGACTTTCAGTAACTGTTGGCTCTTCTACAAAACATATAACATAAACCAGTATGCCAAGGCTACATAGCAGTGTGAGTTGGGTACCAGGCTGCAGAGGCAGGGCTCAGGAGGAGTTGATTCTCAAGGGAACAGCCAGCCTGTGTAGCTACACAGTCTCTGAGCACCATCAGAATAAGGGAACTCTACAAAGGGTACTCTACAAAGCCCTGGGAAGGGCTGCTGGCTGCTAATTAATTACTAACCCAGTGATACCATATAATGGAAGGGGAATAGACTGAGAGCATCTTGTAAAGGGCACCCAACAGAGGGACAGGCTGAGAGTCCCATCTAGTATTTTCCAGCTCCTCTCCTCATCTTCACTAAATTGTGTCAGTTCTCAAAAATCCCAGAGGGCCTGCAAAGACATGGCATTTTCTGCTTGGAAAACTAATTTGCCCCTTGGCATGTAATGCAGTGTCCAAAGTCCTGAATCAGAGTTTGGCTACCTGGCATCATATTTTCACTGAAGTGTGGCACTCCCTGCCCCACACGTTTCAGCCTGACTCCCCCACCCCTACCCCGCTGCTGTTTTGTTGTGGGAATCCGATGGGGACGAAGAGAATCCCCGATGACTGCCTTCTGCTCCTGGCGGGAAAGGAGGGGCAGCGGGATGGAGCGCGTTAACCCCGCAAAACCACGGTACATCTCGGAGCAACGAAACGGCCGGTCAGCAGATCCGTGCAGAGCGCCTCCGCCAGTTACCACCAGGGAGAAGGTCTTCAGCAGATAACTCGCCCCGTCTCCGCGGCCACCGGCAGATGCAAAAGGAGCGGCGGGGGCATTAGATGTCAGGATCGTCTCAGCCCTGCCCTATTGCTACTTGACAAGCGAGGGGAGGGAGAGAGAGAGAGAGAGAGAGAGAGAGAGAGAGAGAGAGAGAGAGAGAGATCACCATCACCTTGGTAACGCGCCGAGCGAAAGCAAGACTTCCCACCTTGCAGGTTGGGGCGAGGCGTTTGGCTAAGGGAAGGGAAGGGCAGCGTCCCACCACCGAACGCTGAAGCGGGCGGCTGCCCGAGAGGTCCAACCGGGCAACCGCGCAGCCGAGCGGTGCTGCTGAGCTCGGGGGGGGGGGGGCTCCGCTTGCCTTCGCCGACCGAAAATAAAAAAGGGAGGAGGAGGAGGAGGGCCTTGCCGGCTCCGGGCGAGCTCCTCTGATGACGTGCCTCGGCTCGGGCTGCTCGCTGCAGTGTCCCTGCAATGGCCGAGGGGCGGCTGCTGCTGTTGGATGCTCGCCATGAGCTCATCTTCCCCGAAGGAAGGGAAGCCCGCATCCAGCGCCTCGCCCGGCCACGGCTCCAACCTGCGTGGGAAAATTCCTCGCCCGCTCCTTCCGCGGTGAGGCGGGTCTGAGCCTCCACGTCCAGGGAGCGTCCATCGGTGAGCAGTAGGAGTAGTTGGTGTGCACCTTTGGGGTGGCGGGAGTTGGGGGCCACACACACAGACACACACACAACACCACCCCGTCTGGTTGATTCTAGACCCCTTTTCTCGTCCCCTTCCCTCCCTTTTCTCCTCCAAACGTTGCCCTGGACTGGCTTGGCTCAGGTCTTGGGTCCCTCTGGTCGTGGGGGAAAAGGACCGAGAAACCGATTCTCCAGCAACCAGGATGGAGCCCGCTTTTAAAATGGATCCTTCTCCCGTTTTAAGGACAAGCCTCTTGCAATGTTCAGGGGCGAGGCACAGCCTTTTATTTAAGTCTGTTCCCTAGGAGCAGCCTACGGGTTTTGGAATGAGGTGCCCTTTCGGTACCCGGAGTGGTACTTTCTCCAGGTACAGCAAACAAGCAGTGTCGCCGCCGTCAAGATGGAGCGGGCTGGTGAGGTTACTTTTCTCTCTGCATATCGGCTCTTCTCCCTGCATTTCAACTCAGCCCCTGCCTTTGCATCTGGTTATATAACAGCTTGCTTCGGCATTTGGAGCCAAAGTCTGTTTTTGTATATGGTGCCTGGCATCATTTGTCAAGTGTTTTAAACATCAGCTGCTGGCCTGATGTTATCAGGTGGGGGGGTCATCATCCTAAGGATGGTTAGAGTAGGCCATGGCTGTTCCATGGTACTAAATATTATTGTACAAGGTAAGGATCTGCACCCATCTTGTCTCATCACACTATTCCCATTGGGTCGTTCGGAACTGCCCGGTACGGACACAAGGTCATGACTGCACATGGGCATCTGATGTTTAGCACAGCCGTTTTGATCAGAGTCTTGCAGCTTTGCAGCAAAACCTGTTTCCGACAGACATTGCATGGGGAAATTTTTGGTACCTCTTAAATGATGTTTTACAAACAAGAGATTTTCTCTTTGGTTAAAAGGGAAGTTCTTTTTATCACCACTTAATCCCTTGTTGATTATTAATGCCACTTTGACTTGCTAGCTAATGAATTCCAGCTAATAAAATGAATTGGGTGTAGCTGGTTTGAAATACAGCTGAAGCTTGGAGTGCCAAGGGGATTAATCTATTTGTGTTTCCAGCTTTCACCATTGACCAATCTTCACCCCATGTGGTCTATGGGTTACTCATCGTCATTTTGAAGAATGGAGCAATTTCTTTCATTCTGCTGTTCCTCTGGTTCTATGATCTTGGCCTACAAACATAATACCCCCTCCCTGAACTGCACTCTGTTGGCAATGCAGTCTTTTGCTTTGTGCATATGGGTTTTGCTCTGTCTGATTCTGTTTGTGTGTTTCTGGAAAAGATGTGGGAAAGGAAGATTTAAATGGGAGGCTGTCACTTTGATGTTTTGTTTTTTTGGCTTGTTTCATAATAGCCTTTGTAGATATTTGCTGGGAAATGAAGAACAACATTGGTTGTGATAGGAAATTACCACTTTATCTGAAAAGTTGGAACAGCAAGGAACAGAGTAACTATGGTGTTGAGACTACAGTTCTCCTCTGCACATTTAGCTGAGATTAAGCCCTATTAAGATCAGCAGGATTTAATTATGAAAAGTATACACCAGATGAGGTAAATTGAAAACAGTATATACAATTTTTATTGCAATGGAGGAGGGCAAAAAAAGATCTTGAGTGATTTTTTTAAATGCTCTGATCCAGGCATATTCATATTGTTTCCATTTTATTTTCTCTGGACGTTGAAGTCAGTGAAATATTGTTTGCAGAATGTTGCTTTGGAAAAGCAATTTAGGATTGCAGTTTAAAGACACAACCATACAGTAACTCATAGACATATACGGGCTGTGTTGGATTCAACTTGCTACATAAACATTCTTGGTAAAATCTGATGTCATTGAAATCAATTCTCAGATATTTTAGAATTTCTGTCTAACTGCTTGTACCAATAAATGCCATTTCCCTTTGAGCAGAAGTAGGGTAGGGGTTCATTTCTGGAATAATCAGTAGATGCTATCTGGAGAGGCCCAACAGAAAACGCTTCCAACAGTACCAACAAGACAACCTTTCTGTAGATTCTTGAGCCACCCGTCATTCAGAAAAGGAAGAAATCTGATGTGAGATCGCAAATTTGCCCAGCCAAGTTCTGTAGTGCTGACATGCAGTTTTTCCTCTTTCTAGCTTGCTATTATCTATTACCCTCAATTATTTTTTCCTCTCATAAGACACACTGAAGCACATGTAGCTTGTAAAAATAGAAGTAAACTTAGACTGGTGGCTGTTTTGACTGGAATTTTTGTTGCAATGTAGATTTTGTACAGTATTAGCAAAAGAGCAACTAGGGATTGTTCATTATAAGGTCATGAATGATGCAAAGTACAATTTGTGGGACATTCTGCAAGGCAGCATAAGACTTCTGTTGGTTATGTCACACACTACTTATTCACTACAAGACTAGGCAACAGTTGTTCCTTTTTAGTGGCCTATAAAGGTATAACCTATAGCAGGCATGCCCAAACTTCGGCCCTCCAGATGTTTTGGACCACAACTCCCACAGTCCTTTGTCATTGACAATACAGGCTTGGCATTCTGGGAGTTGTGATCCAAAACATCAGGAGGGCCATAGTTTGGACATGCCTGACCTGTAGCTTAGTCTTGCCTCTACACTTTGTAATACCCACATGGCTCCCCCTTTTTATTTCTATGGAACTATGAGGATACCAAGAAAGAGCTCCCCACACACATACCAAGAAGAAGGCACATGGACTTTCAATACCAGCAGTGCAGGACTGCAACCACTAGGTAACTTTCCTTTTAAAAATCTGATCCTAGCTGGCTATATCAAATGGGTTTACTAAATTATTCTCAAATGGAGTACATGGGTTTTCTGCATCAACCCCTTCCCAAAGAAACTTGTATGTTTCAAAGAGTCAAATGGAGAGGAGGTGTGGGGGGTGTCCACGACCTATGTCCATTTGCTTGAAGGACTGGGGTGAAGGACCTGAAGGTCCATGGCTTCAGCAACTTTACAACAGTCTTGCTGCCTCCTGCCTCATCTAAGACAGACGTGCCTAAAGAAAATAGCCTTGCCAAGAGTTTTACATCTAAGTATAACGTCCTGGCAAACCACGTATTTTGCCATGTTTGGACTTATGGTACTTGCTTTGAAGAAGAGGATCACCATCATAATAATGTACATGATTATTCTGCTCCCACTGTTTCTACAGGGGTCTGTTGTTCCTTCCCTGGCATCAGTTTCCTCCTCAGTAGGCATCTTCTCTTCTTTCATCCCTGTCCTGGGGACCTCCTCTGTCTCTGACTTCTCACCTGTACCCAACATCCTTCTGAGATCTCCTTCCTTTTCTTCTTTTCTCGCTGAAAAGCCTGATGTTATATCTTCTCTTGGCTGTCTTAATGCACTGGCATATTTACATGATATGTACTCACCAGCTGAGTTATTCAAGTCAGTCCAATCTTTCCTCCACCTGCCCTCCAGCCATCTCCTAACCCACTACAGGGCTCAGAGCTCCTAAACCGACCAAAGAGCCCTCTGGGCCCTGAAGCATTCAGGAGCAATTGTGTCAGCCACCTGGGTCCTGTCCAGGTACCATTTTTATAACCTGGCCTTCAACAGTATCATTTACCAGATCAATGGATGACCCACCCACCCCAAGACCTCCCTAGACCTGGTAGGATCGAGAAGCCTGCAGGGGAAGGCCATATGTACTGTCCATGTTCCCTGCAGAAGGGGGGGGGCACCACGACCAAATTAAATCATAGCAGGAAGTGGTCTGTCCATGACAATGGCCAGAAGGTTATGCTTTCAACCCACAGATCCCTCTCCACAAACACAGCCAAAAATACCAGGTCTCGAGTGTGGCCCATAGGATAGGCACATGCCTGTCATGGTTTCCATTACTGGTAGTTCCAGGACCAGACCTGAGAATATCATTGTGGACATCCCTGACTATCAATAATGTGTGGGGCATTAACACTGCCGCCAACATGAACTCGGTCAGCCCTGGGAGGGATAGTGCTGGACTTCAGAGAAAGCAGCACACCAGCACTATCCCAAATCTATCCCATCGCCCAACCAGCAGATGCAAACACTCCAGACGTGGGATCAGAAGAAGAGTGGTCCTGCTGACTTGGATCAAATTTCATAAACAGTTGACCACCACCACCCTCCATCCCTCTGACCTACCTTGGTGCTGGACCATTCATTGGAGTGGGGGAGGCAGATCTGGGAGAGAGTACCCCCACATCACTCGCACACGTCTCAGTTATGCACACTAGCTCAACATTCTCCCACTCAATGATATCCTGTATAAGGTGGGCTTTATTGTTAGCTGACCTGGCATTAACTAGCAGGACGGTGAGGCTAGAAGAGTGATTGAACTGGTAGCCACGTACATGTCCAGGGCTGGTAGGGTCAGAAGCAGAGATAGTTACCAATTGTCTGCCCCCACTTCTCCTATGACAATAGGACCTCCTTCCTCCATTGTATCTACCCTGCCCCATCACCACTACTGGATGCAGTAGTCCATTGAGCAGATCTTCTCACCAGCCAACCAGCTGATGGAGATGAACTAAAAATACACAACTAATGGGTAAGGGGAGGTGCCTAGCAAGAGTGTGGCATGTGCTTTTTCTGAGCTGTCTGTGCTCTCCCTTTCTTCTCTGCTCTTCAGTATTACAGTCCTGTTTACAAGGTAAAAGAACGCCACTTGAGGTTCTCATGCAAGTGAAACCTATGAACAGTTTTTTTCAAGGCATAGAGAAAAGGTTAAATATACAACCTACCCAGATTAGCACTGGAAGCTAAAAGATCAGCTCCCCATCTGTTTCTCTGCCCTCCCCTTTAATTACTTCTCTCTCTCTCTCTCTCTCTCTCTCTCTCTCTCTCTCTCTCTCTCTCTCTCTCTCTCTCTCTCTCTCTCTCTCTCTCTGTGTGTCTTTGTCTGTGTGTCTGTGTGTCTGTACATGAGTTACCAAGTTAGATAACTTTTAGTGTTGTTTGTGTCTAGAGACACAATTCATTCCAAAGGGTTAGTCCTACAGCTTGTCAGCCAAATCAGAAGCATGCTGCAGGGAGGAGATGTACTACATTCTACTTTAAGGCACTTGTTCATCTCTACAGAAGGGATACTGGAATCTGGTCTGAATCCAGTCGAATGGGGTTTACATAGTGCAATTACATGTTGGATTGCACTCCCAGACGATAATTTGTCATGTATTTCAAACCCAGTCCACACATACCCAAATACTCATTTAGAGGAATTCTTAATATCTAAACATGTTGAAAACATCCACATTTCTTAACCACTGGACGCTCAAAGCACAATTTAGGTATAACTAAACATGGTGAAAACATTTTAAAAATTGGAAATATTCCCCATGGAGCCCAATCAGTGGGTTAGGGTTAGGGTACATTCCTGACCTGTGGAGGAATGTGTTGCTTTGTGATATCAACTGACATTGTCCCACCAATCCTCTATGATGCAATACAGACTGAAAGCATTTTTATAAGAATCAATTGATATGCTTTCTTGGCACACTGTTGTCTTTTGGAACCTCAATTATGTATTGTAGACTGTCAGATTCAAGTTTAGATGTCTTTGCATCCTGTGGGCTTCTTGGAGGCATCTCTTGGCCATTGTGGAAAGCAAGTTGCAGTGCTCCATGGATCTTGGACAGGATCCTGTAGGGCTCTTCTTAAGTCCTTAGATCAGCATAACATGCACATACACTCCCTAGGCCAACAAATGAAGGTTGATGGTAGGCCTCTTTCAGTGCTTCTCCCCTTTTGCTCTTGTGCTAATTAGAAACACAAGTGGGAACTGCAAAAAGAATTTTGCAGTACAGAATGTTCATATACCATTCCATGCTACCTGACTGTCTGGTTTTTCATCCTATCACAATTTTCATTATATAGGTAACATGTGTTCTTATTCCTTTTTTTTTTAAGAGATCAGGATTCCCTGCTTCAAGAGATCACTTTCTAAACTTATCTTTTTACCTTAGCAATGTTTCAGTTTCCTTGGGGTCTAGAGAAACATGCCTCTTGTCTGAGATGTGAATCTTCAATTGTTTTTATTCTTAGGTGGAAATAGAAATGTACAATAATTCTGTCTCCACTAGACAAGGTTATAACAGTCATTGTGGCTTTCTTTCTTTCTTTCTTTCTTTCTTTCTTTCTTTCTTTCTTTCTTTCTTTCTTTCTTTCTTTCTTTCTTTCTTTCTTTCTTTCTTTCTTTCTTTCTTTTTGCATTTTGGCACCCCCTTTTCTGAAAAAAACACCACACATATAAAGCCACGGAACATGCACCCCTTCAGGTGCCGTTAAACTGAATGTTCCGCCAGCCCTAGACACTAAAGCCAAAAATGAGGTGCAGTTCCCAAACATTTAGACTACATTTTTTCCATCCCTGATTTCCATGTTCTCATAGGGTTGCTATGTGTGGGACAGGTTGCTGGATCATGACATGTTTATTTCTATGTGGTTATGTAATTTTTGGTAATGAAGCCAGTAGTAATATTTATTTATTTATTTATTTATTTATTTATTTATTTATTTATTTATTTTTATTTATTTAAATATTTATATATTGCCCATCTTCCAAAAGGAACTCTGGGTGGTTTACAACGGTTGCAGACAACAATGATAACAAACTAAGCAATAGTATAAGGGCAATAATGAAATAAAAGAAAAAATAGTAATAATAATAGTACTAATATAAACATCATGATAAAGTCACAATAAAAATCACTGGCAAGAGGTGGAAATCGACAGTTTCCACAAGCCTAAGAAGCTCATTGAAACCAGTCTCCATGCAATAAGATATCAACTGGACTTTGAATACATGATTCAGGATATATACAGTACCTCCTGAACTGAAAAGGGATGGGAAATCTAATTATTTCCTTACCTTAAAAAAGTTAAAGGTTTCCCCCCGCACATGTGTGCTAGTCATGTCTGACTCTAGGGCTGGTGCTCATATCCGTATTCACACCAAAGAGCCAGTGTTGTGCAAGTCCATGGCCACGTGGCCAGCATGGCTGCAAGGAAATACTGTTTTACCTTTCCACTTTTTAAATGGCGGTACCTATTTATCTACTTGCATTTACATGCTTTCGATCTGCTAGGTTGGCAGCAGCTGGGGTTATCAGCATGAGCTCACTCCGCTGTGTGGCACCCGGGGTTCGAACTTCCAAGTTGCCGACTTTCCGGCTGACAGTTATCAGAGCCTTAGTCCACTGCGCCACCACAACCCTTATTTTCTTACCTTAGTGAAATACTATTAAACCCAGTAGGTGTGAAGGACTAGTTCAGCCTTCTGATTTACATCTTTCATAGCTTTCATAATTGTCTCAGAATGCCCAGTATAGGTCTTCTCTTGGGTCAGGTCCTCCCAGATATATTTAAATAGTCTATATAATATAGACTTATATTATATAGTATAATATACTATATCATACTATACCCTATATTATATAGTCTATATATACTGAATGACACAATGAACGGCTATCCACATAATGTACACACATGAGTAACAGACCTGTAGTGGTTTTTAAAGATGAAAAGAAAAAGAGCTGTCAAAAAGGCAGTTTGAGTGAAGAAAGTGCAGGAAAGTGAACTGTTTTAACTTCCCTCCTCCCCGGACACACACTGTTTTTCAACTCCAAATCATCTCCCCGGCATGGCTTTTCCACCAACGGGATTCAGATTAGAAGCCTACATTTTCTAAAAAGCCACACCAATTATTTTCACCCTCATTAACATGTTGGTCACAAATGGAGCAACAGAAAGGGAGTACTTAAAAGGAATAATAGAGGCAGTACTAAAACATAAGGGAAGGAAAACCATTAAAGGTTCTGAGTATTCAACAAAGGCTTAGGCTCTTTAGAAATGTGATGAGTTATTGACAACTGAAATCTTGCATAGAAACTGCAAATTAAGCAAGAGGGGGGTGTTCCAGCCATGACCTCTGGTAAACTGCTTCCGGATGTTGGCATCTCTGCTTCTTGTGTTCCTTCTTCTACAGGTCTGACCATCAACCTCCATTTGTGAGCTGTGAATATTATGACCTTGGCTGTTTACTCTCCATTTTTAGTTTTTATTGTGTTGACTCCAGATGCATCAGAAAATGTATGTAGAGATTCCTTAACTTATGATGATTTGCTTCCAAAAGTTACAACATTTGAGTAAGTGAACAAAAGGGTTTCAGCCAGTATCTGAAAATTGATCTTCGACTGAGCAGTCCTTCTCATAGTACAGGAACAGGGAATTTCAACTCTCCAGATACTATTTGATTGCAACTCGCATAAGCTCTAGTCAGAATAGCCATTGATGCTTTATAATGACAATTGTGGGCCAATCACATTGGGAGAGCCAAAATTAGCTATTGCAGTGCATGGCATACCCTTTTAAAACATGTAAGATGCCATGAACATTATATTTACTGGAGTGACAAGGTATAACTATAATAAAAACATGAACAAAAATTATGTTAGATGTTTAACACAAAGCACTTGGGGGATAAGAAGACCTTATCTGGTCTGAATTCATCCAAAACAGTACAGTAATTCTGTTGTAGGAATTTTATGCTTGAGCCAAGTTCCTTATGGCACAGAAGCTTTATATAAAGCACATTTTGTACCATGATGTATTTTTTCAGTTGTTATTTCATGGAATGGTGTGAAATTTGTAGAAATTGTAAACCTTTTTTTAGGGGGATCATTCTTGCTGGACAAATAGGTCTAAGAATTTTGGGGCTTACCTTGAAAAGTTTTTCTTAAAACACGCATACTGTTTGGGTTTTTCCCCACACACAATTTTATGGAACTACATGGAATTTTTACACTCCCACCCTACAAGTAATGCCCTTGATAAGAACTAATGAAATTCCTGCCTTGGATTGTAAGCTAAAGATGTCAATGAGTGAAGTCCTCCCCCCTCCCCTATGTTCTCTTTATATGATAGTGTTTTGCAACATTTTGGAAATATGCCATTTGATTTTTTGAATCAACAAACTGATCTAAATTTATCCAGTCCTTGTTGAACCTGATCCAGTCCAGTTCAAATCAGCTCCACTTGGTTGAATATTTGCAATGCGACAAAAGCAGCTGCACAGTTCTAATAGGATAGTCCAGCAGAGTGGTGTAAACAAATATAGAATATTACTAGTATAAAGGCCAGGAGATTGGGGCTGATAATTAAGATACATGAGTACAGTCAGCAGTGCTAGACAAACTAAGCATATTTATTGAACTAGTTTTGCCATCATCATGTGATTAATGTTTCTAGTAAATATTTAGGAGGATTAATCCAGTGATGAAATGAAGGAGGACCACAGGTATAGTTTTGACTCGGGAGTTGTTCCGGGGTGATACTCAGACATTACAAGTGGCACACCAGAGTGCAGCACTTCCAGCAGCAGCAGCAATCAGCCAACTGATCATAAATGGGAAAAGGGACTTATAATTTTGGGGACACATATGCAAAAAGCAAGTTTCTGCAAGCTTCTTTGAAGCATTCAAGAACTTTTAGTACCACAGCCATGATCTTTATCTGCAAATTCAGAGATTGACGGTCTATGACGAATCCTTGTGGACATTAACTGTCAACCCCATTGGACCATATATCCACCACCACCCCAAAACTTTTATTTCAGACCACCTAGGTTGCTAGGTTTCTCTACTGATTTTGTCTGTATGTAACCTGCAGATAACTCTACAGTAATACCTTGGTTTAAGAGTATTTTGCAAGACAAGCAAACATTTTTACTAAAATTTGCCTTGATCAACAAGCAATCTCTTGCAACACAAGCACTGGAGCAGGTCACAAATGAGCCAATTGTGGCGCTCTTTCTCTCTCTCTGCTGGATTGTGGATTGTCCCTTGCACCACCCATGAAGGTATTCAAAGGAGGGTGTAGGTTAGGGTTTTCTTTTTTATATACTGTATTTATATTTATATTTAATTTGTTTTTAATCCATTCTTATTTTTCAAACCCCTTCTAGTCGGTGGGCAGCTAGTCACATTAAAAACAGAGAGTAAAATTCCATTGTAAGTCCCAAGCAGAGTAGATTCCGCAGCCAGGTCCCTAATGCATGGTGTGGACATGGACTTCTAACCAGCTTCTTTTGTGAGTTTTGGCATTTAGTGTGCACAGTATGTGGTCTATGGGACCCCAGGATGAATCATCTGAGTTTCCACTATTTCTTATGAGGAAATTTGCTTTGATATACGAGTGCTTTGGTTTACAAGCATGTTTCTGGAACAAATTATACTTGTAAACTAAGGTATTGTACTTGCATGGGAGTAACTCTCTGAAATCCTTAGGCATGGCTGTCAAGCAAGCAAGGACACAGGAACCCTTTTTTGTGGCTGAAGATGAGAGGCAAGTCTCATAATCAGGCTCTGAGGAGCCTAGTGGCGCAGTGGTTAAATGCCTGTACTGCAGGTAAAACTGTGCTCACGACCTGGGGTTCAATCCCAGGTAGCAGGCTCAAGGTTCACTCAGCCTTCCATCCTTCCAAGGTCGGTAAAATGAGTACCCAGCTTGCTGGGGGGGGGGGGAATGTGTAGCCTGCACACTGTAATTAAATTTGTAAACCGCCCAGAGACTACTTAAAGTGGTATGGGGCGGTATATAAGCAGAACACTTTGCTTTTGCTTTGCTTTGCTTTGCTCCCAAAATACGGTGGGAGCTGAGTGGCCTCTGATTTCTCTGACTCCTTGTTTGGACAGTGCTGGTATGTGGATGCTTATAGACATAACAGTCAGAGATATGTTATATTGCAGTGTTGTTAAAGTCTTGTTTGTGTAAGGTTAGAGCCAAGGTTAATTTGGACACTTTGGGGCATCTTTAATAATGATCTAAAATGCTCAGTCTGGTTATATTCTCTAGTAGCTTTTTAAAAAAGTCATACAGGGAAGGGGATTATTTGGCTCACTAATGGACACAAACTAATTCTCACATCCTCAACATTTATCCTTCCAATTCATTGATTCTCCTAGCACAATACAGTTTTGGATTAAATAGCACACTCAAAGGCATGTTAAAACCCATGCGACAGGCATATAAAATATGTTTACCCTAAAACATGCATAAAATATGCATGGATGTTTAGGATGTTCCTCTTCCCCAAATAGTATAAAATAAATAGAATGAAGTCTTGAAACAGCTCTGTACAGAGAATCAGGCGAAGGTGAGGCAGTGGGTTGTGGGCTCCTTCGTAGCCCTAATTTTCTCTCCAGCCACTCTGCTTCTGGGATGCCCAGATTCGCATGGCTGGAGAGTAAACTGGGGCTACGAATGAGCCCAGAAGCCACCATCATTCCCTCCTGGCTTTCCCGTTGGTGTGGATCCCCACCTGCCTCTCTGCCCAGGGCACGAAGGTGGATGGGGTGCTACTCTTCGGGAAATCAAGGATCGAAGACCAGGTTTTTGAATTTCCTGTGGCCACAGTGAGGGTGCTATTGCTGTGAGAAATTCAAAAGCCTGCTCTGCAATCCTCGCTTTCCCAAAGAGTAGCACTCGAAGCATTTGTAACCTGGGGTATCACTGTATTCAGGTTAAATTGCCGTATTGGCATTTTGTGAAAAATAAGTGGGTTTTGAATCACAGTTTGGGCACTCGGTCTCTAAAAGGTTCCCCATCACTGCTCTAAGGGGACTGCTTTCCAAAGTCAGAATGCTACAGCTGAGAAGGCTCTCCTCTGCCTTTCCATATAAGGTACAGTTTTCTGCCCAGGGCACAAAGGTGGATGGGGTGCTACTATTTGGGAAAGCAAGGATCGAAGACCAGGTTTTCTAATTCCCCATGGCCACAGTGAGGGTGCTGTGGCTGTGGGAAATTCAAAAGCCTGCTCTTCGATCCTCGCTTTCCCAAAGGGTAGCAAAGCATTTGTAACCCAGGGTACCACTGTATTCAGGTCAGGTTATATTGCCGTATTGGCCCTTTGCAAAAAATAAGTGGGTTTTGAATTGCAGTTTGGGCACTCGGTCTCTAAAAGGTTCCCCATCACTGCTCTAAGGGGACTGCTTTCCAAAGTCAGGATGCTACAGCTGAGAAGGCTTTCCCTGCCTTTCCATATAAAGTACAGTTTTCAATAGCAGGGCATGGAGAAAGGCCTTGTTAGCAGATCTTAGAGACTGGGCAAATCTTGCCCAAACTATTTAAGTCTTTGTGGGTAATCGTCAACACTTTCAGATTGGAAGCATATTGGCAGCCAATATGCTTCTGAATAAGTGTCATGTGGGCTCTGAGAGGTGTTCTGGCCTTTTCATAATGCATTTGCTGTAGCATCCACATCATCTTCAAGGGCAACCCCATGTAAAGTTCATTTCAGTGATTGAACCAGAGCAAGGACTACTGTGATCAGAATTTTCTATGTCTAGAAATGGTCATATTGGACCAGTCAGATCTGGTCCCAGGCATTCTGAGCTATGGAGCCCATATGAGCCTCCAATGACAAAGCTGAATCAAGAAGAACCCCCAAACTACACAGTCATGGAGCTTGGCCAAGAGGATGCCACAATCAATGATATCAAAAGCTTCTCAAAGGTCCAAGAAAATCAACAGGGCTGCAGTGTTGCTGTTTTTAGTTCTGCATAGGTCACAACAAGCCCGAGAGCAACTGAAGTATCACATGTGGTGGGCCAACCATATATTGAGATAGCTATGTGAACAATTGTGTTCCATGCTTGATCCACATGAATCTGCATGCAAATAGCAAAAAAAAAATGTACTTTGTACTAAGAGTTTTTTTCTCAGTAATTAAAGCAAAGATACGAGTTCCAGTAGGGAGGGGCTAAACACAGATATGGTACATTCCCTTGCAATTTCATTCAATGGTGGGTTTTAGTTCTTGTATGTAACAACTGCATGCAGAATCAAACAGTTGATATTCAACTCAACCTTTTTATAAAATGCATGCAACAACAGTCTTCTTAAAAGCACAACCCAGCACCATAATAGGAAACTTCCTCATATGTGGTCCATGTTTCCTAGCAACTGCAGCCATTCAGATGCAGAAGGCTTTAAATATTTGTAATGTTATTTTTCCTGTTACTGCAATGGCAAAGTGGTTTCTTAATATTTGTTTTACAAGCTTTTGTCCACAGTTGTTTTCAAGGGGTTTAAAAGAGATACTGAGAATAGAAAAACCATAAAGTAGTACTGAATGGTAGGTTGAATAAATGGTATACATTAAAAAAAGTTATGTGTAGATATAGTCAGAAGCAAAACAAACCCACACGTCTTATGTAGACACATATAATAATAACTGTGTACTGTCAAATTGATTCCGACTTATGGTGACCCTTGCCAGGATTTTCAGAAGTGGCTTCCCATTCCATTCTTTTAGGAGTGCCTTGAAGCTGTGCAGCTTGTCTAGGGCTTACACAGGCTGGGTGTTCAGTGGCAATTGGGAAATTACATGCCCATCCACTGGCTCCATAGCCAGATACACTGAACTACCCAGCTAGCTAGACATGCACAGTATATGTCTGTGTGTTCTCTTCCATCAAGTTGAAACTAATTTATAGTGGCCCTAACAGGGCTTCCAAGTTAGTGAGCTATTTAAGGAGTGTTTATATTAGTTCCATTCCCCCAGTGAATTTCCATGTTCAAATTGTGAATCAAACCGTCCTCTCTAGAGTCCTAGTCCATCACTGTATCCACTGCAACATACCTGTAATCAAGGAAGGAAGGAAAAGAAAAGGAAGAAAAGGAAGGAAGGAAGGAAGGAAGGAAGGAAGGATGGATGGATGGATGGATGGATGGATGGATGGAAGGAAGGATAGAAGGATGGATGGATGGATGGATGGATGGATAGATAGATAGATAGATAGATAGATAGATAGATAGATAGATAGATAGATAGATAGATAGATAGATAGATAGATAGATAGATAGATAGATAGATAAAGTTGCAAATAGTACTGTTGGACTTTGAGGTGGACTAAATTATTTTGGAGAAAACAATACAATTTTGTGTTAGCCGGCTTGATTATAAAATACAGATTTGTTTGCCACAATCCAGCACAGAGTTAAGTGCACTTGAGCACATTGATTTCCAAAGAGTTTAAGATTGTAATCCTGTGCCATTGAACTCGCTGAGATTGAATTTAAAATTGAAATGTATTGGATTGCACTGCTGTTTCACATTGGGTTGTGGCATTTGAAACTAGAGACTGTCTGATATGCGCGAGATATTACAGTGGATATTTTCTTAAGCAAGCGCTTAAGTGCCATGGAAACCTAGCAAAAACAGTTTCCCAGTGACAGTCAGGTAAAAGAAGAAAACAAAGAAGCATGTGGATCCCATGTAATGAGACGAAATACAAAACTGCACCCGTAGCAGAGATGGGGCATATAGCTATTTTAAGACAACAATTCCCAGTGTCCCATAGGCAGCATGGCCACAGCAGTGAGATTGTGGGAATCATAATAGGAGAAAAGCAACTTTTTTCATCTTTGCTCTGTTTTAACTTGAAGTTGATGATTGCATTGCTATGTTGCTGAAGTGTATCCTCTTTAGGGGCTTCTGGCTAGTTGCTGTTCATTGCTATATTCTTCTGTACCCTTCCATATCATCAGAAGACTTTCCTCATTGCCCCAGGCCTGACTTCAGTGCCTCCAGGCCTGACTTCAGTGCCTCCAGCATTCAGCTGTTGTCTTTGCAAGGTATTCTTGACATGGGTCAGCAAGTTGATGTCCTGACTTGGAGAAATGCAAATACCTGTACTCTGCAGTAGGAGAGCCAGCCAGCCTCAGGGCCAGAGGAGACGTCAAGCCATCAAAGAATCAGTTGTATTTTCTGTCCCACAAGCAGATTTTACTCCTCTGTCTCTGAGATTTATTGAAAAGCTTACATTTGTTCTGCTGCTCTTGCCACTTTCCTGAAGACAAAATGGCAGTGCCTTCGAGATGCGTTGCCACACAGGTCTGTTTGTTGCAGGAGAGTGATGCCATCTTTAAAGGACAACATATTTATAGTGATATCCGAAAATCCATAAAAGCTTTCATCAAAATCCATCTATTGAGCTCTGAAACAGTATGTGATTATTGTTACCAAAAATAGAATTTTCCGTATTGAGACATAGCTACATTTGCAATCTTCTATGCCAGTGATGGCCGAAGGTTCACCACCACTGTTCTGTACTAATATAAAATTAAGACTGTGGCATAATGACAGGTTGGAAAGATACATTGGTTTTCTCTTGGAAGTCTAGTACTGTACTGGAAGTCTTTTCCAATACTAAAGAGTATCTTTACCTGCAGCAGGTCTCAGGGTCATATGGCATAGGACTATTGTAGAGTCATGTCTGAAGCACTGGAGATCCATTGCCAATCTCTATAGGCAATACTAGGGGTGTGACGAGTTGGCCAAATTGAAGGAGGTTGGATCAGGGTAAACAGGGTTGATTAAGTCTGCATAGAGGTGCGGTATGAGAACACTCTTCCACGCCACTCTTGTGTTCAAATTGTCATACAGAGAAAAGGCAGAATATGTTCTCAGTCATGCAATAACAAGCTTAAATTGGGAGGTGATGAGCACTCCAGTACTGGAAGCATTCAAGAAAAAGTTAGACACCCATCTCGCAGGAATACTTAGGATTCCTGCACTGAGCAGGCAGCCTTATGGACCTTTTCGAACTCCAGGTTTGGTGCAATTGCATGCAAAGTTTGGGTAGTTTTTGTCCAAGAATCTACACTGCTCCCCAGGTGACCCTAGTTGGCCCTTCCTGGTGGTGGTGGGGAGTTTTAAAAATCTCCCTGCTCTGTGGGGGAGTAAGAGGAAGTTTTTCAATGTTTTTAAAAGATATTCTAAATGGCATTGTACAACAGTGCTGTCTTCCGAGATCTTTAGAGAAGCCCATCAGGAGGAAATAAATACTTTAACACTTTCAACCATGTTTAGCAGCATGGTGTTTCTGATAATGAAGACTGTTTAGAGCCATCATAATTTCTGGCCTTTATTCACCATGAATTTCAAGCATTTCCATAACTCATTCCAAATCAAATGTTTTTGCTTTTGCCCTTGTCAAGAAGCTGGAGAGTTGGTATAAAGAGTTTCAGAGTAGATAGGATCTGAAGGAGGAGCTAGACACCAGTCTGTCTGATTACCTACAGGGAAATATGTTCTTTCTGTCACTTCTCTTTCCATTTCTGAATGTGTTGCGGAGAATGACAGTGTGGTGTTACTTTTATCACACAACGGTTCATGTCATCATACTCCTAGTCCACACCTCAACTTTGCACTAGTATGTCTTCTTGGATGCCCACAACTGGATAGAGAGAGAACCCCATATTCTTTTCCAGCTCTCATTTCTTAGACCTTTCTTGTAACTTATGGTATTTCGTCTTTCCTACTGATAAAGCTGATAGTAAATTGTGTCCATTACAATTCTCTTTCTTGTTGGAGGATCCTAGCCATTCCTTATTAGAGGACTGTGAGTCCTCAGAACTTGCAATTAATAGAGAAATGCCACCTCATTTAAAAGGGGTGTGGCCACTGGAAAAAGGAGTGGACTACTCCAAGCTCTATTGTCCCTATTCTCCCAAGGTCACCTACACACATACACATACACACACAATCTATCTATCTATCTATCTAATATCTATCTGTCTGTCTGTCTGTCTGTCTGTCTGTCTGTCTGTCTGTCTGCCTAGCTAACTAGCTAGCATCATATGTGCCACATACATTTTGCCACATGTTCTAATTAAATTACCATATTTCATGCATATAATGTGCATGTTATACATTTTTAAGCCATTGGACTCACTACATGTTATAGTTATGGGGGGGCAATATTTTTAGTGCTTAGGGCCTCTAAAGGTCTTAATGCTAGGGCAGACCTGTCCAAACTTCGGTCCTCCAGATGTTTTGGACCACAACTCCCACAGCCCTTTGCCATTGGCAATACAGGCTTGGAATTCTGGGAGTTGTGGTCTAAAACATCAGGAGGGCCAAAGTTTGGACATGCCTGGCTTAGGGTCTTTAAAGGAGCACATAGTTCCCACCTATTTGACTGCATAATTCCTTCATCATGTTGCATGCTAGATAGGTCTAAAGGGTATTGCAACAGTGGCAAGAAAGCAACCTATCCACCCCCTTCCAGTTCCATGTTGCATCCAAACCAGTTTACTATGTTGCAGCAGAACATAATCTCATATTGTATGAGCATATACTGTATAGATATAGTTTTCTATACATATATTGTTACACGTAGCCAACATTAACAGGCTGATGAAATGAGCATTGTCTCTGGTTCCGTTGCATCTTGTCCCATCCCCCTCCCCCCAATCATATTGCCTCTTTGTTTCTCTGCCTCGGGAGCCACAATACAGTACCCTGAAATATTATTGCTCCTAAATGGCATTCATTCTGAACTCCCTCTGCCTGCGATTTGCTGAATGAAAACTAACCTTCCCCCATTTTGATGAAGGAACCTAGAAGGGGGAAGAGGCTTGCCGTGCTGTCTCACAGAGACAGTTCAGGGATGGAGAGTGACAGCAAAGCCTCCCCTTAGCGTGCTAACATGTTGGTAAGTTCCATCTGAAAACTAAAAGCAGATCTGTTTGCTGAGTCACAGACCCTTCGGAGCGGAAGCACAGGAGCTGGAGTTTAGAAAGCCAAGGAACCGTGAGAAAGGTACATTCTGAATGCATTGCTGTGGTCATCATCGACTCTCCTTAGGAATGGGCTGTCTTTAAAATGGGTGCGGAATATGGATTCAGTCTGTCTCAGTCCACATTCTTTCAATGCTTTACAGAAGAATGCAGTGTATTATTTTATTTTATTTTAAGTTGAGGAAAAGCCTCAGAGAAGCAATATTAGGAATTGACTGGCTGGAGGTATAGATCAACCCAGCCTACCACCCTGGGAAGAAGCAGGTGACAGTTTGACAACAGGAAATGTCCAGAATTTTCCTGCTCCTGTACTTAGAGTGCAATCCTGTGTATATTTATTCAGAAGCAGGGTGCACTGTATTGAATGTGATTATTCTCTGATAAATGTCTATAGGATTGCAGCCTTATTTAATGTACATTCAGCTGTTCTTTTCATCCTAAAGTCAGCCCATCCCTCAATATTTTAGGGAAAGATCCTTTACAATATAAATTATTGTATATATAATAATATATAATTGTATCTCTCTCTCTCTCTCTCTCTTGGAACTCATGGTGGCTTATTTGTGAGCATCACAGGATAGTGTTAGTTCAAATATTGCCCTGATTGTTTTGTGTTCAGAACAGCTGAGATCTCTATTAAAAACAAAATATGCCTAAGAAGTTAATGCATAGGATGAGTAATTAGGAGAGATGTTTTAAAACACCTTTGGTAATCTGTCTTCAGACCTCTTCAAAGAAGAGGAAAAAAAACAAAAACCCAAAATCAAATCCCACAAATTAATGTATATACCATATACAATGAGATGCCATTTGTAGAATTTATCATTACTACAAATTTGGACAGGCATGTTTGCCTGAAAAATAATTTTTGCATAGGTATGACTCTCTGTGTGTGTGTGTGTTTGTGTGTGTGTGTGTGTGTGTGTGTGTGTGTTTGTGTTTGTGCATGTGCGCGCACACGCACACACACACACACACATGTGTACAAAATCTCTTACATTCAATTGAAAGTTGAATAGTGAAAATAAATTGGGAAATTAAAAAAAACATGTCTTATTTGCAGTTGCTTTGTTCATCCCACTTGTTGGGGGTTTGTGATTGCAGGATCTGATTTAACTCAGAGTTTCAGGGCCAAACTAAATTTGACACACAATGCATTGTCAAATGCAGTGTCGAATGCAGATTGTATTAGCTTCCATTACATGAATGTGTATGTGAGAGGAGGAGGAAGGGAAAGGGAAGTGTGTGTGTGTGTGTGTGTGTGTGTGTGTGTGTGTGTGTGTGTGTGTGTGTGTGTGTGTGTGTGTGTGTGTGTGTGTGTGTGTGTGTGTGAGAGAGAGAGAGAGAGAGAGAGAGAGAGAGAGAGAGAGAAAGGAGAGAGAGATCATTAACAGGATCAAGAATGGCATGGAATAGGACTGTAACTCTTTAGGATTTTCTGCAGAGCAAATGCCAGCTTCAGTACTGCAGTTGGGGAGAAAAGGATTACATGGTTTTCTTGCTACCTTAGCAGAGATGAAGACATTTGCTCTGATTCTGTCAGGTCTTGCCTTAATGGAGTCCATTTCGATTTCTTTGAAAAATTACTCTTCTGTGTAATAAATAAGTCACAAGAACTTTTTGTCTCTCATTGGCTTGAATACAATTGCTAGGTGCGAATCGAGAACACCTACAGAACCAGTTGTTAATAATAAGTCAGGCTTTCTGTTTCTCCCATTGATTCAACAGATCTACTGTAGCTGGGACTTGTAAGAGGATTTCAAACATCCTTATTACTATATTGGTTATGGAGAAGTACAGTTCAAAGAGGAACCCCTCTAGCCAAATGAGGAATAGTTCTGATTGTTATTTTTCTTCTTTTCTATGCTCTGGAACCAATGGCAGCAGCTTATCTTGATCCTTTTAAGTGAGTGCTTCATCTGCTAATCTCCATAGAGCCAGTTGATCTCCACAGTAAATAAGCGGTGGTTTAAAATGGGTGAATCAGTCTCTGCTGTTCTCTTCCACTTTTTCATATCTACACCCAGAGGTCCATCTCATTTCTGCATTCAGTTTTAGTAAAGCAAAAGCAAAGTGGTCTGTTTATATACCGCACCATACCACTTCAAGTAGTCTCTGGGCGCTTTACAATTTTAATAACAGTATGCAGAGTACACATTGCCCCCCATAGCAACCTGGATACTCATTATTAGACATGGGCACGACTCGGTGAAATTGTCGTTTCCGTTTTCGGTTATCGTTTCCGTTACGTAACGGAAACGGTAACGATAATTAAGCCATCAGAACTCGAACTCGAACCGAAAAAAGAAAAATTTGGTCGGGTTTTTCGTTTCTGTTTGTTGCATCGTGGCGATCGCACGATGCGAAGCACAGAAAAAGTTTTTAAAAGTTTTTTTTTAAAAACCCTGACTCCCGTCCAAAAAAGCAGGTGAAAATATGCCTGCCTGAGGCTTTGCCACCTACCAGAGGGGTGGTTTCTGGGGGGTCCCCGGCCTTTCCCCCCCTCTTCTCCTGTCCTGGGCTGCTTGCACGAGGCTGGGGGGGGGGTCATACTCATCGTCTGTCTCGCTGCATGCCATGCGGTGGGGGGGGGATCCAAAATGGGGACCACAATTTTTCTTTTGAAACCATGGTCAAAAAACACACCAAATCACCACAGAAACATGTGAAATTTATTTATTTTAAATGCCTGAATTTTAATAGTAACAGCAGTGGGGTTTTTATAGCAATAAAACATCGTATTGATTTTATTTTATTTTATTTTATGTTTTTTTTTTAGACCTGCACATTTGGGCTGGGCATGGGATGGGACCATGCAATTTTTTTGAACCATTCCACCAATGGCATCACCAGGTTTTTGACTGACACTTCTGGATGTCTCGGAGGGCATAAAAAGCCGAGGCACCTTCCAGAAATTGCAGTTGGGTGTATGGATGTGGTTGAGGGAGGAGGGCTGGCTGCTGGTGCTGGTGTGATCCGATCGAGATTGAGGAGGGAGGCTGGAGGCTTTAGGATTTAAGTTAGGCAGACAGGGAGGGAATTGAATTTAGAAAATAATTTCTTTGATTCCCTGCAGCTTTGTCTGCTGAGGGGAATAGCAGTTTATTCTTTATTTCTTCTCTGGCAGTTTGAGAATTTTTTTCTGATATTGGATAAAGGGGGAGGTTCGACTGGGAGTGGGAGGTGTGGATTTATTTAAAAAATATATTATATACTACCATTTATTTTCTATTTTCCCAACTTCAATTTGCTTGCACACACACACATTTGGGGTGCAAGCCAAGAACAGAACCTCTATCCTAAGTGATATCCTAACTGCCCACTCGCCCGTCCGCCCGCGCCGCCACCCACCTATGGCCCGCGCTGCCGCCCACCCACTTGCCCGCCCGCAGCCACTGCCCGCCCATGGCCCCCTGCCACCGCCGCCCGCCTGCATCTCCCCCCGCCACCCCCCCCCACCCCACCCGCCGCCTAGGGCGCAAAAACACCTAGTGCCGGCCCTGATTGTGGGATGCCCCTATGCTCTGGGAAGTCAAATCGCGCTAAATCATGGTGGAAATGACAAACGGAAATGACAAATTTTTGAAAAATTTCGCGACAAACGGAAATGACCCGAAACGGACCCGTTCCGACAAACGAAAGCTCAAAACATAATTTTTTTCTGGTCGTGCCCATGTCTATTCATTATACCGACCTCAGAAGAATGGAAGGCTGAGTCAGTCATGAGCTTGCTACCTGGGATCGAACCCCAGGTCATGAGCACAGTTTTACCTGCAGTACAGACATTTAACCACTGCACCACGGGGTATTTAAAAATCTGCTTGAGGAATGTGCAATTCTAAAAATATTTCCTGTGCAAGTACACTTTCAAAAGCTGCATTATTCATTTGGGACTGGGCATAGGATTTTTATGGGGTGGGGTTTTTTTTGGGGGGGGGGACCACAACTTCCAGAAGTCTCTAGGAATTCTGCCAAGGAGAATTCTGGGAGCTGCAGCCCAAAAACAGAGGTTTAAAGAGGACATTTTCTCACCTTCTTTGAAGGATATGGAAACTGCTCCAAGTGGTTCTAGGGTTTTATGGGGGTCTGAGGGAAGTGTGGGATGGGTAGTTTTTGAGTGGCTCTGTGTATGAGGCCTCTGTAGTACATGGTGAGACCACTCATCCAAGGCAACCTGAGGAAATTTCTGGCATATTCTTAGCATTGCAGTAGAAAAGAAACAAAATTCCAATGCCTGACTAGCCCATGCCCCGTCATTGATACAGTAGGCTATGTGGAAATCCTTATGATTATCCTAATCTGGGATTGGAAATGATAGGCAACCCCTTAGAGGAGCAAATTGAGCCTGATCTTGTACACAATGGCTGAGAGAGTTTGGTCATTCCCTTTGGCCAAATAGGAAACTAGAAAAAATCATGAAGCCAGAAACCTATGTGACACTCCAGAGGGAGATACTCTGGATAAAACAGTGTTGTGTAGTTACACCTGCAGAAGGCAAATGGTGTAGTCTTGTTACTAACAAAGAATAAGCCCCCTTCCTGGATTTCATGTGCTTGAGTATCCAAATAAGGAGTCTATAAAATTAGTAGGTATGTTGTTTGTGTTCCAATAACTAAGCAGCAGGAATTTGTCCTCTATTTGATATTTCTGTTGAGAACTCAACAACCACAACAGGGTTATGACATTCCTAATTTCATGGCATGGCTATGACATCATCCAGCCTGTGAAGGATAGTGTTGGGGGATCCTCACAGTCATGTTTCTCCAACCCTACCAAACATCGGCCAGATCCCGGAGAACCACTCAGGTTGACTTATTCAAGGATCACCCGTTACTCCCCAAATCTCAAACCAATGACAGCTGCCAGGTTTCTTCCTCTTTCTGCCCTTCTTCCCACATCTGCTTCTTTTTTTTGTTTAGAAAAATAATGGGGAGAGAGGCACATCCTCAACCTTTCACTTCCTGTTGAGAGGTTTTTTTTCCTCTGTTGGCTGGGAGATAACATAATAACGGAGCATGATAAAGAACATTAGGTGCTCTTATTGTTGATAGGACTAATTTCAACCTGGACATCAGCAGCAGGAGGAGACGAATTTAAATTCGATTAGGCAGAGGCTTGGCTTTACCATATGAAAACCACACACAGGCAAAAAAGCTTCTAAAGCATTCTGATCTCCTGTTCATGAGTGGAGAAAATGATCTCTGGGAAGAGTGCTCCTCCTCCCCTTCCTCCACCCTATGTGAATTATTTATTTCCCCCCGGAATACTTTCTTTTTTTAAAAAAATGCTTTTCTACAATGCAACATAAGTGATTGCAATGGGCAAATGCTGCAATGAAAGACACAAACATACACCAGGAGATGGACTGAAATAAGTGGTGTGTGTGTGTTGAGGTACAGTGGTTAAAACTGACAGGAATAGAAAAGTGTGCATTCAAACCTAGTGACAAGGAATATACAGTGGTAGGTGCCTTGTAAGATACCCTTAGATATAGGTATGTGTGTGTGTGTTGTGTCGTTACAGTCGTGACCGACTCTTCGTGACCCCATGTCCATGGAGTTTTCTTGGCAGGAATACTGGAGTGATTTGCCAGTTCCTACTCCAGGCACCTACAACACCTGGTATTCCCTGGTGGTCTCCCATCCAAGTACTAACCAGGGCCAACCCTGCTTAGCTTCCAAAATCAGGCAAGATCGGATGTGCTTTGGGCATCTAGGTATAGATATAGATACTGTATATAGAGAGACTTGGGTCTCCAATTGTTCTTGGACTACAACTCCCAGAAGTGTGGTCTGCATAGCTAGTGGCATTGGGGAGTTTTAGTTCAAGAAGATTTGGGGGACCACGAATGGGAACCACTGAATAGTTTTCTTTGTATTTACTGTAACACATATATATGTTAGGGTTGACTTTACCATTGGCCAAAGTGAGGCAATGGCAGCTTCCCTTCTAAGCTCCCTAGCTGTTCTCTCCTGTTTGAGAGCAGAGCTCTGTGTTCCACACAACGTACCTAAGCCTCACTAAACTAGCTTACGGTGTCAGGTGTTATAAGTTAGAGGACATACCATTACAGTTGTTGCAGTAAGATTGAATTGGCGTTGCTGTCACTTTCTGTGCATCTGTGGGGAAAAGAACCATCTTAACCTCAGAAAACAACATGTTTTTGACTAGCCCTGCTTATTGCTTTCCCTCCCAACATGATATTATAAGTGTATTGTAGGCTCAGAGATGGCATCAGAAGAAGGTTGAGGGGAGCAAGTAGAATCCCAACACATAGTTTATTCCCTCCTCATTGCTGGTATCCTGTTGTTCCTTAAATTATATGCATTTTCACATCCAAATTATTGGCTGGATCATAAACTTAAAATAAGGCTGCTGCTGTTGTACGTACTCACCTGGAAATAAGTCCCACTGATGAGATGCACACACAGTTTTGCACAGCAAGCCTACTTATGTGAAGATTAACATCATCTGAATGACTAGGAGTGAATTAAGATAAAATGTTTAAGACAGCATTAATGTAAAAAGTAGATACCTCTTCTTCTGAAGACAGTGCGCCACAAAATGCACTTTCTTTGCCCATATGCTGTCATTATCAACTCTCATTCTAACTGTACTTGCTAGGTGAGTGCTATAAAAGGAAATGGGATATATCTAGTGTGGTGGACATTAACTGGAAGCCATGTTTCCTCCAGCAGTATATGTGTACACTGTGTTCTAGAAGCAAGTAGATTTTATGGTACTTAATCAGATTGATTTCTAAATTAATCAATCAATATGGGCATGGTTACGCTACAAGTCTCTCTGTTTTACATGTGTTTTATCAAATGATAATGGATACTTCTGTTTTGGAAATCTTTTGCTGTTCCCATATTTTATTCCTGATTGTCAACGTTGGGGACCTATATCTTTTTATTTTGTTTTCACAAATATTTTCAAAAGCTTTCTCCCTACTAGGCAAGATTTTAATTTAACCTTTAAAAACCCTAAAGATTTATTATTTATTATTTATTTTGTCATTTATAAATGACAAAAGAAATAGTTTCACTCCTGTGCAGGAGCAAATATTCTCATAGTGGATGTCATTTGTCCCCCAGCCTCATGTCTTGATGTAGAAAAACAACTACGCTCATCAAGGATGAGAAGAATTTCAAATGCTCATTACAGTTGATTTCAGACTAAGTTCTGGTGAACATATTAATATGATCTACTGTGTAGTTATGCATAAGCAGAGGCTGTAAAGTTACATGTTTAAGAATAATCATTATAGTATTAGATTTTTTAAAATCATTTTTGTTAATTTCAGAAACAAACATGCTGAAAATCACAGTATTAACACAAATTTCTTTGTGTGGATGTTTGCTTTCAATGAAGTTTTCTACCTTTCACATCATTAAAATGCTGACTTATGAACTGGGATACATAGAGAGAGTGTGAAAATAGCTCTGGTTTTTAGATATCATTTATGTCCCCTGTACTATGGAAATCTGGCATTTATTATTCTCAGTTCCATGAGAAATTAGGGGAAAAATAGGAAAAGGCTGTGTGGTCCTTAAAATGATACCAATGAAAGAGCAGGTGATATCTTTATTAGAAATGTGTTCAAACACAGGCTGCAAACAACATTGGGAATGAGGTTTCAACTTCTGCCCCAAATAGCAATTTCCGGATGTCTCATCCCAACTTTTCAGACAATTAGATCATT
This sequence comes from Phrynocephalus guinanensis, assembly GCA_037367245.1. NCBI lineage: Eukaryota > Metazoa > Chordata > Lepidosauria > Squamata > Agamidae > Phrynocephalus > Phrynocephalus guinanensis. Next base: position 53,335,960 of record CM074735.1, on the reverse strand, counting down.
TTATTTGGTCCTCCACTCCTGCCGAGGTTCTAAGTTCCAGTGAGTCTGAAACACACCAGATGGTGTCTGTCCATGGCAATAGACCTACAAGGAGATCCTCCAAGCCAGATTACCAACATCTACCCCAGTACAGAAAAACAGGTCAAAAGTGTGCTCTGCAGCATGAGTGAGAGCAGATATCATTTGGGACTACAAATGGTGTTTGCTGCATTCTTCACTAAATCTTGGGGTACAACCTGTGAAAGATGGATGAACACCCAAAGCTAGCTGTTTGTTTGATTTTTAGTGGTCTAATAAAGGTATGACCTACTCTTGCATAAGTGTTGCTGTCCATGTTCCTTTTGCCGTTTTGAATAAGATTTATAATATCGCCAAAAGACTAATTGGGCTTACTTGGAATAAATAGCATCTTTTTAATAGGGGTTATAAATGTTTGGTCTTTTGATCTTGTCCATAATTTGGGTGCTGGGATATATGTGTTCTTTATTACTAACTCTTACATTGTATGCACATTTGAGTGCATGGGTAAAATGATGATGTGGTGTGGTCTGGACTGCTGTCAGCATATAGTTGACAAGTGACAGTCGTGCCCATCTCTACCCACCACATGAACACCCAAAGCTAGCTGTTTGTTTGATTTTAGTGGTCTAATAAAGGTATGACCTACTCTTGCATAAAGTGTTGCTGTTTTTTTTAAATGTTTGGTCTTTTGATCTTGTCCATAATTTGGGTGCTGGGATATATGTGTTCTTTATTACTAACTCTTACATTGTATTTTTAAATATCTTTTTTTTAAAAAAAAAAATAGACCTGGAGCAAGCTGCTTCCTAGATTCCTAATGCATTACTTCCATTTTCATTAGAAATCTGAATATAATCAGCCTTCTGGATGACAATTAATAATAGATAAGACGGAAGCATTGCTGGTTGTTGGACAGTATCACAACATTGATGGATGAGATGTTCTTGGAAGCTGAACAGTTGTCCCCTATTCCCTTTCTGTACTTATGCTTCTTGAATGCACTGCTTCTTGAAAAGAGTCTTGAAGTAATTGCTCACACATTTGTGTGACCTTTGAAACTGGTGGAGTCTCAAGTGCAGTCGAGCAGTGACTTGCATTTGGATGCCCTGTTCTTTGCATCTGGACACGGACGCAAGGGGACTTTGTGCTGTCTACTAACCCATTTATAGAGTTGGTTTTTAAAAAGAAAAGAAAGAATTCTAGCCTTACGGAGCTCATTTCTTAAACAAGTAGTGCCAAGATTGTACTCTAAGGATGCAGGTGAATGTATTTTTGTAAAAATCTAGTATGTTGAATCCACTGACATTTTTACTACTGTTTAAGTGACAACAGAATTACATGCCATTCAGAAACCGGCAGAATAGTCTCTGGAGGACAAGAAGGTCATTGTGTGTCTAGACAGAAGCAGATAGTGTAGAGCAGAGATGTCCAAACTTTTGCAAGGAGGGCCAGATTTGGTGAGGTGAAAATGTGTGGGGGCCAACCATTCAGCCTGACATGGGTTGGGACCACTGGCTTCCTGCCACAACCTGCCTCCCTCCCTGCCGCTCCATGAGAGCTCCTTTCCCCACTGAAAAAGACAGAGTCATATAAAATTAGATCAGAAGTATTTTGTTTTTTAACCTTATGCAACAGTGTGTGAATAGTGAGCCTCAAGGGGCCGCGTATTATTCAGCCACAATATGAATTTACCTATTGGTGAATTCTACCACCAGGTCATTGGTGACAGTGTGAGCAAGCTACATATTTCCCTCCAACAATCCTATCATTTATGTGCTGTAGACATGTAGACAGAAGAAGCTTTGTATCAAACTATACAAAGCATTTCTTCTGTGTTGAAATCTCTCTTCCTCACCCCATTTGCTTCAGACATTTTTTCTCCCTTTTTTCTGGATGCTATCTTGCTCTCCTAGTGTTGTCAGCTCTGCCTCTACAAGAGTTGTCATTATTTACCTTGTGATTGGGGGGCAGCGGCGGGGGGAGTAGCATCACAGAGTAATGAAGTCAGAAGGGCAAAGTATCAAATCCAGCCACCTCCTTAATGCAGGAAACCAACCCCAAATATATCTGACAGATGGTTGTTTAATTTCCTTCTGAATGCTTCCAGTGCTCTCACCACCTCTCAAGGTTCCAGTGTTGTAATACTACAACAATTAAGACTCCCCCCCCCGATATTCAGCCCAAAACTGGATTCCTGTAACTTAAGACCATTATTATGTGTCCTGAACTCTAGAGTAACTGACAACAGATCATCATGACCCTTCTCTGTATGACGACTTTTCATGTATCTGAAAAGTGCCATCGTATCTCCTTTCAGCATCATTGTCTCAACGCTAAACTTCCCTAGCTCTTTCAATCTGTCCTCATAGGGTTGGTTTCCAGTCCCGTGATCATCCTTGTCCTATTCTGAACTTTTTCCAATTTGTTGACATCTTTCTTAAAGAACAGTGTCCTGAACTGGATGCAATACTCAATGCATAACCTCCCTCCTTCTGAGCTTGGTAAATTGAGTACCTAACTTGCTGGAGGGATTGGGGGGGTGGTGGCAAATTATCAACTGCCCTGGGAGTGCTTTAAGTGTTATGAGGCAGTGTGTAAGCAGCACACTTTTTGCTTTTTGCTAGTACTTCAAGAAATTTGGAGACTTATAATGCTGCCTAAAATAGCATTTGCCTTTTTTGCAGCCACATCACACTGTTGGCTCATGTTTAGCTTGTGTTCTATAACATTTCAAAGATCCTTCTCACAAGTAGTAATACTGAGCCCTGTGCCCCCCATCTTGTAACAAGAGAAACTTTCATTTCGTTCCCCCATTTGTTTCATTTATTACAAAATAATTTGTTTTTAAAATTGTTTCATATTTTGTTTTGTTTCATTTTTCATTTTTCATTTTTTTATACTGTTGGGGCCAGCTGGTGGTTCAGCAGTCCCCCCCACCCATCGACCAGCTGGCGTGCGGCCCCATGTGCCAGCTGATTGGTGCTTATTTTTGTTATTTATTTTGACAATCGTCAAGATTGGCGCTTGTCAAAATAAATAATAAAAAATCAAAAAATGAAACAGAACAAAATGAAAATTTCCATTTTGTTTTGTTTCCTTTTTTAAAAGGGAACTTTATTTTTTGTTTTGATAGGCAACAAAATGAATAACGAGATGAAAATAATTCATTTCGTGTCCATCTCTACTTGTAACTATGTGTTTAGGGCCCCACCAGGTGTAGAATTTTGTGCTTATCCCTGTTAAATTTAATTCTGTTATTTTCAGCCCAGTACTTGAGTCTATCAGAATCTTTTTGAATTTTGTTTCTGTGTTTTGGGGGTATTAGCTATTCCACCCAATTTTATATCGTCTGTAAATTTTATAAGCATTCCCTTCCTAAGTCATTAATAAAAATGTTGAGGAGAATTGGTTTAGGAATGAGCACCAGTCGTTACTCACAGTTTAAAGGGAGCCATTGATAAGTACTATCTCAATACAATTCTGTAACCAATTGTGTACCTACCTGATATTTGTCCTGTCCCACCCACACACAGCTTCCTAATCAGAATACCATGAGGCACTTTGTCAAAAGCTTTGCTGAATACAATATACAGTATATTACATCTACAGCATTTCCACCATCTACCAGGGAAGTTATCCAACCAAAACAACAAATAATTTCATGAGAGTTTAACAATATTTCTATAAATATAAATGTGTATGTTTGTGTGTTTGGTGTAAATACACACATAGAGGCACACACACACAAGCATATCTATAAGGGTAATTGTGATAAGATTGGGAAGTAAATTGCAACCTATTAAGGAAATACAGAGTTGCATTTCTGGGCATGCACTTGATTAGTTGATAAAACCAGTCCCTCCTTAATGAGCTGTAGTTTGTTGTCAAGACTTGCACAATTTTCTTTACACAAACATAGATCACCAGTAGAATTATGGTACTACAGTATATATACACATGTGTATATACACACATGTTGACACACAAACACATACATACTCACAGGCATACAGTTCCCATCAAGAACACTTCAGGAGTGAAATGTTTAGTTGTTTAATTATTATTATTTTTAGAGCACTGGCAAAATGATTACAAAAAAGAGTGGGGATGAAGGAATACACCCAAGGACTGAGTGTAGTTTGAAAACAAGGACGTACATATGTATATTTTCGATGGGAAAATAGAGCAATTGGGGGACAGATGTTACTATACGAAAAATTCTAAAAGAAGTGCAGTGATACAATGTAGAGCAAATAACTGTCAGAGAGGGATTGACTGATAAATGGCTGAGGGGGACAAGTGAGGGGGACAATGTTTTGGCATTGATCACTTCCACCTAGGTGGATAATTTCCCAGCTTTCTTCAATAATAGTTTTCCTCCTTTGTCCTCTTTTCTTCTGCCTTGATGCTGGCACTAGCACACATAAAAGCCAGCTCTAGGGGCTTCTCTAGTGAGGTCCAAGTTTTATTCTGCTTTATATTGAACAAATTTCTTAGAACAGTAAGCACACATCTTTCTTTTTACATTAACCATGAAAATTCCTAATGCATAGCCATAAGTTCAAGTTAACTGGTTACATAATTAATTACCACAAATCCTACCTCCTCCTCCCCCACTACAAAAAAAGAGGAGAAGAGGAGAAATGATTAAAATCTGCAGATGTGCCTTAATACGTGCAAACATTTTTCACTTTTATATGGCAATGATATACAGTATTATTTATTCATTTATTTGTTTGTTTACATTTATAAACTGCCCAACTTTCCCACTGGGAACTCTGGACAGTGAACATCATGAGGAATAAATGAACAATTGAATACACCAAAAGTTAATGGGTAGAAAAATAAAAAAGCTAAATGCAAGATGACAACAAACAAACAAATAGGGCAAAAGTAAATTAACAAGTCAATTAAAGTAGAGTGAGGAATGTAGATGTGTCATTTTCGCTCTTCTCCACTCCCCTGAAATGTAGCCCAAATGCTTCACTTTTCCCTTCACTGTTTCACACTAAAAAGCAAAATTATACACACTCTACATAAAAAGCACTTTAAGAGTAGGATCTATGGATCTCCAAGTGTCTTTTTTCTGTGCACCGATACTGTCTCTTTTTTGACTGATAGTTTCACTTCATTCCTATAAATGGGACTGAAGGTAGAATTGGAATTTCAATCCTCATTCCTATAAATAGGACTGAAGGTAGAATTGGAATTTCAATCCTCACTTTTCTCCAGAATGTTACTGGCCAGAATCATCCATCTCTCTTCTTGCTTTGAGTCCCTGGCAGCTCTCCTTTCACCTCTTTAATGGTTATACCCCCTGTATGGGCACTGTTCAATAGTCTTCCATGTAGACTTGGGCAATAAATTGTTTGCAAGCAACATTGGTTGTTGTTACTATTAGCGAAATTGAAATACCATTAGTGTCAGTGACCATAGGAAGCCATGTTTCAGCACATTATTTGCTTTGGAGGAGATGAGTGGGACTATTCCTGATCATATGTAGAAGTTCTCTGGAAGATGTTCTGTTTTCTAGCTGTCTGAGAAAGGTACTGAACAAAGTACATACCCCACCGGCAATAACAGCGTTACTCAACAGTCTTGGTAATGTGCAAGAGGAAATGGTGCAAAAGGCATGCTAGTGCTCGTGCAAATATTTATCTCCCCATGCTAACATTTTAATGTTCTGCTTCCATTTCCCCATAATTTCTTCACAGCTAACAACCAAATACATCTCTGCTCAAGCTTGATCACTTCCCAGCCATCAGAATCAGTGTCAGCAGGGGCCAGAGAGCAAGTGCTTTTTCTTCTAGAGGACTGAAGAAAGCCGAGAATCAGCCTTACCTTATTAAGTACTGAGTCAGCAGCCTTAGTAGGGAACAAAACAAGATTATCTGCTCCATCAATTGTCTCTGCCTTTTCCCTCTTGTTATTTCTTACATGGGGAACTGCTGCCTGGCAATCTTACGGAGATCATACGGAGATCATACCTCTCCCTTCAAACTGATTCCAAAGAATCAACATTTCCTTCAGGACCGTTACTACAACCTTGTAGTCCTCCCAATTCACTATAATTAAGTCTGTGCCTACGTAACAGATATAAATGCATATTTATCCCTCTCGGTATTTGTGTCCCATACTTTGTTCTCTTGTCCATGATAGATTTTACACTGTTCATTTTGCTGAGCCTGCCCCTCTTTTACTTGGTAATGCATCCTTCTAATTTTTTTATTCTACAAATCTCAATTCCAGTAGGCAGCATCTAGGCTCTGAGCTTCCCATTCCAGCACCCTTGGGTGGCTTTCAGTAGCCCATTGTTTTCTCTGTTGAGATATATCAGAGGCCCCAAGCCACACTTGGGACTCCAGTTTAGGTTTTCTAGCAGTATGAAGTCCTTTGATTAAGCAAACAGCTACAAATATTGGATATTTGTAGGCCGTGTTTTGGCTACATGTCTCCATGTGGTTTTGTAAATCCAGCTGTGTTTGATACGTCAGCAAAAAAGAAATTATGGTGTTGGAAAATTCATGAGCAATTTAGGCTTACGTGTGATTAATTTAGCATAAATTCGTAACTATCTTTAGTGTCCTGTTACATCCTCTTTTGCTCGTGTAGATTACAGTTAATTATACAGGCACAGATTTCAAATAAAAGGTCTGAGTCTTAGCATAATTAAATGACATCAGATGATACTAAATAGGAAAAAAATAAGTTAAAGATGGATAGATACATTTGGGGTAAAGATTATGAAGAAAGTTGTGCCAAGGTTCTGTTATGAAATGAGCAGTTAAGAACATTATTTGTTTTATAAAGAAGCAAGTGTTAAGTTTTGATACGATGCAGTAGGAAGTTTTATTGGTGATTGCTCTGTGGCTGTTGAACTTCATCAAGAGATGCTGAGCTGGCTTTCTCCGTGTTTTATGGAATCATAGAATGATAGAATAATGGAGTTGTAAGGGACCTATAGAACACCATTGAGTCCAACCCCCTGCTCAATGCAGGCATCCAGGTCAAAGCAGATCTGATGGGTGGTTGTCCAGTTTTCTCTTGAATGCCTCCAGTGCTGGAGTGTTGTTGTTCTTCCACTGTCAGGTAATGACTTTGATGATTATGATGATGCTGGCAGTGATGGTGATGATGATGTTGATGGCTTTTGGCTGCTTAGTGACTAGTTAGATGGTGTAGTTTTCTTAGAAATGCATTTTTCTGTTATATTTTTACTTGTCTTAAATGGGGATTTTAACTTGTTTCAACATTTGGGGAAAATATAGGATACAAAGCAATCATTCAATCAGTCAGTCCAGCAATTTCCTCTCTTGCATTAGTATTCTGTGATGGCTCTGCTAGGTGGAAAAAAACATGGTGTTTTGTGTCATTTATGAAATAAAGAGAAAAATATGCACTCAAAGAATATTATGCAGTAACACCAGTGAGTTCAAAGTAATGGAGTGTCTGGAGTCAAATATCACCACACTATATTGCCTATTAGCTGGCAAAGTATGTACTGGTGGGGCCAACAGACATCGCTATCAAGTGGTGTGAATCTTGTCTATGCCATACTTTTGCATATTACTCCTAAGGTTTTGGTACCTTGACTATTCCTTCTGTATTGTCAATCACACAAAGCTCAAATGTCCACATGCCTTATTGAAATGAGTGTAAGTTGCACATCAACAATGCCTAAGATGGAACCATGGACCACAGTACATCAATTGTTCCCCATCCATCTGATGGACTTCTGTAGTGCTGTCTAAATGTAAACAGCTTGTGTATTGAATATGAATATTGAACAAAAATGTATATCATATTTATAAAGCTTTGCATAACCTATTTTTACTTAAGTTCATACTTAATGAAAAGAACAGTTTACGTAGGCAACACATCAATGGATCTATCTTCTGAACAACATATGAAATTAATACTTTTCCCTCTCTCTGTGTAAAACCTCTGCACTTCTGAGATACACTGTTATCAAGATCCTAAAATAAAATACAAAGCTTAATTACAGAAATTTTGCTCTGGAAATTGCATGTTTGCTGTTTTTCTAATAATAACAAGATTTTAAAAATCAATATTATCCTTCCTTTTCAATTCAGTCGACATATTCCCTATTTAAACTATGGGTAGGCTTTAATAATATGTGCTGTGTAAATGTGCACAATGTACTGGGCAAATATGCAAAATGTACTATTGCTTGGTAATTACTAATTATACATTGTTGAAGGCTACAGTAATTATTCATCACAAGTGAAAAGCTAATGAGAAACAGTGTGCTAGAAAGAGGAATGAACTTGACTGAGAGGTAGCTTGTAGACCAGCACTAATTCTGCATGCATATCTGTGCTTCTCCAGAGATCTTTCAGCTGCTTTCTTCATTCTCTTCAGTAAGGGAAGCAGATTCAGATAAGGAAATAAGTGCTTTTCATAGTGAGAAAGTACTTACAAGTAGGGATTTCCATGAACATATCAATGCATTTTTTTAAAATCCTAGGTCAACATGAAGGTATTCATCTTGAAGAATTGAATACTGTCTAGAAATCCCAACATCACACTGCTCTAATCTTTGAAAATTTTGAAATATTTGCAATAAATCATTCAAATTTCCGTACTATTCTAAATGATCCCAGATTTAAAATAAGTCAGATAAATTGAAAAGACCAGTCTTGCTTATTTTGTAAGAATATTTGTCGTCTCTGTTTTTTAAAAAATGGAGTTAATCGAGGATCCAGGGGTTGAAATATTGATCATGAAAAAAGGCCTTCCCAAAGAGAAAAACAGCAAGTTTGTTACAATACTGAGCAGTGAGGAATCCAGCCAAGCCACATCTTTACTGTCCTTGCACAAGCAGATGAACAACTTTAGGCAAGCCTTTCCTTAGTGATTGGCTGCCCTGAGTGGGGTTTTAAAATAGATTGTTTAATTTAACTATTTTGAATGTCTTTTGGTTGGTGTTGCATTTTTAACAGTTTTTTAGTATAACATTTCTTTGGTACTTTTAGTATATCTATAGTCACTGTTGCTAGCTTGAAATACTTTTTTAAAAAAATACAGATATTGAAAATATTTCTTTCAAAATAATTTAGAACAAATATTCAAAAATTCACTTACTCAAGCGGGGAAATTACTGTTGTATGTTTTGTCGCTGGATATGGCCTTTCGCACCTTTATCCTGTTATATTTTCTAGTTGGTATTTCAAACATTTCACACATCTTGTCACTATATTTAAAAAAAAAACTCCAAAGATATTGTATGCCATCAAGTAACTTCGGATGTGTGGTAAATTCCCAAATGTTATATCATTAACAGATCTCCTCAAATCTTGGAAGCTAACAACATTTCATGTTAGGTCATTCTCTCTTCCTCCTACTCCCTTTTCCAAGCTATACTGCCATTTCCAGTAAGGTCAGGTCAGGTCTTGCAAACTAACTGCTGCAGATTCCTTTATTGAGTGAACATTGTTTTTGTTAAGTATGTTTGCTTTCCTACACCATATTTCCCAGCAATATTGTTTTTTCCACTCTGTTCTTTATTCTCATTATAGATACAAGATAGAATGTCCTCAATTTATTCATTTTTGCTCTAATGAAAATTCAGACTTGACATGATTAAAGGTAAAGGTAAAGCCCCCCCCCCCCCCGCACAAGTGTGCTGGTCATGTCCGACTCTAGGGGTGTGCTCATCTCCATATTCAAGCCGAAGAGCCAATATTGTGCAAGTCAGTGCTCATGTGGCCAGCATGGCTGCAAGGAAACACTGTTTAACCTTCCCTATTTTTTATATGGCAGTACCTATTTATCTGCTTGCATTTGCATGCTTTCGAACTGCTAGGTTGGCAGGAACTGGGGTTAACAGCGGGAGCTCACCCTGCTGCATGGCACCTGGGATTTGAACCGCTGAGCTGCTGACTTTGCAGCCTGCAGTTTTCAGTACTCCAGCCCACAAAGCCACCACACCCCCTCTAAGCCACCACCCACTAATTTGCCTTTCTGGTCATCTGCAGTTGTAAGACTCTCCTCGAATACCACATTTCATATGAATTGATCCCCTTCCAGTCTTTCCATATCCATTCTTTGCATACTAGGGATTATTTTTGCATTAGTTTTCGGTGACAATTTTAGCTCACTTTCAGCCCCCATTTTTATTTCAAAAGTTGAAGGAGCATACTTTAGAAATCATGCAAGCAATATGTTTGTAGTGCAAGGATTTGGGAACTGGTCGTTCAGCAGTCTGTGAAACAGGCACAACAACTTTTGTTTACCTGAGAGGCTAACAGGGGTGAATATTTCTCTGTTGTATGTGTTGCACTCGCTCACACTTTTGCTTCAACATTTCATTGCCCAAAAGGACCCTTCAAAATATTTTGGCTCCAAGGGACTCCAAGGGAGTATAGCAATGTCTTTTGGCTCCAAAGGACTATAGCAACGTCTTGGTTGTTCTTGATTCTGCCCTTTCCTAGCAACCATATTACAGAACATGTGCTCACCTTCTGGAATCTTCTAGCACTGGGCCATGCTACACGAGGGAAACTTCTGTTGGACTTTTTGTGTAGTGTATGAATACTTAAAGTTTTATTTTAAAAAGCTAGGGCTATAAAGAAGGCTGATCGCCGCAGAATCTATGCTTTTGAGCTGTGCTGCTGGAGGAGAGTCTTGAGAAACCCCTGGATTGCAAGGAGATCAAACCTATCCATCCTGAAAGAAATCAACCCTGAATGTTCACTGGAAGGACAGATTTTGAATCTGAGGCTCCAGTACTTTGGCCACCTCATGAGGAGAGAGGAGTCCTTGGGAAAGTCCCTGATGTTGGGAAAGATTGAAGGCAAAAGGAAAAGAGGATGGCAGAGAATGAGATGGTTGGACGGTGTCATCGATGCAACCAATATGGATTTGGCAAAACTCCGGGAGGCAGTGGAAGATAGGAAGGTCTGGCGAGCTCTGGTCCATGGGATCACGAAGAGTCGGACACGACTGATCCCACCATCTTCTGAAGCTACATCCAATCATTTCTGTATTCCCCACTATGCTTCCTGCAAGTACAGCCAGCCTGCGTGACCTTGGGCAAGCTGCATAGGCCCAGGAACATCCCCCAAAAGGAATGGTAAAATAATTTCTGAGTATTTTATACCTAGAAAACCCTGCAAAGTGGTACTACAAATCTGAATTGACTTGATGGCATATCACAACAACCTATTGGAATGGCCAAATATTTTGCACTTAGACATGACAACATTTTCAGCCTACCTTAGTCAATAACATGTGTCCTTAGAATGGGGAGTATCTTGCATCACAGTAGATCCAGGGCTTATAGACTCAAAGCATTGGTCCTTACATTGACCTCAAATCCAAGAAAGATTTCATCAAATATATAAAATGTAGTTGAACAGCCACCATGTGTGAAGCAGCAATCTGGTATAATGGATAGTGTTCCTTTATGCAGCCACATTTACCGGTATGTGAGCCTAAAGCAAGATGCATTGATTTCATTGCTAGAAACATCTGGGAGAGAGCTGAATTCTGAACGAAACAATGGTTTTATTCGTTCACAGTAATAGAAATGTAACAAGGCATCCGTGAAAGACAAAAATAGACCATCAACTATCTGTCACAGCAGTCAGAGAAATTAGATACACTTGGATCCTTTGATTTTCTCTGTTTTAGCAAGAATTGTAATCTATTAAAACCTGCCTTGAACTCTGAATAGCAAGCCTCATCTTAAAAGCAGATCAATAAATGTCACAGTCAATTATCTATTCGTTCCCTATTTTCTCTCATTTTCCTCTGTATCTGTACCCATGCATGCACACACAGGGTAGATGAATTTATTTATTTATTTATTTATTTATTATGTTTTGAATATTTTTACCCCACCTTTCTCCTTGGAAAAGGACCCAAGGTGGCTTACGATAATGAGGGACAATATACAGTCCAGAACATTTAAGACATATTCACGGTAAGAACGGACAATTAAAAGAGGTGTCTTAGAACAGTAAAAGGTAACAGTGGAGCTACAAAAAGCATGCCAAAAAGAAAAGAAAAATCCATTATGAGGGGTGAAAAGCAACATGGGAAATGCTAGTGTTCTTATGAAATCAGTCAATGCAATCATGTATAATAAATAATCCATGTAAAGTCACATAGCAGGTAGTCCCTCATCCAGGGAAACCTTGCCTGAAGAGGAAGGTCTTTGCCTGCTTCCGGAAAGACAGCAGAGATGGGGCAGCAGGAGGGACTTACGAAGTCTGGGAGCAGCAGCCAAAACCCTTTTCATGTGTTTTTTCTGAGATGCACCTGTGAAGGTGGTGGGATGGAGAGAAAGGCCTCTCCTCATGATCTTAGCACTTCAGCCTGTGTTATGAGATAACATCCTACGATATTTGATCTTTGATGTAACGTGGATCCAGGCCATTTTGTGCTTTGTAGGTTAAGGTCGGCACCTTGAATTGTGCCCGGTAGCTGATTGGCAATCTGTGGAGCTGCTTTAGTAGGAGTGTATTGTGATCTCTGTAACCCACCCCAGTCAGCAATCTGGCCGCTGTGTTCTGGATTCATTGAAGTTTCCTGAGACTTTCCATTGTAACCGAATATAGAGCAAATTATAGTGGTACCTTGTATAAAGGAATTAATTAATTCCAAATAAAATTATGTTAAGCAAATTTTCCTTTATACAAATTTCCCATAGGAATGCATTGAAAGCCGAGTAATCCCTAATTGCGACCATTTATATGTTGTACGGATTTGCCCCATAGGCGATTCTGTTAAGCAAATTTCCCCTATCTCTGGAATTTTTATGTTGTACAGATTTTATGTTATACAAACCATTTGTTATATGTGGGTCCACTATACAGTAATCTAACCAGGAGGTCACTAGGGAATGTGTCACAGTGGCCAGAGCAGGTTTCTCAAGAAAAGGACATAACTGGTGTACTAGTGTTGAATTTGCAAATGCACTCCTGGCCGCAGCTGTTACCTGGGCATCTAGGCACAAGGATGAATCCAGGAGCACCCCCAAGTTATGCACCTCTTTTTTCAATTGGGGGTGGTGGTAATCCCATCCAGTACAGGTTGCATCCCTATCCCTTGATCTCATTTTTGACTGACCAGGAGCACCTCTGTCTTGTTTGGGTTTAGTTTCAGATTGTTTTTCCTCATCCAGTTCATTACTGAAGCTAAGCACTGATCTAAAGTCGAAATAGCTTCCTTGGAATACGGAGGTGATGAGAAGTAGAGTTTAGTGTCATCGGCATACTGGTGACACTTTACCCCAAATCTCTGAATAATTTCCCCAAGTGGTTTCATATTAATGTTAAATAACATAGGAGACAGAACAAAACCCTGGGGGACTCTACAGGTCATTGGCCATGGTGTTGAACATGGGTCCCCTAAGATCACTTTCTGCATTCTCTCATGCAGGCAGGAACAAAACTATTGTAAGACAGTGCCCCAAGTCCCATGTCAGAGACACGGTTGAGGAGGATGCTATGGTCGATAGTGTCAAAAGCAGTTGAAAGGTCCAGTAAAATCAAAAGGGACACAGATCGTCTATCCATTTCCCTGCGTAGGTCATCTACCAAGGCAACCAGTGCCGTCTCAGTCCCATAACCAGGCCTGAAGCCAGACTGAGCTGGATCCAGGTAGTTTATTTCATTCAGGAACTTCTCGAGCTGCAAGGCCACAACCTGCTCTAGTACTTTACCCAAGAACGGGATGTTTTTGCCAAATATTGTACATAACTACTCAAAAGTAAGTATGATTTTGAAAAGGAATTAAAGGGAACTTACTCTAAGGATTAGCGGACATAGTTTTGTGGCTTGAGTGATTTATTATTTGCTGTGGTTTCATAGGACACACACAGACACATTTCAGCTTCTCCATAGTTAATTGTTGAATCATTTATCTCTTTTCAGAGGAGTTGTCTTATGCAGCTTTAGTCACACATGCATGAAGGCTGTAATTTAGTTTGTGTTATCATGTGATTTTTTATACATATGAAATCACAATGACAACCAACTTTAAATTGACACAAGCCCCCCCCCACACCAAAAAAGCTGTTTCTCTTATTTCTGTCTTCTCTTTCCTGATGCTACACCTTTCCACATTCCCCACCAGGTACCAATTTTGCTGATGCATGGCAGCTTCCTCATGTCAAAAACCATTAATCAAATGTGTATTGATTTTTCACTCAGCTGGAGCCAGATAAATCTAATTTACAATTCAGATGCTGAGAGAGCTGCAGAGCCCTTGTTAAGAGAGAGAGAGTGGGGGGGGGGGAAACATGCTATAAAAGAGCCTATGGCTAGATTGTCACAGAGTCTTGTTCAAAAAACCATCTGTGCAAGGAAGACTTATTTTCTTGAACATTTAATACCAACCCTGAGTTCATTTTAAAATGGCAATTGCTTTCCCAGGTGGAAAGCAATTGTACAGTGAAGAGGAAATATTAAGTGTTGACCATATTTGTATTCCACTATTCTCCAAGGAGCTCTGGCTGACAAACGTTGTCTTAGACTTTTGTATCATAAATAAAAGCAGGAGATAATAACAGGCCCAATGCCATGGCCATCCCAACCTCTTGTGAATCTAATATCCTGCAAGCAGCAGCATTTGCCACCCTATGCAGAAATGAAACAGCACCCTTGAATGATGGTTGCAACTTAGCTAATCAAATTGTATTCTATTTACAATAACAGAAACTTCATGTAAGCTTAGCCCTATGACCCCTTAGTATGATTTCCCATAATAGCAATGCTCATGCAAAACAATCTCTTCCTACCTTTTCCAGATCTCTTTTATTATTTATGGTAGCAGATGCAGACAAATCCAGAATTTCCTAAAGCTGATTTAAATCATTAAAAACATGACTCATCCAAATCCATATCTGGACACGCCTGAATATTCATTAACAAATCATCATTTATCCACTTTCATACCAACTGAGCAAAGCAATACAATATGTCTTTTAAACTGAATATAACTCTGTAGCCACTGTACTTGTCCTTCTAATGGTTTTCACTTTTTTCTCCTGGGACAGCTCTACATATCATGCCATAGTTATAAAAATTGACCAGAATCCCATCTCCAAACAGTAAATTTTACTACTATTACATAACAGTGAGAGTACCTGTTCTTCTGAAACATGGCAGGTGCAGAATGGGGGTTAATTTCTTCCCAGTTCTACTAAAACAACACCTAAAGACCATTCTCATTTTTTTAAAAAAAAATCAAAATTGAACTGTTCATACCGTACCTCTGATCTTTTTCTCTGCAGTTTGATAGCTATAATGTACTTCTAATGGACCACGCTGTCTGCAAATTCAACCCAATCCTAACAAACAGGGGAGGAAATCATTGCCATTAGTAATATCAAATGATAGCCAATAGGAACAAATATCTGCCTTCTCCTTATTAAATTGGGATGTTTCCAAAGCAGGCTGTGTGAAATAGGGCTGAAATGGTGAATTGGAGTTCAAAAGGACTATTGTAGTTGGTTCATATATTTAATTTCCATCTAGGATCTTCTCATACTATAGCATAGATTTAGCTTAGTGCATCTAAGATTCATTTAGCCTTGTTGTTCATTACTTCCTGCTGCATGCAATGTGCTTGTTTATTTTACATCAGCACTCACAACTGGCAAGTAATTCACAGGAAACTAAGGATTTTTTTGGGAAAGAGGGAACATTGCTCAGGCCTGTTCTTAAAATAAGTTGAATGTGTATGTGTCCTAATTAACTAAGTACAGAATAGGAATGAGACGGAGTTTAAAAAGTGGCAAATAGACCAGCTCTCCTAGAACAAAATGATACTTCCCATTGGGAGGAAGAATTTGTTATCTGGAGACAGGATATAGTATCTTTGTAATTTGATGGGATTATTACACAAATGCTAACGGGAATTTGCCTCTGGAAAGGGGACTGATTTTCAGTTACAAGGCTGATGGCAGAGAGAGAGAGAGAGAGAGAGAGAGAGAGAGAGAGAGAGAGAGAGAGAGAGAGAGAGAGAGAGATTCACTCAAGGCGATGATAATGTATTATTTATGGTACCATCTTTAACAGGATGTGATAGGCATTATCATATACATAATACATTGTCCTTATCAACTGATAAGTTTACTGTTTAATTGAATAGCCTTAGGAGTACTACTGATGGCAGTCCCTCTTGCATGGCAGAAATTACATGGGAATTAAGAGAGTAGAGAGAAATGAAACTGGGCTACTAATCAATGGGTTTTGATGATCTCTCCATTTTCCAGATCTATGTAGGCGCCAGGCTATGGATGACAAGTGAGGGCAATCCCTATTATCCATGCTGTGCCCTATTATCCATGTTGTGCCATAATGCTTCCATAAAAGAACAGGATTGTGTGAATATGCCACAAAGAAATGGCACTTCCACTACTACAGACTATAGCAGATGGGACCCCATTAGTTATGAACAGAAACCCTCCCCACCAAGTTGCCTGTGGTGAGATTGCTTCTGTGATTCCATAAGTGGACTTGCTCAGTATTGCTTCCATATGTCCATTTTGGAAACAGACTCATTATCATAGCTGTCCTAATGGTCCATTCAAGCTCTCTTTAAAAACATTTGAAGTAGCTGAGTCTGTAGCAGAAGTCTTAGGTTCAATCATCCAGAGGGGAAAAGGAAACACTCCTGCCTGGAAACCAGGTGAATTCCTGCTGGTCTGTCAATTCTATTGCTACTGAGGGACACCTGAGTTTTCAGCTGCTTCACTTAAACTCACTTTCAAGCAGATATGCCTGCTAGTGCAATCCTAATGGGCTAACTTTCTGTCCTACTTAATGTCAGGTTCTGTGTGAAATAGAAGGTTGTTTCCTCCTTCACTCATGTATTTTAGATGAACAATGAAAGTTCACAAGGAACTTTTGTCTTCACAGACATCAACAGGTGAGAATAAGATGCAAAAAATTTCTTCAGACTAGGTGAGATTAGTTTTTATGCATTTCTGTCCTGTGCAAAACACAAGCATTTGACAAAAATGCAGGGGGTTTGTGTAAAAGAGAAGTTTGATTTAAACAAATGGTTCTGCTGACATAAAAAGTACTGTCCTTTTCATCATCAGGCAGGAGTAAAAGTCTTGTGGGGGGCATTTTTCAACAGAGAGGGGTCAACATTTCTTATCCAGAAAGAGAAAATGTGCAAGTATTTCCTGCACACTTGAAATTTGCCCGATTTGTGAAGTTGAGTGTTGCATACCTAAATAGAAGCACTGGGTTAGTTTGGGCTCATTGTGAGTAATCATGCCAATTAATAGCAAAACTTGGAAGAGGTCCATTTTGGGGCTGCAACTTCCAGAGGTCTCTGGCCATGGCCAGGGGAATTCTCAGAGTTGAAGTCCAAAATATAACTTCTCTCACCTGTGAACTGCAGCCTTTGATGGCACAGAAGAGCCAGAAATATCAGCTCTAGACAGTAGGTATTTGTCATAGATTATCTATCATATGGATTTTTCTTCCAAAAAGTATTATTTCCCTGCTGAAAAACTAGTGATTTCCTTATTGTGAATGACCATTGATATCTAACAGAGAAAACCAAGATCATGTGTTTTACAGTGAGACTGTTTGCTGAATAACTCCAGTTGAGCTAAGCAAGGCACTTCTGCCACAAAGAAGACTGAGCGACCAAGTTTGTTTCATGCAATACTGTATTTGGGAGCAATCTCTTCTTAATGCTGGCACATGTCCACCATTGCCCAGATGGCCTTAGCTAATCATCTGTGAGCACAGACATGCACAGGCAAACACACCCTCTTTCTTCATATATAACAAAGCTCAGGCTTAAAGGGGGGGGGGAGAGACAAACAAAAACAGAAGGATGCAAAAGAAGCAAACACCAACCCTTTCATAGCTTCCAACAATGCTTTTCCCTGTGCATAAATGTAAAAGGCACCATGTGTAGAATCAGAGAATAATTTCACTCCCATTCTTTCTCTATTTGTGAAATAGACATAACTGGGCTGAAGTGAAAATCTTGCCATAAGGTTTGGATACAGTTATTCTTTGTTTCAACATGCAAACCTACTCAGGGAAAGTCTTGTTTTTCTTATCTGTGTCAGGAATATCTCTCAAGCTTGATAGTCTGGGAGTTTTAGTGAAGTAGTGTTTATGTTTAATACTTCCTACTCTTTGCCTTACAGTTAGCCAACACTTATTATGGGGGCTTTGAATGATGAGGTTATGTCATTTTTCTCTTTATGTAATGGGTCCACCAGGGTTAGCCTAAGTTTTTCCTGCTCAGGACAAGGGCTTAGAAGTAGTACATTAAACTGAAAGCCTTAGCATGAAAATCCTTACTGTTATATTAAATAGGATGGCAAAGCAACTGATTGAGCTTCAAAAATGTTATTTGTAAAATAATAATTGGTTTTCTGTTCTCCCTATTTAACATCAACATGACATATTATTTGTTAGCTTTGCTCAAAGCAAATTAGGAAATACCTCCCTACATGTATGCAGAGGTCAAGATACTTAATAAGTCCCATCACCTGAGATAGAAAAATCCCACAATCATTTCTTTACTTACTTTAAAAGTCAAATATGAAAAAACAAAACACACTGTAAGAATGGATTGCATACATAACTTACTGCCTCACTCTGTAGTGATGATTTATCACTTGGTGTCAAATGGAGAAGTAATTGGTAATGGACCTGAATAATATGCGCCTTTCATTTGATTTACACAATGCATTAAGCAGTTTGCGAATGTAAACATAATGAGTGTCTGAAAGTAGTCACAGGTAGCCAAAACCTGAGTATGCACAAGACATAATAAAGATGGGTATAAACCACAGTTTGGTGGTTCGGCCCAGTCCGAAGCAGCATCTGCAAAGGTGTTCTGCAGGCACTGCACACGCCCATCTCCCGCCTCCTCTGCATGTTCACCTATTCCACCAGTGAAGCACATTTCCTTCCCCATCTCCTCAGTGAGACTGCCCAGCCGCATATTGGAGCATGAACTTCCTTCCTCCATTTCCTCCTATGGCTGTCATCTTGGACAAGGAAGTGGAGCAGGGAAGCCTTCAGCGCTGCCTTTGAGTGGGAGGCTCTCGGAGTAAGGAGAGGAGGGAAGCGCATGCTGCAGTTTGGTGAGTGGGCAAAGGTGCTGACAAGGTGGGGGAGAGAAGTGAGCTTCAGTTGGGAAATGGATAAGTGGAGAAAGGAGGCAGGAGAGGGGATTGTGCTGTGCTCACAGAAAACCACTGCAGCTGCCACACCAAACTACCCTGAATTGCTCAACTGAGGTTCATAACCTTCTCTAATCAGTAATAAATAAAAATTACATTTCCCCCCTTTTGTTAGGTTCATACACTTGAATAAGTGGCAATTTTCTTTCAAAGCAATTGAAAGTTCATGGCAATTGAATAATAAAGTTCATGGCAATTGAATAACAATTGAAAGTTCATGGCAACTGAATAATAAAACAAAAGAAATGCTCTTCATTGGGGGAAAACTAATGTGGATTGGGACCACAATAATATTCATTCCAAATCCTAATAAATAAAGATTACTTCTGAATAAATTGTCTTTTTAAAAATCTGATCGCGATTCTTGTAAAGCAGGATAACATACCAGCCAAGATTTGAGATTTTTTCATGGAAGAATAGCAAATATTTTCTCTTCTTTCTCCCAAAACCTTTGCCTGCTTTTCCATTATCCATTATGCATTAGCTGACCAGTTTTTTTTTTTAGAAAAGTAATTTAGATCAGTCTTCCAGAATCCTGATGCTATCCAGATGTTTTGAATGTCATTTTCTATGTGTCCCTTTTTTAGGCTTGTTTTGGATAGTAAGAATTACAGTCCAACAAATGTAGCAAGCGCCATGATCAGAGGTGGTTGCTTAGATCATCTGTATGGCTGTTTGTAGCAGCTGCCACTTGAGTAAGGGCATGACAGCATACTGAGAAAAATATAAATGGATCTGTTGTGATGTGTCACCCTCAGGAAGTCCAGTTTCCCCACATGAATTTATTCTACTCAGGACTCAACAGAGAAGAGAGGAGCATATTGGTGATTAGTCTTGTCACAGCTATCATAACAAGCTGAAAATAAATGTCATTAGGAATTTCTGCCTCTCTTCTGACTCTTTGCTCATTCTTCCACTCTTTTGTCTCCCAAGGTGTCCAATGGCACCAAGGTTTTTTTTAAAGGAATAGAAATGGAAGAAGAAAACAATCAGTTTGAAAGAAAATGACATTCTATTGCATATGAGGCTAAACCTCTCAGTTTAAAATTAGAACAAGAGCAATTTTTTAAAAAATCCTGCTTTCTATTTGTTAATGTAAAAATGCACCCTGCTATGTATTTGATGATGGCAGATGCTTTCTGAATCAGTACAAGTGATCACACTATGTGAACCAAGGTGAATGTGTCTGTTGTCAAGAAAAGAGATGCTTCAGTGACAGAGAAAAACACTGGACATTGTGCAGAAAAGCTCTTGGCCGATTCATATTGACTTGTGTGTTGTGTAATTGAGGAAAAATAACTGAAAGCTTATTGTCTCAATCCCAAACATTTCCTATATAATTTGCCAATGTGTTTGCTCCATAATTCAGTCTTTTAAGGATATGTGAGTGACTAGTAGTTTTTAATTTTTGATTTTGAGCATTTTACCCCGCCTTTCTCCTTGGAGAAGGACCCAAGGCAGCTTACAGTAATATACAGTCAAATTACATTTAAGACACATTCGGTTTGAGAAACAGGGAATTGAGTATGGCTTGTTTGTGTTCTTAATCTTCAATATTTTACCGCCAAGCTATAGTGCTATCCGTATTTCTCGTCAATGAAAAGAGCAGTCCTGTGCCCCCTGTGTAACATCTGCATATGGTAGTATAGTGCCTTGACCCTCATGTGGCTTTGTAGTTTTGCTTGATATTTAACTGATTAAAACAAAAAAGGAGCAGTAGAATTCAAATTCATAAAGTGTGATCAAATTCTTATTATGGTATAGGATTAATTCTAATTTCCACGTAATGTTAGTGGTAAAATTCTTATATTCTCTCTCTTTTTCTTTTTCTAAAAGACTTAAAGAGTTCTGGGTTAATCTTCTGCAGGAACTTCCCATTCACTCTGCAGCCGTGCACATTGCTTTGGGAAAGTGAAGAGAAGCCAATTGCTTTACTGGAAAATCTCATTACACCCTTAAACATGTTTCTTAGCTCAATAATACCTTCTTAGCAAAGACTTTCATGTCACTCTGATTATGTCCATTTTACACCTTCCTGTAATGAATGTAATACATCCAAATATCCATCCACTTGTTCTCTGAAGCAGATATTCTCAAGCCTTTTCTATGGGAATTTTTAGGGACAATGTTATTTATGTTCTGGACCAGTTTACATACTTAGCTCTATACTAGTGGTTCCCAATCTGAATACTCCAGATACAGTTAGGTTATAGCTTCCAGAGTCCAGCTATTGGGTGTGCTGTCTGGAGCTCGCGTGAAGTCCAAAAACTTTGGAGGAGTTTTTGCAATTGCTGATCTAAATGTATGCTCACCTCTGTGTAGTATATATATATATATACATGTTAGGGTGGATTCGGGTTTCTTCCCGTGTAGAAATCTGGTTGTTTTGGCGACGTTTCGACGAGGTCTCACTCGTCATCTTCAGGCTGGTGTTCTGGCTTCTTTCTTCTTGAAGCAAAGCGTGGTCTCAGTTGAAGTCCTTCTATAAATACTGCTGGGGTGTGTGGTTTGCTTGCTCTGTTGCTGATTGTAGGTTCGTTTGTTCTTTTGTGATCTGCTGTGTGGCTGAGGCGATTGTTAAGGGCTTAACTGCTGGTGGGTTAGATGGCTGTTTAGAGACATCATGTGTGGGTGAGGTGCTGGATGTGTGTCTATTAGCCTCTTGTTTCTTAACAACCTTGGTGATGGGTGTTCTGGCAGCATCCTGGTCTTTGGTGGAGTGGGGTTCTGTGTCTTGTGAATTCATTTTGGTCTGGCTGCGTGTCTGTGGTCTCCCAATGTTTTTTTGGTGTGTGTAAGTGTGCTCCATGTGGTGGCTGGAGTGGGGAGTAGCGGTAGATGGTGCAGTCGTGGTTTTGTTATTGGATGGTGGTTTCGTTTCATCTGTGGGAAGGGTCTGGGTTTGTGTTTGGTGTGGATGGAAGGTGGTGGCATCTTGTGTCCTTTTGGACCTGGTGTCAGTCTTTGTGACAGAGGCTCGTCTGTTGACCAGGGCTAGTTTCCAGATGTCAGGCAAGCGGGAGGTGTCGTCACGTTTATTCATGTTGTTTGGGTGTTTCTCTATTTCAATGGCTTCCATGATTATTCGACTGTTGAAGTGTTCAGTTTTGGAGATGAGTTTGGTTCTTTTAAAATCAATTTCGTGACCTGTTGTTTTTATGTGCTGGAAGAGAGAGGAAGATTTTTCTTCTTTTTTGACTGCGTTCTTGTGTTCTGCGATGCGTGCGCTTATTCTCCTGTTTGTCTGTCCGATGTATGTGGCTGGGCAGACTTTGCATGGTATTTCGTAGACTCCTTGGTTTTCTAGCTCAATCTTGTCTTTGGGGTTTCTTAAAATGTTGGCTATTTTTTGTTCGGTGCAAAAGGCTGTCTTGATATTGTGTTTGTGGAGAATTTTGCTTATTTTGTCTGTGGTGCCTTTGATGTAAGGGAGGAGGGCAGTGCCGTTGTTCTCTTCTGTTTCTTGGTTCTTGGGGGGTGTTTCTTTTTGGATTAGTTTGGTGATGGTGTTTTTTTGGAATCCGTTCGCAATTAAAGCATTCGAGAGAGTGTGTAATTCAGTTTTTAGGTGGTCTTTGTCAGCGAGGCGTTTGGTTCTGGAGATGAGGGTTTTTGCTACGGAGTTGATCTGTGCAGGGTGGTGGTGTGATTGTGCATTTAAGTAGCGGTTTGTATGTGTTTTTTTCCGGTAGATGGTATGTCCTAAGGAGCCGTCGGGTTTTTTGTAGATTAGGACGTCCAGGAAGGGAAGTTGGTTGTTGGCTTCTATTTCCATAGTGAATTGTATTTTGGGGTGTAGGCTGTTGAGATGTGTGAGGAAGTTGTTCAGTTTGTCTTTCCCGTGTGGCCAGATAACAAAGGTGTCGTCAACATATCTGAGCCAGAGTTTGGGTTTATGTTCGGACTTCTGTAACGCGTTGGTTTCAAAGTGTTCCATATATAGGTTTGCGATGACCGGTGAGAGGGGTGATCCCATGGGTGCTCCTTCTATCTGTTTGTATCTTTGTCCATTGTGGATGAAGTATGTGTTGGTTAGGCAGTGGTTGGTCAGATCTAGGATGTGCTTGGGGGGGTTGTATTTGTTGTGGATAGCTGTCAAGGCTTCTTGAATGGGCACTTGTGTGAAGAGCGAAACAACATCGAAGCTCACGAGTAGGTCATTGGGTTGTAGGTCTTGTTTCTTTATAATTTCTATGAAGTGGAACGAGTTTTGTACGTATGAAGAGATGGATTCTGCATAGGGCTGGAGTTGTTTGGCAAGAAATTTGGCGAGGTTTTGTAGGGGTGGGCCTATGGAGCTGACTATGGGTCTGAGAGGTGTTCCTTCTTTGTGAATCTTGGGGAGGCCGTAGAGCTTGGGGCATCTGGATGATTTCTCTCTGGGGATGATGCTTGGCTTGATTTCTTCACTTAAGGGTGAGGCTTTTATTTTGGCTTTGGTGGTTTTTTCCAGGTAGGTGGTGGGGTCTGTGTTCAAAGGTATGTAAGCAGGGTCTTGTAGTAGGTTGGATAGTTTGGCTTGGTAGTCAGATGTGTTCATCACCACTGTGGCATTGCCTTTGTCTGCTGGGAGAATGATTATGTTGTTGTCTTTCCTCAGGTTGGTGAGGGCTTTTTGTTCTTCTTTGTGTAAATTGCTTCTGGGTGGTTTGCTGGAGCAGAGGATATTGGTGACTTCGAGTCTGATTTTGTTGGCTTCATCTGGGTTGATTTTGGTTAGGCTGGCTTCCACTCCGCATATGATGTTTTCAGTGGGGATGTGTCTGGGGGCGACTGCAAAGTTGAATCCTTTGGACAGGACTTTGGTCTCTGCGATGGTGAGTGTCCTGTCTGATATGTTGTGAACTGTTTGTTTCATGAGCTGCTGTGGGGGGTTGGGCTTCTGGCGTTTTTCCAGTTTGTGGAGTTTGTTGGTGTGTATGTCTGTCTTGTGGGAGGTCTCTGTTTCAGCTCTCCAGGCGGCGAGTTGCTTGGATTTGTTCCAGAGTGTTGGGTGGATTTTGTTGCTGAGTTTGAGGTGGAGAGTGAGTAGGTCTCTGTTGGTTTGATCTAGTAGGTATCTTTTCTTGTGTAGTTTGTTTCTGATTAGGGCTAGTTCTGTTCTTTTCAGGATCCTTTCGCTGGATGGGGTTTTTGAGTGGAATTTCAGTTGGAAGCTTGTGGGGATCACATTTTTATCTCGGCAGTTGCGTAGGAATGCAATGTCACATAAGATGGTGGCTCTTCGGACTTCTAGTTTCTCGTAGGTTCTGGTCAGCTGGAAGGTTTCCTCCCCGTAGAGGTCGGATATTTGTTTTCGTAGATTTTCACGGGTATAGGTATGCATGTTAGGGTGGATTCGGGTTTCTTCCCGTGTAGAAATCTGGTTGTTTTGGCGACGTTTCGACGAGGTCTCACTCGTCATCTTCAGGCTGGTGTTCTGGCTTCTTTCTTCTTGAAGCAAAGCGTGATCTCAGTTGAAGTCCTTCTATAAATACTGCTGGGGGGGTGTGGTTTGCTTGCTCTGTTGCTGATTGTAGGTTTGTTTGTTCTTTTGTGATCTGCTGTGTGGCTGAGGCGATCGTTAAGGGCTTAACTGCTGGTGGGTTAGATGGCTGTTTAGAGACATCATATTCTTTGATACAACATTGAAAGCCGTTGATACAAATGGAAATTTCAGAGCCCGTGTTTTCAAATGAAGTTGTTGTTGATATTTAATCCGTTCTTTCATTCTTACTAATATTTGAATGTCTTGGATTGCTCATAGATTAATCCACTCAAAACATTGCACAAGACTGAAAGCATAGAAGGGCTTCTAAAGTTCTAGAAAGCTGTGCATAGTTATTACACTATATGTATGTGCTGCTTATAAATTTATTGGTAGGAGAATGTGGTGAAGATGAAACAGTGGGCAATGACGTTTTCCCATCTGTGTTTCCTTCCTTTCCTTTTTGCTTTTGTATTGTGCCAAGTTTGGATATACAGTAGGGTTGTTCTTGGATTGTAGGTCCTAGAACCCAGTGCTGTCTAAGACCTCAGTCACACGGCTATTAACTGCACATCATATTTTGATGCATACTAAAATTGTGGGCGATCACGTGACGTTTGTGTAGTTAACGCCCCGATGGCAGGGGTGTATTATACTTCTTTCTGTGCATCCCGTCTTGCCAAATGCACATCTTTTCCCTTTTTATTGATCTGCTTTTCTCCGTCATGCTCACATGCATATAAAAAAGTGATTTGCTTGTCGATTACCGGCATGTCGGCTTTCTAGTATTACTGCAAGAGTTCATGCAAAAGTTTGAGAACGTGGCAGTGTATCCCTAGTACCAGAGCGCTTTTATAGTAACTCCTTTGTTTTTCTCTCATCTCTCTTTTCCTTTCCCATTGGTCAATGTACCAGGTAATTCGCAGCTTGTAGAAGTGCTCCGTTACCGAAATGCCAGCAATTGATTTTTAAAGTAGGACAGCAGAAAGAGGCAGAAAAAAAAGTGGGGGCAGGGGGACTGAAATGGTGCAAATTTTCACCAGTCGCACTGTAATTGCTGTGGTAAAAACTGTGCATCATTAGGAGGAGTAATTTTATCAAACCCCTAGTGGTGGTATAGGATGAAGCGGTTAAAATGCAATTCAGGGGGCATGGTCGACTGGGGTTCCGGAATGCAGTGCCTTGGAGTGGAGGCACGATCTTTTGCTGCACAGTCATTCGCAGCAAACACAGCAACAAAACGGTCGTATGACCGGGGCCTAAATGTGTGGACAGAAATTCCTTTATTGCAGCAACAGCAAAGTTTGCACGTTGTGATCCCTACTGCCTCTCCTCCTAGGGGGCCAGTGACTGAAGATTCCCCAGGCAAAAAGCAGGTTGCAGCCTCTTTTGGGTACTCATAGCAGATTTTATTAAAGGCACAGTCCCTAATGCCCCTTCCCATACATTCCCAGGGATTCTGTGGCCTAGTACAGTGGACCCTTCTATAACAAACAGTTGGTATAATATAAAATCTGTACAACATATAAAAAAAAATTCCAGATAGGGGAAATTTGCTTAACAGAATCGCCTATGGGGTGAATCCGTACAACATAAAAATGGTCACGATTAGGGATTACTCTGTTTTCAATGCATTCCTATGGGAAATTTGTATAAAGAAAATTTTGCTTAACAGAATGTCATTTGGAACAAATTAATTCCTTTATACAAGGTACCACTGTATTCTGGATAAGCCGTGCTAAGAGTGAAATGTGTTGTGTTTTAAAAAATGTAGCAATACACTCAATTTGCATCATATGCAAATGTCCATATTAGCTGCCTCTTTTTTGGAGCACTAACCCTATCTTATTGCTACATGGCCCTGTCAACTGATTCGATGTAAGCCTTAGAAACAAAAACCAAAGGGAAAAATTAATCTAATGCAGTTTTATTCAGACACACAGCTGTTGTTTACTACTGTATTCTATTTTTAAAGCTAGTAATTAATTCAGGATATGCAGCAACCAATACACTGATTGAACTTTATCTTTTGTGATGTAACTGAATTGTCAGATCAGCAAAGGGTTTTTCTGTTATATTAGAAAAATGTCAGAGTTGGTTAACTAGTAAGACATTAAGAAGTTGGTATTTAACTACTGAAAATGTTACTCAACTATTATATCAGTCATAGATAATTTTGGTCAAATTATCAAGTGCTGAACAATTTTCCAATTGTTCTATAGCAATATTTTAAGCAACAAAACCGTTATTTGTAAGAAACGTTGATAATAAACATGGAAAATATAGTGTGTAAACACCTGCATATACAATATAAATATGGTGACAAGTGTTCAGCCCTGTATCTTCTTAAGCTGTGAAACCCAAGTGTCAAATTTGCAGAGAATAAATTTTCACCTATACGGCTTTTGAGGGAAAATCCTCATTTTCAGTCTCTTTGAATTTTAATGAATAGCTGTTTGTTTGTTTGCTTGCTTCCATTTGATATGGGGCAACCATAGTGGAAAGCACTGTCTGGGCAGTTCACAGCAGAAGCATACAAACAATAGAAAACAACACAGAACAATACACAGATATGTATAATCAAACAATAAGACAGGTTCCTCAACAACAAAAACCACAGAACATTTTACATTATATTTGCATATACCAGTGTCATAGTTCGGCATTATTGCTATAATTTAAGTGGAAAATGCTGCTAGTCACCATGACTAGGTAACCACCTTGGGGCACACATTGGGAGAAAGAAAGGATATAAATCAAATAAATCAATAAGGCATTGCATTTAGTAACTGTTACATGTCACCTAAAAAGGAGGACATGCATCATTGAAAAATAGGACAAAAGAGGACATGCATTTGGATAACGCTGCAGATTCTGATTTAGGTGTGCAGATACACAGGGGGAAAATAAGCAACATTGCTTAGTGTGCTAGAATGGGGAAGAGTGTGACCAGGAGTCTGCTGTCCATATACTACTATAATGAGCAACTTCAAATTCATTAAATTCCCTATAATATCCTTCAGCTTTAAATCACACATGAAATGGAAGAATAGCATTTTCAAAAGGAGGATTGGCAGCTCTTCAGATGGAGGACCAGTCTCCTTAATAGAGGACACACAGCCACCCTTGTTAAACTCATGAGAAGTTACCTGCTTGGTGAACTTATGTAGTTCCATATCCTAGAAGTAGGATGAAAGAGCTCTATTTGAGAAAACTATTTTCAACTCTGGTCAGTAAACCAGATAACCCCCCTGGAGGAATAAACACTGGAAGGAAGTAAATGTTGCTTCCTAAAAGGATGCTAAAGAACATTATATTCCCCAGCTCTCTATGTGAGAATAAAAAATTGTCTTTATGATGTCATTTTAACTTTAAATTCATATTTTTTTTTACCAGAAGGAAGAACAGAGGGGCATAAAGATTGAAACCAGGGCACCCTTAGAAGGCAGCCCCATCTTCTTTGACCTATTAATGGAACCTGAGTGGACATAATCTGAGATTCTGAGCATCCTTTCCCTGCATCCTTATGTTATTATGAACTGGAGGGCACTCGGCCTATTGAAAGCTGAACTGTAATTAGTGATCACGAGAGATAAATGAGGTCACATGTTGGCGCTTTACTGATAGCTTCTGCTGCAGCAAAGGGATTTGGTTCACATCAGAAAGCAAGGTGAATAGCAGATCACTTAGGAGGGAAAAATCCTTTGATGCGGTTTGTGTGTAATTGGAGCAAATAAATAGACTTCAGTTAATATCTCTAAAGTATTTGTAGGGCATCTCTGAGGACAAAAGCCATCTGCTAGATGACATACATGACAAAAGTCTATGTGATATAATCCCATGAGATAAGAAAAAATGCACAAGCTAATATAAATATGGCAGCAATGAAAATAGTCCAACACAAGTAGTAGTAAAATCCCAAATGCAAGTACATTTGCAGCTAAAACACCACGAGAGAGGGCAGAGGAAAATTGCAAGGTTAGGGTCAGATAGCAACCAATTCTAGAAAGGTAGAGACACTGTGGAAAAAACAGAGCTGTGTATTCTATACTTGTTTAGCTAAATGCCCTGAAGTATAGACAAGAGAAAAATGCCTCTGTTTCTTAAAGTGTAGGAAGACTAATACAAATGAATACAGTTCTTGAGATAAATTCAGAGGTTAGAAAAGGCCCTTGAAATTTATCTCAGAATCAAGGTGCTGTCAATACAATTTCCACAGTGGCACTCAGGTGATGTAAATACAGTAGTTTCCACTGATGAAGGAAGCAACGACTAGACTGTGCTTAGCTTCTGAGTGGTGCCAGTGCGTTCGTCCACTGTCAATCCAGAGGTCAGATAGCCGTGTAGAAGGAGTGGTTCCAGTGGCAGCACAACTATCTGGCTCTCTTGCTTTGGGGTTAGCGCTTGGACCCGTGGCTCATTGTTCTGGTGCCCCACCTTCAAAGAGGTCTTCTGGTAGGCCCAGTTCTTGAATGAAGATTTTAAAAGAGATGAGTACCAAGTGGAATCGGTGAGCCAAAATCCTGTTGCATAATTACATAGGCAGAAAAAGATGATGTAATTCACTAACCAATGGATCTCCAATGGACGTCTGAGTTATGCGCCAAACAGTCCAACTGGTGCACAGTGAGGAGCCCAAGTGGAGAATTGTTAAGTAACAGCAACGTTTTCCTTCTGATGGTGTAACTACGCAACAAGATTTGAAAACACACACCACGTAACAGCTTTAATGTTCATGTAGCTATTTTATTATTGCTAATATAAAGCATATGTTAATCAGTATACAGTATGGTTGTGAGATTTTTTTTTAAGCAGCATAGTCTATTAAAAGTAATTGATGTAATTTTTTTATGCAGCATTCACTGGACAACATTAAATGAGTTCTCTTTAAGAGCTTATTATGATCAGGGGAGACAGGCATATTATTTCTGAATGGGAGACCATATGTAAATATGATAAATGAGATCTCATATATGCCCCATTTATCAGGCTTCCCACCCCCTAAATTTAAAGGAACACTTTATGGAACTGGAGTATGTAGTATTTTCTTCCAGTGCATTTTCAATAATACTGTGAATTAAGAGTGAATTCTAAGCTCTTTAAAATAGAAGAGATAATACTTTCAGATACATACATTTAATCTGTAGACGTACCTCAGACTAATGACTAGGCAGTGTCTGAAATACAAAAGGAATTTAGGCCATCTTGAAGTGACATACATATAAGCGGATGTATTTTTCTTATTTCCTCTGTTATTAAGAAAATGGAGGTCCTTTGTAACGTATTTACCGCAGTAGCTTTAGAAGTGACATGTTTAAATCAGAATGCTCCTAAATAGGAACTGAGGAATCTGATTTTTCCCATTTAGTACAATTGTATTTATGGGTTTTTTTTCTGGTATGATGTGTACATAGTGTCATTAAACATACAGCCTCCATTCACACATAACACTAAATCATGTTGTAGTGAAACTTTACTTCATGAACTTCTGGATAGCTCAGTGGTTTACGTAGCTGGCTATGCTTGGGATATTAGGGAAAATTCTCTCTCTCTCTCTCTCTCTCTCTCTCTCTCTCTCTCTCTCTCTCTCTCTCTCTCACACACACACACACACACACACACACACACACACACACACACACACACACACACACACACACACACACACACACACATTTTCAGTGTATTATCCATAAGCGTAAAGTTGAAGAGCTCTGAACTCAAATCACAATTAAGATATTTGGCCAGGGGAAGGGTCAATATGTGGCCCTTTCTTGTTGAGTTGGATCTTCCACTATCTTTCACTACTAATTGACTTACAAGGAAGGGTGAAATGTGCAACCCCAACAACACAGAGAAGGCCACAAAGTTAAATACTGTCCCTGCTCCATAGGGATGGGTTGTGCAATGACCAAAACCTTAGTGGCAAAATATATTGCATGTGTTCTATCAACAGCCTAAATCATTCAGAATCATGCTGTGCAGTAATGTAGTAGCTTTGGTAGGTTCAGGGCCAGTTGCCCCAAAGCCTTCCTCACAGGCTGCCCCTCCAACACAAATTTATATTCACTACTCCTCTACCAGCAAATCAGAAAACACATACAAAACCCAGTAACAATTAGCATTTCCTGACTGATTTAAGGAATTGCCCATCATCCGCCACTTTGCCACAGACATCTAGCAGCATAGTTTGGAGATCGGCTGGGACAACAAGCCCCATTATCAGTTTTCAGTAGGTTGTGGGCCCAGTTAAATGCAGAAAGGACTGATCCAGTTTGGTAGTTAGGGAATACTAATTGATTATTAGCAAGTATTTCTGTCAGGTTTTTGTCAAAGGTAATATTGTTTAGGGTTTGCATTATTCCCCTTGCCTCAAATGACTGAATTGCCAGCCAGCTAAAAATAAGACTGCAAATGTTGATTTAAGTCACATTTTTTACTTAAGAGGCAGAAGGATGAGCACGGAAAATGTTTAGTTTCCTTGGATGTTGTCTGAATTTGCAAAAAAAAGAAGAAAGGTTTGTGGAATGTTCTTGGAGTCTGCCTCTTCCTTGTCCTGGATACCTAAGATTTCATCCAGCAATGTGTGTGTTTTGCATCGTCGTTATAGTCATGACCCTCCGTGATCCCATATCCATGGGGTTTTCTTGGCAGGAATACTGGAGTGGTTTGCCAGTTCCTACTTGAGGTGCCTACAGCACCTGGTATTCCCTGGTGGTCACCCATCCAAGTACTAACCAGGGCCGACCCTGTTTAGCTTCCGAAATCAGGCGAGATCGGATGTGGTTAGGGCATCTAGGCAGCTCATGCTGCAATAGAAAGAATTAAATGATGTCAATCTGTCCTGACATCCCCCCTGAAATGCTTTCCTGAAGAACCTCTTGCAAACATTTTTTTATTGTTTTATCATTTGCGCCACCCTTGAACCTTTAGAACTGCTAGCCCTTCTCTAGAGGAGGACTTGGCCTTTGAAAGACCTACTGATTGCCAAGAGAGTGAACATGATAAAGGTTGCTTTTGTCTTCAGAAAGACTTGGGTCAGGGGTGAGGTGGGGGAATCCTGTTATTTCTCTCCCCCCCCAACCTTCTTCATTTCAAGCTGGTTGGATTCCTGTAGGCTAATTATGACCACCACCACCCGGCAACTCACTACAATGTTTTGTTTTTCTTTACGCAGGCAGGCGAGAAAATGTTGTGGAACAGATTCAAGGAGTAGACGGGAACGGACGGTTCTCTCTGATTGGGATTCCACCCCTCTCGCCCCCGCCGTCTCACCATGTCAAAGAAGGGTGCCAGCTTTCGAGCTAAAGGAGAAAGACCAGATGCCTTGGCTGCCTTGCAAGCTGCTAATGAAGAGCTCAGGGCAAAACTCACAGACATTCAGATAGAGCTGCAGCAAGAAAAGAGTAAGGTGTGCATCTCTCCCCCCCCCTTAATCCGAAGGGAAGCCACCCTGCTACCTCTTGTTTCCCAAAGATGGAAAAATGCATACAGAGACGTTTGGCTGCTCTTTAATTCAGCCGGCTTCTCTATTTGTGTGCATTAATAACTGACCCCACTTGTGATAGATACATATTCATAAATCAATATGTTAGCATCAGTATACCGGGTTCTCTCACTTCCTCATTCTTTTTTGAGGAGGGTGAGGGGCTTTCAATAGGACACAACTGCAGATTGGAAAAATTGAGATCTGGTCACATAAAAGGTGCAGTAAACCTTAAACAAGGCCCTTGTCTTAATATGGCTCTGGAAGAATTGAGCCTTGAGGTTGCCTTGGCTCCATTTCTTTATCTGAATGTGCATTTTGATGAATTATTTAGAAGCTTCTCTAATTGATCCCCTACGGAGGCCAAAGCAGCTGGGCTGTCAGCGTGAACCATTCTCCAAGAAGTGAGACTGCCAAAAGGTAGAGGAGATGTTGGCATAAATCCATTTATGGTGCACCTTAATGTACCTGACTTGACAATTTCTAAGGAGAGCAGGCTAACTTCTGCTTCTGAAATTAATTTATCCTTGGCGCTTGTGTGGGTGACAGCTTGAAGCATGTGTCTTATAGTAACCTGGAGACAAAGGAAACAAATCTGAAGACAAATTAAGTTTTTGTCAACACTTTGCTTTGCATGGAAACTCTTAGTTTTCATCATGTTTTGAGTCCCACCCACCTTCTTCCTTGGGTCCCAGTGGCTGAGTCACCAAGCAAAAATGCCATGGCTTCCAGCCTGGTTTTGTCACTCATGGGAGCTTTTATTAAAGACACAGAGTCATCTCCTGCTGCCCTTTTCCCCATGTTACCTGATGGATGCACTTCCAGCTCTAACCCCTGGATACAATCTGGCTGGCTACCACCCCTGTTGACTTCACAGGGATCCCTGGCTGTCTAAAAGTCTGGGAAACCAGGAAGGTAGTATATAGTCCCAAACAGGGGTGCAGTCCCTTTAACGAGAGCTAATAAAGATGATTGATAGGGATCAGGCCTGCAGTTTTGCTCCTCTCAGAGTCTCCTTGGCTGTGCCTGTTGCCTGTTGCCTCTTCAGCACCAAAGGTGGATTGGGGTAAGCACCATGGCTCCTGTCAGGCAGTGGGGACACAAAGGTTGGGTAGTGCAGGATCAGCTTGGGGCTGCATCACCAAAAACTCAGGTCCACAACCCCTTCCACTGCCAAATGGGTTGGGTGGGAGGAGGTGGCTCCACGTATCCTGCACACCTCTGTTTGCAGTTGTGTGCAGATGTAGAAGATTGGATCTGAGTGCTTCACTACCTCTCCACATGTCTCCTCGTCTTCCAACATGGTTGATGATGACATGCAATTTACTCTTTCCTGGGCTCTCCTGGGAATAAGGCAGCACCCTCAAAGAAGTAAAGCAGTGCCCACTAGCATATTGTGTATTTCTACCACCATAATACCATTGTTGGGATTGTCAGCAGAAAACTGCCAGAAATAAAGAACTTTCCTATCAAACACTGAGAGTTACACCACTGAAATTATGCTGGAAGGGGTAACTAATAGGATTCCAGCCAATGGTTCCCAAAAATAGGGTCTCGGAGATCCTTGGGATTACCACTTCCAGAAGATAACACAGGTGCAGAAATGCCCACATGCATGAATTCACTGAGGTCTACTTGAGTAGCCACAGTTACAGGTAAGCAACCTGTTCATTACCAGACAAATAAAGAGAAGAAATATGGCACAATCACATAAAATATGCTAGAGTTAATTTTTAAGTCTTGATGGATATTTAGAAAAGAATGCTGTGATTTCAAAAGAATTAAATATTGGTGTAATGAGAAGACAGCATGTTATAGATGGATGTCCCCTTGCACGCAGCTTAAAAGCTTCAGTTGGATAAAATGTCAGGGTCCACCGCCTATAGAGAGATGAGATCAGGTTCAGCCAATTTTGAACCAACTGCCGTGGCTATCAAGGCTGAAGGGGGTATGCTTCTTTCTGCATAATCCTATCCAGGCACATTCAAGTGAGCACCAGAACAAAACTGTCCCATATTTGTTTGTTTGTTTAAGAATATTTTTTACCCCGCCTTTCTCCTTGGAAAAGGACCTAAGGTGGCTTACAGTAATGAGGGATAATATACAGTCCAGTACTATTAAGACATGTTCATGTATTGACAACAGGAAATTGAGGGACATCTTACAGCATTAATAAACAACGTTACATTAAAGCTACAAGAGAACGTGAGCAATTAAAAGGAGAGTAAAGTTCCATGGGAAGTTATGAGTGATGGAAACTAACATTGAAAAGAGTGTATTCATTGTTTATTTATGTATTTGTTTTGTTTTTATACCACCTGTCTTCCAATATGGAACTCTGGGCGGTTTACAAGATTAAAAAACAAACAAAACAAAGCAATACAACAAGATGGGTCAATGGCGGTAGACAATAACAAAAAAGGGGGAAACTAAGTAAACTAAAAAAATAAAATAAATTGAATAAAAATAAAATAAATCAAATTAAATTAGGTCGCCATATGCCTCCCTGAAAAGCAGAGTTTTCAAAGCCTTTCTGAAAGCGGGCAGGGATGGTGCAAGGCGCAGCTCACTCAGAATAGGTTCCATAGTGAGGGGCCCACAACAGAGAAGGCGCAGTTGTGCGTGGCTGACCTCCACACCTCCCTGGGAGTGGGCACCCTGAGTGAATGCGCCTGTGACATCTGAGTGGGTCTGGCCTCAGATGACCTCTGAGAGATACGCTCCGACAGATATTCAGGACCCAGTGTAATCATATAAGTTATATGTGTCAGTGTAATCATATAAGATTATACGTTTTTATAAACACAAAGTCTATGTGATCCTATAGATTCATATAAAAGACACATAATAGGTAGTATCATATGTTCCTGCTCCTACAGTGAAGAAAAGGCTGTGTACACACACTTGGGTTATATGTACCCACATTCATGTGCAGGCTTAATCTTAACTACAACAGATTAAGTGAAATCAGTAGGTCTACCCAAATTATGAGTAAATCTTAATCCAACTCAGTTATCATGCAAGAAGATCAGTTTGATTCAGTAAACTTTGGGATAATGACTTCTATGAACAGACAGATGGAGTTGCTATGTGGAGCCCCCTCAGCCCGGTAATAGCAAACTTTTACATGGAACATTTTGAAAAACAAGCTCTGGATGCGGCACCCTTTTGCACCCACAGTCTGGTTCCAATACGTGGATGACACATTGGCAATGAGTAGTAGTAGTAGTATTGTTTATTTACGGTCATAGACCAAAAAAAAAAATGAAATGGCAATGAAACTGGAGCATGTTTGATAGAAAGGCTACCCTTCCTTGCAGTTTGCAAAAGCAGTAAGGATTTTCATCCGGTATTTAAGCCTGGGGAAGAACTGAGCTGCTTCACTAATTTAATATTTGTTATTTATTACTTAGACCCCTTTCCCCTTCTCTTGAGAAGTTTATAAGGCCGTGGTCACATCTGGGTTTCGATCCTGATCTTCTGAAGGTCCGGCTTTTCCTGTTTGTCCCATCACGTGATTTAATATGTGGGACAAGAGTTCTCATGTCAAAAGCTGCTTCTTTTATTTTAAAGTGCAGTTCAGCCCCCTTGGCCAGCAGGTGGCGCTAGTATTTTGGAAAAAAAATGGACCACTGTGCTGGGGGAAATTAATGCTTGTAGGACCGGATAGAGCTTCCTGTTTCTCGGAAGGTGAAAATAAATTTTTTAAAAAATACCACAGCCCATAGGCCCCAGGAACAGCCAAAAAAAGAAAGAAAAAGAAACCCAGATCATCTGCGTGGTCCCACAGCGTCTGCCTCCTTAAAAGCTGGATTTTCAGAGCGAGGCAAAAAATTCCCTACTTTGTAGGTGAGTCTCAGAAACCTCGCTTAAGGGAGCATTACCGGGTTTTCTTTTTGCTTTTTTTTTCAAAAAGCCCGGTGGCCGTGGGGACAGCATTTTTAGACACTTTTTATCTGGTAATTTAAACTGCTTTTAAAGGGACGTGGGACCAAGCCCTAAGTCCACTGTAACCCCTCCAAAGGTAACATTTCCAGGATCTGAGTGGTTTATAGGAGGGGACCATGTCTTTGAAGCAAAAGTGAGCTAGAATTATTTTAATAAACAAAATAGATGAGAAATGGCCAACCAGATATTTACATGATGTTTACATAACCAAGGAGTACTGTTGATTTATAAATTATACACATGAACATTTTCATCTGGAATGGCTACTGGATCCTAAGCATTGTTTACAAAGTAAATATCCAAAAAGCATATTCCACCACCGTAACTTCCAAATAACCTGTAAATGTGAGACAAGGGCCATTTACCAGTATGTCTTCATTGAATCACTGAACCGTGTCTGTAAGCAAGCATTACTGGTGATCTCTCTGGAACTTCACAAGTACTGTCTGGATGAGACAGTTTTCCCCTGAACTAGTTTTGCTGGATAGTTCTGTTCCAAAAAAAGGAGAGAAGGAAAATAATAGACTGAAGAATAAACTCATGTTTTTCTTGTTCATTTTAAAGCTGCCTATTTCTTGAACTCACGTAGGTCTTCCCAAAATAAAAAAGGGATGGGTAGGGAAGGAAATAGCAAATGTAGAGACAGAAAAGCATACCAGTGCTTGCTGATTTGAGCTATAAAAACAAAAAAAAAAGGGATTACCTTAAATGCTGGTTGATATATGCATAGTTAGAAGACTGTAAATAGCTCTAGTTTCATGTAAAGTGTTCCATTGCTGCTCTTTTCTCTGTTAGTCCATTCCATAACACAAAGCTTCCTTCTGGTAGTTGTAAATGGAAGCCACTTTAGACTTCTGTATTGATTTTATTGGACTTTGCCATGCCTGGCAATGGGAGCAGTTTGCACTGCACAGCAGTTGGTCACTAATGGAAAGGAATACCCCAAGTTGAGTTGCATCTAGCATTTTGTTAATATCAGCTGTAGACAAGCAATTCCAGTCAAGGTTTTTGAATGGACTGCATCTCTCTGTGATGTGTTTCTAATGAGGAGAGTGAGTGTTACTTCAGATCCCTGTATAAATGATGTGTAGAATAACTTACTCAGCGGGGTTGCTGTATTGAATTCCTTTGAAGCAGCTTCTTTCCTCAGCAAAGGGATATTATTAAAGAAGATGACTCATGTGTTTTTTAAAAATGTGTAGTCTCTGACAAGTCAGAATCTTAAACTTCCAGTAGACCTTAATTAATAGTTGTTAAACCACCAAGTAAGCACTGTGTTATTTCAAAACTGAAACACAGAAATGTCTGTATTTTAGTGGCTATGTTTGTATAGACTGCCAAATAACATATAGACAGCTCATAATAAATTTCAAAAATGGAATATTTAAAATTTGGGAAAACAAATAAATGGAGACATAGAAACGTTTTAACAAATGTAGGAAGAGATACAATTCAATTACCAGTGCAACATGACACACCAGACATTAAGGGTGGTGTCCCATTAATTTTTACTCTGCCTGGGTGATTTATATTCCTATCCTTTTTATTCTTATCCTTGGAGATATGGATACAAACTGAGGCATGATAGCTGCCAGGGAGACCCACTCCTTTCCACCCAGAACCACTCAATGTTCATGGAATGGTGTGCTGCTCACCTCCATTGTCACCACCACAATCCCAGTTGTGGCAGGAACCCGGCTGGCTCTTCCTTACTTCCCTGCACAGTTGACCACTGTGGTGTGGATGTGGGACAGGGAGTTGATGTACAAGAAGCCATGAATATTATTACGTATATGGGTTATAGATCTCTGGTATGTTGTGTATGCATTGTGTTGTGTATACATTTGTGCATTAAATAATGATTTCATACCACTGTTTTGAATTTTTAAGAAGCACTGCATTTGGCTAAAGTCATTGTGGGTAATCTCAATATTGTTCACATGGAATTGTTTGGTTAATGCACATATTTCTCTGTGTTCCTTAGTGAATGTGTTCTTTTTGAACTTTGCCAGAGAAAGGAAAAAGAGTTGCCCTCCTACTTATTGCTTCCATTCCTCCCTCCTGTATTTTGTATAGCCGTGTATGTGTGACAAAACCACAGAGAAGAATTTCTCCTTAAAGTCTCTGTTCAGTCCTCCCCCCCCCCCCTACCCTTGCTTGACAAATCCACACTAGCAACCTTTTGATTGTCAATGTTAATGGGAAGAAAACCAGACACATTACATGCATACACACAATAGATGTCACATGCCTTTTGGCCTTTAGTTAGTTAACAGTGATAAATAACATTTTCTGATTTCGGGGTAGTTTTATTTTTGTTGCATAATAAGTTAATTGCCTGTCAGTAAATAACCCTAAAATATAATTTTTTCCTCTTCTCCAGGCCAGTAAGTTGGAGAGGGAGAAAAATCAGGAAGTAAAGCAGATCAAAGAACACGAACAGCATAAAAACATAGTGATTGTAACGGAACTCAAGACTAAACTTCATGAAGAGAAAATGAAGGAGCTCCAGGCTGTTCGGGAAGGACTTCTAAGACAACATGAAGCTGAGCTGCTTAGAGTCATAAAAATTAAAGATAATGAAATTCAAAGACTACAGGCCTTGCTTAATACTGTACGAGATGGGACGCCTGATAAAGTTAAGACGGTGCTTTTCTCGGAAGCCAGAGAGGAGGCCAAGAAGGGATTTGAAGTCGAGAAAACCAAAATGCAACAGGAAATTTCGGAGCTTAAGGGAGCTAAAAAACAAATGGAGGAAGCTTTATCTGTGGTCATTCAAGCTGATAAAATGAAAGCAGCAGAGATACGAAGTGTGCATCACCTTCACCAGGAAGAAATCACTAGGATAAAGAAAGAATGTGAGCGAGAAATTCGTAGATTGGTACGTGCACATTTCACTCGTTTTGAGGGTTTTCACAGAGGGAGAGAGGATGGCCCGTGTGTTATTCTCCTTTGCAGTTCTGCTAAAAATAATTTAAATGCACATGACTAAGCATCCAGCTTTTGGGTTACTAATCTACTGGGTAGACTTTCTGATCCTTCTAAGGTTCATCCAGCAGTAATGAAAATGCCTGTGATTAGGTTGTCTTGGAAACCCAGCCTCTACTGTAAGCAACAGGCTGCGGGGCTTTTGATCCACCTTGTCTCTTGCCCTGTTGTCATGTCATCAGCCCCAGTGACCATTTCAGTTCCACAGAGAATGCACATCACATCACCACTGGTTAATCCTCAGTAGAATGCTGGGTTTGCTTACATGTTGCGTCTTTAGAAACAGGTATGTGCTTGTCTTTCTTATCTTGATTGCATAAATAGTAAATGAAGAGAGTGGAGGTAATTTATCTTTTTCAGCCTACCTTTGTTTGCAGATTTCATCTTCATTCTAATATAACAATTATTTGTAAGCTGCCCAGCATATTTATTTACATTTTCACTGGATAGAATGTTTATGTTACTAAGGCATGAAAAACATGAGATGTTAATAGAAAATCTAAAACATTATACATTATTCTCTTTGCAATGTCTGCAATCTCCTATTTCTGATTCTTCTCCTTGACTTCATTAGAAGACAAAACACGAAAGCAAAGATGTCATCACAAACCAAAGCAGAGATAAGTGCACTTAAGGCCATTCCTCTCAGGGCCTTAAGGATGGATTATAGCAGAGTTCTGTGCAGGGCAACCAGAAGTCACTGCTAGTGGGACACACTAATTAGCTGTCAATGCAGAATTTCTGCCTGTTGGACTGTAGCTGCTAACTCCAACTCTATGCATGTGATGCTCCTACATTAGGGCTTTGCTCAAACAAAAAGCAATTACACATGCCATCATTTCATGGCATATTGATATGATGCTAAGCGTGTGCATGTGCTTCAGTGCATGTGAACCTGTACATTTGGAATGTACAGTATTTGTAACAAGGACATGCTTTCTGTGTGGGAATAAGTATAATGTTTAAAGCAGCCTTTACACCATGTTGCAAGAGTGGAGGATTTGTATGACACCATGGATAGGGTGGTACTGATGAATATAGAGCAGGAAAAAATATTCTGAATTATTGGAAAATAATGTTCCTATTACTATGATGAAGTCCACATTTGACACCACTTTGAAATACCTATTGGTCACAAAGCAGTCTTTATGCATTTAA
The DNA here is from genome assembly GCA_037367245.1 of Phrynocephalus guinanensis. Taxonomy (NCBI): domain Eukaryota; kingdom Metazoa; phylum Chordata; class Lepidosauria; order Squamata; family Agamidae; genus Phrynocephalus; species Phrynocephalus guinanensis. The sequence continues at coordinate 53,295,694 of CM074735.1, read as the reverse complement.
TTAGTCATGGGAGATCAATTCTTGATGTAGAACTGCAGAAGATTTATTATGTTCATGGAGATTGTTACATGTTTTCCCTAGTCATGCTAGTAATGGCAATGAAATATCTCTTTAATTCAAAGTTAAATGGAGCAGTTTTGGGATCTGCTATATGTTAATTCTCCCCATTCATTTTTTAATTGCAGTTGTTTTAACTGATCTTATAACTGTTATTTCCTTGTTCCGAAATATCTGTTTTTGGGAGAAAAGTCCTGCTTAACCCCGATTAAAGAATAAATGAATACGTTTTCAGAATAAAAGGAAGGGATTTATCCTAGAAAGTGATTATCCATTAGATCTGATGTACTACTAATTTGATGGGAAGATTCTCACAGTAGACTTTCATATATGTAGACCTAGATCACAGATTATGTTTGGAACACAGCACAGTTCTTTATGAACCCACAGGAAATAGCTGCTCTGATATATCTAGTATGTCATCCAGTAACTCAACGTTTCAAGGAGCAGCAACTTCTACAAATGCTGGCGCTGATATCTTATGGACTGTGTTTGGCTGACATATTAAGGCTAAACTATTCACTGTGTCGAATATACAATGTCCCTTCCCTTTGGAATCAATTTCCAACAAAAGTTCATCAAATGCCTTCCCTCTCTATTTTTAAGAAATTAATAAAAATTGCATTGCTCGAAGTTTCCATTTATTAACGATCTGAGGTGCTCAAACCTGTTTTAATTAATCCCTTTAATTGTATAGGGAAAGGGGTTTTAGCTAGGGATGGGTTTTATTTATTTTTAGTATTTATTGTTGGGTATTTGTTGTATTTATATGTGTTGTAAACTGTCCAGAGAGCGTGTGCACTATGGGGTGATATACTAACTTAAATAAATATATAATTATGCCACTGATCCTTGTATTTCTTCTGCTACTGTAAAGTAAGTATGCATAGGCCTATTCAGGACCACCAGGAGCAAATATATCCTTTTTATCTTTTTAAAAAAAAGATGATTGATGTTATATTTACATCTTACCTTCATCCCCAAACTGCTGTCAAAAAGATTAATCCAAAAGGTGTACATAGAAACGCAAAAGCATCTGCTATGAAAGAACTGTGATATTAAACTAATGGAATTAGGAGCTGTTTAAGAGTCCCTCGGTGAAGCCAGTCTTGTACTCACCTATTAGAAACAATTTCTCAGCAACCATTTAACAGCCCAAAGCCCTTCTGGGGGTTGGGAGGAAGGTATTTTCTCCCTAGAGAAAACCAGGCTAGAAAAAGTGAAAAATCCCACATCTTGGGAGCAGCCAATGAGAAGTCAAGGACTGATTATTTTTTGTGCTAGTAAAACTCATTGAACATGGTTGTGTGAATGGAGGTTGTTTTTCTTTTTTCAACCTCCACATGAAAATAGTTTGAATCTTCAATAGGTTTTCAAGGAGAAAAAGTGATGTCTCCTTAAAATATAGTTTCTATCTACAGTAGGACCCCTATACACATGAAGCACTCCCTGTGGATGCTGAAAACCACAGATAATAGTGAACACAATCCTTAGCATGATAAAGAAAATGTTTTCACCATGTATTGCTGGAGCTGTCCATTAGAGTGCATCAGAGACCATAGAGACCATGCTATGGTCAACAACTGAGGTAATCCAAAAAAATGATCCCACAAAAAATTAAAAAACGGATTTAATTGAACCTGGTATTGGGTGATTACAAAAACAAAACAAAACATTTATTTTTCCTTCATGTTTTAGACTCAGTTATTTTATAGTGAGAATGCAACAATGCACACTTTAGCATTTAAAAAAATAGCAAAGAGTGAATGCTATTATATGAAACGAGACATTCAATTCTACCCAAGGACTGATCAGCTATTGAAGTCAAAAGTGCCATTGGAGATGTTTAGCCTAGGAAACAGAGGACTGAGGGGTGATATGATGGCACTTTACAAATGTTTGAAGGACTGTAATACAGAGGAGGGACAGGATCTGTTCTTGATCATCCCAGAGGGCAGGCTGTGCAACAATGGGCTCAAGAGAACTCAGGTTTCGGCTGAATGTCAGGAGAAACTTCCTAACTCTTTGAGCAGTACAGAAATGGAACCAATGGCCTCAATTGCCCCTTCCAATGTCCTTATTCTATGAGACTATGATTCTATTAAAGGACAGTTCTGCTTTGGTGCTTTTTCAGGTGGGATTATCTCTTGACAAGATATTGAATAGTCAGAGGCACAAAATGTAACTTCAGTGTGGGTGACTGGTATTAAAGGCTGCCTCTTATTTGCATGTCAGTCCCCATAGTTTCCTATCCAGCTTAGGTGTTTAAATCTTGTATATGCCAGAAAGATGAAAAGTGGATGCAGAAAAACCATTGCCAAACCAGGTCGAAATAAAGAGGCGACACACGTTTAAATGGGATTAAACAGGGGGCACAGTTTATTTATTAACAGGAATTAACTCTTCAATGTAATCAAACTGCCACAGAACTGTCACATTTAGAGGACCTGTGACGTAGCGCACTCTTAGGATGACTATTATATTTTTAGGTCCCTTCCTTCAGCAAATTTACTGCAGCTTGTGATGCTGCCACAGGTAGGATGCCTTGGCTGTCTTTGGGCATCCTATTAAATCTAATTAAAACTTAGCAGCCCTCTCGAGTGTGACAGGTGGTTGTGGTTTAGTTTGATGTCTATCTAATTCCTACTCTAGGTGATTAATTGAGGGCTGCCAATCACCTTGAATGTGCCAATTAACGAAGGGACCTAGATAGGTAATGTTTTATGTGCGCTACCCACCAAATTGTGACTGGGAAAGGTTATTAAGAGCCCAGCGCCAACATGTAGATCAGGCTTGCCCAAAGTCCGGCCCGGGGGCCAAATCCGTCCCATCAGGCCATTCTGAGTGGCCCACAGCTGGCTGGCCCGCGCCTCCCTCTCCCTCCTTTGTCCATGTTTTTTTTTAAAAAAAACAAATCTGCCAACACTGACACAGCTGGGAAGCTTGGGCAGCTGGGCGGACGGGCGGTCTTCTGCCACCGGCACCGCAGGGGAATGTGTGGGGTGGGCAGGCCAGCGGGCCTCTGCCACCACCAGGGAGCTTTGGGGTGGGCTGGTGGGTGAGCCGTCACCACTGCTGGGGAGCTTGGGGGGGTGCAAGGTCGCACAGATCGCCTCTTCCAAGGGGCTCCCTGTGGCCACGGCTCCCTGTGCTTCCTTTGGTCCCCACCTTCCTTCCTTCCTCCCTTCCTTGTTCCCCACCTTCCTTCCTCCCTCCCTTGGTCCCCGCCTTCCTTTCCGTGGGTGGGGTTGCAAGGGGGCAGTGGATGGGGCTTATGGGTCAGTGGGTGGGGCTTGCAGTGGGGTGGCAGGGTCGGGGAGCAACCGGCCCCTGACACATTCTCAGCCACCAAATCTGGCCCTCTTTACAAAAAGTTTGGGCACCCCTGATGTAGATGATGGGATGGACGAAAACACACCGTCACTCCCGGCCAATTCGAGTGACGGCCAAAAATTCCCATCTGGCCCCGAAGCGACCAGCAACACATCATCATCCACAACATAAGTAAGTGGTGGGAGGGCGGGGGATCCGAGGACTGCGCAGCAGGCAGAGGGGAGCACGCAACGGCCATAAATAGGTGCACTCCCCTTGCATAGCCCACGCAGAAAGTGTAGCCAACCGGTGCCTGGTTTGACCGGTTGGCAAAGTCGCCCCTGCCCTGCAATTAGCGGCATGGAGTGGCCATTGTGGCTGGAGAAATGCTGTTGTTTTAGGAAGAGTAACAGTTTACTAAGCAAGCAAAAGAGTGACCTTTTCATGTTGACCTCAATAACCCCCTTTAGTAGCCAGCACAGATCTCTGAATGCTATTTTGATTTGTGAAGATTACCGGAAGGAAAATACATTTTGATTGAGCCAATGGATGCTGTTATATTTTGGCAATGCCATCGGTAAAATGTCACTCAGAAGGTCTGTAAAGCTTTTTAATGTGGTGTAGTCATATCGTAATTTCTTTGGTTCCCCCATTGACCATGCACTGCATATTAGCAGAGCTGTTATTTAACAAATTAATCCCCAGTGAGCAGTGTAATTCTTGACTATACTGTTCATGGTTTGGGAGATCCATTAAGCCATATTTCATTATGCTTATAACCCATTGTTTTTGCAGATAAAACAACCAGGAATGCTGTGACACCTTAAAGGCCATGAATGATTGGATTTTCATGACTCTTTGTTGTAGTTTGCTGAAACTGAATAACCCAGTAGCCTCTTCGGGTTTTCCATCCAGAGGAAAATAATGGCATCCAGAGCTCTCTTACAGTTAATAGAGCACAACTTTGTGCATCCTGTCATACAATGTCAGAAGTACACATAAATATTGGAAGTGAACTGAAGGACCACGGGTCACCAGTAATACTTTCAGAACAATAACTTTGTTGATCCCTTGTAATGGAAATAGCAGAGACCTAAACATTTGAGGAGAGGGGGCAAGACAGCCTCAAGCTCTTCATTACTACTCTCTCATTTATAAAGTGATACTCTCAAAAGGGCTAAAATAAGACAATTAAAGCACACACACCCAGGTGAACTCTTCTAACGCAAACCAACCTGACATGACTTTCTGGGACTCTTGTTTACATTTTCTCCTGCACGGTCCATCAAGTGGTGGCCCCTTGCCTGATGAAGTAGAATTTCCTCCACAAAAGCTCGCAATCTGTTTGATTTTTTTATAGTGAGCCAACAAAAGGTACCACCCTACTCTTACATTTGTCTATGTTCTTCACTCATGCTTTCTGCTGAGGACGGCATCTTCTGCATAGGAGGGTCTTTCCACTGATCATAAATGCAATATGCCTTTTGTTCATCACTTAATGTCTCCACCCATGGCTTCTGTCATCAGCTAGCAACATCTGGGCACTGACAGTTGACTATTTCTTTCCCTTCCTAGGAAATGTGAGCATTTGTTTTTACTTCATTTTTAATAAGAATTTATGTCAACATTCAGACTTCATATTTGGGAGCGAAAGAACTGGAAGTTTTTATTAAAAACGTAAAAGTGAGAGAAAGTGGAACTGATATATTTTCCCATCCCTACTCTGCTTTTCCTGCACATTTTTTTCTTTTGGGCCTGGAAGAAGTGCTAGTTGCCTTGATCTACAGCCCCCTTTAATGTCTCATGATGTCCTCAACATGCTGTCATACTAAACCACTGTTGGAATGTGCCAAGCTGCTAGATACAGCCACTCTGCTGTGTTTGGAGCACCACTACCACCACCAACACCTGGTAATTCCATCAAGGCCCACTTGCAGAGCAATACTGAAGTTCCTTAGCCAAAATGTCCTTATCATGGGACCTAAGTGTAGCCTACCATCTGACAGCTGTGTTTCTAGAATTTAGTTGGTTGGAGAGACATTCTACAGTGGATACCTTCCAAGATTCTTCTTCTGAGACAGGAGTGGGCAATTTCAATCAAAGGCTAATCCCTCCCAGCCAGAATTAAATAGGGATTAAAAAGGTCAAAGGTCATCTGCAAGGGCCCCATGTTTGAATCCTTATACAGAGCCTGCTCTTACTTTAGAAGAAAGAGGTGGGATGTAGCTCTTTGCTTTGATTTTAAAGCAGCATGCAGTTTGACCCTCTGACACATTTCCTACTTGTCCAGTTCTTCCACGCACAACGTACAGGAGAATTGATCTATTCTACTGCAACTAATTCTCAACCTCTCCCTTCAAGCTCTTCATTTTTCTCTTATATTTGGTTTAGCACAAGAAATGCATTCACTGGGGAAATATGCAGTAAAAGAGGAATAAACAATCAATATTAGAAAAACCTGCATCCTAAATCAAAGGACTATATAAAGAAAAGAGCCATAATCATTACTAGAGATGGGCACGACTTAACGGTATTCCCGTTTCCGTTTCCGTTACTCGTATCCGTTACTCTACGGAAACGGAAACGGGAATTACTCCACCAGAATTCGAGCTCGAACCGACGAACGAACAATTTGGTCTGATTTGTCGTGCTCGTTACTTGCATCGCGGCGATCGCGCAATACCAAGCGGCACAGAAAAAAAGTTTTTAAAAGTTTAAAAAAAAACCGATTCCCGGCCCTAAAAGTAGGCGAAAACTGTCTGAGGGCACCTACCAGGCCAGAAGGGTGTTTTATTTGGGGGGGTTTTCCCCGCCCCCCTCTCCTTGGCTATTGCTACTGCTGCGCTGCTGGTACCAAGCTGGGAGGGCGCATCCATTTGCCATGCAGTGCGGGGGATCCAAAATGGCGACTGCAATTTTTTTTTTGAAATTGTTGCCCAAAACCCCACCAAAGCACCACAGAAACATGCGAAAATTAGCTATTTTAAATGCTTGAATTTTTACAGTAGCAGCAGTGGGTTTTTCTTGCAAAAAAAGTCTCCGTTGATTTTATTTTATTTTATTTTATTTTATTTTTTTACACCTGTGCATTCGCAATGATGGGCTCGCCCATGGGAGTGGACCATGCAAAGTTTGGGAGCCATTCCACCAATCGCATGGCCAGGTTTTGCTGACTGTACCAGGCTGGGAGGGTGCATCCATTTGCCATGCGGTGGGGGGGGATCCAAAATGGCGACCGCAATATTTTTTTTGAAATTGTTGCCCAAAACCCCACCAAAGCACCACAGAAACATGCGAAAATTAGCTATTTTAAATACTTGAATTTTTACAGTAGCAGCAGTGGGTTTTTCTTGCAAAAAAAAAGTCTCCGTTGATTTTATTTTATTTTATTTTATTTTATTTTATTTTATTTTATTTTATTTTATTTTACACCTGCACATTTGCAATGATGGGAGTAGACCATGGGAGTAGACCATGCAAATTTTCCACCAATCGCATGGCCACTTGGCCAGGTTGACCACAGAGACTTCTGGGATGTGCCAATCGGGCATAAACAGCCCACTAATCGCAGCCCAAACCCGAACCCGAACCCGAACCCATACGCCAGTACACTGTCCTTCTAAGTGGGTCAGAGAGGCACCCAGAGGTGCACCCCAATACTCACCCTAACCTCACCCGTAACTAGCCTAACCCTAGCCCTTGCGCTAACCCGTCTTAACCCTAAGCCAGATCTACTTGCATTGCACTACATGCAAGTACGTGAGACACAGCGGGTGCAAAGAGTCTGCCAGTCCGTCACTTGTGGCTCTGGCTGACTCCTGCAGCTCCCTCCAGGAGCCCGCTACCCCCTCCCCAAACCAGTACTAACGACAACGAAAAAACAAAAAAACGAAGTGACTAATTTTTGCGAATTTTCGCGAAAAACGGAAACGAGCCGAAACGGAACCGCCCCGACTAACGACAACTCGAAAAAAATTTTTTTCAAGTCGTGCCCATCTCTAATCATTACCCATGGTCAGGGCCGGCGCTTCCATTAAGGCGAACTAGGCAGTTGCGTAGGGTGCCAAAATGGAGAGAGGGTGCTGGCAAGCCTGCCGCCCCCCACTGCTGACCACTGCCGTCCGTCCCCACACTCCCCGCCATCCGCCCGTCGCCATCCGCCCGCCGCCCACCGCGCCCATCGCCCGCCCCCCCGAGCCCATCGCCATCCCCCACCATCCGCCCCCTGCTGCCACCCCCCACCGCCCCCTGCCGCGCCCACCCACCCGCCCGCCACCCACCCCACCCCTCACCCCTCACCTAGGGTGCAAAAAAACCTAGCACCGGCCCTGCCCATGGTTCTTGTATATTATGAATGTATAGGGGAACTACCCTAGATCAGAACTACAGCATTTGCTTACTATAACAGAAATAGCAGGGTTACTCACCAGGAAAGAGATTTTAGGTCACTATTGCTGTCTGTCTGTGGGGAGTTTGCTTCCAGTCATTTTCTATCTAGAAAATGTCCAGTGGTCAGGCTTCATAGAAGGTTAACTTGAGAGGTTCCAAGGTTGATCCCTGGTCCTTTTCTTTTGTCATTGCACAAAGATTACCCTTCGTGATATACAGTATTGACTGGAGGAAATGATTCTGTTGCACTTGATCACAGGATCTTTAGCTACCTCTTTGCAAAGAACGGGCAGCTGCCCATTTATCTCTGGCGATGGTATCCTGCAAACATTGATATAGCACATACAGTGGACCCTCATATAACAAATGGCTTGTATAACATAAAATCTGTACAACATAAAAAATTCCAGAGATAGCGCAAATGTGCTTAACAGAATCGCCCATGGGGCGAATCTGTACAACTTAAAAATGGCTGTGATTAGGAATTACTCCATTTTCAATGCATTCCTATATGAAATTGGTACAAAGGAAATTTGCTTAACAGAATTTCATTTGGAACAAATTAATTCCTCTATACAAGGTACCACTGTAATGGTTTTCTTCACAAATTAATTCCTTTATACAAGGTACCACTGTAATTGTTTTCTTCGATAATTTTCCAACAGGGAAGTAGGTAGGCCTTATATGAGCCAACAGCTGGCATGGATGCCCTCATTTGCATTTAAAACCTTAGTCTGAATCATGTGGCTTTTCTGTCTTTTCAGATTGAGATGGTGTATCTCGAAGACTTTCCTTTCCTTTCCCACCCTTCTGCTACAAAGGCTGCATTAGCAGTGCTTATAAAAGCAGCCAAGTTATAAGGAGCTTTTGAGGCATTACAAATTATATGCTGGTTTTAATGCAGCCTGAAAAATAATGACTGTGGCTCTGACAATCAGCTGGATAAAAACAATATTAAAAACAGCATCTTGTGGCATGCGCGGGAAAAGAGGGAGTGAAGGGAACTGAAATCCTCATATCTCATGACACGATGCTCGCATAATTGGCAGCAGCGAGGCTCGCAAGCTGTTTATTAATTAAAACAAATTCTTGGTGCAGACAACCTGCTAAATTGTAAAGGGGAAATAGCCATGCTGTAAGGCAAGCCATTTTCTTAAAAGACGATTGGTTATCATTCTCATGTATATTCATGGTGTCTGACAAGTAGGCCTCCTCTTATTGAAAGTAATCAGGGTAAAAATTGTAAGGAAGGCAAGACATTGTGAGGAGCGCTTTCTAGAGTAATGAAACAAAATGTGTAAGCTAATTCTTGGGATGTTCACCTGCAGACTGATACCACACTCCCAGTGAGGTAATTCCTTTTCTGTGCTAATGTTGCCTTTGTGTTGATATACTAAGGAGCGAAAGAAACGTGGGTGGGGTGGGGGGAGCCTGTAAAAGAATGTGCTTTTGAGTATGTGCATATGTTGCTTTTAAATTTTATTTATTTATTTATTTATTTGGTTACTCACTGTATACTGGGTGTTTAATTTTCTTTAAATTGATGTTATTTGTCTCAGCTCCATGAATTGTATGCAGGCGGGGGGGGGGGGAGAGATCTATTCTTCCCCTCCCCCCATACAAAATATTCACAGCTTTTTCTTCTCACAAATAAAAGGCAAGAAGCAATTTACTGATGCTTTAAAATACAATATATTTCTTATTATTCAGGGGTGTGCAAAACCCTGTCCCTAGAAAAAGACCCTAGTATTTTGCCTGTTGACTGGATGACTGTTTTCAAAATTGATTTAGCTATCCAGATTTTTAACACCCCCCCCCCTTTTTTTATAAGTGCCACTGTATGGATATCCACTGCATGGTTATACAATTCAGGAGAAATGCACACCAGCTAGTTCTTTGTTATATGATGACTTGTAGTAGATTACAATTTTTCTAGTGCATTAAAGTTTTTGATTATATTATTTTGTTTATTTATTTATTTGAATTCTATGCCACCCATCTGACCGTGAGGTCACCCTGGGAAGCTTACAGCAAACAACGTCAACAGTGACAATGCAGGGGAAATGAAACATAATAATCACAAGTAATTATAATGCAAGATAACAACAAATGACTGTGATACAGTTAAAATGATTATGAAAATTAAACCAATAAATAATTAAAATCTAATTTAATTTGGTGTAGGCAGGTGGGATAAAATTGTTAATAGTAAATGCTATCATCATGGTGGGAATGCCTGCATAATTATATTGTACTACAATAATATAACCATATATATGATTCCTACCAGTCAGTTTATAGTTATGTTATGGTGCATGAAGAGTCAAAGAGGAACCCCACACCCATTCGTCCTCATGTCTTATTTTCTGAAGCATCTGAGTTGACAAAAAATTCTTTCTGATCTTTTGTCTTGGGCATATTCAAACAAAACCATTGCTCGGAGCAGGTGGGGGAAGGACAGCATGCCCAAGTTTCTTTCCACAATGTATGCAGTCAAGTACAAAGTGGGTAGCAAAAGGAAAGGAAGGGGTAACAGCTGGTGACAGTGTTTGGCAAGGAGATAAATGTTGATTGGGACATTTATGTTTGAACCCAACAGTGTAACTGAGCCGTTTTCACAACGTGTTCTGGGAAAACACTAGAGTTTATCAGAAGTTGATCTGTGGCTTAGCCATGAGAACACTTCTCCCTTGAATTGCATGGCTTTGAACAGCACGGTTTTTTGATTATACAGATATACTGTATTTTAAAATAATAATAAGTAAATGAATGAATGAATGAATGAATGAATGAATGAATGAATGAATGAATGAAATACTCAATAAATAAATATTCATCATATACTGAACTGCTATTCATCTTTAGGAAGTGGCCTGAAAAAAGTGGGTCTTGGTCCTACTGAAGCCCTTTTTGTTGGCAGTGAGGTCCCCCTCCATCTGATGGTAGTAGCCCATTGATATGGCATCTGGGGAAGATGCTGGGGCATGATGTACAGTTAATACTGCAAATTAGTGTTATGTATGTGTGTGTGTGTGTGTGTGTGTGTGTGTGTGTGTGTGTGTGTGTGTGTGTGTGTGTGTGTGTGTGTGTGTGTGTGTGTGTGTGTGTGTGTGTGTGTGTGTGAATCAACTGTTAATGCTTTGTAGTTACAGGGGTATAAATGTTATGCACAGATTTCAAAGTACACAAGGGTCCTGTACCCCTAACCTCAGCACTGTTGAATAGAGAAGTGTAGTCCAGAGGAAGAGTTTTTAAATGACTGGATTTCTTCTGTAGTCTTGTGTTTTGTTATGTGCTCCCCAATATAGCTGTAAAGCACTTCTGGGAGCTGTCCTACCTGGGTTCAGCTTCCTTTTGAAGAAGGAACCACTGGAGTTTAACAGTAAATCTGTGATAGAGAGCATCCGTCAAGGAACAGCAGAAACAGTCCTCAAAGGCTGTAATATTGGTTATCAACAGTTCATTATCAAACTGATGGAAATGCTATGGAGAGCTGGAATTAAGAAAGTTGAAACAACAATTTGAATTGCCTGCCACTGCAAGTCAGGCCTATTCATGTAGCAAGTGAAGAATTAACAAATATATTTAAATCAAACGTATTAATTCAATTTGTTTAATAAATGCAAAGCATACTGTGAATCAATAAAGCCAAACGATGTTGGTACCGATTATAATGTGTTTCAAAGCCCTTAGATTCCTTGGCACAGCTATGCTGCATAAAATACATACCTCATAACTACTATCTGTCATTCAGGCAACAGAGAAGGTACCTGTGGCATTATAAGGTTTATTTGCAGTATGCAATATTAAAGGCCAAGGGGAGAAAACACATGGGTCCACGAGCTACATGAAGCCTAGGAGCAGCCACCAAAAAAGTCCTCTTGCATGACCCTGCTGAATATGTCAGTAAAAGCAGAAATATTAAAAAATGTGACATTATGATCTGACCTGGATGTTCTGAATGAACATCAGGGTTTGGGCCATCACTACTGTCTCATTTGAGATGAACAGTAAGTGTGCGTTATTCAGTTTTTGTTTTTTTACTTCATCTCCCCAAATCCCTCCAAGCAGAATTCTGAAAGTTCCTACTCACAGATACACATCTGAAGACATCAACATTTCACATAGCTGGTTGTCTTCCAGGCTGTCTCCAGTCTACATTCTGTAGCTATACAGGAAACTGCCTTGTACAACAAATTACACACCTCTGGTGAAGAGCAATCAAGATGGCTTTCCAGAATGACTCCCCTTGCCCTGGCATTTAAGGCATATTATCTACCAAGACCTCTATTCTTCCTTGTCAGTTGAAACATACTGGCAGTAAAGTAAATAACTCAACATCTGTTATGGTATTGTGACACGTAGATGAAATGGCCATGCGACTCTGCTGATTCTGTTTATACTGTTAAAAAGGTCCTTTTCTGCAACATTTTGGGGAAAAGATTTAACTTCACCTTTTTCTCAAAGGAATGTTCTTTAAAGACTATTGTTATTTGTTTGTATATTTTGGTTAATTCCACTGAGTTTATAACTGACTTAAAAATCTTTACTGCTTTGGTGTCTGTGTGCAATAAAACCTGCGGGTGAAAAGGTTCTCTAAATAGGCAACAGTACTGTACACAAGAATTAATATCATAACTTCAGTTCTGGCCAGCAAAAGCGCCACATTCAAATACTGTTTAAGTTCCTAAATATTAAATGTCTCATAATACATGGATGAAATTTTAGAAGCTCATAGAGATGATCGTTTCCAGTGTATTTCTTCAGAGGCTGTTTTATAAGCAATACTGCTGTACATGTTGGAAGGGAAATTATTGTTCACAATTTTGACTATCCTGAATGGGGGATTTTCTTCCAGTGTGAACCCCTTTCAGAAAAAAAAATTCATCAGGATCATGGCAGAGGCAAGGAAGGGTAGATACCCCTATGCTTGCTTTAATCTCATTAGTAGGTCTCCCAGCTGATAAAAAACACTTTTAGAAAACCTTACAGGTTATAGATACAGTAGGATTCCAGTATCCACGGGATCAGAATCCACTGTTTCACTTACCTGCAGCCTGAGAATACTAAAAATATTAAAAGAAAAGTACTAGAAACACATATTTTCATGGTGTATCTATCAGAACTGGCCACTAGTTGGAGACAGATACCGTGCAATGTATTCTTGTTACTAAAGAATTCATAGCATGGGTTCTGGCTTCCACTAGTGGCCAGTTCTGGTAATACATTGTGTATTACCAGAGGTATTCCCAGAACGGCTTAGGACCTGGTTACCTTAATGACTGGCTTCTTCCATATGAGCATGCTTGCTCCTTAAGATCTGGCCAGGAGGCCCTATTGAAGGTGCCATCCCTCAAAGAGGTGAGGGGGGATGGCATGTCAAAACAGGGCCTTCTCAGCAGTTGCCCCCCAACTTAACTTGCCTGCCCAACAGAGATCCACCTGGCACTGACACTTTTGGCTTTTTGGCACCAGACAAAGACCTTCCTTTTCAGCCAGCATTTTAATTAGATAGTGTTTTTCGCTGAGCTTACGAGCAGCAGGGTTTTATAATTTATATGGTATAGTGATTGTTTTAAATTGTATTGTATTTATAGTTTTAATAATTATGTTGTTCTATAGTTTTAATACATTATTGTATGCCACTCAGAGGCCACTTTGTAGTGGGGCGGCTAAAAATATGTAAATAAAAAATAAGTTTTTCTGGATTAATTTTCCTCATTTGCTATTATCTGCAGTTTGTAGCATCCATTGGCAATGGGTGGGACTTGGAATCAATCCCCCATGAATACAGGGGTCCTACTGCATAGATGCATTTAACTTCATTTGCAGTTTGGGTCTGTGACAATGGGAGTCCTATATCCATAAAGTAATAATTTTATGTTGGAGCAAATCCCACTGAACACAGTACAACTTGGTTCTTAATAGATGTGCAGATTTGGAATATGAATTGGGAATTAGGAAGTTTGTGACTTGAATCTGTGCTGGATAACTTCAAGTATCTGGGACTTAGGCCTCCTCCATAATACTGTATAGTACTAATAATACAGATATACTATCCTGGATTATTATTGTATAATAGTATAATGTATGCAAAGCATTTTGAACACTATTATAACTCACTGAGATATAGGGTCAAATTATACATTAGCGGTATCAGATAATTGGAAGAGAATATTTTGTAAATTCTAAAAGACATCGGCTCTCACAGTGCAAGCTTTTCATGCCTCCTTAGTTTGCCAATTCGTTTGCTTTGTTTTTATTATTGGTCAATGAGAAATAATCCCAGACTTTATTTGCTAGTTGGTTGGCTCAGGCATAAGGGCATGGGAGAAACACCTCTCTTAAAAACTGGTGCAATGTCAGCTTCTAATAGCATGCTGTCTATAAAATATAGCTTGATCTTCACATTGGAACAAGCACACAGAAAATTGTTTATCAAGGAATTTTTATTTTGATATTATCACAAGTAACAAAAAGTAACATAAAGTTAGGCAGGCATAACTTTGCCTGGTGCTGTGCCTAGGCAAAGCAGATTGCCCCTTTTGATTGTTCCATAAGTCACATTGTTTCTGTTATGACTAATTGCATGCATTTTGACCAGTATTTATGTGAAGATAAATTATCTGTGCCAATTTAAGGTTGAAGAAATGTGTGTAGGATAAAACATAGTCATTTTCTTTCTTTCTTTTTTGAAATCACTTATTCATCAAGCATTGTGTGACCTGCAGAATCTAGGTTCTTACACTGTAATAAAAGCACAAACCCTTGTTTCATTGATATACCAGTACATCAGGATTACAGATCTAATTAAAAGGTTCCTAAAGCTGACTGAAGTCTCCTCTTAACTGCAATGATCAACCATACAATGAGATTTTGGTTTAATGACTAGGTATTTCACATGGACAAATCAAATTATCAAGTGAAAACTTATTTTCTACCCTGAGTGGTTTTAATGTCATATGCAAAAAGTGAGATGATCCTTACAAACTAACCGTGTTAGGAGTGTTACCTTTTTAAAAATGGTGTTTAATTTGTTCTAATCTGTGCTGCTTTTCCATGTTCAAAAGCTGCAAAGCCAGCTGAACTATGATCCACTTTGTTTTAAACCTCTTGGTATATCTAGTCTCTCAAAAGGTCCCCTGGCAGGGAGGCTGCACGTTGCTATGGCGACGCCAGAGGACCTTACGGTGTGGCATGCATGTGTGTGATTGTGTTTTGTTCTCCTTGTAGATGGAGGAGATCAAATTTAAAGACAGAGCATTCTACGTGCTGGAAAGAGAGTTAGGGGTTCAAGCCGGGCATGCTCAGAGACTGCAGCTCCAAAAGGAGGCTTTAGATGAACAACTTTCCCAGCTCAAAGAGGCTGACCGGCATCTGAGCAGCCCCAAGCGGGAACTTCCTCATGCAAGTGGTGCAGGAGACACTTCAGATCAATCAGGAAGCCCCGTAAGCACTTTCTTAGTGGTTTTTGCCTAAAACAACAGACATAAAGTATGCCAAAATCTTGATGAGTGAGTGCACTGTTCCAGCAAGAGGCTTTTGTTTTCTTTCTCTTATTTCCTGTCGTCATACAAGGGAAGCTATTAGGATTTCAGCTATAATTGGGTCATGCCACAGCTTGGGCTTTTGTTGTGCTTTTTTGCCAGAAAGCAAACCTTTAAGCTTGCATCAAATATTTGTATTAATCTAGCCTAACTTGAAATGCTCTTTCAGTAAGAAAATGCATAACTAATGGCTATTGGCTAATTTCCAGGGCTACCTACCCATTGTTGCTGTCATTGACCTTAAAAGAGAAGTCAGTAATGGGAGGGGAGGATCAGTGAATGCCAATTTCCAGCAGGGTGTTTTTTTTGTTTTTTAAAAAAAGATATCATAAATAATACCAGTGAGACACTGACAGGACCCCTGTGCTCCACTTGCTAGAGTGAGAGAGAGCTCCCTCAGAGGGCAAAGCCTGGGAGGCCCGTAAAGTGAGTACTCGCGGCCGGGCCTTCTCGGTAGTGGCACCTACCATCTGGAACAAGCTCCCCAGCGAATTACGGCTGGCTCCCTCGCTGGCGACGTTCAAGAAAAAACTTAAGACCCTCCTCTTTCGGGACCCTCAGAGGCCAATTGACTCTTGGATTTCACTGTTTTAGCTGTTTATTGATCTTATCTGTTGTATTTTATTGTTGTAAACCGCCCTGAGTCCTCTTGTTGGGAAATAGGGCGGTATATAAATGCGAATAATAAATAAATAATAAATAAATAAATCAGAAGTAATAGTGAAGGACTTACCTGGAGGACTGACCTGCATCCTACTATTGCCAATGTATTCAACTACCAGGCCAGTCAGGTTTTCACAGGCAAGGGAAGTATTGTAGCAATTGCCTCAGGCTGCAAAACAGCTTTGACTGACCCTGAGCACTCCTCAGTGCTTCTGGTTCCAGCTAACATTCTCTAGAAAATGGATAATATGCCAACTAACATACTATTTGCTGGTTTTCCCCCTCTCCTTCTCATACTGTGCACTCTCTTATGCCATTAAATCTAAATTCACCTCCTGTACTGGCTTTCTATGTAACTTACGCCACTCTTCCTGCTTCTGTCTTAATTTGCTAAAGATAAAGACATTTTTTCTGTGATGTTTTTAAAACTTTCTTCATTGTTGATCCTCATCAAGATTTCTTTTTTTTTGTAGTGCTGCTTAATTTGAAATGTAGATTCCCCCCACCCAAAACATAAGCACAAAATCTTTCTATCCCTTGTTCCAATCCAAGCCTCTCCTGCACCTGTTGAATGAAGATTCCTAGCAGTATTAATATTTATCAAGTTAAAAAAAATTATTGTTTGCTTGAATTTAAAGGGTGTATATGTAAATGCTTCCAAAGAAATTAAATTAAGGAAAAATTAAATTGCTCTCTAAAAATGAAGGTGCCCACACTTATAGCTGTATTCATTTTTTACTTAAGTGAAAACATTTTCACATATGGATTGATTAAGACACAATCCTGTGATTTTTCAAGTGCTCATTTCAATGTACAGATATACAGGTCCATGGGGGTGGGGGTATAGTATATGCAATGGTAACACTGCAAGTGCCTATTACATGTTATATGTCCATATTTATAAATATACTACCGTAAGAAAATTACAGATGAGTTAGTTGTTTGAAACAGTCAATTCAACAGTGGCAAATATAGGAAACATTGCAGTAAATTTCAATGTTTTCTTTCATATTTCCAAATATAACATTTGTGACTCTTGAACCTACATACACATTCTTCTTCTTTTTCTTCCTTTTTTATTTGTTTTTAATTTTATTTTTTCCATTTGCCTCTTTTCTTACATATCCCCTTTCTCAAATATTTGTTGGTGTCATTTTTCCAGCATGAAAGGCATAGATTACATTCTTTCCGTAATTACGGTAATCAGGACTGGGTCTATGCAGTGGTGGCAAACCTTTGGCACTCCAGATGTTTTGGACCACAACTCCCAGAATTCGAAGCCTAGACAGCCAATGGCAAAGGACTCTGGGAGTTGTGGTCCAAAATATCTGGCGTGCTGAAAGTTCACCACCACTGGTCTGTAGGGTACCTTTCCTCGGTGAACAGTTATTTGCAGGCATTTTTTGTTGCAGGAACAGCAGTTGGATGAAAGGGATGCTCGGCGTTTCCAACTTAAAATAGCTGAACTAAGTGCAATCATCAGGAAGCTGGAAGATCGGAATGCCTTGTTGTCCGAGGAACGGAATGAACTTGTAAGAAAGCACACATTTTTGTTTTTCACAAAGCCATTTACAATTAGAGGATAATGTATATACATTTTCAGTGCATTTATTTCCTGCATCAATAGGAAGTTGGACTAAAATATGTTGTGGTCTCTTTCACCTACCTGGTTGTAGTCTAATAAAAAGTGACATTTTGCACTCTTTGATTGCGTTTCCCAATTTGGTGCCTTCAGATGTTTCCCAGTTCATAGTGGCTACAGCTTAGTAGAACTGTCATATGAATAACAAGAAGGATGGTAAAAACATTTGATTATTTGTTGAATCCAATTCAATTATATGTATCTTCCTTCTTATATCTATCTAGGACAGATGAATTTTTAAAAGTTGGTTAAGAGAATAGTCCACTGTATCTGTCCAATTGGCAGTCAAAATATTCCCTCAAACATTAAAAATAATTTTAAAAACCTTACACATATAAACTGTGTGGAATGTAAGAGTTGAAACAATTAATATTCTTGTACTCTGTGGTACATTATGTTCTGACAGAAGCAAAGCATGTATCCCATAATGGAGCTGTGCTCTCTTTAATGTCAGTTGGGCTATATAGCTCAGAAATTTTATTTTTTGAACTATAATTCCCAGAAATTCCCCTCCCAGATTTTTAAAAATAAGATTGCTGAAGGTTAGCACCAGGGATTGAGATCTCAAATTCCTGGACTCACTGTCAAGTTGGACTTAAGTCCTACTGACAACTGACAACACAAATTGAATTTTTGGTTGTTGTCATTTTCAGTGACTCGGACTCGACGTGCAACTTGAAACCATCACCCCACCCTCTTTTTTCCTGAGGAAAAAAAGCTTATTTTAACAAGGACTTGAATTTGGGATTTAGACCCAAAGAATTGCTAGTATCTCTTCTTAGCAGTCACCAATGTAATTCTGTTGGAATCAATGGAGAAGCACTATTGACATTTTCCCCCTTTTAGCATCTCAAAATGCAAAGCTCTACCCCAGCCCCATAAAATACTGTTTAAAGGCAAGTTCATGGCAGCTGCTGTGGCAAAGCGCATATTTCTCAGAGCTAGGGCAATAAAGCTTGGTGGCATGTTGGAAAAATCCATATAGATTAAATTTATGGAGGACATTTAGAGCAGCAATTTTGCAGTATAATCTGCTGCTGACTATGGGGTTTGCATATTAGATGAAACCATGGCAGGCCTTGGCAGCAAAGATACTGCTGGCTTCTTTCATGTTTCCTGAAGAGCATTCCAGGCTTCTTACAGAATATTCTGCACAGTATATTATCTCATTCATAAAGCAACAAGGTATGCATGCCTCATAAAGGATGACATTGTTGCCATTTATCATCCACCAGGATTTTCCACAGAGAACAGAACCTGAGGGGCCTGTTTTGGCTGCGTTCAAGAATGTCCATCTTCTGCAGCAGGAACTAAACCCCTCAATTGTGAAGGAAATTATGAATATAAACTCCTCCCCTGTGCATCTTAACTGACATATGTTTTTTAAAAAGATACCTTAAACATGTCAAGTGTTAACAAAGATTTTGTTTTATTTTGTACTTTTATTTTAAATCTTTTTTTAAAAAATGTCTTCAGGATTAAAAATCTAAAGCCACAATTAGTGAAGTGAGCAGCGGGGAGAATCATTGAGACATTAACCAAGCGTGAGGCAGATGAACAAAATGGCTGAAGTCCAATAACAAACCATAATTAGAGTAGGCCCATTTAATCGATTGAGATGTGGTTCTTTTTAAGATCCATTGATTAAATGGACCTACTCTAGTTGTGACCTTCTATTGGAGATAAGAAACAGAGGGTATTGGATGGTGAGAGATATACTCGCAATCCAAAAGGATCCTGAACATCATTCTTCACTCCCCCTTCAAGATGTGTGACATGAGATTTGTATTATATTTAAAATATTACAATAGGATGCCCATTTCTGGGGGATTGGGATCCATGGTTTTATTTATCCACAATTTGCAGCAGCCCTATATGCCACATACAAAGGTGTTCCCTTGTGGCCTTTGTCCCGACCCTTGTATGTTACATATAATGTTCGCTACTATCTGTTGTTTCAGGTATCTGTAGTCGGTCCATGGAACTGTTCTCCTGTGGTTTGTGGAGACCAGGGTCAGAGATGGTGTATTGCCTTTCTTTTCCAAGGACCCCAGAGGGTGCTTGCAAAATACTTAACTGATATTTATTCTACTTATTGCTGCCATACAACCTTTTTGAAAACCAATTCAGTTTGTTTCCCAGCCCTTTGGAATGGGCCTTGCAGAAGGCAATATAGAGAAGAGTGGGGAGATCACTGGTAGAAGTAGTTCCATGAGTAGGAGTGTCCTAAGAGGTGCATAATAATGCTAAAACCCATCCATGGTGGTAAAAAGAAAAATGAAAACTATTCAAACACTTGGTTAGCTCCCATTTTAAAGGTATAGTTAACCAGACTACTGAAGCAGGGCAGTCGACAACCTTGGTGTTGTTGTTAAGAAGTCTATGTGGAGTGTCACAGCCGCTCAGAATGTAATGGGATACAGAGCAATGTACGTAGAAGGAGCACTCTCCACATCATGAAGCGATTCTGAAAATGCTTTAAAAGAAGAAGCTTATTTATCTGTCAGGGATGCTGGCAAGTCCACACTTGAACATTTGGTCCTGAGTCCCATCCCAAGCCTTGGGTCCAAATCTTAAGAGATGTCTTATGGTGAAAATGGTCTGTCACAAAAAACTGGAATCAATCTATTTAGGGCTGGTCCCTAATTCTTTGTAGTTATGTATAGTACACATTCACCATAGCCAGCTACTGCATATATATAATACTTTGGGCAGAGCTAAATATACTGCTGTGTAAAAATATTTTTTCCTTACAATTTTTCAGTTGAAACGTCTCAGAGAAGCTGAGAGCCAGTACAAGCCACTACTTGACAAAAATAGACGCCTTAGCAGGAAGAATGAGGATTTGTCCCATGCCTTACGTCGTATGGAGAATAAACTAAAATTTGTGACACAGGAAAATTTAGAAATGGTAAGGCTTTTCTCTCTCACCCCCCCACCCCTCTTCATTCTGCCTGTCCACCAATGGTTTTCTGTCCTCTCGTTTTCTTCATCCCTGCATTTTAAGGAACAACTTCAAGCAAAATGCCTTCTCTATTGGAAGTAGCGATAATGCACTTTTACTTACCTCATTTCTGTGATACACTGTGGAGTATGCTCTCCAACACTGTTCAGTTCAAGCCTGGTCACTTTAAATGCAAAGGTGTTTCACCCACTAGCTTGAAGCTGAGGCTGGTCTGGATTTGGGCTTGAGGCCACATGACACACAAGTCAGTCCATCTAAAATCAATCTCAGCTCCACATAAAGGACAAACAGTAGAACTCAATATATATATTTGAATTTGAACTTGTGGGCCTCTTTTGCTCCAGTGACCCCTTCTTTCTGAGCATATGTTCCTGGATACTCTCTCCAGAAGCAGCCATCAATAATGAATGTTAGATCTGAACTTTCATTTTCATGTGGGGAAACAGAGCTGACCTTCAACCTGGTAACAATGGGTATAGTAGTGAATAAGATGAAGTTATCAGGCCCAGCTTCGGATGATTAAAGTCAATGCATACATATTATAAGTACTCCTATGCCTTGTTGGAAAAGTCTCTCATTGTTTGATCTGTTATCTTAGAGACAACGGGTGAGGACAATAAGGAGACCAAGTTCTTTAAATGACCTCGATCAGAGTCAAGATGAAAGAGAAGTTGAATTTCTGAGGCTACACATCCTTGAGCAGCAAAACATCATAGATGAACTTTCAAAGGTAACAGAAGGCTCCACTTCCCAAATTGCCAGTAAAAAGGTCATTATTTTTGATCTCCGTATAACCTACCACTGTGGGAGTTGTCCGGGAAGCTTCCAAAGCCAAACTGATTTTGATTACTGGAAGAACGCGAAAACACATACACATAGAGAGAGAGATGTTTTCTGACAGCCAGCTTAGAAAGACACGCAGACAAAGGATTGACATGTTCCTCTCAGAAGCCTTCCTTTTATTTCTCTTATCTAATGTTTATAAGCACATATTGGAGCATTAATGAAAACATTGCTTCTAATAGGAAGCAGGTGCCCTTTAGCCTTTTGTCCCTGCCTCAAAGCAAAGAAGTCAGGGGAAATAGAAGGTACATTTCCTTCCAGATATGCCAACATGGCAGCCAGTCAGGAGTGTGTGCACTTGCTGAAACTTCCACCAAAACAATACCCTGCAAAGAAAGATTCCCACATACCACTTGGCTGGATCTGGGTCTCCTCTCTTTGAGGAAAACCATTGGAAATGTGCTTTTGTGAGAAGATAAGAAGTCACTGATTAGATGGATGTATGGTGACACTCAGGATCCTGTGTTATAGTTAGGTTGGATGAGACTCATTCTGCCATTACAACCACAAATTGGGGACCTCAGATAGGCTCTAAGAAATGCAAATAGATAGAGGTTAAGTTAAGGAAGTACCTTAAAGAAGTGGCCAGGTTGTTTGACAAATACTGCAAAATAAACTATCCAGCATGTTTCATCATTGAAAAGGAGAATGAAAGATATAAAAACAGATAAAGCAGATCCCATAATAAAAATGTGCTGCAAGGCTTTCCTTTTTAAAGAAACACAATAAAGCTGTAATCATATATAATATATTATTTTAATTCTTTTAAAATAGACCCTGGAAACTGCTGGCTACGTGAAGAGCGTAATAGTGAGTAGCATATTTATTTTGTTTTCCTTTTCATCTGTGCTTATCAATATTCACTACGGGGCTATACACCATAGCTGTCTTGTGTACTGATTTGATACATTAACAGTAAAATAATTTTATTTAGTGTCTATTGTGGGTAGGTTGCTTTTTTGTATGCTTGCTTGTGCACTTCCTTAGTCATTTGCTTCATTTATTTATTCATTCATTTATTTACTCATTTTCAGATATCCATTTTAGTACAAAGCTTTTACTCTCAGCTCATAAAAGTAGAAGCTTGAAAATAAAGTTATCATAAACAGTGCCTTTTTAAAACAAAAAGTTAAAAACTCAATTTAGTATGTTGTAATAATCTTCTGATTTGCATTGGGGTGACCTGTGCAGTTTGAATGCCAAGCTCAATTTTAACTTCATACATTCTGTCAATTTTTCTTATGCTCATTGATCATGTCTTTCATTAATTGTATTCAATCCTAGTATGTAGATCTCAGGAAAGTGTGTCTGAACTTCTTTTAACAGGAGCGCGATAAGCTTTTAAGGTACAGAAAACAACGGAAGAAATTTGCGAAATTCCCCAAGGTAAGAGGATAACTGGAGAAGCAATGTATTATTTCAAAACATTTGCAAGAATTTCAGAGGGACCTCGGTAGATCAGACAAGTGAGCCATCTAGTTCTGTATTCTGTTTCCAGCAGTGATCAGCTAGAGTCACAGGTGGCTCATAACCAGAATGGTGAGGTAATACCCCCAAATTTGGGGATAAGATATCTTCCAGCTTGGAAGATACCTGTGAGAGTAAAATTACATTCTCTCTTAACTGTATAACATAGATAAATAAGGTAAATTTAACTTTTTTATATATATTCTAAACTTACCCTGCAAGGTGCAATCCAGAAAGGGTTCACCAACATAGGTAGGGGAGCGTAATCTTTTCATATACCCCAAGCTCATCCCCCCTGGCTAAATTTACCCCTCTCCCACAGAATACATTTATATTGGGATAAACAGGGGGAAATGTGATAATGGGGTATTTTTCTAACCCAGGAAGTGATTTTAGCATGAAAATATGAGTGGGGTAAAGATATACGCCAGCCACTCATGGTCCTGTGTAGTGGCCCAGTCCAGTATTTTATCCCATTTCAAAGACCAGGGATTAGGGTCACGGTCAGTTTTCTATGATTTTGCTTTTAAGTGAAGCCAAGTTTAAATAAAATAATTGTTTAGCACATGTTGGTGGTCAGGAGATATAATTAGATTGATGGATAATTAATGCCAATTTTGAGGTACCATTCTTCTTCTTGCATTTCTCACAGATTGTTATATGTCAGCAAAAAAGAAAGAAAAGAAATAGAAATTTGCATGCCTAATTCAACTGTGTAGCAAGTCATCATTAGAGGATTCATGTAATAAAGTGATAAAGTTTTCCTTTTGTTGAGTCTGCTTGTTTTGTGTGTTAGGTCCTTCTTAAATACTTGTTTAATGTTTCAGGCCCCAAATGAAAACCAGACGTAGATATTCATGAACTTCCCATTTTGATTTCTACCTGTATTTCTGGGGTGGTGCAGCCCAGTGTGTCTCCAGGGAGATGGAAGATATTTCCCTGAAATTTGCCCACCCCCTTATTAGGACGTCATTGTATTGTTTAGTTGTTTGTACTTACACATTGTCATTTGGTCAGAAGCCAGTGGTGGAGACATTTTTTGGTTATGATGAAGAAGCTTCTCTTGAATCTGATGGCTCTTCTGTCTCATATCAAACTGACCGAACAGATCAAACACCTTGCACTCCGGATGATGACTTAGAAGAGGTAATTTATGGCATGTGTAATGTTAGAAAGCATTCAGAGACAGATAATAGAAAGATAAAGAATGGGTGATGAAAGTTGTAATTATATTGCATGTAATGAAACCAGCTGTTGTTTATTTAGTTATTAAAACAATGGTGATATTATAAAATTTTTGCAAAGAGACTATAGCAGTCCCCTAATGAGAATGGATACTTGGTCAGTTATAGTGCAGATTTCATGCTTGAGCACATTTAAGAGATACAGCAAATAAATTTTTAAATGATTGTATTCTCGAAGGTTTTCACAGCCAGGATCTGATAGCTGTTGTGAGTTTTGGGGGCTGTTTCTCCGTGTTTTGGAAGTTTTCTTCCTGGTGTTTCATCAGACACTGTGGCTGGCATCTTCAGAGGGCAAGGAGCTCAGGGAACTAGGAGTTCTTTTGTGCTCTAGGGTATAGAGTGAGTAAGACTGTGGGGTTTTAAAGTTGTGAAAAAGAGGAAACTTGTCCTATGCAGGAGAATTGGTGTTAGTCGTATTGTGATGGAGGGCTTAAGAAGTTTCACTGCAGTCAAGGGTAGCAGTGATCCTTCTCTTTTGTTGATGGGTGTCCTTAGCTGTTTTATTGTGTGAACTGATCACTGGTGCTTGTGGCTGGGTGGAAATCATTGATATTTGATCTTGATATGCTGAACACACCCTGAAACAAACTGGACATAAAATCCTCTTCCAAGACACAGAGGTACTGGACAAATCTACAGTCACTATCTCAGACTAAATAGGGAAGCCATTGAAATCCACAAACATAAGCACAGTTTCAACAAAAAAGAAGAAAGTCTAAAAATTAACAAAGCCTGGCTTCCAGTACTGAAAACTACAGCCTGCAAAAGATCAAAGTTCAATGATTCCCACCCAGCCATAAGCACTAGTGATTAGTTCACACAATAGAACAGCTAATGACACCCATCAACTATAGAGAAGGATCACTGCCACCCCTGATTGCACCCCTGAATTCCTCCATCACAATAAATAACTAACACCCATTCTCCTGTATAGGACAAGTTTCCTCTTTCCCACAATCTTCAAACCCCACAGTCTCACTCACTCTATACCCCAGAGCACAGACAGAACTCCTAGTTCCCTGAATTTCTTGCTCTCTGAAGATGCCAGCCACAGAATCTGGTGAAATGTCAGGAAGAAAAACTGCCAGAACATGGCCAAACAGTAAAAAAAAACACCTCACAACAGCTATATTAAAAGATTATTTATTTGGTTTATATACTACTTATTTAGTGGAAGCTCAATTTTCAATATTTTCTTTTGGTGATGGGATAATTTTTTAAGGATTCGCTTCATTGCGCTCTAGTCCACAAAAGCTCATGCCATAACACATTTATTATTCTTGAAGTTGCTATAGTGCTTTTAATTTTATCTGAGCTTTCTTGATTTGGCTACCAAATATTGGATGGATTTATGCTGCAGAGGATTCTTGCTTACCATAAACTTTGCTATTTCTCTCAGGATCTTTGACGAGAGAAACATGCTATGCTGAAGCCAGAGTTTCCAAACTGCTTAGCTTATGTCTCTGGTTTATTAAGGAAGCAACAAGCTAGGGATCCCTGCTTGGGCATAATACTAATTAAGTCATGGAGACAGACATTTCAGTTGCAGCAGCTGCTCCTCCTGAGAGGAGGAGTCAAGCAGAACCAATCAAGTAATGTTCACCATCATGCTTACTCATCCAAGGTAACCCAGAATTCCCATCAATTTTGACTTCCCATGATATGACTACTAGTCCACTGGATTCTATCATAGATGCTTTGTGAGGTTGGGTGGTTGTGTATGCACTCTATGCAAAATCATTTTATTTACAACTGCCAGAGTGTTGTTTTATGGCAGAAGCTGTACTTTTCATAAAAGCCAGTTGGTTGGATTTGCTTTATTAGAAAAATTCTGTATATAGTTCAATTTAATATACTGTTTTTAAAAATCATTATTATTGTTGTTGCATCTCAGGGCATGGCAAAAGAAGAAACAGAATTAAGATTCCGACAGTTGACAATGGAATATCAAGCTTTACAAAGAGCGTATGCACTGTTGCAAGAACAGGTTGGAGGAACGTTGGATGCAGAACGAGAAGTTAAGGTCTAAATGACTTCTATTATGTGAAAATAACTTGTAGCTATATGGTGTTTCCTCTTAAGCCCCTTGCTTCTCATGTAAAGGCTAAAAATGGGATGGGACAAACCCACATGACAGCCCCATGCCTTTAGCACTTCTCAGGATGTACCGTGGGTTTAGTAATGAGGTGTGAAGGAGATTTTTGTAAGAGCATTTGGCTGAGCACACCTTACCTTAGTATAAAATGTGCAAAGATCTTTAGAGGACATGGCACATTTTGAAATGTTAGGAGTATTGCTTGCACACACCTCTCAGCCTACTATGGAATTTTAGCTTTCCCATTTCTAGGCAAACACTTGCATACTTTAATAGTTTTACCTATCTAATGGAGATAACTGCTCCTTTCATTCTATTGAAGAAGAACCATTCTTCAGGGTGGGGCAGTTTGTGCTTTCTAGCTCCAGCAAAGAGTCTAGAAATCATGTGATATATCCCCTTTTGTTGTTTAAGGTTTATAAGTCTAAAGCATTATTAGATGGTATTTGGTAGTATTCGTCTTTGAGGATAGAATCCTGTGTCCACAGAGCTGGGAGCAAACACCATGGAGCTTAGGAGAGCTTATGTATGAGTGTGCATGTGTAGATTTATGCTCTAAGTTTTACTGAAACCATATTCAGTTCAGCAGCCTATATAGAACTTCAGATGTATTGCTTTCAGTGAGACTAAGATTAATGTTCAGCATCTCATTTAGCTCAAGCAAATGTCTGCTCATGCAGCTGCCCTACTTTTGAAAGCTCATGGATCTTAGAAAGTGGACGTAGAAGGCACACAGGAACTACAGGGGGAGGTTTATTCTTTTTAAACAGCTGTTTCCATGCCACTGGTGGGAGGGCCAGCATTGAGTATTCAGTACAGCCTTCTATCATAATTAAGATTAGTTGGGTTAGGAGGCAGGAGTTACAAGTATATATTTTTTTTTTTAAAAAAAGGCCCTGGCTGTAATTTCATAATCTATATGAACACAGCATAACCACGTGGAAACTGTAACAGAGTCGTATTCACCTGAAGCCCAACATACTGTCTGATCCAGGAGTGAGAATTGTGCAGTCCGTAGGCCACTTGCAGGGGAAGGACATTTGTGCAGGCCTGTTTTGGAACCAAATAACACAAAAGAACATTAAATAACTGATTTTAATAACTGAAGTGATGTCAATGGAGCTTGTCAAACATTCCATTTTGCAAGAGAAAATGTGTATCAGCCCAATTGGAACTTCCATTGCTATGTTCTTTCCGTATCCTCCCACCAAAGCATATACAGGAAATACATTGCTTTTTGGGAAATGACTAGGTACTGCCTACAAGGGCCCAGTGGGGAAATGGGGCAGGGTTGGGGAGCCCAATATAATCCCCCCCCAAAGAAGTTAAAATAGAAGCTAGGAAATTCCAAACCGGTACATGCTGAAGCTGTTCAGGCACTGGTCTGTTGTAGTATGCAGTCCCACTTTGAAATGCAACAGCTGAGCTGATGATTAACTACAGGTTCTGAAAAAACCTCTAAACTAGTCTGGTGTTAATCTGTGACAGTAGCTATCACTACATCGATGGCTCCATTCCGGTCTTTAACTGGGTCATGAACAACAGGGCTGGCTCAGTTTTTACCAACACACTCTGTTCCCGTTGAACATTTTCCTCTTGGACAGGTCTCCCCCCAATAGCACCTGTAGAGGGGGAGTGGAGAAACAGTGAGCCTTAAATGTTTTGGACTAACTCGCAGGAGCCCTAGAAACACTGCCAATGAGAAGAGATTAGGAGCCATCTAAAATGTACAGAGGACCAAATGTTCTCCACTCCAGTTCAGTAGTTGGTACTAGACATGGGCACGACTCGGTGAAATTTTCGTTTTCGTTTCCGTTTTTTGTTTCCGTTACGTAACGGAAATGGTAACAATAATTAAGCCGTCAGAACTCGAACTCGAACCGAAAAAAGAAAAATTTGGTCGGGTTTTTCGTTTTTGTTTGTGGCATCGCGGCAATCGCGCAAAGCGAAGCACAGAAAAAGTTTTTAAAGTTTCTTTAAAAAAAACCCCACTCCCGGCCAAAAAAGCAGGTGAAAATATGCCTGCCTGAGGCTTTGCCACCTACCAGAGGGGTGGTTTCTGGGGGGTCCCCGGCCTTTCCCCCCCTCTTCTCCTGTCCTGGGCTGCTTGCACCAGGCTGGGGGGGGGGGTCATCCTCGTCGTCTCGCCATGCCATGCGGTGGGGGGGGATCCAAAATGGCGACCACAATTTTTCTTTTGAAATTGTGGTAAAAAAACACACCAAATCACCACAGAAACATGTGAAATTTATTTATTTTAAATGCCTGAATTTTAATAGTAGCAGCAGTGGTTTTTTTTAATAGCAATAAAACTTTGCATTGATTTTATTTTATTTTATTTTATTTTTTATTTTTTTTAGACCTGCCCATTTGGGCTGGGCATGGGATGAGACCATGCAAATTTTTTGAACCATTCCACCAATGGCATCGCCAGGTTTTTGACTGACACTTCTGGATGTCTCGGAGGGCATAAAAAGCCAAGGCACCTTCCAGAAATCGCAGTCGGGTGTATGGATGTGGTTGAGGGAGGAGGGCTGGCTGCTGTTGCTGGTGTGATCCGATCAAGATTGAGGAGGGAGGCTGGAGGATTTAGGATTTAAGTTAGGCAGGCAGGGAGGGAATTGAATTTAGAAAATAATTTCTTTGATTCCCTGCAGCTTTGTCTGCTGAAGGGAATAGCAGTTTATTCTTTATTTCTTCTCTGGCAGTTTGTGAGGATTTTTTTCTGATATTGGATAAAGGGGGAGGTTTGACTGGGAGTGGGAGGTGTGGATTTATTTTAAAAATATATTATATACTACCATTTATTTTCTATTTCCCCAACTTCAATTTGCTTGCACACACACACATTTGGGGTGCAAGCCAAGAACAGAACCTCTATCCTAAGTGATAACCTAACTGCTCGCCCGCCCGCCCGCCAGTGCTGCTGCCCGCCCGCTCGCCCGCCCGCACCTCCCCCCTGCTGTTGTCGCCGCCCGCCCATGGCCCCCCGCCACCACCACCGCCCGCCCCGCCCCCCACCCCGCCCGCCGCCTAGGGTGCAAAAACACCTAGCGCTGGCCCTGATTGCGGGACGCCCCTATGCTCTGGGAAGTCAAATCGCGCTAAATCGCGGTGGAAACGACAATCGACAAACAAAACGAATTTTTTTCGAAAAATTTCGTGACAAACGGAAGCGACCCGAAAGAGACCCTTTCCGACAAACGAAAACTCGAAACATCATTTTTTTCTGGTCGTGCCCATGTCTAGTTGGTACAGAAAGTTAAAAGTTCTCAGAAAGCTTAAAAGAGTTTTAAATTAAATGTTAAACATTCTTAAAGAGCTTAAGTGAGTTCCATTGTGCTTCTCATTTCTTTCTTCTTACACACATTATTCTCTTCTTCTAGCTATCAATGCCAAGTTATTTTGTGGGAGGGACAGTTGTTTAATACACCTCTTGTTCTTTCCATAATGTTCGTGCAAATTCATAAAGTATTTACAGAGCCATTTCAGATGTTAGGCTTAGCTTTTTGAGCTATCAAAGCAGACATCTTTTCCACACCTCTACTGAAGAAGATTGGCAAAGAAGTCAAATCTGGGGCTTTTCCTACCTTATATAATCATCCGGGGATGAGGGGGAGTAATCTTCGGAAAAGCCCTAAGATTAAATGGATTTGCAGTAGAAATGTTCAGCAGCATCCCTGAATGTAAAACCTACATGGATTTACTAAGTTTACATTTTTTTGAACGTTTCCATTTTTATGTGATGCATTTCATAAAAGGCTACCACGAATCCTTTAAATTCAGTTTTGCTTCCCTGGAAAGCATCTCAGAAGTACAATGCAGGTCTTTTAGTGGTATACATTCTTACTTATATGATAACATGCTTAAGGAAAACTAAACTAAATGCTGGTCTCACACTCAAGTGGGGCCATTTGACTGGATGCACAGGCTTTGAGGAGGATTAGCTGGCAATCGACATTCATTGTATACCCAGTCTCCTATGTTGATATGGTTTTGGAACAGTTAGGCATGGGTAGTGCTAGCTTCTACCGTAAATTTCTCCATGCCATTGCGTCCCAGTATGATAAACAGAAATCATATAGAGCCCTTTTCCCAATATGTGAATCGGCTGCATGCAAACAGGCACTCCTGTTGTCCAACTAGAGAGATGTTTGGATGTCCATAGTGTCTCCCCTTAGGCCACCCAGAGGAGTAAACATATATTGTACATGTAGTAAGACAGCTGTCAGAGAAAGTTTGACGTTTCTTCAATCCCATCCTACAGACTCGTGAGCAGCTTCAAGCAGAAATCCACAGAGCCCAAGCACAGATAGAGGACCTAGAAAAGGCACTTGCTGAGCAAGGACAGGTAATAATCGCAGGATGAATGCATTACTTTTCACTGCAACAAATTTAGCTTATGAAGACCCGTTACTATAAGCTAAATTGATTGCGTTTCAGGTTACACTGCAGATAGATGTGGACTCAAGGTATAAATATTACATGGCTTTGAGAATAAACTTCTTCTAATGGCAGAGCAAGGAAAAGTCAAGAGAAATGTTGGCACATAATCCTAAACCATGGTTTAGTGTTATGCGCATGTGCAGAAAAGAGCCCGAGCAAAACCATCCCCACCACCATCACCCTCATCCTTTACAGTTTGGAAATAGAACAGATTAATACTCAAACTTTGTTAATCACAATATATGAATCACAAACTATGGTTTCACATAAACTCTTGTCTGGGGAGGGGAGGGGAGGGATCCTATGGTCTGTGTGTTTTGTCTTGTTTCGATGTAACCTTCAGCCTTACATCAAAAGCCTTTTGTAGGTGTTCTTTCATTGAGCAATTTAAATATTCCTGAGCTGCTTGTTAGATGAGGAAAGAGAGAGAAAAAAGGTGTGACTAAGAGAGAGAAAAGAAGAGGCATACTTTTTTTTTGCTTGTTCTGCCACTGGTTGGGATATAGCCCTCCCCTCCCCCCAAAAAAATTGCCCTGATGGAACATTAACCCAATATAAACACAGTTGACAGCTCTGACCAATTGATAAACAACCTAATCACAAACCCTGAACTATTCAACTGGTTGATTTAACAAATTAGAGGGTTTTTTAAAATCACAGTTCCCAGTTTACCTTAACAACAAATCAGGATTTAGGGAAACGGAATGCTGGCTTGTTTTTCATATTGGCCACACAAAACTTAAAGAGGGGAGAGGGAAGCATTTGAACGTGACAATTCACAAACGTTCCTTTCTGTAAACCTAAACCAAAAATAATAATGAACTCTACTGTTAATTATTATTTTTGGATTATAACTTATCAGAGACAACAAATGGTTAGTTAACATGATAAATTATTGAAAATATTTTTACCCTGTACCTGAAGTTCACAGTGTCTAGGTGCACTGGGTGAGTTCTGAGCCTGTGTGATGCAATAGTATTTGTCAGCTCAGAAACTGTCCAGTTTGCACACACAGGAGGAATTAATAAGGTCCTGTCCCACAGTAAAAGCAAAAGCATAAAAAGGACTTTTTGTTCAAAGTTCAGTAACCCTAAGTCATTTGTTTGTACAAGCATAAACACATAAGCACCAATCAGTGGGTTGGGGGGGCACAGGCAAGAAATTTATGCATAAGATCCCAAGGGCCTTCTGTGTCTGAAGGCATGTGTCGTACTTTGCCGAAGTAAACAGTGTACAGAGAACCATCATTTCTTGAGCTCTAGGTAGATGTATTGGCCAGTGTCCTGCTGCTTACAATGGAGAGTGGAAAGGCTCCCCCCTTGATCCGGCAGGCTCTCCATCATGTGTTCTTGCATTGGTTGTGAGATCTTTCAATCGGTCACACCATAGAAAGTCTGAGACATTTACAGGTTTGCCCTTCCCCTCCACATTCAGGCAGTAGAGTACTGGCCACCAAATTTAATATTTTGAATGTTAGGGTAGTGGGGTTGTGCTAATTGGTCTGGATTTGGTCTTGAAACCACCTCTAAACTAATGGACTTTTCACACATACCCCAAACATCTTACTAAAATGTCCTCTTCCTCTGCTTAAGGTATGCTTGTGCCAGTTGCATTTTGTGATTTATTTCTACGAGCCTGACTCTGTTTGGATCATATATTGTGCAAGCAGCTCGATATTTAATCTCCATCATTGAGGTTTGAGGTTCCAATCTGCCAGACGACCCACATGTCTTGGATTCCAGCGAATTTATTGCTTACACTGATAGTCAACACTTTGCTATCCTTCATTCTGACTTTCAGCTTTTCCCTTTGTCGTCTGTTCTCCTGATCCCATCAATATATGCCTGCTGCGCTTAGGGGATATAATTAAGAAGGTTCTCCAAAACCAGTTGGAGCTTCTGGAAGAAATGAATTGCATTGGAGCAGTGCAAAAAAAAAAAGAGAGAGAAACTGTTAAGATGGCATGTTTTCTTTTTGGGTGTGGAACTGCTATAATTAAATCAGAAATCAGAAGTCCAGCTATACCAGCAATCCCAAACCTCTTTCACCACCCCACCCCATGCGTTCATATGCGTTCCTTGAATAGCTGCCACTGTTAGGAATTTTTGACATTCCTGACTCTTGCCAGCAGTATGTATAATGTCAGTATTTTCTTTTTAAAGGATATGAAATGGATTGAAGAGAAGCAAGCCTTATACAGAAGAAACCAAGAGCTTGTTGAAAAGGTATACTTTTTTTGGGGGGGGGTGTCAATGGGGCATAAAATTAGATAGGCAAAAATATGCTGTTAAAGAATATTAAGAAATATTTCCACATAATTTTTAGACTAAAAATACATTTCATGAAGCAGGTAAGTGGCCGAGTTTTACAAAATAGCAAGGAACACATTTATAACCAAGTATAGTGGTACCTTGTATAAAGGAATTCATTCATTCCAAATGAAATTCTGTTAAGCAAATTTTCCTTTATACAAATTTCCCATAGGAATGCATTGAAAACAGAGTAATCCCTAATCGCAACCATTTTTATGTTGTACAGATTTGCCCCATAGGCGATTATGTTAAGCAAATTTCCCCTATCTCCAGAATTTTTTATGTTGTACAGATTTTATGTTATACAAACTGTTATACGAGGGTCCACTATACTTAAAACAATTATGAACAATCAGCCATTAGGAACAAAGGCAGTACAATTTCTATATGAGTGGCTTTTTATGTTTGTTTTTGTTTTACTAGACACTTGATTGGTCAAATTCCTGTAACTTAGCATAGTAAATTGCACTAGATTAGAGCCATTGAATCAATGGAGATTTGGTGAGTCAACTCGCTGGCCACTGTCTATTTCATTTCACTCCTAAATCTAAAAATAAAAAAAAGAATCAATATGCTATAATTTCACATTTGTATCTATTGTTCCTAATACCTGTTTTTAAATCTATGTGAAATGTTTTAAATGAGTTTTATATAGCAACCACAAAATTTCGTTGTTCCTGCAAGGGGGCAATGACAATAAAGATTCCTATCCTATTCCTATCCTATCCTATCCTATTGTATCAGGTTTATAACTACTGCTTGATCAAAAGGATCATTCTAAGACTCTGTTTTTGCACAAAATGACACAACCCGTAATTCACCCTTCTTCTTTTTCTAAGATAAAGCAAATGGAGGCAGAAGAAGCTCGGTTAAAGCATGACGTTCAGGATGCTAAAGATCAAAATGAACTCTTGGAATTTAGAATTCTAGAGCTTGAAGTAAGTATGAACCAGTGTTTTTGTTTTTTTGAGCTTTAGCACAATGAGCTACTTCTCATGATAGTTCGTACAACATGGATACATAAAGCAATGAAGAGATCTTAGAGCATCATATACCAATCTAGGGGCTTCAGCATAAGCCAGGTTTGATCTCTCTGAAATGCCTGTGCTTTGCCATCAGGCTTCGGCAAGTACTCTGCATATCCCATGAAACTAATTTAACGCTGTGCACAGGTGCTGAAACAAGTCTGTGTGAGCTTCAGGCATCTGCACTCCCCTAATCCCCACTGCACCTGATGATTACTTGGATCATTCTACTCTGTGGCTTTTAACTATGGTTAAATATGATGCAAGAATGCAGCCTGTAAGTATACAGCTTTCTGCCAGCCAGGCTAACATCAGGTGTGTGAGGGATGAGCTTTGAATAGACGGTGTATACAATGAATGCATTTTTAGCATTACCTCTGTCATTCTCTGTCTTGTATACTTTTTTCTCCCCAACATCTGCTAGAGGCCCGAATATACAAGTAGTGACACTGCAAAGTAATATTGTGGAGTGCCCCCTGGACGTGGCCTGATGGTACTGCAGTGATCACTTTCCCCCCCCCCCAGCTCCATCCTGTTCTCTGCCGAATTCCACAAAAAAGTGAGATCCCAGTAACCTGTCATAGCAGCACTTTATGCCATGAAAGTATGTTATTTAGACTTTCAGAAGTTAAAAATGATTGTTCACTTGTTTTAGGCAGATGTGAAGACAAAGGGAAAGAGGTTAGATTCTGGACACGGGCATGCAGTTTGCTTTAAAATATGGCGAAGAAAGGAAAGCATAGTAATGAAAGATGGATGTTGTATTAACTTAGTACAACTGCCTCCTGCAACTGCTGAATAAAGAGTGCTGGGAACCATAAAACTCTGGCAGTTCATCTTCTGAAGTAGTCAAGAAAAGTCACTAGTCACTTCCTTTGCCAACAGAATGCCAGAGGACTAATTTCTGAAGAATCTGATTAAATTGTTTCAATAGCCCTGGAAAAAAATGAGGTCTCCAGGAGCCAGTCAGGGCAGCCCATGGAAGAGCTAGATGGAAAAGGAATCCAGCCAAATGAGCCTCTAATATTTCTGTGTTTGCCTAGACTTGAATGCACATCATTCAGTTGAAGGCATTACTGTGGTTCGCTGTGCACACTACAAAATGATTTGGAACTGACAGCCAATTTCTTACGGGAGGGCAGTGCAGCCATAGCAGTCGTTGGATTGCAGGAATGTACAGCCACACATAAGAATATCTGTATATCTCATCCCCTGATTATTAGAAACACAGATTTCAGATTATATCTTTGACAGCAGATTCCAGAACTGCTGACATGGTCTTGGTTCAGCTTGCAGATACTGTTGGCATTTTACTGCTGGCATGTCAGAAAGCAGCTGTTTAGGATGTGTGAAAGGAATGGGCATGCCTGAATCATGGTGTCCCTACCTAAGTTTGCTAAGTATTTAGGAAATCTTGAGAAGGAAGTGCATGCTGCAAATAGCAGTTTCCTCCCACACATATACACTGAATTTATGTAGCTAAATCACTGCATATCCCACATGTATCACAGAGGAGTCACTGCTACTGCTTAGGCATAGTGGCTAAAATTACAAACAATGGCTTTCCTGCCTGTTTGACTTTATTGTTTGCATTTGAGATGGTTGTTCGTGAACACTTATTCTTCATTACGCTAACAATTAAACAATGCTTTCCTTCATAACTGGCCTGATTGTAGGAAAGAGAAAGAAGATCTCCAGCAATCAATTTTCATTACATTCCATTTACTGAAGGGAAGAGTCCTCTGCAGGTCTATTGTGAGGCAGAAGGTGTAACAGTAAGTAGCACCAGGTTTTCCAGAGTTGTACTTCATCTAAACAAGACGTCATCTGTTGTTCTTCTGACATTCGGTTCCCTATGTATTCCTCTCTTGTTAGGATATACTAGTAGCAGAGTTGATGAAAAAACTGGACATATTAGGGGATAACGCCGTAAGTGTATGTTCCTTTAATAAATTGTGCATGTTTCTATTAATCTGTTTTGTCCTTTTGTCCAGATGTCATTAATAACTAAATCCCAAGCAGGCTTGTAATCAATTGTCTTTTATTGCTTATCTTGCATGAGGCCAGCATAGGCATGCTCTTTACAGAATGTGCAATATACTTTGCTTCCTTTCTTACTGTTGCATTGTAGCTGTTATATTTTACATTTCTTTCTTTCAAAAAAGCCCCATAAGAATGCATGCCTCCACCCCTGCAAAAAAGCTTCCCAATTGTTTGCTATCTGCTTCTTTTAAAAAACATTTCTTAATAGTTAAGAGAATGTAACTCTGTGGAATATAATACAATTGAGATAGGAACATATTTAAAATGAAGTAAATAAATTGTCTGTTTTGGGGATCTTTTTTTTAGTAGTATGTAATGTATTATATTTTCAGTGAAATTCTTGTTTAGCATGCAAGCAAGTTCCACTGAGCTACCTGGTAGATTCTTTGAGCATGACCAAGACAGACACTTTTTTAAAAAGTGGGGCATCTGCATAATTAATCAGATGAATAGGAATGCCCTTAACTCCATATTGTTGATTATTCAATTAATTTAAAAAAAACATTTTCTGGGCTGGGATCCTGTTCTGTCATTCCTCTTGCACAATGGATTCAGTGGAGGATCTCTCCTATGAAACGGCAAGCAGGGATTGGAGGAGGGGGGAATCCTGTGCTAAAACAGCACTGGAGCTGTCCACTTTCTTGGTGCTGAACAATATTGACTGCTCAGTGTCAGAGCAGCCTCAGAAACAGGAAACAAATTAAAATGCATGTGCTCTGATAATAATTTTATTCTGCTCTTGCTGCAGAACTTAACAAATGAAGAGCAAGTAGTTGTCATACAAGCAAGGACAGTTTTGACATTGGCAGAAAAGGTAATGGAACAGTTTTTGTTGTTGCGTGTTTATTTCTGGGGTTGTTCAGAGGTCATTTTCACGACAGACATTCATTTGAATACCTTGAAAACAATCAGTAGGAGCCTAGTAGCACAGCTAGTTTTTGTTTTTGCCTTCAAACTTTCCAATGATGACTGAAATGGACTATTTGTGTTGTATTCTCCACACAACGACTTGGCAGTGGCTTATGGAATAGAATGGGAGTATGCTCCACCTCAAAATTTCAGGGATCATCCTGATGCACTGCTCATAACCTGCTTAAACTACCACCATGGGATGCAGAGTGGCTAGTCAACCCTTTTATTCCCATGCTCTACAAGGTTGTACGTCATCACATGTTTTAGAATTGCTCTTTCTGCTATGTAGTTAATAAAAGTCAGTACCTGAATTTTCTTCTGCTGTGTATAATGATCTTGTGCAGCATTCTTATTTATATATGAGGTTCAGTCCAAACATCAGTCAAGACCCCTTTGTAGCTGAAGCCAATGCTGTAATGTGGTATTAAAAGTCATAACATTGAAAGATTAGGGTCCTTGTAAGGAGGAAGGTAGGGTAGATATATATTAAATAGATGAGATTAGATGAACAGGGTTTTCTTTTGGGTTCTCTCTTACAAACTAATAGCATTTAGTATTTAGGTTTTCAGTGAACTGATCAGATATGTTCCAAGGGAGGCAGTAATGAAAACTAAGTGGTAACACGTGCTATTTTTTCCAAATGATCTTATCTGACTTGGAACTTATTTTACATTTTTGTGTAGTGGCTGCAGCAGATAGAAGTAATGGAATCAGCATTGCAACAAAAGATGATAGACTTGGAAAATGAAAAGGTAATCTGAGAAGCAGTTCAAAGACTGATCATGCACAGGACTGACACACACTTGGCATGTACTGAGACGACTATTATAACCCAAATTTCCTTTTGTTCTTAGGAACTCTTTAGTAAACAAAAGGGATATTTGGATGATGAACTTGATTACAGAAAGCAGTCCTTAGATCAAGCACATAAGGTGGGTCAAACTGGTCTTCAAAGAAAAATGACATTAGCTTAGTGTCATGAATATTTGTTCTCATCTGTGACTTTGGGGGGGGGGGAAACAATCTGTTAAACTGATGAAGCACCTAGCACCTGCTGAAGCACCATAATAAGATTGTAAGATTATATTTAACATTTTCAGAACATGCTTCCTGTGAATTTTAGAATTTTCTAGGCAGTGTTTTTTTTTTAAAAAAAATAACTTCTACTACTACAGAGGCAGCCATGTGGAGACAGTTTTGTAAATATCACAGTGCTTCAAAAGGTGCAGGAGTTGCATGGATATAAGATACTTGACAACTAGAATGTGATCACTGGGAAGTTATCATTTATTGAGTTATTTGTGGGTCAAAATAGCAGCTTAACCCTGTGCAGCCACTCACTCATATGATAGGATTCAGTTTATCAGTCATTCACAGTTCACTCTTGTGTTATGTTCCACACATAATCATATATCAGGGATGATGAAATGGTGTGTGAAATGAAAGGTCCCTGCAATCTTTCCCATATGGATTATTGCAAGCAGAGCAGGGCTGCACAGCACTCTTTTGTATTATCACCAGAAGCCAATGGGGAGGTGAGATTATGGAAATTGTTTCATATCAAACAATTGCTCCCTCAACTTTAAACATTGAAGAGAGGCTTTTTCAGAAGTCATGGAGGGTTTTTATGTTTCAGTAATAAAAGTTCTCTGCACTGTAATGCCATGAAGCTATCAAATAGCAGTGGGTGCATGGTGAAAATACGTGAAAAATACTAAATTATTTTTGAGTGCCTTTTGCTACTCATATATGTCATGGTTTTGGTTTTGTTCTTTTTATTTTAAAAAAGTTCTAAATGAGTGAGATAAGCAAGAAACAGATACTATTGTCATGGTAAAGGTGGGGCCAGTTCCGATACCCTTGAATATTACTGTTTCTTGTCCCACACAAATGTGGACAGCAGTATTAGTAACATTAGAGAGTGGCTGTGTGAGATGATCTCCCTATCCCAAGCCCCTTTGTCTTTCTTGGCCACAGAGAGGGCAGTTTGCCTGCTCTCCTCAAATATTTTTCTCTAGTTCTACCAAATCCTACATATTATTTATGTATAAAATGGACTGATTTGTTTATACCAGGCCTGTCCAAATCCGCCCCGGGGGGGGGGGGCAAATCTGGCCCGTCAGGCCATTCTGAGTGGCCCGCGGCTGGCCAGCCTGCACCTCCCTCCCCCTCCTTCGCCCCATGTTTTTTTATGGGTCAGTGGGTGGGGCTTGCAGTGGGGTGGCAGGGTCAGGGAGAAACCAGCCCCTGACACATTCTCAGCCACCAAATCTGGCCCTCCTTACAAAAAGTTTGGGCACCCCTGGTTTATACATATGCTGACGAGCCACTCAATGTTTGCTATCCAGAGGGCAAGAATTTAAATGACTAGATATTACAGAAAGAGGGAGAGGGAAAACCATTTGCCCATGGAAAATATTATTGAGCAAAGTATGGTATTTATGGAATGGAGGTCTGTGAGATCGGTGGTAGGATGGTCGAAGTTGTGAAGTTCCAGAAGAAGTTTCTTACATGAGACCTAACACTTCCAGCAGGACCACAGAGGTTCCTTTGGAAATGAAGATTAGTTGGCCTTCTATTATGGCAAGAATTAATTGCTGCTCTGTTTAGACTATATATAAAAATCTTCAGTCTCTTGGTCCACTGAAGGTGGTATATACTGGTGGCTGAACCAGTGGGCAAAAGTGTTTGATTGGTCACCATCCTGAAAGTCATGTGCAATTGAACTTTTAGGGACTAACAAAAATAAGAGGTGCTTTTGTATCAAATTTTCTTCCCAACATGAACATTGGGCAGAAGAATTAAATATTACAAAATGACATCCTCATCTAGGAAAACCTTCCCAGTTCCAAAAATGTGAATTCAGCAAGTAATATTCCTGTGTGATATCTTCAGCTGCCATGAAGATCACTACAGCAGGTCATCTGGGAAGTAGCAGATTCGCCCAGAATGCCCATCTCACACTGAAGACATGACACATCACCTTTGTAAAGTGGCCCAAATGCAGTGCCATCAAATGAGTAGCTGATTCCTTAGGACTTCACAAGTTCTTGCACATGTAGACACAGTCTGTTGGTGAGTGCCAGGGGAGTATTCGTGTTTTCATAATGAGCAAAAGAGAGAGGGAGAGAAACTGCTGGCATTTTAAGAAAATTAGTGTCTCTTGCATTCTGCACAGCTTTCCATTTTTTTTTCAGTTGCCTACAAATATTAACACTTCTTTTGCTGTGACCTTTGGCTTGTATGTTGATGACCCATAGCCATCCTTTTCATTCCCAAATGTTAGAACAATTAATGTGAGATATACTGAAGAATAAAAAGGCAAGAACCCCTCTACACGGGGTTGCCCTTGACTCTCCTCCGGCGACTGCAGCGGGTGCAGAATGCTGCGGCCAGACTGGTGGTTGGTGCGCGTCGTTACGACCGCATCACCCCAGTTCTGGCCCGATTGCATTGGCTACCCGTTGCGTCCCGGATCAGATTCAAGGTCCTGGTTTTAGTCTATAAAATCCTCCATGGCTTGGGACCGGACTACCTGACAGAGTGAATCGCCCAGCGATCAACTTCGACCCGACCAGTTCGGCAGTCACGAGCGCACTCGCTACGGGTTGTTACACCCCGAGAGGCCAGACGCTCCTCCACCAGAAATCGAGCCTTCTCGGTGGCCGCTCCATTGTTATGGAACATCCTCCCCAGCAAAGTGCGCTCTGCAGAGTCCCTGCTGGCCTTCCATAGAGCGGTAAAACCATCCTATTCCGCGAGGCCTTCGGTGACCTAGTTTAAGTGTTTTTTTTCCCCTTTCCCCGTCATCTGCTGCTCGTTCACCCACAGCTCGATTTCTACGAGCTATAATATCAATGGAGGGTGTTCATGATTTTATGTCTATATTTTACCTCATTTTATTTTATTGTTTAATTTTGTTATTTGTCAAACACTGTCATTGTATATTTGTGTTTATTAATCTGTAAGCCGCCCAGAGTTCCCTTAGGGAAGATGGGCGGGGTATAAATTTAATAATAAATAAAATAAATAAATAAATAAATGGGATAAAAGGATGATCTTCACAAGGAGGCCTGCATAAACAAAGAGTTCTCTTTCTAAAAAAATTTTCTATCTAGCACATTCTCGAATTGGAAGCCATGCTGTACGATGCCCTACAGCAGGAAGCAGGAGCCAAGATGTCAGAGATGCTTTCAGAAGAGGAGAGAGAGAAGTTGAAGAATGCTGTAGAGCAGTGGAAGCGGCAGGTGATGACCGAACTGCGGGAAAGGGATTCCCAGATCCTCCGGGAAAGAATGGAGCTCATTCAACATGCACAGCAGGTATGCTGGAAAAGGATGCAGGCTAAAAACCTGTGCGAGATCAACAGTGGCTCTTCCTTTTCTCTACATGCCTTCTCTACTGTCATTCTAAAGCAGAATGCAGTGGCAGAGACTTCCATTTAAGGATCTCACTGTGGGATGGAGAAGCCCCACCATCTTGAAATGGATTTGCATGTCCATTGAACCGAGAAGCCCCTTCCATTTATAGCTGCTCTGGAACCTGTATGGATTCTTCCAGTAAACACACACAAATTCCTCTATAGATTCTCGCAATGGACACAGATGCACCTGGAATGAAATCACACTGTGCAGACTAGTATAGATTTGTCCCTTGAATTGCACAGGTCTCAGCAGCATGATTTTAGTGTTATACAGATTCCACCCCCCCAAAAAAAAATCTATTGTTAAAACAAGTGCAACAGCCCCAGATCTCACGATGGCAGCCTGGTTGTCCCTCTCCTAGCATGGGAGCCCCACGTGGTAGGCTGGGAGGCTGATGTGGGTCGGGGTAAGCCTGTGTCTCACTGTGTGTATCTCACTGAGAGAATCAGCCATTGATGCTTTCTAGTTCTGTTTTGGAGGACATAAGAATTATGCTCAGATTTTGGAGTCTGGCACCCCTAAACCCCAGTGTTGTTGAAGGGATATATTTATATAAGTTTTCTACTGAAAATCATGGCCCATATAAGAATATATCTATCCCCAACCCCACCTTGGTCAGAATCATAGCTTTAAAATCATGAACCTCCCATATCTGCAACCGTGCACGCATGCTGAGGGAATCCTGAGAGGTTCACCTGGCATTTATTCCCTCATCTCCCCAGGAATGTAACTTGGACCAGCAAATAGCTACTAGTTCAATGAGTGCCCAAGTCCCAGTAGCATGCCAGTTGCATGACTCACAATGCAGTTTGGAATTTGATTGGGGGCTCACTCTGAGCAGCTGTTCACTGCTCCTAGTCATGCCAATGCATTTACACAGGGGAGAATATTCATCTTAATTCTGGCCATTAATGAAGATTCATTAATTAAAACATGTTGGTATCTCAGGAGCCTGTATTACCACGTTGAATCGCTAGGTAGGAGGCTATGCTGTCTGGTATAATGATTTGTTGTCAGCACCGTTTTCAGCTAGTTTGGGAGGAGTCTTCGACTGAACAGTGTTAGAGGGTGTCTTCTTTTAGGCAAAATATTCTCACACAAAATGCAGCACTCATTAATAATTTTAATTTCCGCAGAGAATTAAGGAGCTAGAAGAAAGAATTGAAGCTCAAAAAAGACAAATAAAGGAATTAGAAGAAAAGGTATGGCAATGTGATAGAAAATCTTGAATGAAAGAGGTGTACAATGGGGCCCTATGTTGGATAGCCTTGTTTCATGCAGGTTGTTTTGCTAATTGCTGGGTTGGAAAGAGAAAGTGCTTTGCTTGGGACAGGATGGATTCAGTTAAACTTGTGATGGTGCACATTGCAAGCTTGGGACCCACTCATTGGCTACAATTAGCCATGTGTTTCCTCTCACTGAAAACTGTTGGCTCATCGTTGGCAGCTCAGTGGTTTGAATCCCGGGTGCCATGCAGCGAAGTGAGCTCCTGCTGTAAACCCCAGCTCCTGCAGTTCGAAAGCATGTAAATGCAAGGACCTGTAGATAAATAGGTATCACCATAAAAAGCGGGGAGGTAAAACAGAGTTTCCTTGCAGCCATGCTGGCCACATGTACAACACTGACTCTTTGGCTTGAATATGGAGAAATTGGAGATGAGCATCACCCTTAGACTCAGACACGAGTAGCAGGCATGTGTGGGGGGAACCTTTACCTTTTACCATTTATGATCTCTTTGGCTTTAAATCTTCACCCCAAAAGCTACATTCTTCTGGGAGACACTGTTGGACCAAGGAAGAGAGGGCCATGCCGTACTCACATTCTTTCTTTCTTACCCACACATTACCTGTTTTAATGGGCAAAAATTGACGGTGTCTCCTACTGTTGCTTATGTTGTCTCTTTTCAGTAGTCTGTCTTGCTATGCTCTGAATTTGCTGCCTGTTTCATCATAGGCAGACTATAAACTTTTTTCTTTTTTCTCTCTCTCTCTCTCTCCTTCTTTCCCCTGTTTTTTCCTCTCTCCTTTTTCCAGTTTTTATTTTTGTTTTTGTTTTTCTCTTTAGCCTTCATTCTTTGGTCATA
This sequence comes from Phrynocephalus guinanensis, assembly GCA_037367245.1. Taxonomy (NCBI): domain Eukaryota; kingdom Metazoa; phylum Chordata; class Lepidosauria; order Squamata; family Agamidae; genus Phrynocephalus; species Phrynocephalus guinanensis. The sequence goes on along the minus strand of CM074735.1, from coordinate 53,252,225 downwards.
GTACACCCAGCTGCCTGCAAGAGGTAAGCATCCTGGTTCTCTGCTATTTGTTTCTGCACTGCTCCCTATCAGGCTCTCGTCTCTCTGAATCACTATATTGGGGGCATCAGGCAACCTTTTCAGACTGGAAATTCTACAGCATAAATCTCTATGTCAACACTGAATTCAGGCACTCTAACCTGCTATTCAAAGAATGCATAGCTTGACACAGTCACCTGGAAATAGGTCCCAGTGAACACTAAAAGATTTTATTTCTTAGGAAACAGAGAGTTGCACCTGTCAACACCTTGTATAACTTTTAGTTGTGGTAGTGCTGTTAGAGCAGTGGTTCTCAACCTGTGGGTCCTCTGATGTTCCTGGACTGCAACTCCCAGAAGTCTTCCTCACTAGCTCAGCTGGCCAGAATTTCTGGGAGTTGCAGTCCAGGAACATCTGGGGACCCACAGGTTGAGAACCACTGATTCAAATCACTAGCATGCATAGTAGCAAATATTCCCCAGCTTGTTCTTTCACATCCTACCAAGATTTGATTAATTTTAGCCCACTTTTTCCTCCCCTGAGCTCAAGGTGGCATACATGGCTCTTTTCTCCCCTACTTTAAGCTAATAAAAATATGTGGCCAATCCGAGGTCATTCCTTTGGGTTTTATAGCAGCTTGGGGATTTGAATTCATGAGGGTTTTTTGTCCTAATCTATATTTAAGTTAACACACCACACTTGTCCTTCTGAGTGTTTTGTTCACATCCAGAAGGGGGGGAGAGTTCAATTCATCGATGTATGCTTCAGTAGAGCATTGCAACTGAGTCCAGCATGAGTATGCCAGAGATATCTCACCTCATAGTGCTATTTTTAAATAAACCCCTTCTTCTTTTGCATGTTGTTTTCTTTCAATCAAGAGAGAAAGCTACAGCTCCTGCTTTTGTGGAACAATATAACAGTGGTTGCCAAGACTGGAGAGGGAAATGACCTTACCCTTTCAAGAAACTCAACTACATTCTGTATTTTAATATTAAAGATTGAAGAGCTAATCTTTTCAAAACTTTTTTATAAAGAAGAGGAAAAACATGTGTGGATTTTATTTTGAAGCGAAGTCTGGTCTTCTGACAAGTGTAACTCTATAACTTTTTACAGACTAGTATTAAGACAGTCAAAGAAGAAAGCCAAAAAAAGAAAATTATTAATAATTACTGGCTTCTCTAAAAGAAGCTTCACTTTTTTTGCTGCTCAAAATAATTTCAGCTTTACATGAAAAGCAGTTCACTTATTCAGATGAAGTGAGTATATTTTGGTTCCCTGCTAAGCAGGCAGTAAAATGCTTCTGTGAAGAAATGAATACATCCTGTATTGTACTTCCACTCTGTGTACAGTTATTCATAATTGCATAAGTCTATGTCTTGGGGAAAGATCTGAATGAATTCTAGTGTGGTCAGTAATTAGAAAAGGAATGAAAGAAGATATAGGAAAACAAAATGGTGTCCCAAAGAGGTTTCTCACTCCTCCATCTCCAATGGGGAGCTAAATGTGGGGGAAATCACTTAATGAACATATACATACAGTACATGTATTTATTCCACAGCCCGTGATGGACAGTTTGCTAACTATCTCCATGAATCACTAACGGTGTAAAATGTGGTTATAAACTATGGAACCCCTTTCCAGAATTTCCAAGTCACTGTTTGCTCTGACATTTCAGAGATGCCTGAAAAGTGGCACAACAGTTAAAATCTAATGCACTTCAGTTTTTGAGTGAAAAGAAAGTAGTGTCTTCAGCCTGCAAGACTAAATCAATCACTGGAAGAAAATGGAAAGCAAAAGTGATTTGGATCCATCAGGTCTGTAATGCAAACTCTCCAAGAAGGTTGGCAGAAGAAAGTATGAAAGCACAAAGAACAAATGTAAATCTTTTGCATTGGAGTTTATAGAGACCTCACCTGTGGATTAAGGAACAAAGGAACTGTGAAAGGAAAGCAGTACAAGGACAACTCGGTTATAAAATGAAGGCTTATGGATGGATATACAAAAAGCATTTACATTCCCCAGCTGTCTTTCTAAAAACAAAGAAGAGATGGAAGCCTACAGTAGGAAAACACAAAGATTCCTGAAGCACTGTTGATTTTCGAGGAAATTGCCCAAAGGTGAGAAGCTTTCATTTATCTTTGTTCCCTTATAAGCAAACAAATGTTCAATATTGATCTAAACCAGTGATACACAATTGTTTTAATGTGATGGATGATTTTTGGTGTGGACTGGGATGTGCTCTCTCTAAGGGCCTTTTCACACGACCCCTAAGATCCGCTGGCCACTTAAATTCGGACCAGAGATCTTAGGGGTTCGTTGCTCTTCCTTTCTCCCCACCACTCCGCACCTGTCTGCTGAGGGGAGGGAGGAAGAAAGTGTGAGGGGGGGGGAATGCAGACTCACCTCGGAGAAGCTGCTGGAGCTCCGTGCTGATTCCTTCCCTTTTGTTTGCTTTTTTTCCCTCCTGCCCATTCTCTTAAAGGGGCAGGAGGCAAAAAAAAAAAAAAAAAACAGAAGCCAGGAGAGCCCCGCACTGACCAGATTAAATCCGGACCTGCCGATTTTCACCCTCCTCGAGCAGGTACAAGAAAAGTGTGCTGGGACACGCTTAGGTGGGCGTGGTCACACTTAATTTCCTGCAAACTCCGGAGCTGGTGGGGAAACCATTGTAAGCTCCGGAGCTTGCAGCCATTTGCTGCGGCGTTTAGGGGTCGTTTACAAAGGCTCTGACTTTCTCAGACACAGATATTGTGGGTATAAGAGGCTGAGGATGCAACAGTCCTACTCAAGTCTACAAAGCAGTGGCAGCTTCTTTGGGATTGTGAGTGTAGGGGGCAGAGTCCTCTCTCTTCCACAGACTTCTGCATTGATAATTTCCACAGGACCACTCAAAATGCCGAAGCAATAAATAACTCCTGAGTTGGGGAGGGGGAGGATCCCTTAAGCAACCCCAGTCAGTGGAGACAGAAGAGGATTCAGCAGTGGTGGAGAAACCTGGAGAATACACATCAGGGTGGGTTGGTCTGATCTGAACATGCCCATTATTTAATATGGTTGTTTGTTTTGCTCAGGCTAATCTTGGGTTGAAAATATGAATGAGTAAATAGATTGTTTACCCGGTAGATTATGGGGGTTAACATTACTTCCATGTGTTTTCTGAGTCTTTACTCAACTGAGTGTTGTATTTTTTAAAAAGTTTACAATACCAAATGTTTAGGACATGAAGATGTTTTAGATTCCAATAAAGATGCCATTGCTACAAATATACATAAATGTCAAACAAGGTCTGCAACCCAGTTAAACTAGATTAAAGGAATCTGTAGTCTTATACAAGAGAACCTCATTTGACAAGGCTGCCTTAATGACTTTTCATTATAGGACTGCCCTAATGATTTCTGCAAGTCTTTTTTTTTAAGCAAGCAGCTGTACAGACCAATTATATTTAAAATTGGTCATTTGCTCAAACTAATAAATCCTTTATTTCAGCAGGACTTATAATTAGCTAAATAAGTATCATTTTTGTAGCATTTTTTACATTTTTGTTATGTTTCACATTATACCTTTATTGGGTTAAATAGGACAATGTCTGTTATTTTAAGCTGCTTGGAGTTTCCAGTGTGCACCAAATCTCAAAAATTAGGCAACAATGCTAGAAATCAATTGAGCATCAGTAAAGCCACTACATCTCTTTGTCCTCTTTTTGCATCTTAGCATGTATAAAATTTTGCTTGATACATTTCCTTGGAAGGGGCCCCCACTAACAGCAAAGGATTCATGTACAAATAAATTTGTTCTGAATATAGGGTCAAATTTAAATAAATTACTAGAAGCAGGGATCTATAAGAAGATCATCCACATGAGGGAGCTCTAACCAAATCTAAATGCAGTGGTGTGTTTGGGTGTAGGAGTTTCAGTTTATCTGTTGTTACAGGATTTAGGAACTCCTGTATATCAATCTAGCTGCTGCAATGAATTTAATAATATGTGTCCATCTGTAGCTTTTAGCCTTGTGCACCAGGAGTTTTGTTACAGTTTGCATTGGGTGAATTGTGGGTTACTTTCTGACCCCGGTGAACATAAGAACATAAGAACATAAGAAGAGCCATGCTGGATCAGGCCAAAGGCCCATCTAGTCCAGCTTCCTGTATCTCACAGCGGCCCCACCAGATGCGTTTGGGAGCGCATGAGACTAGATATCTGTCTCCTGATACCACTCCCCTGCATCTGGCCCTTGAAGTACCCTGGTTTAAAGCCTAGAGATTACACATCTCCATCATGGTTTGTAACCCGTGATGGACTTTTCCTCTAGGAATCTGTCCAATCCCCTTTTGAAGGCATCCAGGCCAGATGCCATCACCACATCCTGTGGCAGGGAGTTCCATAGACTTACAACACGCTGGGTGAAAAAATATTTTCTTTTGTCAGTTCTTACTCTCCCAGCACTCAATTTGAGTGTATGTCCCCTAGTTCTGGTATTTTGAGAGAGGGAGAAGAGCTTCCCTCTATCCACTTTACTCATACCCTGCATTATTTTGTATGTCTCAATCATATCCCCCCTCAAGCGCCTTTTTTTCCAGACTAAAGAGGCCCAATTGTTTTAGCCTTTCTTCATAAGGGAGGTGCCCCAGCCCAGTAATCATTTTAGTCGCTCTCTCTTCTGCACCTTTTCCAGTTCCACTATGTCTTTCTTGAGATGCGGTGACCAGAATTGTACACAATACTCCAGGTGGGGCCTTACTATTGTTTTATATAACGGCATTATAATGTTGGCTGTTTTATTTTCAATCCCCTTTTTGATAATCCCTAGCATGGAATTGGCCTTCTTCACTGCTGCCACACATTGGGGAGACACCTTCATGGAGCTGTCCACCAACACACCAAGATCTCTTTCCTGATCCGTCACGGATAACTCAGAGCCCATGAGTTGATAGATGAAGTTTGGATTTTTTGCCCCAATATGCATTACTTTACATTTGGTTACATTAAAACGCATTTGCCATTTCTCAGCCCACTCCCCCAGTTTGGAGAGATCCTTCTGGAGCTCTTCACAATCTTCTCTGGTTTTTACCACATGGAAAAGTTTTGTGTCATCTGCAAACTTGGCCACCTCACTGTTTATCCCTGTCTCCAGGTCATTTATGAACAGATTGAAAAGCACCGGTCCCAGGACCGAGCCCTGGGGCACACCGCTTTTCACTTCTCTCCATTGTGAAAATTTCCCATTGACACCTACTCTTTGTTTCCGGGATCTCAACCAGTTCTCAATCCATAAGAGGACCTGCCCTCTTATCCCCTGACTATGCAATTTTCTCAGCAGCCTTTGGTGAGGGACTGTGTCAAAAGCCTTTTGAAAATCCAGATAGACTATATCCACCGGTTCACCCAAATCCACGTGCCTGTTGACCTTTTCAAAAAATTCTAAAAGGTTTGTAAGACAAGATTTACCCTTACAGAAGCCATGCTGATTTTCTCTCAGCAAGGTTTGTTCTTTTATGTGTTTTAAGATTTTCTCTTGGATGAGGCCTTCCACCATCTTCCCTGGGACAGATGTAAGGCTAACCGGCCTGTAGTTTCCTGGGTCCCCCCTCCTTCCTTTTTTAAAAATTGGTGTGACATCTGCTATCCTCCAGTCCTCCGGCACTGTGGCCGTTTTAAGAGACAAGTTGCATATAACCGTTAAGAGATCTGCAATTTCATTTCTCAGTTCCCTAATAACCCTTGGGTGGATGCCATCTGGGCCCGGTGACTTGTTAATCCTCAATTTATCAATTAGTCCTAAAACCTCCTCTCTTTTAACCTGTATTTGATTTAATTCTTTAGTCAAGAGGGGCGGCTCAGGCAGCGGAATCCGCTCAAGGTCCTCTGTCGTGAAGACAGACGCAAAGAACTCGTTCAATTTCTCTGCAATGTCCAAGTCCTCCTTAACCTCCCCTTTTCCTCCCTCACCATCCAGAGGCCCAATTGGTTCTCTGGCAGGTTTTCTACTTCTAAAATATTTAAAGAAGCTTTTATTATTACCCTTTATATTGCTAGCCATGCGTTCCTCAAAGTCTTTCTTTGCCTCCCTTATCATCTTTTTACATTTCTTTTGCCAGAGTTTGTGTTCCTTTTTATTTTCCTCATTTGGGGAGGATTTCCATTTACAGAAGGACCTCTCCTTGTGCTTCAGTATATTGATTGCTGTGGTTTGGATTAGAGTTAGCTTTAGAAGTTAGCTTACTGTTATTAAATACCTTAATTATAACGAGAACAGGGGTAACATTGGCAGGGATATGAAGTTGACCAATGCTGAAAAGTAATAGATTGTGGCCTTTTTAAATCTCTTGGACATACAGGTTTTTATTTATTTATTTATTTATTTATTTATTTAATTTTTGTTGGAATGGGTTGTGGATATTTTGCTATTGAGAAGGAAACTGTAGCTAACAAGTGGCAACAATTTATACTTAAATGATAGAGATCAGTCATGAGCTCATAATAAATAGGAGCTACATGGAGGCACCCATAAGAGAAAAAGAAACATCCAGCAGCCTACTGCTGGGCAACATTATGGGATAACTTGCTGATCAAAAATGCCCAAAGTGGGGTGGATCTGCCTTTTATAGTATGAACCCACCTTTCTTCACGAGCTAAACACAGGTAATGTATGGGCTTTCTTATTTACCCTACAATGTGTCCAAACTTTTTGCAAGTAGGGCCAGATTTGGTGAGGTGAAAATGTGTGGGGGCTGACCTTTCAGCTGCATTTGGCCCCCGGGCCAGACTTTGGACAAGCCTCTAGCACATGCAAGGAGGTGGGGAGGACACTACAGCAATGGAGCCAGGGGCGGGTAGGCTGGACAGGTGGCTAGGGGGACAGACGGAGGCAGGGAGGACAGGCAAACTGTAAAACTGCAAGCTGACATCTCCATCTGATATGGTGAGGAGGCAGCTGGTGGGGATGCATGACAGGCTGAGCCGGTGGGGAGAAGCGGCTGCAGGCTGCTCAAAATTTGAAAACGGGCCTCATTTGGCCCCCAGGCCTGACTTTGGACATGCCTGCCCTACATTGTCCTCACACACCCAAAAGAGTGTGAGATCATCCTTCCTGGAGGGACCACATTCTCAGTAAACAATTGAAGCAGTTGCTGTCATTCTGGGCCCAGCTTTGGTGGTGATCAAGTGGTCAGCTCATCCTGTACTGTTGCCACCACCAATTACAATATGGTGCAGTTGCTTGCCAAGTTTCAAGATCATTAAAGAGGGCATCCAGCAAAATGAATTGTAGTGTGACAAAAGCACCAAACCTAATCCCACTTTACTTGAGAATGAACCCCAGTAAAGGTGGTAAAACTTGCTTTTTAGTAGGTATGTCAAAGCCTGTGCTGTTAAAAATGTTTTTCCCAGTAGGTTGTTAGAATTTGTCTGGAAGCTCCTTTTTACTGATGTCACTCTTTTTTTTTATTTGTTTGTTTGGGCGGGTCGTGGTTTTTTTTTTTTTTTTTTTTTTTTGTTCAGCAGTACCCACCGCCTATACTGGGATAAAAATTAGTGACAGAGTATCTGTTGAGTTCACAATTGGGAGATTTATAAAAGTCACTGCAGATGGGGGGTTGCTTGTGCATGTTACAAAGTTACATATTGGCTTGACAAATAAACTGAATTATTTTCTCCATGATTCTATACAACATGTTAGAAGAGAAGGACGTTCAACTATCTGGAGGACCAGTATGTTCAGTTTGAAATTTTATATGAACAAAGCCATTTAGTTGAAAGCTTTGGATTCCAAAATCCACACATTTCAGAAATCTATGATATAATTCACAACTCACAAGTGCACAGAACCATTCTGTATATATTCGATGGAAAGTGTGATAAAAATGCAGTTATAGGAACTTACTTGTAAAAAGTGGACTTAACAGAATAGATACATACATAAATGTCTCTATTAGGAAAAATGTTTAAATGGATGTAAATTTGCATATATTCCTGCATTCACGAAAATATGAAACTAAGTGGAACAAAACCTGGTTATATAACTTGTAGAAGGAAAAGATTATAAGTTAACCCGAGTATAAGTCGAGGCCCCTAATTTTGCCTTTAAAAAGTAGGAAAATTGATTCGCAAGTATAACCTGAGCCAATATTTCCCTCCACTGGCGATCCTGGAGGAGGGTGATCCTGGAGCCCCTGCTGGCGCTGGCGGTACTGGAGGCGGCGGCCGCCGCCGCCGCCGTGATGATTCCTCTTCCCTTCCTCCTCCTCCTCCTCCTCCTCCTCCTCCTCTTCCAAAGGGGGGGATAAGCAGCAGGGTTTTAAAAACTTTTTTCTCTCCTGAAGCAAGTGCCAATGTCCACCATCAGGGCTTGCTTTGGAAGAGAGAAAAAAGTTTTTAAAACCCTGCTGCTTATCCCCCACATCAGGCATGTGGAGGGAGAAGCGGTGGGTTTTAAAAACTTTTTTCTCTCTCCTGAAGCAAGTGTTGATGGCGGACATGAGCGCTTGTTTTGGAAGTGAAAAATAATTTTTAAAAACCCGCCACTTCTCCTTCACCCGAGTATAAGTTGAGGGCCTTTTTTTCAGCCCAAACTAAGGGCTGAAAAACTCAACCTATATTTGAGTATATATGGTAATGTCCTAATGGTTAAATATTCTTTTGTTGATGATTTAAATGGATGAGCTTTAGGTTGAATAATCCCCTAATTTGATTTATAGCACAATGCCATCCATACAGGTTTACTCAGACGTAACTCCCTCTGAGACTTTCTCCCAAGTAAATGTGGATTTAAGATTGCAGGCTTAATGCAACCAGATCTGCAAGTCATCATTCTGAACATAGGATTTAAAAAAAAAAACAGTTTCCAAGAGTGATACAGAAAATGCCAGACAACTTGCAATTTAATAGATGAAGGCATTACTTCCTCTTTGTCTTTCACAGAACTATATTAATAATTTAGGAATCTGAAAGATAGAGTATTTCCTAATACTTTATTTCAGTGGTTTCTGGTAGCTCTCTGGATGATTCACACTCTATCTGCAAGAGTGTCTGACTCTCAATTTTTCAACATTAGCAACAACAAAATTACTTCTGTTCCATCACTTTAGACTGCTGAAATAACAATGACTGGGAAAACAAATTCCAAGACTCATAACTCTCTTCTTGGATGCACAGCTGGATGTGGTGAAGGGTAGTAAGTGTGCCAGTGAAGTTGAGAACAACGCTATCAGGAGGCCAGACACAATTACAAGCCTGAACACCTAGGAGGGTCACTCAAGGCAGAATGGTCACAGATAAAATGCTTCCAACTTCTTCAAGGCAGGTACTGGGTAGCACTAGTACCCGAAGGGTGGCAGTGGCAGAGGAGGCAGTGATATTAACAATCAAGCTAATTTTCTTTAGTACTGCACAGAAGATAACAATGATAAACCCTTGCTGAACTTTATTTTACTGTGAAGACAGTCCATAATGTGACTCCCAGGTCAGAAAGTATTCAGTCATCTCCTGGTGATGAGCAAATGACAAGTATGTGTGGCTCTGTCTGGATTGAAGCCAAAAGGACATCCAGTAGCTGATATGCACAGAAGTGAAAGGAAGGTGATGCTGCACAACAAGTACAATTGGACCAGGAAAGAAGTACAAATCAAGATAAATTGGAAATCATAAAGCAAGAAATAATGTATAAATGCTGCAATGCTTGGTATCAGTGACCTACATTTTCACTAGCTATGGGATATTTTTGGTCAGACAGCAACAAAAATATTCTATTATGTAAATGAAAAACTCAGAAGAATTGTAGTGGCTCTAATACTGGGGCAAGAGGTAGAATGAACAGTTAGGGCCAATAATGCAAGGTCAGACCAAATAATATCAATCAGACTCCATGGAAAACCTATAAGCACAATCATTGTTCAAATTTATGCTCCAACTAACAGTACTGAAAAAGATGAAAGCTTTTATGAAATCATCAAAGAGGGAACTTATCACACACCAAAACAAGACAGGTTTATACTCAAAGAATAGATGAACCCAAAAGTGGGAAACAACAGAACCAAGTGTTGTTGGAAAATTTGGTCTAAGAGACATAAGTAGGAGAATGACTCATAGAGTTCTGCAAAGCAAACAATCCATTTATTACAAATAAGTGCTTCAAGTAACAAAACAGACCGCTATTCACATGGACATCACCAGGTGGGCAATAGAGAAATCAAATCGACTATGTAATTGGAAGCAGGACATGGAGAAGCTGTATTCTCTGTGCCAAAACAAAAAGCAGATTGTATTACTGATTAATCTTCAGCATTGGAGTCAAGCTGAAAAAGAACACTAAAAGAACTGTAGTGCCAAAATAAAATTTACACAACATTCCTGATGAATTTAGATTTTAAGCAGGACTGCAGCAGAACACTAAGAAGACAAAAAAACATGACTACTGAAGAACTACACAACTTCAGTGTCAATAATGAAGAAATTGAAATAGAGTTTTTGTATACTTCGGATGGATCATCAACCCAAATGAAGGCTGTAGCCAAGAAATCAGAAGAAGATTGAGACTTGGGAGGGCAGCAATGCAGGAATTTGAAAATACCAAGTGTAAGACTAAGACCAAGATCATCCAGACTCTTGTATTCCCAGTCACAATGCATGGGTGTGAAAGCTGGTTAGTAAAGAAAGCCAACAGGAAAAAAACACTGTTTAATTTGAAGAATGATGCTGGAGGAGAACTTTAAGGATACCCCAAACTGCCAAGGTAGACAGACAAATGTATCCTAGATCAGTGTAAGCTGGGTCGCGCTAAAGTGGGCGGGGTCGCACTTAATTGCCTGTAAACTCTGGAGCTGGTGGGGAAACATTTTTAAGCTCTGGAGCTGGGAGCCATTTGCGGCAGAGTTTAGGGGTCGTGTATAAACGCCCTTAGTGCTTCTGGCTTCAGTTGGCTGCTAAACACTAAAGAGGAAAGCTTGTTTGTCTCGTTGAAGTGCAAAGTATATCATTTAAAATAAAGAAAAAGAAAAAAGATTTTGAAGATAATGTGTGGATAAATTAGTACAAGGATAGAGATTTACACTGTAAAAATTGCCTGGATTTTTATACAGTCTGGTGCTTCTGCTTCAGTCTTCCAGCTATTTTTATGAAAGCTGAAACGCATTGAGATGACACTGTCAGCTTGAATTTACAACCTCCTGTGATGAGATTAGAGGACGTTCCTGGGGCAGGAATAATGACATCATGGCTGGCACTTCAGTTCCATAGGGCTGTTGTAACGCAGCTGGGAGAGCTGGTTAGTTATTGTGCAGCTTCAGTCGATTGCTACTCATTCAGTTGTTCCCACTGGCAAAACATTTTCAAAAATGTCCCTCTTGGGTTTTACTAAGTTTTTTTTTTAAAAAAAAACCACCTCCCTACTTATTTAAAAGGAGTCAGTAAAGATGTCAGCGGGATAGACTTTCATTAGAGGTCATTTCATTCTCTTGTTTGGGAGTGAGGGACAAATCCAATGACTTTCCTCACTGCAAAATGAAAGTTAGTATTAAATTGTAATGCCATATTTGAGACCCACGGCATATTTCCAGTTTTTATTGGGCTAAATGTAGGCATGGCAGGAGGAAATGAACTTCCCCATAGCACCTTTTCAACATATTATCCATCAAATGTAAGAGGCAGCATTACAGAATCCTTTTACATAGGGTTGCTTGCTAGGGGAAGAGCAGAGGGTAGGGAGGAAATATGGCCTTGCCATTCAACTGGAATCCCCAGTTCTCTGCGTGTGTTATTTTCATGATGCCTGAAGGCATATAATGCACATCTCTTACTCATCACCCCCATGATGTGTGCTGAAATCTGGATCCAGTTATCTGTGTGGGGGGTAATAGGAAAATCTGTGTGTATGTAATAGCCCCAGAGATGATGATGACGACGACGACGACGACGATGATGATGATTTGATCTTTTAAAACTCTAAAGACAAACCAGTGATCAATGAGAGTTCTTTAAACATGATTGTTAGCCTCCACTGATCTATATCCTGAAAGCAAAAAATAGCCTACATAATTAACATGTTTGATAGATAAAGTTCAGTGGAATAGGATTTCAGGCACTCACATAATATGTCTATACACACACACACAACAGGAGGGGAAATGTGGTAGATTTTCAGTACTCCCAAGTCTGGTAATGCTTCACATTATCTTTTAATGCTTGATACTGTTATTTTGGAACGTGATTGCAATGCTTTTTCAAAACATAACTTTCTTCTCATATTCCTTTGCTTAGGCACAATCCATTTCCAGTCTGTTTTGCATCTATCGACTCCAAGGGTTAACCACTTCAATTACCATTTTGAAAGATCCTTACATGAGCTAAGCTTCTTCACAGCTCTGGGAGTTGAGTCATGGCTACTGGACTTCTTTTTTGAGAGATAGAAACGTTTCGCTGTTCATCCAAACAGCTTCATCGGTCTGAATGCAGCTGGTGCAAACCCTGACTCTTATAGGCAGCTTTGACCTCTAGTCACCCTGGCCTCACTTAGGCTCATCAGATGAACTAAATAGGCTCGTTAGGGAGACAATGGTATCCTTAGCCTTGAGGTGAACCATGGCTTAAGGTGCTGAAACCTATCAAGAAAGGGTCGTTAATGGGTCGTTAGCTGTGGCCTTGGTGGTAAAGGCTTTTTGATTTGTCTTGGTAGTGTGGAAAGCACAGCAGTGAGGAGTGTTCAGACCTCTACATTGGGGAAACCAAACAGCCATTAAACAGAAGGATGGCCCAACACAGGAGGGGTAACAGCTCAGGTCCAGAATCAGCAGTACACCTCCATTTGAAGGAGAAAGGGCACTCTTTCAAAGATGAGGATGTACACATATTAGACAAAGAAGAGAGGTGGTTTGAAAGAGGAGTAAGGGAGGCCATTCATGTGAGCATTGAAAATACCTCCCTCAACAGAGGTGGTGGCCTCCGGCATAGTTTATCTGCTACTTATCAAGCTGTGCTTTCCACACTACCAAGACAAATCAAAAAGCCTTTACCACCAAGGCCACAGCTAACGACCCATTAACGACCCTTTCTTGATAGGTTTCAGCACCTTAAGCCATGGTTCACCTCAAGGCTAAGGATACCATTGTCTCCCTAACGAGCCTATTTAGTTCATCTGATGAGCCTAAGTGAGGCCAGGGTGACTAGAGGTCAAAGCTGCCTATAAGAGTCAGGGTTTGCACCAGCTGCATTCAGACCGATGAAGCTGTTTGGATGAACAGCGAAACGTTTCTATCTCTCAAAAAAGAAGTCCAGTAGCCATGACTCAACTCCCAGATAAACGCACCTGGATGACTGAGAATCTTCACAGACCTTCTTCACAGCTGTTGCATTTGAAGCAATGATCTTGTTTATTGGTAAAGAATTGATTGTGCCCATCTGCCAGCCATTCAATGAGTCCTGCCTTGCCTATAGGGGTAGGCAGACAAGGACCCACTGTTCTGTCAGATTTCCTCACCATTGATTGTGTTTTCCAGTTAGGAAAGCTTTGGAGGAATATCTCCAGGCAGAAGCCTACTGAGCCCATCGTTTAAAGTAGGAACCTTCCCCGAAATCATCTTCTAAGCACACCAAAGGACTATTCTGCCATTGCCACATAAAAGTCATGTAAATCTTCCAGACTTTTGACATGGCTCATTGATTAGACATGCCTGGGTGGGACAGGAGTGAGTTTCCAAGCAGAAGCACATGGCCAAGTAAAGAGGATGAATGTAAAAGGTTCCTTCTGGGAACAATGAAAAGGAAAACTGTGCTGATCAGCCTCATAGTGACTCAGGCTCCTCAATGAATCATGTTTTAATGGGCAATGTGTAATTAAGAGCAATAGTGGTGCATCTCAGGCGGATGTTCCTTTCAGATAAGAGTGTGTGGTATTCATTTTCTTTGATCAGGATCCCACATGGGGCTGCAATGTTATTATAAAATCATATGCAGCAATTTTTAGGAAACACACTGATTTACAATTCCTATCTACGGTATTAATCAGTGAAACAAAAGGCAAGGCTCTGCAGTCATTATTATGGTAATTAAATTATCACAAACATGTCAGCTTTTAGGTTCTCCAAAATCTCCCTTCAGGCTTAATAGCATAATATTTTGGGATAGGAAAGGAAGAATCAAAAAGACCTTAAAGCAAAGCAAAGCAAAAAGCAAAGAGCAAAGTGTTCTGCTTATATACCACCCTATACCACTTCAGATGGCCTCTGGGCGGTTTACAGTTTTTAATTACAGTTTGCAGGCTACACATTGACACCTCCCCCCCCCCAAGCAAGCTGGGTACTCATTTTACTGACCTCGGAAGGATGGAAGGCTGAGTCAACCATGAGCCTGTTACCTGGGATTGAACCCCAGGTCGTGAGCACAGTTTTACCGGCAGTACAGGCTGCACCACGGGACACTCTTAGATATTTTGTGGCCATAGTTGTGAAAAGAAGACTGACTTCAAGTTTTGCAGACTCATTTTTGCTTCTCTTCTGCCATCATCTGCATTTAATATCATCCAGCCTATGACAAACTTCTGGAGAACTATAAAACTTACTTGGTAATGGTTTAGGAATCCCAGTAACATTATTACAGAAACACACACACACAATTTGTTAATAAATTGATTACATTTTGTATGTTTGTTTTTGCTTTCATTAATCATGGAAGTAATTCTCTAGTCATTTATAGTGATTTGGGAAGGAAGCCAAACATTCACATTTTACCCATTGCTGGTACTAAAGAATTACCATGATATATCCAACTATTTTTACTGGTTTTGTACCACCACTGGTGTATTTTATAAAATGGTACAAGACAAAGTAAATACAAGACACATTTTAAGCACATGGCTATTGCTGTTATCTAACCGTTCAGTTGTCTTCACTGGAACGTATGCTTAACCAGATCATTTTATTTGAAAATGTTGATCTGGAGCTGGGGGCAAAATTTGAGGGGCAACCAACACCCACAAAACGCAAAATTTGAGGGGCAGACAGAAACCTCAGCCTCTGCATTGCTGCTAGCCACAGTTTACACCCTCCAAATACCACAGAATGAAGCAGGGCCTTCCCTTTTGCCAAAATTTGCCCTATGAAAATGAGGCTACATCATGATGTAGTATGGTTGTAAAACATTCTGGAAGAATCTGGAAACCAAGCCCTGAGAGGGAGTTGGGTATGTTTAGCTTGGAGAGGGGAAAAATCTAGAGATAATATAAACAACTACCTTCAAATATTTGAGTACTGTCACATGATAGATGGAGCGCACTTATTTTCTGTAGTTTTAAGTGGATAGAACCCAAGCAAATTGAAATGGCAAGAAGTGAAGGTTTCACTACATGTTGGGAAGATCAACCTGACAGGTCTGTTTGATAATGGAAACGACTGCTTCAAAAGGTGGTGGGTTGTCTTTCATTGGAAAGAAGCATGGGTAGCCATCCATTGGCTTTACTTCAGCTATGAATTTCCTGCTGAAAGAAGGCCCTGGGACTGTTGATCTTTGATATTCCTTCCAACTTAACTGCTGGATGCTGCTGAAGTCATTAAAATGGCAACTGGCATCAGTGAGAAGCCAGGAAGCCACTGTAGTCTGAAATTGTGGTTGATTTCATCCACACCTCTTATGCATTTCAATAAAGCTGGCATACTAGCAGGCCCCAGAGGGTCGTGACGTGAACTATATTTGTGCACCAATATTAAGTTGGAAGGAACCTAGAAAAAGCTCAATTCCCTGATCAGTGCAGGAAACCAAGTTAAGGTCTATCTGACAGGTGGCTGCCTAGCGTCCTCTTGAAGTGGTGGAGAATTTACAGCCTCCTAAGATCATTGATTCCATTGTTGTACTACTTTAACAACAGAAAGTGTTTCATGATCTTCAGCTGAAATCTGACTTCCTGTAAAATGGGCTCATTATTACATGTCTTGCATTCTGGAATGATGGAAGGTGCAACTAAATGAGAGAAGTTGGAGTGGTTCTGGATGCATTTAGAATGATTGCAATCTTATGTGTCCTCACTAGAGAAATCTGTCCATTCAAATGAGAAATATTTCTTTTTCCTATGAGAAGGATCCAAACAGTACCTTGGGTTGCTCCCGGGATGAGTTTTTGCCCTACCCCTTTTTATTACTGGTGCCTCCTTCTCCATTCTTTTCTTTTGCATCTGTCAGTCCACATGCTTCTGAAATTGCAGGAGGTTTCAGAATGAAAAACTGGAGTTTGAGGTTTGGTTTTGAGGAATACTTGTTTTTCCAAGCTCTTATGCTTACATGTAGTGCACAGAAAACTATTTTCCCCATGGGCACATTTTTTTAAATTTTATTTTCATTTACCAAGTGACTTAGTGCTATACAAATAGATTAATCTAGCCAAGTTATTTCCTATGTATTTTGAGAGCACTGCATTAGTTAGAAAACATTTCTTAAAACTGCAAGAAGATGAATATAGATGTGGCTTCAATACAGTTTTATTGCCACAGCCCACCAGATGCACCACAGGCTTGTCACCCTGTAAAACACCCGCAGTGTGATTTGGGAATGGAATAGGCAACCTCAGATGCAGCTGAATCAAATAAACCAAAGCAGTCCCAATTGTTCCAAAATAATAGCAGAAATGGGTGAAACTGCATGCAAAAGAGGGATTGCTATGGCCTGTAACTTGCGTGGTTGCTGGAAAACTGCACCAAATATATTTTGAAAGGTGAGCTCTATGACCCTCTGATTGCAGTCTGAGAACAGATCTTCCCTTTCTCTATATGACAACCTTTCAAGTGTTTGCTATCCTATCCCTCAGTCTTCTTTTCTAAAATGTCAAATCTGCCCAGATCTTGTCTTCCCTCAGAGGGCTTGATTTCTAATCCCTTGATCATCCCTTGTTTTCCTCCTCTGAACCTGCTCCAGTTTCAGTACACAATACTCAAGATGAAGCCTATCCAGTGCCAAATATAAGGCAATTAGTACTTCATGTGATTAGGAGACCATACTTCTCCTAATACAGTGTAAAAACCGTATTTGCCTTTTTTTTGCAGCTGCATTGCCCTGTTGGGTCATATTCAGCTTGTGGTCTACAGCAGTTCCAAGATACTTCTTGCATACAGTATTTCTGAGCCAAGTAATGGGCTTTCTTTTGGGAGGAAACCAAGCTAAAAGGAGTCATTGAATGCATCTCCTTTTCTTTATTGTGTGAATAAGCCGCTGAATTTGTCTCTGACGTGAAATGTGACCAAAGGACTTCTTAGCACAGATTTTCGTCTTGGACACTATGCCGAATTCCATTCTCAAAATATATTTGCAGCAAGACATGTATTTGACTTGAAATCTGGTCAATTTTAATGTACAAAGAAAAGGAGCATTTTCTTTCATTGTTTAGAAGAAATGTATATTTCATCTCTGCCCTACGGTTACCATCAAAACTGCATTTTTGTACATTTCAATCTCACTTTGCGATGTAGGGTTCCAGTTTGCATTTATAAATACCAATTAGTGGTCTGTCAGTTCAAACATCTTATGTACCCAAGAATTATTTACATCTAACTGTTCACACTATGCCGAGAAAAAAATTAGTCAAAACATTCATTACCCTGATTCACATTGAGAGTCAAAGATGAAAGAAATGCCATTTAAAATCTAATCAGTTCTGTCTGATTTTTCCAGACAGGGAGAAATATAATTTGTCAGCTAGCCACTAATTCTATTTATTATTAATGAATATTTAATAAGAGTACATAACAAAGAAAGCTTTTTTTTTCTCCAACTAGACCGGATTTCTAAAGAACTAATCTGTTGAAAGCACATAATAATATTGTTTAATATTGGTTTTGGCAGGAAGCAAACACTATAATTTAATAAAAAGAACTCCAAATCTTAAACATTTCCTTCCATGTCACATATATCAATAACACATGATAAGCAACACATAGCAGAAAATGCATATAATGTCTTAGATAAAGTTCAAACAATAGCATTATTTGGTGAAAGTTTCTCAACTGAGTTAAGGGGTAATTGTCTGAATTGTATTTGTGCTTCTTGTACATTCAAATTCAGATTATGATGATCTAATCCAATTACTTGGCTACAGGGCAAGCAGAATAAATGGTGAAAATGATACCCACATTTCGTGGGGTCAAACTTTGGTCCCTGCATAGCCATCTGTTCCCTGGGCTGTCCCAATTTCCTTTTTATTTAAATGTTTTCTTCCTTTATGACTCTGTTGTGGAAAAGACTGCATGAAATGCAGCACTGGCATGAAACAACATGCCTTGTTTCATGGCTTGTTTGAATTTAAATGTCACCTCTCTCCCTCCGTCCCTCCCATTCTCTCTCTCTGTCTCTGTCTCTGTCTCTGTCTGTCTGTCTGTCTGTCTGTCTGTCTGTCTCTCTCTCTCTCTCTCTCTCTCTCTCTCTCTCTCTCTCTCTCTCTCTCTCTCTCCCCCCCCCCCTCTTACATATCTTATTGATTCATTTCTGATACATTATACTGGGTAGATTACAATGCACAGACCATTCCTTTATCCTGTTCCCTTACACTCAACCTATTTTCAGCACTTGTATTGCTCAGTAAAGTGAATGGAAGGCTCCGTTTGAAGGCCCAGGTTCAAAGGCCTACCCAGTGAGGATGTCCACTGGATGGAATTCAAAGGGAGAAATTTGACAGTAATGATTGGCCTCAGTTCCAAATGGGTTTGTTTTCCTTTGTAGCCCTCTATATGTATACATGTCCCCGTGTTTCTCCTATATAACCAAAATGCCTGTTTGCCAGTATCATGTAACGCAGAGGCTGGCTGAATAGATCACTCAGTTAGGGACCTGGCTGGGGTTGAGAGTCTGATTTTACATTGTGCCAATTCAGAGAATAGACAACGTGTGTAGCTTTGTGCAAGCTGCATAGCACCAGAGTACTCTGAAAAGAAGGGAGTTGTTGTTGTTCATGTTGTTGTTGGTGTTGTTGTTGTTGTTGTTGATGATGATGATGTTGATGATGGATGATGATGATTTTCCTCTATTGCTGCAACCAACTAGCTTAGCTAGTAAATTAAAGCCTTCAGACTGTTTTTAAGTTGAATAAAAACAAAAGAATTTTATTGATTTTCTAAGTTGAATCAAAATCATCAATGGTAACAAGTTGAAGTATAAACAAAGATGAATCTTGCTCTAACCCACTTAAGCTTGGTTACTAATAAAGATGAATGAATGCACACCCTGTTCCTAAGTTCCCAAACACTAGACACTTAATTTTCCTCACAGACATTCTAAAATCCTATCTCTGTTTTGGTCAGCTGTAATATGTAATATAAGGGTCAATAAAATAAGGATCATTAAAATCACTGTGCATAGTAGCAGTATCCAAGCACTGGACTTACAAACAAAATGTGTTTGTATCACTAAAAAGGGTTGGATTGTTTATTTACATAAGAACATAAGAACCGCCTTTCTGGAACAGGCCACAGCCCATCCAGTCCAGCATTCTCTCTCGCACAGTAGCTCATCATTTGCTTCAGGGTATTCCCAAGCAGATGTCTTCACCTGCTTACGATTCCCTGCAAATGGCGTTGAGAGATATCCTGCCTATCTCTCCAACCTAGAAGTTGTCCTTAGGCATCCATAATGATAGCCATTGATATCCTTGTTCTCCATGAACTTGTCCAATCCTTTCTTAAAGCTGTCAAGGCTGACAGCTGTCACCACTTCTTCTGGCAGGGAGTTCCACAGACCAGTGATCCTCTGGGTGAAAAAGTACTTTCTCTTTCTTGTTTGAGATGTAGCACCCAAAGCTTGCATGGAGTGCCCCCTAGTTCTAGTGTTGTGCGATAGAGAAAACAACCTTTTCTTATCTACTTTGTCCACACCGTGTATGATTTTATAAAGTTCAATCAGGTCACCTCTTAGGCACCATCGTACAAAAGTGAAGAGGCCTAGCTGTTGCAGCCTCAGATGGTAAGGAAGTTGTTCCAGTCCCCTAATCATTCTGGTTGCCCTCCTCTGCACTTTTCCCATTTCCATAATATCGTTTTGGAGGTATGGTGACTAGAACTGTACACAGTACTCCAGATGGGGCCTCATCAAAGATTTTTTTTAAAGAGGATGAGATTAGCAAAAAGAGCTAAAGATCTCAGTCAAAATACATATGTACATATCACTCAAATATTCAGCACCATTTTTATGCATCCACTGTTTTCTCTGTTTCGTTGAGTACTAAGGACAGTTCCATATGTGCAGTGGAAGCAAAGCATCTATTAAAATTCAGTGTGAATAAAGATGTTTCTAGAGGTTGACAACATGTTACATTAATTGCTCATAAAGTAACTATGCATAAGCCTGCCTCTTACTGCACACTGAGAGCTAATTTGGATACAGATGTAGAGGAATGGTAGGGACTACCTTTGTCCATTGTTAATATTTCTGATTTGTGCCTCATTTTTCCCAGGAGTTTGCAAGGGGGGATGGGGCTGCTAAGCTGCTAAGGAGACATAAGATGAACAAAGATAAATAGCCTGTGGGGAGTACAGAAAACAGTGTGTCATTTGCTGCTTTCTCTGTTTGTCTCTGCAATGTTGTTCAACATTCTCAGCAGACAGAGAGCATGGCTCGTATGCTGCTACATCCCAACATTTATGTGATCAAAGGAAGGGGTAATCAGTTTCATCAAATCTGTGGTCTCTGTTTTAAAAATAGTAGTCTTCAATTTTTTCCACCACTATATAAGCCAAATAACACAAAATAAGCTGAACCAGTTTGGAAAAGCACAGTCCTCTGGTTTTTGGCAGATGTTCCAAAATAAACGATTATCAAACTTATACAACTTTACACACTATGATAAATCTATAATTTTAATGTTTAAATGCATTTTTAAAAACTTTTTTAAAAAAAAGTCTAGTGGAAAGCTGTCATCAAAGAGCCCCGTCAAGAAAGTGAAAAGGGATTAAAGACTGAGTTCATCCATTGCCCTTAACTCATGTCACTGAGGTTCTTCCCTCTTCTACAAAATGTGAACCATGGGAGTTGTCTGTTGATCTTATTTTCCTGCTATAACCTTGGATTTTGTGGCTTGAATAGCTTTAAGTCAGACTCTTAATTTTCCTGTCCAGTCTTCCAATTCCATTCTTTCATTTGTAACCTTTCCTATAATAACAGAATTCCCTATATCTTAATGGCCTTTTAAATTAAAAGAATGGCAAAGGCCTTTCCAACCTGACTTACATCCTAAATAATACTTTGAGCTGCATCAAGAGCAGGGGTGCTCATAGAACTTGTATATGTTTAGACAAACGGACAGATATAATAATACAAAGTTCAGTAAAATAATTGGCTGATTTGATTCCATTTGTTGTTCAGGAATAGGGAAAGCACTGACAATATGTACAGCAATACCTTGGTTTACAAGCAGGGATGGACACCATATGAAAAATGACATACTGTTTCATCATTTTTGGAGAAGTGAAACCCCTCCCCCCACATCCCAACCTGTCAAAAAGTCCCAGCTGGGGTGGGTGGAGGGAGAGGCAAAAGGCTGAACAGAGCAGGGTTTCTCCCCTCCATACTCTGTTCTACATTTCACCCCTCCCCCTGCCTCCCAGCTGGAGCTTTTTGACAGGTCGTGGTTTGGAGAGGGCAGACATCCCTCCCCCCACACACAACGTGACCTGTCAAAAAGCCCCAGCTGGTAGGGGGAGGAGCAAAAGGCAAAAAGGAGCAAGTTTTTTTCCTCGCTGCTCCTTTCTGCGTTGTGCCCCATCCCCCTGTTTCCCATCTGGGGCTTTTTGACAGGTTGGGGTGCAGCGGGAGGGTTTACCCCTCTCCAAACCCCAACCTGTCAAAAAGCCCCAGCTGGGAGGTGGAGGAGGGGTGAGATATAGAACAGAGCATGGAGGGGGGGGAAAGCCTGCTCTGTTCAGCCTTTTGCCCCTGCCCCTACCCCCTAGCTGGGGCTTTTTGACAGGTTGCGGTTTGGAGAGGGTCTAATAACTGGATTTTTAATGTGACGATAATAAAATGCAATTCGTAGCTGTATACACACTTTACTAGCTGCCCCATGACTAGAAATTGTTTGAGAAATAAGAAAGGATGTTAAAAACAAATTAAATAAAAATATAAATCTAAAGAAAAACCTACACTTGCCTTTGAAAATGTTCCTGGCTGGTGCAAGGGAGACCTGCATTTGTCCTCCTCCCTCTGCTTTTGAGCCTTGCCTGGGATTAACATTCGAGAAATCCCCAACAATCCAGCAGGTTGAGAGAGAGAGAGAGTAACGGATTTGGCTCACTTGTGAACATGTGACCTGTTCCAATGCTCATATTGCAAGACATTGCTCATTGATCAAGGCGGAATTGATCAGAAATGATTGCTCATCTTGCAAAACACTTGTAACTCAAGACACTCAGATACCAAGGTATTACTGTATTTCAAGATACAGAATATTCATATACAGTAGTTTCCATTTAGCATATCTGTAAGTCTGTACAATGATCCTGGAAGTGTGAATTTTCTTCACATAACTTGATTACGTATCCATCAGAATAATTTTCATACTCAGTCAACAGTAGATATAAAACCAGGAAACACTATAATTTGTTTCAATGTCAATGAAACTTTAGATTTCTGGACAAAATCCTGCTGTATAAACTTGTACTGGGGTGACCTTAATCAAGCACTAGAAACATTTAATTTTCTATCCATTTAGGTTCTTAGGCTCCCCAGGGACAACCTTTGTACTGGGGAAGCTTTTGAGTGTCCTGGAATGAAGGGCATAATTTAAAAGTGTTTTAAAAATGCTTCTGGAATTCAGACAGCAATCCACAGCCACCTGTATTGGGTATAGGAAGCTTGTAGGTACTTCATAGAAGTGCTTCATACAATCACAGAGTTGGAAGAGTCCAACCCCCTGCCATGCAGGAACCCCTATTAAAGTACTCCCGACAGATGTCCATCGAGCCTCTGCTTAAAAACCTCCAAAGGAGACTCCACCACCCTCCATGGCAGCATATTCCACTGCCAAACAGCTCTAAATGTTATGAAATTCTTCCTAACATTCAAATGGAATCTCTTTTCCTGTAGTTTGAAACCATTGCCCCACATCCTAGTCTCTGAAGCCATGGAAAACAAACCAGTCCCGTCCTCAATATGACATCATTTCAGATATTTAAACATAGCATTCATATCCCCTCTCAGCCTTCTTTTTGTAAGGCTAAACATTCCCAGCTCTCTAAGTACTTTAGGAAATAAAATACCTCCAGTGCCCATTATATGCCATGCAAAATACACCAACAGGATTTTTCACATTATCTCTTTACACATAACTAAACATGTTTAGTTATTTAAAAAAAAACAAATGTTCCTAGAGTGCTAGAGTTAATAGTAGACTCTTAAGTGTCCACAAAAGCACAGTGGTGAGAACAAAAGGGAAACTTACAAATTTCTGTTTCATTTTACAAGCTAAAAAGATGAAACAGGAAAAACAATCTCAGATTTATTTTTGTTTACTTGTTTGGTAGCATTTTCAGTTAAGGAACAATGAGAAAAAGCATGGAAGAAGTAATTTGTTGTCTCTAAAAAGCCTGTCACATAAATATATGATCTAGTATCACCGCATTTGACTTGATTCTTACCTGTTTAGTAATAGTAAATAAAGATAGTAATAAAGATGAAATTCAGATGTTCCTAAAACTGTTGTTTGATGAATACATACAGTAATTCTGTTTTCTATTGGGGTCAACATATCCTTCCTAAGCACATTTACCATTAGGCTTGCCGGGCAGGGGTCAGAATGGAGGATTAACTTAATTAGTCTGCCGGCTTAACAAGCATCCTTATTCAGGACTTTCTAGGCATCAGTGATCTAACATCCTATTGGTTTTTTTTATGAGGCACAATTTTATAGCTTGCCCATATCTGATTTCCTTGAAGCTTATTGATGATGCAGACTCTCCTATCATTTTGCATCTGGACTTTTACTAGTGTATTGCTCATTCATAAACCCCAAAGGGGTCAGAACTTGCATTGTACTGCCTTTATCTGTGTGACTTAATTTCCTGTATAACCTCATAAAGATGATTATGGACAACAGCCAAAAATGAGATCTGCTTTTTGTCATTTGCTTTAATTGCCTGCTACTTCCTAAGACCTCAGCAGATGAATACATACAGATTAATAATAGCAGGCACTTCAGGTTCAGTCTACTAGGGAACTGCTTCAGTCCAGCCCCCCAAAGTAGAAGTCCTACAGCAGAAGTAAAAAGGTCCAGCTTGGGCATGGATCCGCGTTGGGCTGGAGCATCCAGCCTTGTCAGGTCTATCACCTGGAAAAAAAAATTCCACATATTCAACCCTTGAAGCATAGTATTTCAGCTGGTAATTGGAAGAGGTTGAGGCTTAAAGGTCAGCTATTCCATTCCCACTAGGAGCTAATTCTGAAGAAACACTGCTGAGTATTTCTGTCCTTGTAAAAGGTTTGGGCATTTCAGTCTTTCATTAATTGCCTTTATATTTGCAACTACTAAAGGCTGATTTGCTTACGTGTTATCTACATTATGACATTTACAGCAAATATTTCTGGCACTGATAATTCACTCATGTGTATATAGAGCTAATGAATGAGGAGGTGAATTAGAGGTGAATTTGCTAGCTCCCCTTCGTCACTGTTTTCATTAGCCTCCATGTGTAGAGAGTCATTATCTGCCATGGAGAGCATTCTTTGTCAATGTAATGATTAAGAATCCTAATTTTATACGTTTAACACCTATGCACTTTTATGATACCATCATATGGCTATTGTCTCTTGAATGCAAGTCTGCTTTGTGTCTTATATATATATATATATATATATATATATATATATATATATATATATATATATATATATATATATATATATATATATATATATATATATATATATATATATATATATATATATATATACAGACACACACACACACATACCCCTTAGAAATAGTTAATGTATTGTGATTCTGTCACTTTTTTGCTTGCAAGCACATCTGTGTTTGGTGCTGGATAATTTCTTGTAAGAGCTTGCCCTCTGAGTGATGGCGTAATTTATCAGTACTGACTTCACAGCAGTGGTGTCCTCTGAACTTCAGCATTAACATGTTATTTTATTTTATTTTGGTGCCTTTTATTTTGAGGCCTGGGTTAAAGGACGAGAAGAAACTGGGAATCACCCTAGCTGATCCTAACAAAATAGGAAAATACATTTCACATTTCTTTATGAAAGAAAATTATTCATGTGAAAAGGAATTTCTGAAAATACAATGGTATTGGCTAAGCTATTCATTTAGCAGTTCTAGTTATTTAGTAAGCAAATGAATTCATTATATTTTCTTCCTGCCCACATGAGCGAATTCTGATATGTATTACATACCAAGTCATAATTAGGCTCATGTAATGGAGCTCAAAGACATGTGGAAAAGCTGAGCAGGTATCCCTTTAGTTGCTATGTGTGCCATAAGAGTGGGTTATGAATCTGGTCTCTAGGAGCACATCCAGCATTAACCTGCTTGTCCCATCCCGATTTGATTTAGATTATTCTCATGCATGGATTGATTCAGTTATTTGTTCTACTCTGGTCTTTTTCTTTAGTATTTTCTTCTCCTGTCAAGAAAGAAAAGTGGTAGTCTCTTACACTGGCCTTGCAGCTTTCATTGAAGGAACACATCTTTCACACATCCCTGTAACAATTAACTTTTGTTTTGCTGTGTTCCAGTATTTACATCCCTGACACATCTGGAAAGAAAAAACACCAGCATGGGTACTGGTTGTCTTAAACGTTCAGAAAAATTCCACCACAAAAAGATAGTAAGGAGTATTCTTCTTACATGTCTTCTTATAAATGAGAACATGTGCTTAAAAGTGAAATGTGCTGTTGCAACAAATTAACAGAATAGACTGCAATTAGATTGTACAATGCACAACAAAGACCAACTGTACATTTTATATTGTTGCCAATTGCAAATTATTGCACTTTGGGGATACAGTGTCATATGGTTCCCTGACCTTGAAAATAGGTTTATACAAGAAACCCATTTCTGATACCCATTGTGGCGCTTTTTCTTTGCCATATGGTGGCTTATATGTCTAATGCCCAGTTGAGAATTGACTGCAAGGACAGATGGACCATCTGCTGAGTGTCAAATAGGAATCATTTTATCCATTCATGTTTATCCTCCTACTTCCTACTAAAGGCAAGAACATGGAACTGTGATTTTAGATCATAATATGTTCAAACAATCATGATATCTCTCTATCTAGCTATTACCTATAATAAATTAACATGCTGGCTCATTTTGAATATTCATCTAGGTGTCCAGTTCTCATGAAGTAAATCATGTGCCTCCAGTACTGCAACTTTTAATTTCAGTGCTTGCTTTTCAAAATATTGCTTTAAAATGATATTTTCTCTTCTGTTTATAAGAAATATGAACTTTTAAATTAAATGGTGGTTGTCTGAGGACAGATGCAGGGCAAATTATTTTTGGAGATGGTATAGAAACAACCAAGTTTCTGGAAAACTCACTCTACTTGATTCAGGGCCAAAACACAGGGCAAAAATGTGTTTGTGAACGTGGAGTTTACATTTGTTTCCATGACCATGGCACAGCTGTGTGCAAGTGTTTGGCAATGAAATGAAATCACATGAGAAGATTGTGCTCCACGTGCACACGAGAATACTTGGGTTTAAAGCACAATTTCAAAAAGCCTCAGAAATCACCCTTAAAATTCAAGGTGCAAATTTGCAATATGACTCTAATATGAATGCCTTTCTGTAGTCAAATACTCTGCCCATTAGTCTGCCCATGAGACTACACCAACATTGACTAATACTAGCACTGATGTACCCCCCCCAATTAAAAAGGCTTTTCTATGTGCCCTGCCTCCCCCCCCCCATCCAGAAGACAGCACGGAAAGAGACAGTTGGTTCATCATTGCCCCAAGAGACAGAGGAATGTCTGTGGTTGCATGCATTAGGGATTTAATGAATCAGCTGCCCAGGATTCATTAATTCCTCTCTCCATGGTGTGTAAAGCAAAGATGGGGTAAATGTCAGGGTGTATAACTGCTAATTCATCAGCTTTATACACGTTGACTGCCATAGTTTCTCTTAAAGAATCCTAGTTATTTCAGAGGCTAAGAATTCTGTGTTAAGAGGCCCTTCACAGAATATGCTTTCCAGGGTTTTCTGGACAAAGTGGGTTGTTGTTGTTTTAAGAGCGCAAGCTTGGGTATTCATATACTACTGTACAAAAGGTCTGTGAGATTTATAGCAGTGATCTTCGGGCTGATAACCAAACTGAAAGAGTGCACCATGTTTCTGTGCTGAATTCCTTCGATTTGTCTTTTGGGACACTGATGATGTAAAGCAAAAGTGGGATGAACTGTAAACTTCAAGTAGACTTGACTTCATGGAACAGGCCTTCACTGCCCTGTCTCATGCATTGCCCTTCTTGAATCCTCCGCCGCCGCCCCCCCAGCATCTCCCCACAGAGGCTACCAGGAACAGTGTGAGATACAATATGGTCTGTCAAAACTAGTGTCAAACCAGAAGTGCCTGCTGTTCAGTTAAGCACAACTTTAGAATCAAATCTGTGCCAAAATGCTCTTTTCTAGGCAAACTGCCCCAATTTAAAACGTTATGATAGATATTGTAAACTGCACTTAGAGTCCCATAACTCAGTGTGTAACAGATAATGTCTAGTTATTTCTTAACCAATTTCACTTTGCCTCCCAAAGTTACACCATTTTCCAGGGTATCTAGGCAAGAGGATTTGGGCCTCTCTTTTTTGCTACCTCTATACCTTGAGGTAGTTTGGATGCTGATCTGTGCATTTCCTCTTGTTTTGAAAGTTTGTGTTGAAAGATAACTACGCTGACAAAATTCCACATTATTCTGTCCATTTTCTGTCCCTGAGCTTTCAGGATGAAAGATGGGATATATGTCAAATAAACAATAATAGCAATGTTGTTGTAATAAAAATTAAATGAATAATAACAGTTTAATGGGTTTAAGTTAGGACTTGCTCTAAAACTAGGATTCTCTTATATTTTCTTGCAACTGTCAACAGGATTTCAGTTGTGTCGTACTCATGTTAAATATGTTGTTCTGTTTCCAATACCCACAAGCTCATTTATATTGTGACATAAAGATATTCCACATGTTATGTGTTTAACTATCGTAGTTCATACTCACTATGAATTAGTACTTAATGGTGGCTCATATTCAGCTGCTATGGTTAATTCAAACTGTTGTCTTAAATTATCTGATAAATCTGATAAATTATCTGATTATCTGATAAATTATCTATTATCTGATAAATTATCTGATAAATAAATTTTACTCACTTTTCATCAGTTCTCTGAATTAATTCTTTTCCTTAAAATTTCTCATATGTTCATTTTGTGAATACCTCTATGATATCTAACCTTCTGTCACATGAAAAGCAGTGCCACACATCTACCATATATGGCTTATGAACCTTGGGCACCAAAACCAGAGGTTTATCAAACGGTAGTCCTCCATCAATGCCTTATACACAAAACTTGGCTTGGTAGGTCTCAGCTTTTGCAATCAAATTTATATCGTGAACATTCTGTACTCAACCATCACTTTTGTACTTGTTTTCAGATTCAGATCATGAACTGGATGCTACAAGTTCCAACTGAATATGGATGACTTAAATGAAATCTGTTAATTTGCAAAATCCCAGTAAACAGAAGCAATTTTTAGAAACCATATGGTACTTGTATTTTTTTAAGAAGAAGAAGCAGAAGAAGAGGAAGAGGAAGAAGTGTTTTGCTTATGAGCCTGTGATGTAGTGAGCCCTCATTATTCCAAAATCTGTGTTAAGGTTAAAAAATTTGGCAACAGTACTTTTGTGGGTTTAGCTGCTTCATAATTTGTTGCTTCTACCATTCACATTTCTTACTAAATTAGCGGCCTGCAATATAAATTGTTATATAAATGGGAATGGAAGAGCAAAAAGAAAAGGTGAAAGTATTTCACCCATCTAGATGTCTTATTGTCAAAACTGCATAGTCATTAACAGATAGTTCTGAATCAGCAGCTGTGACTCTACAAAAAATTCCTAATGACCAACCAGAAGAAATTTGGTCAAACTATTTCAATTATAAGTAAATTATCTTATTGGAAGGCAGTGCTTTGGACATTAGCATAAAAATGTTTTCCTACCAAATACAGCAAGGCCTAACCAAAGCTAAGCTGCATGAACCAGAACATGTTTACTCAGAAATAACCATAACATGCAATCCTAAGCACATTTGCTAGAAACATAGGTCCTATTGGGTAAAA
Organism: Phrynocephalus guinanensis; assembly: GCA_037367245.1. Lineage (NCBI taxonomy): Eukaryota > Metazoa > Chordata > Lepidosauria > Squamata > Agamidae > Phrynocephalus > Phrynocephalus guinanensis. The sequence continues at coordinate 53,222,907 of CM074735.1, read as the reverse complement.
TCCTTCCTGGTCTGAGTGGAAGTGCACAATGGAGTTTTGTTACCCCCTCTGTGGCTGCTGTGCTATTTCTTTGCAAGAGGATCTCTCAATACACCAGAGCAAATTTCAAGGGTCCCTCGGGTGATGGGAGGGCTACAAATTTGTTCTTTCCATTACAATGATAGAAGCAGTTCAATCTGCTGGGAGGATTAACTGGATACCACCCATTGTTTTAAGTACATGTCTTCTGCAAAAGTGCTTAATTCAATGGGAATTGTACCCTACTATGCGTTCTTAGGAATGCAGCTTTTAATTGGCACATGTTTTCAAGAAGACAAATTAATTATGCAATATATTCATTTACTTAAGACTACCATTGAATACAATGAGACCCAACTTCTGAGTAGGCATGCATACTGATAAGCACATCTCTGACTCTACCACTGAATAGAAGACTGTAGGGTTTAAATATGTGGCGGGGTTGTGTTCATAAGTTGACTGGGTGATTGCTGGAACTTCATTAATAATGAACATATTTGCTGCTGTTTCGAAAATTGTCTTGTTTGTCCCAGCAGACCAACACTCATTGCATGAAGAAGAAAACCCTTTTTGAATTTGTAGATTTAAATAAGCACATGCAGAGACTCCGTTGGACATCTTCAGTTATCAACAGACAATGTCACTACTACTTGTAAATGAAAAAGCTCCTTGTGCATACAAAGATTTCACAGAGTGGGGTTTTCACTGATTTCAAAGGCAAAGTACAGTAGTATGATGGGTATTGCCTTTGCTGAGTTGTCTTGACCTTTTAATGAAAGGGAAGCCTTCTTTCTGTGGGTCTCCATATGCATAAGTAACTTAGAACAGCAGCAAATAGAACTGGGAGGTGAAAGTGGATTCTGTTTAAAACATATTCATACTTAACAGAATGTACTGTGCAGGCATCTTTTTTTTAAAATGCCTTAAATTACAAGACTAGCTCTATAGAGAGACTTAAGGATTCATATGCTGCTCTTAATCTGGACAATGCACTATAGGGGGTTACAGAATGTAAAGAGAAGTCTTTTTAAAAAAACTGGCTGGAGAACCTTTCTTTTCCAGCCATGTTTTTGCATGCTGTATATATATATATATATATATATATATATATATATATATATATATATATATATATATATATATATATATATATATATATATATATATATATATATATATACTCCAGTATCTGTTTCATGGCCCTAAAATTATCAATTCCCTCCAACCTCTCCTTTTTAAAAAGAAAGAAAGAAAAAGAAATTCAACTTTATCTGTATAGGACAGAGAAGCATGTAAATAAATGATATAAAGATGGTTTTGTTTGTACGGAAACAGATGTTTTATTAAGCAGAAGAGTGGCTCAATTAATGTGTTTGAGATTTCTGTCACTCTAACAGATGCCATGTGTTGCATTCATATATACGCGCACATGGAAGACAGGTTTTAAGTCACCAATTTTTACATTAGGAGATATTCTCCTGGCTTTGTGGTAAGTTGCACTTTTCTCCCATTGTTGACAGTGATGCATAAAATACCGGAGAACTCTAGGATGAGTACTCTGCTTGCATTGAATTCAACTCATTTAATAAAGGAAGCAAAGTGAGCCTCGGTGACATCTGGTCACCACACCTACATGGCTGCTTTCTGCAACTGATGCGTGAGAAAGCACCGATATATCAGTAGGACATAATTCTGAATTAATGTACCTCTAATCAAGCTAGTCGTAAGATACATTCCATCATAAAGGAAGCGCTTAGAATGGATTATACTAACATGACATTGGTCTTAACAGCATAACATTTTGTCAGTGTGACATGTTATTTGTGCACATTGAAAAGGCCTCTTCTACTTCCTTTGTGCTTGGCAAGGCACCCATGCCCAAAAGGTGGCCACCAGTGTAGAGACTGAGCCACATATGGAGAAATCCTTTGCTGCACAAGTCAATGCCCACTCTCACAAAGGTTCATCTGTGCCAAGACAGTGATGAACTTGAAGCAAACAGGTTTCCCAAAGACAGCGTTGTAACCTTCATTTATATTTTTCAACAACAATTCCAATCGTTTCAGCAGCACATATTTGCCATAACTCCATAGGTCATTGTGATATACACGAGGCTCTTGAACGCACAAAAAATAGATGCATCTAGCTGTGCCCGCTCCAGGGAAGCCATCATTATTTTGAAGGAGCTGCAGATGCACTGCTGAACTCAAGAGGTTTCTATATTAAGGGTATTTCCTGGCACAATTATATGCACAGTCACTCAGATGTGAGCTTCCTCCAGTGTTAGTGTGCATAGCATTTCCAGCCTCAGTTGGGTCTTTTAAAACGTTTTAGCCCTTTGTGGCTAAACGTTTGTTTATCATCCTGGGATAACATTCTGCACCTTAGTGCTCTGTAATGGTGCACTAATGCAGGGAGCAGTGCAAATGCATATATACATCAGAAAGTACATTTAATCACTGGCTTTAATAACTGGCTTTTCTTGATAATGTATAACCATAAGTTGGAAAGCTAGCAAAGGGCATAATTAACTTCAGTAACTAGAAAATACCTATTAACCTATTTAAATAGTGTGTCATTCTAGTGTTTTTTCCCTGGCATTTAGGGAAGGGGATGTATGAGTTGAACGTAAAATGCATAGGAATTTACACATGAAAGCTTCTCATGTGATAAAAAGATTCTTGTTTGTGTGCATCTGATAAGCTCCAGTCGTGTATGGACCAACTGACAGATACACTTGAGAATACACAGATACACAGGAGAATAGCTGATACAGAAATAGGGGAAGTACATACATGTTCATTGCATTAAATTATAAGTCCACCGAGTTTCAAGGAAGCCTTAGCCATGTACTGTGTTCACCACCATCTGACACATAGTTTACACCCATCAGTTCCAACTGTGTGTATATTCTGGGTCATTTTTAAACATCATGTCTAAACTAAAGCCCATTTGAACTGCTGCTTTGTGTTATATATTCCAGGCTCAAGTCTGTAGTTCAAGCTGTTGAGGGACTGTGGCTGTTTATTCAAAAGTGTTCAGCTTGCTTAATATCTGTAGCCTTCAGCATATCCTTGAGTGCCTTACACAGCTTGTTAATATTAAACACCTGTTGCGAAGAAAAACAAGGTGACTGGAAGTTATTTTTTTGGTGGATGGGTGCCAAATTTCCTTGCATCTGTGATGACACCATTAAACCTTTACAGTGCATCGTGTGTTTCTGAATTGAAATGGATTTAGTTTAGACTCAGGAAATCACACTGTAAATATGTGTAGCACCTCTTTATTGTTGCTGTGTAGTTTATTTAAACATTGACTGTAAATGCCTGTAAAAACTAAACAACTGTACAATAGTTTTCTTTTATGGTGAATATGCCCAATTTCTCCTTGTGTTTTCTAAGGTAATCTCATAATAATCATATCTAAAATACTTAAATGTTTGATTCAGTGCTAAAGAAATAATTGATGAGCCTAAAATAGGCTCACATGTATAAAATTTTACACATATTTTTGTATTGTGGTTCATATGCTATATATCAGAGACTTTCTATTCATTTGTAAAGTACATAAATTATTGTAAACTTTTAATTAAAAAAAGTCTTTTAAATCTATCCTAATTGGGGTGTATTTATTCTCCAGCATGCAGGAATATTTTTAAATATTTAAACTTGTTAAACTATGTGCAGCAGTGGCTGTTTTTAAGATCTATGCATGAAATAATCCAAACAAAAATGGTTTACATCATTATTAGATTGATGTAAAACAAATGCAAAGCAATGATGTTGAAAAAAATATAGGCATTGATGTTGTTGCACTAGTGGATGAAACATAGCAAAGCACAACCAGAGCAGGCAGCACCTAGCCTTTAGCTTGCAATGGGAAAAATGATGCCTCCTCAGGCCAAAATGCAGGCCTCAGCATCTTCTAGGCCAGGAGTGGGGAACATTCAGCCCTCCAGAAGTTTTGGACTGCAACTCCCAGAATTCACAGCCTATGTTGCCAATGATAAAGGATTGTGGGTGTTGTGGTCCAAAACACCTGAAGAGCTGAAGGTCACCCCCACCCCTAATCTAGGCTATAGTTACTCAATGTTTTTATTGTCCAAGAATATCTCTAGTGCCTATAGGCAGGCCTGGGAATAATTATGTCCCTAGTACCCTAAGCACATCTGATCTCACCTGATTTCAGAAGCTGAGCAGGTTAGTACTTGGATGGGAGGCCACCAGGAAATACCAGGTGCTATAGACGCCTGGAGTAGGAACTGGCAAGCCACTCCAGTATTCCTGCCAAGAAAAACTCTATGGACATGGGGTCACGAAGAGTCAGTCATGACTGTAATGACACACACAGAGGCACAGTTCTTTGTTTTGTAGTATGCCAGCTTCCAAGCTAAACTTCTTAATTGAAAAACAATATTAAAATTAATCTTTTTTTTTTAAATTAGGATGACCAGGACCAGGTTACAAATGAGAGGACCAAAGACATCATGTTGAGAGTTCGACTGCTTGGAGAATGGTCTCTTTGGGAATAATACAATGGGACTGCATGTGTACTGGTGGTGATGGCAGTAGCAGCAGCAGCATATCATATAATAAGCAAATTGTTGCTTACTAAAGGCAATTTTGAGTTGCAGAGACCAAATGTAGGTGAACTCTATCATCTAATCAGATGAATTCACTTTTGCCCATTTCCTATTTTCTCTACACATCTCATCACTGGGCCTATGATGCTTCAGAGGGTAGCTATTGAAAGCATGGTAAGTTGTCAGTGAACACTGTCCCTTTCCCATTTCACAAGCAAAAACGCTCTCAGAGCAAAAAGCCTCAAGGACCTCCAGCTAACATTCAACACACTTCTGTTAACTTCATTCTGTTTCACAACACATTATGAGCCTCATGTATACAGGTGGACAGATTTATATCTTGAGGAGCTGAAAGGGGAGATTGGGAAAGCAATACAAAAACAATGTGGTGCCAAGTTCTAGGTAATGATGTGAAAGAATTAACAATTGGTTGATCTGCTTGCAGCTCCTTTCCTTATGAAGTTCTTAAACACCCCTTGGAATCATGGGTGAATTTTACAGATGGAAGCTTATTGTGGCTCATAAGCACAACAGCACATACAAAGAAGGACCCCAAAAAAGGGAATATTACCTATAAAGGGACATGTGATTCTGGTTTCCCTTTAATAGCAGGAACCTATGTGCAGTTCCCAGTGATAAATGAATCATGCCAGTTATCCCATGAATAAATACTTGCAAATAAAAATGACCCCTAGCAATTTTGAGGCCACTTCTTAAGTATGTACTTGAGCTCTGGCAGGACTTGGATGCAAGTAATGACTTGACACCTGTTTAGACATTGTAAAAATCAGTATCGTCAACATGCTTCGAGGACATTGCTTAGCCACTCCACTAGCATTTTCTAGGCTAGGTCTGAAGAAGAGATTCTTGCTCACGCATAGGTTCTGTAAGTGAGCAAGTATCCAGGTTTTCCATGGCTCTTGCTCATGAGCAGGTCCTAAATGAAGGCAGGACCCTCTCCTCTCTAGACTTATTGTTTCCCATATGAAGAAAGCAGTAATGGAAGGGGTGGGGCTGGACACACTCTTCTCAGTGTGTTGAAAATGCTGGATTCTGTAGAGCCTGAAAAGGGTTTTGGTGTTTTATGCATAAATTTTGCATCTCCCTTTTCTGATTATGAATACGCTCAAACACAAACACCTTTCCGCTTGCATTGCAATAAGATGACCTAATTCTGTCCAGCAGTTCTCTGCTAGAGTTATAATTCAATATCAGATAAAAACAACAGGGGAAGAAATTATGTGAAGTCAATGAGAGTTTGCTGCCCTTGGGCTCATATTAGTTGCAAGCACAGCTCCTACAGAGAACTACAGTATTACTGTTTCATTCATCAGAAAACCCTTAATTTAAATTTTGTATCAAGGGACCTCCTTTTGATATCAGTTCTAATCTAAATTACCATTTGAAAACTGAAACTGTTATATTATTCTAACATGAAAACTTCTTTTTTAAAAAGCCATAGCGTTTCCATGGCACAAATAGTAAAAGCAAACTGAGTAACAGACATGACATTACAATTGTACTGAAAAGAAAACTATTAGGGTTTTGCTGTTCTACTTATTTGCCCATAATGTGGACAAAATTAATGAAGGGGGAGAAATAAGAAAACATCAAAACTTAGTCATTTGTTACATAGGTACAGTACCAGTATTTCTTTTAGTTCTGAAGTAAAGTCTGTAAACTTGGTCAACAAAACTGCAGTTGACTAAAATCTGTATGCTTTCATAAAAAGTGGGTTGGTTTTTTGTAGGAAAACATCATATTCACAATGGTTTGGAAGGATTTCTGCCCAAAACTCTTTGGGGAATCCCTTAATATGCTGTTTATAGCTCAAAACCCAACAAGTGATACCTGACACTCAGTGAAACTGCCACTACCTTTTTATTCTGTTCGTACGTCTCTGGGACCTACCAGTCGCCCCTTCCAACAAAGTGAAGTGACAACCTCCACAATAGCGAAACATCGCAAGTGACAGTGATGGGAATTCTCCCCTAGGTAGACTCTCCGTGCGATGTCCTCCTAATGAACTCCTCCGTCGCGACTTGCTTCAGCACCACAGACCTTGGACAGCTCCCTGCCAGCCACGCTCACGGGGGAGACCAATGGCGTTATCTCACCTGCCTAGCGAATCACGGAGCGGGCGAGGAGTTTTCCTATGACAAGTGAAGTCGGATGGCGCTCCTGGCTTTCTGACACCCTCCCTTCCCTACCCAGTGCTCCTTCTCCAGGCCTCCCTGAGGGCAACGTGTCAGTCCCCTTCCCGGTCCTCAGCCATCCCAGGCAGCCAGGGAAGCGACCATCCGGCCTCCCTCACTCTGTCGAGCAGGCAGCAGCCATGGCAGAGCGGAGGGAGCAGCCGCCGGAGAGGAAAGAGGAGGACTTGCCCGCTTACTTTGCTGCCCTGGGCACCTGCAGCCCGAAGCCCCGGCAGAAATACGGAGGCATGTTTTGCAACGTGGAGGGGGCCTTCGAGAACAAAACGCTGGACTTCGAGTCGCTCGGCGGCAGCCACAGAGCGGCCGGCCAGAAGCGGAGCCGCGGGGAACCCAGGCAGCTCTCCAGCGGCAACAGAAGCAGCAGCAGCAGCAGCAGCAACGGCAACAGCAGCGGTGGTGGTGGCGGGAGCCGCAGTAATCCCGTCCTCACCCCAGCGGGGCCGCAGCCCTCCCCGCCTTCCCTTGGAGTAGCAGAAGAACTACCCAATGGCTGCCACCAGGTAACGGGGAACGGCGGGCGCTGCGGGGCGGTCATTGGAGGAAACTGAACCGGGAAGCTCAACTTGAGGCTTTCGCCGTAGCGCCCTCCACCTCTCAGGAATCCAAGCGTGGGGGGGTCCCGATTGTTTCCCCCCTACGGCCCTTTCGGGGATGTGTCTCACCATACGAGCTAGTATTGAGAGAGGGCAAGAGAACCGTTTGATTCCCGGGGCTTTCGGGAATCATTTCGAAACACCTGTAGCTATATTTCCCCAAAGTGGAATGAGGGGCGGGAGGCAAGCAGCAACTGCGGCTCGTTTAAGGGCTCCTCTATAGCGCTCCCTTCCGTTTTAGCCTTTTTCAAAGAATCTCGCACCTTTTAGTGGGACGTCGGTGCCGCCACTGAAATCCCACAGGTAAGGTCCACGTAATGAGTCATGTGTGCTGTTTTGCAAGGCAAATAAGAGGCACCAGCTTTTGCCTTCGCAGTGTTTTTTTTTTTTCCTGGAAACTTAGCATATGTCAGGGACTGTACAGGCTCCTTAAGAAGCTCCCCACACAATTGGGTTCGAGTGAGCGCCGTAAATAGTATTCAGCTCGAGTGAAGTTGATTTTTTTTGTCTGAATGCAACCGGAAGATCGCACTGATGAGGTGGAGGGAACGAGCGCTCAGAGGGGGACCCTTTGCACACCTACAGAGTAAACCCAGTCGCGCTCTCCAAACGTATATAGGACTGTACTTTTTGTATCGTGAATGCGGACTGAATCTTGCCACTCCCTTCCTTCCCAGTAGAGCAGAAAATTACACATTTATGGTTTATAATTTGTGAGCCACCTTGAGTCCCATCGATGGGAGGGGGGAAGCAACATCAACATTTTAAAAAAAAACCACCTAACTAAATAACTAGGCAGCAGGATCGGCAGCTAAGAAGGGGTCAGCACAGATAAGCAACCTTCCTTCTGCGCTGGATTATCAGGTGGAGCGCAGTGGAATACCTCTGTCCTGTTATCGTTGACAAACTAGTTCAATAAAGAGCTGCACATGTTACATAGGCGGGTGAGAAAGGAGAAGCGGAGGGAAGTGTCTGTCCCGTGAGCCCTTTCTTAAGGTTTTAAACACGCAGCTTTAAAAAACCGATCACCATCTGTAACCATAAATGTCGGTGCGAATCACCCAGCAAAAGTTTACGTTCTGAGATAGAATTTTCGGGAGGGGGGGGAGGTAACAAGGCCCCTTGGTGGAAGCAAAAGCAAGAGCCTTGAAATCTAACCTCTGGCGGAGAGGGGTGGGGGTGGGGTGGGGTAGGTGGTTGCTAGAATTCGTTTCATCAAATGCATATGAATCATCATGCCAAGGGGCAGGTGTATATGTATCTTACATGAAGGCTGTATGTCGCTATGCATGCATGTATGCATGTACTGTATGCATCTCTTTGATACACACATACATGTTTTCTTAGGGGTAGGGACGGACTTAGAAGCATTAACTTCTGCGAGAAAGGAAATGCAAAATGTACAGAAGGGCGTTTAGTTGGAGGATGTCGGAGGATCCGAGGATCCTATCCTTCTATACTTCGCCTAATCGATTTCTTCTCCTTAGTAGGCTCTTAAACAGTGGCTGTGTCGGGGTAGCAGCAAACATGCAGTTCACATCCGAGCAGAGGACTGCAATTGGAAGAGACCTGCGAATGTCACTGCCGGTGGTGGTGCTCGGGAAAGGGAATCTGATGGAGGCCGCCTCTTTTAAAACTGCATTGCTGGGGCGGCACGCCCCTGGGGGAAAATGGTTAAATAAAGCGGGGAAAGGGGGGGTATGCAGGGGAAAACCAAAACCCATAGGATCGGGCCGCACGGGAAACACTTCAAGACCATCTTGACTCAGGGTGGGGGGCTTGGAACGCAAAAAAACTTCCCAGAAGCTGTTCGTGGGCCTCGGCTCGGCGTCGGGGCGGAACTTGGGCGCAAGGTCGGCGTGCGCGCTCCCCTCGGCCACCGTTCCTCCCGGCGCCTGGAGAGCGAGGGAAAACGAGAGGAGGGCCGGGGAGCCGGGCCCTGTGCGAGGGGCTCGGCCACGTGCCCTTTGTTGGCCGGCCGGCCTTTTGTTGGGCAGGGAAGGGGCTGCGGGGACGCCCGCGAGGGAGGCCCCGGCGAAGTGGTGTCTGCCTGCCTGGGAAACGGGGAGGTGTGGGAATGGGGGGGGACTGTCTGCCCGCTTGCTTGCCTGCCTGCCTGCCGCCGGCAGAAGCACGGAAGGGGAATGCTAATTAGGCATTCAGCGAGGCGACAGGCGCAGGGGGGAGCCGCCGAGCCTCCCTCCTTGCTTGCTTCCCTCCCTCCTTCTCTCTCTCTCTCTCTCTCTCTCTCTCTCTCTCTCTCTCTCTGTCTTTCTCTCTCTCTCTCGTCTCGCGCCCTCTCCCTCCCTCCCTCACCAGCCCAGCCCCCCCCCGCGCCGCCCGCCGTGGAGGCGCGCACGCGCGCAAGCAAACACACGCACGCACATACACACAGGGGCGCGCGCGCGCTCCCGCACGCACCGGCCAGCGCGTCGTCCCCTCCACTCGGCGCCAGCCTCGCTTCCCTGGGCCGCCGTGCTCCGCCTGCGCGCTTCGACCCGGCCCTCGCTCCTTCTCTCTCTCTCTCTCTCTGTCTCCCCCCCCCCCTGCCGCCCGATCCCCCCACGGACGGACGGTAGCGTCGTCGGCCCGCCGGGGAAGATGTCGTACCAAGGCAAGAAGAACATCCCGCGCATCACGGTGAGCTGGAGGCCGGGCGGGGGGGGGGGCGGGGGGCCTGCCGTGGCGCGAGGCGCCGGTGGCGACCCAGGAGGGAGGGAGGGAGGGGGGGAGCGGGCGCCAGGGATGCGCTCGAGAGGCTCCGGAGAGGGAGGGCGGAAGGAGCCGCGCCGCGCGCCCAGGTGGGCTCGCGCTGGAGGGAGGCGGTGGGGAGAGGCAGGCCCGTGGCTCCGCTCCCTTAGGAAAGAGCTGGCCTCGACGGAAAGCACTCATGCGTTGGGAAACCCGGCGAAGGCTGGCCGGGTGGGTGTTGGGGCGGGGGGGGGGAGGAAGGACCCCTGTAGGGCCAAGGAGTGCGACTCAAAAGCTGGCGAAGGATCCACTCCTTCTTTGGCCACCCAGATCAAGTCCCAAACACAAGGACAAGAAAAATGGAGGGAGCGGGGGGGGGAGAGATGTGGAATAATACCTCTTTCTTTCTAAAGTGGCTGTTCCTCTTGCTTAGCTCCCTTTATTTCCGACACACACACACACAGCCCCTTTCTCCGGCACAGCCGCTGGAATGGGTGCATTCAGGTTTCTACACAGCCGCCCTTGAAAACAAAACAAAACACGAACAAAGATACTGGCTTGTAGGACCTCTTGGCTGGACCCGCAACTCGCCACCAAAGTAGACCCATTGAACCAAAGGGAGTTGCAGAAGTGTCAACCCCGCCGTTCAGGAGTTGATTCAGTGGGTCCTCTGTAGTTCGGACAAACAAAATGTAGGTCCTCTAGAATTTAAAAACGCATTAGAACACTGAAGGTGTATGTAGGCCATGCATAATGATAACATCGGTTTCTTTGTGGTCAGTAGAAGTGTGGAATCTAGATGCATGCCTTTTATGAGACAGAGCCACAGACAAAGAAGGGATAAAAATTAATTCCATGTGTGAGGTACTTCTCACAGGTGCATGAGAGGCAATAAGTGCAAGTTATTAAGATAAATGCTGGACATATAAGCTTTATAAAGCATGCTTTTCTGAAAGACACCACCATATAACTTGGGGATATGAGGACAAAAATAAGAAGACAATAAAATAGCATCCTGTTTGTCTGGACTAGAATTCAACTTTTACTGTTGCATTTCAGACATTTAATGTGCTCTTTTGTTGAATGTCACCCAGCTCAACCCAGAAGGGTTTAAGTAGGATTTTTCTCTGTATTTGCACTTCATGAAAAGAAGTGAAGCCTGTGTTTATCATTTTGTTTTCAAAGGTAACACATTCATATTGCCTACTGTATACACTAAGCGTGGCTCTTCAAAAGAAGTCCCTATAATTGAGCCTTTCTAAAGGAAATAGACCTAGATCCATAGGGTATCTGGGTATCTACATGTATGAACAAATGGGCATTGGTAGTTTGCTGTTTTCTTTTTCTTTTTGTCTCCCCATCCTCATATCTCTATATAATATGCACAGCCAATAATAGCATGACCAGCCTTCATTCTGGTGCACATTTGTATGGGAGGATAAGAGTAGCAGGGAAATCCACTTAATACTGTACTTGTTACTGTTGGTCAGGAACACCTATAGAAAGAACCCATGGGTTTCAATGTTGATTCTCTGCCACTGTTATTTTTAGTATTGCCTTTTAAACCTTCTATTTCCAAAACAGTGGTAGGAGTAATATGCTACAAATCATCCAGCAGTTACTTCAGTTAAAAATACAGTACTAGCTTCAGCTGCATGTTACATTGGCATGCATCTTCCCATATTTCTATTTATAAGCATTATTTTAAAGACTCCAGCATTTTCATGGAAGAGATAAGGATTTCTCCCTTTGCCTTCGCCTCCCTATCCAGTCATGCTTAGTGATTTGTTCGCCGCCACTACCACGCCACCCTGCTGCACCCGTTCCCCTCAGCCCCATTGTCTCCCTCACCCCAAAGCACATGTGATGTGAGGAGCATTAAGGGATTTCTTTAGAGGTAAGCTTTCATCCAGATGCCCCCTCCTCTCCTGCTGTCTGACATGTTCAGGGTGGGCTCTTTAAAATTCTTCATTGTTTGGTGGTGAGGGAGCCAGAGGGAAACAACGCTTCCAAGTAGAAGCTGAAAAGGAGTGTGTTGAATAAATACTGGCTCCCCCCATCAGTTTTCTCTGGTTGTTATGGAGAAGGGTTGCTATCCAGAATAATAGTTACACAGTGGATCACTCAGTTTGACCAGTGTCTTGTCTGTGTGTGTTCCAGAGGTCAATGCAGCTTTTCATTCCTCTAGCCTGATAAAACAGCCATATTATAATTATTAACTATATTTGAAAGTGGAGTCCTGTACAGTTTTCACTTTAACACTGATAATGTAACAGTATTTTAGTCTGGGTTACATGTGTGAGGAAACAACCAGAAAATCTTGTAAAGATAAACTAGCCACTGTAATTCAAAACATGGAGTTTGAAACATATCGTAATGAGAAAGATAGATTGGGATGTAACCTCCTACTGTCCTTGTTGATAATGTTTACATTTTGCACAAGCTCGCAATGAAAAGAAAAGACCTAGCAGACTATGAGTAGGATCCTGTCTTATTCTCTCGAGAAAACTAAATCACTGAAATCCATGAAATCATTGAAATCAATGTGACTGAAGTTGCAGCTGAAGTAGTGTTGATTTCAATAGGCCTAAATTCTGACAGGTTGTTTACTTGATCAAAACCACAATTGGAGTTACAGTGAATGTTATTGTGTTGCATTGACATAGGGCAAATAGTGCCCCGAGGACTCTGTGTGGCCCCAGTCCCAAATTCTTTGATCAGAGGTGTGTGTGTGTGTGTGTGTGTGTGTGTGTGTGTGTGTGTGTGTGTGTGTGTGCTCTAAGGAACAACCTTTTTCAATTTTGCAACATTTTGGGGGGGGGTATTGTACCCCTGCACACAGAATATAATTGCTAATTGAGAGGCCTTTGAGGTGTGACAGGAACAGATGCTGCTCTCCACTGTTCAGCTGAGGATGCATCGGCCCCCATATCTGTGGAAGCTGTCTGCCTTGTGTTAGTTACATCAAGCACTCATTCTGGTTATGGCATAGCATGATTGCTTGCTTATTGGGTTTTGGCAGTGGCTTGTTCCTGTACTATTATTTATGGAGACAATTGGGTGATTTCAATTCAGCTGGGGCCGGGGAAGTGATGCAAACTCCAATGGCTCTTTCCCAGCTGACTCCAAAGAAGATGGCACAGGACTTGCATGATGAGATGGCTGGAATATTGAGCTTCTTAATTAACTCTTACATTGCTTTTAGTAATAAACTCCTCTTAAAGAGCAAATCTTTGAAAGCAGTTATGAGAAAGCACTTGAAAGCAGATTGGGGTCACTGGCAAGATCCACAGCCAAGTGCTGTTCTCCCACAGGGCTGGATGACACTAGAAGCCTGACCACTGCTTTGAAATGTCAAGGACATGGGTATGGTCACTGAAGTCCCTGGCTGAAGCATCAGAGCCTCCAGCTTTCACTTCATTCAAGTATTGACATCGTTCTCTTCCCACTCTTCTTTGAGAAAGACAGGGGAAGGAAAACTTGGTGAGAACTTTAAATACTGGGTTAGACCTACGGTCAGTGGCTTTAAAACAGAATCAGGTTCTCTCTGCCAGTATTTTGTGAACTAGTTTAGTCTCCAGAGCTTTTAAGGCCAGGTGGGGATCCTGGTAGGCTGGATTATGCTCACAGTGCACTGGTTCCCTCTCTAGCTTTAATGAGCATCTAGTTATACACGTTTGATTCACCATTCATATAAACTAGAATCTCCATAAAGTTTGTGTAACTTTCATAGGTTTATCTCAAACAATTGATGAGATGTTGAGGAATATATTGGTTACAAGCCTGGTCGTATGCTCAACTGTACAGCTGAGATCTTACCCAGCATCACATTGGTCAGCCACAGTTAACTGTAGCAAGATACACAAACCTTTAGACAAACCCTGATCACATTCTGGCCCTATTTTTAAAAGATTTTTTCAAATATAAATGTAATAAAATCTTTCAGCAGCCTATCCCAAGGGACTGTTCACACTGCTTTTTGTTGCTGGTAGGATGAGAATCTTGAAAGAAAGGATTTCTGCTCATCTAAGAAGAATCTGGAGTGCCTATTATGCAGCATGTGGGGCCAGAATATTTACCGTATATATGTTGGGGTATTTCTTTCCTTTCTCTTCTCCTCAGCTCTGCCCCCTTATTCTGTGCTTATTTTGATGAGCACTTCTGCTCAGTTAGCATAACTGCTTTATCCCATGGAATTGCTGAATGGAGGTCACCTCAGAATGAGTCACCTTTCAACAAATTATAGGCCTGATTTCTTGCAGTGTCCTTGGAGACAACCCTGGTTGGAAAGAACAAAGGCCTATTTTGCATCAGAAACCCAGTGCCTTCTCCTGCTAAGAGGTTGGGGAGGGATAAGGGGGCACTAGCCATTATAATTAAGGATGATAAGAGAATAAGCCAGTAAGATTGTTGCTGAAAACTTCAAACCTAGAATTTCTCTTAGCTGCAGCTGCACCATGAATTTTGTTTTTGCTGTTGTTGTTTTATTGCTTTCTTAATAAACAAGCAAGCAAAATAAATCATCTCAGTGGGATGAAGTAACAACATTATCATATTTTGGCCAGTTTAGAAAGTGACTTTTTGACCTACTTTATTAGTAGCCCAAAGGCTCTTTATATACAGACTCTAATTCAAGACTGTTACTGTTAGCTGTGTGTATGGTTACTTGTGACCGTTACATTACTTATTAATTTTAAGTTACAATACTAAAAAAAAGGCCCTAAACTCTGTATGTGTAAGCACACATACAGTGGTACCTCAGATAACGAATTTTATTCATTCTCTGAGGCAATTTGTTATCTGAAAAAAATTGTTATCCGAAACAGAGTTTCCCATAGGAATGAATGGGAAACCAATTAATCTGTTTCAGAGCCTAGGAAAAAGAAACAGACATTTGTTTTTTTTTTTTTTTTTGATCAAAACTCTTTATAAATTGCACTTTGAAGGTACAGATACAGCCCAGGATAACCCTTTTTTACTGATGCATGCTGGAAATTTGTTATCTGAGGCAGCCCATAGGGAAAACTCGTTATCCGAGGCAGCCTATAGAGAAAATTTGTTATCTGAGGCAGCCCTATTCTTAGAAATTGCAATTCGTTATCCAAGGCAGCCCATAGGGAAATTTTGTTATCTGAGGCAGCCCTATACCTGGAAATTGCAATTCGTTATCCAAAAAATTCGTTCTCAGGGGCATTTGTTATCCGAGGTGTTACTGCATGTCATTTTATGCCATTCACTGGCTGAAATCCTTTCTTTAGCATGTATGTGGAAGGCAAACAGCTTAACATCCAGTCATTTGTAGCTGGCTAGTGATGGGTAGCTGCTGAAATTCTTGGAGATGTATTTATATCTGCTGGCCTCAAGGGTGCTCAAGAATTCCAATGAGATTCATTAATTGCAAGGTAGTTTTGGAACATGATTATGAGGCCAGGTGGATGGATAGCTCCATGTTTATGGTCTCTGGCTGCTCAGGAGGCACAGTGGGAGTTTAATTCTCCACTGTACCTCCTGCGAGGAGAGCCAGCCTGTGTGGTTTTGGGCAATCCAAGGTACCTCCTGAAGAAGGGAATGGTAAACTACTTCTGAGTATTCCCCATCTGGAAAACTCTGAAAAGAGTTGTCGTAAGTCAGAATTGACAGTACAGTGGTCCCCCGCCCTTTCGCGGCTCCGGTACTGCGGTCCCGCTATATCGCGGGACCACAGTACCAGGAAAGGGCTTGAGGGAGAGGGGATCGCACACCGCCCACCCATGCCTCCCAGGACGTCTGGGCAAGCAGCATGTAATTGCAAAGGCGCTTCTGGCACCTTCCCGCCTTCCAGCGGGAAGCGGCTTTGTCCAATCGTGCGCCGCTTGCCTCGACCTCCCGGGAGGTCGGAGCAAGTGGCATGCGATTACAAAGGCGCTTACGCCGCGGAGACCCAGCGCTGGGTTCCATGGCGGGAAGCACCTTTGTCTGATCGCGTGCCGCCCGCCCCGACCTCCTGGGAGTACGGAGCAAGCGGTGAGTGATTGCAAAGGCGCTTCGGCCGTGGAGCCCCAGCTCTGGGCTCTGCAGCAGGAAGTGCCTTTGTCCGATCGCGCTCCGCTTGCCCCGACCTCCTGGGAGGTCGGAGCAAACGGCTCACGTAATTGCCCCACCCCCACCCCCAGGCCCCCCACCTGCTTCCACGTATATCGCGGATTTTCATGCATCGCGGGTCGGGTGGGTCCCTAACCCCCGCGATCGGCAGGGGGTTACTGTACGCTATTAGGCAATGAAAGTTATGCTGTTTGCATAATAAGCAACAGGATTTCAGCCATTATTTTTAAATATACCATTGTGTTCTCTCTCTTTTTTTAAAAAAGGAACTTTCAACAGTAGATAGTATAATTTGTAATTTCCAAACTCATGCCATGATCTATGCTACTTGCATTAGGCTTCCTCCAACCCCAATTTCTTTCTTCGGAAAGTGTATCTTAAATGGTCTTTGAATGAAGTATCTGATTAGCTCTCTATTATTATTATTATTATTATTATTATTATTATTATTATTATTATTATTATTATTATTATTATTATTATTATTATTATTATTATTATTATTATTATCAGAGTGACCGGCTGCTCATCAAGGGAGGAAAGATTGTCAATGATGACCAGTCATTTTATGCAGATATCTATGTGGAAGATGGTTTGATTAAGTAAGTCATTTAAGAATATTTTGAAGTACAATACTAGGTGTTTCAGACATTTCAGCGTACAGTGGAACCTTGACTTACGTCATTAATCCGTTCCGGAGGCCTAGACTTAAGTCAAACATGACTTAAACAAACTTTCCCCATAGAAAGTAATGGGAAAGTGGATTAATCCGTTCCAGACGATGAAAAAGACCCCCGAAAACAGCAATTTAACCCAAATTTGACTGTCCCCCCCCCCAAAAAAAAACACATACACGCACACTTCCCTCGCCAAGTGGGCCAGGGGTGGTGGTGGGGGGCTACTCTCCGCAGCCCAGTTTCCCTTCTGAGGGGAAAGAGGAGCCTTCCCTGCCCGGACATGGCCCTTTTTGGGAAGAAGAACCGAGCAGGCTCCTGGCCTCGCCACTGGTGACCCCTGGAAGGCCAGCCGAGGCGGGTGGGGGTGGGGGGAGAAAGCCCTGCTTGTGGAGCGCAGCCAGGAAGGAACAGGACAGGGGCAGATGAGGAGGTCTCCATCTCGAGAGCCGCAGGGATCACCAGGCATTAATGCTGCCGCTGCTGCCTCCTGCCAGGGAGTTTTCTCCCGTCGGACCTCGAGAGTGTGGGTGATTTGGTCGTGGCCCCTGAGCCGGTGGGCATGGCCTCATGACGTAAGAGGCTTCCCTCGCCCCCTTCACTAGAGTGGTTGGCCAAGCCAGCGGCCCCAGCCAGGAAGGGCGGCCTCCCCTCCCCCAACCCCCAGGCGCATGGGTCCCGAGAGAAGGCAGGGCTCTTTCCCCCACGTTCGGCACCCCCTCTGGCCAGGTAGGGCCCCCTGCCCTCACCCCACACCCTCCCGCATTTGAGGGGGGGTTCCGCATCCCTCCCCCTTCATCCACAGGCTTGCAAGTGGTCATCCACTGCCCCTCCCATGCACACGCGTGCCCACACACACACACACACACACACACACACCTGAGGCCAACCGACAGGGGGAAGGCAGCTGGATCCTGGCCCTTCTGCCCTTCCCCCCCCCCCCATTGCTCACCTGTTTCTCTGCCTGCCGCTGGCCGAGGAAGAGCTCCGGGTGCTCGGAGCTGGCCTCGCCAAAGCCGCCGCCGCCGGAGGAAGGAACAACGGCCTGGCCCTTCTTCGTTCCTCTGGCGGCAGCGGCGGCAGCTCCCGGCGAGGCCAGCCCCAAGCACCCGGAGCTGTTCCACGGCCTCGCCAAAGCCGCTGCCGCCGGATGAAGGAAGAAGAGCCAGCTCCGGCGGCGGCGGCTCCCAGCGAGGCCAGCCCCAAGCTCCCGGCCCTTCTTCCTCTCCTCCGCTTCGGAGAGGCCGTGAAACAGCAGAGAGGCAGCAGCAGTTTGGAGGCAGCAGCCGGGATGCTGGGTCGTAGCTGCCGCCCTATTCTGGGGCCTTGCGCTGGGGCTCCGAAACGTAACTCGGAGCCTGCGACACAAGTCAAACAGACCCCTAGTGGACGTAGTCAAATATGACGTAAGTCAAGAGGGACGTAAGTCAAGGTTCCACTGTACAATAATTCATTCTGAGTAATTTTCTAATTTGCTTTATTGTATAAAACACAATGTATAATAATGAACTAAAAGAACATCTGGCTCAATGCTGATAATGTTGCAACAAGAGAACACTACATATTGTCTTGTTGTACCTAGTATGATTTGCATATTGGTATCTTTATAAAGGCCATTATAGTGAAATAGAGTTATGAATAAATATTTCTGGAATTTATATCACAGTCACTTGTGGTGGGTTTTAAGATTACCATTTCGTAATTGTATGATATAAAACTATTAAACTTGGGGAAGAAATACTGTATTGATTGTATTCCCATGTCACAATAACCCATAGGTGTAGGACGTGGTTTTTACTTAGGATCCAGATTAAAGTAAAGGTAAAGGTTCCCCCCCACCGCCACACATGCGTGCTAGTCATGTCTGACTCTAGGGGCGGTGCTCATCTAAGTATTCAAGTTAAAAGAGCCAGTGCTGTGCAAGTCCATGGCCACGTGGCCGGTGTGGCTGCAAGGAAACACTGTTTTACCTTCCAGTTTTTTATGGCAGTACCTATTTATCTACTTGCATTTACATGCTTTCGAACTGCTAGGTTGGCAGGAGCTGGGGTTATCAGCAGGAGCTCGCTCCGCTGCGTGGCACCCGGGATTCGAACGGTCGATCTGCCGACTTTGCAGCCCACAGTTTTCGGAAGCCTTAGCCCCTGAGATCCAGATTAGACGTCAGTTAAATTGCTTGTCATACTCATGCCTGATTTGTTTCCCACCCCTTCTGTTCCTCGTTATTTCAGGTTCAGTAGCTGGAAAAATCAAGGGACAAGCCATAGCCCTATTTGTATGACATCATACTAGGCCATTATTGAAACAAACAAGATTTAATAAATGAACAGCAAACCATAGATTCAGATTGTGGTTTGTGGCTGGTTAAGAAATAATGGCTTGTTAGAAGAGCTGGGCTTACTTATCACAATAAGCCAGTAAACGACTCTATAGATGACCACCATGTGCAAATATGATTTTTATGCCCTTGACTGCATAATGGTTTGACCTGTCCATCTAACAGGAGTGATGTGCAAGGTGGAACAAAAGAAAACCCCACATAGTTAGAACTTAAAAAAACAAACTAAAGCAAAATAAATCATAAGAACAGTGCATTTCCAACCTCGAAATACCTATTTCATAATGTCTAGATGTTACCTTCCAACTCTATGATTCTATGATTCTACGTTTTGATCCCCCCCCTTTCAGTTCTGTGGAAGGTATCCAGTGCTATGGAAAGTAGAGAAACACATTTCTGAAAACAGCATTGTGAATGTCAGAAAGGCAGTGAGTTGGATCCAGATTGAGATAGTTGAGATAAATTGGGACTTTTTATAATTAATTTGTTGCTTAAATAATTAATTTGGGTCATTGATTTCGGTGGGACTTAAGATGAGCTAAGTTGATGTGTCCTCCTTGCATAACTTTACTTGCAGACAAATTGGGGAAAATCTGATTGTGCCCGGCGGTGTAAAGACTGTTGACGCTTATGGCCAGATAGTTATGCCAGGTGGAATAGATGTTCACACTAGATTACAGATGTCTTTGATGGGAATGACTTCTGCTGATGACTTCTATCAAGGCACAAGAGCTGCTCTTGCAGGAGGAACAACCATGATACGTACGTATTTAGCCTGTGAACTGCATTCATCCTCTTGCTGTAAAATGAGCATTGATTGTTACAGGTCTTCTTTGACTTTTCCTGACGAACCAGGAAGGCAGGTCCATTTCTAGATATGTCTATGAAGCTTCTCAGTCATCCAGGTGAGGTTATCTGGAAGTTAAGTCATGGTAATTGGACTTCTTTTGTTATTAAATTGAAACATTTCACTACTCATCCAGGTAGCTTCTTCAGTCTGAGGAAGGTTGGTGGGGGAACCTCAATTTATACTCATGTTGGTTTCACTTTACCGTGGTCTGAATTCGTTAGATGGGCAATGGCCTGGGTGTGTGAAAGTCACACCTTTGCAGCCCTTCTCACTCCCATTAAACATGGGTCATTAACATTGGCCTTCCTGGTGGCAGTGTAGTCCTGATTTTTCTGGTACAGTAAACCCCCGCCGATCGCGGGGGTTAGGGACCCACCCCACCCACGATCCATGAAAATCCGCGACATGCGGAAGCGGGTGGGGGGCCTGGGGGTGGGGTGGGCTCGCAAAAGCCTTGGAGGAGTGTGGGGGGCAGCATGGAGCGACCCGATCGCCCCCACGCCGCCCCGCGTGGCTCCGAGGCCCTCTGGAGTTACCCGGGGCGGCTGCGGAGGGGGACGCCGTCCCTCCATGCACCTGCCACACGCGGCTCTGAGGCACTCCGGAGGCGCCCGGGGCGGCTGCGGAGGGGGCTGCCGTCCCTCCCCGCACCCACCCCACGCGGCTCGGAGGCACTCCGGAGGCGCCCGGGGCGGCTGCGGAGGGGGACGCTGTCCCTCCGCGCACCCGCACCGTGCGGCTTGGAGGCGCCCGGGGAGGCTGCGGAGACGAACACCGTCCCTCCGCGCACCCGCCCCGCGTGGCTAGGAGGCGCCCGGGGAGGCTGCAGAGGGGGACGCCGTCCCTCCCCGCACCCATCCCACGCAGCTCGGAGGCAATCCGGAGGCGCCCGGGGCGGCTGCGGAGAGGGACGCTGTCCCTCCGCGCACCCGCCCTGCGCGGCTCGGAGGCACTCCGGAGGCGCCCGGGGTGGCTGCGGAGAGGGACGCCGTCCCTCCGCGCACCCGCCCCGCACAGCTTGGAAGCACTCCGGAGGCGCCCAGGGAGGCTGCGGAGATGGACACAGTCCCTCCGCGCACCCGTCCCGCGTGGCTCCGAGGCGCCCGGGGTGGCTGCAGAGGGGGACGCCGTCCCTCCCCGCACCCATCCCACGCGGCTCGGAGGCACTCCGGAGGCGCCCGGGACGGCTGCGGAGAGGGAAGCCGTCCCTCCACGCACCCGCCCCACATGGCTCGGAGGCACTCCGGAGGTGCCCGGGGCGGCTGTAGAGGGGGACGCCGTCCCTCCGTGCACCCGCCCCGTGTGGCTCGGAGGCACTCCAGAGGTGCCCGGGGCGGCTGCAGAGGGGGTCGCCATCCCTCCGCGCACCCCCCGCGGGTGGCTCGGAGGCACTCCAGAGGCACCCGGGAGGGCTGCGCAGAGGGATGCTGTCCCTCCCCGCAGCCCTCCCGCGCAGCTGGGATGCCCTCGCCGTCCCTCCCCACCGCCCCCCACCGTGGGTCCGAGGCCTTTCGGGCTTCTTGCAGTTGTAGGGGGGTGGCGCACGGAGCGACCAGATGGCCCTCCGCAGCCCCCGCCCGCGGTGCAGGTACTGCAATCCCGCAATGTAGCAGGACCGCGGGACCTGAACCTCGAAATTGGGGGGGGTACTGTAATAGATGAAAAGGCAGCATGATAAAAAGACAGATTGTGGCTAGGTCCTCCACCCCTGATGAGAGATGACTTTTTTTAATGCACATATGAATTGCCTCTAAGACCCCTGTTCCAGATAGTGTTTTAGAATACGTTATTGAATGATTAAGACACATATCACATACTTTCATATATTTGCAAAAGTGTCTGAAACATTTGGCCTATTACATGGCAGGTTTATCTACTGTATAGTAACAATTAGTAAGAGGTTTTCATGTTGTCTCCACCACAAAGAATGGTGGAGACAGCATTATGTTTTCTTATTTGGGCTATCTTTTTCATTATTAAAAGC
The DNA here is from genome assembly GCA_037367245.1 of Phrynocephalus guinanensis. NCBI lineage: Eukaryota > Metazoa > Chordata > Lepidosauria > Squamata > Agamidae > Phrynocephalus > Phrynocephalus guinanensis. The sequence goes on along the minus strand of CM074735.1, from coordinate 53,200,880 downwards.
CAATTCCTTTATCATAGCACATAACAAAAACCCATAATTTTTGTTGCTTCAATTTTTCCTTTTAATCCTGACATATTCTGGAAACTTGAAGAGTTTTTTTACCCTATCAGGCAATGTTGAGTGGCAGTTATGGAGTGGAGATTGTGGTTTTCTTCCTTCTGCTCCTTCGCTAGTAGAACTCGCCTTGATGGAAATTATAGATAAAACTGAATGCCCAGAAGCAAGGGAATACTGATTTCAAATTAGCTCCTACTATTTTTCAAAACAATTGGACATCTGTGTATTATTTTGATCCTTCAGAATCCATTATTTTAAGTAACTTGGGGTACAGTTTTTTGTGATGTGAAATTCCTTGTTTCAACCTTGTTTGTTTGTTTATTCTGATTTCTTGTTTTCTTGGGGGAATATGCACATTCTGATTTGATCTTGTGAAATAGTCCGTAAATAACAGAGATGGATGCTTTCAGTGTATTTGATATTGTAGACTGTATCTGAGCTTCCATTTTTTTCAAAACTATTTGAATGCCTATCTCTTACCAAGATATCTTAATAACTAAATTGTCCAAACCATATTGATGGGCATTAAAAAGCTTTGGTAGTACCAGTTCATTGAAGTGATAACTTTTCACTAGGAACTAAATTCATATTTTAAACTATTTTGCTTACTTGATTTTTCAAATTTATCAGCATTTTTTCATCTACAGAGAATTTCACAAGACTTGGTATAATGTTATGAGGAAACAAACAAACAAACCGACTAGTTTATCTGAAATGAAATGGCATTACTTGCAGCATCAGATTGGTGCTAGTTGGATTATTTCTAGGTTTGCACTCTGAAATGCACCAGCACTTCCTTAAAGATGGCACTTTGCTAAAAAGATTTGATTTTCCTTATGCAAGTGTAAGTCAAAAATAGTATCCAGAACAATAATAGAATGACAAACTAAGAGCTATAGTAGTTGCTCAAGAAGAAACAAACAAATTAATTTGGATTTTTTTTAAAAACACCAGAAATGTAAAATGTCTGGACAGAAAAGGGAGAACATTTTGATTTGGCACTGAAAACTAAGCAGAGTCAATGCTACAGTGGTCCCCTGCTCATTCGTGGTTCATATACTGCAGTCCCGCTATATTGCGGGACCACAGTATATAAAAAAGACCCCCTGCGATAAGGGGGGAAAGGCCTGGCGTAAGGGGGGAGGGTCTGTCAGAGGCCTCAGAAATGACTTCCGGTTCACAGGGAGGTCCTTTTGGGGCCTCCAAAAGACCCGGAAAGGCCCTCACAGGCCCGTTCGGGGCAGCGCAAGGCTGGGGGTAAGTACAAGAACCCCCAGCTAAGTGCTCCAGGCCCAACCCGACCTGCATCCGCATATTGCAGATTTTCAATTATCGCGGGTCAAGTTGGGTCCCTAACTCACAATAGGTGGGGGATCACTGTAGTCGTATTTCATCCAGAATGGAAATCCAAAGTTGGGGTGCCACCACAAAGGAGGCCCCTTTCTTTTCCCCTTCTACTTTTTTGAAGGGTCATAACATTTTTCTCTCACATGATACCACTTGGACAAGGCCCTTCTCTGACATTCTAAATGCATAAACAGTATTGATACTGAAGATGTATGACTTGTTTTTCTCTCTCTCTCCAGTTGATCATGTCTTCCCTGAGTCCGGAGCAAATCTCCTAACTGCTTACGACCAATGGAGGGAGTGTGCTGATAGTAAAGCATGTTGTGATTATTCTTTGCATATTGACATCACACGTTGGCACGAGAGCATAAAAGAAGAGTTAGAGGCTCTTGTCAAAGACAAAGGTAAGGACACAAATATACTTTTTAGGAAAGAAATAATTACAGACTGACTCCTACTAGAATAGACCTATTAAATCAGTGATCCAGTTAGTTAAAACTGCCAGCAAAATGCAATCAGCATATGTTTTAGCAGTAAGTTAACACTTTTGTCAGTCTATGCATTTGGCATTATGCCCTGAATTGCATGACTTGTGACAGGCAACACTCATGCTGACTTCTTAGCTTGTAGCAATTTGCTGCTGAGCTTTACATCAATTGGCTTGCACTGGCACTAAAAATGTAGTTGAACGTTGGTTGTTAAGATTTAATGGCTGAAATTCTGCAACATAGTATAAGTAAATTTGCGATGTTCAATCCCTTCCCACCCAGCAAATAAAAAGTATGCACAGTAATTCTTTGGAGTACAAAGGATGTTGTTTATTCCTAGGTTTTTTCAGTTCATTTAGTATGTCACCTCTCTCCCTCCTCTCACCACCTCTTCCTGTCTCAACTATCTACTTATTTTCCTCCCCTCCCCTCTGACCTTTCTACTCCTAGACTCTTCGGAAACCTAACCAATCCTCAGCTTCACTAGTTTCTTCCAGCCAATCAGAACCATTCTTACCAAAACTCCATGTTTGCCCATTTCAAAACAATGCATTTACTATTGCTATATAAGCAATAGATTTAAAAATAATTTACCTATTTAGTTAGTAAACATATACATTACAGCACATCATAGATACTAACATAGACTGGCCAATCGACCTGATACTGGTATATGTTCTTCTTTGAACATATATTGATATATGTTTCCTTTGAAATATTTCAAGTTAGCAAGATTATAAGATTGTTGTTGTTGTTGTTCAGTCGTTCAGTCGTGTCCGACTCTTCGTGACCCCATGGACCAGAGCTCGCCAGGCCTTCCTATCTTCCACTGCCTCCCGGAGTTTTGTCAAATCCATATTGGTTGCATCGATGACACCGTCCAACCATTTCATTCTCTGCCGTCCTCTTTTCCATTTGCCTTCAATCTTTCCCAACATCAGGGACTTTTCCAAGGACTCCTCTCTCCTCATGAGGTGGCCAAAGTACTGGAGCCTCAGCTTCAATATCTGTCCTTCCAGTGAACATTCGGGGTTGATTTCTTTAAGGATGGATAGGTTTGATCTCCTTGCAGTCCAGGGGACTCTCAAGACTCTCCTCCAGCACCACAGCTCAAAAGCATCAATTCTGTGGTGATCAGCCTTCTTTATAGTCCAGCTTTCAGTTCTGTACATCACTACTGGGAAAACCATAGCTTTAACTATCCTGACCTTAGTTGGCAAAGTGATGTCTCTGCTCTTTTAGGATGCTATCTAGGTTTACCATTGCTTCCTCCCAAGAAGCAGGTGTCTTTTTATTTCGTTGCTGCAGTCACCATCTGCAGTGATCAAGGAGCCCAAGAAAATAAACTCTGTCATTGCCTCCATTTCTTCCCTTTCTATTTGCCAGGAGGTGATGGGACCAGTGGTCATGATCTTAGGGTTTTTTTTGATGTTGAGCTTCAGCCCATTTTTTTCACTCTCCTTTCATTTTATTATATTATAAGATTATATTATAAGATTAGTAAAGCAGATAGATGGTAGAATTCTTCAGATAGCAATAATCCTTGCCTTTGGCATTGATATTGGCGGTCATAGCTAGCAACTTGTATTTCTTATGGGAATCAGTTCTCCTGCCTTTGTTTTCAGGGAATAGAAAAATTCTGGTTAGTCCTGCTAGGACTTCACAGCCTTTGTTATTTCCCTATATCGCAGTGGTGACGAATCTTCAGCACTCCAGATGTTTTGGACCCCCAGCTCCCAGAATTCCAAGCCTGTGTTGCCAACAACAAATGACTGTGGGAGTTCTGGTCCAAAACATCTGGAGTGCCAAAGGTTCGCCACCACTGCTATATCTCATTACTTCACTGAGAATGTGAAGTCATGTACCTAAAGTAAATTCTGTTGAGTTGAAGGAAAATTTGTTCTGACTAAAGACGTTTATGAATGGGCATGTGGTTCTCCTCCATTTTTCAAATCAAATCTTAAGCCTTGCCAGCATTAAGTATTCATGCTAGGTCATCTGGAAATTGTTCATTTTCCCCCTCAATTGTAACCATTATTTCACTTCTGGTTTTGTTAAGGTGTGAACTCCTTTCTGGTTTTCATGGCATATAAAGACAAATTCCAGTGCACTGATGCCCAGGTAATCAAAGATACAGAATGTAAACAAATTCCAACCATATTTTGATGCAAAAACTGAAATATTATCGGATTTTTCAAAATTTGGTGTGTGTGTTTTCTCTTTTCCTGCAGATGTATGAGATCTTCAGTATAATTCGAGATTTGGGTGCCATTGCTCAAGTACATGCTGAAAATGGAGACATCATAGATGAGGTAGAGCAAAGGCTCGCTTCAGCCGTCCTTTAAGATAAAATAAATAAGTTGTTTCTTTGCATAGAATAGAGATGCATAAACAATGGTGAGCTCCCACCTTCTTCTGTGTGGGAGGGGTACAGTTTTTATAGCTGGCTACTTGACAGGCAGTTGTCCTGAGCGTTTGAATCTCCTCTGAGCCTAGTTTTTTCAGCTGCAATTTTTGTGCTCAGTTGCAAGCTAAGCAATGAATAGATAAAGCTTGAATGTGTGTAGGAGTAGCAACAAAATATTGTAGCAGGAAAAGTTTGTTACAGTATAACAAAAGAGTTTTTTAAAGATGTGTGGCCCTCATACACAATACACAGGTGAGGGTAACTGATACATTTATGAGACCATTAGAAACAAATCACAGAGGAATGCTAACTTTTGGCCTGCACAGTTTTTTCCCTGAGGCTGGGAACTGCTGTGGTATGGAAGGTGCGGAAGAAAATAGTGGAGCATTCCAGAAATTATAGCAGATGTCCATGACAGGCTCCTTAGTTAAAAGTGACTTTCAAAAGGGTGGAAAGCGAAACCTTCATTTGAAGTCCCCATTATGAAACTCATGTTAAAACTAAAGGCATAGAGGCCTGCCATGATTTTTGGAACTTTCCATGCTTCTTCGGCCCCATCCATACCACTGTAGAGCCTCTCCTGAGGAAGTCATATACAGAACAAAAGCTAGGGTTTGTGTGTAGTAGGTACTCTTGGGACCAGAGTACCTGTCAGAGCGTATCTCTCAGAGATCAACTGGGAACAGACCCACAAGAATGGCGCATGCACACTCACTTAGGGTGGCCACACCCAGGGAGGTGCGGAAATCGCTCACGCGTAACCGCGACTTCTCTGTGGTGGGCCCCACCCTGTGGAACCATCTTCCCAGTGAGTTGCGCCTTGCACAGTCCCCGCCTGCCTTCAAAAAGGCATTGAAAACATACCTTTTTAAGGAGGCATTTGGCGACCTTCTTATTTAACCCCCCCTTCCTTCCTCTTTGCCGCCCATGCCATCTTTTTTAGGAGGGTATCGTCCCTCCTCATTTTTATTGGGTTTTTATTGGGATTTTTCTTTTTACTTTTGTTTTCCTTTCTATTGCTTTGTTTTTATTGTTAGCTGCCCAGAGTTCCATTTCGGAAGATGGGTGGGGTATAAGTACAACAAATAAATAATATAAATAATAAATATAAATAAATAAATATAGTTTTTAAGTGGTCTATGTGTAGTTCTTAAGTGGTAACACCTACAGGGATCTTTAGCTTTGGGTTGTTGCAGTGCAGTGCAGCAAAATGTTCAGGGTTCAAACATATTCCATTCCATTGTAGCCCCCACCTCCATTCTGGCTTCTCACTTTTCCCCCAAAATACCATCCACTGAGCATGTTCAGTTCTCACTGGGCTATTTGGGAATTCTCTTCCCTCTAGCAGCTTCCCTCAAAAGTTGCTTTGTGCTCCTTGAACTCTTTGAGTTCCTCTGAGTCTTGTTTCTCTTGTGCAACTGGCAGTTTTTGCTAAATTCACAGAAGCATGGGAAAAGGCATACTGGAAACAGGCGGAATAAGTAGGGCTCTGCAATAAATCTATTGCAAGTGCAGTGTGTCTGTTTAGAGCTCTACATAGCTTTGATTTCTTTCCTTCTTTCCCATTTCCCCCTCTCCCCACAGCCCATCATCAGAATTCAGCAGTGCTGCATAAAAACCCCTTTCCTTCTTTTGATAACAGAGAAACAAACACTGCAAACACACAGGTTTTATAATACTGGAGGCTCTCCAACATTCTCCTGCACTATAGAATACTGTAGTACTCAGCACTGAATTTAGTGTTAACCAAGGGTTTGGAAAAAATGCAAGACTGGGCTATAGGTGATATCTTTATAGGCCACTAGTAAAAAATAAAAAAAACAGTTGCAGTCTTTCATGGACAATACCAACTTCTTCAAAGCAAGTGCCAAAAGTCCAAACATGGCAAGATGTGGTTTGCCAGGAGGTTACACTTAGATGTAAGATTCTTAGCAATGTGACTTTCGCCAGGCACGTCTGTCTTAGATGAGGCAAGAAGCAGTAGGCCTGCTGCAAAGCTGTATCTGAAGCAGAAGCACCCACACCTCCTCTCCATTTGGCTCTTCTTTGAAACATCCATGTTTCTGTTTGGCCAATGAGGAGTGGGTTTGATGCAGAATCATTTGGGGATTGGGGTAAAATTTAATAAAACCAATTGGTGTAGCCAATTGGGGGCAGATTAAAGAAAAAGGAATATTACCTAATGGTTGCAGTCCTGATATGCTGGTGTGGAGAGTCTGGGTAACTTCCTCTTGGTACCCGATGATGATGGGATAGTTCCATTGAAATAAAAAGGGAGTGGGGAGCCATGTGGAAAAGTTGCCCCCTTTTTTAGACTGCCTTTTCCAGAATTCTTTATCCACAAGGCCATGGGAATTCTAGGTGTTGTAGTCTAAGCAGCAGCAGTTGTGGCAAGAACCTTGGCGATGACTGCCATATTTTGGGGATTTGGTTTAGCTGCATTGAGTTTACCGAGCTTCAGTGTGTTCCTGCACCAGGAAGTACCCCATCCCTGTTAACGAAATGCCTGAAAGGGAATTCAGGCGCTTATGGATGTAAATGATAAACTCTGCTGTTAAAGCAACTCTCCCTAATTAAACGAGTATATGTCTTATGTATTATATACTCTACTCTCAGTCTTCACAAGACGAAAATCCAACATAAATCTGGTTTCCACAAGGCAAAATCCATAGAGGAGAGTTTTTGAACTGTATCAGTGCTGCTTGTGGCATTTGATGTGGAAGATTGAACTGGAGAGAGCTGCTAGAAGGACCGTGCATACTTAATCAGCTTGAACTACATATAAAGATGACATGAGAAACCGTCCTCCTTCAGCAACCTTGTCCTCTGCCACAGATTCCTTTTAGAATGGTCTCTTCTGTCCAAACCTCTGCCCTTGATGGATGCTTGCCCTAATCTTCAACATAGAGAGTTGATCAGACTTGCTTTGAAAACCATCAGGCTGAAGACTTCACAGAAGCACTTTGTTCTGTTGCTGAACTGCAAATCCAGCGAGGGTATATCCTGGCTGCTGTGTTGATCATGGACTGAAATGGCTTTGTTTGTTAAGATAGGATTGCGGCTTTTCCAAACATACATTTTCACACTTCTTGTTTATTGATTCTTCTGTATTTCTTCATATAGGAACAAAAAAGAATGTTGGAACTTGGGATTACCGGTCCAGAGGGTCATGTCCTCAGTCGTCCAGAAGAGGTAAATTAAGTTGGTCTTAAAAAAAAAAAAACAATAGTTCCAGCTGAGCATAAATAGACTGGGTTGTTGAGTGCAGACATTTTGTTGAGTGTCATATTTATAATTACAGTCCCTTTCATTCACCTGACATCAACATTTACAGGGCTTCAGGTCTCTCAAAGTGTTTCCCATCCTCCACCCCCAAAAGAGGTGGTGCTGGTGGGAAGATACCGAGATTAAGCACTGAATTACACATTGAGAAACATAACTTAGTGAAATCATAGTATAAGAAAAGGCAGTTTAGAATTCTGTTTCATGTAGAAAGTAGGTCATTAGTGGAAAGCATTCCTATCTAACAGCTGCTTTCCTTTGCAACATGAGTTTTCCCAGTAGAATCAAACTGCAACATGCAGTTCTCTATCTGTAATCTGGCACATTGCAGAATGTTTTCCCCCTTTCTGCAGCAAACACTGTGGCTGCCAGCTGCAGTATATATGATCCATGGTTGATGCTTGTTAGGCCAACAGGAGATCTAAGGCACAATATCTTTAATCACCTTCATTAATGTAGGTCTTGGGGCAGTTCAAGTTATGGACTGAAGTCAACAAGAAGGCTCATCAGTGGATATCTCACAGCCACAAGGATGCACATTATCACATTATGAATGAAACCATGTTAGTATTCTGCTAACATTAAAATAAGGAAGATTGATTAACAAGGATGTCGTTTATACAGTTTGACACATGGCACTTTGCCACTTTGTAATATTAATAAGGACATCCTAAACCGGTTACATGAAGGACTAAATCTCAGCTCTTTTAATTTTTTTCTGGATGTTCCTTGGCAGCTCTTCCAATCATGCTTATTAGATATTAAATTCCAGTAAACACAGCGTTTCCAAATGCATGTGTATAGGATTCCCTTTTTAGAATACAGTAATTATCTTATTTTTACAATTAAAAATACTGTTCATCTTTTGAAATAAGTATTGTCTGATTGAATTATTTATAACTTCTATAATTAATAGAGCAAGAAATAAGAATTTTCCAATCTTGTCTTGGAACAGCTTTTTTCAATGAATTGTAACAGTTCAATGTATTGTAACTGAGTTCTTTTATTAGTAGCTGTTGATTAGTGTCTAGGGATACTGCTTGAGCTAAGAGATATTTTGAAGAAAATAGTGTCTAACGGTTCCTGTTTTCCAAGGTTGAAACAGAAGCAGTGTATCGAGCAATTACAATAGCAAAACAAGCAAATTGTCCCTTGTACGTCACAAAAGTCATGAGCAAAGGAGCTGCAGATGTCATCGCTCAAGCCAAGAGAAAAGGTAGGTACCACATCATCCTTCAATAGATGATGAGCGACCTGCCTGTTTCACACAGTGATTCATATCTACTCCTTCTGAAAACTGTATTTGTGTGTCATCTAAATTTCCAGAAGTGGTGAAGTTTATCAAAGGTATCCATACTACTTACAAAATGTGCACTGGTACCTCATTTGTTAGTTGCAGATAGCCATGGCAAACTGCACGTGACTTGTATGAGTACCACTAGCATTCTTGCAAGCGTTAGGGATAATGTTGAAAACTAGCTGAGCACAATTGTATTCAGAATTGGGACTCAGATCCAAAAGATTCTTGTTTTCCTGCATGTGGAGGCAACTTCCTGCATCATTTTTCTGCCCCATTCCCTCAACTTACCGGGAATATCAGTGTCAAGGAAATATCCCTTAAATTCAAGCTGCTTCTCTTCCAGAATTCTTGTTAATTTGTTCACTAAATCAGCCAGGGATAGCACAGATCAACTGTACAGCAGCTTTACTCCACCTGGAACTTTTTAGATGTTTGAGACTTCAGCTTCAAGCAAGGATTAGAGAGAAAATTGTGAGCATTTCTGGTTTAAAATATTTGCAATATCACAAACAGGTTGATGGGCAGAATAGCATCAGTGTTGTTGATTTATGTTGATTTTAACCTTGTTGTAAACCACCCAGAGTTCCTGTTGGAAGATGGGCGGTATAGAAATAAAGCAAACAAATAAATAATAAATAATATCTGTAACAGGCAGATGTCCTGGTAAGGTGAAGTAAGTCCATGAGAAGAAGAGCATGGTAGCCTTTAGTGTCTGTTTCCATCACCAAGCAGAGGTGGAGGACAACTTTTTGATAACAAGAGACTTCATAATGTATGGAAACTCCTCAGAATCAAGAAGCTCAAGATAACAGAGCTTCTGTCTTGCTTAAAGAACCACCATGGCTTTTGATTTCAGAAAACCACCTTCTTTGTTTCAAGAATGATGGGGTAGACTAGAGGAAGGGTTAGCATGCTTCTCTTTCCTCAAGTGTTTACCTGTCTCAGATTTTAGGGTTCCTAAATAGGTCAGGTAGATGGACAAAGGGATAGAAGTCACACTTACAGATGGCTCATCCCAAAATATATGATTGCACACAAGGAATAGCGTCCTCCAATCCTCTGTCAGTAATGTATAGTATAAATTACCACTTTGTTTAATGTAAATTTTAAAAAGCAGTATACAAGCTGAAATAATTAAATAATGCCATGGGACTAAAACTTCTTCCCATAGAATACCAGCATGTGGGACTTGGTCATAGCCATTTCTTCTTGATCTTCCCAGGACTTAATTTCAGCTGTCTTGTGCTAAATTGTGTTCAAGACACTTGAAAAATGTAGACATCTTCCTGATGCTTTAACAGTCCTTATTTTAATAGATAAGACCTTTTTCTCCACAGAACCTAGAAAAGACTGTTCACAGTCAATTCCCAGTTTCTTTTGAAAGTGGACTGGAAATACTTTCATGTCATTTAAGCATCCTCAGTGTTGACAGAACTCTAGTATTCTAAGATAAGATGCTAAGAACACCATCCTGTTATGTTGTCAGACCATTGTTGGGCTCCTTCTAAATCTAGCAGCCCTAAGGCCAAGGCATGTCAGTTTCTATGAAAGGGGAAAGCATGCAGTCACTGGTTGAAAATCTCCAGATCATCCTCAGTACGAGATTGTCTTCATCTGTGTAACATCCAGGATGGCACTGAGATAACTAGCACAGCATCCTTTATTTTATTGTTTTGGGAGATAGCCATGCTTGTTTCTCCTTTCACCATTTACTGTATTTATTGTTACTTTGTTAAAATATTCCAGTCTGTGTTAGGGGATCTCAATGCAAACAGTAAAATATCAATCAAGTTAGACAACTTACAACATCAATTTAAAAGATTTGAGATAGTTTAAAATAGTGTACACTAGATGAGCAATAAACTGTGTAACTAAATCAGCAATAAAGAAGCAGGCCAAGCTAAGTGCCCTAAAATTTTTTTATTTGATTTGGCACTCAAATGAGATCTGCTGTGACATGACTTTCTTTTTCTTTTTCTTAATGTCTGTCTCATTTGGTGGTGGGGTCTGCTATTCTTGTTTTGGCCTTCCACTTGGCATGGTCATGGGCTAGGTCTAGATCAGTGTTGGTGAACCTATGGCACAAATGCCAAAGGTGGCACTCAGAGCCCTTTCTGTGGGCACCTGGCATCAGCCCTTCACAGCCACCTGTATTCAGGTTAAATGGCTGTATTGGCACTTTGCGTGAAATTAGTGGGTTTTGAATTGCAGTTTGGGCACTCGGTCTCTAAAAGGTTTGCCGTCACTGGTCTGGATGAACCTGGGACAACTTCATTTCATTCTCAAGGGTGTTCATCCAGCGCTCTTTTGGACATCCCATGGATTAGGATCCACTGACCTCCAGGGTCAGACCCCTTTTGGCCAGAGTTTCCTCATTGGCACAAAGGACATTCCAAAGCAACGCAGTCGGGCTTCATGCATTTTGTTAGCAATAGATGCTATGCCATATTTTGCTCTGATGTCATCATTGCGTACATGATCCTTTCGTGTGCTGTGACATGATGGCGACCTCCAAATGCCAGACACTTTCAATCTTCTAAGTAGTATAACTTCAGCTGGATACTGGGCAGCTGCTTTTTGATTCAGTCCTGCATTTTTCTTATTGGTGCATTTGTTGTTGGTTTTGTTTGCTGTTTACTGTTCTGTGAGAATCTTGTACAGTGGACCCTTGTATAACAAACAGTTTGTATAACATAAAATCTGTACAACATAAAAAAATTCTGGAGATAGGGGAAATTTGCTTAACAGAATTGCCCACGGAGTGAATCTGTATAGCATAAAAATGGGATTACTCCGTTTTCAATGCATTCCTATGGGAAATTTGTATAAAGGAAAATTTGCTTAACATAATTTCATTTGGAACGAATTAATTTCTTTATACAAGGTACCACTGTATTTGCTGTACAGAAGATATGAATCGAGAATGTTTAGAGAGTAGAGAAGGCCAAAGAGAAACACATTTGCAGCCTGCAAGTGTCTAAAAGGTTGTCATGCAGGAGATGAGCAGATTTTTTTGTGTTGCTGAAGAGTACAAGTCTGGAACCAAAGGGTGGAAGTAGTACAGAAGCAGATTTTGGCTAAATTTTAGGATAGACTAATAGTGCAATTTGTTTAAAGTAAAGGAGACTGACACAGGACTTGATGGTGTTTTCTTTACTGGAAGACTCTGGCAAAAGCTGAATGACCGACCATCTTTTAGAGATATATTTGCTTCATTCTTCATTGTACATATTTGCACTAAGTGTGGGGCTGGCTCAGATGGCCTTCAAGATCCCTTCCAGTTTTTTAGAGTTGTACCATTTCATGTTAAGTCATATTATCTGTATGCTGTGTGATTAATGTTATGGCATTTTCTGACCAGAAAGACTTCCTCCCACAATTTACTTCAATGGTTAACACAAAAGATCAAATTCAGTAAATAAAATACAGCTTAGAAAAGTTTAAAAGCTACATCTCCATAATGTATTGTAAACAAAAGAAGCAAGCAGGCTAAGGCCCCAAACACATCCTTTTAAGGACTTAAATGGATATTATTTTCCAAACAATTAACTTTTCCTGGTTCTGCTCCTTGTGCTATGTGCCATCAAGGAAGAACTGATTGACAGCCACTCTAATAGTGCTTTCAAAATAAGTGAGATATTTAAGGAGTGGTTGTATCAGTCACATACACAGTGAGTTTCTGTGAGCAGGAACCCATGTCTACTTAGTCTTAGTCTGTTACTCCATCTACTGCAGCAGACTGGGTGCCTGCTTTAAAACAAAAGATGAAAGCCTATCCACCCAAAAGTTTCTCCTTCAAAAAGAGATATCTCTGTCCAAGGCTACTGCTCTTGATTAGGCTTCTTCATGGCAGGGAATGAGGCTAAGCAAATGATAAAGTTCATGGTTGCTTGACGGTTCAAACATTGCCATCAACTGTTCCAGTTCAAAGACTTCATTCTATAGACACGGTCCTGACTGTTATTATTTCTTTAGGCACAGTTGTTTATGGAGAGCCTATTACGGCTAGTCTTGGTACTGACGGTTCACATTACTGGAGTAAGAATTGGGCCAAAGCTGCTGCCTTTGTGACCTCTCCTCCTATTAGCCCAGATCCCACTACTCCTGATTATCTCACTTCACTCTTAGCATGGTAAGTCATTGAGAATGGGATGTTCTTTCTACAAAACAAATAAAAGGCAGTGACTCACATATGGTGGTTAGAATGGGGAGAGAGCTAGTGGCTGCTCTAAAATATGGGCCTAAACACTTCCCTTCTTTGAATCTGGCTCTTCTTCCTATTTTCCTCTCAGTGTCAGGTTTGCAGCAACTCAAGAGCAAGGTTTCATCATTATGGAGAGCATGTTAATGGCTATATGTGATCAGTGTTTAGTCATGTTTACAAAGTTTTCATGGTGACTTCTGGGATTTGCACGGGGTTTTGGAAGTTGGCCTTTTGCATTGCTGCAAGGTTGAGAAATGGCCAACCCTACTGTGAAGACAAGGCACCATGGATGCCATGGATGGACAGCAAATTATTATTGAAGTCAATACTTGGCTTTATTCTTGTTTTGATTTTTAAAGTACCACTGTCCTTGGTGGATATTCTGTTTCCTTTGTCAAAGTAAGTTGACTGGTTTTGAGGCCTCAGACTAGAACCACATGCTAAATTTTTCTTAGATATTGCCACTTCAGGCATGTGAACCTCTGGGCGTTTGATTAAGAAGCAGTAGAAACCCAGGATGAGAGGTTGGCCATTCCACACCACTGCCTGTCAAATATCCAGCCCAGCCTGGATCAAATCTTTTACTCTAGACCCACTATGCTAAGTGCAGAGACAGCGAGGTGTGCCAGTGGGAAGGAAAAAAAACCTTCAGGAGCCAAATGCACTGATACAGGTTTGCCTGGGAGTGAGCTCCTTGAGCGCCTTGAATGCATTATCAGGCATGTCCAAACTTTGGTTCTCCTGCAGTTTTGTACCACAACTCCCAGCATTCTAAGCTTAGATTGCCAATGACAAAGGACTGTGGGAGTTGTGGTCCAAAACATCGGGAGGGCCAAAGTTTGGACATGCCTGCATTACTTTATACTGTTATTGTGGTTCCCTGATTTTTAAATATTTGATAGAAATGGAAATACATAATGACAGGAGAAAACAAGAAAGGGGTTTTATACTCTAGTATTTGCTGTTTTTAACAAATCCCAGGGAAGCTAGAACTTGTAGAGACTGTCGTAGATCCATGGAGAAATCTTAACAGAACTTCATTGGCTTATGAGGTTATGGGACTTGAAAAGAGTTTTTACAGATCACTCAACTCCTACTATGGCATTCAGCTCTCTCTCTCTCTCTCTCTCTCTCTCTCTCTCTCCCCCCCCTTTGACTGTTTTGAAGCCTTTTTGTATTGGTTTGGGCAGATGAGTCACTGAACATTATATGGAGTTCTGTGATAGGTCCAGATTACGTCCTCCACCCTTTCCAGATTAGTTAAATTGACTCTTAAGATACTGGGACATTCAGCTTGTCATTTGATGTCAACACAATAACGAATATGACAATCAAGGTTGCTTCTTCAGCAATGCTTGGCAATCTCTTTCCTGCGTTGTCCCTGGCCACATGTTCAGGCTTTTTTTTTTCAAACTATAAGGGGGGAGCAAAGGATGTAGCTACCAGGCCTGCGTCCTTCACTTTCAGCTTTCCCATGTTGACAGGAAAGGTTTTTTAGCAGAAGTGTAACATGGTTACAAAACTCCATCCTGCTCTTTCAAATTCTTCATCCTGTGGAACTTCTGTAACCTTGTTCAGCTGAATGAAGCTTTGTTATTGTTCAGTCGTTCAGTCGTGTCCGATTCTTTGTGACCCCATGGACCAGAGCTCGCCAGGCCTTCCTATCCTCCACTGCCTCCCGGAGTTTTGTCAAATCCATATTGGTTGCATTGATGACACCGTCCAACCATCTCATTCTCTGTCGTCCTCTTTTCCTTTTGCTTTCGATTTTTCCCAGCATCAGGGACTTTTCCAAGGAGTCCTCGCTCCTCATGAGGTGGCCAAAGTACTGGAGCCTGAGCTTCAAAATCTGTCCTTCCAGTGAACATTCGGAATGAAGCTAGAGCTCCTTAATAGACCTTTCCCATCAACATCACAGTTTTATGAGGGGAGAAGGCAAGCCCCCAATTTGAGGTGGAAAAAGTGACTTCCCTGATTTGTCCAGCTTCATCTCTAAAATTTAACTCCAGATGTAACAGTCATAGTCTGTTTTCCTTTGCAGTAGCCTTTTCAATGAATATTTTGTTCACAATGTATTTACTATACAGTGACCCCCCCCACCTATTGCAGGGGTTAGGGACCTGACCCAACCTGGGATAATTGAAAACCCATGATATGCGGATGCAGGTCAGGTCAGCCCTGGGCGCCTAGCTGGGGGCTCTTGTACTTACCAGAGGCCTCAGAAATGATTTTTGGCTATCCGGAAGTCACCACTGCTTCACAGGGAGGCCATTCTGGGGCCTCCAAAAGGCCTGGGAAGGCCTCGCAGGCCCATTCGGGACAGTGCCAGGCTGGGGGTAAGTATGGGAGGCCTGAAACAGGCCTTTTCCCCCTTAACCCAGGGGGTCTTTTTTCAGTATATGAACTGTGAAAGGGCAGGGGACCACTGTATGCAACAAATCAGATAAAATCATATTTCAGGACTGCAATAAGGGTGGAATCAACATATGTAAATAATAGAGATGGGCATGAAACACACTTTGGTGCTTCAGCACAGTACAGCAGATCACGCCCACAGGTGTTGCAACACCTCTGGGCCTTCCTAACCACACCGGACCACAGTTAGTGTCCATCTCTAGAAACTAACAGTGAGCCACTCACTTATGACTTGTTTTGTCATTTGTTTTACTTAGTGGGGATCTTCAAGTGGTGGGCAGTGCACACTGCACATTCACCACAGCCCAGAAGGCTGTTGGAAAGGATAATTTCATCCTTATTCCAGAAGGAACAAATGGTATTGAAGAACGGATGTCCATCATTTGGGAAAAATGTGTGGTAAGTCATGCATAATTAGAGATGTGAAGCCCAAGGGGGAAAATGGGGAAAATATTTTTTCTCTTTTTTCCCCTGAAGCCTTTTTTGTGTGCCCCCCCCCCAAAATTGGAAAAACTGAAAAAAGAAAAAAGTTATTATACATTCCCCCCGCCCACTTCAATTCTTCTTTTTATGTGAATGAGGTTTTTATTTTATTTTCATTTAACACTGTAAACAGGAAATATGAATAATTGTTAATTCTGGATTTTTAAACATTATTTTGTAGAGGTTCTTTTGTTCCCCATAAACTAGTAAACAGTTCAGGAGATTGTTCCTCCATTTGTTACTTACAATTACAAATGAATATTATTTTAAAAGTAAATTCTGTTTGTAATAATTGTTTGGATACACTATATTTTAATATGCTAGTTGTGATAGTTTTATGCCAAGTCAAATCGACCATAGTCATTTTTTAATGTTCCTAAAGTAACAAAATGACTTTCAAACTGTAAAAGGGGGTGGGGAGTGCTAATGTAGCATTTTTCTCAAATTTCCCAAAAACGTCTGTTTCCCCCCCAGGAAAAAATGGAAAAAACAGGGGTTTTTTCCCAGAGCTTCAAAATTTCTGGAAAGTTTACATCTCTATGCAGAATTAAGTGTATTATGCACATTTCCCCCTGCACCTTTTCTTAATGAACCAGAATTACAAGACTGTTGTGTTTGGTGCCCCACATTAGATCCATGAAGAAAATGTGTAGATCATCAGGAGGACCCAAGTGAATAATCAGTCTCAACTACAGCACCTGACACTAGCTTGATTCCTTCCACGAGTTCTTACTATTTTCACATGGTTTTTGCCTTTCTTTGTTAACAGGTTGGCATGGGAAGGAACCATAAGGGCAGTGGCTATCAAATGGATCCATGTTACATAAAAATGAGGTCATATACCTTTTTAGTTGATGATATACAGAGATAAATTTCTTGAGCAGCTAACTCTGAATGCCATTTCCCGTTACCCAGAGCTTGAGAAGACCTCTGTGGGACAGAAGCTTTAAATAGTCATTTTGTAGTCTATAGCTCTCGAAGGGCCCCCCATCCAGCACAGTTAGAAAATCTGGGACTTGTGACTCCCCCAAACAGTCCCTTTTCCAATCTTAAATTTGGACTCAGCACTATCTAATCTAGCATTCTGCTTTCATCAGAACCTGCCAGACACTGGGCAACAGAGCTTGCCAGACACTGGGCAACAGTTCTCTCCTCCACCTGCTCTCAGTACTTGATTCTCAGAGAACAAGTTTGGTAGAAGGGTTTTGTCCTGTACGCACGATCATGAAAATGAACCAAAGAATTCAAAGAGAAAGATGATATATTCAGGATAAGAAGACAGATTGAGGCCAGACACCATGGGATCTTTTGACACAAATGCAAGAAAGGAAGGTCCATTAATTTTAGATGGATAATTTAAATATCATCGCTTGCCTCCCCAAAAGATCTAGGCTGTTCTTGAGGTATCTAACTTGGCTGTCTTCTGCTTCATTTCTAGTCGACAGGAAAGATGGATGAGAATGAATTTGTAGCAGTGACCAGCACAAATGCTGCAAAGATTTTCAACTTTTACCCCAGGAAGGGACGAATTGCTGTTGGTTCAGATGCTGATATTGTCATTTGGAATCCTAAGGCAACAAAGATCATCTCTGCAAAAACTCACAACTTGGTAAGGGGGGGGGGAGGCAGTTTATTTCTCTTTACCATATTTGACGTTTCGTCATTTATAAATCATTGATTCTAATAAGCATCGATTCTTCTATAGTTATGGTTTAATGATGGCTTGATATTTATTTATTTATTTATTTATTTATTTATTTATTTATTTATACAGCTTATATGCCGCCCACTACCCAAAGGTCTCTGGGCGGCTTACAATTAAAATGAACGGTTAAAACAGTTAAAACATTAAACAGGCAATGGACAATTAAAAATAATAAAAACATTTAAACACAAAACACAAAAATTTCCACCAGGACCCACAATCTATGTTATGTCAGTTAAAAAACTTCAGAAACAGGAAGGTTTTTACCTGGCACCGAAATATCATCAGTGTTGGCGCCAGGCGGATGTCACTTGGGAAGGCATTCCATCTGCAGATGTTAGTAATTGGTTGTGATGAAAAGATTACCTATGTGATTCTGTAGCTTGAGCTGTTAAAGCCATGCAAGCAATAGACTTTCACTCATTATGGCAACTGTAAGTAGATCCAAAGTTGGACACATTTAGCTCCACTGAGTTCAGTGAAATTAGTTGTATCCTGTGCTGTCATATTCTATTCATGTTTACTGGCAAGAAGTGAACTTCAGTCTATTTTAAATACATTGAGACTTCCAAGTGCCTGTGGATATAGCTGTGCAAGGCAGTTCTAAGTCTCTGGCTACAGAGCCAGGGGGTTGGGAGTCCAATGTGCCTGCTTGAGAGGGACTGGAATCAGTGATCCATAGGATCCCTTACAGCACTGCAGTCCAAAGGTGGTGGTGGTGGTGGTTGTTATGCTCAGAACTCCAGCTAATGTCCATGGGGTTTACTTTCAGACAACCATTTAGTCAGATATAAGTCCCACTGTCTTCAATGAATCTGAATCATAACTCGGTGTATATTTTGCAAACTTAGTCTTGGGTTAAAAAAAAATTTAATTTCTTAAAAATAGTGACTTTACTTTTTGGTGGAGGTACAAACACAGCTAAGACCACACTAAGTTACATTAGTTATTAGTTACATTTAGCTGTATTTAAGAATACAGTATTGTATAATACAAAGAAAGTGACAAAATGGCAACAAGATAGTAAGACACAATAAAAAGGTATTCAGTCAAGTCACAATAGAAGAACTGAAAGTGACTTATTTGAGAAGAACTGAAAGAGAGAGAGACAGATGCCAGATTTCAGAAGAAGAAGTAAGAGCCTTTTCCATCCTTTCAAACTTTACCTTCACTCCATGTGGGTTTCCTTTCTGTCCAAGTTCCTGTATCTTTAAGGGCAAACTTACCATAGGCTTGACAAAGGAATATTGCCTTGTTAATGTGTAAAATAGCCAATGTAAAGCAATCAGATATTTCCTTTCAGTGTTCAACCCAAAACTGAGTCTCAGCTTTGGTTTTGCCAGAATGTGGAATACAACATATTTGAAGGAACAGAGTGCCATGGTGTCCCTACGGTGGTTATAAGCCAAGGGAAGGTTGTATTGGAAGATGGGAATCTCTTTGTCACTCAAGGTGTCGGCCGTTTCATTCCTCGGAAGACTTTCCCTGACTTTGTTTACAAAAGGATTAAAGCAAGAAACAGGGTAAGAACTTTTGCTTATATAAAAAACTATTATGTTTCTGTTTTAAGTGTGAGTGAAACAGTGCAAAAACTGCAAAGAACTGGCTTCGGTAATCAGAACCATGGTGATCCTGGTTCTGGGAAATGTTTCTTCAAATAAACTATTAGGAAAGCTAAATTATTTTCTAAAATAATTATACAATGACAGAATTTATTACTAGCCTCTTTTTACATTTCCCAGAATAATTTTACCTATGCAATCATGTATTTTGAAAGTATACAAGACCTATGTGAATTTTATGGTACATGTTAAACATAATGTACTGCTTGACCCTGAATAATTACAGTCTGAAAATGTAGGTCAGAATTTGCACCGCTGTTCAGGAACTTGGCCAGAGGCTGGACATGTCAGAAAAGTTCACTCAGCCTAACTTAAAGCCACTGGGTCATCTACTGCCCTAGATCTGTACAGGCAAATCTAGGATACTCTGCATCCCTCAAGTGTTCACTTCAGCTTCCATTCTTTGCAACAATGTGTGACTCAGTTCAGTGACAAATACATGTAGAGTTACTGGATCATGTATTGGGCTGAAATCACATGACATTAGGCCCACTGAATCACTGGGGATATGGTGAGCCAACTCCTCCGACAGTTCCACTGATTCAAATGGCCCTACTCTACTTGTGACGTACTTAACTAAAGGCAAGTCACAACTAGAGTAGACCCATTTTCCTCAAGGAATCCAGATTCAATGGACCAAATCTAGTGCAATTCACTATGTTTAAGTAAAAGGATTGCAGCCAGATAATCCTAATCATATCTACTACACATTATGCTGTTCCTTTCTAGATCCTAAACCAGCCATTCCTAGCCTTCCAGAGGTAGCTGTGTTACCTGGGTATGACAAGAGTTGTAGCTGAAAAGCTATTTGATCAAAAGTCTAGCACTGTCGGATCATTTTGCAAGATTCCTTGAGGGAAATGAGATGAAAACTGGGTTGCCTTCTAGCAGGTCCTGAAAACTTCCATCTACTGGTCTCCTCATGCAGTTCCATTTTTCCCTTATTCCCTCTCTTGCTTACTTAGTTGACTGGTGTTAATCTTGCAGAGCTGTTACGGTCAAACTTGCTGTTATGGTTCTTGCTCTTATAATCAATTCTGTGTTAGGTGGGTTCTGTTTATTCTGTAACCCAGATCTTCAGATTTAGCTTCGGAAGGACAGGCAAGCTGTAGTTTGCCCACCAGACTCTGAAAGGTGAGTAGTTGTAATGAGGTACAAGAATGGTTAAGCAAGTCAGGAAGCATAGAATTAGTTCCTGCAGTGCCAAATTTGTTTTGGCTTTAGCTAGTATTTAGCTAGTGTTTCTTGCAAGATGAAGTAGTCAAAAGACAACAGTGCAGTATGAGATTGGAGTCCACATGCAGTAAAGTCCCCTGAATCAGCCATAGAAACAAAACTTATATTGGCTGCACCATCTTGATACATTAGTTGTCGGTGTTAAGTGATTGGATTGTTGCAGCAGCAGTTACCATTAGTGTATTGTGATAATTATCAATTAATGGTACCAACAACAAAAAGTTGTGGTGCGTGCCCCCTTGAAACATGTGCTCAAGTTCAGAAATTCATTATACTTCCAGTTCAGTTCATCACACATTTCACAACAACAACAACAACAACTTAACGTCTAAAATGTAGTAGTTAGTCCTTCAGGTGCCACAATAGTTTTGTCTTCTTTATTTTTCTTTTGTTTTTGCCTGTTTTCCTGGCTTCTGCCACTCCACCAGGATGATTCCTTAGGGACACTTATTTCAAAAGAAGGGATGAGTACAAAATGGCTTTTTCTGCCATTTCCCTTGTCTTTGCAAACATGGGGAAAACTAAGTTGGAGGCAGCTAGGGAAGACGGAAGGAGCCCCTTCTGTTCCTCTCTGATTCCAGTTGATAAGGTTAAGTGCTGCAGGATATTTTCTGCCAATCAAATGGTGTTTATGCTGTTTCAGAAAAAAGACATACATTGTGTCATTATAAATCAACACAGGAATGAAGTTTTCACAAAACACGCTTCTCATTTAGGCTGAGCATGAGGTTCATAGTCTCCATAATTGACCATAATTAGACATCCAGATTGGCTGGTTACTGATTGCTTGCAATGGTGATTTATTTGGGCTTTTCCATTTATTTCATTCTCTGGGTAATTAGTCTGGTTGTCTAATTGTCCAATCAAAGCTCTTTTTCCTTTCCTTTCCCCCCTTTTCCTGCACACTCTGTGCAGGTGTGTTTCTATGAAAACTGCTTGCTATATAGCAGAATATTCATTATATAGTTACATGATGCAATCTCTTGCTAAAAGTGTTTATTCAGAAACATACTCAGTAGTAGGTTAGCTGTAACCTCTTGGTGAATTGCAGTGTGCAGAAATTGAAATCATCTGACTGGAGGTCCGTTGCATGGACTTCTCCATCCTAGCAAGGGAATGGGAAGGACAAACATGATTGATCCAATAAATATGGCTGAATGTTTCACTTCAGTATTATCTTGCCTTTTTTAAAGTGGGGGAGATTAAGGGCTGTGCTCATGAACATATCTCACAGAAACCTGGCAGCCTGTTTTGCTCCACTGTGATTTTTCCTCCTCGTGTGTTGTAGCTTGCAGAGATTCACGGTGTTCCTCGTGCGCTTTATGATGGGCCAGTTCATGATGTCATCATAACTACTAAAGCTGTGGCCCCAACTCCTACCTCAAGAATAGCTACCTGTTCGGGCAAGATTCAAGTTCCTCCAATCCGTAACCTCCATCAGTCAGGCTTCAGCCTGTCGGGTAAGTTGATTTAAGAGCGCAGTGTAAAATAAAGCAAAAACTTTAACTACATTTTTAAAAACTGGACATCTCAGAGGGAACAGCTTGGAGAAGTTATTGTTCTGGACTACAGACCTCAGAATCCACTACATAGTCTGGGCATATTAGTAGAGGATTATGGTATCTCCAGTGGAAAAAAATATCTTTCTTCCAAGCTTCACTTCCTTTTGGATGGAGTCCACATTTTACTGAAATACTAACTGGACCACTCTTCCATCTTAATAAATTTGAGATGCAATTTGAAATTCTGGGAGTTGTTCCAGATATGGAGGATTTGGCATATGCACTGCATTATCTGCTGAACTCAAAGAAGATGAATTGATCTGATGCTGCTCTCTAGTCTCCTAGATTTATTCACTATTGTTTTGCTAATCATATTTCAATTATATTGGTATCAACGCTTAAGCACTTATGCCACTATGAACTTGTTCATCTGTAGAAAGCTGGTTTGCATCCTTAGGCATGAAACTTATTTCAAATGGATATGATTCATTTTTCAACAGTAATTGCATAGCAGCTGAGTCAGGGGCAAAGGCAAATTGAAATATTTGCTGAAATAATAGCTATAAAATATTCTGTTTGGGTCAGGAATATAAGGGGCTTTGTTCAGTAGTGGTAGTGATTCAACCTGAGGCTCTCTGACCACTGTTCAATAACACTAAATAGTGAGGGAACACTGAGAATTCCCAACCCCTTTGCTCTGTTTATTGGATAGGTCTGAAGTCCGCAACCTCACACATTGCAGTGTCCTTTAGACCTTCTTCACTGACACTGGGCAGGTTCAGAAGGGGCAGAAACAGCACATGAATCCCTCCCCCTCCTCTACAGTTGCCATGTTTTAAGTGCATGAAAGGAACCTGCTGTGCACAGACACTGGAGAGTATTTGATTTATGGCCTGCTTTCTTTCATACATTTTATGAAGACAATGGTTCAGCCCCATTTGGACTGTTCCATCTCTTTTACTGTGCATACCCTTTCATCTATCTTTATTTTTGAACTTTCATCTCCTTCCCTCTTCCACGTCTGTTTAAAGCTCTCCCAGTGAAGTTCTTCATGCTGTAAGCCAAGCACATTCTTTCCAATTCTTGTGAGGTGACGCCTGGGAAGAAGGTGCGGTATATAAATATAAAAATAAATAATAAATAAATAAATCCTCCAAGAAGTGTAGCCCCATAGCTCCAGAATCTGAATCAGTCACATCAGCACCCTTTCTATTCCTCTTGTAAGTACTAGTAGGATGGACCTAAACTAGACTATCTGTGCCCAAAGTCCTTTGGCTCCCTTCCCAAACCTTTGAACTCTACTGTGATTTCTTCAGAGTTCTTCTCGGCTGTGTTATTTGGTCCCACATGGATGAGAAGAAAGGGATATTCACTGGTGGGCTTTATCGATGATAGCAACTCTTCTGTTACATCACTAATCCATCCTCCAAGGAGACAGCATACCTGGCATATGCCAGCATATTTCAGTTTTAGTCCAATGCAATCGGGATTCTCCTATTACAGCTGTTCTTCTTTTTGTTGGATGTGGGTTCAGTGACTGTCTTCCAGCCTTTCTCATATTGTCACAGGTAACTGAAGCCAGACAGCAGTCAAGTGTTTAATCTCCTTTTAATCCTAAATATTATTGAGAGTTCCATGGGCATGATTCAGTCCACTAAGTACTTTGAGATCTCCCCAGTTTCAATGGGAGGAAATAAAACACGCAAATAACATATTAATTTAAAGTACAATGCAGAATTCCAATAAAAGTTCCACATGAAGTTAAAGTATAGTATGTGTGTTTACTGTATTTAAACCTAAAACCTGATAGCAACAAACTAGCTTAGCAATAATTTAACAGTTCTATACAAGGTGACCCTGATTCGAGTAACTAATTGGGCAACAAAAAGTTTAAACCTTCCCTCATATCCTGTTGCTTAAATGTAGAGCAGAAGGAAAACCACACCATCCTTTTCTTCTCACTCTGACAGGCTTCTGACTGCATGCAAGGTCTCATACTGGCTGTGAGATCAGGAGAGGTACTAACACAATTTACCTTCTGCTCCATGTCCAGGCAACATTTTGTCATTGATTTAGGCTCATCAGATCTTTCCGGTAGTTGTTGTGAGAGAGACCTCGGAAGCCTTTGGTACTCAGCTGCAAGAGTATCCCATGTGCCACAATTTATGATCACAAAATTCTTCCATTATTTAGCAACCTTCTAATTGTAGTCTGTTGGCAGTATAATCACACGTGTCTCATTAAAGGCTCTTCTATGACCAAAATCCTTAATTTCATTAAAACAAGGTGTTCCAGTCATGGGAAGCAAAATCCACTTATAAAGAGAAACTATTTGTAAGAAGTCTAGTAATCCTCTCTCTGAAGATTCAGATCCAATAATCAAAGGCCAAATCCTATTGTGTAGTTATGCCAGTGTCATGCTAACAATGTAATTATTGGAGGCAAATTGGCTCCAGTTAAGAAATCACAGTAGATGATACCTGTTTTGCCCTGAGTCATTGTACAACAGATAATGTCTTTGATGTCTTCTTAACTCCAGCCAGTTTGCCTCCAGAAGCTACATTGTTAGCATAATGCTGGTGTAACCACCAGTGACAGTTTTGCTGTTTGTGTTGCCAAGGTAGATCGTGTATTTGTCTGGAAAGACAAATTTAGCAACTGAATTTCATACAAAACTCCTCTGTGTGCTAGAAATCATCCCGCTTTTTGTTGCTGTCAGAAGACCAACTGCTTTATAGACCAGAATTGTTCCTGGAAACAATACCTAGATAAATAATAATCATGTGCTGTCAAGTCACTTCTGACTTACAGCAGCCCTTTTTTCATGGTTTTCCAGACGAAACGTACTCAGACGTGACTTAAAATTCTCTTTTTAGAATTCCTAGGGTCCTCCTAGGAATGTGCAACTTCCGCAAAGACACAGACAGGTTCGCTCTGCTCTAGCTGCTTAGTGATTTGGGTATCTGGCTGCAGAGTCAGAGGCTTGGAATTCAGTTCCCTACTGTGTGGCTCCAGGGAGATGAACCAATCTGTTTGGCCCCGAACAAGCTACACAGTCCCAGGGTGCTCCCGGAAGAAGGGAATGATGAACAGCTTCTGAGTATTCTTTACCTGGAAAACCCTGAAAAAAGTTGCCGTCGGTCGGAACTGACTGGATGGCACCTAGTTGGGACGAAGACGAGTTGTCTTCTTAGGGCTGAATATATTGAAGGTGAGTATTGCCAGCAGTAACGAGGAAAGTTTGTTTGGGACGGTTTCTGCAGATTGTTCTGTTCCATGTAATATCCGAGAAACTAATTTAGTTTTGACAGTTTTGACAGTTTCCAAAATGGAGACCAAACTACCTTCTATAGTTCTGTGTTATCTAAGATTGCCCATTGTAGTTTACCAAGAAGGAATAATGGGCATTAGTTCTGAATGCATGGTATTGGAACCTGATATACTCTAACTCAATATGTGTTGTGTTGTGTTGTGTTGTGTCGTTAAAGTCGTGACGAACCCTTCATGACTCCACGTCCATGGAGTTTTCTTGGCAGGAATACTGGAGTGGTTTGCCAGTTCCTACTCCACTAATTCAATATACATATGTATTTCTGTGGATATGCTTTGATCCAAATTGTGTTGCCTTACATCAGGGCTGTCCAACTTTGAACAGGCCGAGGCGTACTTTTTCTGGCCCAAAGTGCTTGAGGGCTACTGCATTAATACCTCTACTTAAGAATTTTATTCATTCCAAGCACATGCTCATAAGTAAAAACATTTTTGTAAGTTGAGCAGCGGTTTCCCATAGGAATGCATTGATATCTGTTCCCTCCGGAACAGATTAATTGATTTTCAATGCATTCCTATGGGAAGGCTGAACATACACACACTCCCCTTGCCCCTGCTCTATCATCTGGCCAGTGGGGGGAGCAGGGGACTCTGCCATGGCCCTTGAACTGCCCCGCTCGGCTAAGACAATGGGCTGGCAGACCCAGAACTTTGCTGGAGCAGTGGTGGTCTTTGAGATGGGGGAGGGAGGGGTCGAGAACTTATCCCCTCACTTTTTTATTGCTGGCTGGCGGGCTACTTTTGAACCCTTCACGGGCTACCAGTAGCCTGCGGTCTACCTATTGGGCAGGCCTGCCTTACATTATTTTGGGGGCTCACTCCTGTAGGTTTAAGACCATGTTATAGTGATCAGTTAATTTCTCACTTAAAACATTCTGTTCTCTGTGTTTTCCCCCCCAGGGTCTCAAGCAGATGACCATGTTGCAAGACGTACTGCACAGAAAATTATTGCACCCCCTGGTGGACGCTCCAATATTACTTCTCTGTCATAATAATTCAAGATTTGATAGTATGCAGTTTTCACACATAATCTTGATTATTTCCGGCTGGCCAGAATCAGCCACCTTAAAAACAATTCAGGTCCCACTGCTTAAATCTACTACCATTGAAATCAATGGGATTTAGGAATAGTTCTCTTTGGCCAGTTTGTGGCCTTTGTTTCCATTAAGGCCAATGGATTATGGATCCGTATTTAACATTCCTTTGAAATTACCAACGATCATTTATAAAAACCTCTTCCTTGTCTACACTTCCCAGGTACCTCTTTGTTCTTTAAACTGAAATAATGAAGTGTTTATTACATGATATCAACAAGAACAATTTACAAACGTACTTGGGTATTTTACACTGCCAGATCAAAGGGCTTGGGTGTGTATATCACAGGAAGACGAAAATGATTTGCCTTCTTACTCAGGATAAAAATTTCCCCTCTTCTTCTCTGCATAAAAATAGATGCACCCTCTCCAGTCTTCTGAGCTATTCAAATATTATAAATGTAGCCTTTAAACTTCAGCAGACCCTTAAAGATGTGCATGCAAATGTGTGAATTTCTGGTGAAGTCCTTTGAAATTATATTTGTCAGAATTGCCAGGTCTATCGTAAGCTGATGACAATGGCATACCAGGACACATATTATGGTTCTGTCTTTCTACCAGTGATTTGTACTCACTTTGTAAAAATGACTTTTTCTGATGATACCCCTTATAACTATTTTAACACAAACAACTTATTCTTAGCTGCTGCTGCTTTTCAAATGAGAAGGGCTACCCAGATTGCATGAAATGCTTAAACATCATCAAATGAGCAGGCATAATGCTTACTGCTGACTTGTTTTTCTTAACCTTGATGGTTGACTCCTGTGTTTGGATTCCTAACCCATGGTCAAGGATAGGTAACAAAATAGGATGGAAAAGCATGATTTGACATGGGTTTTAAAGCCATGGCTTGATTTAACTGTGATTAGAGCTTGGAAGTACTGTGTTAATATAACTTGTTAATGTTAACATGATGTAACATTTTAACATAATTGCTAGAACATTATTTTTCTTAAAATTAGACACATTCCTCCTGCTCAATGCAAAGGTAACTATTTTTGCATTTACATGTCAAATCTGTCATGCAATTTCCAAGCTCTTGTTATGATTAGGAGAAACTTCCACACCAAACAAATCCCAGTTAAGAACATTTCACCATCTTTATGCATCATCTCCACTTGTAGAGTAACTTACAGGCTTTTGTCTGTATTTTCCCTTGGCTTCCTCAATGCAGTCACAATGTCATTTTGTATATTTCGGATCATAAACCCAAGGGGTGCTAACCATGGTTAAATGCTATATCTATACTTGCCTCACAACCTGCACATTCACGGCCAACATCTTCCTAACTCATATATCAGTTTTATCTAGTATATCACCATAGGGAAATCACTACTTCAAATACAGTGGTTGCCGTAGAGTAATCCTATGTCAAATTATAATTCATGTATGACAGATGTTGACAAATATGTGTGGCTCATTGGGAGATCCTTGAACATAATTTTAGAAACCTTTGTCACTCTTGTATCATTGTGACAGCATGTATATAAGAAATACAAGTGTGATCTGAATGTTCATGAAATTAGGCATTGTAGTGTCACTTTAGAGCAGTATAATATGCATCTAGACTCTTCTTTATTTTTAAGATAGCTGAATTTCTCAAATCTGGACACAATTGTGGAAGTGCCAGTGTGTTTTAGTCTTTTCTTAGTCTTGGATTTTTTTAAAGAAAATTATTTATACAGGTTTTCAAGTGCATACGTTGTTATGCCCCAGAAGATAAGGTATATAACTGTCAGCTACCCAGTGGATTTTTTATAAAACTTATAACAGTTTTGTTATATTTAAAGCTATGTATAGTCATAATCTTATAATTCCATATCATTCCATATAGCTACAACTGTGACTTGTTACACAAATGTTTTGTTATTTATAGTCAATAAAGTTTCTTGGAAATCAGCTACAGTACAAAACAGATAAATAATTTTGACATTAATCTTCATCCTCCTATTAGTCTGGCAGAAGTAGTTGATTAGTTTTATTTTCTGATAGTGCGGATTATTTTGTTTTGCAAATTATATTTGTTGACAATTTGCATGCCATATGTTAAGAAATCTCTGTACAGACTATCTGTTGCATACTTAATTTCAGAACGTGGCATACAACAGATAATACCAGTGGAGATTTCTTGTGCATTTTATGTTGTCACATCAAAGCCAAGTTATAGTGACCTCAATAGGATTTTCATGGTAACTAAACTATTCTGTAAGTGATTTTACCCATTCCACCCCATTATTAGATTCTGCAACAGAACATGGATTTAAACCTCCCCCCTCTAAGTCCTAATCCATCACTCTGTCCAGTATGCCACATTGGGTAACCACAGTTAAGACACACAGATATGTCTTAACTAAAGGCAGTACATGTCTAAATGTTATACTGCTTGCATAACTGTGTAACAGGATTTCAGCCATCGGGTCTTCATTTCAAGTTAGCCGTTGGATTTATACCTATATTTCTCGGTCGGTCCAAGACTTTAGTGTGGGAGAAAGGGCAGTAGAAGTAGAGCAAGGATTTACTCACCACTGGGATGAAGGAAGGCTTTATCAATTTGTTTGTTTTATAAATAAATAAATTGCTTGATCTTCCATATGTGGCATACAAGGTGATACAGGTAACTATTTAAAAATGTAATCCAGTACAAAGACAGCACAGAACTTTTAACAATGATACATTAAGACAAATTTCCAAGTTAAAATGCCATCAGTTTTAAATTTGGGGATAAATAATAAGGGTTAACCTATGCCAAAAGAATTTCCATGCCAGGACCAATTGTAAATCAGCATCAGGGTGTTTCCATAGGTATGGCCCTATCTATGGCTATTATCATAACTAGCATATTAGCTGCATAAATGGACTATGAGGATGGACTTCCTCTGATAACCTGAATGCATAGGAAGGTACCACCTTCAGTGGTTGTCCCCCCAAATAGCCACATGTATAAAAGCTACATAATACTGAGTCTCAGCACTTTCAAATTAGCCTCATAAATTAATAGGTAGCTCCATATATACCCGAGTATAAGCTGACCTGAGTATAAGCCAAGGGCCTAATTTTACCCCCCCCCCAAAAAAAAACTGCTCGGAGTGTGGAAGCAATTAGGGAGTTAATACTATAGAGTAAACTCCTTGATTACCTCCACAGTACCAAAACTACCCCCAGTCCCTCTAGAGCTTCATAACTAAGTCCCCTTACTCCAAAATCTTTCTAGATTTCAAGGGGTTCCCTAAAATCGCTTTGGAAGGTACCCCTGCTATTTTGGAGTCCCAAGGTGAGTACATTTTGATTGCATATTTTAAAATAATTTTGAGTGCATATTTTTTAAAAACATGCACTCAAAAATTTCTTCCTTTGAGGGCACCAAAGTAGCAGGGGTACTTTCAGAAAGCGATTTTAGGGAACCCCCTGAGATTTGGAAACATTTGGGGATAAGGGGGCTGAGTTATGAAGCTCCAAAGGGGGTGTTTTTTTAAAAAAAATATGCACTCAAAAATTACTTACTTTGGGGGCACCAACGTAGCAAGGGTACCTTCAGAAAGCAATTTTAGGGAACCCTCTGAAATTTGGAAACATTTGGAAGTAAGAGGGCTGAGTTATGAAGCTGCAATGGGGGTGCCCCTAAACCTTCTCATTGGAATTATATG
Organism: Phrynocephalus guinanensis; assembly: GCA_037367245.1. Lineage (NCBI taxonomy): Eukaryota > Metazoa > Chordata > Lepidosauria > Squamata > Agamidae > Phrynocephalus > Phrynocephalus guinanensis. The sequence continues at coordinate 53,170,764 of CM074735.1, read as the reverse complement.
GGAAGTGGAGGCACCCCTATCACTCACCCGATCAGGACTTGCCCTCTGCCGCCCTCCCCAAGCCCCTAATTTTACCCAGAAAGACTGGGAAACTTATTGAGCCAAGTATAAGCCGAGGGTGGTTTTTTTTCAGCCAAAAATAAGGGCTGAAAAACTCGGCTTATACTTGAGTATATATGGTAGCTGCTTCAGAATGTAGCTACAAGAATTCGAATTGGTTCATCAAGATGAAGACATGCTATGTCATGTTAGTTGTATGTTTAACATGCTACAGTATTTCAGCCAGAGGGCTGCAAGAGCATAGGTCACCATAACAAGACTATTGCTTCCTATGAACGATCTCAGCTGATAAAGCAATTTGACTTGGTGAAATGTGCTCCAAGCCCTAAAGACTGCTAGCAACAATGGTGAATTAAACAGCACAAGCTGGGTGTCTGTAACACACTGACTTCCTAGACTAGGGCATTGCCTACCACTCATCAATTATCAGGTTTAGTTTATTGGTGCTCATCCAACCTATTATATTAAGACAACAGTTCATATTTTTGTAGCCTCACTTGATTCAGATTACAATCAATCAAAATTAAGAGCAATACAGTACTCCAAATTACCAGAGGGCCTGATCTATTAGATGTGAAAAAGCACTGGAGACAAGATGGAATCCTGCAGGATCTTGCAGCCCAAATGCACTTCTAGAATATGTACAGTACTGCAAATAAGAGGGGAACAATTATGATTACAGTCACCCCTTTAACTTACAGATGCTGCTAGCATGACCTCAGAAGCCAATGAAAATCAGAACAATCAACATGATTCCACTCCCTCTTTCCCATAACATGAAAGGATAATAAAGTGTGTGTTACCGCCAAACTCTGATCTAAATCTGTGTTGAAATGTGTGACATTAATCTACCCTATCCAACACCACTAACTTAAACATATAACCCCAAAGGAATCCTTCTGATTGAGCAATACTTATTCCTTTGTTCTGGTTCCAATGAGAATTTTTTTCCAGATACCTTTTTCATCCACATCACTTACGACAGCCAGGAGCACTCTTTTTGGGAAAGTACATTCAATCCCCTCTCAGATAAAAAATAGTGTAATCTCAGTCTCTGGGTGAATCTTTCCAAGCGCTTTGTCCATGTCCTCGGCCTTAACCCAACTGGAATGGATCCTATGATGGGGCATCAGAAAGGTTTCTGTATACCTTAGAAATTTCTCCAACGGGGAATGGAAATGTTTATTAAATGTTTATTAGCCTTTGTCTGCCCGTGGCAACACTCGCGTGGAACACCAGGGAAGACATCACCTCGTTTTTACAGACAGAGAAATGTAGGTGAAGGAGACCTGATGTATTTCATGAAGAAGCCTCAACAACCTGTAAGTTGGAATGCCATGGAATAAACGATTCGTTTGAAACCCCGTTCTCCTATGTTTGTTGAGCTAAAAGCCATCCCCCCTCAGCTCAGAGTACACCGCAACAGCAAAAACAAGGTATCACCTGTAACCTATTTTTGCAATTGTGAATTGAAGAGGAAATTGCTAGTCCAACTACTATTTGCTCATACAGCTACAGCCAACACAACTACTGGGAAGTATGATTTACCCTTAAGCAGTTGATTCAAAATGTCTTCTCTCAGTAGGACTTGCAGTTGGGTTTGTCTTTTTTTTTTTTGTGAATACCCGAGTTCCACTTTATAAGTGTCAGACAGAATATAAGGAAGTACATAGACGGAAAAAGTGTCAGACAGAATATAAGGAAGTACATAAAACTTCCAAGCCAACATTTATAGTAATGCAGTTTAACCTACATGAAATCTTATTCCAATTTACTTAACAATTACAACAGCTTATGCATTTAGCAAATCAGCACAACACTTCTAGAGTAAATAATAACAATTGAGCCAGCAGTATATGGGCAGCAGGATTATGTTTTTTTTTTAAAACCAATTTGCAGGTATGAGGCAATTTCAGAATTGAATAGTAGGAACATTATATTGAGATTGAGAGGAAGAGAGGGAGAGGGAGAGATTTAATCTTTACAAAATTAGTCCTTCCCTCCAACCTTAAAATGTGTTAATAGCAGGACAATAAAAATAAGCCAATCCACTGATAAGTGATAATGTTTGCACAGTATGAGTAATCCCTGTTTTGTTTTAGCTCTTTGGTGAACTCCCAACATTTAGTCTGTTGGGTTGGCGTAAAAGGATCCATAATCATGGTGTGCTGCCAAACTGATGGCAATTTACAACAATCCTCTTAAACCACTTAGAAGTGGTTTAAACTTCCCTCTTTCTGAGGATGCCCTCAGACTTTGCAGCTTGCCCAGGGCTACACAGGTTGGTTCTTCTCCATGAAAGAATAATGCAGACTCAAACTCCTGCCCTCTGTTTTAGTTACCTGAGCCCTTCAACCAACTGATCTCCTTCCTTGCTTGGAAATTGTTTGCTAGAAATGTTGCCTTGGTTCACACAATTTCTTTCCAAAGTCAAATTAGGCATCTCCAGCTTCAGTATAGATTTGGGCTCAATAGGGTCCCTTCTACTTTTGTAGGTCATGTCTCTCCGATGGCCAACATTCTTTCATATGTAGAACGTTGTTACTATTGAACACATAGTTGCTTGTTTTCTGTGCATAAATTGTCTGGCTTTCTGATAATTAAATGAGGCATCGGACAGCCTCATTCATAAGGAAAATCTTTTGAAACCCATCAGAACTAAATCCGTTGCAGCATGCCATGCCAGACTTTAGAAGAATAAAAAGAATATACTCATTTAACTTTTCTGCTTCCAGTCGTAGCATCTCTTTCCCCTTGATATTTCCTTTTCATGACAGATATTTGAGACTATAAATTTAGCAAGAAATATTTGTACCATGGAAGATTCTTGTGAAATGAAACTAAATAGGAATAAGAGGTGCAGGCCTCTGAAATCTCTGAATAAAACTCCATGGCTTGACATGGCATAGTTAGCAGCCTAGTTGTTTTCTGGATGCATGGCTCTCTAGGAAAAAATGAGGAACACAGATAAACTTTAGGTTTTTAGTCAAGGAGTCTCAACTGGAAATCAGTACCAATAATGATAATAACTACAGTTTTGCTGAATCTTTGTGGGGTGTACAGTGTTATTTGCAGCAGGGGAATCATGGCCTTCCAGATGTTTTCAGCTAATTCCCCATCTTTATCAACCAATCGACATGCTAGCTGGGGATAATGGGACTCAAAGTGCAGAAACATCTAAGTGAATGTTATCCACCACCACCACTCAAAAAATTAAAGATGCATAAAGGCCTCAACCTGATGTCCATCTGAAGAAGCTTCTAAACACAACATGGTGCTGAGCCTTATCTACCAAATTGCAATGTGGAAGTGAGTCATTAATTTTATTTTGAAGTGGATCTCTGCTCAAGTATATAGATGGACAGATAGGAATCCTTATTCTTACACTGCAGGTTGGGTTGTTGCATCTTTATCCCTGAATGAAGTAACCTTAATTTGTATATAATACAGTTTAGTATGTTATTTAAAGCACGAATGGTATGAATAATCTACATATTATCACATTACGCTTTATTTTTACATGGTACCTCTAGTGCTACCTTTCAGCCTTCTCAGTGTTATGCTCTATCTTGTTGCTTCAGACTTAAGGTGATTTTCATAGGGTAATGAAACCACTATGAGTAATTTTGCCAGTGCCAATCTAAATTAGTGAGCCTCCATGCCTGAGTGAGAATTTGAACCCAGATCTCCTGACTCCTAGTCCAGTAGTATGTCTACTAAACCACACCATCTTTCATCCTTGGCAGTGCTTAAATAAAAAGAACTATACTTTGAAATGGGAGAGTGGGTGGCTTTCCTAAAATCCAGGTGAAATCTTACTAACTGGGCAATATGGCAACTATAAGTACAGGAGCAGTTATGTATGACTTTCTTTCTTTCTTTCTTTCTTTCTTTCTTTCTTTCTTTCTTTCTTTCTTTCTTTCTTTCTTTCTTTCTTGTTCCAAAGTTTTTCACAAACTTCAGTTGCAACTTCTCAGGAGTTTAAAAACAAATAAACAAATGATTGGACCAGATACGTGGCTCAACATTAAAACAGCACACACGTAATTCTTAATAGCTACAAGGGGAACCAGTTGCCTTTGAGCTAGCTTTGAATGTGAAAAGCTAATAAACTGTCTTCTGTGTAAACAGTTCAAAAGACAACAAAGAAGACCTGCAGAAAGCTGAAATATCACAACCAAAACAGTCATTTGCTGTGGAATCCTTTTGTTACAGGAAAAAAAGGAACAAAATACAGCCTTGGTATTATTGTGTAAGCAATTTACTCAGGCCCATCATGCCACACTAGGATGAGACATTCTCCCCGTGTTTCAGATATTGTATAAGAAAAGGCAGGATCAGACTGCCAAAATGTGCCACTTTCAGAAAATGGTAGCATGCCATAGCCAAGACCAATCCATTTGGCATCTGAGGCAGAAAAATCCCTCCAGCTATCTTACCTCCTTGGAAGAAAACAACAACAAATTAATATGTTATAATTTGCTGCCTTTTCTTGATACCCAAAATTTGATGCTTGAGGCAGGTGCCTCACTCTGCCTAACAGTAGGATTTGTTCCTGAGGATAATGCACTCTCACTTTTTTTAAAAGTGGTGCTTACCACTCCTAGCTTCTGTCAGCCAATAACCATTTAAAAACTTTGCTCAGTGAATCGGGGATACTGTTTTAGTTGATAAGGAGTTTGTTGGTCACTTCACTTTGACCACTTGAACACATGATGTTGCAGCCCTCCTTTTGATAACAAACCTAAATGCTGGTAAGACAGAAAGCGGAACATATAAAAATTCCACAGAAAAATTAGGTCATTTATCCTGTCTAAGGGAGCTACTAAATACACTGTCACATCAAACCAGCTTCACATGTTGGCCTAGATACTAAAAGAGAGTGACATCTTGTCTGGATGCTTTAGTCCCCCTTTAGTTAGAAAGCTTTGCTGGAAACAATGTAGGTGCCTCTAAAATTATATCTCAAAGGGCACCTGCTGTCCACTCCGACCTGCAGGTGACCCCATCATATTTATTTGTTACATATTCATCTCACATTTCTTACTGAAAGCTTAAGCTTTGGCTTTCCTTTGCCCATGTGGGATCACCATAAAGGAGGACAAAAAAAGGGGCATGGCTTTGTTTGAGACTATATGTGTTAATTTGCATGTTTTTGTTACACACTATCAAGTCTTCTCTGATTTATAGTGATCAGGTGAATGAGCCACCTCCAGAATGTCCTATCCTTCTCCTTCTCATAATGTGTCCAAAGCAGGACAATATTTTTTTCAATATTTCTGGCAGTCCAGGGCATTGATAAGCTCTAGAATGAATTCAAGGGCACCTCCTTTGAGAGGGAAGAAAGTGACCAGGGGACTGAGGTGCCTCTCAAGTTTCCTGCCCAGGTGTTCGCTATGGATGGGTAGCTTCAAGGTCCTTGATTTCACTCCTTTTCATACTTTATTTTCAACTTGGGTTGGGCAGCATTTCAATGCATAAACATAGAATAGGACCCTGACCATAAGATTTTCCTGAACAAATAATATGATACTTTCAGCTGCAAGAAGCAAGCCAGGCTTCCGCTTTTATGGACTTCTTTGTTGACTTCTTGTTCTACCATTTTTTCTCTTTTCAAAGTACAAAAACTGTACCATGAAGTCAGATTTTCATCTTGCGGTGGGAGTAGGTGGCTGTGTCGCCCAAATCAATAATACATATTTCTGACAATCGATACATAAAGGAAAGAACATGTAGTTTCTGGCTCTTGGCTGACATGCAACTCTACTGCATGACAAACTTCCTTACAGGCCTCTTGGGTCTAATGAAATATTAACTAGAAATCTGTCCTATCATCAAGAGTTGTATGCAAAGGCATTCCCAGCCCCAAGGGTATCAAGCTAACCCTTGTGGGCCTGCATGCAATGGAGGAATGGGGGAAAAAAAGGGAAAAGCCTTTTTGTCCCTAATTAATTCTGACAGACTTTTCTGCAGGCTCCTGGCAAAAGGCATTGTGGCTTGAAGATAAAAAGATAAAAAGCCTTAAACTCCCCCTTCACATTGTGGTAGAGTTAATAAGCAAGAGAGCCATTTTGCTTTTCAGTGTCTGTTCTACATATTCCTCAAGAAAGAATGCAATTCCTTGTGCTGGTATTGAAACAAGCCCAGCTAAAAGCATGATAATATTTCTTTCCCCCATTTTGTTGATGCTGGACAGCAAGGCATTAGTGCACAGAAACAATGCCGAGTATCCCATAATGCTGCTTTCTTACATTCCCCTTTCATTTTTTAATGTTAGTCATGCTGCGCATCTGAGACGAGAACATTAGAAGCTAAAGGGTTTCCAAGAATTCAAGGGTAGGGGAAGAGGCAGGCCAAAGCAACCTGGGAAAAATGAATGAGGAGTTATGGGATCAAGGAAACTTGTTATTTCTCAGTTCAGAAAGTGGACATAAGCAACTAGGCAATATTCATAATTTCCCATAAATTCTTCTGCAGTTCAGATTCTAAGCCAAGCAAGAACATTCCTCCTAAACCAAGAGATTACTTCTCTGTCTCCCTCTTTGTTTCTGCCTTCCTGACATCCCAGTTGAGTGATCCCTTTGGTAACAGCCATGGGTAGGGATGGATGGGTCCTTCCTTTTGAAACCTGTTCTTTCTTGCAATGCCAAATGTCCACACATGAGAAATGATTCCACACTAAACATCAGTCAGATCTCATTCCAGTTGAGCATTTCAGGAAAATAAAAGCAGCCTTCTGAATGGGTCACTCCCTGCATCAACAGGCTAGGGAACACATCCAACCACATCCAACTAACTTTTGTACTTTGAGAGGCTCAACTGCCAGTCAGCATTAGCCCTTGTTCCTGACAGACAAAACCATTAGTCATCTGTGCCCTAGGCAAGGTCATATTTCTCTTCTAATCTAGAGCAGCCATTCTCAACTTTTTATTTTGATCTCATATCTGCAATATGAAAGAAATATAGGTCAAATCAAGTGGTGTGAGAAGAACTGTTTCCAGTCTGTGTCTCCTACCTTCAAATGTACCAGGACCCCTGTCTAGACTGCTGTAATGCTTTTTACTTGGGCCAATGGTGTTACAGGCATGCCCATGGGATGTTCATTTCCATCCTCAGACTAAACTACAGCTGGCCATTTAAAGGTCTAATTGGCCTGAAGCTTGCTGACAGAATACTGTTGCCCTTAGAAATCTCTCCATTTTGAGATCCATCTCTACATAGTATGCTTCCTTTCAAGATTAGGTAGGTAGTGACTGAAGAGGTGGGCAATATTCTTAAAAGCACTGGCTTATCATTATTACCACCTGGACTGGATTTTGTATTATGATTTTATTATCTAAAATTTAAACTTAAATCAATCTCCCCCCCCCTCTCTCTCTCTCTGTGTGTGTGTGTGTGTGTGTGTGTGTGTGTGTGTGTGTGTGTAGTCATTGTCCTATCTTACAGAGGCATAAAACATGTTGCCTCTCTCTTTTCAACATGGGAAGCTGAACTTTTGCGCTGCTGTTACTTACATACGAGAAGCCAAAATAATAATAACAAGCCACTAAAACTCCAAGGAAGCTACTCTCCCCAGCTGCTTTTATATTAAAACTGCATCTTTCTCCCTCAAAAATGCATACCAATGCTCACAGTACATTATGCTAAAACACAACAGCCCACCTCCTGGGATGGAAACAATAATGAGAAATGATGGCTTGCCCTGCCTAGAAACCCCGAGGAAGCAGTATTTCACGCTCATCCCAAAGGTCAGGTGGAAAGTGCAATGATCCATAAATATTCAGGCAGGAAAGGACTGAGATGTGGGGCTCTGCTCATTCTGACAGGTTCAGTGCATTGCTGGTGTGTATTTGAAAATGGGGAGGAATCTATGCTCTCTACCTCATTCTATCTTCACTGAATACTTAAAAATGCTAGTGTGTGCGTGTGTTGAATTCATAGGCAAGGAAACTCTTTAAACAAGAATAAATTCAGATGTTCAGCTGCCCTTTGTAATAGTCCCATTAACACAAGCACACTAAGCCCAGTTCAATTATAACAATCCAGCTTTCCCTTCTACTGTATATGTGTTGGTGCAGGGGATCATAAACCTACCAGGTCCAGATTTTCCAGAAGTGTCTGCTTCTAACACCAAGGGAAAAACATGTCCTTGTAATGCCAAGCAGTCTGTCTCTCTCATCCCTCTCATCTACTTGTAGTAGAGATGGGCACGAATAGAAAAAAATGATGTTTTGGTTTTTTCATTTTCGTTGCATGTCCCGTTTCAGTGTGTTTTCGTTTTTTGTGAATTTTCACAAAAAATCATTTTGTTGGTTCGTTAATTTGTTATTCATTTTTACCCTGCTTTGCACGATTTTTAAAGCATTTCCGCATGTGAGCGTCCCCCAATGCCCCAGACCAGAGGGAAAACACTAAAAAAAATGATGCTGGCAGATACACAGTATAGACTAGGTATGCAGGGAGGCTGCATGGCAGTGGCGGGCATTGCCCAGGGCTCAAGGCAGCCGCAGAGTGACTGCGGGGCAAGGGAGGGTACTCACTGAGAGGTACGCACACAGGGAGGCTGCAAGACTGAAGCCAGAGCGAAATCTCTTCTTTCTCTCCCCTAAGAGCCAGGCTACAGCCAGCAGGAAGGAACACAGAGACACACGCCTGCCTGCCTGGGGTAAAGTGAAAATAACGAGTGGCAGAGACAGCAATCCCACTCCAACCTAACTCCCACTGCAGACTGCAAGGAAGACGGGGGCTGCCAGAGCTTTTTATGCCCACTGTGGCTGCCAGACCTGCCCAGTCTGCAACCTGGGCATGCTATTGGTTGAAGTTGTCCAAGAATTTCTATGACCCAGTCACATGGCTTGCATCCATTTTGTGGCTGGCATCCATTTTGTGTCATCCTTAAAGGGTAAAAGAAAAGTACATCTCAATGGGAGAAAGACAAAAAGAAACTTTTAAGGACCCCAACCCGCCCAGTAGGTATTATCAGGCAGAAAAAATAATTATTGCTGTGTTTTTGCAGATGTCCAGGGTGTTATAATACCCAAGAAATCAATATTAGGCATCTGGCAGCCATTTTTAACAGTTGAAACAGCCCATTTCATCGTGCATCGCCATTAACAAAAACAAAACGTAATGAACCTATTTTTCTTGGTTTGTTTCGGTTTGTTCCAATTTCATCGCCAGGTTCATTATTCGTTTCGTTATGTAACGAAACAAATAACGAATAACGGAACAAAAAAATCATTTCATGGCCATCTCTAACTTGTAGTTCAGCTCCCAAGGGGCAAAGAAGCTTGGGCTTGGTCAATGATGGAGTGCCAGATTCTAGCCCCACAAAAAGATCTTGCCTTTAAGTTGTGCTCCTGAATCCCCCAATACCAGGCTTGAAAATTCCCTCTTCTGTGGCTGCAGGTACCTGATTTCCTTATCCAGCATTATACATAAATACAATTCTTCAGGCTCTGGTCTGATAGGTGGGGATTGACATATACATGTAGGATGACTTTCAGTCCTGACAACGTATAGCAGCTAGAGATGGGCATGACTTAGCGGTATTCCCGTTTCCGTTTCCGTTACTCGGTTCCGTTACTCTACGGAAACGGTAACGGGAATCACTCCCCCAGACTTCGAGCTCGAACCGACGAACGAACAATTTTGGTTTGATTTGTCGTGCTCGTTCCTTGCATCGCGCGATCGCGCGATGCCACGCGGCACAGAAAAAAAGTTTTTAAAAGTTAAAAAAACCCGGTTCCCGGCCGAAAAGCAGGCGGAAAAATGCCTGCCGTGCCTCAGGGCACCTACCAGAAGGGTTGTTTCTGGAGGTCCCCGGCCTCCCCCCCCATCCCCCATCCTGGGCTGCTCTAGTGGGACTCGCCGCAGGCTCGCAGCCAGCAAAAAGCCCAGTCTCGCCGCCGGCCGCCGTAATTAAAGCGCAAGCAAGCGGCACGGACGGCATAGGAAAAAACTTTTAAACTCTCCCCCCACCCATTCCCGGGCCAAAAAAGCAGGCGGAAAAATGCCTGCTTGACTAAGGGCGCAGGGCACCTACCGGAGGGGTGGTTTCTGGAGGGGGGGTCCCGCCTCCCCTCCGTCCTGGTCAGCCGGACTCGCGAGTCGCCATTTCGCCATGCCATGCGGTGCGGGCGGGGGATCCAAAATGGGGCAGCGAACGCAATATTGTTTTTGAAATCGTGGTCCAAAAACACACAAGCACAACAGAAACACACGAAAATGTATAAACTGCCAGATTTTTCACAGTAGCAGTGGGTTTTTTCTTGCAACAAAATGTCTCTCCTCTCCTCCTCTGTCCTCCATTGATTTTTTTTTTATTTTATTTTTTTACACCTGCGCATTGGATGGGCTGGCCGAGTGGCCAGCCATGTGGGAGTGGACGACCATGCAAATTTTTGGAGCCATCCCACCAGTCGCATGGCCACTTGGCCATGGAGACTTCTGGGATGTGCCAAAAAGCCCCCTAAAACCGGCCCTAGCCCCCCTAACCCTAACCCTAACCCTTGACTCCGTACCCATACGTCACAGACTGTCTTCTTAGTGGGTCAGAGAGGCACCCAGAGGTGCAACCCACTAGCCCACCGTAACCTTACCCGTCACGAGCCTAACCCTAGCCCTTGCACTAAGCCACCTTAAAGCCAGATCTACTTGCTTGCATTGCACTACACGCAGCAAGTACAATTCCCTTCTGTGTGAGACATGGTGGTGCGAGAGCCTTGTGCAGGGAAGGCATGACGCTATCACTCTCACACTGGTCTCACTGTCTGCACTCTGCACATTATGTTATACAATATCCATATAGCTATTGCATAGCATTTTGCAGCAGCAGCAGGTGAGGAAGGGAGACCCCCATGTAGAGGGGTCTCTTGGAGCCTGCTTCCCCTTCCTAGTGGGTGAGGATAGGAGGCACCCATGGGTGCCTCCAGGAGCCCACTTTCCCTTTATTGCGGGCCAGAGGAGGCACCCACCCCACAGAGGTGCCTCCAGGAGCCCGCTCCCCCCCCAAAAAACCAGTACTAACGACAACGAAAAAACGAAAAAACGAACCGACTAATTTTTGCGAATTTTCACGAAAACCGGAAACGACCCGAAACGGGACCGGCCCGACTAACGACAACTCGAAAAAAATTTTTTTTCAAGTCGTGCCCATCTCTAATAGCAGCCATGGCTGGTGTGCAGATCTCCACCACTGATCTGCTGTTTGAGAATAAGAACTGGGAGGGTGGGTTAATGTATGCACATCCCTTGTCCCCCAAACAGCTATCAGGACTGCAGCTTTTTAACAGGAGGAAAGTGCTTGCATTTCAGTGAATGGCATTGGAGAGAGCAGAGCCTACCTGAAATAAAGTCTTCCTGCCTTCTATTTAGTGTATTTCTTATTTGGATACTTAACTATTCTTCCATGTCTCCCCACTATGCATTGCTTGATATTTGGTTATTTTCTTCCATAAGAAAGCCAGTTTATTAAAAGCATTCAAGTATAGAATGTGCTGAATCATCCTCAAGTAGACAAAAGGCAAGAAGCCAAGGTTGTGCCACCACCCGTCATTCTAGCAGTGCCAAATTAGCATGGCCAGCATTAACTGGGACAGAAAATGCCGTCAGTTTATGTAACACCCTTGAAATGAAACAGCTTCACTAATAGTACACAACCACTCATAGGAATGACCAGGAGACCTGTTCCCAGAGATGGAAGCTTGGTAAGGTAACTTGTACAATGCTGTTAACAAATGAAGCACTTCCACAGGAGAGACTATCATCTCTTCACCATGTGTAGGATATTTTTGTTTTGAAACAGATTCTTTTTCAATAATTAGAAATCAGTCTGTAGCCTGCTCCTCTCAGTCAATCGGTAGAGGATGATGAGATCTTTAGGAGTAAGAGGCTCCTTGAATGTAAGAAGGATCCTCAAGAATAGTCATTTCTTAATGGACAGGAGATGTTGAGGTTTAATCCAAAGCCTTGCTGCTTATTTTGGGATGAACAGTAAAAGTCCATGCTATCCCATTCTTACTTTTCGGCCTCTCCACCACTGGAGCAATACACCTGTTATGTCTCTGTAATCCACATGACTGGGAAATTGAGACGGGTACAAATAAAAAATGAATCACAATATTTGTTAGAAATAACTGACTAATGAAATATCCATCACTTTGCATTGGTTCAAAGTGATGATGACCATGGTGAATACAAAGCAAAAATTTTTAGTGATTTTTGATTCATCAATTCATAGGGAGGTTGGGCCAAATGCGTTTTTTTCCCTTCCTTCTTCTTCTTCTTCTTCTTCTTCTTCTTCTTCTTCTTCTTCTTCTTCTTCTTCTTCTTCTTCTTCTTCTTCTTCTTCTGGCCGGTGGTTTTAAGATAATTTGTCAGTTCACAAATATATTCATCAAATCATGATTTGCAATTCATCAACCTTGACAAATTATGAATAATGACAAATTGGCTTTTTTTTTTTTTGCAATTTGTTCCCATCTCTCCTGGTAAAAAAAATTCAGCCTATTTCTACCTCGAAGAGTGCAATAATCATTTCATACCTCATCATAGCACTTACGTAATAAGCAAATAATTTGCATAATAGGTAAATGATTGTCTGGATTTGGGGAGCTGAAGAATAGCTGCCCGGTAAGCAAATGGTGATTATTTTCCAAGTCTTAAGAGTGGTGGAGGAGATTATTAGTAAATGGAAAGGTTGAAAGAGCAGGAGCGTAGAAGGAGAAAAATCTTCTTGAAAAGAAAAAGGCTAGGAAAGGCAGAAATTAAAACAACACAGTGGTGGACAGCTAGAACAGAGTAGGTGTTAATCCAGGCCAAAAAAAAAAGGGGGGGGTGATGAATATACTAAAACTTAATGCAGACAAGACAGATGTGAACCTGAATGCCCAGGTTTCAATGGTGTCCAAGAGTGTATTTGCATAATTAAAATTACAGTACCAGCTGCACCTTTTCCTAGAGTGATCTGACCTGGCCAAGGTGACACATATTTTAGTTACATCTTGGTCACATAACTCCATGATACAGCAGCTCTACTGGCTGCCAATATATTCCTGGGCAGAATTCAGAGTGATGGTTCTAACCTATCAACTCCTAAATGACTTGGGCCCACAGTCTTTCAGGGACTGCATATTCCTTTATGAGCATACCTGGGTATTAAAATAATCAGGAGAGGCCTTTTTCTCAGTCCCACCATCTTCACAGGTGTGTCTGATGGGGACACAGGTGACACCCTTCTCTGTTGCTGCTCCCAGACTTTGGAACTCGCTCTCACACAAGAGGCCAGGCAGGCCCCATCTTTGTTGTCTTTTTGCAATAAGGAGAAAACCTTTTCTCTTCAGGCAAGGTTTCCCTCAGTGAATGGCTGCCCAGGTGGGGTTGTCAAATGGATTGTTGTCAGTTGTTACTTTGAACGTGCTTTTGATGTTGTTTTTCTTTATTGCATTGTAGTGTTGCATTTGTCCATTTCGAGCATTTATATATTTCCTGTTTTTAGCTTCAAATATTGTCTTTTTATGATGTAAACCACCTAGGGGCCTTTTTAAGGAGAAAGGTGGCTTAAAATATTTTAAATAAATAAATAACAAATAAAGTAGGTGCAGAGTTGAAAGGCCCATTTGTTCAATATTGTGAAAGACCAATGGAGGCCAATCCATTGCTGACAAATGGCTACTTGACTCCTTCCTGATCACAAATATTTTGCTTCGACACAGCCAGTTACAGAAGCATGACTAGTTTTGCCCAAACAATACACATTATTTTGTAGTTTCTATTTTTCACTTCCCATCATCTGTTCTCAATGGCAAAAACTGAGAAGCATGTGCTTAGACAGCACTGGATAAAGCAGTCTGCATCTTTCTCTTATTAAAGTATCTGGCAAATCATTGTCGTCGTCGTCGTCGTCGTCCACCATATTACCTCTATGCTGGCTGCACTGCACTGGCTGCCAATCAGTTACCGCATGGACTTCAGGGTTTTAATATTGACATACAAGGCCCTAAACAGTTTAGGAGCTTGTTATCTGTCAGAACGGCTCCTGCCCTTGAACACTGCTTCTAACATTCGCTCCTCAGAATTGAGAAGTTTAAATTTAGAATTTAGAAACAGGTCATTTGAGGGTATTGACTCCAAAACAAGCCCATAAGATGGTAACAAGGAACCAAGCTTTCTCAGTAGCAGCCCTGAGACTTTGGAACCAGCTCCCCTCAGGGATCTCCCAGGCCCCATTGCTATTAGTCTTCAAAAAACACCTGAAGACCTGCTTGTTTAAAATTGCTTTCCCTGGCTACTAACAACTACTATCCATCCCCACTTCCTCTTAACTTACTCTCAGTTATTCACTGTATGAGTAATGTTATTAATTTAATTATTGATTTAATTATATACTATTAAGTTGTATTATCCTCACTCTGCTCTATACAATTGCATATTGTATTGGGTGTTTTATGTTGAATTGTTGTAAACCACCCAGAGTGGCCTTGTCGCCAGATCAAAAATAAATAAATAAATAAGGGCTGCCTTTTTCCACCTTCGCTGAATCGCCCAGATTCATCCGTACCTGGATGGGGATTCCCTCAGAACTGTGGTGCAAGCACTGGTGATCTCGAGACTGGACTATTGTAACGCGCTCTACATGGGGTTGCCCTTGACTCTCATTCGGCGACTGCAGCGGGTCCAAAATGCGGCGGCCAGACTGGTGGTGGGTGTGCGTCGATTTGAGCACATCACCCCGGTTCTGGCTCGCTTGCATTGGTTGCCCGTTGCAGCCTGAATCAGATTCAAGGTCCTGGTTTTGATTTACAAAACCCTCCATGGCCTAGGACCTGACTACCTGACAGAGCAGATCGACCAGCGGTCAACTTTGGCCTGTCCGACTAGGCTGTTGCGGGCGCACATGCTGCGTGTGGCCACGCCCAGGGAGGCTCGGAGAACTTCCACCCGTACCTGAGCCTTCTCTGTGGCTGGCCCGACCCTGTGGAATCATCTCCCAGCAGAAGTGTGCCTAGCAGAGTCCCTGCCTGCCTTCCGGAAGGCACTGAAAACTCTTCTCTTCCGGGAAGCGTTTGGGTAACTCTAACAAAGTCTTTTTTTTTTCTTCCCACCATCTGCATCCTTGGTCCTTATTGTTCTGTTTTGTTTTGTCTTATATTGTTTTATTGTCTTATTATTTAGCTAGTTAGTTAATTTGCTGTTATTTTAATCTGTTGTTTTGTTGTCCCCTTGTTGTAAACCGCCCGGAGTTCCTCTCAGGAAGACGGGCGGTATATAAGCTTAACAAATAAATAAATAAATAAATAAATAAATAAATAAATAAATAAATAAATAAACCCTAAAGCTTCAGATTGACATTTATAACTATGCCAAACTGTATCATTTCTCTCCCAACTTAGTTATGAATGCACAATCTTACGTTGCTAAAGCAGTAAAATAAGGGTAGTTTTCCTGGGAAAATTAATATTCCACAAATTTAATTTTTCCCTCCCAAATATCCATTCCACCCCCACTCCCAAATAATCCCCCTTTCTTCAGGATAAATCTGTCTCCTCCCCTAGGTTCAAAAATATCTGGAAATTTTACTTTAGCCTGCTGGGGTTGGACTGGTAGATTTTTAATTTAAAGAAAGGTGGGAATTTGTGCTATTTCACAGTCATTTCTCATTTAGTGTTTGAGGCTTTGGACAGTGTTTGTCCATTGATTTTGTGAGATACCCATTTAGCTACATAGCCCAGTAGGGACCCAAATGGTTCGATCCCTCCAGATATTCCCAGCACTCCTCACCATTGGTAATACCAGCTGGAGGTGTAGTCCAAGACAGCTGGAGGTGAAGAACCACTATTTTGGAACACATGTTGGGATAAACGTCAAGTGTTTTTGCACCAGATATAAAATATCTGGAACTTGTTTTAATTCGTAGGAAATGGCAATAAAGATTGTTCAGAAACATCAAGAGTCACACATGGCCATTGATATCTACAGCAGCAGAATTTAATAATACCTGCAACTGAAACAATAATAATTTTGTAGGCCACTTATATTTTGCATTGCCAACATCTTTATAGAAGAGGTGATTAAAGGAAATCCTCTGTGCCTAGTCAAACAATGAGTCTGTTGTCTGACTAATCTTGAGGGCTCATGCATTCCAAACATGGCCTCTATCTACCCTCTAGTGGGGGAAGAGAGAAATTTATTATTCTTTAGAACTAAACCAACATTTACCACCATTTCATCAGCAACAATATTTCCATATGAAACTATTCTACAATACAGTAAGCCAAGTAGAACATGTGACTATTAGAAATTGATAGGATCATTGATTAGCTTGTTTATTTACTATTTTAAGTTGTATAATGTATTTTATTGTATTTTATGTTTGTAAACCAACCAAAATAGCTTTCTGCTGGATGGTCATGGTATATAAATCAAATAAATAAATAAATCATTGCCATCATTATCCAAGAGAAATTGGCATAGAGAAAGAGACTTCCACATAAAATAGATTAGGGATTCTACACACAAATTAGGTCTGTGTAAGCAGTTTTCGCAATGCTGGATTCCTCCTGGGTTCAAAGATTAGACATGTTCAATCAACAATAATGAGGCATGGCAAGAAGTAATAGGGAGATGCATTTTTTAAAATTCAAATGCAGAAACCAAAGAAAAGAATGTGCACCTGTATCCCAATCTACACATTCTATTTTCTTAGGGCCAAACTGTATATAATACAGTTAGAATGTAGTTGAAAGTCATGTTTCCTTGAGAGTTAATGGCATATTTATTGCAGGCAAAAATCAAAGAAAAACAAAATAAAACAAAAGACACAATAGGTGTAGCAGCTTAAATACTAACTTTCATGTTTTAATGTAATGTTTCGTGGACATGTCCACTTCTTCGGACATACAGACGAAATGTTACATTAAAATATGAAAATTAGTCTTTAAGGTGCCACACATTTTGTATCTTTTGTTTTGTTTTGTTTTTCTTTGATTTTTGCCTGCTATTCTTGAAAAGGCTACCATCTCTGAAATTTGGCATATTTATGCACTTTGCAAATTATCTTCCCTTTGTCTTGTGATTGGTTGTTGGGAGGTAAACATGGACTTCTATTACAAGTCTGATTGCTCAAGCATTCAGTTTTGAAAGAATTACACATCTGGAAGTAGAATAGCTGACAGCTTCTTAATACAAAGGTAGCAACTCAGCTTGTGCTGTCAGTCAGGGCCAATCAGTCAGGGAGGCAGGATGATGGATGTCTTTTCACAGCTCCTGATTGGCCAGCACCAGAGAGAGGGAAAGATTATGCATTGGAGCTGCTTCCTGAGTGGAATTTCACCCAACATGAGGTAAAGCAAGGTAAGACATTGGTTGATTTTGTTCCAGAGGGTGGGACCGCGTTCAGAGTGCCAGCTGTGCTAGTGTGTTTCTTTTTGGAACCAGTCCCCTTCTGAAACAAAATGCCCATGTCTAGTTGTGAACTGCCCACTCTGTTGGATTGGTGGTAAATAAATAAATAAATAAATAAATAAATAAATAAATAAATAAATAAATAAATAAATGTATTTGTAACAAGAGGCAATGAATTTTAATTACTCTTTAAAAATGAAGAACATTAGCAAGGTACTTTAAGAATATGGATGACAAGTAACAGTACTTCCATAAAGCAGTTTTCCAAGCTTCATAGTTTTGCCCTTCAGACATTTGTTTTGCAGTGGTTGTTTATCTTGAGAAGAAAGAATTTATTTACAAATAGGTTTGAGAACAGTTCACTTCACTGCCTTACAAAATAAAGCATGCTATCTCTCTAGATCAAATCCTTCAGCAATTTGCAATTCTCTCACCCTTCTTATTAACACCAGGCAGTTCATCCAGAAGAGCTTCTTTCTTCCGGGCTTCCTGTGTGGGGCTGCCAAGGCTTCCCCTTCTTCATTGCAGCTGCGGCTTTGCTGTATCTGCTTTGCTTTGTTTTATCCCACAGCACCTGGGTGTGCCTCACTGTCTCCCTGACCTGATTCCTTCACTTCCTTCACCTGCTACACCCAGTAACTCTTTCTTTACTCCTACCTTGTAAAATACAATCTCCAACAACGTAATCCTTCTAAGTATTCCCATGCAATAGCTGTGGTACATTTGCCCTTATACACGAAGGACAGAGGTATGTACTAGCATATTTATTGGTATGCAGAACTTGTGCGTGGATGAGTGTGGCATGGGATGGCCAGAATCTAGCTGATGTTTATGTGAGGTGTCTATACCTTGCTGCAGTTCACGAATATGGTGTCAGGGCACATTTAGTCATGTGCCTGGCCATGTGCCCAGCTACACAAATGAGACCTCACTAGTCAGCTGCAATCAGCCATGGCAAGTAATGCAACATCTGCGCAAACAGTACCCATTGTAACTTTCAAATGAACCTTCAAATGCCTGCCATGGTCATTAATAATAAGAATTGTATATCTAGTGTATATGGATGACTTAAAGTTGTATGGAAAATCAGAAACTGAAATGCACTCACTGACCAACACAGCCCGAATTTTCATTACAGATGTTAGTATTGAGTTTGGACTAAACAAATGTGCCACAGTGGCACTGAGAAATGGAAAAATCATTGAGAGTGAAGGAACTGAAATGCCAAATGGACAAGCTATTAAGTATCATCAGTCTGAAGCCTATAAATATCTGGGCATACTGCAATTAGATAATATCAAGCATGGTCAAGTGAAAAATGTGGTCAGTAAAGACTATATCCAAAGGGTCAGAAAAGTATTAAAAAGTAAGCTGAATGGTGGTAACACCATCAAGGCCATTAATAGCTGGGCCATACCGGTCATCAGGTATACCGCTGGCATTATAAACTGGACTCAGATGGAGCTAGATAGTCTAGATAGGAAAATAAGAAAACTTATGACCATTCACTATGCATTACATCCATGCAGTCATGTTGAGAGGCTGTATTTACCTAGAAAACTAGGTGGTAGAGGTCTTCTGCAAGTGAAGCAGACAGTTGAAGAAGAAAAGCATGCATTGGCAGATTATGTAAAAAATAGTACAGAGCCAGCATTATTGGAGGTTAAGAACAGGGAGGTGTTTAAAGTAAATCAAACAAAGGGTCAATACAGGAAAACAACAATGCAAATACGAGCTGATAGCTGGCATAATAAAGCGCTGCATGGGCAGTTCCTTGAAAAAGTCAAAGGAAAAGTAGGTGAGGAAAAGACTTGGTTATGGCTCACCAATGGAACACTGAAAAAAGAGACAGAAGCCCTGATTTTTGCAGCTCAAGAACAAGCTATCAGAATAAATGCAGTTAAGGCTAGAATAGAAAAATCAGCTGAGTCCCCCACATGTAGACTCTGCAGAAAGGCAGACGAAACTAGTATCAACCATATATTGAGTTGTTGTAAGAAAATTGCTCAGACTGATTACAAACAGCGGCATAATGTAGTTGCTCAAATGGTCCACTGGAATTTCTGTCAGAACTATCATCTGCCCATAGCAAAGAATTGTGGGACCATAAGCCTGAAAAAGTGACTGAAAATGAGCATGCAAAATTACTTTGGGACTTCTGAATACAAACAGACAGGGATTTGGAGCATAATACCCCGGATATTGTGATTGTGGAGAAGAAAAAAAGTGTGGATCATTGATGTTGCTATACCAGGTGATAGCAGAGTCACTGAGAAACAACTCGAAAAAATTACCCGATATCAGGATCTGAAAATTGAACTTCAGAGACTCTGGCATAAACTGGTAGAGGTGGTCCCAGTGGTAATCCGTTTGGAAGATGGGCGGTCTAGAAATATAATAAATAAATAAATAAATGGCATGCTGGGTGCGGTGCCTAAAGAGCCAAGCAAGTATTTAGAAGAAATTGGAGTTGGCAAAGTCACCATCAGTCAGCTGCAGAAAGCCGCCTTACTGGGATCTGCTTGCATAATTCGCCGATACATCACTGAGTCCTAAACGCTTGGGAAGCGTTCGACTAGTGATTTGTATTACAAAATCCAGCATAGTTAGCTGTGTGGTTAGTTAGTTAGTTAGTTAGTTAGTTAGTTAGTTTATTATTATTATTATTATTATTATTATTATTATTATTATTATTATTATTATTATTATTATTATTATTATTATTAATAATAATAATAATAATAATAATAATAATAATAATAATAATAATAATAATAATAATAATAATAATAATAATATAGTTAAGTTATTTCTGACTTAGAGCAACCTCTTCTAGAGTTTTCTAGGTAGAAAGTACTCAGAGGGGGTTTGTCATTCCTTTCTCCTGAGGCTGCTCTGGGACTTTTTTTCCAGGCTTCTTTCAGGAAGCTATGGGCCTTTTTACACGACCCCTAAGATCCGCTGGCCACTTAAATTCGGACCAGAGATCTTAGGGGTTCGTCGCTCTTCCTCTGTCTTCCTCTGTCCCCACCCCCTCAGCACTTCCTGGTTGCTGGCTGCCTGAGGGACGGAGAAAAAAGAAAGCAAAGACTGCCGGTTTACCTCAGTTTTGTTCCGGACAGCATTCAGATCTCTTAAAGGGGCGGGGCGCAAAAAAAAAAAAAACAGAAGCCAGGAGAGCCCCGCACTCACTATCCTTACACCAGATCAAATATTTGTCACCATCAAAGACCAGGTACAAGAAAACTGCTGTTTGGTTGCGCTAAAGTGGGCGGGGTCGCACTTAATTGTCTGCAAAGTCCGGAGCTGGTGGGTAAACATTTTTAAGGTCCGGACCTTGCAGCCATTTGCGGCGGAGCTTAGGGGTCGTGTATAAACGCCCACAGTGAAGGACTAAACACCCAACCCCTGGGTCAAAAGCTCCAAATGACTGAGCTATCCAGGCAGTAAGTGATTAAATTACTCATAAACATTGTTCAGATCCTAACATTTGGAATCAGTTTGCTCTTTATTCGCTTTGGTATGATATCAATAAAACTTGCTCCCGATATAAGCATTTATTTTAGAATTATTTATTAAAAACCACAGATCTCTGCAATGGAATCACACAAATACAATTTATTACAGTGAAAGGAAAAGTACATAGATCTTGTAAGTAAAGTAGGTAGGAACAAGGCTTGAAAAATACATAAATTCCTCATCTAAAAGACTGTGCCTCAAATCTTTGTTTCTTAAAAGGCCTGTGTGCTCTTGTGTACCAGAAATGCAGGGTTCATAAAGCACATGTATAGCAGAAGAGCAGAAAACGGCTGATGCCATGTTTATGTCTGGATGTGAGTAACTGAAATGGACAAGAACACATCAATCCACTGACCACCACTTAAGTTGGAGAATGAGAGTGGATTCTGCCAGAAGCAAGTCAGATGTTACCTGTGGGATAAGCTTTCCTGTTACCCATACCTCTCAGCAGAAATTGTTGTCAACAGTTTCCAGTGACATGTTTACATGCAGAATCACAACCTATGCAGGCGGTACTGCTGGACATAACCAAAGAGAAGCTGCAGATAACCACATTTCATGGAGATCACTTTAAAGCAAGTATACCTCTAAATGGGTTTATGTTTTTCAGAAGCCACCAGTGGATTCCAGTGGATGGCTTTATAGAATTGTGATGCCTTGGCTTAAAAGCTGATGATGCCTTCTGGTTGGTCTCTTCCTACATCAGCGGAGTCTAGTTTTGAGCTTGTATCGTACTGCTAGCTGTTCTCTGAATCAGTGCCAGCAGATTGTAGTTTAGTTCCCACCCAGAGGGTGTGGTTTCCAGCTGCCTGACTGCCATGTGCTCCCATACAATCTGGGGAGATGGATAAAAACATAACCTTACAGCTCCTTAGAGAGGAATAGGAGGAAGTCAAGAGAACTGACTTGTAGCGAAGAACTTGCACAGAGAGTTAAAAATTGTAGAAGAATTGTCCTCCTGACAAAGGGGTTATATCATAAAATCGTAGAACCATAGAATCATAGACTTGGAAGAGACCTCAAGGGCCATCCAGTCCAACCCCCTGCCATGCAGGAACCCCATCACAGTATTTCCGACAGATGGCCATCCAGCCTCTGCTTAAAAACCTCCAAAGGAGGAGACTCCACCACCTTCCATGGCAGCTTATTCTACTGCTAAACAGCTCTAACCATCATGAAGTTCTTCCTAATTTGATATATTCTGTCCAATTGGGGAAAGAGGGTGCAGGGAAGCAACCGTTGGGCATAATTCCATCAGTATCAAACCGTGGGGAGACTTCCTGCTATTTCTGGAAGAAACATGAGCTCATATGAAACTTTTCCCATCACGCTCAACAGAAAATGCTTCACTGTTACATATTCTGTTATATTCCAAATTCATGGTGGTGAACCAGTTTAAGCATTTCTAAAAAATATATTATTAGGTTTTTCTGTGAATCTGTATTACTTACTAGCTTATTTTAACACAGAATTAGTTTACTAGCTTATTTTAACACAGACATTTCAATGAGATAGCCATTGTTTCCAAAAGAAAGGTAGAACATTCATTGTGAAGCTGAGGGAGCACTCTTTTCAAGAGGCCACCTGGAGGCAAAGATTAAAAATTCGATATTTTAAAATCTGTGATGGGTAAATAGAGGATAAATACAACATGCGGCCAAACCATACTTACATTTGGGATTAAAGCTAGAGCGTGTTGACTGTAATGTCTTTTGTTCTAAAGGCATCTGAACATTATGTTCTGTGACCAGCTGGCTAACCGTGTTGGCACTTAGACTCTGGTTATTTCTGCTGGCATGGATGGCTTTGCCTGCAGCACAAAATCAGGTTTTGTTGTGCTGTGCTAGGACAACGGTTGGCATTGCACAACCTGAGCAGTCTTGCTTCTGGGTTGTTAATCTGTTTGATATTGTTTGGGTTTTCGTAAAGGCCAGAGAAATGACTCGTGCAACACTTTCTATAGCTGAACTGTAGTATCATGTCATTTACCTGATTATGGGATATAAAACACTGGGCAGGAAAGCTTTGGCTTTTTGTGACTAACACACTGTGTACAAACACAGTTGATTTTTGTTTCATTGTGGTTCTTCAAAAATATTTGTTGTACATAATATTGGTTCCTAACTGGTCGCCACATAAAACTGTGGAAAAGCAAGCACATTTTGGTTATTCCCCAAATAGAAATGCTATGCCATTGTTTGTTGATTGGTATAAACAATTGGTATGAACTTCATGTGATCACCTCTCCTTTGCAGTAGCAAAATAGAAATGCTCTTGTTACAGCACAGCTACCGAGGTAGTTGTAGCTCCAGAAATAAGGCTGTAAAGATTCCAGCTTTCAGTGGGACCCTCATTCTATCTTGGCATGTTGGCCCACAATCAGGCACCTCAAAAAGACAGCCCAAGGGGAAAGGCAAGTATTTATAGTTACATTTAAAGCATGCTGAATTCACTTTTCTTCAGGAAAACACAAGTGGGAAGCAAACAGGGCAAACCTTCAGACGTTTGTTGCAAACAGTTCCGAGTGAAAACCGTTACATGATTTATGTACAACACAAATATTTGCTATCCTAGAACCAAGAATTCAATTTCAATAGTAACCTAAAGCCACTGGACAGTAAAAGAAGCCATTAACAACACATGTCTATGCTTGTTTTTACTTAGAAGTAAGTCCCACTAAGGCTCAACATTTACTTCCTAGCAAGTCTGTACAGGACAGCAGCCAAAACCTAGCATAGTGGGGAGACAATTTTGTTCTTAAAAGGAGACATCTACAGCTGGAACAAACATCACATCTTTCCTAGTCTCATGAAAAACTTCAGACGCTATGTTAGAAATGTATATACAGTACCTGAAATTGCACTGTATTTCACAACAGAAACAGAAAGGTGCATCAAGACATTGCTTCCTCCCCTAGCCAGGCATCCTTTTCTAGATACCACATTTAATTCTAGCAAAATGCTCTGCTCCTTATGAGTGAAGAAAATGTTAACCTCTCTCCATATGCTTGGGACCTACATAGTTTGTTGCAAGTAAGGATAACTTTGTGAAAGGTTCAGTCTGTGTTGGGGAGGTGGGGGAATGTCCTCATTTGCAACCCCTCCCTTTTAAAATCCCAGCAGGAAAACCCAGGGCAATTGTTCTTAGTTGACCATGCCTTGGAAAGCTTCCGATAACACAGAGGGTAGATTCACTGAAAGCCAAGCCTAGTTGAGATGCCTCTCTCGACTACAGCCTTCCCACTGAGTCCTCTTGTTCCTGCCGGTCATTTGCAGTCGTCATGCTCTGCAACTCTCCCATACTATAAAAATATGGAGAGCCAGTCTGGCATGCATGCATCAGCTTTTGCTAGGGTTATAAGGGCATCGTGTGAATGTAAGGTTTCCATTTTACAATCTGTGCTATCTTTCCCGTCCCACTGTGGTACTTCTGAGGGGCATTCTCATGGACCTAAGAAGGGCCAGGTCTCTCGCTTTTGCCCTCGGAAAAATATGTGTTGGGCCCCCTTGAAAAGAAAAGGACAAAGAAAGAAATGGAACAATTTTTGTCAGAGTGTTGCATAGCAAAGTATCAGGTAACAACAGGCAATCTTGTAAATCCAGAAGTTCTGTGACAACTATTTGCCTCTGTTGTGGCTCTACAGTGTTGTTTTTTTGTGACTCCTCTTTTTTTCCCCTCTCCCTCTCTCAACTAAAGTACTCCATGTACTGTTATCAGCTTTGTCAGTTGAACCTGAGAGTTATTTGTTCAAGCTCCTGGCCACTCTGCCTTGGCCCAGACGTCCTAGCTGCTGCCAGTTGAAGAGCATACTGAGCTACACATATTCAGGTTGGAATTCTCAGATTCTGTTTCAGTCTCGGTTTCATCCGTGGTTTCAGGTGGGGAAATGGACTCGTTCATTTGATCTTGGTTCTTCTTCAACCTGGGCAAATGAGAACAGCATGCTGATTATACATATGTGGGAGAGGTCAGGAGAAGCACATTGTGGAGCAAGAAACTTTGTGGTGACGAGCGGGACCAGAAAAGGAGCGATGCATTTTTAGAAAGGTTTTATCTGTGTACTTTGGATCTCAATGCATACTTAGTTCTCCACATATCTGTGGTATGGAAGAAGAAAGGGGCAGAACTGTGCCACCTGCTCCATTCTATGCATTGTGCTGCCCTCATTTAACCCAACCTCCAATGTTATCTGAAATATCATCTTCATCCTTAGGTAGATACCTAAAACACAAAAGCCTAAATTCCGCTGTCAGTCCCATTTGAAATGCCAATTAACTCATTAAGTTCCCATAAAAATCAATGACTCTAAACTAGTTGAGACTAGGGTAGTGCAAAATCTTTTGAGTGTCACTCTAGGCACCATACTGAATAAAGTGAGGTGGACAGTTACAATGTCCTGGCCGTGTCACTTGAGCTACTGAAAAGCAGAGGGTTTTGCTGGGCACAATCTTTATGGACTTTTCATGGGTAAGGAAACACCTTTAATTCATCTATCATTTTCTATAATACATGTATGCCCAATAGTCTGGACATCTCAGCTTGAAAAATCAAGGTGTCAGTGCAATTAGCTTTCATTGTTTTATAATGGCTAGAATCTTACTGGATTTACATTAGCATAAATGAAAAGGCATAAACTGTGATAGATAATTGCCA
Organism: Phrynocephalus guinanensis; assembly: GCA_037367245.1. NCBI lineage: Eukaryota > Metazoa > Chordata > Lepidosauria > Squamata > Agamidae > Phrynocephalus > Phrynocephalus guinanensis. The sequence continues at coordinate 53,145,129 of CM074735.1, read as the reverse complement.
CAAATGAAGGATTTGACACTTGAATGTCTAGTTGTGTGCCAAGTTGTGCAACTGGCACATGATTAGGCATTCAAGTGGCAACTTCTTAACTGCCACCAATTTGTACCAGCAATTTATACCTTTACAGTAATGCCAGCATAAATCTACAACAGGATTATGGCCACTGAATGTTAATGTTTTATGAGCCAATCCCAAAAACTTGGGTCATGACCCAGCCATATAAATATGTCAAATTCATGCATATTCTCAAGGCTAGGAAAATCTGAAGATTTGATTTTCAAAGCAATCAAAAGCAGCTGTAGATCCCTGGTTGTCTCCTGTCAGATCTCTGGTTGTGTGGCATGGAAATGATTGTGGACCATGGAAACACTGTAGTGGAGGCAGTAGTATAACCCCATTATCTCCCTGATCAACTGCATAAGAGATGTAATGTGGCCCCCAGACTTAATTTCTGTGACACTTTTGAGAGGCCATGTTTTTTGTACAGGAAAATGAAATGGAAAGACCATTTATCTGGTACAATGGAAACAAATACTATGGAAACTGAGACTTACTAAAGATATTTTTTTACAGGGCATTTTTCTGATATAAAGTGGAAGGGCGGAATGCAACTAAGTGTAGCAGGAAAGCCAAATAAAGTTGCACAGTGCATGTAGACCATGGGGCCTTCTTGTTTGGCTTGCTGACATTTCCTATTAGGCGCCACCTCCTCTGTGCCCCCGCTCTCCTTTCATGAGTGCATCTTAGGCAAGCCAAAGAAAACATGTCTCCAATGTCTCTCTACCCAAATCACATGCCTCAAACTTACTTTTCTCTATTAAAGATGACAAAATCTTGCTGAATTGCTTCAAGGCAGTCCTGGAGGTAGTCATTTTCCTATTGAAAAAAGTTAATTTAGACGTTTTACATCAGCTGTTGTGCTTTTATGAACATCACATGGATGATATAAAATTCAGCCTTGATTTTATCCAAATTCTTTCTTTTTCTTATTTCTTCAGGACATTGCTCCCCGTAATATGGCATTATACAATAATATACTATATATTACTACATTATATAGTAGGTACTGTATATATTATACGGTAGCCTCATGGCACAGTGGTTAAATGCCTGTACTGCAGCTAGAACTGTTCTCACCACCTGGGGTTCAATCCCAGGTAGCAGGCTCATGGTTGACTCAGCCTTCCATCCTTCTGAGGTTGGTGAAATGAGTACCCAGCTTGCTAGGTGGGGGGCAATGTGTAGCCTGAATAATTAAATTGCAAACTGCCCAGAAAGCGCTTGAAGCACTATGGGGCGGTATATGAGCAGAACACTTTTGATTTGCTTTTTAAAATGTCAGGCTAAGATTCAAGAGGCGAGGTTCAAAATCTGTTCTTAAGCCATGAAAGTTACAGGATGGCTTTTCAGTAAGGTAGACAGATTCTTTTCCTGTCATATCAGCATGCAAGCCATATAGTTTTTGAAGCCTCCCACCACAATCTGGACATTTGGAATGCCAATAAAAATGAATGTCAGAAGGTGGGGGAAAGAAATCAAAAGAGTCATTGAAATGGGTATCTTTTGGAGCAGTTCTGGTCCCCTGCATTAAGTAAGATATGTTCTTTGATGCATTCTTGTTGGAACAAAATTTAACCCAAACATCAAAGCGTTCATATGCACATATTGGATGATCCAATTGCTAGATCCTAGTAGAGTACATAGGATCAATGGGATTTTGGTAAGGAAACCTTAACCTGGATTCCATGATTCAATGGATCTAATCTTGCTGACCAGCAGCCCTTTTTTCTAGATCATGATGACGCCTGAAGTTGACGTCTCACTGTGTTTTTATCATTCTGTCTATTCCTAACAAATATATTTGCAAGGCTCTGTAAATCCCAAGCTCATAGAACATGAAGTTTCATGGAGGGATGGACAGATCACTCTATTGCAATTATTAACTTGTTTATCATATCTCTACCGTACGTTTTCTCCAAAAAGCCTTCTGTCCCATTTCTGTCCTCACAACAACTCTGTGAGATAGGTTAGGCTGTGAGGTGGTGATTGGCTGAAGGACACACAGTGAGATTGATGGTCAAGTGAGTATTTGAACCTTGATGTCATTAGGGCGATTCCAGTCCCCTAGCTGTTGCACCACATTGACTCTTATGCTCACTCATTATTCTGTTCCGTCCAATTTCTGCACAAATCTGCAAACTTTACTTGCACCTTCCTACTTAAATATGTAATTTAAATACTTATTATAAAATGCATTTTCTTTTCATACATACCCTACCAAATCTTTTTTTTTAATGGCTGTGGTAAGCAGCAGACTGGCTGTATCAAATATTGGCAGTATCAGCAGTCATCTAAGTAGATGTAGATCATTTCCACTGTCAAAATGATTTCTGCGTGGCAGTCTGGTACAACAGAAAAATGAACTAGTAGAAGGTGAGATTGCAGAAGACCAATGTTCTGCATTCTTTTATATTGCTGTTCTGAAAAACTGTTGTCCAGGAATTAGCACAGCACGGATTGTATTTGTAGTATGAACCAGCTCGGCTGCTAAGGTCATCAGGGGAGGCCTTTCTCTCCATCCTGCTACCTTCACAGGTGCGTCTCATAAGAACACATGAAAAGGGCCTTCTCTGTTGCTGCTCCCAGACTTTGGAACTCCCTCCCGCTGGATGCCAGGACTGCCCCATCTCTGCCACCAGTGTTTTCCATGCTAGCTTTCATCCCTCATAATGGAATGGATTTTTCTTTTCTTTTTGCGTGTTCTTGGTAGCTTTAGTGTTACCTTTTAATGTCGTAAGATGCCTCTTCTAATTCCCTGTTCTTAAATTGAATATGTTTTGAATGTTCCGGGCTGTATATTGTCCCTCATTATTATAAGCCACCTTCGGTCCTTTTCCAAGGAGAAGGGTGGTGTAAAAATATTCTAAATAAATAAATAAAAATAAATAGTTGAGGCACCTCCTGATTCTTCAGAACCCTAGGCTGATTCTACAGGTGGACATTTTAATTTATTTTCTCAACTGCAAGGAGACACTTACTGACTGTGAGCTGTCCTTGCTATTATCCCTGGATTTATTCTTTGCAAGCCTCTTCTTCTTCTTGTGCAGTGGCCTTGACTCCAGGATCATCTCTTCCAGCTCGAAGGTGGGGTCACAATGCAGACGGCCTTTCTGTTTTAATGAGACAGAGTTACTGCTTCGAAGCCATAAGAATGACAACTGAGATAATTCAAGCCACATATAATGGGAACACATTGATCTGCCACAGGAAAAGCCTTGGCTTTATATCACTGCCTCCCTCCCTATCTCCTCCTCTAACAATTAAGAGCTATCAGGGAGAAGAGGAAATGTAGTCATCACTTTGACTTACATTAGGAACGAAACCTGGCTCCACTTTCTTTTCACAGATTTCATCCCAGTCCACGTTGGAGAAGTAGGAGGAAGCCTGGATGTCCGCTAGGTTAGAAAACCGATGTTCAGGATTCACAGTCAAAAGCTGAAATTGCACATGTCAAGGAAGTGAGGCAGAGCTGGCCTTGGCAAAATAAGACCACTAGGTGGGAAAGCTTCTTTAGTTGAGGAGGCTCATTCTGATATTCCTTTTGCAGTCTGAGGGTCTGTCATTCCCAATAGGCAAAATGGCAGACCCAAGTGACAGAGCACCAGGCCAAGAGGGAAATCCTTGACTGTCACTACTCTGGCCTGGTCACTACAAGGACCTCTGTGGGAGCAATCTACTGTCACTGCTTCACATGGCTCTCCAGAGGAGGAGTCTCTTCCCCAGAACACTCAGTTCTCAAAACTCTGGGCTCTCTGAGGCAGAAACAACCAAGTAGATCTCCATGGACAGATTGGTAACAAAGACTAGTAAAACAAGAATGGGGCTCTGTGGAGAGGAATGGAGATGCTGTTGTTCTTTACATTGGTCCTCTATCCTTTGTGTCATCCTTTGAGGTGATACAGAAATGCAGGCAGGAACAGCACCTGGGTTGTTCTGGAAATAGATAGGGTGTAGCCAGAGGTGATGGTGGAGGCAGAGAGACCGGACTATCTGATCTCTCCTGCTGATTCGACATGGTCCCAACTAAGGACCATGGGACTAGCTCATTTTCTCATTACTTCTAACTTTTGAAATGTCATATAGACTGTTTTCTGTTCCTTGGAATTGCACATATTCTTTTGTTTATCCATCTTTCCCCTATTTCAGTAGATGATCCAGCCAGCCTTCCATTCCCTTAAGTTTAGCATCTTATGTCTACATGGCAAGACCTTTATCACAGACATTTACAGACAACTGGCTGTCTCTTGGCCTCATATTTGCAAAATTTCAAACAGACATGACAAATGTTCCCCATTACAGAGACAGCATAAATGTCAATTGGCCCATGTGGCAACATCCCTAACTGTACATTTGAGCAGGTTTGTGGAAGAGTGATTGTTATAACCATGTTTTCTCCAGAGATCCAAATGTTCAACAGCACATGCAGTATTTATTCCCCTCCAAACTTTTGTAGCCAAATCCCCAGAAAAAGTAAACCTCTTCCATAATTAAAAAAACAAACAAACCATAAAACGTGTGTAACATTAAAAATCCATGAAAAGGTCTGCAGCATTAAAATACCACACAAAGGGTGAGTCCATGCAAACAGCAAAGAAATTAATGAAGCTACTCTATGACATTAGAAACCAGTACAGTAATGTATCTAAAATCAATGCTCAACTGCAGCTGACTCAGCTAGTAATTGAGGAGGTACGTTTCAGAAGTTATTCTTTTCAGTTATGGCTCCAAGGATCCCAACAGCAGCTTACAGAATAAAGTAGTTAGAAACATACAAAGGTAACTGTTTAGTTCCCATTTTGTAAAATTCACTGAAAATGTTGCTCTTAGTAACTTGGAAACACAAATATAGGAACACTAGGGGCTATTGCTGTACAAAGCAGAGTTTTCTTCTCTCTACCTTGCTGTTGCCATACTATAGCAAAAGGCAGCAGCAAAAGGGCAAAGGTTCAGCTGGTGCTTGAACCATATGATATTCTGTGTCTATCATATAATGAGAACAATATAATCATATAAGTAATGAAAAAAATCAAGTTACGGTGCAAGAGAACTAACGTTATCATTCATTAGAAGTAACTCATGCTGTTTAATCTAGTTATGCCTCCAAGACTGCGGATTCAGGAAATATTATTTCAAAAGAGGATTACTTGTGAGGTGACCCTAACCTTTAAGTCTGGCCGTTGGAAATGCCAGGAGGTAGCAGAAGTTCATCTGTGGCAGAGGAAACAGGCCCGGGGGAGTGGTGCCCATCTTGGATCCCTAGTGGAAATAGTAGCCATAAATCTACTATGAACTCCCCATCACCTGTCTCCTAGTCCTTTTAAATGGAGCAGCCAGGAACAATGTCCTGGACCATCTGCAGGCAACAGTACCTGCGCTATTCTATTGTGGTAAGGCATATAACAGAACCAGAATAGGGTACACCTGTATCACTCTGAAGAATCCAATCTCGCATAGAGCCAATGCTATATCATTACTTCCCCAACCAGTTTAATAAACCACTATTCCGACCACTTTGGCAGTGTTGCTAAAAAGATTATCTCAGTATGGTCATGGGGACTATAAATTGGCTGGATGCATTTGAAAAGCTCCGGAATAAAAGCTTACATTTTCTCCTTAAATAATTTATACATACCAGCCTAATGTATTTTTCCCTCCTGTGATATATCCTGTAATAGTTTACATTAGCCCGTTGTTTTTGAAGGGCTGTTGCTACCTTCACCCAGAAGAGGGCAGATGTGCTCTTGTTGAATCGCTAACTGTAGAATTGGTTGACAGTAACGCATGAGTGGAATGATTGCTTTCACTCTGGTTGTAGGGTTTTTTTATGTTTATTTTTTAAACAGGGAGGTGGCATCTCACTTTTTAAAATGACCCAGTGTTTGCAAACATTATACTAACGTACCTCTAACCCCCATGGAAATAGCAAACCATTACATTAGAAGGCAGCTCTTCTACCACTGAAGAAAGAATGAGTTGGAGGGTCATATAACCTAGGACAGACAATCTATTTGGGGAATCCACCGGAATCCATACGGGCCTTTTCACCTTTGGGTCTAGGATGTTACTATAGGTAGAGCCTGCAATGAAATGTTGCCATATATCCAGGCAGCAGACCCTCCTACAGAAGGGTAAGCAAGCCCTAAGAGAAGGAGCATTATTTTACCCTCACAATGTTGAGGCACTGGAAAATTGGCCTTTTGCCACCAAGTACCAACCAATGTCAGTAGTGTGGTAAGGATACTTCGAAAAAAAGCCACATTTTTGCTTTATATAAGGTATGCTTATATTCTTTTTATACTGAATCCAGGTCACAGAAGTGTGATTTGGCTTGAAAACCAGCTTGTATTCACTGCACACCTGGTTTTAAATGAGGCAGAAAAATAAATTCCATGGGGCTGGAATTTCCCAGGTGTAAATATTTCCCTACTCTGTTCCACAGCCCCGGAAGGCTTCCTAGGCTGAAAGGGATCCCTAGGAGAGTTGGGCGGGGTTTTAAGTTTTAAGTTTAAGTTTTTCAAACATACATGGCTGATTATATCACTGGAGATCTGCAGTATAATTTAGGCAAACAGGATTTCAGCCACAGTTGTGTATCTAATCCCCCACCCCCACCCCAAAAGTAGAACTGAATAGACCAGGCTCAATATGCATTTGTTCTTTATATACTATGTGTTTACAAACAAAAATATTTGGCACATGTCAATATTTACGGAATGGACTCAAGTGTCCTTTGCATTATACTGTATGTTAAAACTGGACTCTACACATCATGAGGTTTAAAAACGGTTCCTTTAAAAATGCAAATTGGGTTTCTTGGGAGTCTGCCAGGCTTTGGTGGGCCACATGAAAGAACATTGAAGTTGTCTGTCATTGTACAAACAACACTGAAAATGAGGTTGAAAAATGCATGCAACATATGAGAACTAACTCAAGTTCTGATTGCAGACACAGGATGACATCCAGCTTGTTAGATGTTAATGGTATCAAATACTTATAGAAGCAGGCTGTATGAATAGTTTTTGAGCATAATGTTTGCAAATATAATGCAAAACAAAGCCAAGATTGGGAAGAAAATCCCATCTGTTAATTCATTCACACATGCAAGACTGTTAGTATACACAGGCATAGAAAGCACGTTCTGAAAATGTAGTGTGGAAATAGGTCTACATTAATGAAAAAGAAAGGGGATGATTGATTACAGTATTTTCCCATGTATAAGACTATATTTTTGTCTAAAAGTGTTAGACTAAAAATTGAGGGTCATCTTATACACGGAAGTAAGCTTGAGGGGAGAACTGCATGGTCACGAGACTGTAATTCTGGGTTGGAAAAGAGAAGCCGTCTTATACATGGGGGCATCTTACAGATGGAAAAATATGGGTAAATTATATTATACTGCTAATCAAGATTACGATTGCTGTATACTTTTAGCAATGAAGTTGGTTTTTTTTTAAAAAAAAAACATTGCATATGGTATGTTGCTATATTTTTATCATTCCAATTGGACACCGACATTTTGAATCAGCAAATATGATGCAAAATGTGAGCTGGGAAATGTAGGATACAAAGTTCCCAGTGACTGTGGTGCCAAGTACGGTATTGGTGTGATCAGTGTTCAAGACCACTGGCATTGCTTTCTGAAACTCAGGTATCCGCAAAGCCCATGGACTCATCTGTACGGAAATTTTGCAATTGCTGGTACATACTGTAGATCTAGCAGTGTGCAGCCCACTCACTTTGGACTAAATCCAACTGTTAGTCCCATCTATGGCAGACCCACTTAATGGATAAGACTCAAGTAAAGCAACAGTTCCTTGTATCTTGTTGATTCAATAGGTCTACTCTACTTGTGTCTAACAATTGGATTTCGTCCTGCGAACACATAGCCCTGGTTCAAAGTTCTTGTTTGCATCACACTGAAGAATCAATGAAATTCAAACTGGATGAAGAGTTGCCTTACCTTTCTCAATAATGCCACCATGTCTTTTGACCATGTTGTTGCGTACTGGACACTTACAGTGCTGAACAACTGGACTAAAGATTCCACTTGACTATTAGAGTGGATGTCATAAGGTCTCTGGGAAGAGAAAAAGAAACAATAATAAAAAAACAGAAAGACTGTGAATGCCATGCTTATTTCTGAAGGTGGTCAAAGAATGGAACAGCAAAGCAAAGCAAAGCAAAGCAAAGTGTTCTGCTTATATACCGCCCCATACCACTTTAGGTAGTCTCGGGGGGGGGGGGTTTACAAATTTAATTACAGTGTGCAGGCTACACATTGCTCCCCCCCCCCCAGCAAGCTGGGTACTCATTTTACCAACCTCAGTAGGATGGAAGGCTGAGTGAACCTTGAGCCTGCTACCTGGGATTGAACCCCAGGTCGTGAGCACAGTTTTACCTGCAGTACAGGCATTTAACCACTGTGCCACGAGGCAGTACTCAGACGGCCAAAAGAACTTAGGAAATAAAGAAAGCAGCACACACCCATCCACGGAGGAGCTCGTACGCCATCACTCCCAATGACCACCAATCAACTTCGAAGGAGTAGCCACTTCCACCATTCACAAAAGAATGGAAAATCTCTGGAGCTGAAAAGAAAAAGAAACCCCAGGAATGGGTTATTGATCCTGTTCATCATCAAGCAGTGGTAAAGAAGGCCAATTCCATGCTAGGGATCATCAAAAAGGGGATTGCAAATAAAACAGCCAACATTATAATGCCATTGTACAATACAATGGTAAGGCCACACCTGGAGTATTGTGTACAATTCTGGTCACTGCACCTCAAAAAAAATAGTGACTGGGTGGCAGAACACAGTTGGTATACAGGAAGTCCCAAGTCCTGCAGTTTAAAAACTTCAGGGTGGGGTGGGGGTGGGGGGACATCACTAAGATCTTGAAGAACTGCTTCCTGTCAAAGTAGAAAATTCTGGGCAAGATGGACAAATAAGTCTCGTGCAGTAAAAGGAAGCTGCTTGACTTCCTATGAAAGACAAAGTTACTTCCTGTTCAGGGCAGATTTCTGCAGAGGTCCAAGTCTGTCAGAAAATGGGGGTGGGTGGGGTGAAGGGGGCAGAGTCAAAGCAATTCTGGAGGCAAAGGTGAGGACCATATACCAATCCTGCAATGCCTTTCTCTTCGAAGCAAGTAGTTTAGAAAAGGCCTCCTCCAATAGCAGGATGTTTTAGGATACAAAGGGGGTACTGCTGGCAGAGGTAGCATCCATCAATGTAATGACTGGTAGAAACTGCTTCTGCCAACACAGGATAGAACTATCCATTGCTGCCAGCCTAGCTAGACTAATGGTGGGTGGTGAATGACAGGGCCCAAAGGGATCATTTGGGTAGTCCTAAGTTCTCGAACAAGCAAGCCCTTGGAGCCTTAACAGGAGAACTATTACAAAATTAGATGAAGAATGAACATTAAATTCGCTGAAGAAAAAACATTAAGTGGGCAGGTAATCAAATGTTAATAGGGTTGCCACGGATCAAACGTTATGTTACACTACTTTGCAAAAGTAATATGAAGCAGTTCACCAGAAATATCAAATCACTTATTTTATAGAAGTGGAAGAAAAGAGGCTTTTCAAATACTGCCCAATTCATCCAAGTTTCTGAACTACAGTGACCCCCCCCCCACCTATTACGGGGGTTAGGGATCTGACCTGACCCACGATAAGTGAAAATCTGCGATATGCGGATGCAGGTCAGGTCGGCCATGGGGCGCCTAGCTGGGGGCTCTTGTACTTACCAGAGGCCTCAGAAATGATTTTCAGCGATCCGGAAGTCACTTCTGGTTCGCAGAGAGGCCCTTTTGGGGCCTCCAGAAGGCCTGGGAAGGCCCCTGCGGGTACATTCGGGACAGCACCAGATATGGGAGGCCTGAAACAGGCCTTTCCCCCCTCAACCCAGGGACCTTTTTTCATATACTGTGGTCCCACAATATAACGGGAGCGCAGTATATGAACCGCAAAAGGGTGGGGGAACCACTGTACTAACAAAGAATTGTGTAGTAGTTGCTTCTAACTGGTTTAACTGACACCTGTGGAGAAAGTTCCAAACCTTCACTCTTTGCGTGGGAGGAACACACTCAATCTATCATGAAAACATTTGCATGGAGATGTTCTCAACCATGTCAGCCCGGGAGTAGCTTACTTACCCATATAAGGCTTAGTTCCAGCAAGAGCAGTTGCTCTTTCACCATCCCTGATGATTGTTGCAATATTAAAATCGGTTAGGTGTGCATGGCCTTAAATGAAAACAAGAACAAGATGTCCAGTTATGCAGAAACAAAGCACATACTGTCAATACTAAAGCATTTCCAGACTGTGTTCACGATCTCCAGGCTGGGTGGAGTTTTCAGTATTTGTACTTCAATGCATCTGGAGGCGGGTGCGTTGGGGAAGGGTGCCTTTAAGAGTTGGCGTAAGTATAAAATTGCTCCCTCACAAGTATTGTGAATCAGGTGGCATTATCTAGGTTTCATTATCTAGATCTGAAAAAACCCGAAGCCTCCTGCTGTTTTCAAAGATTAAGAGCTAAAGCAATGAGAAATATTGCATTATAATTACTTTATGAGGTATATTATACTTATTCCCACCTGTTTTAGTGTACTAGTTGCACAACGTTTGTACAGTCAGTTAGCTCCCCACAAAATCCCAGCTCTCATTAAATCAGATTAAAGCAGATCTATGAATATTAATTTTGTGCACCAAATTTGGCACCTGCTGCAAAATGCAGGCATGTGTGCGTTTTTAAATTCTTAAGAAATCAATAGTGGATTTTAAAAATTCAGCCAGATGAACATCCCAGTTTTCATGTGTGTGTGTTTAAATACGATTTTTTAAAAATCTCTAGTGGGTTTTAAAAAGGGGCACACATACTGAAGGAAAAGTTTCACTTTAGCAAAGTGTTCTGTTTATATACTGCCCCATATCACTTCAAGTAGTCTCTGGGCGGTTTACAGTTTTTAATTACATTATGCAGGCTACACATTGACCCCAACCCCCAGCAAGCTAGGTACTCATTTTACCAACCTCAGAAGGATGGAAGGCTGAGGCAACCATGAGCCTGCTACCTGGGATTGAACCCCTGGTCGTGAACACAGTTTAACCTGCAGTATAGGCATTAAATCACTGTGCCATGGGGCTCCTTAGTTCCTTTAAAGGAACTTTAAAGGTTGTATTGCTTTTCTAGTGGTTTGGAGCGGGGCTTCCCTTACATTTATTCCTCTCGATAATCCACCCACAAATCTCCAGAGTGTAAAATTCTATCAATATATAATTCTACCAATACAGTAATACCTCAGATAACGACTGCCCCAGATAACACATAATTCAGATAACGACTGGTTATTTTCACCGCCCCCCCACACACAGCCCACAGCCCCAGCCTCCCTCCACATTTCTCTTAAACTGACCTGCAGAGGAGGAGGGGAGGCAACATGCAGAGGTGGGGGCCAGGGGTGGAGGTACTGGCACATGCTGCCTGGCTCTCACACCGCCCAAATGCCTAGTGGCGGCGGCGACATAGAAAAAGGAGGAGGAGGAGAGGTGGGGGCCGGGAGGAAGCGCCAGCACCGCTTGGTTCTCGCGTGGCCTGAACGCCCAGCGGCGGCAGCAGTGGCAGCAGCAGCAGCGGCAGCAGCGGTGGCGGCAGCGGTGGAGGAGGAGGAGGAGGAGGAGGAGAGGTGGGGGCCGGTGAAAGCACCAGCCACCACTCAGCTTTCCTGTCGTCCAAACACCCGGCGGCAGTAGCGGTGGCGGCGGCGGCGGAGGAGGAGGAGGAGGAGGAGGAGGAGAGGTGGGGGCCAGTGAAAGCACCAGCCACCACTCAGCTTTCCTGTCGTCCAAACACCCGGCGGCAGTGGCGGCGGCGGCGGCGGAGGAGGAGAGGTGGGGGCCAGGGGGTGGGGTGGGGAGCGCCAGCCGCCACTTAGCTCTCCCGCCGCCCGAATGTCCGGCGGCAGCAGCGGCAATGATGGAGGAGGTGAGGTGGGGGCCGGGGGTGGGGGCCAGGGGCGGGGGGAGGAAGCACCAGTGGCAGGGGTGGCCGAGGATGGGGAGGGGTGCAACTTAAAAGTGCACTTTAAAGAGGTCTCAGGGAGAAAAAGGCTCTCTTTTTTGCCTTTTTTCTGGACCTCTGGAAAGGATTAAAATGGTTTCTCATACATTTCAATGGGAAACCATGTTTCGGATAGCGATTTCTTCGGATAACGACTAACCTCGGGGAACGAATTAAAGTCGTTATCCGAGGTACCACTGTAATTCCATGTACAATAATAATATGGAATTATTTCATTTGGAATTGTTTACTATTTGCAGTGGCCAGAGGAATGGAAGAAGAAAACACTCAGGAGAGTTTAATACCTAAATTTTAAAAGGTATGTAGAACTTCAATCCAAGCATAGTACTTTCTTTTTAAATGAAAATCCAAATTAAAGGAACAGCTCTATGTTACTTGAAGCCTTGCATACTGTGTTATGAATTAACATGGTCTTAACAAAAGTCTTTTTGTGCTGATCCTATTACTTGTGTTACCATGTGCCAACACGACAACATGGGATCTGAATAAAATTATAATATGCAAAGTTCCTGTGGCATCTTAACAATAGAGGTCAGAATCGTATTAGAACCACATGAAGTAGCAATCATGCCAGAGTGCCTCACAGAAACTGCTGATGGTCCATTGTGTGTGGGAGACACGCCTGGACTATACTGACACTGGGCATAAGTCAACAACATGTGCCCAGATGTCCTTATGTGTCTGGTTCTTGACAATAGGCTTTTGACTTGAAGAGCTAAATCCAATTGTTATTTCCCAACTGATGAGACCCATTGAAACATTGGGACTTACATAAGGGTTGATTTAACAAGTCCCATTGATTCAATATATCAACTCTAGTTTCAACGGGCAAACTTCCCTGGACTAGCGCTCCATGTCACATACAAGATTATGCGATGATGCATTTGTTTGTCTATAAAATGCTCAAAGACTCTCAGTTGTTTTTGGTCCAGCAGACTGACTCTGTTTCCCATCTGAACACAGTTATGACGAGTAATTTCTGCAAACTGCTTCTCTAGGTCAGTGTACTCCTTAATGGAAGTCTTTTTTCCATTTTCTCCTTCTTGTTTGCTTGATTAGCAAAATAGGCACCCTATTCCCAGGAAGCGGGCAGTCCATCTTGAGCCCTTTTACACAACCCCTAAAATCCGCTGAAAAACACTTGCAGATCCCACTTAAGCGCACCCCAGTGCACTTTACAAGTACCTGGTCTCCAGAGGTCTCCTTTAACAGACAGGAATCCTACAGGGCTGCTCCAATGGCAGATGGAGGTGAGCGGAGGTGAGCCTGCATTTTTTCTCTCCCATTTTTTCTCCCTCCCCTCACCGCAGACAGAAGCAACAGAGTGCGGAACGGTGGGAACACAGGAAGAGGAACAAAACCCACATGATATCTGGCTGGGGGGGATCAAATTTAAGCTTCCAGCGGATCTTAGGGGTCGTTTGAAATCAGCCCTTGTCCTTCAAGAGAAAAGCTCTGCTTCAGAAGATGCCAGAACTTTCCTCAAACGTCTTTCTGATCTGTGCGCTAATGGACAAGCGATGACGTCTTAAATACAACAAATGCAGTCAAGACAAAAGCCCGTTCAAGCAATCTCTGCTAACAACAGGCCCCAACCTGATCTCTTCTCTCTCTTATCTATTAAGCAGCTATTTGATAAGCTGTTTAATAGATTCATATGGGAACACAGTATTGTCTGAGCTGAAAAAGAGCTGAAGACACCAGGGGATGTGCAGATAAATCATCTAGTGGTTGATTACACAAGCCATTAGAATTTCACTTTGCAAGTGTCTATTCAAGTGCCTTCAAATACAAAGCTTGGTCTAAAATGTTAAAATATGCCACCCTCTCTCTAGGGTTTCTGAGGAAGCAAGTTACTGTGGTAGAGAAAAGAAAATAGAGAGAAGACAGAGACGACAGAGAAGACAGAGACAACAGAGAAGACAGAGAAGACCCAGCTTACTTGGGCGGGTGGTGGTGGAATGTGTAGCCTGCATATTGTAATTAAACTGTAAACTGCCCAGAGACTGCTTGAAGTGGGGCATTATATAAGCAGAATAGAGCTTGCAAAGTTACATTGTAAAGCTAATTCAAATATGCATTAGTGCCTCAGTTCCAAGTACCTCACTGTCAAAGAAAGAAAGAAAGAAAGAAAGAAAGAAAGAAAGAAAGAAAGAAAGAAAGAAAGAAAGAAAGAAAGAAAGAAAGAAAGAAAGAAAGAAAGAAAGAAAGACGAGTAACTTGCTATTCTACTTTATGACATGTTTTGTTACTAAAACTCTAACCGTTGAATTAATGGAAAAAATGGCACAGTACCGACCAGGAAGGGCACTGTCTTGCCTTATTTAATTTCACCTCACCTTATATCCTCTCCCTTCTAACCATCATCCTCCCACAGTAGCTTGCCACAGAACTGGCCTACTCAAAGCACTCTTTGCTCCTCAAAGTGGCAGCCATTGATTTACCTTCAGCCAGCTAGGCCTGAAATGACTTGCTGTGAGGTGTCCCAAGAGCCATGCATTTGGGGACCTTAGGAAGTCTGTGCTATACTGGGCTTACAGAGCTTCTCACAATCAGACATAATCTCTTTGCCAGCACCAATGCCTCTTTGACCAGGAAAGAATTAAAGCATTCTCTTACTGAGGGTCAGCTAATGGGGTCCTGATTGACAGGGTCAAAATTTCAGATTGCCTAACGTCTGGATCTCATTTTCCCCTTGGAGATTTGTGTCAGGAGAAATTCTGAGATACTCTTGAGAATTCTGCTTACTGAAAGCAATCAGGGCTGGAAAAAACACAAGTGCTTTGTGTTTCTATAACAAAGAAATAATTTGAATATATTTTACAACATATTTTACTAATTCCATGGAGTCACATGGTAAAATATTTCTTTCTGCAGAAGTGTCACTCCATTGCTTTCATTAAAGAAAGCCTGTCTTTTTACTGTTTTTGTGATACTTCTTTTCCCTCCAAATACAGTAGACCCCTGTATAACAAACAGTTTGTATAACATAAAATTTGTACAACATAAAAAATTCGGGAGATAGGGGAAACTTGCTTAACATAATCGCCTATGGGAAATTTGTATAAAGGAAAATTTGGTTATCATAATTTCATTGGAACGGATTAATTCCTTTATACAAGGTACCACTGTATCTCAATTCCCTGGCCAGGAAGCTGCAACAATGTATCTACTTTGGACCACTCTTGCTGGTAAGCATGTTTCATACATGCTCAGTTTTTAACTAAGCCACTGTTTTAGCCATTTGAAAGGTTTTTTGAGGATCAAAATTTAATCCCCTACAGCCTGGATTCCTGCCAAATAAAAAAGTAGGTGGTGCCACCCATTCTTTTCAAGATAAGCAAGATTTGGTCTTTTCAATTTACTGTATTTGATATGTTCTAAATCTGGGGATGTTTAGAGGTTCCTTGTTTCTACATCAAGAGGGTCAAAAGAGTTTTAAAAAGCACGACACAAAACACATCTGTTTAAACTTCCTTAAATTTGGGACAATGCAAGAGCATTTGAGGGTGAAGTCCAGTTTCAAAGTTATAATTTTTTCTTCATGCTGCCCCTATTTTTAGAATTGCGTTGTAAAATGGTAATTTGCTCTGCTGCCCAATAACATCCGTGCACTTTCATGCAGTGATAATTCAATGCTGGAAATGGCACAGGATATTCAGCTGTGTTCAGGAAGCCAATCCAAAAATTTCCAGGACAGGCTGTGTGGGATGCACAGGGGAAAGACTCAAGAAGAACAACTGAGGACAGTCACCTCTTCTTCCAGACCTGTCTCATATGGTTTAACAGTAAGGCCAACCTTGAATATCAAGGCAGAGAACTCGGACATTTGATTATTCTCTCTCTGAGTATTTTGGACACACGCAAAAAGGTGGGCTTTAGAAGAGCAAGCCTGTCATGATCATGTGTTGTTTGACATTTTTGCTATAGTCTATACGACATAAAACAGGATATATGGAACTTTCTTCCCCTGCTCTCCATTACCTTGGACCAAATCTGAACTAAATACATGCCCCTTGTATAAGAACTGGTTTTCACACAGCCGCTGTATAGTTTGCTGCTGTCAGATTTCTAGTGTTAATAGCCACATTTGACTTAGACTACAATTAGATGTACTATATAATCTTTGGCCAATTCAGCTGTTTTCTCAAAAGGCTGCAAAGAAATCCCATACGAGGTTCCTGAAGTTAATCAGAAACTATTTTCAGAATGTGCCTGAGGAAGTTCTGAGAGCCAAGATAAAAACTCCGGTCCAAAACAAACCTCCTTCTTATTTTAGGGGGGGGGTGTATTTTCTCTTTAGGGTTCTTCAAAGAGGATGAGGATGAAGTAGAAGAATGGTGAGCTCTCTGCTGGGGTTGATAATAAAGATGGACAGTTTTGGGCAGTCAGATCACAGGCCCAGACTGCCCCAAACAGTCCGTCTTTATTATCACCACCAGCTTTCCAGAAGCCAAGAGATGAAGGAAAGTGAACCTGGGTCCTTCTGCACACAAAGGGCATAGTCTCCACAATTCCTCCCCTATCCAGGCTGGGGCAAACCCATACAGAGCCCCCAGTCGTTTCATGGACCATAGGCCTGTACACACCTTCTTTTCACTCTCGCTGCCACCATTCAGGGATACCCAGTTGAAATAACCGAGTCCCAGTCATGTTGTAACATTAATAAAGTAAAATAACATTTATTGAATTCAACAAGCTGTTTCAGTATCAGGTTTTCTTGTCCGCCCTTAATTGAAAGTTCCTCTAAACAGATACACTCAGTTTTGGTCCTTTTGCTATTCCCAAACCTCTCTCATCTGTCTCACATCTTACATCTGACTCTCTCTAATTTTTAACTCATCCTCCTTATCTTTTCTCCTTCTCTTCTTAACCTTCTCTAATCTTCACAACCTGGGTGAAGGCCACAATGTGTAGCCTACACACTGTAATTTAAACTGTAAACCGGCCAGAGACTACTTGAAGTGGTATGGGGCAGTATATAAGCAGAACACTTTGTTGAACACTTCAGGCTGAGCCTTTTAAACATGTGGGCTCCGCCTCCACACTACCTCATTGGTCATTAGCATTAACCCTTTACACCCCCCGCACAAACACATTTAACTATGACGCCACACAAGCCCAGCACCACTGGCATCTTCCTTTAATTCTTTTCTCTGCCTAACCAAGCAGCAACTGTCAGAATTTACAAAATGCATAAATAGGTCCTGAGTAGCAAGGTATCTAATGTATATCAGTAAAAGACAATAGATGCCGCACAGGCTTCAATTCCAGATGCTTTTTCCAAACTGCTGACCTTATTAGAAATAGCAGCAATGAAACTTTTCAGAATGAGTAACAGTAGCTACCAATCAATGTCAGTTACCACTAATTCTTCACTAAAATGAATCCTGACAGCTGATAAAGGGAATCAATTCACTTTTGAAACTCATAACCTTGTGTACTCCATTCACAGCCATGAAAACTGGTGTAGAAAATTGAGTGATGTAATTGATTGCACAAGGCACACCATGCTGGGGAAAAACCAGACTATTCAGATGCACAAGCAGGAGAAATAATTAGCATTCCTCTCTCCCTTTACCTTGTTCATCAAGGAGAATGTTGTCTGGCTTCACATCTCTGGAAAGCAGAAAACAAGCCTTTATATAATATTTGTGGTGGAAACCAAAAAAGGCAAGCATTAAAATTCAAGGGCAGACAGCTTTTGGGGTTCTGGGGTCCTGCTATGCCACCTTGCTGGTGGCATGAAGTACCCACAAAGGGGAAAACACCTTTTCTGTCCCCAAATGGCAAGTTATATGTGAAATGTGTGGGGAGAACACACCTTGCTTGAGAAGGCTTCCACAAGCATGATTCTACTTCTTAACAAGGGATGTGTTCCCTGTGAGTACCTTGACCTAATAAAACCTTTAATAAAAATAGCCAGTAATGTGTGTGGAGGGGAGGGAGAGATCACAATTGGTCCACATGCTATATGTTATCTTCCTTTGATATAATGTAAAATGTTCCTGTGTAAGGCATAAAACAACATGTGCCTGTCATTACCCAAGTCTATGAAGTAAAATGGTGGTGAGAAATTTCTGTAACCTTCTCAAGTAAGATCTATTTGAAAGAAATGCCTTACACTGCATTTGAAGAACAAAAGAATGTCATGGCTTCAACACAGATCTGGCTCAAGCTAATCTTTTCTCTTTCTTCAAATGCCATGTCCTCATAGAATACTGGCGATCAGTAGTCTGAACTGGTTTCTATCGAAGGCTATTCTAAACAGAGCAGGTGTGCTCACTGCATACCATTGGCTTAAGTTCTTAAGCCAGAATTTTTTTCTACATCCCAGGCCTTGCTTCCCACCTATTTTTCCTTGAAGGATAACTTGCAGCAGATGATATTTCTTATTGCGCATTATGTGTCCGAAATATTGCAATAAGCTAACATTTTGATTGAGGTAGACAGCTGTTGGAGCTTGACTGCAACCTTGCATACTGTCTGTGGTTTGAGTGACTGAGAGGGACTGGATTTTGGGGGCTGGAATGACTAGATCTATGAAGTCTCAGGAGACTAGGTGAGTCCTTTTGCAGGTGTAGTCATAGGTCTGTGAGCTGAAACACCAAGAATTCTACACCCACACCTGCAAAAGAACAATTATGAGTAGAAATGGGCACGAATTTAAAGTGAATTGCAAAAATCATTGATTTGAATTCATACACATATACACTCTAAAAATATGAATTGATGGATTTTTAGTGATTTTTGATTTCTTAGTTTGTTGGGCTGTAAAACAGCCCCCAAGGCACCCAGACCCACCAAATTTGCAGGGAAGGGCCCTTGATTCTACTCAATAATTCCCCCAAGGTTGGTGAAGACTGGATTTCCCCAAGCCAGTTACTAAAGGGTACTTTCTGGTTGGGGGCAATGTGTGTGTATATATATATAATTCATATTTCTGAAATCCAGTCTTCACCATACGTCGTGTCTTCAGGTTCCTTGGAGGTCATTTTATAGAGTTTTAAAGCCACAAAATGAATTTAAAAATTGATTCAATGATTTGTCAGGAAAAAAAAATCATAAATGTGTTTTTTTTAATTCTTTGACCTTGATGAAGAACATATCAAAACGAATCACCCTTTTTCTGATTGTCTCCATCTCTAATTATGAGAGAAATAGGCAAAACCAGACTTAAACTGGACGTGTGCTGATGTGCATGGCAAACGTCACCCATTGGTGATTTTTCCTGACACAAATTCTCAAACAACCCAATGCTAGCACTGGGGTTTAGGTGTGTCTTGACTATAAACTATGTAAGCCCCAATTCTATTTTAAAGCTGAATTCCACTGGAAAGCTGTCTGCAGTGAGCATGTATCTCCATTGGATTGTTCAGTTATGTCCATTTCCAATAGCTGAGGAGCAACAGATTGCGATGTTACCTGTGTATTATATGCTGACTGCGCAAATAGTCTAAAGCTGAAGCCATTTCACAGATATAGAGTTTCACTGTTTCTTCAGTAAACTGCACGTTTTGCTGGAGGTGATAGCGTAAGTCACCACCAAGAAGTAAATCCACCACCATAAACATGTCTTCTTCATCCTGAAATGAGTACCTATGGAAAAGGAACCATGGTGGGTCAATGGCACGGTGTTATTCAAATTTCAAAGAAAGTCTTATCATATAATTTTATCAGTTAATATAAACAAGGCACTCACAAAATGATCATAAAAACAAGCTCTTTAAATGCCTAAAGACCTCTAAAGAAGAGACAAGCTTTGTTCATTTATACTGGATCTTTCTGCCTATTACTTGATCCTAGCTAAATCCATTTTGCATTGCTTTATTTTGTTTTGTAGTACCTATTATATTACTGCATTATAATAATTATTATATTATTATACAATATTATTATTTGGTACCTAGCAAGAGGCATCTTTCTCAGTTAATTGTGCCTTCATACACTCCCCACTTTTATATTTATAGTCACATGGCTTCTATAATATAATTGTTGCAGGATCATTTTTTCCTAGGCATAATCAATAATGTACTGGAATATCAAGGAGCCTGTCTCATTTCATTATCAAAGAAAAACCAGTGCCATCCAAGTGAATGACTCAAGGGCCATATTGCATTACAGTACCCGGAGTCACTCCAATCTAGCCTATTTGTTTATTTATTTTTATAATACATCAGGGGCCTCACATATTTGTTCTACTAGCAGCGAATTTCTCTTTTCACAATTCTTTAACAGTGGTTAAAAGGAAGGTTGCAATGAGACCGAACATTATCTTGGAAATAGAATATACTGAAGATGCTGTGACTGAAGAAAATATGGGTTAATACAAAATGAACTTGTGCTTCTCTCTTCACGTGTCTTCATTAGATGACCCTTCCCCCACTCTCAATCTCTGGATTTATTTATTTTGAATATTTTACCCCACCTTTGTCCTTGGAAAAGGACCCAAGGTGTCTTACAATAATGACGGGCAATATAAAGCCCACAACATTTAAGACATATTCAAGTTAAGAACAGGAAATTAAAGAAGCATCTTAGAATATTAAAAAATAACAGTAGAGCTACAAAGAGCATGCAAAAAGAAAAGAAAAAACCAGTATGAAGGGTGGAAAGTACCATGGAAAATACTGGTGTTCTTAGGAAATCAGTCAATGCAATCATGTATCATAATCGATCTAAAAGTCACATAATAGGTAGTCTATCACAGTGCTCCCCAACCTTTTTGTCCCCACGGACCGGAAAATATTTGATGATTTTTCCGTGGCCCGGGGCTGGGGGTGGGGAGGGGGGGAGATGGGGGTGCGGGGGGTCAGGGGAGGGTGTGGGGGGCGGGGGATGGGGGGGAGGGAGGAGGGGTGCAGGGGGGCTTGGCGTGTGTGCCTTGTGGGGGGGGCACGGGAGCGGCGGCGGCGGCGCTCGCCCGCGCGCACGGGCGGGGTGGGGGGGAGCCCGGGACTCCCGGGCGGGCGGGCCTCCGCCTCCTCCTCCTGTTGGCCAGGGCGAAGCGCAGCGGCGGCGGCGGGGGCGAAGGCGGCGGAGGCGCCCGGGGCAGCAGACGCATGACCACGCTCTCTGTCCCTCGGGCGGCCGAGAAGGAGGAAGAGGAGGAGGAGGAGGAGGCGCCCGGCTGGCTGGCCACGGGCTGCTGGGGGACTCGGGCCGCCCTCTCCGGCCGCGGGCTCGCAGGTCGTCGGGGCTGGGCGCTGCTGGAGGACGCGAGAGAGGGAAGGCGAAGGAGAAGGCAGCGGGCAGGAGGCAGCGGGTGGAGAAGAGCCTGGCCGAGGGGGGGAGGAGGAGGAGGAGGCGGGTCGAGGGAGGGGCGGGTGGGGGGGAGGCGTGAGCGGGGGGAGAGAGCGAGGGAGCCAAAGGGGACCGTTAGCCGGCCAGGCACATCCTCCTCCTCCACCTGGACGCGGCTGAACCTAAGCCCACCGCTGTGCAGTCCCACCCCCGCCCGCGCCTCAGAAGCTCACACACACACACACACACACACACACACACACGCCCGCCCGCTTAATTCTGCCTCCCCCTCAGGAGAAAGGGCGGCCGGCGCTGAGGAGGAGGAAGAGGAGGAGGAGGAGGATGCCCTGGCGCGCACCACCAGCGTCAGTCGCCGCCACCGCCCCCTCCGTTTTCCCTCCGTCCGCCGCCTGTCAAGCGCTGCCGGGCCGGGCGAGGCGAGAAGGCAGAGCCGGCGAAACTTCCGCCCCCGCGCGCGCGCGCGCGCCCCCTTCCTTCAGCCGGGCTGAAGAGGGCTGATGAGGAGGAGGAGGCGCCCCCCGGGGGGGTGGAACGGGGGTCTGGAGGGGAGGGGGCGTGCGCGCGCGTGTGTGTGGAAGATGCTCTGCCTGCCCGGCTGCTTTCGGCCGCTCCGCCGCCCCCTCCCCTCTTATGAGGCGTCCCCTCCCTTTGCCCCCCTCCCTCTCCCCCTCCCCTCCCGGCCCGCAGCTCCTTTCCTCCCCCCCCACCACCCACTTCGCCAAGTATCGTCCCGGGTCTCTCGCGAGAGGGAAGGAGGCGCCGGAGGACCCGAAGCCCAGCCAAGAAGGGGGAAGGGGGAGGGGGGCTCTCCTTTCTCCGAACCCCGTTTGGCCCGCTCGCCCCTCCTCGCCTCCTCCCAACCCAACCCCCCACCGTCCTGCTCTAAGAACCGGGCGCGCAAAGGCCACCAGGGAGCATGACGACGGGGACGAGGAGGAGGCCAGGGCGAAGCGCAGCGGCGGCGGCGAAGGCGAAGGTGGCGGAGGTGCCTGGGGCAACAGCCGCATGATCGCGCTCTCTGTCCCTCGGGCGGCGGGCGGCTCCTCCTGCGCTCCTCCAGCCTTCTTCTTCCATTGGCTGCCCGTGGGAGAGAAGAGGAGGAGGAGGAGGAGGAGGACGCGCCGCCGCCGCGGCTGCTGCTGCTGCTGCTGCTGGTGGAGGGCGAGGAGGAGGAGGAGGAGGGCGGAGGAGGAGGAGGATGCGCCGCCGCCGCCGCCGCCGGCGGGCAGAGCAGGGAGGCAAAGGCGGCGGCAGTGGCTCCTCCTGTGCTCCTCCAGCCTTCCTCCTCCACCGGCCGCCCGCGGGAGAGAAGAGGAGGAGGAGGAGGGCGTGGAAAGGAGGAAAAGGGGAGGAGCCTCTTAGGGCCTCCCCAGGCGGCCCGGTGCCGACCATAATCGGACCGGCACCGGTCCGCGGACCGGGGGTTGGGGACCACCGGTCTATCATTTAGGGAAAGCTTGCCTGAAGAGCAAGGTCTTTGCCTGCTTCTGAAAAGACAGCAGAGACAGGGCAGTCCTGGCCTCCAGCGGGAGCGGATTCCAAAGTCTGGAAGCAGCAACAGAGAAGGCCCTTTCATGTGTTCATATGAGATGCACTTTTGAAGGTGGCGGGATGGAGAGAAAGGCCTCTCCTGATGACCTTATCACCCGAACTGGTTCATACCACAAGATTCGATCTATGAAGTAGCTTGGACCCAGGCCGTTTTGTGCTTTGTAGGTTAAGGTCGGCACCTTGAATTGTGTCTGGTAGGTGATTGGCAGCCAGTGGAGCTGCATTAGTAGGGGTGCGGTGTGATCTCTTTAGTAGGGGTGCAATGTGCCCTAGTCAGCAATCTGGCCACTGCATTTTGACTTCTTGAAGTTTCCTGAGGCTTTCCATTGGTAGCCCCACATAGAGCACATTACAGTAACCCAGCCGAGAGGTCACTAGGGCATGTGTCACAGTGGCCAGAGCAGGTTTCTCAAGAAACGGGCGTAACTGGTGTACTAGTTTTAATTTTGCAAATGCACGCCTGGCCACAGCTGTGACCTGGGCTTCTAGGTTCAAAGATGAGTACAGGAGCAACCCCAAGCTATGCACCTCTGTTTTCAATTGGAGAGTGATCCCATCTAGGACAGGTTGCATCCCTATCCCTTAATCTTCTTTTTGACAGACCAGAAGCATCTCTGTCTTGTCTGAGTTCAGTTTCAGTTTGTTCTTCCTCATCCAGGTCATTACCAAAGCTAAGCCCTTTTATACAGTTAAATACAAGAACATATGCCCAGCGACTGTGCTGTTAGTGATTTCCACAGTACATAGCAATTGTTCCTTTTCTGTTCCTTTCTTTTGATCCACAGAAGTCTCCAAGGTTGCATTTTTTGCCCATTTTGCTTAGCATAGTACTATCACATTATGCCCTAAGCACATCCGATCTTGCTTGATTTCGGAAGCTAAGCAGGGTCGGTCCTGGTTAGTACTTGGATGGGAGACCACCAGGGAACACCAGGTGCTGTAGGCGCCTGGAGTAGGAACTGGCAAGCCACTCCAGTACTCCTGCCAAGAAAACTCCATGGACATGGAGTCACGAAGAGTCGGTCATGACTGTAACGACACAACACACACACACACATCACATTAAAGTAGGCCCTTTGAATCAATGGAGATTTGGTAAATTACCTCCTCGGTAAATTGCATTTATTCAAATGGGCCTTCTCTATCTATGCCTTATTTCTAACTCTGAAATAACAACAAAATAATTGTGGCACCATCTTGACCAACAGATTTAGTTCAGTGGGAGCTTGTGTCTTTTATATATACCTATTCTTTTATATATACCTAAACAGTGTACCATCAATTAAAGATCAACAAAATAATAAATTATGGACCAAGGTTGGCCAAGTAGAGAATAAAGAAATTAGACAAAGTGATTGCTTCTAACTTGCAGTAGCCACTAAAAGTAGGCACATTTGTGTTTTTGGACCACATATCCCAGAAGTCCCCTGGCAGAATGGCAAATAACAAATCTGCACACCTGTAACAGTGGACAGTATTATGTCACTCTCCCTCCCCCAAATATTAATTTCTGTTTATGATGCACAGAGGAATCCACCGTCTTGCTGGAATTTGCTGACCAAACTCTGCAGACAGCTGTACAATAAGCATAATTTTGCCAACACCAACATGGTTCCAGTTGACATGTGAGTTCAACAGACAATGAAACAGAATTATCCACCCACCACACAAATTGTATTGGGTAAAAAAATATTCACCAGAGATTCACCAAGAAGACATGCTCAATTTCCTGCAGAATCTCCAGTTCTCTGAACACGTTTCGAACTTCATCTCTTTCTATGCACTGCTGTTTGTTCATGTATTTCATGGCATACATCTTTTCCGTGTCTCTCTTTTGTACAATGCACACCTTGACATGACAAAAGGACACACAAAAAAAAGGAAAAGTGAGTTGTGTTCAGTCACATCGTCTTACATGGCTTTTCATCCACTTGTATGCAGCTACCCAGCCATGGCTGGTCCTAATGTTGATGCACATTTCAGCTCACAGTCTCCATGGTAAGCCAAATGTCTGCCACTACATATTGGCAACAGAGTAAGATTTTCAGCAGGCTATGGAAAATTGCCTTGTAACTTCCGACACGCTTCCGACAGGGCGCAAAATCAAGTGCAGAGCTGGCAGTACATTAGAGGTAAGCAGTCAGTGGTAAGAACAGGGCCATTCTTCAAGATGTCTGAGTAACTCAGTGCTAGCCATCAAGTTCCACTTGACAATGAGGTTACGCAAAGTATATCTCCACATGTGGCTCTCCATAATTTAATCTGTAAATCGCCCCGAGTTCCATTATGGAAAAAGGAGTGGTATAAAAGTGCATTAAATAAATAAATAATAGTTAATCTTCAAGACACACCATTGTCAGGTGACTTTGCCATCTATGGTACAACTGAGAGCTAAGGGGAATATGCATGCTTGGGCAGATACCCCAATTGTGGAAAGCTTTCCATGAGGAAACTCACTTGGTGTTTCACCTTGATACCAAGCAAAACCATTTAAAAATATATCAGCTTTATAAATCTAATCCTGTGCAAATCCTAATCACAACTCAAATGGTGGAGCGAACCTACCTAATTATTATAAGCATTAATCCCAGCTTATCTAGTTATTATTGTCTCGGGGTTACATTATTTAACCCTTTAAATGCATACATTAACATACAGCAAGAAATACGATATGCTGCAAAAATGCATGTTATCTTATGCTTCTTGACTTGATATCTACATTATTGACAAAATCATGTGCTTGAGTTACCAGGTTTGGACATACTTCCAGTTCTTGGAAATGTTGTCCATTGGAGTAGTGTGGATTATGGCAGATCAATGATGGTGCCGTCTTTTTAATCTGTCTTCTATTTTTAATCTATTCTTGAGCTTTTTAACATGAACTTTTTAACTGGAAACACCAGGGAGTAAAATGTGCAGGTGTCATACGAGGAGGGCATCATACAGTGTGAATAATATCTGCATATTTTAATCACTAAATTCTGGCCATGCATCACTCTTCACATGAGTATACCTTAGGAGGTAAAAGTGTGACATCTCTGTTCTTGGACACAGTTCCATTACCATTCAGACAACAGGCCTGTTCCAGCAGCTCAGCTTATGCTACCAGTTATTGACACTGAGAGGTTAATTTGCTTCCAAGAAAAAAAAAATTCATCTGCCAACCACTGGAAAAAGTGGGCTGCAGTTATTATATTTTATAACAAACGCTTTGGACTATTTTATAAACAATGTTTTTCCTCTGCCCACTGTGAAACACTTAATTACAAAGTAACTATTTGGAAATGAGTTGATGAAAATTCTGCAGCGGGCACATTTACATCCGTCTTTTAATTAGCAGATGCTTAGGAAGCAGTGCATGCATCTAAGAAATTCATCTGACAATTCATTCATACAAGTTCCCCAGCAAAAAGAGCAGGCCGAACATGACTGAAAGGAAGGTGACATCAAACAAATAGTGAGAACAACAGTTACTCATATGTGATAAAGAAGTAAATAATTAGAACAGGATACGAACAGACCATGACCACTTGTTGTTATGAACAATCTGCTAATTGCTACTTATAATGCCAACATAGAATGTGGAGGAATTATATGTAGGCATAAGATGTAGGGAGGATAAATAACAGTTATGATCAGCTGGGTGAAGGCCTCAGCTCCACCATCTATCTAATTTAGAAGCACAACTGGAATAAATGGGAATTATGATATTTGTATATGCTAGTTTATTTGTATATTTCAGTATATCTATCATGTATGGAAGGCCAGTATAGCTTCACTGAAGAGGCCGCAATTCATTTGCTTTGTGCATGGAAGTTTAAATCTCTAGTATTTCTAGTTATAATGTTAGTAAGCTTGAGGAAGCCCCTTAAAAAGAATTTGGAATTGCTCTTAAACAGAGTAGAGAGATAGCTGTGAGTTTTGGGGGCTGTTTGGCCATGTTCTGGAAGTTTTTCTTCCTGATGTTTCACCAGACTCTGTGCCTGGAATCATCAGAGGGCAAGGAGCTCAGGGAACTAGTTATCTCTGCACTCTGGAGTAGAGTGAGTGCCGCCTCTCTTCACACACAGCCCTCCAAGGGGGACTTACCCTTTCAGGTCCTGTTTATCTGGAGAAATTCACTGTGGTGAAACCAGAACTGGAACCCCCGCATTGAAACTTCTTAATTCCTTCATCACAATACAATGACTAATACCTATTCTCAACAACTATCAGATCCCGGCCATGAAAGCCTTCGAGAATACAGAGCAGAGAGACATGGACAATATGTCTAGTGGGTCAGACTCAGTACGAGATAGTTCCCTGATGATTGTAAGGATCACAGACATGGAACAGACCCTTCTTTAGCTCATAAATACTCACACCATCCAGCAAATAATGGAGTATGGGAGGATCTTCAATGCATGTAAAATAAATAAAGAAATGCTATTTCTTTACTTTGTCTTTCTCCCTTCATGCCTTTTCCACATTTCTCCTCCAGCTGCTGCTTAGGTTGTGAGGGAAGACCTTCAATCCAGCACACAGTTCAGAGAATACATGAACTAGACAGTTAGTGGTGATGCCCAAGCTTTCAGAGGTCTTGTTTGCAAAATGACCTCAAAGAAGTAAAATCCATAAGTGAGAACCCAATGTATTTATGGAGGGGAGGATTGTATCCTACACATTTTTTTTTTGGGGGGGGGAGAAGAATATGGAATACACAGAAGACAGCTGCCTCCACCATCACAGTAGAATCATGACACTTTCCTGGCCCCTTCTTCTCAATTTTGTGCTTCTATTCTATTTATATCCTGCCCTTCTTTCAGAGACCATACACTGTATGGTTCTGGTTCCACCCTACCCATTTTCTTTTTATCACAGACCTTGTAGGATTAGACATGCTGAGGAACAGTGGCTGGGCCAACATTGTGGAAAGGGCAATATGGATACATAGTGATCTGAATCTTCATTTCTGTCATTTAAGCCCCCAGAACAGCCCATTTCATAAGCCGTGTGTGTGTGTTGTGTCGTTACAGTCGTGACCGACCCTTTGTGACTACATGCCCATGGAGTTTTCTTGGCAGGAGTACTGGAGTGGCTTGCCAGTTCCTACTCCAGGTGCCTACAGCACCTGGTATTCACTGGTGGTCGCCCATCCAAGTACTAGCCAGGCCTGATACTGCTTAGCTTCTGAAATCAGGTGAGATCGGATGTGCTTAGGGCTCAAGGTAAAAGTATGGTCCACCCAGCTGTCTATGTTTTACCTGTCTCGTTTCCTCCTACTTCTTGCAACCTGTATCTCTTTCTCCTTTCTCCTCATGTATGTTTGCTCTGTGTCTCTTGTCTTTGTCCCTCCCATTTCCTGTACAAAGCCGCTGATTTAAATGCAAAATATTTCTAGTTACATGCCATTGTGATTAGTTGCATGTTTTGCAATGGAACTGGGTGCCTTTTTATGTTTCTCCTCTCTTTATCAGAGCTTATTTTCTAAACTGAAGCACCCTCCTCAATGAAAGTGTGATGCTTACTTGACACAATCAACAGCACTCTCACCTCTTTTTAGTCTTCTGCTGTCAAGTGGCAAGAAGCAGGTCTTGACTTTTGAGAATGCATGCATATACTTGACTCATAAGCAAATAACAGGAATAAGGCATTCCACATTATTCATTCTGTTTCAAAAATGTTTTGGGTGAGCATTTCCAAGAACAAAAGGCTGCAATGTGGGAAGCAAACCTTGGAAAATGTTGATAACTACAATGGGACATGCAAGATGAAGAAGTGAAGGATACTATGCTAAAAGGGCCACAATTTTTGGCCATAATATTGAACCTCAAAAATGGCAAAAACTGCAGACAAATAATCATAAATTAACACTAGCTACTTCCTATAAGGAAAATCTCTACAAAATGTTTTATAGATGGCATATAACACCAGTGAGGCTTGCTAAAATGTTCCCTAATATGTCAAAAATATGCTTGGAGGACAAGTGATAAAGCAAAGGGTTACTGGGTCAAAATACATACTTGGATTAAGCAAAATTAGAGTTAGAATTAGAGTTAGTATTTAAACCAGAAATATTTATGTTAGGTTTATTGCCAAATATGGTGGATAAGCAAAATACTTATTTAACATTATATCTTTTGACAGCAGCTAGATTGTTATAAGCCCAGTTCTGGAAATGTGAAAATCTGCCAATTTATGATATGATTATAAAAATGTGCAGAAATGGAAAGACTAACTAAGAAACTAAAGGAGCAAGAAGAATCATATTTTACTTGAGCTGGCATCTGTTTTATAAAAATTTTTATAGCTGGTGAAATATAAAAATCTTGTAGAAAAAAAGGGGGAGAGGATGAATATACAATAGAATGTCAATGATAGAAACGAGGTATGTTATATTGTGAAATTGTTTTATATGTTTAGGGTTTTTTTCTCTTTTTCCTTTTCCTTTTCCTTTCCTTTTCATTTGTATGTTTACTTTTTGAATGAACGAATAAATGAACGAACGAATGAATAGCAGCTTTATCCAGCTGTTGACCCACGGAATGTGAGGAGGGAGCATCCACAAATAAATGTTGAGGTGGGTTACTGTCCCCTGGCACTCCAATTTCAAGCCACTGGAGTAGGAACTGGCAAACCATTCCAGTATTCCTGCCAAGAAAACTCCATGGACATGGAGTCTCGAA
Source organism: Phrynocephalus guinanensis (assembly GCA_037367245.1). Taxonomy (NCBI): domain Eukaryota; kingdom Metazoa; phylum Chordata; class Lepidosauria; order Squamata; family Agamidae; genus Phrynocephalus; species Phrynocephalus guinanensis. The sequence continues at coordinate 53,115,507 of CM074735.1, read as the reverse complement.
GAGTTGGTAATGACTGCAACGACACAAGACTGAGATATTTGCTGCGCCTGAACTTGAAGGCTGCTTATAGCTGCTATAACTAGCCACTATGAACAAGTAGTCGTGCATACAAACTGTAAACGGATGTTTCCCTCTTATTCTGTTAGCACTGAGCCTCTTATTTTGCACAGAAACCTGCCTCAAAGAAGCAAATGTTATCATTAGACAAACTCTGTATAATATGGACAGAATTAAGGCTGCATGGGCCAGGATAAACATGTCTGCCTGCTCAAGAGCCTGTGTATAATAGACTCAACAGAAGGCTGAGTTCCTTTTCAGATCAGCCTCAGCCAAATGATTTGTGCACATCTGTTATTGCTTTTATTAAGTTACTCATATAAAGAGCTTGGAAATTACTTTATTCAGGGAAGATTCTATCTCCCATCTGTAACCACATTCATGAGACTCGGGGAAATCTTGCACTATTCTTTTATTTTTACAATAAACTAGATTAGCCAACATCTTCTGTATATTCTGCCCCCATTTATGTTGCTGATCATATTTGGAAAGAAATGAGGGACTAATGCTTTGGAACATTAGATTCATATCTTTGAAGAGTCTGAGACTGTTGTCCTGGATCATAGTACATGTTTATTCACGAGGAAGTCCTCCTGCACACAAGGGGTGTACATATGTTTTTAAACCTGAAATTGCAGACCTATGAGCCATGATGCCAGAAAATGCATCTTCAAAATAGGGCACATCCAAAACCTCACCCCATTGCAGTGTACTAGGATTAGACACATAACTGTAATCACACTGGCTCAATAAAACCCACAGTTTAGTTCTACAAGCTTTCACCAGCAGATTAATCCATTTTGAAGGTGACTACATTGAGAAGTCATGTGGGGAATTTTTAGGGTTGGGTCATTCAGATTTGCACAATTTTCTGTTGGCTACATTTATTTATTTAATATTTAATTATTCAATTTATATACCGCCCATCTGATGGGAAGCCACTATGGGTGGTTTACAAGATAAAACAGACTATTACAATATGCAACAATACCACATCATAATAAAAACAAAAAATAATACAAGTAAAAACATAATTAAATCAAACAACATTTATCACTCATAAAAGTCATAGATAGCTAAGGGCAGACAAGAACAAGTCAAAACAGTGGAACAGCGAAACAATCAATACATGACATACATATCAATGTGAATCAGCCTAGAGGTTTCAGTCTGCTGTTGGGGCTTCTATCCCATCTATTCCCAAATAGAATGCATTTGCATACATTCAAACAGTGAGTTCACTTCAGCTGACGTAATGGACAACCAGAAGCTGCCTCTTCCACCTTCCTCATCTAAGATAGGAAGAGAGGAAGCAAATAGGCATTTATGTGGGTGTCAATTCTCTTCAAAAACGAGCACCTCTTTGTTTCCAAATTAGGAATAGGAATAGGAATAGGAATGCAATTTATTGTCATTGTATAAATACAACGAGATTAAAAGTGCCATCCAGTCAGTCATTCACACAACCCAGCATAAAAATCCAAGACGTAAAATCTACAATTTAAAAACAAACCATCCATACACATACTCCAACATTCACATGCCAAAACATCACTTACACTCATTTAAAACTGACATAAAAACCAAACACACCCACATCCCTACACTCTTTCACCTAGCAACATTCCTACACAATCCATAAAAACTACAATTTAAAAAAACAACAACAGCCATACACCCCTACGATATATATGTAACACATTCAACACCAATATTACCCGTCAACTTAATTTTTAACAGAATTTAGCATGGATAATGCTATTGGGTAAAAACTATTTTTGAATCTTTCCGTCCTTGTTCTAATAGATCTATACCTTCTGCCTGATGGTAGTGGTACAAACAGAGAGTGACCAGGATGAGAAATATCTCCTACAATATTCTGAGCTTTCTTAAGACAGCGGGAGCTGTGTAATTCCTCCAATGTGAGGAGTGGGCATCCGATGATCTTCTGTGCCATATTGATAACCCGCTGGAGTGATTTCCTCTGAGCCACCGTGCAACTGGCATACCACACACATATGCAGTATGTCAGTACACTTTCTATTACACAATGATAAAAAGACACCAATAGTCTCTGAGTGATGTTATTCTTTCTGAGCACTCTCAGAAAGTACAGTCTCTGTTGGGCCTTTTTCAGCAGCTCAGAGGTGTTTACACTCCAGGTTAAATTCTCCTCAATATGGACTCCCAACAAACGGAAGTCGGTCACCCTTTCTACACAGTCCCCACTGATGAATAGTGGTTGAAGATCTGTTTTCTTCTTCCTGTAGTCTATTATGAGCTCCTTAGTTTTTAATGTGTTCAGAAGCAAGTTATTCTCTCTGCACCACTCAATCAACCGCTCCACCTCATCCCTATAAGCAGACTCATCTCCTGCTGAGATAAGCCCCACTACTGTGGTGTCATCCGCAAACTTAACTATAATGTTGTTATGATAGGTGGGAATGCAATCATAAGTATAAAGAGTAAAGAGCAGTGGACTCAGCACACAGCCCTGTGGAGAGCCAGTACTAAGACTCAGATCTGTAGATGTACATTGACCTACTCTAACCCTCTGACTACGTCCGGACAAAAAACTATTTATCCACATACATATAGAATGTGGAAATCCCAAATCCCCTAATTTAACCACCAGTCTGTGAGGGAGGATGGTATTAAATGCTGAGCTGAAGTCCACGAAAAGCAGTCTTGCATAGCTTCCCCGCTGTTCCAGATGTGACAGTGCAGCATGAAGGACTGTAGCTACAGCATCCTCTGCAGATTTATTTGCTCGATATGCAAACTGGTGGGGATCAAAACTCTGGGGGAGAAGTGATGTGATGTAATTCCGGACCAGTTTTTCAAAACATTTCATCACCACTGGAGTAAGTGCAACTGGTCGATAATCATTAAGACTGGAGATATAAGATTTTTTAGGTACAGGAACTATGGTGGAGGACTTCAAACAGGATGGAACCCTAGATTGAGCCAGAGACTGATTAAAGATCTTGGTAAAGACTCCAGCTAGTTGATCTGCACAGTCTTTCAACACACATCCAGGGATTCCATCGGGTCCAGCAGCCTTCCTCGGGTTGATCGTCCGCAGCATACGCCTCACCTCATACTCCTCTACTTTAAGGATAAAGCTGCTGTGGACTGGGGACTGTAGTGCAGCTTCCTTTGGTGCTTCCACCTCAAAACGACCAAAAAAGATGTTTAACTCTTCTGCCAATGCTGCATCGCCCGCTACAACTCCGTTGTTTATCTTGTAGTTCGTAAGTTGCTGGACTCCTTGCCACACTTTCCTGTTGTTATTACTGTCCAGATGCCGCTCAATCCTGTTCTTGTAGTCCAGTTTGGCCTCTCCAATTCCTCTCTTCAGGTTCGCTCGGGCCATACTGTAAGAAGCCCTATCTCCAGACCTGAAGGCGATATCCCTTTCTTTCAATAGTCTCTGGACTTTCTGAGTCATCCAGGGCTTCCGATTTGGGTAGATCCGGATACGTTTGTTCACCATAACAGTGTCTATGCAGTTCCTAATATAACACATAACACTGTCTGTGAAAATCTCCAAATCTTGATGTTCAAAAACATCCCAGCTAGTCCTGTCAAAGCAGTCCTGAAGCTGCTGAGATGCACCAATTGACCAGCTTCTCACAGACTTTATAGTGGCAGGAGCAGTTTTCCTGATGGGGACGTATGCAGGAACCAAAAACAAGGACATGTGATCAGACTGGCCCAAATGTGCTAATGGTCTAGCTCTGTAGCCCAACCTGATATTTGAATATACCTTGTCCAGTGTGTTAGATTCTCTAGTAGCACACTTGACATGTTGATACAGTTTGGGGAGTGCTGTTTTCAAATCCACATGATTAAAATCCCCTGCTATAATGTGTACCGCGTTTGGGTGTGTGCTCTGTTGATGGTTAATACTATCATATAAGAGTCCAATGGCTGAGTTACTGTTTGCGTCCGGTGGAATATAAACTGCTGTAATCATGACAACAGAGAACTCTCTTGGTAGATAAAAGGGCCTACATTTGACAGTCATGTACTCCAAATCTGGAGAGCAGTGTCTGTCCACGATCACTGTATTTGTGCACCAGTTATTGTTAACATACACAGAGAGACCTCCTCCTCTACTTTTACCAGAGTCCTTTGTTCTGTCATGACGCTGTGCCGTGTAACCTGACAACCCAACCACTGAGTCTGGAATGCCTTCATGAAGCCACGTCTCTGTAATTAACAAAATGCAACTATCCTTCATGATATTATTACTTACAACCTGAAGCCTCAGTTCATCCATCTTGTTTGCCAAGGACCTTGCATTTGTAAGATAGAGACTGGGAAGTGGTGGTTTATGTGGTTGTTTCCGTAGTCTAGTCAGCACTCCAGCTCTGCAGCCTCGCTTCCGCTTCCTCTCTTTACGCCGCCTCCACCTCCTCCCCATAGGGATAACAATCCATGGAGAACCGGGGGTTCTTGCTATGCTCTCTGGGATGTTGTGTAATCTAAGAAACTCAGCTGTAACACTCTGCTTGTAGCACACTCCTATCTTGAGAAGGTCTTGCCGGTTGTAAAGTTTGTCCGCTGAACAAAATGTACACAAAATAAAAAACATCTCATACACAAAGAACCACACAAAGTACCGACATGGAAAGCACTGGGCTGCAGCAACTATGTGCGCCACCATTTCCGGAGTTGTTTATTGTTTTAAGACTTGGGCCCACGGCTGGTGAGCTAGAGTGGCTAGGAGGAGGAAATCAGAAGTTAGCTGTTGTTTGCAGCTTGTTAAGGTAGCACTGCAGTTTATCTGCCTTCAGCAAATTAGGAGGGGTGCAGTAGAGTCAACTTGTGCTAACAGGTACATATAGATCGGCAATTTCCTGACTCCCCCATGGATCTTTAAAATAAGAGGCCCGCGGATGCATCTGAGTTCCAGGGTACAAATTCACAGTGTGTCACTCTGCATTTTTCTTTCAGTGTAGTTGCATCTTCAATTAGGTTAATCTATGTATGCTAATTTAACTACAGGGTTCCAGGTTGAATGGCATGCACATTTGTATTTCAGTTAGAGATGGGCATGAAATGGAAAAATGGTGTTTCGTTTCGTTCTGTTTTGTGGCCCATCTCGCTTTGTTTCATATTTTTAGAAACAATTTTTTATTAAAAATTCATTTCATTTATCATTTTGTTTCATTTTTGTTTTTCCTGTTCTTGCCTCCACATGCGGAGGCAGGAACGGGTCTCTTCTTCTTCCCCGCGGTGGATGACAGCGCCGGGCGCGCTGTCATCCACCTGCAGGGAAAATCCCTTTAGAGAGACGTGTGGAGGCGAGAACGGGGCTCTCTCTAGGCAGTTCTCCCCCCGCGGGTGATGACAGCTGGGCTGTCATAACCAGCGGGGAAGAACGAAACGAACACTACTGAACCAATTTTTTCAGTTTGGTTTGTTTCGTTCTTAAATCACTCTGGGGTTTGTTATTCGTTTTGTTACCTATCAAAATGAATAATGAATAACAAAACGAACTAAAAGTTCATTTCGTGCCCATCTCTAAGTTCAGTACTAAATTGTTGTTGTTTTGTGTTATTGGTATAGGTTAAAATATTATATATGAGTGCACAGTAAAAATGATTGCTAGACTGGCCAAATTATAGGCTCTTTTACATTTTCATAGTTCATTATAGCTTTCCCCATGCAACATCCAAGGAAGATGGAGCAGAGGTCTCTCAGTTGGGCCCATCTCACAGTTCATACTTGGTAGCCACATCTGGCTCTTGGACTCCCCTAACTCTACAATGTCTTGACTTCATCCCTCTTTAAAGTATTTCTCACAGACAATGAGACACCTGGTGTGAAACATATACTCCTGAAGCATTTATCTGATAAAGAGGTGGAATTTAGTGCTCTCTTTCAATTTCTTCCAATAATAAGAGCTGTCTGCAGCCATCACTTTTCCAGTACATGTTTCAATTGGTAACTGTACATTATGTATTAAATTGTATCCTTCAGAAGGCCAGATGTGGGTCCATTGCTTCCATATACTAATCCATAGCTTTCAAATACTGATCCTGTATAATGAAGGCTATCTGCTCCCCCATTGCTATAATACAAAATGACTTATCTTCTGGAGACACCTATTCTTGAGGAATTGAGGTGTGATAGTAAAGCTATTTTTTCCTGAGATTGTCCAGAGTACATCTCATATCAAAAACTATGATGCCTCCTACAATAATTCTTCTCACCTTGAGAGAACCTCAGCAATTACCTTTGTCTGAAACTACAAATGTTATGAAATTCAGTTGCTATATGTTAAATAGCATTCTATGAATAGCACAGATTTTGAAATCCAAAAGACAAATAAAAGGGACATATTTGGATGGTGGGGGGATGCCCATAACATTATGGCATCTGGCATGATAAATGAAGCTATTGTTAGTGAAATGATCTCATTAATATTTAGATTTCATTGCCAGCCGCAGGGGCAACATGCAGAATATAAAACATCAGATCCTGAATGGCTTGTTGAAAGAAACAGGATACAAATTGCTAATACCAAGAAAAGAGAGAGAGAGAGAGAGAGAGAGAGAGAGAGAGAGAGAGAGAGAGAGAGAGAGAGAGAGAGAGAGAGAGAGAGAGAATGGAACATCTTTCCCATTTATATCTTCCAACCACAAGTAGTAACAATCAACAGTCCCCTTGCATGGTGAAGAGCTTTCCTGTACCTCAAAATATTCCCTGTTCCAAAATCAAGAGAGGCTGACCCAATAAGAAATGTTGTTCATAATATTTTGTTTCTTTCACTGTATGGAAGCCAGCATTGAAAGAATGCATCAAAGTATGCTCTTTATCTTGATCACACTATTGCCAGTCACATGGGAAGCAAGACAGATTGCTGGCACCCTCCCTTCATTTCTCTAAATTCTGCACTCCATTCTGAACCAACCATTCTATCTGACGCTCCAGCCCTTGGTTAGTAATTGGATCAAGTGAAGGGTAACCTCGGATAATGAATGCCCCGATAACGAATTTTTCAGATAACAAATCACAATTTCCAGGTACAGGGTTGCATCGGATAACAAATTTTCCCTATGTGCTGCCTCGGATAACAAATCACAATTTCTAGGTATAGGTCTGTCTCAGATAACAAATTTTCCCTATGGACTGCCAGCATGCATCGGTAAAAAAGGGTTATCCCGGGTGGCACTGCATCTGTACCTTTAAAGTACACTTTATAAAGAGTTTTGAGCAAAAAAAACAACCAGGTGTCTGTGTCATTTTCCTAGGCTCTGGAACAGATTAATTGGTTTCCAATTCATTCCTATGGGATACTGTGTTTCGGATAACGACTTTTTTCGGATAATGAATTGCCTCAGAGAATGAATTAAATTCGTTATCTGAGGTACCACCGTATACTGTGGCCAAACGTCTGTTATAAAATACCATATACATTGGGAATGTAGGCAAGCAGCTTTAACTTCACAATCTGTTGCGTGCCTGGGCCTGTAACTGGGTACACAATGGAGCACCCAACCACAGTGTCTAAGCATGTGACAGATAGCCATCACAACTGTGTACAGAACTTAAGCAATTTCTAGTTTGCACTGCACAAGGCCAGCAGGCTTGCAGTTTCTGAAACTAGAAAGATAAATTGTAGCTGTAGCAGACATTGTGAAAAGTGACATTGACATGTTTTGGTGGAAGACACAGAAATGCACGAGGAAAGGAGTGAAAGAGGAAAGGAGTTATGGAGTGAGGTGATAGATGGCCTTTCTTATGCAGCATTCAGCCTGGAGCTTCCAGTTGGTAATTCTGGTTGGTTCTGTGCACCTAACAATAAATTGTCAACATCCATAACCAGTCATTAACTATGATTAATCTGGTCTTTTGCTTGTCTTATCTTGATCCATTTTAGCTTGGCAACCTTTGTTAAATTTGCAGAAAATATACTGCATGGGATTTTTACAATAATTTATTTATTTATTTATTTATTTATTTATTTAGGCATTTTGACTATTTTTTACCCCACCTTTCTCCTTGGAAAAGGAGCCAAGGGGCTTACAATAATGAGGGACAACATACAGCCCAGAACATTTAAGACATATTCAGGTTAAGAACAGGGAATTAGAAGAGGCATGTTACAACATTAAAAGGTGACATTAAAGCTACAAAGAGCATGCAAAAGAAGAAAATATTCCATTATAAGGGACAGAAACTAACATGGAAAACACTGTTGTTCTTATAAAATCAGTCGATGCAGTCATGCATGATAGATAGTACATATAAAAGTCACATAATAGGTAGTCCATAATGTCCATAATGACTAAAATGTTTACAGACTGGGAATGAGTAATGGAAATAATTGCTGGAGCAATTCTTTTGCTTAAGCCCCTTCTTTCATAGAAGTGCTTTTATTTCTTCTCAGCCACATTCAAGTATGGCAGATGGAGTCCTCAATTTGTCAGGCCTCAGATTACGACAGATTGTGATGTGGGTTTGGTACATAAGAGGGGCTTTACACTTTTTGGTGTTACTTGTGATGGGCATATCCAGATGACTGGGTCACATCAGGATATGAGCACACAGAATGGTATTCCATCAATCCCCAGCATCTGAACTGAGAATGGAAACCACTTGTGCAGAGTAGTGTCTAGTAGTATGTACTTGCTGCTTTCTTGCAATGTGATTTTTTTTTCTGTTTTCCATGCAGAAAAAGTTTGCTAGTTATTGTTCTAGAATCCAGCATAATATTTAATGCAGGGGCAAAGCATAGACGTCTGTTAACACTGTTTATCATGTGACACTCGAGATGTAGTGTCCCATTTGCTAACTCTCACTTCTCATAAAATTCATTTCATTTCTAGACATTTAATAATTCTTTTCTTGAGTGCCTGGATTAGGAATGAGCTACAAACCTTGCTGAGATTAAAGGTTCTCAAGTAATTGCATAGCGTGTCCTCAGCTATCTCACTCCAGCTCTATAAACAGAGCATGGAATTGAAAAAGCAACCATTTTATTCTGGCCACTATCCATGAGCAATATCAAATACCGGAAAATAATTGCTTGAGTTATCCTTAGCCAAGGTATTTTTTTATATTCTATTTACAAATGCATTGCCCATTCCGACTTGCAGGTCTTACAGTCCTGTTGCTGACTATATTTGTTGAACTTGAAAGAGTGTTACTCAATCTAAATGCAGGGAATTTGCCCTGCAGTAAATGTAATTTCTCTCACCACTGCAACTTGATGATAGGAAAAGCGGTAGCTGGTACCTCCTATGGAAGATCTACAGTCTGATCCTAGTCACGTTGGTATGTCTGACTTCCAAGGAGGATTATAGTCTGTAGTCACAGATATAGGAGTCTGTGATGCCTGGCACCATCGCCTTGCCCCTCCGTCTCCAGTCACAAGCCACCTGAGGCAGGACCACAACAAGGACTAAATCCAGCAAGACTATATGGTCAGCATTTCTCATCCCAGCTCTGCTGCAGTACAGACATTCCTTTGACAAAAGAAGGAATGACAGGAGCAAAAGATAAGGCAGTTTAATACTAAACAGGCAGGGAACAGAGACTGAATGGAAAGGAAAGTAACAAAGGAAACAAAAAGGTCCAAGGAGGGAACGTAAATATAGAAGCTGCAGGCTTCCCCCCCCCCCTTTCACTTTTTCCTGAAGGGGACCTGAACTGCTCAAACGTTTTAGTTGCAGACAATTAAATGGTCTGGTGTCTCTTCTCATTGTGCTGGGGCGGGTGGGGACTGAGGAAAGGCAGGCATGAGAGAGAGAATGTAGTACTAAGTATAAAGAACAGTCTAAGATGAAGCCAAATGCGAACAGAGGGGCTTCCCACATGGACACACATTACGCCAGCCCTAAAAATGCTGCTTGGAACCACAATTAGGGAAGTTAAGAATTGGGAGCATAGCTGTCAAGTAGAGATGGGCACGACCAGGGAAAATGACGTGTTCGAGTTGTCGTGTGTCGGAGCCGGCCCGTTTCGGCTCGTTTCCGTTTTTCGCGAACTTTGTCAAAAAATTGTCATTTCGTTTGTCGTTTTTTTGTCTGTCATTAGTACTGGTTTGGGGGGGAGCGGGCTCCTGGAGGCACCTCTCTGGGGTGGGTGCCTCCTCTGGCCCGCCATGAAGGGAAAGCGGGCTCCTGGAGGCACCTCTCTGGGGTGGGTGCCTCCTCTGGCCCGCTACAAAATGGCATGTATAGCCAATTGGATATGCATACCAAGTTGAGACTCGAGGCACCTCTTTTTTGGGTGCTAACTGCAGTGTCACAGTGCGCACACTGGGGGAAGGCTCCTCCTCAGTCTCGGCGCTCTGTAGTTCACCAAGAAGGGAACTGTACTTGCGTGAGTGCAATGCGAGTACAGATTTGGCTTAGGGTTAGGGGGGTTAGCGCAAGGGCTAGGCTTAGGGTTGTTACGGGTAAGGTTAGGGTGAGTTCGTGGGGTGCACCTCTGGGTGCCTCTCTGACCCACTAAGAAGGACAGTGTACTGGCGTATGGGTTAGGGTTCGGGTTCGGGTTCGGGCTACGGTTAGTGGGCTTTTTATGCCTGACAGGCACATCCCAGAAGTCTCGGTCAAAACCTGGTCAAGTGGCCATGCAATTGGTGGAATGGCTCCAAAATTTGCATGGTCCACTCCCATGGCCAGCCCATCATTGCGCAGGTGTAAAAAATAAAAATAAAAATAAAAATAAAATAAAATCAATGGAGATGTTTTGTTGCAAGAAAAACCCACTGCTGCTACTGTAAAAATTCAGGCAGTTTTAAAATAGCTATTTTCGTATGTTTCTGTGGTGCTTTGGTGTGTTTTTGGACCACCACGATTTCAAAATAAATAAATATTGCTTGCGGTCGCCCCATTTTGGATCCCCCGCCCACACTGCATGGCATGGCGAGTTGGCGAGACAACGAGGATGCACAGCCCAGGAGAGGAGAGGGGGTAGGCCGGGGACCCCTCCCCCCAGAAACCACCCCTCTGGTAGGTGCCCTCACTCAGGCAGGCATATTTTCGCCTGCTTTTTTGGCCGGGAATCGATTTTTTTTAATTTTTAAAACTTTTTTCTGTGCCGCGCCGCTTGGCGAGTTGGCGAGACGACGAGGATGCGCAGCCCAGGAGAGGGGGGGAGGCCAGGGACCCCCCCCCAGAAACCACCCCTCTGGTAGGTGCCCTCAGGCAGGCATATTTTCGCCTGCTTTTTTGGCCGGGAATTGGTTTTTTTTTATTTCTAAAACTTTTTTCCTGAGCCGCTTGGCATCGCGCGATCGCTGCGATGCCGCCAGGAATGACCACGACAAATCAGACCCAATTTTTCTTTAGTCGGTTTGAGTTCGAGCGGAGTAATTGTCGTTCTTCGTTTCGTTACGTAACGGAAACGAGGAACGGAAACGGAAACGAGGATTTTGCCGAGTCGTGCCCATGTCTACTGTCAAGTGTTCCCCATGGCTGCCAGGACTGGGAGCTCCAGGGAGGCTGGGTGCTGACAGCCAGGCCTTTTGGCTAGGGGGTGGAGCCTCATTTGCATGCAAGGTTCCCAGAATCCCTTGAGGTGGTTTCAAAATGCTCACTGTGACCTAGGTGTCTCAGCTTTCTAGGGGATATATATACCAATCCGGGCAGCTGGTGGTGTGTGGGTTAGGGGGTTGCACAAGGAGAAGTGATCTCTGGCAGGCCACATGGCTGCCCAACAGCATCCAGAGCTTAGCCACCTGCCACCGGAAATGCGGGACATTTCAGGGGAAAATAATTTTTCAGAAAGATGGCAGGAAAGAGTGATTGATCCATGAATGTCCCACCAAAAAACATGACACTTGACAGGTCTGATTGGGAGAAATAAGGCAACAATCAACTACTGAATTGTTAGTTTCCAAATCATGAAATAATCTGAAATGTGGATGCCCCAACATTAAAGAAAAGCCTAACTGCTCAAGAAGTTACTCTGGGCAGTTATTATGAGGTTTGTGATAGCTGTGAAAAACATCTTGTTGCCTACAGCTAAGCTTCCTTTGGTTGAGTGAGTACATAGAGAAGAGGCAAGACCACCATACTCTGGTTATATCTAGGCCACAACTTTATTGAATACAGCAGACAGTACTCTGGCTAAGCAATAGGTTCAGATCCAGCGCATCAAAGGAGCATGCCTGCCCCTTTGATGCTCCCGTGCTCTTTGTTTTTGTAATCCCTCTTCTTGGGTTACGGGGACCCTGGGGTGTCTACCCCATTGGTATCCCATCTCCCCACTGAAATTGTGTGTTCCCAAGGGGTGTTGACCCCCCCTTGAGTTGAGCCATACATCATCATCAAGGGAGGGTTCCCCCTCACTGCTATTTGCCCTTGACCATAACCATCAGACTTCTTTTCCAGTATTTTTGAACTTGGAGGTTCTCTCCTGCAGCTTTAAATTCCTGGATCCATCCCAATGCCTGTAAAAGTACCATACCTACCCAAGTTGTGACATGCATCATACAATTACCTTCTGTGTACAAAATGTAGCTACTTACAAGTGCAACAAGCAAAAAGGGGAGGGTGGGCTGGGGATGCTCCGCATTCAGGAGGGGAGAAGAGGGGGTTGTCCAATTGCTCCCCCTTTAAAACCTCCTGGGACGGCCCTCTGGGAAAGCACCATGTTTCCTGGGGGGCCGCCCCCATCCCCGGCACCAATGTTTCCTCACAACTGCAGCTCAGTCCTCCTCAGTGGATTTATCTACTGTTAGCCTTTCTTTTTGTGCTTGCAGGTTTGATAAGCCATTTAAACCCGTGTTTTGGCATTATGCTTTATATATCCCCTTTCGTCAAGTTTGCCGATGACACAACAGTAGTGGGACTCATCTCTGGTGGAGACGAGTCCGCCTACCGAGAGGAGGTGCATTGGCTGCTACGGTGGTGCAGAACTAACAATTTGATAATAAATATCAATAAGACCAAAGAGCTTATAGTGGACTACTGAAAAAGGAAACCAGACACTCAGCCCTTGATTATTGATGGAGTTTGTGTAGAGCAGATGACGGACAGTAGGTTCTTAGGAGTCATTCTACAGGAGGATTTGACCTGGAGTGCCAACACTGAAGCACTGGTTAAGAAGGCCCAACAGAGTTTATATCTTCTGAGACTTCTCAGGAGGGAACAACTGTCTAAGAAACTGTTGGCAACCTTCTACTGGGGCTTTATACAGTAGAAAGCACTATCACTTACTACCTCTGTGTCTGGTTCGCCAATTGCACAGTGGCAGATAGAAGGGCGCTCCAGAATGTTATAAACACTGCTGAGAGGATAGTGGGCTGTCCTCTTCCTCCTTTGGAAGAACTATACAACTCCAGATGCTTGAGAAAGACATCTAGAATTCTGAGAGACCCTTCGCATGCTGGCCACCAATTTTTTGAACTGTTGCCGTCTTGCAGGAGATATAGGACTCTTAGATCAAGGACAAATAGACTAAAGAACAGTTTTTATCCTAGAGCAGTATCCAAGTTAAACACGACAGTTTTAGCACCATCCTAATCAGTTTTTAAGTAGTGTTTTAAATTTTGTAAAATGCGATTTTAAGAGTTTTTAATATCTTGTATGGTGTTTTATGTGTTTTATGTGTTTTGTATGGTTCCTTGTTTAGAGTGGGTTGTGGAACAGCACTCTAATTTCGTTGTGCATATCTTGCATATGCATAATGACAATAAAAACTCTATTCTCTATTCTCTAACATCATTGCATTTACTGTATTTCTATTGTTTTTAAACTGTGTTTTCATATATTTTAATAAGCCACTCTTTAAATGTTTATTAAGAGGCAATGCAAAAATTGAGACTAACTAATTGACCAAGCAAACAAACAAACAAACAATAATGTCACGAATTTTCCTAAACACTATTAATTTTCAAAGTGCACAAAGCACATGGAGCAAATGGAAACCAAAAGCAAATGAAATTAGAAGTTGCTTCCTACACTCATATTTAAACAGTAATTGGAATGTAAAATTTCAGCGAGTTATGAACAGACTAGAACAGTTGTAGATAAAAGCAACAAAGATTGTTAGGTTTATGGAAACAAGCCCTCTCAGGGGAAAATATGACTTACGTACTTGCTTACTGTACTTACTTACTACAAAGTAACAAGGAAAAAAGGGAAGTATGGTCAGAAGGAGAGGTAGTAAAAAGGGGAAAAAACAAGGAAAAATGAGTTTTGGAGGAGAAGAGGACAATAACATTATTTGCTTTACCCTTATTCCAGCATATTACATGTTATAATGCATTAGCCCTATTATCAAATAATTGTTGCTCTTATTAATTCTCTTTACAATTTATTTCCATTAATTTTTTTAGTTTTCTTTCAAAGCTTGTTACAAATCCCCACACTACCCCCGCCACCATAAAATGTTTCCAAGCTTTCACATGCATTTCCTGTTTGTAGGTCATTAAACTTTTCTGATAATATGTCCATCTCCACAACTTCCAAGCACTTTTCTATAATCTCCTCTTGCTTCAGTATCACGTCTCCCCACCCCACCCCAGTACATAGCATATACAATTCTAGTTGCCCTTACTACATGTATCACTAAGGGTGGTATCACATGAGGGGAAAGATGCGAGGCATGGGAAACTCCAGCTTTTCTCCTTATCTGATCAGTGATTGAAGGTGTGGGTTCGGAGTTCCCACATCCCTTGGGTTCTGCTCTGCTTCTCTTATGTCCCCACGGCCCTAACCTGCTTCAAGCAGGCACAGAGGAAATTAAAATAAAACAAAACAAAATGGCCGACGAGCCCGCAGGACAGCTGCTGGAAGCTAAGGGGAAAAATGCCCGACCAGCCTGCAGGGCAGCTGACTGGCACTGGGGGGGGGGATAAAAATAAAAAATAAAAAAAAATATCTGAAGAGCCCCAGGGCTGGCTGGTGGAGGCTAAGGAAAAAAAAAAAAATAAATTATTGTTTGTTTGTTTTTAAATGCCCGACTGGCCCACAGGCCAGCTGACTGGTGCTGGGGGGGAGAGAAATAAAAATAAAAAATAAAAAAAACTCTGAACAGCACCAGTGTTGGCTAGTGGGGGCTAAGGAAAATTTTTAAAAAATTAAAAAAATCAAAAATGCCCGACTGGCCCACAGGCCAGCTGACTGGTGCTAGTGTGGGAAATAAAAATTAAAAAAAAAAACACAGCAGAGCAGCCCCAGGAACAGCTGGTCGGTGCTATGAAAAAAGAAAGAAAGAAAGAAAGAAAGAAAGAAAGAAAGAAAGAAAGAAAGAAAGAAAGAAAGAAAGTTATACATAACTGCTCCTGTACTTATAGTTGCCATATTGCCCAAACCGGATCATGTACACATTCCCATGGACTTCTGGCTCCAAAAAATGTGGTTTTTTAAGTGAGGGAAAAAATTCCCAACTTCTCCAGCAAGTATTGGAAAACGTGCTACCAGGATTTTTTTGTTTTTGTTTTTTTAAAAGCTCAGTGGCCGTGGGGACAAGATTTTTGGACATGGTTTATCCTGAAATTTAATCTGGATTTAAAGGGACGTGTGATAGAGCCCTAAGTGTCTTATTTTCATGTCTCCTATTTCTGACATATTCACTTTTTTAAAAAGCTGGGTTAAATGGCAAATTCCATGGCAAGATCTTTTGTAAAAAGATCGTGTACCCTTCTTTAATATACTCCTGCTTCTTTACATGAACACCACATATGATAAAAACTTACCTCCTGTGTCATACAATTCCAATATTTATTTGATACGTTCATGTATATTTTAGCTAATTTTGCAGGAGATTTTTGTGTGTGTGTGTGTGTGTGTGTGTGTGTGTGTGTGTGTGTGTGAAGCCTGTATAGTTAATCGGTGTGCTCTTGAGTCTCTGCCTGTGTAGCAGATCCTAGACAGCAATAATGCCAGTGATCTGCCCTCAGATCACAAATTGTGTTGCCAGGTTTTGCTATGCTGCTATGCTCAAACGCAGACGTATAATTGATAGAGGTTTGAGCTCTCCTAGTTACATATAGTGCCCTACCCACAAGTGGTCTTATTTCATAAATTGTGTATTTTTCCACTAATATATTTTATATTGTTTTACTGTATTTTAATGTTTGTATTATGTGTGATTTGGTTAACAACCATAAATAAACACATTCATTCAGTTGAGCTCTCCACTCTACAGAGAGACAACAGAGTGCTGGTCTCTGAGTTGAGCCTATTTAAACTCAAACCAGAGAGAAAAATATTCCATAGAAGAATGGTAGTTCCATTGATGATATAGATTTACTCTCTTTAGTTCTATTTATTAGAGATGGGCACAAAACATTTTTTTCCTTATGAAACGAAAAATGAACTGCTCCTTCAAATAAAAACAAAATGAAACAAAATGGAAATGTTCATTTCGTCCCATTTTGTTTTTCATTTTCCCATAGGAATGCATTGAAACAATGCATTCCTGAGGGAAACCACTTTTAAAAGCTTGTAGCTTTCCCTCCCCAATGCGCCCGATTGGGTGGGGGGAACTGCAGGATTTTTAAACGTATTTTTCAGCAATGAAGCAAGTGCCAGTCATCAATGCTTGCTTCATAGCTGAAAAATAAGTTTAAAAATACCACAGTTCCCCCCACAACATGCCCAATTGGGTGGGGAGAACCACGGGTTTTTTAAACTTACTTTTCAACAATGAAGCACTTAATTCTTGGTGCCTAAAAATAAGTTTAAAAAGCCCGGTGGTTTAAAAACCCCTCACCTTTTCCCCTGATTGAGTGGGTGGGGGGAGAGAAATGAAAAAAATGAAATAAAAATGAAATAAAAAAATGAAAATCATTTTGAACAAAATGAATCCCCCCCCCAAAAAAAACAATGAAACAGAACAGAATTCTTCCATTTCATGCCCATCTCTACTATTTATCCTTCTAAAAAGGAAAAATATCTCTTATTGTTGTGATCGCACTCCGGCATATAATTCAGAACAGTTAGATGAGGTCCCTGTTGCTTTGATTATGCATCTCATCTGTTCAAGGCTTTGTTCCATGACTAGTTTTGACAACAGTGTCACCAGCAATGTTATTCTCAAGTATTATCTTCAGCACCTAGAAATCCCTTTAAATGAATTGGACATCTGTGGCAGTGAATTAAGTGGTGATCTGCATAACAATAACCACCCTCATACAATAATAAGGAGCAAGGCATGGTAGTAGAACAATTTTTATTCATGGTGTGTTATCTCTGATAAGGAAACTGCTTCTTTTGCTGCTGATTTAGGTTTACAAAGAACCTTAAGCTACTGAAGGCATCCAAATGGTTTTGGGGAAAAAACTGCACTGGAATTTTAATTTGGGAAATGAAATTTTCATTGAAGTAGGCCTGCAATTATACGTGAATGTGGTTTTCCTTCCCCCTTTTATCTTATTTAACTGAATTCCATGGACAAAATGGCTTCTATTTATTCCAAGAACTGGGAATGAATGTTTAAGGAAATTTGGGGCTCATCGGAACTGAGTAATTGTTTGCAGTAATGTAGATGATTCAGCACTGATGTCATTGGTCTTTTTCCTGCATGCCATATTATTCATACATCTTCTTTCAGTTAATACAGGGACAGAATCGGTGACTTTTGGTGCTGCTTCACACTTTCTGAACGCATGGTTTATTTATTACCTTAGGTTGTTCTGGGAAGTAGAGCACTATGTCACTTTCCATTGATGTCTGTATCCAAGTAAGAACCTCCTGTTTGGAGACCTTTAGTCAGCTCTCAAAAACAAGTAAACAATCCCACCAGCTTCAGCAAAGCCACAGCAGCAAAGAGGATTTCTTTAATCTTTTAAAAAAATCTTAAGGGACAACCATCCTTGCCTCTTAAAATGAAGTTGGTTTCATTATATGTGAATCCTTATAAATTGTGTATTTCTCTAGTTTAAAAGTTCATTGGGGAGTGAACAAATGGTCTGTCTGTGTGAGATATAAAGCCACTTTAACTGGAAAAGAAAGGAATTATTCTCTCTCTCTCTCTCCCTCTCTCTCTCTCTCTCTCTCTGCAATCTGACTTGATTGTAGGATATGAAAGTCACAACTTAATCTGAGTGAAATACTGTAATGGCAATGCCGGGGTGATTCAGACATAATGCAATGCTACAGCTTGGATTTGCACAAATGAACCCCAAGGCCTCTTGTGTGTGTGTATTTTCTCCTCTTTAAAACAACAGTTTGTTCCTATCAGTCCTTGTGCAGAAGATCAGTTGATGGGTGACCAAGCATGGCATTTTCATACTTTACACCAATCTCCACACAATCTCTTTTGTATATATATACAGTAAAAGTGATTATGAAGGGTTTGAATTCAATGTCAGGCACAACCTCTGTAAAAATTATACTGTTCACATAATGGACTGGTGCACTAGTGGAAAGAGCAAACAGGATTCTGCCACTGGGTCCAGGTAAAAGCTAGAATGGAACAGAACAGGGTAGAACAGCAATGTCTTAATCAAAATGGATACCAAAGCATGAGGATATAATGGACAAACAATTAGAACAATATTATTGACCTCAAAATAAAAACCAATACTCTTTCATTAACCTTTTATTGGCCCAAACCCCACCAGCACAGAGCACAATGGATGGGAACAGCACTTTCCTGATTGCTTGCCTGCCATTGGCAAAGATTAGACTGGTAGATTTGGCCGGCAGGGTGGTCTTAATAGTGTACCCCCCAACCCAGATGTTTTTGACCACAGCTCCCACCATCCTTTGTCACTAGCAATGTTATGCTTGGAATTCTGGGAGTTGTGGTCCAAAACATCTGGAGGACCGAAGTTTGGCCACCACTGCCCTACACCATTTGTGGAATCATCTCCCCCAGAAAATACGATTGGCCATCTTTCGTGCTCAGGAACTTAAGTCACATCTTATTCCTACTCACTCTTGTCTAAGACAGTCATTTTTAGTCATTCATGCTGAGGTGTTATATTTGTATTGATCACTTGGATGGTCTGATATACTGTACATTGTAATATAGTAATGTTGATAGTCACTGGGAACACAGATAGCTATCTATGACACCATCGGTCCATTTCATTTGCTATTATCAACCATGACTGGCAGTGGTTCTCCAAAGCTTCAGGAAGGATTCTCTCCTAGCATGACTCTATCTACCTAGGATTCTTTCTTAGTCCTACATGGGGAGTTGAATGTGGGTCCTTCTGTGTATGAAACAAAAACATTAACCAGTAAGCTATGATTCTTCCCCCAAGCTGTGTTTTTGCTACATTAATTTTTGATGTGTTTAAATTTCTTTATTTGTTTCATTTTGCAAGCTTCTTAGTCTTCTTTTTTTGAAAACAAATATTTTGAAAAGTAGGCTAGAAATATGAGTAATAAGCAAAGTAGAATAAAAATAATAAGCAGTTTTGCTGTTACCATGCATTTTGCAATGATTTGTAATTCATATTGGTTTTTCACATCTCATGTGTGTATCAACAATATCAGCTCTTGATAATCTAATTAAAGTAGCTGGAGTCTTTTTACATTCTTGTCATTTTAACTTCTCAGCAGCTTCAAAAGTATGTTTTGTTTTTTACCAGAGACATTCTGATGGGCATATCTGTTTGTGGAGATCATACAAATTTGAGACACTAATGTGATGGCAAGGTTTATAATATGCAAGTACTGCCAAATTTATTATTTTCTGAATCTTCATTCCATGTTTTAAAAATAATTTCATTTAATACACACACTGCTTTTCTAGGATAAAGCATCTCAAGGTGGATTGCACATTATTATATTCTTGAACCATATTTTGATTGGCATTTCACCTTCTTAAACACATTTCAGAAATTAATGCTGCAATTCATAATCTGAGTAACTACCAGGACTTTAAAAATTGTTTCATATTGTTTTGTTTTTATTTGCTTTACAAATATAACAGTAGTTTACCCGTTGATTCATGGGATATATTAAAATTGCTCTACATTTTCTCCCAGGCATTGAGCTGTGAAAATGCTGAAGGGCAGAGTATCTTGGTTAAAATGTGCTCTCACATTTTGGATATTTTTTAAATCTGTTGGGGAAACATGCCAATAAACTTGATGTGCCACAGTTATGAAATTAAGTTGATGTTTCTTTATATGTACAACACAAGGACATTTATATGTACAACACAAGGACATTTTGCCTCTGAAATGCTCCCAGGCAAACATTGATACTCCAGCCATGTAGGGAATGACCAGGTTCTTCCATCGGGTCTGGGTCTCAGGCTGATCCCTTGTTCTTCTGGGTCGGCACAATACTTTGTTGAAGGCCCACTTTGGATATCTACAGGCCTTAAGTGCTGTCTTCAGGTGCTTGTTTTCCTTCTACTTGGCTTCTGTGGAGGTGGGGATGCTCTCTGCTTTGTGGTTTGGGGTCTTTATGACTCCTAATTTGTGTTACAATGGATGGTGGGAGTCAAACAGTAAGTACTGATCTGTGTGGGTGGATTTCCTGTAAACTTCTACTCCCAGGCCACGGTCGGATCTGAAGATGACTGCACAATCCAGGAAAGGCAATCTGTTGTCTTGGGTATCTTCCCTAGTGAACCTAATATTAGGGTCATATCTGGCATATCTGGCAGGCATATCTGGTCTGGGTTGAGGCTGCTTCTGGAGGGAGGGTGCTGTCTTCTCTTAGTCTTCTCTTTACCGTTGTTAGGGCATCGGTGGTGGGAATGCTGGTAAAGAGAGATGTAACGTCAAAGGATACCATGGTTTTGTCTGTATCCAGTTTCAGCTCCCTGACTTTAGAAACAAACTCCTCTGAATTGTGCACATGGTGGTCCGTGAGTCCAACCAGTGGGGCTAGGATAGTAAGAGGAGATTTGCTGCAGTGCTCTTCTCTGACACAGCCACAAAGCTGTGCATTATTTGTACCCAGCTGCTATCTACCATGAAATAAAAACAACTTTTAGAGTTTGTGAAAGCTACATTTTTGGACTAAAACTCCCAGAATGCAGAGGGATTTATACAAGTGTTGGCTTTACCAAGTTCCATGCATTCAATGGGTGTATCTATCAGAGGCTAACAAATGGATGTAGCCATATATGTTCAGTGGACTTTCTTCCCAAATGACTGTACATGTACTTTTATGTCCCAGCAAATCAGGCAAAACTGAAACAAAAACAAACACATTTTAAATAAAATTAAGACAACAATGTTGTGGCACCTTCAAGATGTACTACAATATTTTAATGTGAGCTTTTGTGAACAAGTCCACTTCTTCAGGCTTAGCAAATATCACTCCAAGAGGTTTCTGCTTATGTTTAGAACGAGTCTTCTTTCACGTGCTTCTTATTGTAGAAAGCTACAGACTTCCCAAGCTGCTCCTTTCCTTCATTTACAGCAGAACCCCAAAACTGAGCTTTAAATGGAAATGAGTATTGAAGTTTCTTTCTAAATCTCACAGGCAGCTGCTCTTGCTTCAGCACTAGAAGTTACGTGACTGCTTGTCAAAACATGTTTCTAGGCAACCATCTCTAATGTTGTGGGACCCAAAGTCATTTGTTTGCTTTTCAACATGCACCAAATGTGTCTTTTTGAAATGGAACAAGAAGGGGAGAAAAGGTGGGTGGTGGTGGAAGAAAGCTTTAATGTAAATCCTAATAAGATTTCAGAGCAATTTGGAAGTCATCGTGTATACTTCTAGGAAGCCATCATTTATCCAAAACTACGTTACAGGAACTCTCTCCAGCCTTCTCAATTTCCCTAACATGGTCTTTCCCTTTACTCAGCCTAACATGGTCTTTCCCTTTACTCCCAACCTGTGATCATCCATGCGTTTTGGATATTTCCTGTGCTATTTAGGTAATTCAAGGTCCCCTTTGATGAATGGTGTCTTATTTTCACCAGCCTACTCCTTTTTCATTTCATTATCTGATAGATGACATGCTCTCTTTCATCACCAACATTCAACCGTTCAAAAAACGGTAGGCTTGTACTGCCAGGAAGCCTTACAGAAACAAACAAGAGCAGCAGCAACACCCAGTAACTAGATGTGATGAGCCCAGCATAGGGACACAGGGACACTGGATTTTGTAGTCGCTATTCCACCTTGACTGCTAATTGTTGTCTCCATGTCTCAGTGGCTGGTAATTAGAAATTGCATCACTGGCTATTCTTGGAAATTTTATCTTTGGCAATTGAATTGCTGAGTACAATCTGAAGTTTTTACTGGAACTGAGGTTGCAAGAGCCTTGTCTCATTTCCAGCACCGGTACTTTGGCCAATTGAGATAAAAAGGAAAGGGATCAAGATGTTATGTCAATATTTCTATTTCTTCAAAGTTGCACAATGTAAATAATGTATTAAAATGCATTAATGTTCTTTTCATCGAAGGCCTAAATCCAAGTAGAATCTCAAGTAAACAGATTCAAATTAATGGGGTTTCCTAGGCAACACCGGCAGAAGTTTTCACTGCTTATCAATGGTTCTGTTCTAGCCAGGACTAAAATTAAATTTAGCTTTCAGTCTTTATTCTTTATTCCTTTTGAATAAAAAGCATTACTTATATTAGGCCTAACACTAAGCATAGCATATAACATTGCAACTTAATATTGCAGTGGTTTTGCACAGAGATGGGTGGTTTGTGGCTTTGGACTACAGCTACCAGACTGCTGAGAGTTATCCAAAACCACAAATCTTTACACCTCTAGTTTTTAATAACAATCCTGAAATGTCCTGGAAATCATTGATTTTTTTTTGACATTATTTTGCAATTATCTTCTTTTACTAAGCAGAAATGTACTCATTTGAAGTCAAATATGACTGTGTTGGGCCTCTTTGACAATTACCCCTGGAATCTAACAAACTTGATAGTACTATATCAAGTGGCATAGTACTGCATTAATGTTGCAGACAGAAAGACTCTAGCACCTATAAAAAAGAGAAACAGTTCAGACAGCATGCAAAATTGCTGATTTCCTGGTAGGACAGCATCCCATTCTATCTCAGAACCTCACCAAGGCATCTGCACAGGGAATGCCCCACCCCCACCCCACTGGAGAATAAAATGACACAGCCATTCACGCAACCAGAAATGGATCACAAAACAGTGTAATAGAAAGCAATTTAAAATAAACACTATCCTGACAGGAGTTCAACAAGAAACAATGCCTTGAAGAAAAACATGAGTTTCTCCTGCACTTTAGAATAAAATTTCGTAACTGTTATATTATGGATATATTGTCGTTGGGCTAAACCCAGAGTAATTGGAGAAGTCTATTGTAATGTAGCTGCACCCTCACATACAGAGGACAAAAATAAAATGACTTCCTGAGAAATGTTTGGCCTGGTGGCAACAGAAAAAAAAAGACTATAGGAGTGGACGAACGGAAAGTGGTATGGCAAACTGTTCCCCCCATTTATTGTTCCAGATACAAAATGGCTTTGCTGTAGAAATGGACATTTCTTTACAGAATGGGACTGGTTCTGAAATGAAACGTGCACGTTCGGAACACAGTCCCACCCTCTGGAACAATATCAACCACTGTCTTACTTTGCTTTACCTCATGTGGGGTGAAACTCCAATCAGAAAGCAGCATCTGACGCGTCATCTTTCTGTTGTCCTGGCACTGGCCAATCAGGAGCTCTGCAAGGATTCTGCCTCCCTGTCTGATCGGTTGATTTTGTTCCGGAGGGTGAGACTTTGTTCCGAACGCCAGATTTTAGAACCAGTCCCCTTCCAAAACGAAATACCCCTGTGTACTTTGCTCCCTTGCGACAACTGGCAACCACGGCCAGTCATGATTAACCTCCCCTGAATCAAGATCCTGCTTAAGGAGGATATAACAGTAGGCATATTTTGAAAACAATTTCAGATCAGCTTTATAAGAGGTCACAGTACCAAGGCTTTCCTTTGAGGGCAAAATTGAAAAGAAATATTTTCCAAAGAATTAAAATATAGGACCTATGATGAACGGCTTCTGAGGGTGAAGAAAGGTTAAAATACAGATAAGATCTTTGAAGGGCTTGAACAACCAAGTCATATTTATCTTTTGAGCTTTAATAGACTTCTCAAGCACAGCTGCTGCTTTCAATTAACCTTAGGAGCCTGGGAAGCCCAAGAAAAGAAGTAAGGTGATTTGATTTAACATGAAAAGTACTTAAACTGGGGGACGAGTGCTGTGTAAAAACAAGAGAGGCAGGGAGGGAGATGGCTATCACAGCAATGACTGTGTTCAAGCAACTGATTTTTATGTTAAATATTCTAGTTAAGAAAGGGTAATTTCCAACCTTGAATCCTAAGGTACTTTTAGACTTAAGATTCCTCAAACCCTATTCAGCTCCACCTAGCTGAGAGCTCTAGTCCAACAACATCTGGAGATGAATTTACTTTACATATGTCCATTTAAAAAAGACTGAACTGTTTCTATTAACAGTTAAAATTGTCACAAAGGAAGAAGTTAACTGCTATTGGTAGAATTGCCTCACCCGAAAGAGGCATACTATATTATCTGTGTAAAACTGTTCAAGTGGAGCAGAGATTTTGCTAATTCCACAGCTACCTGCCCCTGAAAGGAACAACAAACAAAATGTATAGAAACTCAAGAGACTAAACTCAGCCCTCACTGAACCCCAAGTTTAAATATCAGCCTAACGAGAAAATTGCACTGCTGTTCTTCAGAGCACCCAGACTGTATCCTGTTCAACCTCTAGGAGAGACCTGTAGTCTTTTTGACAAAGCTGGACTCCTGTTTGCATTACATGTGAAGACTAGTCATGTTTCAAAGGCTGCTTTTACACGACCCCTAAAATCCGATGGCAATTTAAATGCAGATCCCCCCAACGTGGTTTTTGTTCTGCTTCCCGTGTTCCCACCTCCCGCACTCTATTGCTTCTGTCTGCGGTGAGGGGAGAGAGAAAAAAAAATGCAGGCTCACCTCCGCCTGCCATTGGCAGCAGCTAATTAGGATTCTTGTCTGTTAAAGGGGGGGGGACCCAACAAAAACAAACAAAAAGTGGAGGAGGCCAGGCATGCAATGATTTAAAACAGCAACAAGGAACAGCAACAAGGATTTTACCTCCTCCAGACCAGGTACTTGTAAAATGCGCTGCGGCCCGCTTAAGAGGGCGTGGTCGTACTTTTTTTTAAGCTCTGCATCTGTGAGCATTTTGCAGCAGATTTTAGGGGTTGTGTAAAAGCAGCCAAAGCCTAATGCAAGGTACCACTCAATAATCTCTCGAGGACCCCACATACCTCACCACTGCCCTGAGGGAAAGGGGTTGCATATTCGTGGACAGCCTCCTGTTCATCCCTCTTTGAACTCATTTCATGGAAAACACTGCTTTACAAAAACATGGTTTGTCAAAAAGATATATGATGGAGCATGGTGTAGAAGGCAGTGTATATTAAAATGTTTTAATACCCACTTGCTTGAAATGTTTCATAGGGCATTCAGAGGTAGACCTTCCTAAATGTTGTAGTTTTCATATACAATAGTTGTTATCTGAGGCACTCAATTCTAGCAATAGTAGTTATTGGCTATTGTTTATTTTAGATTAATGGTGGAAACAGGATGGAATCTATTTGCATGTTAATCAATGGAAAAGTGCGACAGGAGCTAAGCTGGCATTAAAATGCTATTTATTATAGTCAAATAAATAAATAAATAAAATGCTACAGCTGAATAATCCATGGCTATGTCTTTGTTCTTTCACTAATTAGTCTTGTTCACATCAGGGCATTCTACATCTCTGGCAATGCATTATTAAATTTCATATGGACAAATGGAGAGATGGAAAGAACATTGTCTATGAATTTCGGCTGTCAAAAGAAAATTCCCCACCGCGGCCTATATAGTACATTAGGTCTTATCAGATATTTCCAGAAATCTCTTACAACCAGAGTTCCATGACTGTATCATACATCTTACGCACTGCGGACCAGCGTGGTGAAATATTTTGTTAATGCTTGTGTTTCCCCAACTAGTTCCAGGATCCTGAATTTCTATCTGCAACTGTATTTAAAGAGTTCAGGCTACAGGAAAGAAGTAATACAGCATTAGATAAAGCTGGATGTCTTAAAACACATTGTTCTTAGTTGGTGCTCAGGGTAGCTAAACTTATAAATAAAAACTGCTTCACACTACCTGGCAGCAAGGAACTCATAATCCTGCCAGTGTCCTTTGTGCAACTACTTTGGATTTTTTGTTTCTATTTGTTTTGTTGTTTGCTTTTATGAGCCCAGCTGTCCAGTGTATGGAGGCAGATGACAAATTATACTTTAAGGACATAAAATACAGGTCATGGAATGTTACTGAAGCATTGTCAGCAATGTGTTTGCAGACAAATGAAACGTTACCACAATTCTATTCAACCAGACGTACTGACAGTATCATCCTGTCCTGAAAATTCCCCAGTGAATGAGATGTCAAATGCACAAAGAAGGGGAATAACATATTTAGTTATTGCCTGGGAACAAACAAGATAGAATAAAAAGTGCCCTCTGATTCTGAGAATAGCTTGTCTGCTGTAAAGAAGATACCGTATATACTCGAATATAAGTCGAGTTTTTCAGCCCTTATTTTTGGAAGGAAAAATTGTGCTTAGCTTATATTTGGGTGAATATGGCAGCTGGTGAATATAGCGGAGGGCTAGTTCTGCCCATTCCACTGTCTTGGAAGCCCCCCTCTGTGGGGGTTCATCAGTGGCTGTGGCAGCACTGGGCTCAATGGGGAAGAACAGCAGCGGGTTTTTAAACCTTTTTTTTTTTTTGCTCCTGAAGCAAGCACCTATATCCACCATCAGCACTTGCTTCAGGAGAGAAAAAAGTTTTGAAAACCTGCTGCTTCTCCGTCCCCCCTCCCCACTGCATTGGGCACATAGAGGAAGAAGTGGCGGGTTTTTAAAACTTGGAATCCCCCTCCACGGGGGTTCGTTGGTGGCAGCGGCGGTGCTGGGTGCCAGGAGGCCTCCCAGCAGCCTTGGAAGCCCCTTCTGCTGCCTCCTGAGCACTTGGCTGGGAGGCTCAGGCCGCGCCAGGCCTGCTGGAGGCAACCTCAATGGTGAGGTGAATACAACCCACGACCCTGGCCCACTTGCTGGGTTGCCGACCCCGCGAGACCAGTGTCTTGTGAGAAATATAAGCCAACCCAAATATAACCCCTCAACTTATCCTGGAGTCAATATGTTTTACCAGGTTTTTTTGTTAAAAAACTTCCCTTTGACTTATATTCAGGTTGACTTATACTCGACATCCGATCTCACCCAATTTTGGAAGCTAAGCAGAGTCGGTCCTGATTAGTACTTGGATGGGAGACCACCAGGGAATACCAGGTGCTGTAGGCGCCTGGAGTAGGAACTGGCAAGCCACTCCAGTATTCCTGCCCAGAAAACTCCATGGACATGGGATCACAAAGAGTCGGTCACAACTGTAATGACACAACACACACACACACACACACACATACTTGAGTATATATGGTAAATCTTAGTTTACAGTTCACACTTATCTGTACTTATTCTTCATATTTCTGCAATGCATTTGCATGAGCTTCATGCACTTTTCATCCAATAATTCATGTAAAATCTTGCTTTATTAACCCTATAATGGTGTTGTACTAGGT
Source organism: Phrynocephalus guinanensis (assembly GCA_037367245.1). NCBI lineage: Eukaryota > Metazoa > Chordata > Lepidosauria > Squamata > Agamidae > Phrynocephalus > Phrynocephalus guinanensis. The sequence continues at coordinate 53,087,919 of CM074735.1, read as the reverse complement.
AGGGCTGAGTTTGAGGTATATTAGCATGCTTAGTAGGACTGATTGAGTTCATGGTGGAGACGGAATCCCCCTACTACTCACTCTCAGTAACTACAACGCTAGCAGTCTAAAAGATTGAATAACTTGATAAAATAATATTTTAGATGAAAATACTCAAGTGAGCAAGTATTTAATATTTCTGCAAAGCCCCCCCTTGTTGTTCATAAAAAATTCACAATCACTGCAACTGTCCTATAAACAGGTGAACTATAAATTGGAGGCCTTGCACCAACTTTTGTCACATTGATGAAGCTACTTGGATGAGTAGTGAAGTTTCTCAGTCTCACAAGAAAAGCAGTCCAGTTGCCATGACTCAGCTTCTGGATATTCTCACCTGGACAACTGAGAACCTTCACAGAGATCCTGTAAATCAGCAACAGAGAACCTCTAGCCAATGCTGGGGCAGGAAATGCCACCACTTGATGGAGGATAGCAGGGACAGAGTGTGAGGGTGGAAATAAGAAGGCTGCAGTTTCAGGGCTCAGATTTGTCATTGTCAGCCATCTCAGATGAAGGGGGGGACATAGGAAAAGGTAATGGATCACCGGGACCCTACCTACTGTGTCTCTGCAGATGTGAAAACATGGAGAGAGGACAAGTGAAGCCACCTCTTCCCTCCAGGCCCATTGAGCTAGGGGTGGCCTTGGGAACTCAGGCTCTGGCAACACAGCCCCCAGCTGACCCAGCACCACTTGAGCCTTGCCCTCTTCATTGCCCAACAGGACCCTACGTCAAACCAGTGTTGGTGTTGGAGACACCAGCCGCAACAATTATGACCAAGGAGGCTCCGGGACGAGTAACACCAAGGATCTTGGTCTCGATCACTTGCCTTTATAGGCTCTCCTAACAAGTTGATGTTGCTCTTTGTTTATTTTCTAGCCCCTCCATCCTGCACCTTTCTGTGACAGCGTAGCCCTGTCAACCATGGAATACCAAGGTGTTCTGGCTGGCGCCACTGACTAAATGTCCACACCCTGGTGCCCCTGGCTACAAGCCAGGGAGTGCTGAGAGTTGTAGTACAACATATATTGAGGACGCCAGGCAGGAGGAAGCTTACCTACAGTGATGTCTCATCTACTGATGGATTTTCAGCTATGCACAAGCATCCAAGTCATGCAGGTTTCAAACTATAATTGTAAACAGCTCAAATATCAAGCTCACAGAGGGACATGCAACCTCTCCCCTGGTGTGTTACATAAACTGAGATGTTTTAAATTATATATGTTTAAACAGCAGACGGAGGCAGTATATGTGATAATAGAAGAGCTGCAGCTGAGAACTGCACTGCAAAACCCAAAGCCAAAGAAGGCTATACTGTATGTTCCTTAAATCTTTCTTTGTGCAAAAACAGTGGGGCCACAAATTCTTGCTCACAATATCTTTAAATAAGAGGGTCGCTGGAGATTTTCTCCCACTTCTTTACCATGCATAAACTTTCTCGACAATTTATAAGCTTTCTTGAGCATTATTTATAAGCCTTTGAATTAAAAAAAAACTCAGAAGAATTCCAATCCACTTTAGCATAAGATAGCTGAAGAAATGTTAATCCTGTAAACAAATGCTTGTGCTTAAGCACATGAAGCATAAGACATATAGAAGACTGTGGGCCAGAATGCTAGCATTTGATGGGGCAAGATGAGAATATGAGAAGAACACCGCTGAAGATGCTCATGTCTAAAGAGATTCTCAAACTTTCCCCTAAGTATATCTTTTTCAAAATGACACTTTTATTTTTGAATTTTTGAAATTGTCAAATAACTCGATTAATCTATCTGCAGTGACATTATGAAGTACGTTGAGGGCAACAAAAATATAGTACAGAGACTGGGATAGACATTGGTGAACTGACATCTGGCTTAGGAGAGATCAGAACTTGGAAATAACTAATTATACACAATCAATTACAAATAACTATTTACTTGTTTTTCCCTTTTAAAACATGTTACATCTAAATTACATTATGACTACAACTTAATGGAAATATTACACTCCTTTTGCATAACTGTGAATTTCAAAAAGTAACTACGTGTAAATGCAGGAATTGGACATCACTAAATGGAAGAGTAGGAACATCATATGCTTTGAAGTGAGGGTTTATACTATGACTTGTGGGTGCTGAGTTGATGCTGAAATGGATGGCAAGAGTGTGTGTTTTGTGTCACAACCCAGCAGCTTGTAGAATTCTGATATATTTAAAAATAAGTATCTGGTTACTTTTGATTGAAGAGAGTTACTTTTTAAAATTATAACTAGAATGGTCAAGCTACAGTGTTAAATAACTACTTTGGAGGAATGAATCATGACAATAACTAAGTAGTTTTAAAAATAACTTCCCATTATCTGGACAAGTGACTGCTGGCCCTGGGTACCTCACACTAGGCTGCTAGGTCTATAAGCTTCCCACCTCTTTAATTCATCACCATGCTTCCATTGCAATTGTACTCCAGGGCACTGAGGGAAATTGTGATGGAAGTCACCATTAGAATTTCACCCCAAGTTCCTGAGTAATACTGCATCAGAGGCATTGCGGGTAATTATAAATGGCAAGTGTAGTACAGTTATCTGACTCATCTAGTAGCCAGCAGACAGGCAATACTTTGTATTCTTGAAGGCTTTCACACCTGGGACCTGATAGTTGTTGTGGGTTTTTCGGGCTGTTTGGGCGTGTTGTGGAAGTTTTTCTTCCTGACGTTTCACCGGACTCTGTGGCGGACTTCTTCAGAGGGCAAGGAGCTCAGAGCGCAGAGTGAATGCCTAGTTCCCTGAGCAACATGCCCTCTGAAGATGCCAGTCAGAGGGTCTGGCGAAACGTCAGGAAGAAAAACTTCCAGAACACGGCCAAACAGCCAGAAAAACTCAAATTAACCATCAGGTAATACTTTATTTATTTATTTATTTATTTATTTATTTATTTATTTATTTATTCATTCATTCATTCATTCATTCATTCATCATCATTCATATAGTCATATACTGCCTGTCTTCTAAACAGGACTCCGGGTGGTTTAGAATACAGTAAACCCCCACCTATCACAGGGGTTAGGGACCCGACCCGCAATAAGTGAAAATCTGCAATATGTGGATGCTGGGTCAGGTTGGGACTGGGCAGGCTCTCTGGGGGCTCTTGTACTTACCCCAGGCCTGGCGCTGCCCCAAACAGGCCTGCAAGGGGCTTTCCAGTCCCCCAGAGGCCCCAAAAGTGCTTTCTAGTGATGTGGAGGTCACTTCTGGTTTACCGGAAGTCACTTCTGGTTTGCGGGGAAGCACTTTTAGGGCCTCCGATGGGCCTGGGAAGGCCTTTCCTCCTTACCCCAGGGGGCCTTTTTTTCAAATACTGCAGACCCGCGATATACTGGGACCACAGTATATGAACTGTGAAAGGGCGGGGGACAACTGTAATACAATAAGAATGAAAATTAGAGGGGGGAAACCCCAAAACAACAATGCCAATTGTTTGACATTTGTTTGGCAATGAGATGGGCTTTCAGATCTCAAGGCACACCAACTGGGTTGACAGAAATTCTATTTCCCACACAAATTCTACTATAAGTCGGCATTTGATGCATAACAAAATTCTTCATGTAGCTTCAAAAGATTTCAAGGGTGACCTCAAGGTTAGAAATGGATTTAGAGAAACTCATGATGTGGACAAGTATTGCCTGTTGTTTTTAATGCAGCAGTCTTGCCTGGATATTTATATAAAAATCACCATGGTGTGGCTTCATCACCTGAAAGGACCTTTAACATTTTAACATTTGCTTTGTGAAACAATTTTTGCATTTGCATAGCTATGTCTCACCGAGTAGAAAATGGGAACCACCCAGGAGGTGTAGCTAATCAGGCTACTTAACATGAATTTCTTTCTAAACAGAAAATATATATCTAATTTGAAGACACAATAGCTGTTTAAAATAACATATTGGGACTTACAGATCAGCCCTTTACCAATATCAATGGAAGAGTTTAAAAGGAAACCTTTATTTTTAGAGATATCCGAGTGAGATGGAGAAATTAAATGTCCTCCTTATGGGTTGAAGTTTTCATTGCTTTGTTTACTGAACAATGGCTGATTTTTCATTGCCCTCTTAACATTTATCTGCTGTCCACTGTGCTTTGTCATGTCTGTTGTTTATTGCCAATGAGCAGCTGCTTGATCAGCTAGCTGTCAAAGAGAGTCAGAGAGAGCTGTCCCTCCTCTGCATCCAGGGTCGGCGCTTCCATTAAGGCAAACTAGGCAGTTGCCTAGGGCGCCAAAATGGAGAGAGGGCGCTGACCAGCCTGCCGCCCTCCCCCACCCCCCCACCGCTGGCCACCGCCATACATCCCCCCGCCCGCCAGCTGCCTGTCGCCGTCTGCCCATCGCTGCCCGCCGCCTGCCGCCCCCGCCCCCATGCCGATTGCCGCCCACCCCCGTGCCTGTCACCGTCCCCGCCATCTGCCGCCCTGCCCCCTACCCCCACCCCCACCCCCGTCCCACCCCGCCCAGCCCACCTGCCACCACCCTGCCCACCCACTGCCCACCCACCACCCACCACCCCTCACCTAGGGCGCAAAAAAACCTAGCACCGGCCCTGTCTGCATCTAACTGATTGACTAGGTTTGCGTGAAACTGGAAGCCATGGATAAGAGGCTGAACGATGAACCCCATAGATGACTGGATAACTCAGTGGTTTAGGTATCTGGCTGAGGAGCCAAAGCTTGGAAGTTTGATTCCCCCACTGTGACTCCTGCAGGGTGAGTCAGCCTGTGTGGCCTTGAGCACAGGTCCCACGGTGCCCCCAGAAGAAAGTAATGGCAGACCACTTCTGAGCATTTTCTACCTAGAAATCCCTGAAAAGGGTCCCAATCAGTCAAAACTGACTTGAGCATACCATTATTATATCTCCCTCCAAAGCTGAGGGAAGTAAATACACACTGTTACCAGAATTATTCCCCCCACTCCCCAACATACAGAATACAATGGATAGCTCAGAGCAATGGTTGTGCTCTCCTACCAGCAGTTCTAGTTGTTTTGTTTGGATGTGTGCTCATTTCTGGTTAGGACGTCCACAGACAATAGCGATCAGCAACTGCTCATTGTCTCCTGAGGCATTTTATGCTTTTGAGAGATGGGAGTAATAAGCTGCCTGGTATTGAAAAACACAAGGTCGGTTCAGGCTTTGCAGTCAGGCATGTAGAACAGCTTTCCTTAATCTGGAGCCTTCGGGCGTGTTAAGAGTGCAATCTGCATCATGCCGGGCCATCACAGCCACTGGCTGTGATGACAGAGGATGATGTGAGTTGTAGTCTATTACCTCTGCAGGATGTCACTGGGGAAGGGTGAAACAAGACATGTAATGAACAAGGCTCATATAATTCTAAATAAATCCACCTGACCCCCCCTCCCCCGATTCCTGCTATGCAGCAATAACAAGACATTATTTTGAACTAAGCAAAAGGTTGTGTTCTGGCCATTGACTCTGCAACATAACTTTGCCCTCTCTTTTCCGCTGTCAAGTTCCTTCAGATCCCCTTTGGGACCTCTCTTCCCTCAGAGGCTATTTGAGTCCATTAGATATGGTGTTAGTGCCCAAACCGTAAAAAGCAGTAAGTTTGTTCTTCTCTCGCCAGAATATTTCAGCCATTTTCTATGCCTTGAGCTTCTCAGTAATTGTGAAGATTATGTGTATGTCATGACTCACAACAAGACTGAAATAGAATTCAGAGGCAATGCTAGCCATCAGTGGCTTACAGCTCTCCCTGAACTGTGAAATGCTCTTTCCTAACAAATAAGGCACCCACACCTGATCTGGAGCACTCTCATGTGCCACTGAATAATTTTCTCATTTAAGTTGATTTTTTAAATTTAATAGTCTGGTTTAAGAATGACCTGTGTATTTGTATTCCATTCTCAAGAATACAGTGGTACCCCTACTTAGGAGTTTAATCCATTCCAAATGCATTCTCATAAGTTGAACAACTCATAAGTAGAGCAGCCGTATCTAAAAAAATAAAAAAAAATAAAAAATGTAAGTACAGCAGACTGCATCTAAAATTTATAAGGCAGCAGTTAAAATGCCAACGTTTTCTGCTCTTAAGTCAAATTGCTCATAAGTAGAGCCACTCATAAGTACAGGTACCACTGTATTGTTTTCAAGTGGTTTATTTTATATTTCTTCTAAATTATATTTTTAAAAACTAATGTTATTTATCCAGAATGTCATAAACAGAACAGGATAGATCTTATCCTATAATACATATATATATATAATAGATTTGAAAATCTATCATTTCCCCTTTCACATTACAATTTAAGAAACAGAAAGGGAAACATACCTTGGAGAAGTTCACTGATCGAGGAAAACATTAGCAGAAAACAATTAATTTACAATATGAGAAAATCCATCTTAATGAGGTTAATCTCATGTAGACAAAGGAATATTCTAGGTAATACAGCCAGGTAAAACTTTTTTTTTTATCTCATGCCTATTTAGCTCACTGAAGAAGAATATCACAAACACATTAAAAATGTATAATCATACAAAAGGAAGCCTTGGATCCACTTCTGAGTTCACATGTTTTACAAAGCAAATATTATATTGGAAACTGAGAACTGTCCATATTTATTTAAATTGCTGGCTTTTTAGAACTCACCAGTATCTTTGGGAACACAATTTACACAAGAAACACTTATGAAACGGCTGAAAATGTCAATATTAATACCACAGGAGACATAGATTCTAGTATGACCCTAAGAATCAGCATATTTATGTATTCATTTAAACCACTGATATTAGACGAGCTGGGTACTAGAAACCAGAAGTTCAGCCTATAGCATCAATGCTGGGAGACAAAGCTAAGGATCAGAGCCACACAAGAACAAAAAAGGTCATCAGGCTGTATGAAGATCCCAATGTCAGTCAAGTTATTTTTGCAGTAGAAAGAACAATTTGCTGCCCTTTGAGACACATCATGTCTACTGCCTGAGGTATCTCATTCTGACTAATGGGACATCTTGCCCTGAAGGCTACTGTGCTTCAACCAAAACAAGAAGGCTCTTGTTGCATGTTTAGGAAGACCAATGGCCACTCTTGGTAGAACAGTCAGTCTTGACCATTGGATCCCAGCTTTGACTCCCCAGATATTCTTAGACTACAACTCCCAGAAATCCTGGCCAGCACATCTAGTGGTGAAGGGTTCTGGAATTTAAGTCCAAGAACATCTGGGAACCCAAGTTTGGGACCCACTGATCTAGACTGAGATAGAGTATCCCTGACTACCCAGGAAGATATTCCTAACCATAGTACTGATGGTTCACCACCACATGAGGAGCATATGGTCACACTCTTCTAACTCAGGTGGTTCTTGGCATGTATAAGCTCATGCCACTGCCATTTACTGGCCAGTAGAACAATATATCATGCAGGTGGTACTGAAATTAACAATATTTATGTATGCCAGGCCCATATAATGCCATGAGATAACCATGAATCACAGTTTTGGACTTGGGGTTTTAAGAGTTAAGTAGGATTTACTTTTTCTAGGTCCTTGCTTGTTTCGAACTAGGCAGACGCAATAATAGCAAGTGACTCAAGTGTGGCAACAATATTATTTAAGTAATTCTGGTTATTAAGATTAAATAACTATTGTTGCCATAGAAATGACTGTGTGTTTCCCATCCTAGCTGTGCACAGACAGGGTAAATATTAGGAGTATACATTACTAAACATTAATTATATGAAGAAAATAATCTAGGCTAGAAATAGCTAGAAAAATATTCATCCGGCCCCAACAGGATTTCTACCTACTTCCAGAACAACCCTGAATCCCACAGCACACATGCATTCATCTATAATTATCAGTAAAGTGAAAGAAACTGAAAAGCAAGCAAAAGGCTCTTTAGATTTACTTCCTGAAGTGTGGATCACAACAGAAGTTGAGGGTGAATCCTTCCCAATGGATCTGTGAAGATTCTCAGTCATCCAGGTGAGTTTATCTGGAAGTTGAGTCATGGAAACTGGACTTCTTTTCTTGAGAGACTGAAACGTTTCGCTGCTCATCCAAACAGCCTCGTCAGTCTGAGAAAAGCTAGTTGCCAGTCCTCCATGTTATGCTCACTTTGACCTCATGTCACCCTGATCTGAAATAGGCTCATAAGATGAACAATGGCCTTAATAGGCTAGTTAGGTGCACAATAGTCTCAATAGGCCATTCGGTGGATCATGGCCTAAGATACTGAAAGCCATAAAGTATGGGGTTTTAGCTATGGCCTTGGTGGTGGAGGTGTGAAGTATTTTTGATATGTCTGGGCATTGGGATTAGAGATGGGCACGAAACTACCATTTTTCGTTACCGTTCTCCGTTATTTGTTCCGTTACGTAACGGTACGAATAATGACTGTTGCGATGGGGCAGGCTCGAACTGAACAGAACCAAGAAAATTTTCTTCGTTTCTGTTCGTTTCTGTTACTGGTGTTGCGCCGATCGCGCGATGAAAAATGGAGCAGCAGAGGGCGGCGAGAGGGGCCTGGGCCTGGTGGAGCCTCTTTTCCCCCTCCCCGCTGGAGCCAACGTGAGACTTTGCTGGTCTCGTGAGAAGAGGCGGGATCCGAGCCCTTACGGTCTGGGCTACGGGATCTCAGCCACGTGGCAAAGCGGCGACAGTGCAGCCGGCTCAGAAGCTGGAGTGGAGGGTGTCGTTGGAGCATGGGGGGAGTGCAGCGGCACCCCTCCACAGGTTTCCCGGGTTTAGGCCGGGGGGGTACGGGGCGGCGGTCTGCCGGGGCGGTGTCTCCTGGGGCAGAGTGGTTCCCGGGGAGAAGGGCCCCAGTTAGGGCAGCGCTGCACAGAGCTCCGAGGGTAGCGACCCGACAGGGGTGGCAGATGGCGCGGCGAATCGGTCTTTGGGGAGGGGGCCCAAGGGAAGGCGGTGCTCGGCGGTGGCGGCCTGTTGTGGGTGGTGATTGGAGCAGTGCCTGGCTCCAGGAGGACTCCCTGTGGCCACAGGATTGCTCTTCCAGCAGGCTTGCCACTGGCTCCAGTAGCTCCCGGCCCCGGGAGGGCTCCCCGTGGCTGCGGGACGGCTCTCCCAGGAGGCTTGCCCCGGCCCCGGGAGGGCTCCCCGTGGCCACGGGAACACTCTACTGGCCTGCATGCCGCCAGCTCCGGTGGCGCCCGGCCCTGGGAGGGCTCCCTGAGGCCGCAGCTTGCTGCACCCGAAAAATGAAGAAACGAAAATGAAGCGGGCCCCTCGCCCCCGAAAAACGGAAACGGAATGAAGCGGACCCCAGGGCCCGAATAATGACCACGAAACACCATTTTGGCATTTTGTGCCCATCTCTAATTGGGATCTTCCCAAAGGATGTTACTCAGTTGTTTACATCCCTGTACAAAGAGACGGGTACAGCCAGCTAAGTACCTGACAGGAAGAGCCCTGCCAATCTGGAAGTTCAGTCATGGCAACTGGACTTCTTTTTCTTGAGAGACTGAAATGTTTCACTGCCCATCCAAACAGCTTCATCTGATGAAGTTGTTTGGATGAGCAGCGAAACGTTTCAATCTCTCAAGAAAAAGAAGTCCAGTTGCCATGACTCAACTTCCATATAAACTCACCTGGATGACTAAGAATCTTCACAGACATATAACCATGCCAATGTTTTGGTTGTTATTCAGGCTTAGTAAAGAGTCATGTAGAGATACACCGGCAGGCAGATTCAAAGGAAGACACACAAAAGACTTCCATCACACCCTGATTCTGTTTCTTATGCTGAAATTTATGGAGGGTCCCATAGGATGAGTTCTTCTACTCGATAATCTACTTGGCCTTTCCACAGTTTCTTCCATCCTTTTTGACTGCTACAGAAACAGAGTAGCTCCATAATTTCTTATGACCGTTAGCACTACGACTGTTCTAGGTGGAAGAACCTGATCTTAGTGGCTTCCCAAAATATGGCCCTTATAATTAAACACAAGGACACACTGGGAATCTAGCTATAGATTTTTAAAAAATCCTTCTGTGTTCTGCATCATCCTTCACAAACCTGGTGTCATGTAGATGTGTTAGTAGACTACTTCCATCATCTCCAAACAGCATGATCAATTATGATTCATTCAATACACCCGAAGCCTCAGAACTGGAGGAAAGTAACTCTACTTGTTTGTTTGCAACGTCTAAACAAAGCCTGGATTCCTACACAGAATTATGCAAGTCACACATACAAGAATGGAGACATTTCTGAGATTGCATGTGAAGCCTTGTTTATGAGGCATGATTATGAACCTTGTTTTCACACATGGTATTTATCCCTTGCTTGTCCAACCTCCAAGTGATGAATATACATATGTTACAAGCACTCAGTACATTTGCTTGGTAAATGATTCTCTTCTAATGAACAGAAGTGGTCCAAAGAATGTTGATTTTTTTCTTGGCTGGTACTCAGCAAGGGGTGGGGGATATAAATATCATAGCTTCTCTCTCAACAACAAAAAATCCCTCAAATTCCTTTTTTCCTCACAGTGAGACTTCTTTGTACAAAACTGTTTCCTCAAGATATCTCATGAGATTTTTTTGAATGTCCTGTGGCCATCCCCCCCCGAAAGAAACACTAAACGGTGCAGGGTTATTAACAATTCCTTTCAAGAATGGCATATTTCGTGCACATAATTCCCTCAACAAGGGCAGAAGGAACACCAAGTTCTTCTGGATATTTATCATTCTTGTGCTCATTGGAATCTTTCACCCTGAAGAACACTAAACTGTGCCGGATTTGGCAGCTTCCTACAGAAAAGACCAGGCCAAACAAGGAGTGAGGGATGTGATTGAGACCAGGGTATCAATTTCACAGGAAACCAGCAAATCTTACTGGCACAAAGTCTCATCAGTGAATCTTGAAATGGCAAGACTCAGAAAATTGTCAGGGATAAGAAAGCTAGCTCAAGAAGGGGAGGGTGATACCTCAAGAGAAGTTTGAAAGTGTAACTAATCATTACTTTTACTTCCCAAAATAGCTCATAGGCAAGCAGAGGGTGGCTTTTGGGGGTGGGTGGGCTTACAACTTTTATTTCAACTTTCATTCCAAAATTCACTGACATACTTGTAATTACCGCTCTGAGTTTATCTTTACTGTACTGTTTGGATTACAGTAATAAAGAAAAAAAGTAGGCTTTTCACCCCACTCAGCAAGCTGAAGATTACCGTGCAGTAGATGTTTAGTTTCTGAGGGAAAAATACACAGCTGCTGCCAGTGCACACTGATTTTATGTGTAAATGGGTCTACTCTAGTTGTAACTAGCAGCAGAATACTGACCCACATTTCCATACTTTGTGCTTGTTTCCTACTAGTATCTTAAGGTCCACTAAACAAAGCCAGATCTGACAGATTTATTCAGTTTTCTCTTGAGTAGCTCCAGCATTGGAGCACTTACCACATCCTGAGGTAATTGGTTGTTTTGTAGTTTTGCTCTAACAGTTGAGAATTCCCCCCCCCTTAATATTCAGCCTAAATCTGGCTTCCTGTCGCTTGGGCCCAGCACTCTGGGATGATCGAGAACTGATCCTGCCCCTCCTCTGTATGACACTCATTCAATAATTTGAAAAGTGCTATCATGTCTCCCCTCAATCTTCCTTTCCCCAGTTCTTTCAGCCTTTTCTTGTATGTCTTGGTGTCCGATCCTCTAATCTTCCTTGTCACCCTCCTCTGAACTTGTTCCAGTTTGTCAGCATTTTTCTCAAAGGGCAGTGTCCAGAACTGGACACAGGACTCTAGATCAGCCCTAATAAGTGCCAAATAGAAAAGGACTAGTATCTCATGGGATTTGGAGACTAGATTAATGTTAAAGAACCCTAAAATAGCATTTGCCCTTTTTTGAAGCTACATCACACTGTTAGCTCATATTCTGTGTGTGATCTACAACAATTCCAAGATCCTTCTCATTTGTAGTATTACTGAGCCAAGTATCCTCTGTTCTGTGACTGTGCACTTGGATTTTGTTCTTTCTTCCAAGGTATCAGCTATTCCACCCCGTTTCGTTTTGGATGACTCAGTATGAGGTAACATTTCATGGTTCTTATCACTTAGGACTTAAATGAATGGGTTGTCCTTTGCACTAAATAATCAAGCTCCTCTAAAACATGGCAGGTACATATTGGATCTGAAATGCTAACCTAGGACTGATGAGTGTTTCTTCTCCTCTTTTCTTAAAGCCAGAAGCCTTTTAAAAATAAGAACCACTTTACCTTCTGCAGTGTTTCACATAAATCTGCTTTAAAAGCATTCCCAGTAGAGAAAGCAGTTTTCTATCCTGTGGGTTTTTGTTTTTAATGACTGGCAAACATGAGCAGTGAGACAGAAAGACCAGGTTTCACTTATTATTATCAAGGGTGAAATCTTGAGTTGGTAACGTCACTGCCACACACAGCCTTATCTTCTAAATCCCCCCCGCTAACACATAGAAAGCAACGAGTTAACAGAACCAAACTGCTTTTGACCACAAGGATTGGCCTTATTCTGAAATCTACCTCCCATTTCAATTTGGTCCTCTGTCGAAACACACGAAACCTAGTTCAGTTCACTAACTGCTTTGACTATGTGGTCAGGAGGAGTGAGTGAGAAACAGGAAATGCAAGAACAGAGCTTGGGAATGTGCCTTTTGGGGATTAAAACTCCCAGAATCCCCAGTGGTCATGGCTTCCTGCCATGTTCAGAGGGTAATTCTGGGATCTGTAGTCTAAAACATTAAGCTCTGAGCAACAGGAACAGGACAGCACAAGAGGGTTATGTGTTTCTTTTAAAGAGAGAGGTGCTGTCCAGGGTGCTAGCTGCAGCTGGGCTGAAGTCCCAGTTCTATAATGGATGCACGTCTATTCCAAGCAGCCAGCCCAAAACTTAAATCAGTTCGTAGTTCTTCTACAAGTGCTCCTGCTTATTTATTGAACCGTGGAAGTCAATCAGAAATCAGTCTGTGATAACCAATGAGAAATCAGCACCGGACACAGCAGTCACCTTGGTAAAGAAACAACACATAGAGAAATGGTTTGCAAGTCCTGCTCAGTAACCAGGTGTAGTGAAACATAGTCTTATTGATGTCCCGAATAGGAGGCTCTTACAGCAAGGTTACCCACAGTCACTAGATCAGCAGAGGGAGAGCATATGGCCCTTCAGATACTGGCCAAAATTCTGTTGCTTAGCATAGTAGATTGTACCAGAGTAGCCTCACAGAATCAATGGGGAATTGGAGTCCACGCCTCCTGACATTACATTGATTTAAATGGGTTTACTCTAATTGTGACATAGTCTAGCATAGTAAGTAATGAATAGGCCCACATGAATCAATGGCATTAATGGAGGCATTGACTCACAACATTCACATTCATTCAATGGAACTACTCTAGAGCAGTTTGCTATACAAAACAACAGGTTTTTTTGGAGATAGTTTGACTATGTCTCCCTTCATCTTGCACCATTAGCTATGCTTATGAGAGTTATTGGACGTTGCACTCCCATCCTACCTGGGGAATTTGAGAACTGGAGTCTAAAACCATACCGCTGCACAGTCTTGCTTGCAAATACTGATGCTTAGAGCTAGCCTGAATTTTCAGCCTTCCAGTTGTGTTGGATGAAGACCCAGCATCACGGAAGGGAAGAGCAGTAAGGGCTGTGTACTGTGTGCAAATGATGCGAGCTGTTATGCAAAACAACTGGAAGAGATGCTGAACTGAGGAAGGCTTGGCTAAGCTATTAAAGCCAACAAGCAGAGAGTCAAATTTCTCTCACACACCACTTTCAGCTCAAGGCAAAGAAGGCCTGGGGTACTCTTGAGGTGGAGGCTGTTTTTGCTGACTGTTGTACAATATATCATGTGCTTCCCTTTGCTTTTCCACTGTAAATTATTTAGCAACATTATATGCACTGTAATTTTGCACTTGAACTCACTGCTACACAACTAGACAGCAGGCCAATAAAAGCCGGTTGCGGTATAGCCTGCTTCTACAGTCCTGTCTGTGAACTCTCTCCTCAGGAGAGGCATTGATTTTGACCCCCTTTCCCTCACCTCCCATCATTTCTCAGACAGCCAAATGGCTGAAGGAGGCTACAACGCAGCAACCAACAGCTGGGGATAGGTGCGGGAGTCTTCTCTGTAGACCTTGATTGCTCATACTGTAGTAGATGGAAAGAAGCAGTGGCACTGGGAGTGCGGGAGGGAAGAGAATGATCCCTCCTTGTTCTGACAGGCCAGCTGTACAGCAAGGCTCGGTGATGTGTGACCTTTCAGATGTTACTGAAGCCCAGCTCCCAGAAGCTCTCATTAGCACAGCCAGTAGAGAAGAAGGCTGGGAATTTCAGTCCAGTGAGAACCCAGTCCGGTTGACAGCCTCTTTATGATAAATACTGACGCCTGATGTGTGCAAAGGGAATGGATGGGGATCATCAAGTATGGTAAGGCAGAGGCTTTTTTTAAAAAACCTGCTTCCCCATACTAGGATCTTGATATCACCCCTATACTCTGTGCTGGACCAGTTCTGGCAACAGTGGAAGGTGTTGCTCTGAGGACATGAACATACCAGTGAAGCTGGCTTTTTCTCATCTTCTCTGTAACTGATATCACGTCTAGTTCCTCTCAGATAGTATAGTTCATGATATGAGCAGGGAGATGCCCAATATTCAACGGAGCACATGCATTTCTGTGATGTGGAAATGGCTCTCTACATCCATTGTTACTGCCCAGCACTCTGTCATACAGTGCAACTGGGTGAAAGAACCAGGTCACATTCCCCCTTGGTTGCATGTTGACACTGATGCCACCATCTCATTGAAAAGATCACTCCAATCTTGCCTTGAAAAAGCTTGAAACCACAACAGATGCCTAAACTGAACTGCATTATTCCATCACAAAGGAATAAATAAATACTATCCTTCATTCTTTTGGCTCAATCCATCACCTGCATCTAAGGTGAAACACAATGGGGAAAAAAACCATTTACAATTTTTTCCATTATGATCCATCTTGAAGACTCAGACCATTTAATGTTTTGGGATTTTGTACTATTGCATATCTAATAGCAGACATTTTCAACCCTGTATTGCTCTGAATAATTTCACACACACTGTTGTACCAAAATTGACTTACGCATTTCTACTGCAATTTATGTTGGCTACTGTAGTGATTCACAGCACCAAAGTACAGCTGTGGCAAAATTATCCCAGCAAAAGCAAGTCCCCCCACCCACCAAAAGTACATAATGACCTTTACCAGCATATATTTGCTCTGCAAGTGTCGAGTGGTTCTGAATATAGAGATTTTGTCTAGGTGACATGAATCTCGCTCTTATGGTCCTGGCTTGGCTCTATTTTTTCCCCCAAAAGACCCTTTTATTGTCTACCCACTGATTCCTGCCAAATTTTGAAAAATGTAGATAAAAAGATTTTCCTTTCCTCTAATACAGGTTGTAACAAACTGTTTGTAACAAACAAACAAAAAACTGAATGCAAACATGCAAGGAGAAACCTTTGCAGGAAGCCACTAAATAGTAGCACTCTCAGATCAGCAGGAACAATCTCCAATTAACAATTCACAGTGATAGACACTATTTCATCAGTATATTTATGGGGGGGAAAGTAGCCAGAAAGCAGATCTGACATATTAATGCTTCATTGTCCGGTTTGACGACAAAGCTAAAATTAATTTTCATACTGATCTTCAGAAAGAAGTTCAATCCATCCCTTCCTCAGAAAGGGCTCTGTGGACACAGATGTGCACTGATCCTTCCCACTGTCTATGCTAATTATCAAGAAGTGCATGGCAACTTTTAGTTTTCTTTTTTCCTTTCTTTTTCTTTGCCCATGTTTATTTTGTTTTGGGTATGCCCGCCATCTTGCTCCCTTTTTACTTGTTTACCTATTTCTTTTATTGTAAGCCGCCCAGAGTTCCCTTTTGGGAAGATGGGCGGGGTATAAGACTAACAAATAAATAAATAAATAAATAAAATCACTAGTATGTGCATGCACCTTGAATGCTGTGAGCGACATACAGTAACCCCCTGCCGATCGCGGGGGTTAGGGACCCACCCCACCCGCTACATAAGAAAATCCGCGATATGCGGAAGCGAGTGGGGGCGGGGGGCATCTTACCTCCCACCGCCGCCCGTCCGCATGGCCCGAGCCTTCCCGGGGGAGCCTGGCTGAGTGGTGCAGAGCGACCGGATCACTCCATGCTGCCCCTCCCGGCCGCCCCGAGCCTTCCTGGGGGAGGCCTGATCGCTCCACGCCGGCCGCCCCGGGCCTGCCTGGCTGAGCGGCGCAGAGCGACCGGATCGCTCCGTGCCGCCCCTCCCGGCCACCCCAAGCCTTCCCGGGGGAGCCTGGCTGAGCAGCGCAGAGCGACCAGATCGCTCCGCGCCGCCCCTCTTGGCCACCCCGAGCCTTCCCGGGGGAGCCTGGCTGAGAGGTGCGGAGCGACCGGATCGCTCCGTGCCGCCCCTCCTGGCCACCCCCAGACTTCTCGGGGGGTGCATGAGAGGGCGGCACGGAGCGACCTGATCACCCCCCCACTGCCCTCCCATGCAGCCCCTGAGGCTTCTGGGTGGGGGTGGGGGGCAGCTCAGAGTGACCCAGGGCCCCCCACCCCCACAGTGCACCAGTAAGACTGAGCAGACTGAGCAGAATGAATCCAAGATATTCCAAGTTTTGTTGGAAATGTGAAAAAAAGTTAGGTACCTATTTTCATCTGTGGTGGGAATGTGAAATAGTTCAAAAGTTTTGGCAAGAGATTTTAATGAGACAAGAGAAATATTACAAACCGATATTAAATGTGTACCTGAAATTGCACTGCTATCATTACCACCCATTAATGAATATGATGTGAAAACTAATGAATTAATTGCAAACCTTATGACAGCAGCAAGATTGATTATAGCTAAAAATTGGAAACTAAAATCAGATTTTACAATTGCTGTCTGGTATAAGGAAGTGTGGGATATAGCTTTAAATGAAAAACTATCTTGTAATATAAAAGTTTTGCGTGGGGAAATGAAAAAGGATATTTTTATGACATTTGGGGGAAATTTATAGAATATGTATTACTAAAGGGGAAAGGAATACAACCGACTTATAATCCAACACAGTTCTGGAGAAAAGGACCCTAAGAAGTTGACGGAAAAAGAAAGGAGAAGATGAAGAAGGAAGAGAAGATTTATGAATACCGAACGGTCCGGGGGGGGGGGGGGGCACTTTGTAGTCTTTATTATTGTTTATTATTGTTTATTCTATGTTTGTATGTCTTTTATTTTATAAATTAAAAATAAAATAAAAATAAAAAAGGCATGGTCCAATGCATGCAAGTCCCTGCTGTTGGAGAATTCTGAGAGTCTGCACATGAATTTCTTGTAGTCCCTAAGAAAATGATTCTTCTGAAGCCCAGTCTAATTGGAATGACGAGAATAACACAAATCAGAATTTCTCAATGAACTCCAGATGATTTTGTGCATGCACATTTGTAAAATCAATCGTTAGGCTTAATATTTTCTAGATTTGTGAATTTTGGATTCTTTTTTCGAACACGTGGCAATTTCAGCTGCACAGATGAAAAGCATGTGTGAAAATTTAAATTGCTCCAAATGGAACAAACAGAGAACAGATGTAGATAAGGTTCTGTATGAGCAAGTGCAAAGTGAAGGGCACATGTGTCTGTGTGTCCAAAGATTCTAATTTCCTATGGCTCCTGGTGTTTGTTTGATCTGATGATGATTAAGTGTAAAATGATCATAGGACAAGGAGTGGCAGGTCAATGAAAGCAACAAGAAAACTGACACGGCAAGCCATAATTTGTTAAATAGATCAGACTTCATGCAAAGAAGTAGAGTAAAAGGATTGAAAAGAAAAATCATAACACTCATAAAAGTATCACGTGCCACCACATTTGGAACACTGTGATAGGTCTGGTTCCCTGATCTTAATAACTCTACCCTAGAGTTGGAAAGGATACAGAAAAGACTGGTTAGAGTCATGAAAGGGTTTGGAGTAGCTCCTACGTGGAAACTTTTTGAATGATACAGAAAGATGACTTACTGATAATTATTCAGTTTGCACATGTCTGGTCAGAATTGAGCTCAATGGGCTCAGTGGCAAGTACATCTAGGATTTCAGCCTCAGAGGAACATCAGTTTATGAAATCATTAATGCTATAGTATAATGGTATATTAGCAACAGCCACAACTGGCCACAGGAAGACTTGATGGCAAACAACAGGATTCTGGACATTCCTTTTATTATAATTATAGTTGATTTTTTTAGTGTTGGCTTAATTTGAAACAGAATGGCAATATCTAGGGCCCAAAATTACAATTTCTTTATAATTCAGCTTCTGCCCAACCCTTCCGTGTTGCCTGTTGAATCCAGTTTTAATTAAGCCAAGATAATAAGATTTCAAATCAGGCAAGTACTGATCCACAACAATTACTTCTGTTTCAGATATGTCCATGCCTGCCACTAAACCTCAGAATAGAAAGAAGTGCTACTGAACTGTTGCCAGTTCTGTTTCTACCCTGTGTCTCGCTGTGAAGGGACAAACTAGAAGCAGAGACAAAAGGCTGCAAGAAAAGGAAGGGGCAGAAAGGTTGGGCTATTAATTGTTTTATCTTCTCTCACAGCTTATGTATCTGACCAAGTTCATTCCTGCTGGGACCTGAAAACACACGTTTCCTGTACTGTATTGAAACAAAGGTTACTGAAAGAACTGTCAACTGCAGAAATTAACAAGGGCAGAAACACAGTCATGCTGCAGTGCACAAATGAAATACACCTACATTTTCCTGACATGAAGACAGCTAATAAACCGTTGTGTGCAATACAGAGACGAGTCGGCATGTACAACTGACCATACTATGACACCTTCAATAATGAAAACACTTAATATATAATACATTGTATTACTAGTTCAAGCAATATTGATATCCATTAAGGATTGTGTGCAAATGCATGGTTTAAATGCAGGGAATATAATGTTTGCAATTTACAAGCTGAGTGGAGGCTATTTCTTGGAATGATTACTATTTTATTAGAGTTTTGCTGGATTTTAATAAAAGAATTAGAGCATAACGTTCAGTCACAGAAGTGTGCACAAACATACACACAGGGTTATCGAAAGAGGTGTGTGTGTGTGTGTGTGTGTGTGTGTGTGTGTGTGTGTGTGTGTGTGTGTGTGTGTGTGTGTGTGAGAGAGAGAGAGAGAGAGAGAGAGAGAGAGAGAGAGAGAGATGAGAGCTTGAGACAAAGCCTAAGATCTGGAGTTTAGGAGAGCACTAGACTGCTCATGCAAAAGGCCATGAATGGGAGGATTAAATTTTAGGGGTCATGTTTGGTTTGGATCTCTGAAGTCTTGCTGGCACTTAGGAGGCTTCAAGACCAGAGAGAGAGAGAGAGGCATCCATGTACTTAAATGGTTGGCTTTGGATCTTTGCCACAATTCGACCAGCACATGGAAGGCAATGCCAGATGATGAAATGGCTTCTTCTTTTTTGCAACATTCTAAGGATCTCTCCTTGAGATTCCAGAAGCAAGTCCAGATATCTTACTCTCTGCACCACCAGAATAATTATTTGGCAGAAAGTGCTATCAGACTGAACTCTGTTATACCACAGTAGCCAAAGCCAAAGCCAAATGTGCTGCTTATATACCTCCCCTCTAGCCACCTTACAATTTTCAATAATGCAAGCGACACATTGTCCCTCTCCCTTGCCCTCTGGCCACCACGACCTGGGTACTCAGTTTACTGACCTCAGAAGGATGGAAGGTGGAGTCAACCTGGAGCTGGCTATCTGTGCGCAAGATCAGATTGTGAGCAGAGTCTTCTCTGTGGTATTGCATTTTAACCACTGTACCACAAGGCCAGAGGTGATGCTGTTCACTCACTCAATCAAATCAGGTGACCTGATCTGTGGTCCAGGCTTGGTTCCTCAGGCTGAGCAACCTTCAGTTCTTGCCTGTCTGCTTGCTCCCAAATGCAGCCAATAGCATCCCTTCCACCATCTAGCCCGGTGTTGGTGAACCTATAGCATGGGTGTCAAAAGTGGCACTCGGAGCCCTTTGTGTGGGCACCCGACATCGCCTCTTCACAGCCACCTGTATTCAGGTTAAATTGCTGTATTGGCACTTTGAGAAAAATTAGTGGGTTTTGAATCACAGTTCGGACACTCACTCTCTAAAAGTTTGGTCATCACTGATCTAGCCTGTTTCTGGCCCTTTGTATCTTTAAAGTTAAAGGTTCTCCCTGCACATGCATGCTAGTCATGTCCGACTCTAGGGGTGGTGCTCATCCCCATATTCAAGCCGAAGAGCCAGCGTTATGCAAGACCATGGCCACGTGGCCGGCATGGCTGCAAGGAAACACTGTTTTACCTTCCTGCTTTTTATTGTGGTAGCTATCTATCTACTTGCATTTACATGCTTTTGAACTGCTGGGTTGGCAGGACCTGGGTTTTTCAGCGGGAGCTCACTCCACTGCGTGGCACCCGGGATTTGAACCATGGAGCTGCTGACTTTGCAGCCAACAGTTTTTGGGGCCTTAGTCAGGTGAGCCACCACACCCTTTATCACTTCTCTTTTCAGACTTTTCTGCCTTTCAACTTCCCCGCATTGCAATGTTTTACTTTTCTAAACAGATATCTTCTCAGCCGTCTTAACTAAAGACCAAAAGCACACAGATATCACAGTGGAAGGAACCCAGGTAATGATAACAACATCAAGTCCGATTCCTCTCCTCTATCCCATAGTCAGCCCTTGAAAACACCCTAGGTAATAAAAATATGTCAAAGGCTTGCATGTCTATTGTGTTCTTTTGAAAGGCATAATAAAGATATTACACTTTTAAGCATTTTTCTTGTGGCCTACAGAGTTATCTTGGTAGCAGTGTGCACAGGGGTAACCACTATTAGTCTGCTGCAAACAAATAACCAAGAGTTGTGTGACATTTTTAAATGATATTTTATTGACTGATATACTGTCACAGAAGTCAAGTGGTGCCACCTATAGTGGTCTCTTGCTGTGAATTAACAGGCCCTTGTTTCAATTTTCAGGTGAATGTCAATGCAACAGCCTGGTATGCATTTGAAAATCCAAACAGGGACTTGTTATTTGGCAGAGAAAAACTGCTTCGAGTACAGTAATGTTGTTTGACTTCAGTAGGCATAATTATGCGATAGGATTTTGGCCATTGTAGCGTGAACTTTTAAATTCCTTGAAAACAGCCTTGTGGCGCCATGGTTAAACTGCTCTACTGCAGCTGTAACTGTGCTCACAACCTGGGGTTCAATTCCAGGTAGCCAGCTCCAGGTTCACTCAGCCTTCTATTCTTCTGAGGTCGGTAAAATGAGTACCCAGCTCACTGGGGGGCAATGTGTAGCTTGCAGAAATAAGCCCAGAGAGTGTTTTAAGCACTATGGGTTGCTATATAAGCATAACATGTTGCTTTTGCTTTGCTTTTTGTTTAATAATTGTTCAATTACTCTTTCATTCTTGTACTTGTGAAAGATTAGTGCGCAGCCCTGAGTTCCACTGCCATTAGAAAGAGGACATAGAAATTCAGCCAGTCAGTCAATCATATTTTGTGGGCATCTTGCCTTTTTGCAGTCTTGGACTAGCTGGTGAGATAATTCAGTGAGTTAGATATCTGATTACAGGGCCAGAAGTTGGGAGTTCAAGTCGCAGTGTGCCTCTCTAGAAGAGACGGCTCGTGTGGCCTACAGGGCAAGTTGAACAGTCCCATTTTTTACCCCCAGAAAAATGGAGTGGTAAACCGCTTCTATTTCTTATCTACCGAGAAAGCCCTGGAAAGTGTCACCAAAAGTCAAAATTGACTTGATGTCACACAGTTATGATGATCATTTGTTATACATTATTTGGCTTACATTCCATCACCAGTAGGTACGGACACAAGTGGATAAAGCTGTCTACATTTTGTTTTCAGGATCATTATTTTAAATTCAGCAAATGAATGGGAGTTAGTTCTGCAGAAATAATGATAGGGCTATAGGATGGGAGGGTTATAGGTTTTGAGGAAGAGCAGGCCAGCTAATTATGCCTGCTTGAGAAACATTTTCTGGGGATGTTCTTGTTTACCCTATACTTTTGCACACCACCTAGTTGGCAATGGTCAAAGTCAGAAAAAAGTCCATACTGTGGGCCAATTTCTTAGTATGTGATGATTTGTATTTCATTTGCTCCTACTTTGCAGACTGTGAGCTTATTCTTAAGTTGAACAGGAAGGGAGGAGTGACACAAAAATATGCCTTGCTATCAGGTTTTTAAAAATGGAATTAACACAAAAACATTTGTTAAACTGATTGTACTTAGAATAGGTCTGTGGTGTAGTTCTTGGTAACGCTGAAGGATCCAAAAATTATATAGAATAAAGTTTTGTCGTTCTCAACTACAAGCGATAAGAAGTAATAAGGTCATGCAGTCGTAACACTAAATTACTTATGAACTTTGAAGTACATTAGAAAGTTACACAGAGGCAACATCTGCCAAGCTAATATTTCCAAGTCATTCTCAAGTACCATTCCTAAACTAGAAAATCAGTGATATTATCTGGATTCACATCTCAACTGAGTCAGCTGATACTTCATCACTTGACAACTTATCAGTGGGTGACTTACAGCTGAACTTGTTAATGTCTGCACAGTGTTGGAGATGACGTGCTGTGATATCAAGGCGGTCTCTGTATGACATCTATTTCCTACAGGCATATGTCCTCAGTTGATATTACAGCTATGACATGGTGCATAAATCTGCCCTAACATCCAGATAAGGATGGTTAGCTCACCATCATGGGTATACCTCAAAGCAATGAAAGATACAATTAAGTAATTTTGCTTGAAGCATTGAAGAACAGCAGATGTTGCAGCTAATAAAATTAATATGTTGAGAAGAAGAAGATAGCATCTCTCCAGGGCATGGTTACTTGAACGCAGCTGACTTCTGTTTACTTAACATTTTTCTGATGGCTCTGCTATGTTTTAATTGGGTTTAACTCTATTTTATATTATGTTTCCTTGTCAGTTTGGTATATGTATTCATTATCTCTGTGGACTTTTATTATATCTTTAATACTCCATGCACACATAGTGCTAATCTCAAAATCTCCAGCAACAATAAAAGCAACAACAATAACCAAAAGCTTGCATGTAATTTTGATTTCTGTTTTACAGGAGATATGGCTGATCTATTTAACCAATGGCATTCATTTTGTTTACAGCTCATGGAAGGGCTTGAATATAATTAGTGAATTTGTAAATCCAGCTGATAGGCCATAATCAACCATCATAATATGAGCCCTACAATTGAACATGATGAGACAAACTGTTCTATGCGTTTATGCACAAAATTCAGGATAAAGCCAAAGTGGCCCCTGGTGAGGGACTCTCTTCTATTGATGTATCTTCTGGAGCTTATCATACAATAACGGTGAACAGCAACAGTCTGAGCGGCACTGAGTTAAAGGATCTAGCTCAGTGGTTCTCAACCTGTGGGTCCTCAGAAGTTCCTGGACTGCAACTCCCAGAAGCCTCCACCACTCATGGTGCTGGAAGGGATTTCTGGAAGTTGCAGTCCAAGAATATCTGGGGACCGACAGGTTGAGAACCACTGATCTAGCTGCTTATTACATTTCCCAGAATGCCATGAGGCAACTCTCTGTTGAGGGGCCATCAATGGCAAGTTAAAAGGTATTTAGACAAGATGCCTGACAGCTTTTAGAAGGTATCATCATGGGTGAGTGAAGAAGACATTTGGGCCCCAGTAGTTAGCCAAAAAGCAGAAGCAAAGCAGAGAGCAAAGCAGAGAGAAAAAGCGACATCACTTTGCTGACAAAGGTCTGAATAGTCAAAGCTATGGTTTTTCTAGTAGTAATGTATGGAAGTGAGAGCTGGACCATAAAGAAGGCTGATCACCGCAGAATTGATGCTTTTGAGCTGTGGTGCTGGAGGAGACTCTTGAGAGTCCCTTGGACTGCAAGGAGATCAAACCTATCCATCCTGAAAGAAATCAGTCCTGGATGTTCACAGGAAGGACAGATTTTGAAGTTGAGGCTCCAGTACTTTGGCTACCTCATGAGGAGAGAGGACTCCTTGAGGAGAGAGGGCTCCTTGGAAAAGTCCCTGCTGTTGGGAAAGATTGAAGGCAAAAGGAAAAGGGGACGGCAGAGAATGAGATGGTTGGACAGTGTCATCGATGCAACCAACATGGATTTGACCAATCTCAGGGAGGCAGTGGCAGACATGCTCTGGCCCAGGGAGTTGCAAAGAGTTGGACACAACTGAACAACATGTTAACCCAAAATATCCAAATGCTGAGAATGGTATTGACATAGGGCCTCAAAGCAAAACACCAGGAAGAGAAAAATCCTGTATGTTTCTTCTAATAAGAGTCAGTTACATTTGACAAATTGGCTTGTGATTGATTTCTGACTGGTCACTTGAATGATAGTATAGTTTTGTTTGCACATGTTAAGCCTTAGGCATGCAGCACTGAAATATTTGCTTGCCTTGAGGGATAATATTTCAAGAGAAATGCACATTTGCCGTAATGTGATATACCCACCATAAGTCTCTATGGCAACTTGATGCAGAGCATTAAAATCAATATCATAAATTTCTCAATCTTTTTTATTTATTTATTATTTATTTATTTGTTATATTTCTATACTGCCCCTCTTCCAGACAGAACTCTGGGTGGTTTACAATTAAAACAAAATCAACAGAATATAACAAAAAGAGCAAGTGAGTGCAAATAAAATAAGAGGGGTGTGACCCTCCACAAGAGGTGACGCGGGCGGCAATAAAAATAAAATAAAATAAAAATTAAGTAAAAAGGTCACCATATGCCTCTTTAAAAAGTAAGGTTTCCAGAGCCTTTTTAAAAGGCGGGCAGGGACTGTGCTAGACGCAGCTCACTAGGGAGATGATTCCACAATGTGGGGCCCACTACAGAGAAGGCGCAGTTACGCGTGAGTGATTTCTGCGCCTCCCTGGGTGTGGCCACCCTAAGTGAGCGCGCCTGCGCCATTCTAGTGGGCCTAACCCCAGATGACCGCTGGGAGATACGCTCCAACAGGTATTCTGGTCCCAAGCTGTGGAGGGTTTTGAAAATCAAAACCAGGACCTTGAACCTTATCCAGAGGGCAATGGGCAGCCAATGCAGGCGAGCCAGAACTGGGGTGATGTGATCGAATCTACAAGCACCCACCACCAGCCTGGCCGCCACATTCTGCCGCTGGAGCCTTCGGACAAGGGTCAAGGGCAACCCCACGTAGAGGGCGTTGCAGTAGTCAATCCTCGAGATCACCATTTGTTCTCCTATGCAATCATGTTCTTTAATTTTTCCAAAGCATAAAAATAGGCACAACCTTGATAATGTTGGTCAGAATGAGAGATAATAGTGAAAAACTGAGTAATGTTAATAAGTATTAATCTATTTGTATTTGAAAGAAGGTTCAACTAATTGGTTTTTTTAAAAACTAAAGCACAAGGACAATTATGTGAACATGTATCTTTAAGCAATAAAAGCATATGTCT
Organism: Phrynocephalus guinanensis; assembly: GCA_037367245.1. Lineage (NCBI taxonomy): Eukaryota > Metazoa > Chordata > Lepidosauria > Squamata > Agamidae > Phrynocephalus > Phrynocephalus guinanensis. Next base: position 53,062,338 of record CM074735.1, on the reverse strand, counting down.
GGATTTCTATATTTCTTATTTTTAAAATAGTTCAGACATAACAATATTGGCACTTCTTGGATAGCAGGACTGGTTTGCTAGTATACTTTTCTGAATTTACTTTCTGTGCAATTACTTTGAATAATGCTCAAGTACAGCATTATATTGGCAACATACATGCATAACACCATCTGTGAGGGGGTGTTTATTGGGAGCTATCATAACCATTGGAAATACTTGCTAAGCATATCTAGTAAACCACCCAAACCTTTATGTGAACCTGAACTAAATTGATTACTCTATTCTTTCAGATGTTATATATTCGTCAACAGGAAATACAAAATGATGACATTTTAATTCCCTCCCCTTCCTCTCACTCTCAATAGAGAGGAGGGGGTCAATGAGAAGCATGTGGTAGTGTTCTAATTGTGTGAAGAAACTCAAAGGGTAGAAACTTGATAGATTGCATTTATAATGCTATTTTAGAAAAAGCCTATCCAGCAAAAACACAAATTGGTTACAGAGATAAATAAATGTCAAAGGACAATAGGAAGATAATATTCAGTGCCCCACACATGCCTCTACCAGAACAGTAGATTCCCCCACCCCCATGGAGAGTGCATTCTTTTGCCCCTCAGGCTTTCTGACCTTCTCACCTCATTCCCCTAACATATATTTCTGATATGGAAATGTTTCCAGAGAAGACCAAGCACATTTGGAGGTCAGATTCTAGAGTTTTCACATCCAAGGTTAACCTTCACCCTTCATCTACCTTCCTGTTTCCCATGGCTTAGCACAATAGACAATACGCAGAGGAAGTGATGCACTGTAGTGGAACCAAGTCTCACGGGGTGCTTTCCCTGTGTCATGGCTACTCCACATCAGAGAGGCCTACACTAACTACTCAACCACACTTCCTGTTTGTCCTGGTGTGGATGAAATCTAGGTGGGCCAAATATGGTGGTGTCTGGGGAAAATCTTCCCGCTTGATACACTCCTGACAATGTGGTCCATACTGACTAATCAGTGCTTCCAGGGAGTTATCAAAAATCCACAGAGTTAAGTGCTTAGATTCTTATGGAAACTGTGCAAAGTAGGAATACCAGTGCAGCCACAAATGCACAGATTCCCAGTAGGTGGTCAAGGCCAAATGTGATTTTTAAGGACCAACAACCCTCTCACTATGAAAGAATGAAACAACTGTAAAAATATGTTTTGTTAAAGGTGGTGAAAAAGTCAAAAAGAGCAAAAACTTCAAAACCAGTAACAACAGTTACAGAAATAGTCAAAAGCTTGTGGAACAACAGAAGCAATTTGATAGATAAGGCAAGAGATGAGGCAATTACAGAACAATCTGATGAGAAAATAGGAAAGCCAACTAAGCAGTGCTAGTTTTTACAATCTGCCATAGATTCAGCATAGCCTCATGCTGTGTGCAGAGTTCAAATCTTGTAGTAGACAGTAGGTGAGCACAGCATTAAGAGAAAACTAAGTTAAACAAAATAACTTCCATCCTTTTTATTTATGCAAATTCTAATTTTCACACTCTTTCAGATAATCTTCCAATCAGGCACAAGTTTCCCTGAACTTTCACAAAGAAGAGAATAACTTCTCCCCCTCTTTAGATGTATGCAAGGGGGCAATGACAATAAAGATTCCTATCCTATTTAGAGCTTCGGGAGAGCCCACTGTATCAGGTCAGAAGTCTATCTAGTCTTGCATTCTTCTCTCATGCTGGGAAAGCCTGCAGGCAAATGAAACTTCATTTGTTCAAAATATGGTTGCTATCCCTATTTTGGAGCCTTCCATTTATTTCATTCAAATATGTTCTCCCCACAATCAATATGATGTTCTGTGATTCTGGATCTGTGTCCCCCAATTTGATGACCTCCAGCCTTTTAAATGGGCGCTCCCCTTGCGTAGGCTACGCAACCAGCGTAGCCTATAGCGTTTTTCCCGGCCAGTCGGCAAAGATGCCCCGCCTCCGCACAAGGCGGAGGGGGAGCGTTCATTCCTCTTTATTCTTTGCAGATAAATGAGTGCCTTTAATGTGTGCTTTTTCTAGATACTGGGTTCAGCAGAAAAATGATTTCAAAACTGTTATCTTTATTCCTTAAATTCGTTCATAGTGATATACTATTAATATTTGCAATTAAGAGTTTGATGTACATCGTGACACAAGCTCAAATGCATAGGCTGTATTTCAGTAGCCCCTTTATTGGTCACTAAATTAAAAGGTTGCACAGATCAGCAGTTCATAATGGAAATAGCAATGCGTACATATTAGCCACAATCCATCTAATGAGTCATGGAACAAATTGCATGTTGCGACTCAGCTGATTCCAATAGTCCTGGCGCTTTTACTGTGATCTTTCTGACTATTTTTGGATTTGTAGCAAAATATGGTATTTTGGTTTCAGCGATATTGCTTGGGGCCTAAGCAGAGACATGAAGAATTTGTTAAAATTAAAAATAAAATAGCTACCCAAAGCTCAAATAACCAGACATCTTCCTAAATAAGCCCCTTTTAATGATAAAAACATCCAAAGGTTGAGAAACACCAAGGCAGGTGATAATTACATAGACATTAGCTGCATTTCCAGGTAATTTTGTGGGGTAAAGCTGGATTCTTCCAAATCAAAACTGTCTCTTGGAACATTTCATAACAACCCACACTTCATTCCAGTCCTCCTCTCTTTTCTTACCTTGCCGAAACTTCCCTTCCCAATTGCACGAAGAATCTGGAAATGGTCAAAGTTCACTGCAAATACAAAACAGAAAAGAAAACATGTGTTCATGTTACTTCTTAACATTTCAACAACATGTTTCACAGAGACGCGTCACCAGAGGAGATGGCATGGTGCCGTGGTTAGAGAGCTGCACAAGAAAAGAGGGGGCATGCTTTCAAATCCCCACTCTGCCATTAAATGGATGAAGTAATGAAGGTACATGCACTACTACTCCATCTCACTGAGGAGTGTGGGATTAAGAACGCATGGATCTAGGCCCAGATTGATTATGAAAATCTGAAAATTGAAAAATGAATCACATTTCCTGACGAATTTGGCTGATTTATCCAACATAAATAAAGTCCTCCCAATGAATATGAATTGATGAATTTTAGGTGATTTTTGATTTGTCAATTTGTCAGGCTATAAAATGCCCCCCAGACACCTAGAGACACCAGATTTGGGGGGGAAGCATACCCTGACTCCCTCTACAAAGTCTGGTGGAGATTGGAGATTGTATTTCTTAGTTATGAACCCCCAAATAGCTGCCTCCCAGAAAAAGTTCTCCCCAGGCATCTAGAAACTCCAGACTTGTAGAAACACTTCTTCTGACTCTCATCTACTATCCCTCCACGTCTGATGAAAACTGGGCTTCCCAAACTCAATTTTGAAGGACATTTGTTGGAGGAAGCCTCACTGCATGTCTGATGTCTCTAGGTCCCTGGAGGGTACTTTCCTGGGGGGGGGGGGGGTTGGGGGGGGTATACAGCTCAGAAGTCTGAGCTCAAGCTCTCACTAAACGTTCAAGACTTGTAGAGGAGAGTCAGAGGAAACATGCCTGCAAATTTTGGGGCTCTAGGAGCTAGAGGAGGCCTGTACAATGTGTCAACTGCAGCAACTCATAGCCCGCAGGGTGCTAAGAAGTTGCCTGCCAGGTCCCTACCTGCCTCCCGACCTGGGGGAGCTCTTCCTGTTCTGCCGCTGCCAGCGCCATGGAGCTTGGTGGGTGGGTGGGGGGTGAATGGGTGCTCCTCCTCCTCCTCCTCCTCCTCCTCCTCCTCCTCTGCTGCTGCTAGCACTGCAGAGCTTGGTGGGTTATGGGGGGGGGTGAGTGGACACGCCAGCACCAGCACCATGGAGCTTGGAGGGGGGCAAGTGGGCTCTCCTCCTCTCTACCACCACCGCCAGTGCCACAGAGCTTGGTGGGTGGGTGGGGCGAGTGGGCACACTGCTGCTGTGGAGCTTGGTGGGGGTGAGCAGGTGCTCTTCCTTCTCCGCTGCCACCAGCGCCATGGAGCTTGGTGGGTGGGTGGGGCGAGCGGGCACTCCTCCTCCGCCACCAGTGCCTCAGAGCTTGGTGGGTGGGTGGGGCACAGCAGTTGTGAGTACTTCGGAAAGGAGCCTGCGGGGATGTACCATGGGCAAAAAGAGCCCGCAGGTTGTTCAAAGTTGGACAGAGGGTCCTTTTTGGGGTCATTTTACGTGGGAGATGAATCAATTACTCAATTCATCAATTATTCATTGATTCGTTGATTCATTGATTTGACAAATCACAAATAATGATAAATCACCATTTTTTATTTGTTCCCATCTCTAATTACGATGAATCTTCTCTACACTAGCAATATGTGCTCAAAGTAACTGTTTTAGAACCCTTCATTCTTGCCATTTCAATGCTTCTATTCATTCTGCTTGGTTGTTTCCCCTTGCAAAATAAAGCATTGACACTCTAATGGCTAGGAGAGAAGGGAAAAGGTGCAGTTTTTGCATACTCAAATACCAGATGGCCTTCTCACAAGCCAGGATTCCTGCCCCAAATTCAAACAAATGCTGTCCTATTATTGCTCCTACCACTGAGAACCTTAACCAGCTCCAATGCTGGTGGTGGTTCCCCAAAGCCTTCCATTTAGGAATTCTGTTTGTGAATTCCCCAAAAACTTCTGTCCCTGGGCACCAAAGTGTTGAGCTCCTCAGAAGTTTCTCTGCCATGAAATTTGCCCTCCAGACTTGGGACAGCAGCATCAGATCACACAGTGTACTATAGCTGTTGGTCCCTGTGCCTTCTGTGGCTCGATCCCACATGACTTATTTTTTTAAAAAATAAGCAGCACACACTTTTGTCCCTAATAAATTAAAGTGCATTTTCTCCATAGAAACTGCACAGTAAAATCTCTGTGAAGATTCTCAGTCATCCAAGTGAGGTTATCCTAAAGTTGAGTCATGTGCACAGTGAAACAAAGCCCACATGACTTAATATCAACTTTATAAACATCGCGACAAATGATCCGTGTAATGGCACCCTGAATGTAACAGAGAAGATACAAAAAGAACAATGCAAGGAATGGGGCAGCCTTATGATCCATCTGAATGCACCTCTGGTGACCTTAAGTACCAAGAAGGCTCATATGGGAAAATGTTAATATGAGAAAAAGAAATGGAGCAGAGATTGGTGACTTTTACCAAAGCGAATGGTGAACATGGGCATACACTGTCTTCAAATTTACATTTCCAAAAATTACTCAAAATGGATAGTTCTCTCCTCAATTGTTATTCAACATACAGTAATTGATTTTCATGGACCAGGACACAGGTCCACTCTAATTATTAGATTCAGCTAGAGAAGATTTAGGCAATCACCAGCTCTTACATAAGTGTTGATTTATCAAGTGCTGTTTGTTCAATGGGTCTACTCTAGTTGGCCTTCCAAATGATTTAACAGGGATTATGCAAATATAAGCATTACTGCTACATTCTGCATTCTGCAGAAACAACCATAAGACATTGTTACAAATATTTTAGCCAATGTTGATAAATGTGTGATCAGATTGACATTGGGTACATTCATGCATCCTTCTAGACAACTGTATCAGACTGCCATTGGTTCATGTGCAATATTATAGCCCATAGTATAATTCATACAACTGCAACACCATTATTCAGAAACTTTTAATTTCATCACAACTTCAAAATGCATTAATATAATGTGCATATGATCTTCCTCACCTTCAGGATTGATCTTGAGGTACTTCATAAATCATATTTAGTATTATATATGACTGATACATTGTTTTCTAGCCATTTTATTGCAATCAAGATTTCTCCTACCTTCCCTTTAACTAACACTATGTGTGTGTGTGTGTGTTTTTCCTGTTAGGATTATACCATGATCCTTCCTCTGTTTATTTAGAAAAATGCATAGGTCTTTTAGGATTTGAAGTTTACTGAGGATTTTACAACTACATTTCAAATTAATCACTTCTTGCGAAGGACGATAAAGAAATCCCATTTTCCATTGTGCCTCCCAAAGTAAGAGCTAGAAAGGACTTGTAAACCAGTTCTTATTTCTTGGTACATCGTAACCTTAATGAGGGTTGCCATAAGTCACACAACAGGGTTCATGTTACTTAACAAATTAATTAACTGCTGAAGCATAAAACAGTTCTTCCACTGTTGCTGGCCCTCTTATTGGTCCACATTTTCCACCAAATGAAACAAAGATATGCTTAAGTAAAAGAATGTATGCCACCTGGGAACAAAAAGAGTTGATTTTATCCCTCACAAACTCAAAAACATCAGTGCATGAAATCAGTAAGCCTCTCAAAAAGACACATCCTCCCATACATATTTATTTCCTTTCCCCACTTAATTTCCAAAAACTCTTCATGTGTTAAATCTGGAAATCGTATATCACTCACTAAGCTCCTTGGAGGTAGAGTGGAATAAACATGTAGCAAAAAATTATGCTGATATCCAACCTTTTGAAGGCTGTTCTTTTTATTTGTGAAGGATGCAACAGAGTCTTTGTACATATGCAGGAGCCCATATAGTTGTCACTTCAGCTAGCAGGAAAACAACATTTGAAGAACAGCCCGCTGGCATCTGTTCATTTGATGTATGGTTCAATTTGAATTTTAGCTCCTAGCTAATTCCAGAGCCATAATGGAAAATAATGGAGGGAAATGTGTTTATACATCACTTTAATTACATATAATGTGGCCCGGATCTGCAGACGAAGCAACTACTGTACTACAAAATTATTTCTGCTAGGATAATGGCTATGATCTTTAAAAAGTAATCATTGTGTAAGATAACTATGCATTTCATTTACTTAGCTAGATATAAAATGTGTCCACTAACTATAAGCATTCTACCATTCATTCATTTATCCATTTAAAATATTTTTACACCACTTGTCTCTTTAAAAAGGACCCAAGGCGGTTTACATCATTACAAGAAAATATTTGAAGCTACAACAGTTTAAAAAAACTAAAAAGAATGAAACCGATATCACTTTAAGAAAATGTAAGCAAAATGACATCAAAATACATTCAAAGCAGTAGGGCACAACAATAAATTTAAAAACCCCACTCTGAAAAAGGTCTTTGCCTGCTTCTGAAAGGACAGCAAAGATGGGCCCAGGCTGGCCTCCTGTGGGAGGGAGTTCCAATGTCTGGGAGCAGCAACAGAGAAGGCTCTCAACCGTGTCCTATCAAGCACACCTGTGAAGGTGGTAGAACTGTGAGAAGGTCTTGGTTATTTCTAACTCATCTCCTATCAATAAAGGAATTTCCTCCTTCTCTCCTAAAGGGATTTGCTGGACTCATTTTGAAACCTTGAGGTTTCCTCACGTCTGCTGTTATTTTGATAGGTAAGGATCCACTCCTGGGGAAATGAGTGGGAAGAGATTTGTCACCATGCATGAGCTCATGCTTTCTGCAAGCCATGGGATCCCCCAAAAATATTGGGGTGAGATTCTCTTCCCCTCTAGGATCAAGGACAACTAATGCTGCTATAACATGTAAGTGTTCATGATCGTGATAAAATGTTGCGTGAATTTATCTGTTCTAAGAAAGATCTAGGAAAAGGGGAGAGAACAATATTATGCAACAGTCCTAAAAACTTATGTATCTCAGCCTTTTTTCAGGTGATGTCACAGACCTATGTCTTTCAGTCATTATACAGTAGGACCCCCATAGCCACGGATTCATTAACCACTGAATCAGTTATCTACAGTTAGCAGAGGAAAAAATAAATAAATAATCCAGCAGCCACAAAGCAAGCTACTGTCAGAAACAGCGGCTGTAAAGCAAGCTACTGTCACAAAACAGCAGTTTTGGGAGTAGGCGTTCTCTCTTATCTGCTGTTTTTGTTATCCATGGGAAGGCCTGGAACTGATCCCCAGCAGATACCACAATCCTACTGTATCTGCTGCTATCTTTCCCAATATCACACAGTATTGCTTGCTATTTAATTGCTTCAAATACCATGTTGACCAACCATTCAGCAGTGGGTTCAATGGGGCTGCTCAAGCTGAAGCTAGCAATTGGATTGAGGCATCTATAATTTCAAGAACAAGATTAAAACATGGGTTCAACATCTGAATTCAGAATAACTACTCCAGTTGTGGGCTGTAGATTTTTGCTCCTTTGTGATGTTGTAAAACATCCAAGATTACAAGAAACAGACAACTTGCAGTCTTTTTCTTTCTTTTAACCACAGGGGTTCAGTATGGTGGGTTTTTTTTAAATGTTGTGTGCACAGAGTTTCTAAAAATGGCAATAGGTGTCTACAAAATATGTGATCCTTCAAAAAATGGAAGAGCCTAAACCTGCTTGGAAAAATACACAATTCTACTGTTGTTTGTCACCTGATAGAGAAGTGACTCAGATACCTTATCATTAGGGATTATTGCTAATAGTCAATTCATATATCAAAGGGGATAGGGGACTTTAATGGCATTAGCAGAAAGCAGATAAAGAGAGAAAACAAGAGAGATTCCTAAGCAAAACTATCTGTATAACCTAGCTTTGTACATTAAAAAGGAACACAGAAGAGTAAATGGCTTTTAACTTGCCAACAGTGGGTTGGGTTCACATTTCACCCAAATCAGTGAAAACAATGAGACTTAAGAAAGCTATTATTAATTTAAGCCCCATTGGTTTCAAGGGCTAGAATCCCATTGCTCGATTATTGCACACATTTCAGCATGAGAGTATAGTAGTGCCTTTTTCAACACGTTCAAGGAAGTATCAAGTAGAAAACAAGAGCAATGTCAAGCCAGAGCTCTTTAAACACCCCAATTGGAGCAGTGACCCTCTTTCCAGATCTAAGTACAGCTATGCCTGGACTAAGCACAAAAATAAGCTTACACTTCATTCACTTTAATGGGATTTAAGCATGGGATGTTTAGATGGAGCAGGGTCAAATATTACTCTTTCTAAACATGGCATGATAAACAGAAGTGCCTCTCTGGAAGCAACTGTTGGGTACTAGTTATAAATACTCTTCAACAGATGTATGGGTGTTTGTTTTAATGTGTTGTGCCACTTCTGCTAATCCTGTTCATTAGAAAAGTAGAGGTAGCATGTAATTTTCTAGCTAGTGCAGCTTCCCAAGTTGGTATCCAAGTTTAATGAAGATTTCCAGCCACTATGGCAGGATCATGGGCTACAAACAACCTTTACCTTTTCCTTAAAATGCATGAGCCTTCATCATCGTCGTCATCATCTTGGAACTACAGAGCTGGAAGGTAACTTATGGATCTTCAAGTCCAGCCCTGGTTAAGGCAACATAGTGGGGAATCGAACTCCCGAACAGTAGGTAAAACGTGTAACCAGGGATGATCTGAGGCTATCCACAGGCAAAATTGATGTTAAGATTTATTTAAATTATAGCAGATAAATGGGGAATAAGACTCATGAACTGAAGACATAATATAAAGGAAATCAAAGAAACATCATCCATTTCTGGCAAAATGCAATGCAATGAGGAGATGAAAAGCACAAAGGAGAACAATCTGTATTTAAGTATCAGATTAAACTACAGATATGCAAAACATCACCACCACCACCACCACCATTCTAGAGCTGCAGAGCTGGAAGGGACCCTATGGATCGAGTCCAGACCTTCAAGAAGAAGAGGGGAATTGAACTTCCAGCCTCTATCTCTGCAGCCAGGGACCTCTGCCACTAATCTAACCAGCAGTTCTCCTCTTAAAAAAAAAAAAGAACAGCAGAAGAAGTGCTTCTCACAAAAGCATTTCCTCTCTATACAGGAAAATCCAAGATTTGCTCATTCAGAAGCCAGGCTGTAGGTCAGGACTACTGACGTTTACATTAGGGCTGAACAACTTGTGGCCCTCCAGATGTTTCTGAATTTTGCTTTTTATCTGCCATCACAGCCTAGTCACTGGGGAGATAGGATGGAAGTGGACATGTATCAAAATGGAGGGCCAAATTTATGCCAACCCTTGTTTTTACCTGAAAAAGGGAGCATTAGGTCTTTGCCACGGAAAAATGCTGCCAGAAGTGAGCATGTGAGCCGGTCTGCAGACAAAAGGGATGTGAAATATTCACATGTCTGGAGGCAAGGATTTGCAAACTCAACATGGTGTCGCAAAACCTTTAAGACAATTTTGAATGCATTTCAGTGTGGAAATATGTCTTGGCTCTACAATTTCCGACACCCCATGAGTCATTCAGTCATCAACCCCGGTAGATCGTGGAAAAGTGTGATATTCAAATAGGAATTGATTTTGTGGTTCTTTTTTTTTTAAAAAAAAAACATCATCAGTGTTGATACGTTTCACAGGTAATTTTAACAGTGAACTGCTTGCATACAGAGTTACATAGAGAGAAAATTGTTAGATCAATGTATGGTGAGATGGAAAATACACTGCATTTGCCTTTTTCTTGATTGAGAATAAATAGCCAATATACATTTTGCTAGGAAAATGATGGACACTGTGACGGGCATGTGCTCTGGGAGATACAATAATTGCAAGGTCTAGAGCGGGCTTTGTCTGCTTTTTGGGTGGCTTCAGATTCTAACCAGTGTATTTGCTTGTAAAGGAAGCAAGGCAAGCCACCAAAACCAGAGCCTTTCTCATCTGTGCACACCCTTAATTTTCAGTTGCTAGACAGTTGTTACATACCACCAAGTCAGAACTGACTTTTAGCAACCCTAATAGGACTTGTCCAGGTAAGTATGATATATAAGGCAGTGTTTTTCAACCACTGTTCCGTGGCACAGTAGTGTGCCGTGAGATGTTGCCTGGTGTGCCGTGGGAAAAATTCTACCTACACCAGCAATGCCCCCCCGCATCCCGCTTGCGACCAAGGCAGTGGTGCGGCGAGGAAAGGCTGGCCATGGACGGGGGAGGAGAAGAAATAAGGGAGGAGGAGGAGGAGGAGGAGACTGAAGAGCGAGAGAGTGAGAGAGAGCCGGGAGACCCGCGCAGGCGCATTGCGGCGAAGGGCACTCCAGAAGCCGCTCTTAAAGGTTCTTGGGGTTGGTTCCCCCTCCTCGCTCACCGAACCCCCCTCCCTCCCTCCCCCACCTCGCGCACTCGCTATTTACCTCCCGAGGGTGGGCGCGTGCCCCTGCCGAGCCAGGTAGGAGCGCGCGTGCGCACCCCTCTTTTAAGGGTGGGGAGCGGCCGGCCGTTGACAATGGTCATTTTTTGGGGGGGTAAATAAAGGGGAGGACGTGGGAGGCTGAGGAGGGATTCCTAGGACCTAGGGAGGAGACGGGGATGGGGGGTCCCTTCCGGGCCCTGTGGCTGCCTGGCTGGAAGGAGGCGGGGGGGGGGAGAGAAGGGAGGCTTATACTGGAAGGGGTAAAAGATGGGGGTTGGGGGGTCGTATATGAAGAGCCTCCCCCAGCCCCACCTTCCTGGGTTTGCAAGTTCCTCTGAAAAAAAAAGTGCCAGGAGGAGGGAGGGGGAAAGTGAGGGCAGGCGGACATTTTGATAGGGATGCCTTGGGAGGGCCTGGGCTGGAGGATGGATTTGTTGTTGTTGTTGTTTTGGGGGATGAGATGAGAAGTGTGTTTGTGTGTGTGTGATAGGCACAGAGTTAAATTTTTTAACATTTTCTAATGTTGGTGTGCCTCGTGATTTTTTTCATGAAACAAGTGTGCCTTTGCCCAAAAAGGTTGAAAAACACTGATATAAGGGGTGTCTTAATGAGCCAAGAGATGATACTTTTCTCTGCCTACCTTTCAGCTAGCCCCTACTAAGTGAAAATTGTATTCAGAATAAAAATAAAGACATATATACAGGTGCATAAACCAGATGCAATATCCTCTTTAAATGTCTGGCTCAAAGCACATATGAGCATTTTTGACAGCATTTGTAAGGAAGGCTGGAATGGTTAATGGAGAAAAATATTGGATCTTTAGTCCTGAACTCTTTGACATGGATCAGACATAGTTGTGATGTTTCCAAGATGACAATGGGCAAGCCTCTTCTTTTCAGCCTGATCTACCTCGCAGGGATGTTATGAAGATATTGTAGGGAAGAGGAAACAGTGTGCTGCTTTATACAACTAGCGTTAGTACTAATAATTGTCAGAAACACAAGTTGCATGTTATATTACACTACCTGTAAGTGCTTTTGTTTCCCCAAATGTTTTACAGACAACTTCTCTATATTGAAACATGCTTTCCATGAAAAACAAACAAAAACAAAAACAAAGCAGCCTACATGCAAAAGAGTTCCACATACATATAGAGACCCTTTCTGGAATCCAGTTAAGAGTTCTCCTATGATTCTCACACAAAGCACATTGCCAACAGCTAAAATAAAGAGCATTTTTTAAAAAAAACGCATTAGATAAATGCATAGAGCAGAACTCGGCTATCATAGCCTTTCAGACCTTTTTTGGACTCCTAAAACTAAAAAAAATCTGGAGATTTAGTGTACCACATATGATAGACTGTGCCTTTCTTCTCATAAATAGAGCCTCCTTGTTCAGAAGCAGTAAATCCTGAACTGACAGGATGCTGTAGGAAACGGTAACAGAAGCATTAAACATTTCCATAGTTCTGGGTTAGAACAGCATAGATTTCAAAGATGAATCTAGCTAATCAATTGCTGCTAAGCTCCATATAATATATTTAATATAGTAATTATCAAAGCTGCCTGAATGTAGAGCAGCTTGGTTCCATTCCTACGGTACATAACTGTTCAGTGGAAACATGCATGCAAATTATAAAATATGTTGCAGGATTTCAATGATTAAACGCATTAGTTAAATCTGAACAATGCTATTATTTTGTAACTTCTAACTGCCCCCCCCCCGCCAAAATGTGCATAACTCCATTCAGTAACTCAGCTAAATTAATAGCCTTTTCAAATAAGCCCTGGTTTTTTGTGGGTTTTTTTTAACTACTTTCTTACTAGGGAATAAAATGTGAATAGGCAGCACTTAAGGATATAAAACTTTAATACATAACCACATTAACCACAAATGATGATTCTGGCATGCTTTGCCTTTCTGTAAACCATGCTGAATTTGAACACCCCTGCAGTTAATTGCCATTAATATTACTGATTATTCTTCAATAGACAAAGTAACCTTCAAAGGGCATCACAAGGGCAGCATTTAATTCGCTTGATGGGTACTGATCAGCTTGTATTACTGGCAGATCAATGAAGTATTAATTCTAAGAACCCACTCACCAGGATCTAAGAGCAGCGCATTAGTTGTATCCATTCCAAAACCATTATGCAGAATGAACAAGATAAACTCCAGTGCTATTAAGTGTCAAATGTGCCACTGTGATGGGATTCTGATGACTTTGTGATGCCTTTGCAGGCAAATGCAGAAGTGTAAAGATTAGAGAGTATAGAAACATAATTAAATTCTTAATCATTATTGTTACACAGCTACTATTGGTGTTTTATTTTAGTCTTTTTTTGTAATTGTTCCTTGAACATTTTCAAATATCCCCCTCAAAACAACAACAACAAAAGAAGCCTTAACCTAGCAGTAACCTTGCATCATCCCTATAGCCTTGCAGATAGAAAAGTGTCTGTAGATACAGGTCTACAGTGAAACTTCTTACCTGAAGAGGCAAAGGACAGGTCTGTGTATTTATGCTTGGTGCAGAGATATAGGCAATGTATGGTCTAGCAGTCAAGGCTCAGAAGATCTCTATGTTAGGATATTTTTATGAGCGGAAACCACAATGTTATCTGACCCATCCATCTTTTAGGCATCCTTGTTCCTCCAAGCTGAAATGCAACCCCCATAGCACTATACCTGTGAAGAGTCACAGTCATCCAGGTGAGCTTATCAGGAAGTTGAGTCATGGCAACTGCAGTTGCCATGACTCAACTTCCAGAAGAACCCCCCCCCCCAAATAGCAGCTCAGGACAGGAAAAAGCAGGGATGTTCAGTTTTTGTGTCTAAAAGAAGCTTTTGCCAGCAAAATGACATCATTTACATCATTTACATCATTTACAGTCAAATATACTTGTTGGCTTGTTGGGGCGTGGTGGCTCAGTGGACTAAGGCACCGAAACTGTAGACTGCAAAGTCGGCAGCTCGGCGGTTCGAATCCCGGATGCCACGCAGCGGAGCAAGCTCCCGCTGATAACCCCAGCTCCTGCCAACCTAGCAGTTCGAAAGCATGTAAATGCAAGTAGATAAATAGGTACCGCTGTAAAAAGCGGGAAAGTAAAACAGTGTTTCCTTGCAGCCATGCCGGCCACATGGCCATGGTCTTGCACAGCACTGGCTCTTCCGGCTTGAATACAGAGATGAGCACTGCCCCTAGAGTCGGACACGGCTAGCATGCATATGCGGGGGGGGGGGACCTTTACCTTTTTATGCTTGTTGGACATGTTGCGTCCAGTGCATATATCTACGTTCAACTGGCCAACATGGTCAGACATTATTCTGATATCATGGTACAGCTAAAGTAAACAGTTGTTACGTACCACCAAGCTGGAACTGACTTTTAACAAGCCTAACAGGAGTTTTCAAGATAAGAATGATATTTTAGGAGTGGGGTTAACGGTTCCATACACCCCAGTGAGTTTCCATGGCTGAAGAGAGATTCAATCCCCAGCCTCCTGAGTCATAGTCTATTGCTCTTGTCCACTGTGCCACATTAGGTATCCCAAGGCAGACAGAATGAAAGAGAAAAGGTTATTTGTCCATTTAGTGGACTCTACTGAGTCTGAGTTTGCAGAAGTAGAGTTACCTGCTCTAGGTTTTGGTCTGAACTTTGAGGAGCTATTTAAGTTGCTAAAACTAATTTGGGGGACATGCTCAGCACCTTGGGCAGCTCGTGTGACATCTGGACTACACCTGGAGTAGATTCATGACCCGATAACATTCGATTCTAGTCACTGCAGAGTTGACTCCACCGTATTCACCACTAAACAATGCACAAAGATTGGAATATACAGATCCATGTTGGGTACAGAGGTAAAATTCAAGAGGAAACCTCATGTTTTGCAAACAGAAAACTATGTTCATTCTTTGTTGTTTCCCAAGAAGATTGGGGAAAGATTATTCACTGAAACACAGGGAAATCACCGGCAGTTGTCATAAACCACGAGAGTCCCCTCAAAGCTCAGATGTTGCTGGTCTTTCATTCTTAGGACTGTCACCCAGCATGAACCACAGTCAGCTCTTCTGGCAGCTATGGTCTAACAATGACTGGGTACCAAGATAGGGAACTGTGCTCACGACCTGGGCTTCTGTCCCAGGTAGCAGGCTCATGGTTGACTCAGGCCACCATCCTTCCGAGGTCGGTAAAATGAGTACCCAGCTTGCTGGGGTGGGGTGGGCAATGTGTAGCCTGCATACTGTAATTAAACTGTAAACTGCCCAGAGACTACTTGAAGTGGTATAGGGTTGTATATAAGCAGAACACTTTGCTTTGCTTTTAAATGACGTTATCACAGCAGCAAAAGTAAAGGGATGCATTCTCACATGAGCTTGAAATTAATCAGTCAGTATTTGGAATGGCCAAAGGAGGACTTATATGGTTTGTAAGAAGAAATCTAAAGATGTAAAAGAATGGTCAGAGGCATTCTTTTCTGTCATCAAAGCTAGTATTAAGCTAGAGGACCTGGAGTAGGAACTGGCAAACCACTCCAGTATTCCTGCCAAGAAAACTCCATGGACATGGAGTCACAAAGAGGTGGTCATGACTGTAAACGACACAACACACACACATAAGCTAGAGGAAAATGTCCAAGTACCTCCAAAACTGGGAATCCATTCTAATATTAACCATTCTAATAAAATACCGAACTGCAAAATTGCTGAGAAATTTCCAGGAAGACAAGTAATGAGCAAATTGATAGAGTCTTCCCTATTCTTGTATTTCGGATAACCTTTATTCATTAGATGTATATCTTATCTCTATTTCAAGGAGGGCCACATGGTTTTTCATTCATTTTATTCTTACAGCAAATATGTGAGGTAACCTAGGAATAGGGAGAGAGCCTGTCACTGTAAATCATAAAACAAAAGGGGAAATTACCTGATTGGCATGGCTGTTTTTCTATCTGTGACGCTTAAGACAGCCTTGTGGCACAGTGGTTCAGCTGCTGTCCTGCAGCTATAAGTGTGCTCACAACCTGGGGTTCAATCCCTGGTAGCAGGCTCAAGGTTCACCCAGCCTTCCATTTTTCTGAGGTCAGGAAACTGAGTACCCAGCTTGCTGGAGGGGCAATGTGTGGCCTGCCTAATCACTTGTAAACAGCCCTGAGAGTGCTTTAAGTGCTATGGGGGGCTGTACAAACTCTTTACTTTTTGCTTGGTTTTTAAAAATAATACCAATGCCTTTGTAGAGAATGTGTCACCCTAACCCTAAATAGTTATTTTACTTCTAATAATAGCTATGAGCTGTCAAGCCAATTCTAACATATGACGACCCTCCTCAGGGTTTTCTAGGCACAGAGTTCTCAGAAGTAGTTTACTCTGGGGCTGGGCTATACAGCTTGCCCAAGACAACACAACACATGGCAACCCTTCTTTCTGGAGGCACAGTGCATTTTACTTCTGCTGAAATCAAATTAGAATGATAATTGTCATTGTAGAGACATCTAAAAAGTTTACAAAGAATGAATGGTAATGCATGGAGCAACTGAAATCAGTGTTTCTCCCGTATTTGGTAGGTGCCACGAGGGCTGCAAAACTTATTATATCAAAAGATTTGTCAGGAGAGGGAAAAAACAAATTACTTGAGCATTGAAGAGCAGAGCAGTAATGGGTTCTTTTATCTCACTGTTCCTATTTGCACCAACACAGTTGGATTAATTACATATTCACAAGAATTGGCAGCCATATTACATGGTCACCTGTACGAAACAAAGCTTTAGAAATTAGTTCTGGACCTCAATGCAATTACCAAGTACAAAGGATGAAATGTTTCCAACAAAGCTGGTGAGGAGAAGCTTCCCTCTGAATTAAATAGAATGGATATTTCAGTCAGTATGTAATCAATAACACTGGATTAGCTAGAGAATAGCAGTCCCTGACTATAATACAATGCGGAATTACATGCCTGCCCCCACTGAAACCAGGAATTATAATTAATTGGTGATTAGCACACATTCATCAGGATTTTAAAATGCTTGGATGGAGTGAGTTGTGTTGTTTTCTGGTCCCACAAGAATTCCAATGCACGGAGAGTCAAGAGTAAGGTTAGGGCTTATTGTGCACATCTTGTGTTTTATAAATTTCAGTGTATTCTCTGGATGGGGGCAGCCAGTAGACAATCAGAGTGATGATATTGTCACTTCTCAGCACCATGGTTCACTCTTCATAAGGAAAAGGTAGAGGGGAGGAGAAAGGGAAACAAGATTTTTCTCATTAGGTGTGACAGAAAATGCAAGGGATGCATTGGGGAAATTTTTGTCCCAACCATGTTTTGTTTGAATTAAAAAAATACACAGGAGAGGACCCACAGCTGAACCTTAGTGACACTCTTCACCACAGTGCAAGTGACAATGTCATAAAATGTCTACATTATAGGTCTAGAGATATGTGGATCTGTAACAAAATGTGAGTCTGAGGGCCTTTTTACATGACCCCTAAGATCCGCTGGTCCCTTAAATTCGGACCAGAGATCTTGAGGGTTTGTCGCTCTCCCTGCGTTCCCACCCCCTTCGCACTTCCTTGTTCTGTCTGCGTGAGGGGAGGGAGAAAAAATGGAGAAAAGAATGCACTCTTACCTCTGGAGTGCCGGTGGAAATTGCTCCGACCCCCCGTCACTTCCTGGTTCCTCTTAAAGGGGCGGGAGGCAAAAAAACAACAAAAAGAAGCGAGGAGAGCCCGGCACTCTCCGCCTCAAAATTTTTCACTCTCCCAGAGCAGGTACTTGAAAGGTGCGCTGGGTCGCACTTAGGTGGGTGGGGTCGCACTTAATTTTCTGTTAGCTCCGGAGCTGGTGGGGAAACATTTTTAAGCTCCAGAGCTGGGAGCCATTTGCAGCGGAGCTTAGGGGTCGTATATAAACACCCTGAGGGTTAGAATGACCCATCCCTGTGCACGTTGGTTAAGCACATTTATAGCACAATAAAGAGCAACAATAAACAAAGCTGTCTGGTTCTTACACAATACAAAAGCAAGGGCAGGTGACACATCTCTTGGACTACTATTTTTTTTAAAAAAATAGCTTTCTCGTATACTAGCCTTCATAAGGCATACACCAATACACAAGACCCCAAAAAGCCATGGCAGATGTGGTCCTTAAAAATTAACTTCAAAATCCAGGCTACATTTCAGGGATATGGGTTTCATACTCCATCTCATGATCCATTGATTGGATTTTCTCTCCCAACTCCACAAAGGGCCACTAATAATCATTTGCCGAGTCCTACACCACAACGGTATAGCAATGATTACAGCCAAAATAATATATGTGTGACTCATTCATAAATAATAAGGGAGTTAGGAATAGGAGCAGGTAGTAGAGGGACAAGGGGTGGGAGGGAAGACACTCTATTAACCAGACAGAGAGTCTACCTTGTTCCACCTGAAAATCATCTTGAGAGTGATCCTATTTAGAGCTGCAGTGCTGGAAGGAGACCTAGACGGTTACTTCAGGCCCCTCTCATCGCAGTTTGCTGTCCCGCTTGGGACCGGTACGAAAAAGGTTACTCCACGTCCATTGCGTGATGGCGGGAGTTCATCCCGACCACAACCCCTGAACCAGGAACAGAGTGTGATGAGACATACCTCTCCCTGGCCTCGGGAATTGTCTTGTCTTGGTTCTTGTTTCGAGACAAGTGCCCATGAAGTAACGCTTGTCACGCAACACATGAATTCTCCATCTAGTGGCAGGAGTGCAAAGTTGCATTCTCCAGTACAATCCCAATGGCGTAAACAATGCATCGCAGAGAGAGAAGAAGGCATGAAACCAGGAGTTTTGCCACTTAACACATGAAAGGCAAAGTTGTGGAGATTTCAAATATCGAAAAATGGAAGCCCGGGCCAAAAAATAAGGGTAAACGAAGCCAGGAAAATTCAGTAATTGTCACGAAACAAGGACGTGACATAACAGTTGTCACGATACCATCAATCACTCCCGTGGGTAAATGGACAGAACCGGGACAAGGACCATGTGACCACAAACAACGTTATCACAAAACGAACGTAATCTTGGAAAGAGGAAGGACGTGAAATAACGATCCTAATGGATCATCAGCTCCAATCCCTGTCAAGGAGCCACAGTGGGGAATGCTTGTACAAACGGGGAATCTGAAATTTCAGATGCACCACAGCTCTTGTTTTGCTGTCTAATTCAGATGTAATTCAGGGCGTACCCTGGTTGTAAGTAAGAAACATCTGTGCATGTTTACCATTCCTTCAGTCAGACTATTCTTTTGGAACAAGATCCCATGGCATTAACCTTTCTATTTGCTTTCTGTAATTATTGTCATTAACAATTCTTCTCTTTTCCAAGTACAGACTTCCCCACATTTTTAATAAACTATAATAACATTTTCTACTGTGTATAGAGGGATAAATAGCACCGCTGATAAGACATGTAACAATATACCCAACTAATACTTAATCCATCACAACGTCCTCTGAACAATGTGTCAAACTATAGGAATAAAGACACCATGTCTAAAATAATTCCAAGTTTTAACTTGTGAAATAACAGCCTTGTAATGCTAAGCACCTCACTTATAATATAAAAAGTGTCAAAAAGCTAAACATTTGAAAATGTTTCAATAATTTGTTTTTGTTTAAAACGAAAATGGCCTCACTGAGTGGTAAAGAAGAAAATTGAATTTCCAGGAAACAAAGCCCTGCATATTCATTTATAGCCCGTGCTCCAAAATGAACCCTGATTTGAAGCATTTCAAATAGTCACAGATTGTAATTTAACACACTGCCCCATTTGCCAAATTGTATTCTGTGCTTGTGGCAAACACTTGACAATCACAGAGTAATTTGGGCTTTCAAAAAACAGGTAGTCAACTAATATGACCTCTAAGACAAGGCTGTAGGATAGCTTCTTTCTTTTAATTTCCACACTATCATCTGTGTTGATAGTGACAGATTTCCTGTGGTAAGGTCTCCAGCCACTCTGATAGTGGTAATCCAGGGTCTTACATGAGCAGCACCAATAACAAACTTCCTTACTACCTAATTGGTGCCTGTAGACCTGGCCAGACAGTAAGTGACTAAGTCCTTAGTTGCATCTCAACTAAGCATCCCTAACCACCCAGGGTGGTCTCCCTGCCAGATGGGCAGTATAAAAATCCAATAAATAAATAAATAAATAAATAAATAAATAAATAAATCTCATGCAGTCCCTGGGAAAGGGATTGACTGGAAAAAGAACATTCAGTACCTCCGTTTCACCTCTTTTTGATTGGCTGAGAGGTTGCTTTAGGGTGTTTTGCTTAGAGGTGCGAAGGCGCAGAAAAAAAACCAGAAAATTTCAGGGGGAAAAAAACTGTGTTTTTTCCCCTGAAGCCTTTTTTTTTTTTCCAAAAAAGTTGGAAAAATTGAAAAAAGAAAAAATATTATGGGATGTTTTGTTTGTGAAAAGGAAATATGAATTGTTAATTCTGAATTTTTAAACATTGTTTTGTAGAGGGTTTTTTTTTTTGCTCCACATAAACTTGTAAACAGTTCAGGAGCTTGTTACTCCATTTAAATATTATTTAAAAAGTAAATTCTGTTTGTAATAATTGTTTGAATACACTATATTTTACTATGCTAGTTATAATTTTATGCCAAATCAAATTGTCCATAGTCATATTTCATGTTCCTAAAGTAACAGAAAGACTTTCAAGCTGTAAAAGGGGGTGGGGAATGCTAAGGCAGCATTTTAAAAAATTTTTCCAAAAAAATCTGGTTTTTTTCCTCAGGAAAAAAAATGGGAAAAACAGGTGTTTTTTCCCAAGCTTCAAAATTTCTGGAAATTTTACGTCTCTAGTTTTGCTGCCTGAAGCAAAGAACAGGATGGCTCTCTTCTTCCAGGCACCAAAGCATTCTGGACTTGTTGCTGAATTTTTCTTCACCTCTAAGGACAAAATAGCATGCAGTGCCCACCTGAACTCAAAAAGATTGGTCTGTAGGATGACAGGCAATTTGCATTATTCCTTGCTATTTCATTCCAGTATCTACCATCTGAAGTGACTGCCATATCACATGAAAGCTCCCAGTGACAGTGGCAGTACAGCTATGAAGCTTAGAGTATACGGAAATATTCCCATGCTCTTGGTATGCACCATCAAGTTGCATTTGACTCATGGTGGTCCTAGTAGGGTTTTCAAGGTATATGACTGATTTTGCCATTGCCATTCTCCCAGTGAGCTTCCATGGTTGAGTGGGGACTGGAAGCCAGGTTTCTTAGGTCCTGACCAAGGTTCCCTCTAAGCAGTCTAGCTGTTCTGCTACGCACCACTGGACCAGGGCCACAGAGTGCTGGATTGGAGCTGCTACATAAAAGATAATTTCCAGATCAGCTGGAACTCCATTTACATGGGGCAGCCCCCCACCCACCCAGTAATCTGGAAAATTAGAGGGAGTGTTGGCTCTACTGCACTGGCTCTCAGCATTCCCCTGTTTATCCCACAATTTTGCAAACCTCTAACCGAACATGTGTGGCTTGCCTGCTCTGTTTCTTCCAAATTAATCAAAACCATTCTCTTACACAATGCCATCGATCTGCAGAGAGACGAGTGCTGGAATTAGGATGGTATCAGCGGCACATGCTCACTCTAGACGAGCAGAGAACAAAACAGGGTAAGACAGGACAGTCGAATTTAGTAAAAGGACTGCCATCAGACACTATTTTTATCATATCCTTTCTTTTCTGCTACTGATACTGTTTTAATTGGAGAAAATAATACAATTCTTTTTTAAAACACACACACACACACACACAGAGAGAGAGAGAGAGAGAGAGAGAGAGAGAGAGAGAGAGAGAGAGAGAGAGAGAGAGAGAGAGAGAGAGAGAATGTTCTTAAAAATCTGTGGCTTTTGATATTTCGCAAAAGGACCTTGGCACACAGAAACCAAACAATTGTGAAATAACTGCATGTCGCACATCAATGTGAATATTGTCTGTGAGAGGCTTCCAAGAAGCAAGGATGTGGGGAACAGAAAGGTAAGAAGGTCAGGCCCTGCTCCTGCCATCCACCCTGAAGACATGGCCGTGTCCCATTAAACATTCATACCATGGACTAAAGGACTTTATACCAGATGTTCTGGAGATGGATTTGTAATTCTTATCCACATACACAGTATGCTAATAGAATGTAAAGCATTCAGATATGCCATGTTTGCCTGCCTTTAAATATTTCACAGTTTTCTCTCTGGCTTGTGACTTTCTTTGCAAAGCTTTGGGTAGACAGCAGGTGGGTATTAAGATGTGAGCTTCATGTGCACCCTACAGTCAGCAGAGAGATTAAGTGGCACATTCCAGCCATTAAATTCTTACTCTGACATTCGTTTTCACAGTTCAGGGAAGTATCCTTTATATGGCAGAAAATAATTGCTCATTCCTCAGTTTCTAAATGATAGACTTCCCCAAAAATAAGCCCTGTTCATCACAATGAGACTCACTAGTCTCTGATAGGCTGATTAAAAGTTTGGGTAATGACTATGGAAGACTTTAATAAGCATGCACAGCTCAACGTGGTAAAAAAAATTCACATGCAAAGGAAACATTTTAAGGTCCCATGTCTTTTAAATGGTAGGACAGATCAATTTCAATTTTAAAAAGCATATAGCAGGAATCATTTCCTTTTTAGGAAGCAGTGGTAGGCATTTGCAAAATAGTTACCAAGTTCACTAGAAGCCATGGAAAAGGAAACAGTAGCAAAATGAGATCACAGGGAGTGGGTGGAAAGGATTTTAAAACAGGATTTGGAACTTTAAAAGTATTGCCTAAGCTTCTCCAAATTTGGCACAGAGTAAGCCTATATTGTCTACAATCACTCTGCCAAACATGGTCCTGATTCAAGAACCTGTCCAAAAGTTATAACATGTTCTTAGAGTTTCTCCTCCTGTTGGTAATGGCTTACAGAACACTGTTTTGAATCATGCAATATCAAAAGTGCATTCCTGTGCACCTCTAATAATCCAGACTCTAGAAGTAGTAAACCTTGACCAATCTAGATGCTTATGATTACAGTTCCTACAGTCCTTGAGCATTAGGCTGGGGATTCAAACATCTGGGATGCTGAAAATCCACTCTCCCTTATTCGTTTGAAGCCATTGCCCAAGGAGGTCCTTTTGTAAATCATATGTCCATAAAGTGGTCCATATTGCTTCTCTCTCTCTCTCTCTCTCTCTCTCTCTCTCTCTCTCTCTCCATAGATAGATAGATAGATAGATAGATAGATAGATAGATAGATAGATAGATAGATAGATAGATAGATAGATAGATAGATAGATACACACACACACATACAGTGGTATCTTGATTAACGAGTAATGTGGCTAATGAGAATTTTGATCAACGAGCAATACCTTGATACATGAGCATCAGGGTTGCCCCGCTGCAGGCCCAGGAATGAAGTGGCACCTGCCAGCCCTTCACCCGATGCTCAGCGAAAAACCTGCCCTACCACAGTGGGCAAAAAGCCGGCACTGCTGCCGTGGGTGAGAAGCTCCACCTGCGGCTTCTGCTCCTGGATCTCCCAAATGCAAAGTGAGTGCTTTATCTCCATGGTATGACTTTTCATTAGAATAGGTCCAAAACCATGGACACGCCTCTTCCTACTGGGCAATTACATTCATGCAGGAATGATGCATTACGTGCCTGTAAAAGCCAGTGGGTCTTGAAGATGGTCATATGAAGATCTTTCTTTTCTGGCTGAAGAATTCTTTGTGTGTGTCTCATTTTTCTGTTCCGTATCTCGGGATACGCTTTGTATCTCTTCATGCTGAGTTTAACCTAATTCATTTCCACTCTGCCAAGGGCGTTCAGTGTTATCTGGGATTCCCTCCTTACTCTGTGCCTGTAAGCTATACTTTTCCTGCCAAAGAATCCTTTGCCCTCCTGAGTGGCCTTAATGGCTTTTCTCATCCCCTGCTGTACTGCACTCAGGAGGGGATGGACAACCATGTATCTGCATTTCCCCCATTTTTATTGTTTGAATTTCTTTTTTTGTCCAAACGCAACAATAAGCATCTGTGAGAAACAGCCTGATTGCATACTGAAAGGGCAAGAAAGAGAAAAGATAGGAATGTGGGCCATTGTGCTACTCAGCATCCAACTAAATAAAGCTAGCTTTTAAAATGTCACTAGCCCAGCAAAAAGAATAATCCAAAATAATATAGTGGTTCTTTGTTGTTGTTGTTCAGTCATTCAGTTGTGTCCGACTCTTCGTGACCCCATGGACCAGAGCTCACCAGGTATTCCTATCTTCCACTGCCTCCCGGAGTTTGGTCAAATCCATATTGGTTGCATCGATGACACCGTCCAACCATCTCATTCTCTGCCGTCCTCTTTTCCTTTTGCCTTCAATCTTTTCCAACATCAGGGACTTTTCCAAGAACTCCTCTCTCCTCATGAGGTGGCCAAAGTACTGGAGCCTCAGCTTCAAAATCTGTCCTTCCAGTGAACATTCGGGGTTGATTTCTTTCAGGATGGATAGGTTTGATCTCCTTGCAGTCCAGGGGACTCTCAAGACTCTCCTCCAGCACCACAGCTCAAAAGCATCAATCCTGCAGCGATCAGCCTTCTTTATAGTCTAGCTTTCACTTCCATACATCACTACTGGAAAAACTATAGCCTTGACTATCCTGCCCTTAGTTGGCAAAGTGATGTCTCTGCTCTTTAGGATGCTATCTATGTTTGCCATTGCTTTCCTGCCAAGAAGCAGGCGTCTTTTTATTTTGTTGCTGCAATTGCCATCCGCAGTGATCAAGGAGCCCAAGAAAATAAACTCTGTCATTGCCTCCATTTCTTCCCCTTCTATTTGCCAGGAGGTGATGGGACCGGTGGCCATGATCTTAGTTTTTTTGATGTTAAGCTTCAGGCCATTTTTTCACTCTCCTCTTTCACCCTCATTAAGAGGTTCTTTAATTCCTCCTCACTTTCTGCTATCAGAGTAGTGTCATGTGCGTATCTGAGGTTGTTGATATTTCTTCCGGCAATCTTAATTCCGGCTTGTGAAGTGGTTCTTTAGAAAAGCTAAATTGCACTGCACCAATCTATACTTATCTTCACCAACTTTCATGACAATATGGGAATCTTTGCTGCTGCTCTACTACTACTACAGTTGTGCACTCAGTGTGTTGTACTGGGTAGAGCGATGGATTAGGTCTCTGGAGAACGGGGTTTGATTCCCACTTGACCATGGAAACTCACTGGGAGAAAAGAACTGGTGAAACCACTCTGTAAAAATCATACTTACCTTGAAAGCCCAGTTAGGGTCACTAGAGGTCAGTTTAAACTTGATGACAGGTTATGAAATGGGTTGGATCCAGAAAGAGTGGTGTTAATCCCATGTTGGTATCCGTAGACCTTAAGACAGTGATGGTGAACCTTTTAGAGACCGAGTGCCCAAACTGCAATTCAAAACCCACTTATTTTTTTGCAAAGTGCAAATACAGTAATTGAACCTGTATACAGGTGGCTATGAAGAGGCGACGTCGGGTGCCCACATAAAGGGCTCCGAGTGCCACCTTTGGCACCCATGCCATAGGTTTGCCATCACTGCCTTAAGACATGATTAACTCATCTTTCTAATTTCAACTGTAACCAAATCTGACAAACTTTGGCTGGCTCTAAGACAACATGACCTAATTATAAAAAGACTGTAAGGTCCTTAGAGACAGAGTGTGCAAATAACTATTCTGGTTCTCAGCAGTGCAGATCATATTGACACCATCCAACAGTACATGGATGACAAGGAAAGAGGGTTCTGACTCAGAGAGCAGGAATGAAAAGTAAAGTACTGTGGCTTTGTTGGGCGGGACAATGGCTGGAGTCTGGCCATTTGTCCTGGCACACATCAATTATGAATCAAGCCAGGGCCCAAAACCTAATTTAAACCATGACAATGCTTTCTACAAGATTAATGGAACATATTGCTAGCAAAAATGCTGCTGCTGCTGCTGTTACTGCTACTACTGTGAAAAAATCATCAATATGCAAAATGTTTTATGGAGAACAAGAGGAAATTTTACTAGCTCAAGGAGTATAAAAATTAAAATTCAACACAAAGAATTCTTCAACCAGAAAAGAAAGATCCTACAACCTTCAACAAGAGCCACTAGCTTTTACAGGCACATAATGCATCATTCATGCATGAATGTAATGTTCAGTAGAGATGTGCACGACTCAGCGAAATTTTCGTTTTTGTTTTTGTTTTTTCGTTTCGTTTCGCAACGAAAACGAAACTGAAAAATTTTTCAGCAGCAAAACGACAACGGAAACGAAACGAAAAATTTTGCCGTGTTTTTCGTTTTCGTTACGGCAGACACATTGCATTGAAAAGAATGCTAACAAAATGAAAATTTTTCATTTTCGTTTTTGTTTTTTCATTTCGTTTTGTAACAAAAACGAAAAGGAAAAATGTGAAGAAAACCCCCCAAAAATGAAAATGAACCGAAACGGACCCCCCCTCAACGAAAAACAAAAAATTATTTTTTTGAGTCGTGCCCATCTCTAATGTTCAGTAGGAAGAGGCATGTAAAAAATGTCCATGGGGTGTGATTGTTTTGGAGCTATTCTAATAAAAAGCCGTAGTATGACAATAAAGCACACATTTCTCATTTAGGAGTTCCAGATTTATATAATAACTCCTCTTGGTGGAAAGCCTAAGGAAAATCTCTCTTGAGTCACCAGTGAAGCCACCCACCTGACAGTGGATGATACCGGGTTGTATTAGGGTTTGGCAGCTGTGGATCACAACTCCTATTTAATTCACACATACTAGCACCCAACTGAATAGATCAACAGCAACAAACATCTGCCACCAACCAAACAAAAGAGGAATACAACACTCAGCAAGGACATAAGGCTCTCTACATTCAAAAGCTGGAAAGAGGTTAATTGGGGGTATACAGATAATCCTGCCCCAAATAAGTTAATTGGGGGTATACAGATGATCCTGCCCCACAACAGAAAAGTCCTCTTCAGTAATTCAAACTATGGACAGCACATGAGGTTGAAAACAAATCCAGTTGTTACTCTTGTAAATTAGATGATCATCCCTAATGTTGGTTTCTCTGCCCTTGACTAACACAGTTGCCCCTGGTATGTAACCAGATATTTCTTATTGTAAACTAACTGTAGGGAATGTAGCTGTGATCAGTGATTGCAGTGAGCCATGTTTCCATAAGAACATAAGAAAAGCCATGCTGGATCAGGCCAAAGGCCCATCTAGTCCAACTGCCTGTATCTC
Organism: Phrynocephalus guinanensis; assembly: GCA_037367245.1. Classification (NCBI taxonomy): domain Eukaryota; kingdom Metazoa; phylum Chordata; class Lepidosauria; order Squamata; family Agamidae; genus Phrynocephalus; species Phrynocephalus guinanensis. The sequence continues at coordinate 53,034,996 of CM074735.1, read as the reverse complement.
ACAATGTGTCCGGGAGTGCACGAGACTAGATAGTTGTCTCCTGCTACCACTCTCCTGCATCTGGTCTTTGAATTACCCCCGTTTTAAGACTGGAGATTACACATCTCCATCATGGTTTGTAACCTGTGATGGACTTTTCCTCCAGGAATCTGTCCAATCCCCTTTTGAAGGCAGCCAGGCCAGATGCCATCACCACATCCTGTGGCAGGGAGTTCCACAGACTAACAACACGCTGGGTAAAAGTATGGTTGCTTAAAATTGAAACCTTCAAGCACAGCTATACCAGGAGAGCATCAGAAACAGAAAGGAGCAGCTCCGTCCAAATACAGCATGCACAGAAAACATCAATGGATCATGTGGATAAACAAACGAAGCCGGTTGCCGTTTAATAATAATAATAATAATAATAATAATAATAATAATAATAATAATAATAATAATAATAATAATAATAATAATAATAATAATAATAATAATAATAGTGAGTTGATGTTTAGCAGGAGTGACCATACATGATGGCAAAGATTCCCACTGTATATACCATACATGCATAATTGTAGTGCAAATCAAAACCACAATTATGGATGAATAATTGTTGTTGTTCATCCTAATTGATGTGATCTTTGGGTAACATATCATTCCAGGAATTCATCAAAACCAATGTAATCTCAGAATTGATTGTTCTTCAAGGAAAGCGGCTAAACAATAACCTTGTGGCTCCCTGCATGTATCTCTGTCTTTCTTCCAAAACACTCATTATTTGAAATGACTCATCTAGGATAACTTAACTGGAAGAACTCTGACATAAAGGGTTTATCATGAAGCCTAGAAGATTCAGTATAAAAATAATGAATATATAGAATTCTCCAGTATAAAGAGTGGCTCAGGGCTGTTACTGGGGATCTTGTCAGTGATAATAACTGTATTCCAAGTTCCATAATTATATTTCAGCTTTAGTCCACAATTGAACATGGACAGGGAAAGAATCCCTGTAGCTTGAGTGAACCATTTTCTAAAACACTGAAAAGAGAATGTGTCCTTCTACTGATTCAGCCTGAAAGAAGTGGGTATTTTTTGGGCCGGTCCTACTGTTAAGCATATGGGAGGAACTCTTTCAAGCAGCAAATTTCAAGTGCCATAGGAGGTAGCAAATTGTTAAAGGTTTGATGCCATTGTGTTTACTGAGCTTGAGAGAGGGAGATCTTCACGCAATTTTGCATCTCATGTATCTCATTTAACTTATCTGGGTTTGGGTGTTGTAGACATTAACATATGTGGTGGACAACAAAACGACAATTGCTCCATCATCAAAAGAAGAAGATAGACATCATCAAAAAGGAGGAGATGGAGGTCAAGGAATACAAAAGAAGGAGGACATTCTTCACAAAAAGCCCACAAAAAGCTCACTTCTACCAGCTTGTAGAAGGGAGACCACAGTGCCATTTAGCTCCTTACTGTTCTGACCAGTGCTTCTCAACTTTGGTACCCAGATATTCTTGGACTACAAATAGTGGTAATGGCTTCTGGGAGCTTTAATCCAAGAACACCTGGGGACCTAAGATTGGGAACCATCAATTTATCTTTTCAGACAGGAGTTTTTCCCAATTATCTTGGGAGTTGCTTCTGTTTCCGTCTGCTTCATGCTGTTCATCCACCTTGCTGCAGAGAGCCAGTCTTTCCCAAGGAAACAAGCTTATTTGAGCCCACTGAATAGCAGTCATTCGCCTAAAACTGGGAGCAGTCAAGTTAGATACTCTAGGACAACAGTGAGGCTGGAACTAAGTTGACCCCAAGTCCATTGAGCTATGAATTTATTAGCAAAGAGCTGGGCTTGTTTTTTGTTTTTGTATTTTTGCTTTTTCATTTATGACCTATTGTATCTTGTTTACTTTCATCCAGAGAAGTGTAATCAAAGGCCCTGCTTCTATCTGACTAGGCCATCATTTATCGTCAGCCTATGTTCTAACGCTTAATGATGATGATCAAATGTGACAGCAGGGCAGAGTGTTGGAAATGGCTCATGTCATGTATCTTATGCCTTTTCAATTTATTTCCCTCCCTCCCTGAAACAATACACATTAAACATGTCATGCTGTGTGGAACTAAACACACGGAGAGTGGTTGAACCTCAACATTTGTATAACATTTTCTTGCTCTTGAGATGACAGTCCCATTCCCTAAAGAGATTTCAGTAGATGTTATGTTAATTTTGGCCCTGCATCTTCTAGGCAGGAGTCAAGGGGGCACCTTGTGTGTATGAGTTCTTTAAAGATAAACTCTTGACTTGTACCAGTTTAGATAATTGTCCCTTGTCAGCAGTCTCTCACGAAAATTGTAGGGATGGGATGCATGTCCGTGCTGCCTTTTTTTCCTTTTCAATTAGTTTGTCAACATATGCTCTCGTGTAGGTGTAAGGGTGGGAGGGGGAAATGGGGGGAAGGCAATGCTTTCTGTGTCAAAGCAACAACATGCTTTAAAACTGGAGGGACCCGATCTCATCATAAGCCCTATTTAGTCCAATTGTACTGAGAGGTTTTTCCCCCCAAAGTGCACAAGTCCCACCCCCTTTGTTTTCACCCTCACATAGAATCTAACTTTTCTCAGAAAACCAGACTCATCTCTAGCCACATCAATTATCTCCACACAATTCAGAGCCCTAATGCCATGGTGTTTTGTATCAGATAGAAAGACTCTCTTGCTGCTTGCTAGTGTAACACTAAATGTGCCATTGCACTGGTACTGCGTGGGGTAACGCTGGGGCTGGAGCCTTTTCATTTAGCTTCTGCACAAGCCTCTTTGAGTGTACCTTAGAGATGGCCCCTTGCCCTTCTCCCATATGAAATCATGGGGGGGGATTCATCCCTCTTGGAGCTTTTGAGTTCCAGTACTCTTCATCAGGCAGGAATGGCACAAGGCTTTGGGAGGAACCCGAACATCCCAAAATTGTACCAGATGTGAGGCTGGTAGTTCACGTAGTCTGATTGCCTGGGAGGCAAAACGGCATTTTAGCTTCCATGTGAGACAAAGGGGCTCCAGCTGTTTTGCACAATCTTTGCCTAGTGAACATTTCTGGATAATGTAAAAGCTCACCTTAGTTGTAATGTTTTAGTGATCCATTAAAGGCATTGCCCAGAACAGAACAGGCTGGATAAATGAAGTGCATACAGTAGTTCCTTTTTATAAATGTGCAATGTTTTCAACCTCACAGCTTCTTGATGAGTAGCAGTATGTTTTTAGGCAATATACAGCTCATGTATAGCAACTTGCATAGGATTTCTAATTAAATCAGACAACAATGTGCCAATTATCCAGAAAACTATCCCCTTGCCCATTTTCTCAATTTCTTTTCATTCCAGGTGTAGCTTTTCCTTGATCACCATTATTTTTTTATCCCATTAAGCAATAGTTACCTAATGATATCCTTTTAGTCTTTGGAAGTAATAATGCATTGATTTTAATCATATGCTCCTAACCTATACAGTTTTAAACAACTCTTGCTGACTATTTCTAAGGCCATCTGCCTATAATGCAAGATGCTGATTTATGTCTGTTGCCTGTTATCTGGCAAGTCTGAGATAATACTTAAAATGCCAATGTTTATTCTTTCCAACCATAGATATGTTTGTTGGTGATTTAGCCACTTTTATGAAAGGAACACATTCTTCCTTCTGGGTTTGTTTTTAAAATCAAACTCAGTCCTAGATCTTTTTCAGTGGCAGAAGTTAAAGCAATACAATTAGAGATGGGGGGAAAACATCAACATGGCAGTCCATTGTGATTCATGGTTCTACTCTCTGTATTTAGGTAGGGAGGGGGTGGGGTGCTTTCTGATTATTTGTACTTTTAGACATCCATGAGCTGTCTAAAAGGAGGGGGACGAAGGGGGGCAGACAAAAAAGGGAAATATTCAGTATTTGTCAAGGTCTCCAGATTCGGTGAATATGAAGAGACAAGCATTAAAAGAATCAGCAGTATCTGCTGCATATCACAATTTGAGGGTTTTTTCCCCATCTGTAGTCACAATTAAAATTGTACAGATACCTATTGACACTGTCATGGTTAAATCAATTCCTGATTTTAAAAACAGAGAGAAATGAAACCCACAGATGTTTACACATGAAGTGTTCAACTCTGGATCCTTCCAAATAGGACAAGATCCTGGCCAATCAGAATATGAATCAGGTTAATGGCAAGCCCTTTCAAGAGAATGTCTGTTCTGGAAGTAGTGCACATTTGGAGGCTCAAAATAGAACCAAAGGTGCTTCAAAGTGTCTGTAGGCAACACAAAATGCCAGAGCCGTAAATAGTAATTTTGGCATTGAAAGCAAACACCACTGTCTCCCAGTAACTTTGCCTTGGATGGAAGCCTTCAATGAAAAAGGAGGAGGAGGAGGTGGTGATATTCTCCCCACAATAAAAGAAAGAGAAGGTATATCTCAAAAAATGAGAGTAAATGTGAGCACCAGATATTGTTGTGTGTTTCCCTAGCGTTCACTAATACAGTAAGTTCATATTTCAACCTTGGTGCTCTCTAGATTTTAGTACTCTGGGCAAAGTCTCAGTTATTCCACCCTAGTTACAGAAAGGCAAGAAGAATTTGAGATAATATGTGATGCCTACCACAAGAAAAAAAAGTCCCAAGAAATGTACATGGTTTGGTGATGAAGCAAAAGCTGTCCAACTGGACTGTCAAGGGCAAATGTGGCCCAAAAGAGCTTTATAATAGAGAAATGGTCCCCAACCTTGGCCTCTTGGACAAATTTTAGAAACTCTGGAAGGCATAGCTAGTGGTAAAGCCTTCTGAGAGTTTTAGTTCCAGAACATCTGGGGACCCAAGGTCTTGGGAACCACTGTAACTGATGGTAGACTGTCATATGATAATATCCAACCAATCGGGGATTATGCAGGAAAGGCAGATCTGCATAATCAGGCCCCAAAGGCTATGCTTGTGCAACAAAAAGTGATGGTTTACTCCTGGATTTTAAACACTGACAGTCACTTCATATGTCTTCAGAGGCAGCTGCTGACCTTACACTTTCCAAAGTAGTTTATCCTCTTCCTAGCTGTGGTCTGTTGCAGCTAGGAATCTCTTACAAAGTACAAACTCATATGTGCAGGCCCTTGTGTTACATAATAATGATACCATGCACATACAAGAGGAAGAGAGCAAAAAAAAACACACCATAATATGTGTAGAAGTACAAGAAAAAGAAAATGGCACAGCTCTGCCTGGAAAGAATTGAGAGAGCACTGAGCGTGCATAGTGGCAAAGAATACCATGTGACTCTTAAAGGGAGAAAATAGGGGAAAGTACAAGGAAAGGGAATGAACAAACTGTTCCAGATCAAGTGGCTTTCCTTGCAGCTGTTTTGGAGTTCAGCTCTCACATGCCCCATCCAGTATGGCAAGATATTATCATGGAATTGAAGTCCAAAACAGGTGGAGGGCCCAAGGTAGAGAAGGGAGTGGCTGGGTGGCTGCCATGTGAAATGGAACACTCAATTCTGCAAAAATTTTGTTTCAAGTTCCATTTGTTATTACTGGATACTCACCTTCCCCCTCCCAATGATATACACTATTTATCTCCATTGGGGTGAGTCACATTTACAGTCAAACTAAAGGGCATAGATTGCATAGTGTTTGAAGCCCAGATCCCTTAAATAGAGAAAGATATACAGTATATTTGTCCTAGGAATCTTGTCTCACCTTCTGTAGGCTGCAAATTAGCTATCTTCCTTTTGTGATTCCATGTCAAGAGGGATATTTTCTGGATTGATTGCTCAGCCACAAGCTCTAAAGGACTCTCATTCTGAAACACTAACATGTTTTCATTTCCTAACAGTGTACTATCTGTACCATCAAATTGGACCCTGAGGAATCTGATTTCTGAAGAAAAGGTGGAAATACCATTTACGGAGACTGAACAGGATTTTAAAGCCATGGTATGCTTTGCATGGCAAAGTTTACCAGCTAGCTGTTATGTGCCGCCTGTAAAGGAGGTTTTGCTTTCCAAATGGGAAGATCTCCTTAGCTCAAAAGGCTCCTGTAATAAGCCATACAGTTAATATTTGTCTAGGTAAATTGTTGACATCCATGAGCGTTAACAGCCAAGTACTCCTACAAAATGTATATAAGGGACCAGGCTGTTTTCCCTTTTCCTGGAAACTGTGTTTGTTTTGTAGCACTAGGAAATTCACTTTAAGAAGCAGCTTCCTGCCTCCACCTTCACCCCTGGAGGGCATTCCTTATAACCAGTCAAAGAGAAGTGGCCTGTGCTAATTCCTTATTACAGTTTCTGAAGATGGCATTCTGAAATGCAAGAAAGGTAGTAGTTACACTCATCTCTTTGGCTGTCATGGTAGATTTTGAACAAATGCTTTGCATGCAGCAATCTGATACCCAGGCAGTCAATTTAGACCAGTTCAAACTATACCATTTCTTCATTAGCATTAACAGACTCATTTTCAAAAAGAACGTAATGTCCCAGGAAGTATAAAAATCATTAGGCCTGAACATTTGCTCTTCTAGCCAGTACCGGTAATAATGCTCATTAAAACACAACGTCAATTTCCTCCACCCAAGGTATGTACTTCATGGTGACGCTATTTTGTCCAGTGTAACTCAAATGCACCTTTTGGCCCCCAGATTTCTTCAGAAGGTTGTGTAAGATGACCTTCAACTGAAGGGGATGAGGGAAATGAGAGGCTATTCTGGATAAATGGGCATCCATTCAGTCTTCTGTGGGCCTCTCTGTTGCCCTCTTACAGCATGAGCTTTAAGGTCAGCCTTTGTTCCTGAGGCAAAAGACTGAATGTCTCTCTGCTCTAAGCAGAGATGCTGACTGAATCGGCAGGTGAACTTTCCTTCACTACTCTAATAAGGTACAACCTTTACCTATCTGAATGCAGGAGCCTAGTTATGGGAATGCTTCCACTGCTGTCCCCTTCCTCCCAACAATAGGTGCTTGACGTTGCTGCCTCACTCTGCCTAATCGTAGGGCCTATTTAAACCTACAGGGGAAAGACAGCACTTAAAAATATTTTAACATTGCCAGAATTCATTTTCCCCATTTTGATTATTGACCTTGATTTCATTGACAGAGGTTTCTGATAGTTTTATTTGACCATTGTGTGTGTTGTGTCATTACAGTCGTGACCGACTCTTTGTGACCCCATGTCCATGGAGTTTTCTTGGCAGGAATACTGGAGTGGCTTGCCAGTTCCTACTCCAGGTGCCTACAGCACCTGGTATTCCATGGTGGTAGCCCATCCAAGTACTAACCAAGGCCGACCCTGCTTAGCTTCCAAAATCATTATCATCGCACAAAAAAGAGGTCAGCTTTCAACTGTGCAGGAGGCATCATTAGGGTAGGCATCATAGAGCTGAAGGTGGTACAGAAGAAGCACAAATGTTCCAGAAAATCATGGAAAGTTGTGTGGGCCAGATTTTCTTCTATAAGGCAAGCTTATTAGATTGGCCATGGAGTTGAATGTTATCTTCTTTTTGTGGGATTCTATTGGCAGGACAAAATTGCCACTTACTCCTGCCTTCATGTTGTATAGAAAGACCACAATTTGTTATTAATGGCTAATGATAATGTTGAACGTTATGTCCCCCTAGTCATGTGCTTACCCGGCTGCTGTTCTTTCAACAGCAATAGAGAAGTGGTCTTTATCACTTTCCTTCCATCCTGCTCTCCATTACCTAGAGTTACTCTGCATCAATCAATCAATCAATTTTATTTTACAGCCAAAGGCCCGATAAAATACAGTATACATTCAAACAAGTACTCATTCCAATAAATAAAAGAAACTTAAAATTAGTTAATCGCCAGAATTCTCTTTTGTGTTTTTTGGGCTGAGAGAAGGAATTTAGCCACAAGTTCTCTAATGGACTTATTTCTGTCTTCTAGAAGATATCTTGTATACCAGTCCAAGGATCTGCCTGGTAGACCTCTCGTTACAGGGTAAAGAAGCCTGATACGTTCATCTCTGTAATAACTACATATAAAAAGAACATGCTACAATGTTTCAATTTCTTTATCATTGCAGGGGCGTAATCGCTGGTATGCCACTGTAGCGAGCCTCTAAAACTGCAGATGGAAGACAGTTAAATCTGGCTCTTGAAAAAATCTGCCGGTATTTTGGGATTGTCAGTTTTCCCAAATATTTAGCACTTTGATGAAATTTAAGATTTAAACCAAAATGCATAGGTGAACAAATTTTCTGAGCCTTCGCTGTAGAAGACTGGAAATCAATATCTTTAATTTGCTTTTCAATGATGGACTTAACTGTCTTCAATTCATAAATGTGAAAAAAATCTATAGACAGGCCTAAGAAATGCAATTTGGTTGGGAAGATTTTTAACCAGGAGCAGGTGTAAACATATTTCATCAAAAGATGTAGATATCCAGAGGAAGTGTCAGCATATAACACTTTGATCCAATATCTGAACGCATGTAACCAGGCAGTACATTCGATTGAGGAGACGCCTACCTCAAGTCGTAGACCTGCTACGGAAACACATTTTGGCAATCCAAGAATAGACCTTAAAAACCTTGCAAGGATACTCTCAATGTTTGTATGGAAGCCCAGGATCCATACTGGGATTCCATGTAACAGCTGAGGTAGGACGTTGGATCTGAATATCTGGATAGCAGCTGGTATAAATTGCCCACCCTTCATAAAGAAGAAACGGGTAATGGCCTTGCTGGTATTCTGAGCTGCCTGTATAACAGACCTTCTATGGGGAGCCCAAGAAAGATTCTGGTGGAACCAGATGCCCAGGTATCTGAATTGTTTAACCTGATCAATGTATTTCCCATTAATTTTCCACTTTTTTAGTGCTGTATGCTTCTTAAAGACCATAATTTTTGTTTTACTAATGTTTATATTCAGTTGATTGATCTTACAGTATACCATAAATGCACGCATTAGGCGTTTAAGACCAATTTCTGATAATGAAAGCAACACAGCATCATCTGCGTACAAAAGTAAAGGGCATTTTAGCCAAACTTGGTGGATGAAAGTCTGGTGCAAGGCAGCTCTGAATCAAATCGTTTAGATAGAGATTAAATAACATAGGTGCCAGTATACATCCTTGGCAGACTCTCCTCTTGGCGGGGATAGATTTTGTCAATTCCCCTTCTATCCCACATCTAATACGAAGTGTGATTCCCTGGTAGAGGCATTTGATAAGACCCAGAAGTCGCTTATCAATGGAAGTATTACACAACTTGATCCATAGTTTCTCTCTTGGTATAGAGTCGAAGGCAGATTTTAAATCTATGAATGCGGTGAACAGACCATTACCATAAAAGGTCACATATTTCTCAGCTAGGTGATTTAGGAGGATACAGTGATCGATTGTTGATCTACCCTTTCTGAATCCTGCCTGTTCATTTCCCAGAATATTTTTATCTTCTATCCAAGTTGTTAGTTTTTGATTTAGGTATCTAGCATACAGTTTGCCCACAACCGACAGTAAGATGATGGGCCTGTAATTTTATGGATCTCCTGTATCACCTTTCTTGAAAACCGGTATGACAATAGCCTCTAACCAATCAACAGGGAATTTACCTGAGTTGTTAATATGTGTGAGCAGATGGGCTAGCAAAGGGGCCCACCAGCCTGTGTTGGTTTTTAATATTTCTGGCAGGATGGTGTCAATCCCTGGATTAAATCAGATTTGCCTGATTTAATACAACTGATAAAATATTTTATTTCAGATTGGGTAACTGGATTCCAAGGTGGAGTATCAGATATATCTATGGTGTAGGAGCTATCTTTTGGGCTGTCTTTGATATCTTTGAATAAAGTGGAGAAATGATGTTCCCAAGTGTCTGCTGAGATGTTACAGCATGGAGGATTAGAAGACAGACCTAGGGCACCTGTCACAATTGCCCAAAAAAGTTTGGAGGTTTTATTTAATGAGGATTCTATCAATGCATTCCATCTTTCCTGAATTGCTTGTCTCTTTTTAACAGCTATCAGTTGTTTGTATTCTTTTTTAATTTTATAGTACCTTTGTGGTAATGTGTTTATATTTTCACTCCTATAATGGTTATATATCCCTCTCAGTTGTTTTTTGAGTGCACAGCACTCCTTATCAAACCACTTAGGGCCACTTGCTCTTGGCATAACTTCTGTGGGGGGTTGTTTGGGGGTTAATACTGCTTTTAGGGCAGTAATCATGGCAGAATAGTTATTTACAGCAGAGGTAGAATTTGTAGCTGCCGTGATTGAGTTTTTAAAGAAGTCCCCCTCTGAGGAACCCAAAAATTCTGTCACCCCACCCCTATCAGGAACACAGGATAGGAAATTTACTGAAAATGGCTTTAGGCTTGTTGGTTTTTAATTTTCCTCTCCAAAACCAGTATCCTCATTCAATGGAAATTTTCATTTTGCAAAAGCAGTATCTCAGAGACCAAGATACATGCATAGAAAAGTCTACTCGTGGGTATCTTCCAGATGAAATGTCAAGTAAGCTGCACTTTTTTAAACAAGAGCAATGTCTGCAATTACTTTTTAACCATTTATTATAATACCTGCACTTAGACTCAAAATGGAACAAAGGAACAATCGCATATGGACTTGAATAGAGAGTTACTGTTCTCACCAGCAGGAAAACAAGACTGTTGTTTCTACTGAAAAACTCTTGCTTTCTTTTGCTCTGTCAGCCTGTTTTTGTTGACCCCTATATAAAACACAGGGTTAGCAGTCATTTTATTTTGGATATGCATGGAGAGCCTTCCAACTGTTCTTTCCTGTACAGTATATGCTTACTGCTGGGCCAAGATCCTGACAGCACCCAACAAATCTTCAGGAATTCTGACAGAGGAAAATAATATGCCACTGTTCTACTCACAAATGATACCATTTTTTGTAATTTCAGCTATAATTCTTACAAATGCCAATAGTAGTGCAAATTTAGACAACATTCTCCCCAAGCTCTTTAGGACTGTATAAGTCAGTGATGGCAAGCCTTCAGCACTCCAGATGTTTTGGACCACAACTCCCACAGTCCTTTGGCATTGACAATCTAGGCTTGGAATTCTGGGAGTTGTGGTGCAAAATGTCTGGAGTGCTGAAGGGTTTGCCAATTGCCACCACTAGTATAGGTTATGATGTGGTTTGGTTGCCACCAAATGCTAGTATAGGCTTTATGCACCTCTCTTTATGAGCCTGCTGGGGTGTTAAAATCATCAGGAGTATGTTTATATTGCTGTATTTCTTTGTTTGTGGTTTCTGAATAAAATCATAAATAAAATTAAACTAAAACTTTGTCTTGGTCCCATCGTCTTCACGGGTATGTTTGATAGGGGCAAGGGCAAAGGACTTCCCTGTCGCTGCTTCCAGACTTTGGGACTCCTTCCCACAGGAGGCCAGGCTGGCCCCATCTTTACTGTCCTTCCACAAGCACTTGAAGACTTTTCTCTTCAGGAAAGCTTTCCCTCAGTGACTGGCTGCCTGAGTGGTGTTTTTTATTTAAATTGATTGTTTTGTCCTGCTGCTTTGATTATATTTTTGCCCCTGCTTTGCTTACATTTTCTTAAAGTGATAGTCATTTAACCTTTTTTTTAGTATTTGTCTCCTTGCTGTTGTAGCTTCAAATTTTGTCTTGCAATGATGTAAACCGCCTGGGGTCCTTTTTAAGGAGAAAGACGAGTCAGTAAACTACAATAAATACATTCCTTTCTTTTGCCCAGAAACAATTGTATAATTTATCTGCGGAATGTTTACATTTCTTTCCTCACCACCACCCATTGAGTCCAACCAAGGGCACAAATAAAAGAGGAAATGCAGGGTGTCCCTCCTACTTTTTGTCAAATCCCATGCTAGTCATCATCAGGATGGGGAAGAGCTACAAATAAATCTCACTTTCACGGTCACCCTCTTTTGCTTTTGAGTTTATTCTGACAAAACAGAATGCCAATTAATATAATGTTTCACTGAGAGCTGCAGTAGTTCAATATTAAAGGCGTGACCTTTGTTCACTAAGAGCTTAATAGTGATCACTATCTAATTTCACACATGGTTGGCTTGAAATCACATATAGGCCATCAAGAAAAACAGGGCAGATATAGGCTCATGGCAAATATATCTCACACCTCAGAGACACATTGATCTAGCTAACTTCAGCATATCAGAATCACTGTGACCCTGGGGTCCAGCCTACCTAAATTTTAGTGGGGGGGGAATTGTCTTGTGATTTCACAAACAACTGGAACTCTAGCTTGATTTATGCTTAATGTTTCTCATTCTTTAAAAGATAATTGCTTCATATTCCTTCTTTCAACCATTCTGCGACATTGTTTTATTGCCTGCTCAGAAGCACTACAAATATGTCATCAATCATTGGGTAGGAAATGGGCTAAATTGGAACATTAAATTAATGATATAAAATGGAGAACTCTGACTGTTGATATCCTAAAAATCCAAATAGTATATTGTTAATACAGATTTTCTTTAAATAGATGTGTGTGACATCAAAATTACTGGGTGACCTTGGACTACTGTGTCTCTTACCTAATCCAGTGTATATGTTATTGGCCCAAAAGCAATCCAGATGTTTTGGTGGAACAATGGTTAAACTCCATTACAGCAGCCAAAACTCAGTTCACAACCAAGTTTCAATCCCAGCTAACTGACTTGAGGTTAATCCAGCCTTAAAGCCTTCCAAAGTCAGTAAACTGAGTACCAATTTGGTAACAGAACATCATTTGGCTTGTATAATTAAATAATTAAGCATTCATAATTAACCATCCAGAGAGTGCTTTAAGCCCCCTTCACTTTAAACCAAGAACAAACTCTAGTTTGCAGCTCTAGCTTGTCAAGGGAGAGACAAGCTAGGATCCTTATTTCATGGTACTCGTGTAACAATTCTTCTCTGGTTTATTTAGGCCCTTTGTACACGACCCCTAAACTCCGCCGCAAATGGCTCCCAGCTCCGGAGCTTAAAATTGTTTCCCCACCAGCTCCGGAGTTTACAGATAATTAAGTGTGACCACGCCCACCTAAGCGCGTCCCTGCGCACTTTTCAGGTACCTGCACTCTGGAGGTGAAAATTCCTGATGCGGATATAACCTAGTGACTGCCCGGCTCTCCTTGCTTCTGTTTGTTCTTTTTTTGCCCCCCGCCCTTTTAAGAGATCTGAATGCAGTGCCGGGATGGCAGAACGGAGGTGAGCGGCATTCTTTTCTTCCTTTTTTTCTCCCTCCCCTCACACAGCCAGCAGCCAGGAGTGCGGAGGGGGTGGGAACACAGGAACAGCGACAAACCCCTAAGATCTCTGGTCCGAATTTAAGGGGCCAGCGGATCTTAGGGGTCGTGTAAAAAGGCCCTTAGTCATTAGTGACAAGGAGTCAAGTGGGAGCAAACAGGCTGCCTGCTTCAGAATACAGCTTATGCACATTCAAAGACTTCCTCTTTTTGGCTTCCCCATTGTGAGATGGTTTGCCTGGGAGCCTTTGGGTCTTTTGGGGTTGGGGAATCAGAATTTGTTTTATTGCTAACAAATTTGCCACAGTTGATGATGTCATCTGTCTTATGTGGTGTTACTCTGGGAATGAGTTCAGCCTCAATGGAAAAGCTACATGTGGTTTAAGTACAAATGTTGTATGTGTACATTATGTATTTGAGTGGTTCAGGAAAATTGGGTTTGCCACACTTAATTATCATTAAATGTATGTTTCTGCCTCTTTTTAAGGGATCATCATAAGAGTTCCAAGAGAGTCTTGAAATCACAAATGCCTGTTCAAAACGACTTTAGAGATATGCCTATTTGGGGTGATTAGATATTCATCCATAAAAATTGGTGACTGGTTACTGTATCTCCAGACAGATGATTTACAGAACGCCTGAAGCATGAGCAGCCATTCTACGAACTGACTTTTTTCAATACTGTACATAAAGATTTGGCATGGGACAGTGTAGCATGTACATGAAAACTGCACTGAATTCACTTTTCTAAAATATTTAGGTGATCCCTGCATATATTCAGACTCCCAAATCTTTGTGGCCCTGAAGGGTCAAAGATTCTGCAGAGCTGCTTCAAGCCAGAGGCACCAGTGCCTTCTATACGTACAAAAGGTGTAAGCCATGATAATGAATCATACTGCATGCTAAGAGGTGGCCCACTTGATCATTTGAGAATGCTCCATACAGCCGTTATTCCCTGGTTGCACAAGGTATTGTAGTAACATGCTAGTTGACTTTGCCTGATTTTTTTGTATCCCTCTCCCTTTCATTGCCATCTTCCATGGAAGGAAGGGCAAATAGCTAAAGAAGGGAGCAGACGGTGCTTTTGGAGGCTTCCCTTGCGATTGAGAACAGTCATGTTTCTATTTTGCTTAGGGGTACACAGGGGCATAGTAAGCACTTCATGGGAGACCAGCGTACTCCAGTACATGGAAGTAGAGATGGGCACGAAACACCAAAATGGCGTTTCATTTTGTTATTCATTGCCCCGGCTCCCATTTCGTTTCATTCAATACGAAACAATTTTTTTAAAAAAAATTGTTTCATATTTCATTTGTTTTGTTTTTCTTTTTAAATTGTTTGTTTCATTCTTTCTGACTGGTCGTGGCTGAGGGACACATTTATTTGGGGAGGGGTATTATTTTAAATAGTTTCTAAGCAGCCTTACTTAGAAGTAAGCTCAAAAATCAGTGAGATTTAGGGCACGACCACACAGAAATTGGTCCTGGGTCAACACAAAGGTCTCTATACCATACTCTGGCATTTAAATCATTTCTGCACTTCACACAGAAATGTTTAATTGTTTTGGAAAGGTGTGTTCCAGTAATCCACATATCACATATCCTCCCTTCCCTTTTATTCTTCTTCAACATTTTATATAATAATACTGCAAAAAAAAATTTGTACTGCAGGGCTGGAAAGGTAATTGAGTTCAGCTCCCAACAAGGAGCCACAGTGGCATATCAAACTCTCAGCTTCTAGCTCCACAGCCAGAGATAAACCCTAAACCACCCTCAAGACACATATTCTATCAGAAGTCAGATCTCTTCTTTTGTGGTGGTGGGACCTGTTTAGTGAAATAGCACTGAATTGACATTTGTTATAGTACTGTAGGTGCTTGAAGGAGGAACTGGCAAGCCACTCTAGTATTCCTGCCAAGAAAATGGACATGGGGTCACGAAGAATCAGTCATGACTGTAACAACACAACACAACACAACACAACACACCACACACACACACACACACACACACACACACAGAGGGGGAGAGAGAGAGAGAGAGAGAGAGAGAGAGAGTACTAAATGGATTAAAAACCACACACTTTTAAAAACAAATTGTGATGTCGCTGTAAACCTTTACCAACGTGACCTGGCAAAAAAGAGCAATGTTCAGCCCCACACCAAACCCCAGTCAGCATAACATGAGCAATATAATGTGGACATGCCCAGAAACTGCCCGAAGTACTGTTATCAGGGATTACATAAACCAAAAGCAAGACAAAATGCAGTGGTACCTCTACTTATGAGTTTAATCCATTCCCATTGAATGCTCATAAGTCAAACAACTTGTAAACAGAGCAGCTGTATCTAAGAAAATAATAATAAATAATATTTTTTTTAAAAAATTGTAAGTAGAGCAGACTGCATCTAAAATTTGTAAGGCATCAGTTAAAATGCCAACGGTTTTCCACTCTTTAAGTCAAATTGCTTGTAAGCAGAGCCGCTTGTAAATAGAGGTACCACTGTAATGTGACTGAAAATACCACCTGCAAAAATATATATCAAATAATTATTGTTCATGATTAATGTTAATGCTGTTTGAATGAGAGCGACAATATGAAAAGGAACAGTGAGGAGCACGGCACAACCTGTGGAACATCCATCCATCTAGTCACTGCCTTACCTAATGTATAAGGCTGATATTGTAGGGACTTAGTCGCTTTGCTGTATGATATTACCCAAGCAATTCTATTTACTTTCTGCACACTGAAGTTCAAGCTGTTAATATACCACATAGAGAAATAACTACAGTTAAAGAAAAGGACTATAGGTGTGAAGAATAGGCAGTAACAATGACATGAAGGCTTGTTATTTTTGCTGTAGTTTATACAATGCATTATTGGTCATCTTAGCTGGGCAGAGAACCACCTTAAAATCAAGGGCTGAGACCTCATCCTTCACTCAATGCACAGCTTTCTAGCAGGCTATAAATGCACCGATCATACAATATATAATTGGTTCACTGTAGTGAACTTTGTAAACTAACATGAAGTATCACCTAAACATGAGAAACATTATAGTGCTCGGAATACCTTAGTGGCTATGGTTGGTGGTGTGTCCTGGAAGCTGTATTCTAGAAAAGCAGTGTTTTTCATCCATGGCATAACCATCTGGGGATGAGGTCCCACGAGCCCAGGATGCCCTTTGCTGCTCTAGAAATACTTTGCTCCCTAAAAGTGACTTCTTAAAAAGTTGGAACATATTCAGCTCTTGATATGAATATGCTTTGGTTTCTTCAAAATTACACACTTTTTGAAAGTGAAAGGTAAACTCCCCTTCACCTACAATGGTGCCATATTTTGCTTTGCTATTTTTTAATTAATGCAGACAAATGACTAATAAGTTTAATAAATTGTATTAATTTTGCTATCCACTCAGTCACTATGAATCACTCTCATCTGTGCAGTACGATTTAAAACTCAAGAGAGCGATTGCTATTCATGGAAAGGGCAGGTCTTTGAAGTACCTGCACATGTGCTTGCAGGATGAAGGAACAAGGTATTAGTCAGAAAATCTGTATCGAACACGCTGTTTGTTGCCTCGTCTTTTGAACAATATTAGTGCAGGAAGATGCAGCTGAAAAATTGGTACCTTTAGATCTGTTATTGATTTACAAGTACTGTGATGGATCACTAGCAGTTGGCTGGAAAATATAAAGCATAATAGAATAACAGAAGGAACGCTGGCAAGGCCAGCTTTTATTCTGGTAAGAACTACATCCTGGATTGTTGCAAGCTAAGGTTCTGGCTGAAAACTTTCTAGTGAGTGATCACACTGGCCAACCTGTTAAGGTAACCCGTGACCAAACTTTGGCCTTTCTTGTATCCTTTTTGGGATGGAGGTTCAAACACCCAGGGCCCTTTTATTTTGTCCTTGCTTTCTGGAGGCATCTGGTTGGCAACTGTGGAAAACAGGATGTTGGAGAAGATAGGCTCTAGTCTGATCCACCAGGGACCTTCCTGTGTTCCTAAAATTTCTTATGCAGTGGTACCTCTGCTTACAAGCAGCTCGACTTATGAGCAATTCGACTTAAGAGTGAAAAACCATTTGCTTTTAAACTAATGCCTTACAAATTTTAGACGCGGTCTGCTCTACTTACATTTTTTTGTTTAGATAGGGCTGCTCTATTAAGAGTTATTCGATTTAAGAGCATGCATTCAGAATGGATTAAACTCGTAAGTGGAGGTGCCACTGTACATTCCACAAGACTTGGAAGCCTGCCCACTGTATTTTATGATTTATGCAGGAAAAGACTCTTGATCTCAGTATCCACAGTGGATTGTTTCCTAGACATCCCCCTCATGGATGCTGAAAACAGTGGATGATAGCAAACGCTATAGAAAGAGTAAAAGGGGGGAGGGAATCCAGAAATATGTATTTTTACAATGTATTGCCAGTAGAGATGGGCACGACTTGAAAAAAAATTTTTTCGAGTTGTCGTTAGTCGGGCCAGTCCCATTTCGGGTCGTTTCCGGTTTTCGCAAAAATTCGCAAAAATTAGTCGGTTCGTTTTTTCATTGTCGTTAGTACTGGTTTTTTTGGGGGGGGGAGCGGGCTCCTGGAGGCACCTCTGTGGGGTGGGTGCCTCCTCTGGCCCGCTATAAAGGGAAAGTGGGCTCCTGGAGGCACCCGTGGGTGCCTCCTGCCACTAGGAAGGGGAAGCAGGCTCCAAGAGACACCCCTCTACATGGGGGTCTCCCTTCCTCACCTGCTGCTGCTGCAAATGCTATGCAATAGCCATATGGATATTGCATAACATAATGTGCAGACGTGAGACCAGTGTGAGAGTGATAGGGTCATACCCGCCCTTCACAAGGCTCTGGCACCACCATGTCTCACACAGAAGGGAATTGTACTTGCTGCGTGTAGTGCAATGCAAGCAAGTAGATCTGGCTTTAAGGTGGCTTAGTGCAAGAGCTAGGGTTCGGCTAGTGACGGGTAAGGTTACGGTGGGCTAGTGGGTTGCACCTCTGGGTGCCTCTCTGACCCACTAAGAAGACAGTCTGTGACGTATGGGTACGGAGTCAAGGGTTAGGGTTAGGGCTAGGGCAGGTTTTAGGGGGCTTTTTGGCACATCCCAGAAGTCTCCATGGCCAAGTGGCCATGCGACTGGTGGGATGGCTCCAGAAATTTGCATGGTTGTCCACTCCCACATGGCTGGCCACTTGGCCAGCCCATCATTGCGCACTGCGCAGGTGTAAATAAAATAAAATCAAATAAAATCAATGGAGGACAGAGGAGGAGAGGAGAGACATTTTGTTGCAAGAAAAAACCCACTGCTACTGTGAAAAATCTGGCAGTTTATAAATTTTTGCGTGTTTCTGTTGTGCTTGTGTGTTGACCACGATTTCAAAAACAATATTGCGTTCGCCGCCCCATTTTGGATCCCCCGCCCGCACCGCATGGCATGGCGATGGCGACTCGCGAGTCCGGCTGCCCAGGACGGGGGGGAGGCGGGACCCCCCCTCCAGAAACCACCCCTCCGGTAGGTGCCCTGCGCCCTTAGTCAAGCAGGCATTTTTCCGCCTGCTTTTTTGGCCCGGGAATGGGTGGGGGGAGAGTTTAAAAGTTTTTTCCTGTGCCGTCCGTGCCGCTTGCTTGCGCTTTAATTGCGGCGGCCGGCGGCCGGCGAGACTGGGCTTTTTGCTGGCTGCGAGCCTGCGGCGAGTCCCACCAGAGCAGCCGAGGACGGGGGATGAGGGGGGAGGCCGGGGACCTCCAGAAACAACCCCTCTGGTAGGTGCCCTGAGGCACGGCAGGCATTTTCCTGCCTGCTTTTCGGCCAGGAACCGGGTTTTTTTAACTTTTAGAAACTTTTTTTCTGTGCCGCGTGTGGCATCGCGCGATGTCGCGATGCAAGTAACGAGCACGACAAATCAGACCAAAATTGTTCGTTCGTCGGTTCGAGCTCGAAGTCTGGGGGAGTAATTCCCGTTACCGTTTCCGTAGAGTAACGGAACCGAGTAACGGAAACGGAAACGGGAATACCGCTAAGTCGTGCCCATCTCTAACTGCCAGAGCTGGCCACTAGGAGCCAGAGGCCAGGGCCAGCCTAACCTCTCCTAGGAAGCTGGAAGCTCTGCATTGCAAGTCAATATCAAGCAGCCTGTCTTTTTGCTTGGCTATTTATCTCATTGCATAATCCACATATTCTCTCTGTGTCTCTTTACACACACACACACTCTCTCTCTCTCTCTCTCTCTCTCTCACACACACACACACACACACACACACACACACACACACACACACACACACACACACACACACACTGTATGTGGTCATTGTTTAATCTTTATAACCATTAATTTTGTTTTAAGTTCAGTATTACCCATTGATTAAAATCATGCAGAAAAAGTCATGGTTAAAAATTATTGTCATCAAAAAGGTAATGATTTGGGAAATGGTGTTATGATTACATGAAAACAAATATAACATCTCTGCAGTGGCAAAAGGTACTGGCTGACTTCTGGAAATTTTAATTCTGCATTTGTCACTTGGTTAACAGTTGGCTGGGAAAATGGCAGCAGAGTTTGCTTCCAGGACAAGAAGAGACCAGGACAATTTTGCAGTGCAGGAAAAAAAAACATTCCAAAGCCCATTTCCACGCTATCTAGAATTCCAGACAAGGACACTGAATTTGGAATGAAACTTTGTTGGTAGTCAGAGCAGTTGATGCAAGACTGGAAGGAGATTTCTGACTTGCTGGCTCTCCCTTAGCATCCAGATGGTTGGAATATGCACAACTGAAGCTTCCAAACAATATTCAGGGACATCCATATGTAGGGATATCCATATGTACTAGAGATGGGCACGGAACGAACAATTTTTCATTTTTGTTTTTTGTTTTTCGTTTTGTTACACAACGAGATGACAAACGAAATTTGTCCCCAAAATGAAACAAAACGAACAGAAACGCGGGGATTTTTGTTGTGCGTTTCGTTTCCGTTACAGCAATGAAGTGAGCTGCTTTAAATGCTAAAAAAATCACTTAAAATTGAAATAAATGGTAATGAAACTGTAATGAAACGGTAACAAAACGAAAATGAATTTTTTGAAAAAATTTCACAAACAACGGAAATGAACCGAAACGGACCTCTAAACGACAAACGACACTCCATTTTTTCTATTTGTGCCCATCTCTAATATGTACCCATGGAGGCCGAAGGTGCAGGAATTAGTCAAGACCACATCCAACCATATAAAGCTGTAACAAAGTTGCTAACTTCCTTTCCCTTTCCCAGTACCCTTTGTAGTTAAGTGAATGAAATGTCAATCTTGCCTTCTACCACTCTCAGTCTGAAAGCTTTCATTCTAATTTTAATTACAGTAGTACCTTGGTTTACAAACATAACCCATTCTGGAAGCATGCTCATAATCCAAAACACTCGCAAATCAAAACAAATTTCCCCATAGGAAATAATGGAAAGAAACTTAGATGAGTTGTTCTGGGGCCCCAGTTTCCATTATTTCCTATGGAGAAATTTGCTTCGGCAGGGAGCTCCAGAAACTGCAGCAGCCAGGACCTGCAGTGAGAGCCGGAGACATTATGCCATCCCCATCCAGCTTCTCCAGGGTACTCAGCGAGGAAAAGATTATGTTGGGGCAGGTGCCCAAAAGCCACTTCCGCCAAAGTGGGGGGAAGCCTTTGCCCTGTTTTGGTGGGGTCAGCTTTTTGCCATCCAAATCCAGCTCCTCCAGGATGCCCAATGGGGAAAAGGTGGTGTTGGGGCACGTGCCTGAAAGTCGACCCCACCAAAATGAGGAAAAGCTAGTGTTGGGGTGGGTGTTCACAGCTTGACAGGTGAAAAGTTATATGGCATGGGGGAGAGTTGTGGGTACTGGAGCAGTAGAGCTGCTGCTTCCATCCATAGCTACATGGGACACACATATAGGGCCACAGCATGATTAATTTAAATTAGTATTCCTTTGAACTTTCTTTCCCATGAAGTTCATTTGAAATTCCTTTCTCAGGGTGTTGCTTTGAAACTTCTTTCCGAGTGGAAATTCCTTCAAGAAGAAGTCTGAGTTCTGTTTTATTGTTTTATGGCACCTTTGCCAAACGTAGGGAAGGTATGTTTCTCTGCACTTCTGGGACAATGGCTGTCTTCCTATGGCTCATTGAGGGGCACCAATATACCAGACTTGGTTATACCTATGATATCCATTGACTACCTTTATATCCTAATAAGGGCGCTTTTACACGACCCCTAAGATCCGCTGGCAAATTAGATTCGGACCAGAGATCATGGGGATTTGTTCTGCTTTCTGTGTTCCCACCCCTCCACACTCCATTGCTCCTGTCTGTGTGAGGGGAGGGAGAAAAAAGGGAGAAAAAATGCAGGCTCACCTCCGTCTGGCCCTCTGTCTGCCGGTTGGAGCAGCCCCGTAGGCATTCCAGGCTGTTAAAGGGGCGGGAGGACAACAAAAGGCGAGGAGAGCCCGGCATCCACAGCTTTATAGTCCGCATCGGAAAATTTATTACCTCCGGAGACCAGGTACTTGGAAAATGTGCTAGGGCACGCTTAGGTGGGCATGGTTGTACTTAATTTTTAAAAAAGTCCAGAGCTGGTGGGAACACAATTTTAAGCTCCGCATCTGGGAGCCCTATGCCTCGGATTTTAGGGGTTGTGTAAAAGCGCCCTTAATCCTAATATACAGGGTTATATTTCAAAGTTGCAGTGAGGGAGAGTCCCACAATATTCTGTGCAAGCCCAACACCCTCTGTGCCTGTCCTTTCCAAATTATGATGGGGAAATTAGATGGAAAATTTAAGGGCCATTGTTAGCAATCTGACATAACACCTGGACAAAAGAAATATAAAATTCAGATGGCAATAACCAAACCCTGTACACACATGAAGCTAAATCCAGCGTGCCTAGGATGGTAGCCTAATTGGTAGCCATGCCAACAGCCTCCCTTCTAAAGGTAAGATGGGAAAGTACCTATTTGCTTTGTGGCTGGGTATGGCTTATTAAAAATATATCAAGCCAAGGGCACATTGCGAGGGCATGGTTTTGGCACACTGGCACTCCATGAAAAATGCATGAGGTTTTATTTTTGTCCTTCGTCAAGTGAGAACCGAGCTAAAAATAACATCTGTGGAGAAAGGCAAAAACAGAACAAAAACTACCAACACAAAGAACAAAGCACCCACTCATCCCATCTCTCAGTGCCTGGTTTGGTCTGCGGGGTAGCTCTTGACCTACTTTTCTTTGGAGCAAAGACCCTTTGTTTTGCCAGCTTTGAGAAGTCTGTAGATGCTGTTCCAAAAGATTAATATTTCCTTTAGTGAGTAGCTGATTTCCCTGTAGACAAAGGTCTGGTCTAGCAACTGCTGCTTAATGCCTAGAGTAAGAGTCTTCAGGAGTGAGCATCAGCTTGGTAGATTTTTCAGCCTAGTTAAAGTACTGGCTAGGTATCACATTACAGGCTGCCAGAGCTCACTGCAGTGCAATGGAAAGTCAATGTCATCGTGTTACCATTGTCACCATTATTCTATATTGCCCAGTCATTTTAGCAGTTATTGACTGACATCAGCAAAAAGTCTAGGCGAACCTTTGGCACTCCAGAGGTTTTGGACAACAGCTCCCAGAATTCCAAGCCTGTATTGCCAATGACAAAGGACTGTGAGAGTTGTTGTCCAAAACATCTGGAGTTCCAAAGTTTCACCACCACTGGTCTAGGTCCTGTTGCAGTGTGTTTACAACAGCTTTCCTGGGAAAACTGGTGTCCTCCATCAGGAAACTATAATTTTCCAACCAGAAGGAAGGGAAGAGGGTTAAGGCAACCAAAAGTCAGTGCAAACAAATTCAGAGAAGTGTGTATATCTTTAAAGCAAGTCTGCCCTGAACAATATTAAAAACTCATCAGTGTTCCAACAAATCAGTGCAGCTGTGGCCCATCCAAACTGTCATAGAGATGGACATTTACCTCAACCTTCTTTAAATTCACAAATCTATTTAACACTGTTTTCTTGCAAATAACTTATTTACTCATTTAACTAATTATTTCTTTTCACTGGGCATGTATTTCTCTCAAAGTATTAAGTACTAATTTAAATATGTACATTTAGGTACTAAATGTACATATTGTACATTTCAGAATTGCAATATTTTAAACATTTAAAATCTACAGAATAGCTGATTTCCTGTCCACACTTGAGTCTGCTTTTGGGATACATTCATATAGGGATTACAAAGAACAAATTTCTCAGGCAGCCACAGATTCAATACAAGGAAAATGGTGCGCCTTGAACTGTACTGAACTAGGACTTTGCAGGAGATTTGCTTTTATAATAAAAATATAGACATTAAAAATAACAATCATAATCATATTCTCATTCTTCAGACATAATTTGAAGATTTGTATTAATACTGCACTTAGGAGTTCAATATTTTATTATCAGAATCTCATGAAACGTGAAACAGTTCTTAGTTGATTCTACAATACAACTGATTTGTTGATTTCAGTGAAGTCCATTTGGACTCTGCTGGTGAGGCACTTGATGAGTAATTCTAGATTTAAGTTATCTAAGAGTATTTAAGGAATATTGCCCTTGAGGTTTTGTACTCAAATTAAGCCAAGATGCCAGATGTGCTTCTACTGTGAAGAGAATTAAAAGAACTAGGACAGATTTAAGATAACAGTCATTGGAATCTGCAAGAGCAGGAAACAGTGGCAACATGTTGACATAATTTTTTAAAAATTGGGAGCATAGAATGGAGCTCTGGCAAAACAAAGCCCCCCCAAAAGTCCCCTTTATGTAGGAAGCTGCTATGTTCTTCACATGTGATCAGTTCAGCTATTTACTGGGGAGCCAGATCATACTGTTACTTTGAGGACCTTACAGAAAAAGAGGTGGATTAGACCAGTGCTCCCCAACCTTTTTGTCCCCGTGGACCGGGAAATTTTTGATAATTTTTCTGTGGCCCGAAGCTGGGGGTGGGGAGGGGGGGAGAATGCGAAAGGGGGGTCCGGCGGGGAGGCAAAAGGGGGGGTGAAAGCAAAGGATGGGAGGGAAGGAGGAGGGGGAGGCACGAGAGCGGCGGCGGCGGCACTCACCGGCCTGGGGCGGCGGGCGTGCCACTCCCCCCACACACATGGGCGGGGTGGGGGGGAACCCGGGGCTCCTGGGCAGGCAGGCCCCCGCCTCCAGCGCCGGGGCCGGGAGCCGCGCGCGGGTCTCGCTGCTGGCGCCACGCTTGCTCCTGCTGCTGCTGCCGCCGTGGGCCTCCTCCTCCACCGGGGAAAGCAAGCGGGGCGCCAGCAGCGAGACCCACGCGCGGCACCCGAAGCACCCTCGCGGCACCGACGAGCCGCCGCCGCCTCCTCCTGCTCCTGCTCTGGTTCCTCCTCCTCCTCCTCCTCCTACTCCTCCCGCCGCCGCCGCTGGAGGAGCAGCAGCAGCCACCCCCCCGCAATCGCCCCCCCCCGCCGCCGCCACAATTGCCCCCGTCCCCCCGCCGCCGCCGCCACCCCTCCGCAATTGCCCTCGCTGCTGCTGCTGCTGCTCCTTCGGCGGCGGCGGCGGGAGGAGGAGGAGGAACCGGAGCAGGAGCAGGAGCAGGCGGCGGCGGCTTGTCGGTGCCGCGGGCGCTTCCCGGCGCGGCCAGGCGGGTGCCGCGCGCGGGGCGCCGGGGCCAGGAGGTGAGGGGAGGGGAGGAGGGAGGCAAAGGCGGCGGCGCCGCCTCCTCCTGCGCTCCTCCAGCCTTCCTCCTCCACCGGCCGGCCGCGGGAGAGAAGAGGAGGAGGAGGAGGGCGGCGGAGGAAAAGGGGAGGAGCCTCCCCGGCCTCCCCAGGCGGCCCGGTCCCGACCGGTCCACGGACCGGCACCGGTCCGCGGCCTGGGGGTTGGGGACCACCGGATTAGACTATCAATCTGCATTGGGGTCTGGGAAAGGTCAGATTTCTAAATCAAATCATGAGAAGAAACAATCAGCAGTGACTCAATTTAAGACGTCACCTGCAAATAAGATAAAGAGCATTGTTGCCCACCCGTTTTGGAAATAGTTACAGTGCCTCAGTTCCTTCCTTTAAAAGCATTTCATTACTATCATCTTGAAATAATGTATTTTCAGAAGGTGGAGGTGCACCAATATTATCGCAATGTAATCTTCCTAGAGTTAGGCCCTGAGATAAGGCTGAAGCTATGATCTATCTTCCTCTCCTACTTTCCCATTTTTAATTTAATCCCTGTTTAAATTAGTTCTATTTAAAATAATAATAATCACCTGGTTTTGAAAGCTTGGCATTGAAATCTCAGAGGTTCAAATTAGAAAACTTTCATTTAAGACGGGTGTGTCAAGTTAAGCCCACTTCTCGCATTCACTGTGGAGAGTAATTATCACAAAGCACCTCACCACTTCCATGGGATGAACATTCATTACCCAGGGTGCAGCCATGGAAATGGCCTCTCTGCCTCGATGGGCAAAGCTTGAAAAAGAACAAACTCCCTTTCAGCAGGGATAGGCACAGACATAAAAAATATTACAACATGAAATTAAGGAAGCAAATTGTCTTCTGAACACTCCTTCAAAAAGAAAAAAAAGAAAGAAAGGTGAACTAAGAAACCCAGCCCCATCACTGTAGGACCTCATGGTGCAGTGGTTAAACTACTGTGCTGCAGGTGTAACTATGCTCATGACCTGGGGTTCAATTCCAGGTACAAGGCTCAAGGTTCAGTCAGCATTCTATCCTTCCAAGGTCAGTAAAATGAGTTCCCAACTCATGGGGGTGGAGTAATGTGTACCCTGTATAAATATCATAAGGTTTCAACCACCCAGATAGTTTTTTAAGCACTATGGGGTGGTATAAGAAGCCCACTTTGATTTGCTTTTTGCTTTAGAGATATTCACATACAATCTTAGCCATTCTGCTTTTGATTCCCCCTTCTGTTTTACTGAACCTTTCCTCTTGCCTACTGCTTTGATCCTCTGCATATTGTTTGTTAAGAGAACATCAAGCACTTTATATGCCCTATGTTTCCTTATCCAGTAGATCCAATTCATATATTAAAAATAATAACACAGGAGGTCAAGTGATGTGAAGTGACAACAAAGGGACTACAGAATTCCCTTGACAGATTTGTATACTTGTCTGTGAAAATCTAATTTGATACAGCTTGCACACATGGTCCAGCCTACATTTAATAACTTGACTGTTTTTTTTATCATGCTGGGCTGAAAACCTCTGCAGAGTCCCCCCAAATTATCTCATCCCTATGAAAATACTACTACGCCCATGCAAGGATGAGATGCGAAAACCCCACAACTATCCGATACATAGTTAAGTGCCAAAGTTTCCTCCTCTATGAAGATTTTAGAGCAGGCATGTCCAAAGTCTGGCCCAGGGGTCAAATGCAGCCTGTTTGCAAATTTCAAGTGGCCCTCAACATCTTCTCAGCCTGTCACGCATCCCTGCTGGCTGGCTCCTCCCTGTACCACGTGGAGATGTCAACTCTCCAGCCCTCCACGACCGATGTGGCAGGGTTGCTGTCAGGTGGCTGCCCCCACCTCAAGATCCTCTCACTCTCTGAGAGAAAGATGGAAATGCAACAGTGCGCATCCATCCCCTCAACCCCTCCCCTCCGAAGGCTGCCACAATGTGGGAGTGAGGGAAGAATGGGGGGGGGCTGGGCTGGGCCTCCTTGATGGCTGCCTGTTAGCAGAGTTGGAGGCTGTGGCAGCAGCTCCAGCAGAGGGGGGATGGATGAGAAGGAGAGTGTGCCAGGCAGGCAGGCCAAAAAGCGGGCTTCCACAACTAACATTGCTCAGCAGCGCTGCTACTGTGAAAGCCCCTGCCGATGGCCACTGTGAGAACCCCCAGGCTCATGGCTCCTTTCTTCCCTCACCTAGCCAACCTCTCCCACTTTTCCAAGCCCAGAAAATGCACAGGGCAAGTCATGGGGCTTGCCAATGAGAGCCCAGGCTGGCTGAAGTGGGGAATGGAGGCAAGGAGGAGGAAGCTCCCCTGTGCATCCTCTGGTTCCTCTTCCTCACCTCCATTCTCCGCTGCAGCCAGCCTGAGCTCCCTTTAGCAAGCCAAATGACTTTTCCTATGCATTTACTGGGCTTGGAAAAGTGGGAGGTTGGCTGGGCAAGGGAAGAAAGGAGCCATGAGCCAGGGCACAGTGCCATCAGTCTCCACCACCACTGCTCGCCCCTCGCTGGCTTCCTGCCAAAACCTCCCTCCCTCCCCGCCACTCCATTACAGCTATGTTCCCCACTGCCTTTGTTTGTTGTCTCTTGTCGAAGAAGCGGGCCCTCAAGATGGGGAGTTATTTTTGCCCCTCCTTTTATTGCTTTTTATTGCCTGATGGGGGTGGGGGACACACACAGAGAGAGAGAGAGAGAGATCCCGCTGTGTAGCCTTTCCCAACGTACAGCCCCAGGAACTCACCACCCGAGGCTTGTTTTCCATGCTTCCCCACCAAACTCTTCCTGATGGGGGTGACACGCACATGCACATGCCCACACGCACACGCACACAGACACAGAGAGAGAGAAGTAAGAGGGAGGAGGAGAATGTGCAGGCAGGCAAGGCAGGTGCAAGGAAAAGTTGGAGGCAGCTCTGCCAAGAGGGGAAGGACAGGGAGGAGAGTGTGCCAAGCAGACAGGCCAAAAAGGGGACTTAAGAACATAAGAACATAAGAAGAGCCATGCTGGATCAGGCCAAAGGCCCATCTAGTCCAGCTTCCTGTATCTGCAGCAGCCCCACCAGATGTGTTTGGAGAGCATGAGACTAGATATCTGTCTCCTGATACCACTCTCCTGCATCTGGCCCTTGAAGTACCCTGGTTTAAACCCTGGAGGTTACACATCTCCATCATTACTCTGCAACACTGATAGTGTGAGAACCCCCAACAGCCTGGTTGCAGAGTGACAGGCATGGAGGCTCCATCTTTTGCCTCCTTTGCCTGCCTACACGTCCTCCGGTTCCTGTTCCTCCTCCTCCTTCTCCTTGCCTCTCTCTCTCTCTCTCTCTCTCTCTCTCTCTCTCTCTCTCTCTCTCTCTGGGTGTGGGTGTGTGTCCCAATCAGGAAGAGTTTGGTGGGGAAGTATGGAAAACAAGCCTCAAGGTGGTGAGTTCCTTGGGGCTGTACGTTGGGAAAGGCTGCACAGCTGTGTCTTTTGAGTGTTTGTTTGTGTGTGTGTGTGTGTGTGTAACCCCCATCAGTCAATAAAAAGCAATAAAAGGGGAGGCAAAATGACTCCCCACCTTGAGGGCCAGCTTCGTTGACAAGAGAGAAACAGCAAAGTCAGTGGGGAATAGAGCTCCCGCGGTGTGCCAGGGAGGGAGGGAGGTTATGGCAGGAAGCCAGCAGTCCTGAGCCATGTCAGGCTGAATGATCAGCCCCCACACATTTTCACCTCACCAAATGTGGCCCTCCTTGCAAAAAGTTTGGATACCTCTGTTTTAGAGACACTCTTTGTCTCTCCAACGGCTTTGAAACTTCCTTTTCATCTTCTCAGCTCCTTCTCACACACCCTGAATAGTTTGCATGTACTCATGGATTCTGTTTTTCAGATCTTCTTAGTGTGTTTTTGGTGTCACGTAAGATGCCCGGCTTGAGTTCTTGAAGCTGGACTGATACTATCGCTGTGCTCTTGAAGGCTGAGTGCTTTTTCCTTCTGATCCTTTCCAAACACTCTGCCTGACTTCTCGACTCCTGCTGACCACTCCAATGCTCTCTCTGCAGTCATCCTGACAGTCTGATCTTTGCTTTGTAATCCTCCTGACAGGTCCCCTCGCCTGGTGGTTTCTGCCCCTTGATTTGCTCAGCTTGATCAATTCCACACTTCCTTCTCTGTTTGGTAATGAATTCTTTGCCTTGACTCCTTCCACTCTCCGATTTGCAGCACAAACGTGAGCTGTTGGTTTGATGATCTGTTGATGCATAAGCTTTTCTCTGTTGATGTTCTAATGTATTCATGCCAGTACAGTGACCCAACACCATTTCGCGGTTTAGGTATTGCAGCCCCACTACATCGCGGGACCGCAGTACCTGCACCCTGGGGGGGGGGGCGATCCAGTCACTCCGCGCGGCCCTCCCACTGCACCCCCGAGAAGCCTCCGGGGTGCGTAGGCGGGCGGTGGCGGGCGATCCGGTTGCTCCGCGCGGTCCTCCCATGCACCCCCGAGAAGCCTCGCTCGGTGGGCATGGCGCTCTGCATGGCCCTCCCATGCACCCCCGAGAAGCCTTGGGACTACGCGAGTGGTCAGTATCGGCGGGAGGTAAGATCCTCCTGCCACCGCCGGCACGCTGCGCAATCACCCCTGCCCCCACCCCACCCGCTTTCGCATATCGCAGATTTTTGTGCTTCATGGGTGGGGCGGGTCCCTAACCCCCGTGATTGTCGGGGGGTTACTGTATGCCAGCTTCAACCAATTTCATTTGATCTTGTCTGGTAAGCAGAAGCAGGACTGAGTTGTACTTGAGGGGGTGAAAATCAGGGTTCTCCAAGTAACATTAGGAAAGTACCCTGCCTGAAATCTTGGATAGCCATTGCAGGTATGATTTTACAATACAGTCTTAGATCAATATCAATATAAGACTGTTGTCAGGTTGATGTTCAAGTGGTGTGACACAGTATTTTGTTTCTGAGAAATGAGACTTACAGAGAAAGGCCGATTGGGGTTTTGTCTATCTACCCAGCACTAATAAATTGTTCTTCCAGCCTTTCAATTCAGAGACAGTCTCACCTATCTGCTGAGTGCTTCTTTCCCTCTTTTTAGTTGGTTGATGGCAACTGTTTGTTTGCTGTTGGTTGCTAAGTACATGTGCAGTAAAGAAGGCATCATAATAGTCTGTAATTTCAAGCAACTGTAAGAAGATATTTTGTTATTCTTTCTCTTACAAATGAATAAGTTATTGAAAGTTTAAGAGTCAGTTAATGAAAAAGGGGAAAAACTTGGGGAACCTGCAACGATTCCTCTCTCTCTGACTTATTATACCTTTACTATTTAGTAAAAAAGGAATGAGCTTAAAAACAGGTGAACTCCATGTAAGATAGGTGTTTTATTGTGATGAACAAAAGAAATCTGACAAAAGTTGAACAGAACATCAGAATGTTGGTTCTTCCCTGTAAGCAACTCTACTGATCCTTCCACAACCTAAACCAAATATGGAGCAGGAATGTGAGCTGTACACTAAAAGAAGCAGACACAGGTGGAGTAGGCCTTTTCTAAACAAAATATGAAAAATGCAAAGAAACAGCCACAAATATGCATCTTTAAAAATCAGTTGGGTTGGGACTCATAATTACTTAGGGGCCATAGGATATTTATGTGTTGTACAGTATATTTGTTGTGGGGACACTAAAGTATATACAGAAAATATTGCCTCATTCAGCTGTTTTTCCTTGAAATTAGATGCCCTAAGCACATCCAATCTCACCTGATTTCGGAAGCTAAGCAGGGTCGGCCCTGGTTAGTACTTGGATGGGAGACCACCAGGGAATACCAGGTGCTGTAGGCGCCTGGAGTAGGAACTGGCAAGCCACTCCAGTATTCCTGCCAAGAAAACTCCATGGACATGGAGTCACGAAGAGTCGGTCACGACTGTAACGACACAACACACATACTGAAAGGGGTCGTTTGCCTTTAGAAACTCTGTCTGGACTACTTTCAAAGTACAGTACAGTATTTCAAGAGAGGTTCAGACTTCCTGTTGTTGGTGTGGAAAATGGAAATAAAACATTGAATCCTTTATCTCTTCTGTTAGGAACCCCTCCACCAAATGACTCTGGACACCGTGCCGCACAAAAAGCAAAGATCACAATTTGAAAGCAAATCCCTTCTTAATCCACTTTGAAAACATCTTGTACTAGTATCTAATCTAGTAGCAAGCCAACAGCCACTATTCATCACCCTGATGCGTGCACAACTGAAAGCAAATGCAGTGGAAGGACATTGTGTTTAACTCACATGGGAAACAGCAGACCTCTAAACTTGCCCGCATAAAACTCAACATTCAGAGTAGATGGCAGCATCAATATCAGACCTTAATAAACCCTGAAGTTATAACTCAGCATTGTAATTCCCATATTCCTGACCTCCCTTGGGGATTTCTCTGTTTGGACATATTGTACATACACAACAAAATATTTCAGCCATCAGTTTCGCATAAGAATTAAGATTGTTCAACTTTCACAAAGGATAGGACTGAAAAATGGCAAAGAAAATGATTGTGAGGCTGTCTGTGAAGATTCTCAGTCATCCAGGTGAGTTTATCTGGAAGTTGAGTCATGGCAACTGGACTTCTTTTCCTTGAGAGAGAGAAACGTTTAGCTGCTTATTCAAACAGCTTCATCAATCTGAATAGAATACAGCTAGTGCAGTCCTCCATTTGACCTCTTGTCATCCTGTTCTGAGATAGGATCTTAAGATGAACAATGGCCTGAATAGACTTGTTAAGTAGACAAAAGCATCAATAGCCTAAAGGCAAACAATGGCCTAAGGTGCTGAAACCCATAAAGTATGGGTCGTTAGCTATGACCTTGGGGGTGAAGGCTTTTTTATTTGTCTGGGTAATGTTGAAAGCACACCCTGATAACTAGCAGATAGACTATGCCTGAGGCCCCCACCTATATTGAGAGAGGCTGATGTATTTTCCAAAGAAGGAAACTATTTGGGGTTTCTATTTTTACTTCTAAAAAAAAGTTCTTGGGTGAGTTTCCAATCCTAGCTACTTTTGCTTTGGAGTAATTGTGCAGCTGGATCACCATAGGATTTCATGGTTTTATTGATGTGGTATGCGTGGAAAGCCAAATGCACAGCTAGTTTCTTTCTTCTTCCTCCTCACATTCAGTTCTATTCCATGCTTGACAGCTGCTTCTATGTTCCTTATACACTGTATTAGAGCAAGCAAACAAAATGATTTGCCAACCATGTTAAAAAAGGATACTCTGAGCACATGGAATTGCAAAATTTAAGCTTACTTCAATGAGCTAAGGTGGCATTTCAAGGGTGATGGTGGCAAGGATGCCTTGTGTTAGATGTACCTGGTAAGAGGTTCTGAGATATACAGTGTATGTATACATTTTGGAACCTCTCTGAACCAATATCAGTAAGTGACTAGACCCACTGAGTCCATAATTGAATGGCAAGGCAGCATCTATGTAGATTCCATATACAGTACATAGGTATAATTGCTACTGTCTCTCACCTGAAACACATTCCTGTGAGGGCATAATCTTGGATCAATCAGTCACTCTAAACCATGATGTTCTTACTGGAAAGGTCATTATGTGGAGGAAGTGTGCCTCTAAATGCCTGGAAACGCTGCTCGGAATGGCGAACAGAAGAGGGAACTATAACTTTCAAGCTCAGCTTATTAACTTCCCAGAAGCATTTGGTTGCTGAGGGGATGCTGGACTAGGCAGAGTTCGGCTCCAATCTAGCCATAATGTTTCTGTTTTCTTTCTTGCTTATAATTACTCAGTCACAATCCTGAGAATTATCTCGTCTCTTAATAATGCTTTGTTTCACAGAAATGTGGTTGTTGGTTGATAAATACTGCAAGATATTCACTAAAAACCTTCAGGAAGTGCTAGCATAACTGTGTACCAGTTGTCAAAACAAAAGAACTATGTATAGATTCTTGGCTTTTCTATTAAATTCTCCTTGCCATTTTCATGCATTTTTTTAAAAAAAAAAACATTAAACTCCACTTCCTCAAGCCCTCCACAGATCTGAGAAAATGTTTAATTTACCAAAATGTTTAATCCAAGGGAGTATCTAAGGGAGGGGCAGAAGGGTGTATTTTCCCTGGGCACTCAGCATTCTGGGGGTGCCTGGAGGTGGAGCAGCAGGAGGAAGCCATGTGCCCTCCACTAGCAGTCCTCCTTTCCCCCAGCTAAGGCTAAGGCTTGGCGATGGGACACCTGCCCCTGCCCCCGCCTCCTCCACCGCGCACCAGGAAAGCAGGAAAGCAGGCAAACAGGCAGGCACGTGGGGAGGGTGGTGGCCATGGCACCCTCCTCCTCCTCCTCCTCCTCGCCTTGCTCCTGGCCCACCTCAGGAGATGTGTAAGGCACACAGGCAATACTGTGCGTGTCTGTGTGCATACACACATGCCCAGCCTACGTGCACAGGAATGGGGGGCCCTTGCTGGCTGGGTGCGATGCCTTTGGGGGGGGCAGGAGGGCCGCAAAATGGATTTTGTCCCCAGGTGTTCAAAACCCTTGCTATGCCTCTGCAGTAACCTGAAGTGGCTCTCTTCTTAAGTCACATCACAATACTGGCAGTTCAAACAGGGAGATCTCAAGGCACAACCCATTTTTCAAAGGCAATGGAGATACTTGGGCACTTTATCAAGAAGCTATGGCTGTGTGTGCACGCACAGCAGGTGGAAAACATACTGGCCAGTCAGAAGCAAAGAAAGGGAGACTGGAAGTGGCCATAGCTGGGAAATCGCTGACAAAAGGGAGGGAAGGCAGATGTAGGCCCATCAGCTGCTTTCTCCAGAAGGGATATGAGGGCAAAGCCATGGCTACCAACTTCTACCTGTCCATTTATATTTGGGAACTACAAGAGATGTCAATAGTAGCCATTTTTGCTTAATCTCATCTTGCACAGCTACTCTTGCAATTTTCCCTTGTACTTTTTTGGAAAAGATAAAAAATATTTTTGGATCTGCTGAGAATTTGCTGCATTAATTAATCTATGAAATTAGTGATAGCAGTATCTTTAACCTCTTTCCTAATGATACTTTTGAGTTGGTTAAACTAAATCTATTGACAAGAGTGAAAACTTCCTCCTGTTACTGCTGGTATGAGTTTGTGTATTCAGAGGGTCTGAATAGAAAGATAGATACACGTTATAGTACTTTAAAAACACAGATGCACACACCATAAATAGACAGGCTCTAATTACTACAAAACAGAATGCTAACTACAGGATATTGAGCTATTTTGGATTACAAATTGCTAGATTAAAAAGGGATGAATGACATCATCACGACAGTAACTCAGATTACATTTTCTCTCTCTCTCTTTCATATTAAATTAAGGGCAATTAGATCCAGGAATGCAAGATTATGTCTGCTATCTCCCTCAGGTAGTTGTGGAAGTCCTATTCATATATGTCATATAAGTCATGCAATATGCTATCACTGATGCACTGCAACAGCTATACAGTAATACCTCAGATAACTGCTGCCTCAGATAACAAATGCCTATGGGCTGCCTCAGTTAATGGATTTTGCATCACGCCTTGCAAAAAAAGCATATCCAGGATTAATTGCATCCCCCATAGTTTGTGGAGAAGTGGGAGGAGTTAAAGTGTTTTTTCATGGTGCTTTGGAGCCATTCTGAACATTTTTGGGACCTTTTGAACTTGGAAAGGTAGGGAGCTATCTTTTATTAATCTTTAAACTGTCTTTGCATTTTTGATGGGAACATGCTGGGGTAGTCTTGCTGCTTTTTTTTTCTCCATGTTTGCAATCTTTTCCATTGCTCTGCAGGCAGGAATGGGCTGAGGTTCTCTTGCTGCTTGTGTCTGTGTATGTTTGCATCCCCCCCAATGCACTTTGGGTGGCAACAGAATGGGGTAGTCTTGCTGCTTTTTTTCTACATGTTTGCAATCTTTTCCTTTGCTCTGCAGGCAAGAACGGGCTGGGGTTCTCTTGCTGCTTGTGTTTGTGTATGTTTGCACTTTTCCCTATTGCATTTTTGGTGGGAACAGGCTGGGGTAGTCTTGCTGCTTTCTTTTCTCCATGTTTGCAATGCACTACAGGGCAAAGTGTTCTGGGTGTGTGTGTTCCAGCACTGCATGTTCCAGCACCGCGGTTTCCCATTTCAATGGGAAACCGTGTTTCGGATAACAAATTTTTCAGATAACAAATTGCCTCAGAGAGTGAAATAAATTTGTTATAAGAGCTACCACTGTATATATATTTTTCTTTTTAAAATGCATTATTTGTCTGGTCTTAATGGGTTAAGAAACTGCCCACAGCTGGGCCATGGTTATTCAACAGAGGCTTCCAGACCAGTTACTAAAATAGCAGTTACCTGGGATTAGAGAACTATGCTACAATGTGACATATGTGAGGCAGAAGCAGAAATCTCTGTAGAGTAAGAGTCTTTACCTAGACTAGTGGTTCCCAACCTTGGGTCTCTAGATGTTCTTTGACTACAACTTCCAGAAATCCTGGCCAGCATAGATAGTGGAAATGGCTTTGTGAAGTATCAGTCCAAGAACATCTGGGGACCCAAGGTTGGGAACCAATGACCTAGTCCTAGACAAACAGAACTTATTTTAGCAGTCCTTTTGTAACAGCAGTGAACAGATCCTTATTTCTGATTTCAAATCAATATACTAGCAATCATCTGCAAAACCAGTGCAATTCAGGGCCTGAACGACTTCTTACTTTCATGTCTGTGGAGATTCTCATTCATTGAGGCAAGGTTGTCTGGGAGTTCAGTCATGGCAACTAGGTATCTTTTCCTGTAGGATCAAAACGATTTCACTACTCATCCAAAAAGTTTTTATCCCCAGACAAATCAGAACCACTTCACAACTCCACCAGGAAGGGGACTCTTAATGACCCATGCTTAATGGGTGTTGGAAAGGATTGCACAGGTGGGACTTTAACCCACCCCAGGACATTGTCTATCTAACAAACCTATTCAGACCAGGATCGAGTGAAACTAAGGTAAAATGTAGTGTTTCAATGTGATAGTCTACTCAGATGTGTTTTAATAGAATACTCTCTTTCCTTCTATTCATCTTAATCTGTTTTTATCTATTTTAATATCATTATGAGTGATCTAAAGTCCCAGTTCTTGGAGAAAGGAAGCATATAAAACAAATAATTAAATTATTTCAAAATAAATATATGTTCAGCTAACTGCCTGATCCCATTGTTACTTTCAAGGAATCTTCAGGTGGGCTCATGCCCGGGTCGTAGCCAAGATCAGGGTGGGCAACTTGTGACCCTCCGAATGTTCTAGGAGTGCAGCCTCCCAGCAAATATGACCAATATAGCCAATGGTAAGGGTGATGTTTTTTTACCACAAAAAAAAAAACACACACACACACAAAACACACACACACACACACACACACACACACACACACACAGAAAACTGCCATGCTCTTGCTCCTGTGAGCTTATGTACCCACAATTCAAAAAGCCAGAACATTTGCCAGCAGAGAAAAGCATGCTAGGCTTTACAGTGCAAAGCATAGCCTGAATGTTGGTGACAAACAATGGCAGTACTTAAGATGATCTACACAAGATACCATCTTGTGCTCACTACCAACCACAGAGACAACAATCAGAGGAAAATACTAGGACCTAGCTCCTTTTTTTTCACTCAGTTAAACACTTCTGACCCAAACACATAGAAACGGTCAGGGCTGCTTTTTCAAACATTTTACATTTCAAATTGTATTATTATTATTATTATTATTATTATTATTATTATTATTATTATTATTATTATTATTATTATTATTATTATTATTATTATTATTATTACGGATCAATATTTCAGTCCCCGCAGTCTAGATTATTTCCATTTTTTTTAAAAGTGGGGTCAACTCCCTGAAATTTGGCACAGAGCAAGAGCAGAGTTTCTGCAACAACTACCTCAATTATAGCACTGAAGCCCATTTTAAAAGTTGTCAATTTTTTTTGTTTGAGCTGTCCGTTTTTAGAATTGCCTTACAGAATACTGATTGCTCTGCCACCACAAGATCACAGAGGCACTCTCATGTAGCAATAACAAGCTCAAACACAAATGTAGCATTTCTTTTTTAATCTTATCTGGCCTTTGAA
The DNA here is from genome assembly GCA_037367245.1 of Phrynocephalus guinanensis. Classification (NCBI taxonomy): domain Eukaryota; kingdom Metazoa; phylum Chordata; class Lepidosauria; order Squamata; family Agamidae; genus Phrynocephalus; species Phrynocephalus guinanensis. Next base: position 52,997,951 of record CM074735.1, on the reverse strand, counting down.
TTCCTAGTGAGAGTGGGTGTGAGGCCCTCCCCCTCCCCCTCCCCCTCCCCCTCCCCCTCCCATGGCTCCTGACCCTTGGGAAGCATGGACTGGAGACTCAGGGGCTGCTTGGAACAAGAAACTTTTATTAAATGTTTTTACAGCCTCGGTATCTTCATTTGTGGGCACTGTTTCTTCCTCTAATAGGGGCTCTGCTTCAAACCACCTTTCCTCTAAGCGCTCAAGAGAAATGCCAGGCTGAACCGTCCACTTAGTCACAGGGAGTACAGTCTCCGGAAACAAGCCCAGGTCTAACTATAACTCTTCAAATAGTCTAACCAAAGGCGGAACAGGTGATACCTTTAGGCTACTATAAAAATTGCTAATATTTCGGGGGCAAAACCCTATTCCTCAGAGCAGTACCAATAGGTAACAACATGGCAAAAGATGGATTTGCCAGGAGTTATTTCTTAGATGTAGAGCCCATGGCAAGATGGAAAAAAAGCCAGGCAGATTACTTGAGGCACGGAGCTTGGATGTTCTTAGACCGAAGGGTTGATCTCACCTAATCCAACTCTTGTGATCTCAGCCAAACCGGATGGCCTGGCACCACTCACTCCTTCTTCTGATTCTCCCCAGAGGTATCGTAACACTTCTCCCAGCAGGCTATCACTTCTTGCCGAGTCTCTCAGCAATGGGCTTGCTGCTCAAAGTGTTTGCGAGCCTGTCTCTTTTGCTCATGCCATGCCATCTGCCCCCCCAAGGGCACCTTCACTGCCTTTTTCTCCCTCAACTCCCACTCTGCCACCTCTCATGGGAGTCTGAAGGTGACCCATTGCCTGGTCTAGGGTTCCTCCTTCCCCACATCTACCAATTCCCCCCCTCTCCTTCTTTCCCTGACATCCACCCAGCCTCCCAGAACCAATTCAGCTCTTTCATTTCTACTGTCCCTCTCCCTCATTTTACCTTCTGATTCCTTTCTCTCTCTCTCTCTCTCTCTCTCTCTCTCTCTCTCTCTCTCTCTCTCTCTCTCTCTCTCTCTCTCTCTCTCTCTCTCTCTCTCCCGTTCCCCTGTTATCCCATGTTCCTCCATGGCATTGGAATAATAGACTCTGCCGATGAGTGTGGATTGTCGTTGTGTGGAGGTTCTTGGGAAGAGGGGGGCACACTCTCCTTCTCACAGTGGGCATTTCAAGCTGATTTTTAATGCAGAAAAGGATGTGCCTACAAGATATGGGATACCAACATTTTGATTTATTTATTTATTGGATTTTTTATACCGCCTATCTGGCAGCAAGGCCACTCTGGGAGGTTAACAACAATTAATCAATACAATACAGAATAAACACATATAATTCATACAATAAAATAAAAAAACAAAAACAAAAAATGACATAAAACAGCATATAATTCCGAAGCTATGATGTTATTAGTGGGAAGATCAGCTAAAATTGTGTTTTAGTGGGTGAACACTAGATTTTCATTATGTCTGAGAGAATGCCTGCTTGAATAACCAAGTTTTCAATTAAAAAAAAAAAACAGCCAAAGAGGCGGGCAGGCAGATGTCCAGTGGAAGATTATTCCACAGACGAGGGTCAAAGGCCCTAATTCTCTCTTTTTTCCTTTAGGGCCTATTGCGGTGTTAATTGCCTCAAACACCTAGCCTGGGAAGAAGGTGATCTGACATGTAGTGAGGTCCTAAACCATTCAGCACTTTGTATGTCATAATTAAAACCTTGAAGTCAGTGCAGAACTGAAGTGAAAACCAGTGCAGGGTGGCCAGCACTAGAGATATATGGTCATATTTTCTAGTTCCAGTCAGCAATCTGGCCGCCATGTTCTGAATCAGCTGGAGTCTCTGCATCAACTCAAGGGCAGCTCCATGTAGAGAGCATTGCAATAGTCCCCTATCGAGACTACCAATGCATGAACCAGCATGGTGAGAGCCCCTGTGTCCAGATAGAGGTGCTAGCAGAGCAATCCACTGCAGATGGTAATGGGTGGAATGGACCACTGATGATACCTGAGATTCCATAGACAGCGCCGGGTCCAAGAGAATGCCCAAGCTGCACACTTCCTTCTCAGTGGGGAGACTTATGCCCCCAAATGAGAGGGAGTTTCCCTACCCACTGAGAGTAGGAGCGCCCACCCGCAAGACTTCTGTCTGGTCTGGGTTCAACCTCAAGTCTGTTTGCCCTCATCCCTCTCAGAACGGCATCCAGGCAGCATTCAAGGGATGGAACAGCAGCCATTGCAGAAGGAGAGATAGAGCTGGGTGTCATCAGCATACTAATGATACAAAGCTCCAAAACTCCTCATGACCCATCTCAGCAGCCTTATATAGATATTAAATAACATTGGTGAGATGATCGACCTCTGTGGAACCCTACACTTGAGGGTCCACAGGGTGGACTGCATCTTACCCATCTCCACTCTTTGGTGACAGTCCTCCAAGAAGGATGTGATCCATGCCAAACTAGGGCCCCCAATTCCCAACTTGGGGCATTTCCCCAGGAGGATACCATGGTTGATGGTATCAAAGGCCACTGAGATAGTGAGGAGGACCAACAAAGATGTCTTGCCCCCATCGGCCTCCCTCAGTAGGTCATCCTGCAGGGCGACTAATGCTGTTTCCATGCCATGCCGTGGCCTGAACCCAGACTGGAATGGATCAAGGGTATCGGTTTCATCCAGGAGAGCCATAACCTGGTCTGGCACCACTCTCTCCATGACCTTACTCATGAAGGAATGTTGGTGACTGGTGAGTAGCTATTAATATCCTCAGCCTCCACAGTCACCTGCTTATGGATAGGCCTAATGAGTGTCTCCTTGAGGGCCAGGAGATACCCATTAATTGTTGCTGTGGCCCAATTCGTAGTCAGCGGCATGTCCACTTTATTAGCCAGGACCGTCAAGGATCAAGGGAGCTGCTGGTGGCACAACAGTGGCCAATCACCCTCTCCACCTCAGAGGATGTCACTGGTTGAAAGTGTAACAACATCAGGCAAGACAATGTAGAGGATTTCTCGAATGATACCTTTGCCAAAGTGTGGTGGTCTAGGTCTTGGTGGATGGCCTCCACTTTGGATTTTTAAAAGGCCACAAATTGGTCACAGGATATGCTATCTGGAAGCCTTTCACTGCAACTATCACCAGATAGATCACGTACAATACAGAAAAGTTTGGCCTGATCGTTAGTAGCTTCACAGATCCAAAGAGCGTAATGTGATCTTTGAGCAGCCTTAACTTTAGCTTGGTAGATGTTAGATGCGATCTTTGTGGCTTTCAATTTATTCTCTGTTGGGACATGCCTCCAAATGCTCTCTAGCTTCCTCCTTATCTGCTTCATTACCTGGAGATTAGAGATGGGCACGACTTGGCGGAATTCCCGTTTCCGTTTCCGTTCCTCGTTTCCGTTACACAACGGAAACGGTAATGGGAATTACTCCGCCAGAACTCGAACTCAAACCGACTAAAGAATAATTGGGTCTGATTTGTCGTGGTCGTTCCTGGCATCGCGGCGATCCCGCGATGCCAAGCGGCACAGAAAAAAAGTTTTTAAAAGCTAAAAAAAAACCCGATTCCCGGCCAAAAAGCAGGCGGAAATATGCCTGCCTGAGTGAGGGCTCAGGGCACCTACCAGAGGGGTGGTTGACCCCCCCCTCTCCTGTCCTGGGCTGCTCTGGTGGTGGGGGAAATCCTCATCATAGTCGCTCGCAAGTCACAACAAGCACCAGACTCGCCGCCGGCCGCCGCAATTCAAGCGGAAGCGGCACAGAAAAAAAGTTTTAAAACCCCCCCCCCATTCCTGGGCCAAAAAGCAGGCGAAAATATGCCTGCAGTGCAGAGTGCACCTACCAGAGGGGTGGTTTCTAGGGGGGGGGGGTCCCGGCCTCCCCCCTCTCCTGTCCTGGGCAGCCGGACTCGAGTCGCCATGCCATGTGGTGCGGGCGGGGGATCCAAAATGGGGCGGCGACCGCAATTTTTTTTTTTTTTGAAATCGTGGTACAAAAACACACAAGCACCACACAGAAACATGCGAAAATTGCTATTTTAAAACTGACAGAATTTTTACAGTAGCAGCAGTGGGTTTTTCTTGCAACAAAATGTCTCCTCTTTCCTCTCTCCATTTATTTTATTTTATTTTATTTTATTTTATTTACACCTGTGCAATGATGGGCTGGCCATGGGAGTGACCATGCAAATTTTTGGAGCCATTCCACCAGTCGCATGGCCACTTGGCCAGGTTGACCACAGAGACTTCTGGGATGTGCCAACCGGGCATAAAAAGCCCACTAACCATAGCCCGAACCCTAACCCTAACCCAGTAACCCTAACCCATACGCCAGTACACTGTCCTTCTAAGTGGGTCAGAGAGGCCCCCAGAGGTGAACCCCAATACTCACCCTAACCTCCCCCGTAACTAGCCTAACCCTAGCCCTTGCGCTAACCCTGTTGCCTAAGCCAGATCTGTACTTGCATTGCACTTAGCAAGTACAATTCCCTTCTTAGTGAGACACAGCGGGTGCAGAGAGAGTCTGCCAGTCCGCCACTTGTGGCTCTGGGTGACTCCTGCACAGGCTTGGCTCGTCCGGCAGCATGTGTGACATCATGCAAACCATGCCCCCGAGGCCTGACTGATGCAGGGAAGGCAGTATGCACCCCAAAAAGAGGGGTGCCTCTGCCAGTCTGCTGTGTCTCTGCGTGCAACTGGGTATGCAATCATAGCCATATGGCTATGCATGCATGCCCTTTTGCAGCAGGTGAGGAGAGGAGACCCCCATGTATGAGGGGTCTCCAGGAGCCTGCTTTCCCTAGCGGGTGAGGATAGGAGGCACCCACCCCCCAAAAAAGAGGTGCCTCCAGGAGCCCGCTACCCCCCAAACCAGTTTAACGACAGACGAAAAAATGAAAAACGAAACGACAAATTTTTGCGTAGTTTTGCAAAAAACGGAAACGAGCTGCCACAGGCCGCCTCCGACACACGACAACTCGAAAACATCATTTTCCCTAGTCGTGCCCATCTCTACTGGAGTTGTTTACTATACCATGGAGCAGGGTGAACTCGGTGGGTCATTTAGGAGCAATCATATCAGCTGCCCTGGTGGCAGCAGCATGCCAGCTATCCTCCAGAGCATCAACCAAATCAGCCAGTATCCCCCACATGGTTTCTTGGAAACCAGCAGGATCCAGTAGCCTGAAGGGGCAGAGCATTTAAATGGGTTCTTGAAATGAATAAATTCATCAATCTACACAAATACTGAAGTACAAACTGTGAAGATACAATTATAAAAATGTACCCCAGCTGAAGATTCGTCTTGTTGAGTGGTTATTAATTGCAGGCTCCATTGTAAACTTCAAGAACTGGCACTGGAAAATAATGTGCAACTCATAAAAGCAAACAGAATATAATGTAGCATGTAGTAGGAGTCTGCATTTACAGATAACACTGCAATGTGTTCAGTGGGTCTGCTTGGGTAGGACAGCATCCTAGATCACTTAAAATACTGTGCATTCATTTAAGGATGTGAGGAATGATCTTATCTTCATTTTCCTCTTCCAATGAAGACATGTGATGCTATAAATATCTTCAACAGTACAGACAAGGGAGGAATGCTTAATAAGATCCACATAGGACTTGGCAAGGCCTTAAATAGAAATGTGCGCCTCCACCACCCCATGCAAGGTTCAACTGATTACCCAAAGAAGGTGGAGAACAAAAATAGCAAGATTTATCATTTTTTAAAAAGAAAAGCAAAGAAAAAGGATTCATCCTCAGCATACAGAAGCCTGCTAAAACACTCATGGGCTGAAAACCTTGGCAACAAAAGCCTGCATTTTCCTCCTGAAGTTCTCAACATAAAAGAGGCTCTGTTATCTTCCTAAAACAGAACATTAGTTTGGTCTCACTCTTGCATTCCCACAACACTCCCTCTCCTTTGAACTCTCCTCCCACTTCCCAAATGTCCCAGCACTATTCATCTGTGCTCCTGTTCTTAGGAAATTTCAGAACTATTAGCAGGTATTACCGTGGGCTTGTTTCAGACACACTAGCCACAAAATCTCTTTGGGTTAATAAGAGCTGCAATGGCTTCTAAGAACCATGAAATGCTCGAGATTTTCAGATCTGCCACAATCCTAAGCAACGAGGCTTGTCCAGAGCTATGACCTTGTTGGCCAGTTTTCCAAGGCAGTATTTCAAGTACGCAGCACCAAGACTCAGATACCACTCTAAGAAGACTTGCTGTTTCCTGAGCTCAGTTGCAGTCTCCTGCCAAATTTGGCATAAGCAATTGTTACACCACTACCATTCCTTTTCCTCCCAGCTTCTGAGATTTCGGCTCTTCATCCTTCTTCCTCTGTACCACTGGTGTTTAACCAGAGGGACACCGAAGCAAGATTCCTTATAACAGTTATTAAGAAACAGTTCTACCTCAGTCCCCATGTCCTCCTGTGTTTCTGATATGCCAACTCCTAATGCCCTAAGCACATTTGATCTTGCCCAATTTTGGAAGCTAAGCAGGGTCAGCCACTCCAGTATTCCTGCCAAGAAAACTCCACGGACATGGGGTCACGAAGAGTCGGTCTGCCCTGGATTCTCCAAAGCTGACCTTCTGCCATGCTGGTACTAACTATAGACAAGAAGTCTTAGCCTTATACCCTTTTTATCCTGCACACCTACTCGACATAAACAGCAAGCAGAATAACAGAAGGCCTGTAAACAAGGGAAGGTCCTTCCAGGAAAAGTTAGATTTTCTGTCTCAGTGAGATTCAGGTTTTTTGACAGAGTGATTGAGGGAACAGTTGAAAAATGCAGCTACACCTTTTAACCGATATCCGTTCCCTTCTGACTTTTTGCATTTCTTCTTCCTCACACTGCAGCTGACAGTCTAAGAGAGCCTGGCCTTTTTATTCCTTCCCAGCTTACCACATATTAATTTTCAGAAATATTGGCAGTCAGCTGATGCACATACAAGGACCACAGAGTTGATCTAAAACATGGCCTCCTGGCCTTAAGCAGTGATCAGGCTTTTCCCCGTTCTTTGATTCCATGTATCAACATATGACAATGGACTTCGACAATCAATGCGACATAAATTATAAATCTCTTCAAAGCCATGCACAGTAAATGAACATATTCACATCTGTGCATGCATATTGCATCCAAAAATAAAATCTTTTTCCTGGAGTTCTGAATGACTTTATGAATGGTGTTTGTATCATTGTTACCCTTGCGTCATTGTATACTACAACAAACTTAAATATTTCAGAAGCATTTTCATACACATTTATATCTGCACTATTTTTATTTACTCCACAATTAGTGTAAAACTGCTGCTTCTAAGGAAAAGAGAGAGATTACTATGTTAGGCAATGTGTTATGCTATGCTGAAGCAATTATGCATGCAGGTGCAATATCACAGTCTTCCAGATTTTTTTTAAAAAAAATCACTATGCATTAGTCACATATATTATTAATGTGGCATTTTTCTGAAAAAGGGCAGCATGGGTCAGCTATGCTACTATAATAATAAACAGTCGCTCATCACTTCACCTCCAAAATAGGAAAAGCTTCTCTTGTTGACACTACCCCTTCTTAAAAAATGGAGGAACTCTGTCACTTAAAAACTGGCATCCCTTTGATGGATGCAAGTAAATATGAAGAGTTAAACTTCTTCCCCTGTGCCACCTACTTATTCCAACATCCCTTCTGCCAACACTCTGAATTTCCAGTGCAGGCACATTCTGGTCCTTTTTAATTTGGCTTCAGCAGAAGCTGTCATTTGTTGTACTCTCTCCCTGAACAAACAGCAGTGGATACAATTAACGCATCACTGAGCATCTGCCATGTGATTGCCACTTTATTCCCCAGGTGAGCCTTCCACAGCCAGCTGAGCTCTAAAAAAGCCTGCCCTTCACCACTTGGAAACCAGAAGCATGCTTTGCTCAGGAAAGCCTTAGAATAATTCTGCATTGTTACCGTTCCTCCCATGACCAGCTACAGCCTAACAGATTCATGGAACAGGAGAGGAGAAATATCCCAATCCACCTGCTTGTGGGCAATGCACACGTAATGAACCCGATGTGAGCTTATTTACAAAGAACGAGGACAGGATGATGTGAAGGTGGGAGTTCAGCCCATTCCCCAGGGCAAAGCTAGCAGCTGATGCTAACACAACAATACTGTTGATAAAGAGATTACATCCTCGGGATTGTGGGAAGCCATACCAATGAAGCAGACAACCCTAATATTTCAAGATTTCAACATTTGCTCCAAAATAAATGAGCAGGAAGAATTATCCCATTGCTCTGCTTTTATCACAACTCTTCCATATGTCAAATGAAGGTAGCAGAAGGACAAGTAAAATGGGAACTGAATCTATTTGTTTTGGTGAGAACTGCAAAACCACTTTGTTTAAAAACAGAAAACTAAGACCTGGATTATAACAAGGCCTTCACCCAAGTTTTGTTCAGCACTTTTTGTTTTTCCTCCAGTTTTACTTTTGTCAAATGCTTTGTTGCCTTAATAAGACAAATATCTATGCAGTAAATATCTGTCTTACTGAGAACTTCTTTCTGTTCCTTTTCTACCACAACTCAAAAAAGAAGTGGTCGTCAGACATTTTCTGAGATTGTCAACTAGAGATAGGCACCAATTTGAAACAAAATCATGTTTATGATTTCTGATTGTAAAATTTCTGATAGTATGTCTATCTCCTCCACATCTAAGATCTTTCCTCTCAACTAGACATGGGCACGACCAGAAAAAAAATGACGTTTCAAGTTTTCATTTGTCGGAACAGGTCCATTTTGGGTCGTTTCCGTGTGTCGCGAAATTTTTCAAAAATTTGTCATTTCATTTGTTGTTTCCACCACGATTTAACGCGATTTTGACTTCCCAGAGTATAGGGGCGTCCCGCAATCAGGGCTGGTGCTAGGTGTTTTTGCGCCCTAGGCGGAGGTGCTGGAGGGCCATGGGCAGGCGGCAGCCACGGGAGGGCGAGTGGGCGGGTGGCGGTGTGGGCCGCAGGTGGGTGGCGGCGTGGGCAGACGGGCGAGTGGGCAGTTAGGGTATCACTTAGGATAGAGGTTCTGTTCTTGGCTTGCACCCCAAATGTGTGTATGTGCAAGCAAATTGAAGTTGGGAAAATAGAAAATAAATAGTAGTATATAATATATTTTTAAAATAAACCCACACCTCCCACCCCCAGTCGAACTTCCCCCTTTATCCAATATCAGAAAAAATCCTCACAAACTGCCAGAGAAGAAATAAAGAACAAACTGCTATTCCCTTCAGCAGACAAAGCTGCAGGGAATCAAAGAAATTATTTTCTAAATTCAATTCCCTCCCTCCCTGCCTAACTTAAATCCTAAAGCCTCCAGCCTCCCTCCTCAATCTCGATTGGATCACACCAGCACCAGCAGCCAGCCCAACTCCCTGAATCACATCCAATCCATACACCCGACTGCGATTTCTGGAAGGTGCCTCGGCTTTTTATGCCCTCCGAGACATCCAGAAGTGTCAGTCAAAAACCTGGCGATGCCATTGGTGGAATGGTTCAAAAAATTTGCATGGTCCCATCCCATGCCCAGCCCAAATGGGCAGGTCTAAAAAAATAAAAAATAAAATAAAATAAAATAAAATAAAATAAAATAAATACGACGTTTTATTGCTATAAAAAAACCACTGCTGCTACTATTAAAATTCAGGCATTTAAAATAAATAAATTTCACATGTTTCTATGGTGATTTGGTGTGTTTTTTGACCATGTTTTCAAAAGAAAAATTGCGGTCGCCATTTTGGATCCCCCCCACCGCACGGCATGACGAGACGACGAGGATGAAACCCCCCCCCCCAGCCTGGTGCAAGCAGCCCAGGACAGGAGAAGAGGGGGGGAAAGGCCGGGGACCCCCCAGAAACCACCCCTCTGGTTGGTGGCAAAGCCTCAGGCAGGCATATTTTCGCCTTCTTTTTTGGCCAGGAGTCGGGTTTTTAAAAAAAAAAAAAATTTAAAAACTTTTTCTGTGCTTTGCATTGCGCGATCGCCGCGATGCCACAAACGGAAATGAAAAACCCGACCAAATTTTTCTTTTTTCGAAGTTCTGACGGCTTAATTATCATTACCGTTTCCGTTACGTAACGGAAATGATAACCGAAAACGGAAACAAATTTCGCCGAGTCGTGCCCATGTCTACTGTCAACTCTTCTTGCATTGGTATGTATAGCCCCCACACCCAATATGTAGCATAAAACACCTTGTAGCAGTTATTTAGATAGATAGATAGATAGATAGATAGATAGATAGATAGATAGATAGATAGATAGATAGATAGATAGATAGATAGATAGCACTAAATGTCTCATTTTCATATCTCCAATCTCAGGCATAATATTCAATAAAAACAATTCTGGTTTAAATGTATGATGCAAGACACTATTATTAATATGTATTTATGTACCATTCTCCAGTAGTTTTTCACTTCCCTACATATCTATGACATATAATAAAAACTTCCTTCTTGTATTTTACATTTGCAATATACATTTGGTACATTTACATACATTTTAGCTATTTTTGAGATGTCATATATCATCTCTATGATATACAATCCTTCCAAATTTTTTCACTGGAAGGACTGCCAATACAGCCAAAAGTAAGAGCAAATGAGAGCTACAGTGAAGAAACATCTGGAGGCCCCTCACTTGTTTATAGGTCACGGTGTTCATTGATAAGCAAACTGGGCTTGTAGCAAGAAAAAGAGGCTTCATCAGCAGAGAATGAGGGAAATACGCATTGACAAATCAACAATACAGTGAGTCTGCTGATACTTGGGTATAAAAGGTGGGTTTATGCCAGGAGTAACAGAGGCAAACCATAAAGGAAGTTGACAAGGTAACCTTGAATGTGGTCAGTCATTTACCAACTATCTCCAGGCCAGAAAGTGAGAAAGAAATTATTCTTAAGAAATTCTTAAGAAATCAGTACTGTATCTTTGAAGAAATGGTTTAAAATATTTCCTAAAGCTTGAAGAAATGCTTCAAAAATTATCTTTGTTGGACTTTGGTTTTTGTTGATGTTTTAAAAAGTAAATTAGAACTATTGTTGAAACCTTCCAACCTAGGTCCCTTACAGCAATGATCCACTGCTAATCTACTTTGGAAATACCTAGCTTGTCTTCAGGCTGGATAAAAATTAATGATTGTACTTAAAACTCAAATCAATTTAAATCAAAATTTAATCTGATTTTTAAAAGTTTAAATTGTCATTTAAATCAACCATTCTCCCATGGCCATAAAAATAATATAAAATAAATATATGCCGAATTGTATAAATCACATAACAAACCTTACATATAAGATGTTATGTGGAGAACTTTTTCCAGTCTGTGGGCCTCTTTTAAAATGTTCAAGCCTGGGCAGAATTTTCAAGCGTGGGCAGAATGGTTGATAGTAGTATATGATTTAAATTGTCCACCCTAGTTGTCTTCAAAGCAATTCTTTAATAACTGTTGAGGAAAACTTTTAAAATCTATCTTCTGTGGATCTTGAATGTGTATATATGTGCTTGCTTGTTTATTTAAAAGGATTAGCACTAACATTGTAACCTTTTGAACCAAGAGGCTCTTGCTGGCACTTTGGCCCCATAAACAAACAAACCAAAAGTACAAACAAACCAAAAGTACAAATCACAGTAGGTGGTTTTTAAAAGTACAAAGAGATGGGATTTGTCAGTCCTAGTCACTTTTGGTACCAGTTTAAGCCTTGTGTCATATGGATGGTATTGAAAATAATCTTGTCATGAGTGCACAATTAAATACAATTAGAGAAAATGCACTATCTAGGTGGACCCTATGTGAAAGGGGGCAGCCTGCTTAAAAATGTATACAGGCTATTATATTATGTGACCCCAATGTGCTAACTGATAATCCACAGATGAATTTGTGTATATCATATAATTTAAAAAGTAGAACTGGAAAATGGAAAAATCAGGTTTCTTTTCATGCTCTCCAATAGATACTGCTTTAATGCTTTCCAGCCAGGCCAGTCATCAGCTTCTAACTGGAAGACAGTAGTTCATAATGACTGGACCGACTGTCGATCAGCAGTCAGATCCTACTTCTTTCATTTGGGCTCACTGATAAAACTCACGTTTGATTGATATCCGTTTTCAGCTTTAGACCCTGAAACACACACACACACACACACACACACACACACACACACACACACACACACACACACACACACACACACACACACACACAGTAAGAACACCAAAGCCACAACAGAACAGTGCTGGAAATGAATACTACCAAAGGTTCTTTCAACAGGCTGATGAAAGAAGACATCTCAGGAAGGACCAGAAATAACAATGCTGTTGATTCGCTGTTGTGAAGCCAGACCACTTGTGCAACTAAGTGCACTTCTGCACCCTGAACTGGTTTCTGATGGATTTGTTTTTAATGTGCCATCAAAATGGAACTGGTTTATAGCAACCCTAATAGGGCTCTCAAGATAACTGAGATAATTAAAAAGTAGCTTTACTAGCTCCACACCATCACTGGGTTTCCATGGCTGAGCAGGGGATTTGAACACAGGCCGCCTGAGTCCAAGTCCATCACTCAATCCACTACACCACACTGGATATAATAAAAATGACTGTGTACCGTCAAGTAAAATCCCCCTATTTTGGGGGCATCCTGAGACTCTGCAGCTTGCCCAAGGCCACACAGGCTGTCTCTTCTAGGATGCACAGTGGGGAACTCCCAACCTCCTCCTCCATGGCATACCTATACAGACTTTGGAGAAAGCCTGAAGAACAGGATTTGACACCTACTAGGTTCAGAGGCTTAGAAAGGGGGTCTCCAAGATATAGTTATAAATGTTTATATTAGCTTTGAAGATGAGAGAATATGAGTATGGGAAAAGGAAGGAAAACATCAAGGTATGGCTTGGATTCTAAAATGAATCCACTTGTGAAAACTTGCATGTATCAAGGGAGGGAGGTCTCACTGAGTTCAATGGGGTTACTCCCAAGGAGGTGGACAAGGGATCTAAGCCAGTGGTTCCCTACATTGGACCCATGCCCCACAGGGAGGCAATTTGATTTTTAAGGGGAGCAATTTAACTAAATTTTTGAGGATTTTTTTTAAGTTATAAATGTGAATTTGAAAGCCTGCTAATTGTTCTTAGATAATTACGATGAAACAGCTGTGTTTTATTTGGGACTGGGGAGGGCTGGAGGGGCGCAAAAACAATTTTGTCCCCAGGTACCCCAAAACATTGCTACGCCGCTGCTCAGAGCAATCTGGGGCTGGGCTATGCATGCAGAGACCTTGCCAGGCCTGTGTGATTAAGTTCCACCTACTGGCCGATTGCCTGAATGGCAGTTCAACTGTTTTGTACACATTGGGCGTTTATACACGACCCCTAAGCTCCGCGGCAAAGGGCTGCAAGCTCCGGACCTTAAAAATGTTTTCCCACCAGGTCCGGAGTTTGCAGACAATTAAGTGCGACCCCGCCCACCTAAGCGCGACCCAGCTGCACTTTCTTGTACTTGCTTTTGGGAGGTGAAAAATATTTGATGCGGAGCGTGCCTGAGCTCTCCTTGCTTCTTTTTGTTGTTTTTCTTTCGCCTCCGCCCCTTTAAGAGCAACCAGGAAGTAAAACCGGGGCTCGGAGCAAGCTTCCCCCCCTCCCTCCCCTCCCGCAGACAGAACAAGGAAGTGCGGAGGGGGTGGGGACGGAGGAACAGCAAGGAACCCTCAAGATCGCTGGTCCGAATTTAAGGGACCAGCGGATCTGAGGGGTCGTGTGAAAAGGCCCATTGTTATCTCTGGCTAAGTGGGCAATCCTGCATTTTCCAGGGAGTAAGCCCCATTGAAGACAATGGTACTTATACTCACTTCAAAGTAGACATGCATTGGATTGCAATGTAAATATGATCTTTAGGTGAGTTCAAATTGTCTTTTGAATTTATTTTATTTAATATGTATAGTAAATAATATGATCAAAGTATTACAGAAAAAAAGCTTTCATTAAAATTATTTTATATTTTTGCATTTCTGTTATCAGTTACATGTTTTGAAACTTTATTTGTTGTTTATTCATATCCCTCCATACTATTATTTTTTTTAGTTCCTCAGTACTTCTACTATCTTTCATTCATTTATTTTTCTCTTTTGTGGATGGAACCTTTTTAAAACCAAGTTAATGACCTTTTAGGCTTTCTCTGCATGAGTAGGAATTCACTTTTTGAATAGTAAGAATTATATATCACGGGAGGGGGGAGTATCAGGATTTCAGAGATGCTTAGGAGGGCCACAGCCAAAAAAAGGTTGGGAAGCACTGATCTAAGCCTTAAGGAATTTAACATAATAAAAGCTCTTCCTTCCCTCCTTTCCACTGTACCAACATCCCCCCCAGCACTTCCTGAATATGTGTGATAGGCATTGTGGGAAGTGGCATGGAGAGCTTCTATTGGATGGTGAGTTCCTCAAAACCAGTTTAGGATCCTGAGGGAAGCTAATGTCACAAACCATGGAACGAAAGATTTGTCCCCTCTGCACCCTATCCTGTATTCCTCATGAGACACACACACACACCTTCTTTTAAGGAACTTTTTCTAGGCAGTGCATAGGGGAAAAAGAAAGGGGGGGACAAAAAATTGTCCTTCAATACATTTCCTCTAGGATAATTCTCCTTCGGAATCAAGTATTTATTCTGACAGATCAGCGAAATGTTGAAGGAGAAAATTGTGACAATATGTAAAAGCAAAGAAGCCCACCTACATGAATTTTGTATTCAGCTGTAGAGGAACCTCTTGTATTATTCATGCTATAAGTAGGTTCACTTAGTTCACATCTATTTATTTGCTGAACTCATGAGAGAATTTTATAATCTGTTTCATGTCATTCTACGACATAGAGACCCATTGTCCTCTATCCAAAGTTCCGCATCCTTATCTGTCAAATCCACAATTCCCAGTGGATGAATTAAAGAACCAAAAAGAGATACTTTGTATCTGATATTCTACAGACTGCTTCTTCTCCTAATTCCGCCTGTCTAGACCTTTCATTCTCCAGTGAAATGCAATGAAAAACCAGAATCCTGCTACCTCTGCAGCTAGGGCTGCCTCTTTCACTTGCCCTCTCGGATTTTTTGCTATACATTGCAGAAGCAAATACTAAGGGGGGCTGATGCTTCTGACCATGTCTGAATGCAAATCTGATGTTGTCCTGATGTGAGAATGAGCTCCAAAACAATGTGTTGTCTGCCGCCTTTTGTTTTGAATCGCCTTTTGCCCTCTCCTGGTCACGTGGTTGCTGAAGCGATTCAGCATCCCGTACTTGGCGTTTTCTCATGAACCGGTTTCCTATCCACACTTTGCTAAACTGCTTTTTGTTCCGATTTTGTCTGTCATTTTCCCATCATCTGCCTTTATTTTGGATTGATTTTTTTTTAGGGTAACGTCATGCCGTTGTTCTTCCATTATAAGTAATGCAGCTAATTTTCCGGTTCTCCCTTTAGATTACTTACAATGTGGTGCATTGATTTTGATAGGCTACCTCTGCGTTACAGAGGAAGTACAGGGACCGGAGAAGTAGGCGGAAATGATTACACTGCAGGAGGGTGTCCCCCCCCCCCCCACACTTTTCCGATGGCAGGATAAGGCATACAGAGGGGGGAAACCAGTGCATGGTGTCTGCTGTTTCAGCCAAATTGCTTCAAAAAGCAGTCTAGAAATTGGTTTAAAAAAAACACCACTCCTGATGGCCGTCACAAGAAAAACCGACACAGCAGCTGAAAAGTTGTGTGGCCAAGGGGGCTCCATGGAAAAAGTGATTGGAAATGCGGTAAGTGATTTTTAAGGCTATTTGACTTTAAGCAAAAGGCGATTCAAAACCTAAGTGCGGTAGGGCTATAGATAGAATTCAAAACTTAATTCTCAACACTAAAGCCTGAAATTTAGCCGCCCCATGTTCAGGCACGGAAACTGAGCTTATGCCTCCCTCTCATTTCCCCTCTCTATAGGGCACTTTTACATGACCTCTAAAATCTGGTGTCAACTTCAATCTGGACCAGAGATTGTGGGGGTTTGTCACTCTTCCTGTGTTTCCACCCTTCCGCACTCCATTGTTCCTGTCTGCATGAGGGGAGGGAGAAAAAAGGAGAGAAAAGAATGCAGGCTCACCTCCATCTGCCGGTCAAAGCCGCCCCCAGCCGCCCTGTAGTGATTCCTGTCTCTTAAAGGGGCGGCAGGGACAAAAAACCAAACAGAACGCGAGGGAGCCCGGCATTCACAACTTTACAATGCGCTTCGGAATATTTTTTTTACCTCCTGGAGGCCAGGTACTTGAAAAGTGTGCTGGGATGCGCTTAGGTGGGCGTGGTCATACTTAATCTTTTTTTTAAGTCCGGAGCTGGTGGGAAAACATTTTTAAACTCCGGATCTGGGAGCCCTTTGCCTCGGATTTTCGGGGTTGTGTAAAAGCGCCCTATGTTCCCCATGCCATTTTATCAGCAGTGCCATCATCCTAATGGAGGTGAAGAGATGTAGTAAGATGCCCTGACCCTACCTGATCTTGAGAAGTGTCTCAAATCAAATCATGTCATGGGGGAAAGCAAGTGAAAGGCAAATGACTTGTTTTAGTGAGGTCAGTGGACCAAAGGGTTTTATGCCTCCAGAGAATCCCTGTTCAGCCCTGTCTCTCACTTCAAGGGTTAGGCCTCCAGCCCTGGAGTGTGGCATTCCTGATATTTTCTGATAGCTTTTTTCAGCACTTTGTGGGGATCTGATATGTCCTGATGTGGAGTGGAGGAGCTCTTCAAAGAGGTTATGACATATAGACTCTGGATGTGGTTCTGAAGGCCACAACCAAGAAATCCCCGATCTAAGAGTCCCTGCTTCATTAGGCTCCCACACTATTCTGGCTCAGCCCAACTTATTATTATTATTATTATTATTATTATTATTATTATTATTATTATTATTATTATTATTATTATTATTATTATTATTATTATTATTATTATTATATGGTGGTGTCTGCAATGACTTCTAGCATCTCCCATGTAGGAGGCTACTGATGTGAACGATTTGTCTCCTCATTCAACTCAGAAAAAGGAGTCCAGGCTGCAGTTCTGCCTGAGAATCTTGATGCAGCTGAGAAACATAAGGGAAAAGAAAAGAGATATCATCATTTATCTGAAAGTGTAACAAATCCCTAAAACCTTCGGGCAAAAGAGATGATGGACTGCTTACTGGGAATGTTGACTACAACATTGCTACAAAAAACTTTGGTCCGCAACTCCGATACTCTCAGCACTCAGACCATGCTGAAGCTCAACACATCTGGAAGACCAATGGCTAAGAACCATCACCTAGGTTATAGTATAGTAGTGAATATGAATGTGGTATTGGGCTCATGATTCTACAAAGGTTATTCATTCATTCATTCATTCATTCATACAACTTATATGCTGCCCCCTACCCAAAGGTCTCTGTGCAGATTACAATTCAAAATTAAAAAGGACAATTAAAAGTGATTTAACACATTAAAATACAGTACAACATAATACAATACAATTAAAGTATGTTAAAATACAAATAAAATTGCCACCAGGACCCACAATCTAATCTGGAATGGGAAGGTTTTTACCTGGCGCTGAAACGTCATCAATGTCGGTGCCAAGCACATCTCACCCGGGAGGGCATTCCATAGTCTGGGGACAGTTGCTGAAAAGGCCCTATGTCTACAAGCCATCCCTCTCACCTTCTTGAGGGATGGCTCTTTCAAAAGCACCCCCCCCCACACACACACACCGGCTCAATCTTAATTGCCGGGTAGATTCCTATAGGAGGAGGCAGTCTCAAGTTATGACTGAACCTCCCAGCTTCTTTGCTTAAAACGGCACCCCTTTGACATTGAAAACGCAATCTCACGTCAAGAGGATCACGCAACATATTTAAGCACTGCCTATGCATCTCTTCACTTGTTACGCAAATCATATTCATGCATAGGAATGAACTGTAGGCTATAAAATATTAAAGGTTCCTTAATAATAAAATAATGATGA
This sequence comes from Phrynocephalus guinanensis, assembly GCA_037367245.1. Classification (NCBI taxonomy): domain Eukaryota; kingdom Metazoa; phylum Chordata; class Lepidosauria; order Squamata; family Agamidae; genus Phrynocephalus; species Phrynocephalus guinanensis. The sequence continues at coordinate 52,979,890 of CM074735.1, read as the reverse complement.
TATTGGCTGTGCCCAGTACTCTTTCTCTCAAAGATCATATATAGTTGAAAAGAAAATGGCAAAAGAATTGCAGAGCTTACGTGATCTGACCATCTAAGCTGATTTGCAAAACTGACTAAGCATTTAAAACATGATGATGAGAATGAGCCTTCTTCTCCTTTTTAAGTTCCTCAGGATGCTGCTGCTCTTTCGTGCCAACAAGTCACCTCTGACATTGGAGACGATGAATGAGTGACCTCCAAAAAAAGTCCTATCATTAACAGCCATTCCTAGCTCTTGCAAATTCAAAGCTGTGGCTCCCCCCCCCTTTTTTTTGAGTCAGTCAATCTCTTGTTTGGTCTTCCCCTTTTCCTGCTGCCTTCAGCTGTTCCTTTCGGTCTTTTCCAATGATTCCTGTCTTCTCATGATGTGACAAAAGTGCACGGCAGTTTCCGTTTTGTCATTTTGGCTTCTAGAGTGAGTGCAGAATTTATTTGATCTAACGCCCCACTTGTTTGTCTTTTTGGCAGCCCTTGGTATCAGCTAGAGCAGTGTTTTTCAACCACTGTTCCGCGGCACACTAGTGTGCCGCGAGATGTTGCCTGGTGTGCCGTTGGAAAAGCTGAAGAATATCAGCTTTGGGTTCAGCCAAACAGGCCCAGGTTGCACACTGAATAAAGTATTTTTTTGGCATATTTCTGTTTACTTACTATTTCATAATAAAGTAATTATAAAATACTTTCTTTGTGTTTATTTGATTCCTATTCAAGAGAATTACTTTATATATAGTCAATATAGGCACAGAGTTAAATTTTTTAACATTTTCTAATGGTGGTGTGCCTCGTGATTTTTTTCATGAAACAAGTGTGCCTTTGCCCAAAAAAGGTTGAAAAACACTGAGCTAGAGATGTAAAATTTCTGAAAATTTTGAAGTTCAGACCCCCCCCCCCCGAAAAAATGGAAGTTTTCAGATAAACTGAAAAAAATGCTACATTAGCACTCCACCCTTTTACAGCTTGAAAGTCATTCTGTTACTTTAGGAACATAAAACATAACTTCATAAAATCATCACAACTAGCATAAAACAGAACTTACTTTTTAAATAATATTTGTAATTTTAAGTAACAAGTGGAATAACAATCTCCCGAACTGTTTACTAGTTTATGTGGAACAAAACTCCTCTACAAAACAATGTTTAAAAATCCAGAATTAACAATTCATATTTCCTCTCCACAGTATTAAAAAAAAATAAAAGAAAAACCTCATTCTTGTAAAAAGAATTGAAGAGAGGGGAAATGTATAGAAGGAAGTGGGACTAAGTTTCAATGAATGGGCATGACATTTATTCAGAATCAATTTTGTTGCTCTGTGCACAGAAATTGGAATAATCTAATACTATGCATATTTTTAAAAAATGATTTGGAAAATATTAGAACAATTTGTCTAAAATATTGTATTCATCATGTTAAAATAAAATATTCCATAATTGTTTTTCTTTCTTCAATTTTTCCATCGGGGGGGGGGGGGGGGGGAACCAAAAGGATTCAGGAAAAAAAATGGGAAAAATCAGGGGATTTTAAGAGGCAGTGTAGAACATTAAAAGGTAACATTAGAGCTATACAGAGCACACAAGAAGAAAGGAAAAATCCATTATGAGGGGTGAAAAGCAAGATGGAAAACACTAGTGTTCTTATGAAATCAGTCAATGCAATAATGTATGTATTTTTATCCTGACCTTCCCCTTAAAAGGACCCCAGGTGGCTTACAACAATAAAAAGGCAACAGATAAAGGTTAAAAACAGTCAGTAAATAAATATGTAAAAAAAATTATCATATTAAAAACATCAAACAAAATTGGTATAAAATGCATTTAACAACAACAGAGCAGAGCAATCTATTATTTTGCTGGCTTGCTTAACAAACTACAATTTATTTGAAATCAAAATTCCCTGTTCTCATGTACAGAAACTGATGGATGGTTTATTCCACTTCAGTTTGTGCTAAAGGAGGAAATGCATGATCGGTGGGCATCTCACAGTTGTGTCTTTTTCATGTTTCTACATGTCATTAAAATGTGAATGATTATTATTTGGGAATATGGCCAATCACTTTCCAGCCAAGTCATTAATGATTTTTAAATGTGCATATACTTACCAAGGAGGAGATATATACCCCTCTTAAATTCCCAGATTCTCTACTAATGAAAGCAGCAGCATAGCCTTAATTACTCCCATTTTCTTTTCTACTGTGACTGTATTAAGAACTTTATTTTTGTTACTTAAGATAAGAATTCCCAGAGGTTTATTATGACCACTGAGTTTGTTTAACAATTTACATAATGTTCAATACCAGTGGAGCTGTATTATGATCTGAATCAGCATTTAAAAAAACTTTTTATTTTGTACTTTAAGCAATTAATATTCCCTAGAAAGAAAAAGAAAACATGGTTTCAATTACTCACAAGAACATTAAAAAGGCATTTTGAATACATCTGATTGATGCTCCTATAAGAGCAATATGCCCTAATCCACCTAATTTTGAAGTCAAAGGCAACAATCTGAATTATTCCTAAGAGGGCAGAAAAACATATATCTTTAAGTAAAAACCAAATTGACTAAAGCAATGAGGGCTTAAAGGAAATCTTCAGAAGGAATACATTAATTTTCAAAAAGCATATTTAACTAGGTTGCAATTCAGATTCTGCATTTAGTAAATTTTTGCCCTCGAAATATTAGCAACTTTTTCAAAAAGCATATTTAACTAGGTGGAACCACCAACGGAGATACTACAAGATGTCTGCACCCACTGAGAAATGCAATTCAGATTCCCTTCATCCCATTAGCTTTATTTATTTTTCTTTGGGTGGCCACACCAGGGATAACCAGAACACTTCTTTATTTCATTTCATAACTAATGTTATTGAGTTCGATCAGGCATGTCTGAACTTCGGCCCTCCAGATGTTTTGGACCACAACTCCCACAGTCCTTTGTCATTGGCAATCTAAGCTTAGAATTCTGGGAGTTGTGGCCCAAAACATCAGGAGGGCCGAAGTTTGGACATGCCTGAGTTAGATATTTACCATTAAAAATTCAACATGCAAACACATGCTCAAGATATACTGGATGAGGTATATGAGACACAAAAGAAGCCCCTGTTGTGAAGGCACAGTTGATTTACAATCATTATGTCAGTCTGGATTTGCTAAGGCAACATACAATAGTCTCACCATTGCAAGACTGAAAATGGGATGGGGACCTGAGTAAGGCATGGAAGGGGTGGACTTGTAATGAATTCTACTCAACTTCAGAGCTTATGCGACAGGATAAAAAACGTTGCCCAAACGTCGATTGGTGGCACACGCGCCAACAAAAAATTCAGCTTGCTCCAAGCACTGTCTGTACACTGACCACAACACTGGCAAAAGAGGACAATCACTCATGGGTTCTGATGGAATCGTTCACCCAAACACTTGCATAAGCACATTATATGGTGCATGGCTCTATCTTTCTGGCCCCATATTACGTACATTGAGGGCACACAAGGGACAAAACTGGTGATAAAACTAGGGAAGAAATGGGAAGCAGTCTCAGGAGAGTACGGGTCTTGGGTGCAGATTTACTTCCATATTGTCATGCAATGCACAGCCAACATTTTGTAAGGAAAGTGTTAGAGAGGAACAAACAGGACTCCAAAATGGTAGCAAATACTAGAAAAATAACAAAAGTTGCTAATATTTAGAGGACAAAAACCCTCTTCTTCAGAGTTGTACCAACAGGTTAATACATGGCAAACAATGAAATTACCTGGAATATTTTCCATCTTGCCAAGGACTTTACATCTATAGAGATAGGCACGAAATGATTTTTTTGTTTCAATTTTTGTTTTTTATTTCATTCCCTAATGAAACGAAAAATGAAATGACTCATCAAGGAAAAACAAAACAAAACAAAGAAATTTTCCTTTCGTTCCATTTTGTTTTCCGTTTGAAGCAATGCATTACTATGGGAAAATGATTGGCTGTGGGAAATAACAGGGTTTTTACACTTTTTCCTGCCTGAAACCCTCTGTGCCAGCTGATTGGCACTCAAATGGGAAAAACGTTTTAAAAGCCCACGGTTTCCCCCACCTGGCTTTTAAAACTTTCCCCCTCATCCAAGCCCTGCGTACCAGCTGATCCATGCTGGGGTGTGGGGGGGACTATTTTCTCCACCCTAGCGCCTATCAGCTGGCACAAAGGGATTGAGGGACAGGAAAAAAAGGACCCACACCTTTCCCCCCAACGCACCCCATTAGGGGGAAAGGTGTGGTGTTTTTAAAACGTCTTTGAGCCACTGAGGCAGCCTCAGTGCCTCAAAGACATTTTAAAGAACCTGTAATGGCAACAAAAATGAACAGAATTAAAAAAATCATTTCAACCATGCTGGAGATATGCAATCTCCAGATTAAGAAACACTCCCACAACCAAAATGAAAAAAACGTTAACCCAAAGCGCTATAAAAGACTACCAAAAAAATGAAATGAAACACCATTTTGGCATTTCATGCCCATCTCTACATCTAAGAACTAAATCCTGGCAACTTCATTTTTTGCCATGTTTTAACCTGTTGGTACATCTTTGAAGAAGAGGGATTTTGCCTTCAAAATATTAGCAACTTTTTGTTATTTTTCTAGTAGCCTAAGGTATCACCTGTTCTATATCACCTGTTCTACTTTTGTATTTGGTTTCTGTAATGGCTATACGGCTCCTCAACTTGTTTTGCTTCAAAATGGTAGCAACAGCTAATACAGTAGGACTGCGATATCAGACAATTCTGTATCCACAGTTTCACTTATCTGTGGTCTGAAAATATTATACACACCATGTTATCTGATACTCTCTAGTGGCCAGTTCTGGTAATGCATATTAAAATTTTCTGGATTTCCTACTTTTAAAACGGTTATCCCCCACCTGCTTTACCTTTCTTTCCCCCTCATCCAAAGGGAACCCAGCTGTCCCTTTTTGGTGGGCACTAGTTTTGAGGCCCAGAAGCAAACCATTATACTATAGTACAGTGGTTTCCAACCTGGGGGTCGAGACCCCTTTGGGGGTTGAACGATTTCCATTTCATGCTGGGGTGTGGGGGGGGTCGCCATGAGCCAGAAAGGTGAAAAAAAAGCACAAATGGCTATCATTTGCCTTCTATGGTCTTTTGGGAAGAGGGGTAGGAAGGGGGGAAAGAGTGAATTACAGCTTGAAAGGTTAGAGGGGACATCAGTCAATGGCACCAGAGTCTGTGATTGGCTATGAGGGGCATCGGATGGCACCAGAGTTTTTGATTGTGCCTGTAGAGGTGAAGTTTTCTCTCATCCACACATAAGGAATGCACCTGCAGCAGTGGCCTGCCAAAGTGGGGGCTTGTGGCCTTTTCCAAGCACGGCAATCGTTTACGGATGCTGGGGTCACCACAACATAAGGAACTCTTCAGAAAAGGCAGCCCATAAACAATTAAAGGGTCAACAGCCCTCATTAGGAAGGTAAATAAAACAGGCCCTTATTAAAACCCAAAAGACGTGTGCGACTGTTAACCTGTTTAAGTTAATATTTAAAGCAAACGTTTCCGTCTAGTCTGGCAATGACTGCTATAGTATATATTTAGCATTCACTATTATCCACTGATTCTAGTATCTGCAGTGTTGCTTGGAATCAATCCCCCATGGCCATGGTGGTCCTATTGAATTTCAAAAGGCAAAATCAGATTCCTGGATGATTGTAATACACTGAACAGCTGGCCCAAAACACACAAAATGAGTTTCAAAAGGGAAAAATGAAAAGTTTTGCATTTAGGCAAGTAAAAAGGCTTTGCACAAATATTGGATGGATTACACCTGGATTGGTAGATGTATATATGAAAAGGAGTTAGATCACAAGCTAAAAATGAGTGTGATGTGGTAAGCACAAAAACAATTAATGCAGTTCTAGGCTGCATCAACAGTAGTACCCAGATCAAGGAAAATAATCTAGTGCCACTGGACTCTGCTTTGGTCAAATCTCACATGGAATATTATGGCTACTTATGGTCACTGCCATTTAAGAAGGATATGGGCAATGTGGAATGCATCTAAAGAGAAGTGACAACTCGTATGAGAAAGAGCTGAGTATGTCTAGCCAAAAGAAAGAAACACAATATTAGAAGAGCTGTCACTTCAAAAACAAAGCCACCTTCTTTTTTGTGACCGCAGAGGATAAGTCCTGAAAGAATAATTCAGCTAAAATATTAGAAAGAATTTTATGACCTAGTCAATTGGGTTGAATTGGAAAGGGTGGACTCTCCTGCACTGAAGTTTTTTTTAAAAAAAATGTAGGTTGGATGACTGCCTACTCAGGGATGCTTTGGCAATGGACTTTTGGCAGTGGTGTAAATTGGAATAGAAGCATCCTAGGGTTCTTCCAACCCTTCAATTCTATGCTATTCCAAAATTCATGTTTGGTGCACTGCCATCTAGCTGTTGCACACAATTAGAGTAGAATGGACACTTTTGTGTTTTAACACACTCTCATGTCTTACACGTGACATTGGGCCTTGAAGAGGCTACTAATTACATTTTAACATTCATATTGCTATACTTCTCCATCAGGTAAGCCAAATTAAGTAAGCATTTTTTTTTAGAATACAGAAGAAAGGGTGGTGGGGTGGGGAGAGAGAGAAGGAAGTCCCTTTCAAAAATGTACACAAATTACTGTGGGCATGGAAATAGACTGTGAAGAAAGAAAGAAACCTGCCACAGCAATGTATCAAAATATTTAAAATAAACATGGTTGCCACCTCCTGGTTTGCCTTAAGGGTAGAAGCACTGTTTCTTTGCACCTTTCTGGATCTAACACTTTTATAGGGAAGCTGTTAAACAGTCGATTTTGATCTATCCTAGAATATTGAGTACAGTAATTTGGTTTCTCCGTCGTTTTTCTGGCAGCAAATATATTTATGTTATCAACTCTTTCATCACCATTTACTGCAACCATGACTTTCTGTGACTTTAAAGTTTACGCTCAGCCTGCCATGACAATGTAAACAAAAGGCTGAATTTTCAGATTGTATGCATCATCACTTAAGGCGCAGTGATGTATGAAAACAAACAGGTCAAGGTCAGATCCTCAGGTGCTTTACTGCGCTAATTTGGGTTACATAATATGCTTGAAAATTTCACTGCAAAGTAGCCAGCAAGAAATAAAGAACAGCTAAACTTATGTATTTTGGTTCCATTTTCTACAATTTATGGCTGGACTTGCACAGGAAAAGTTTTCGGAAAGATAGCTTTGTTAAACCATTTCAGCCAACAATCAATAACAATAGTTATTGAAATATATTTCATGAATTATAATTTTTTTTTAAGACACATGTAAATGTGAATCTTCTTTTTCAGGGACACACCCAGACATTTGTGTATTGAGAGATAGACATAATAAAAAAATAGACCACGCCAAAATAAATTTGTTAGTCTTTAGAGCTGCTACAACACATCTTCATTCTTGTTTTGGTTTTCATAGAATACCAGAGACTCATCTGATTATCAACAAATACATTTTAAGTTTTCCATTTGACTTAAACCTTCTGTATGGATTATCTGACCTATAAAACTTACAGGGCAGAGATAGAGAGAGAGAAATTAATTTTCTAATCAGTGCCATGTACACATGTGAAATATACTGTATATTCAGAACTAAGTAATGGCCATATGATCTGTTCATGGTGGCATAGCATTAAGTTATGCCAACACAAATGTGTTGATCATTATGTCCAGCAACAAAAGATTACACCATGTACTTGCACAATTGATCATACATCCCCAGCATGATGGACTATGCAATGCTCTGGCAGAAGTACTTAGGGATCACATTCCCACCTCAACCCTCGTGCAGGTATTGCGGGCATAACCTCATGTTTTACAAACTAGTATTTTCCATATCAACACCCTAGTAGATGTCAACATGCTGCTTAAATATGGAGATGGTTGCAGATCAGGTGTGTGAGAGAAAATCTGAAGATCCATAGCTTGTGTGTGTGTGTGTGTGTGTGTGTGTGTGTGTGTGTGTGTGTGTGTGTGTGTGTGTGAAAAAAGATCAGGTTCTAGAATGCTTGAAGCACTGAGGACAAAATAAAAGTTTCAAATTGAAAAACATAGGTATGGGAGCAAAGATTTCTACATCTCCCGTGCTGAGTTTCAGAGCCTGTGTATCAAGATGTTTAAGGAAGACTGAACCAAGGTTCTCCCTTTTCAGGATACTGCACACCATTAAAAATAGATAACACATACAAAAACTGAAAGCTGTCCACCAACTGTGGCTGGGCTGTTGCAAAAACGATGAACAAATTACCATAGGTTAATTGCATGCATCTGAAACAAGCAAATTAGGCCCATTCCTCATTAGGCATTTCCCAATAGGGCCCTCAGCGCTGGAACGGTAGCTTCTTCAAACTATTGCTGCTGGACTATGTCACCTTAACATTCCAAGGTAATGCAGCCCATGGTTACACAACTGGAATTTAATAAACATCCTTCTGTGAGAGTCCTAAGGCTGCACTTTGCAAGGCAGTTGGGAGAAGATGACTCACTAAATTAATCCTACATGCATAATGCCCATTTCATGGCAATTCTCCAATTCGGAGCTGAGTTGTACAGGGCTAATTGAGTTTGAAGTGACAACAGTATCGACACAAAACAGTCAAAAGGTCGAGCAGACTCAGACAACCCAGCAAACTTCATTATAAGGCAAGGCTCTCCAGGCTTTATCAATGTTGTTTAGTTGTCATGGTAGTGCCCTGTGGGTGTTAGCAACATGTTCAGATGCCAAGCGTGAAACTTTTGTAACACAGTTGTCATACTGTGCTTTGAAAGTGTTGTCTTGCAAAGAGTTGCTCTGACATGTCTTAGTTTATCATTGTTTCAGAACACCGGCATTCATTCTCTTCTTCCCCTGCTTGCTGTTCCATAAAATTCCTTCCTTCCAATGGTTTTTAACATCTCCATGCAGCTGCCGGGGATGTCACACAAAATCTTGGGCATATGTGTGTGTGTGTTTCGTATAATTATACTGATGATACCCCAGCATCTACCAAAGTGGTTATTGAAATCATCAGCTGTTGTTTGGAAGCAGTGCTCGATACATTCCTATCAAAGCTGAAATCCTACAGCTCTGTAGACAAGACAATCCAGGACTAGGGGGAAATAGCATGCTCTGGATGGGGTTGCTCTCCCTGTAAAGAGTCATGTTTGCAATTACTTCCTTGAGGGATGGTTCTTTCAGGAGGGCTCTCTGGCTAGAAATACATCTCATCCTAAAATTGAAAATTCTCCTACCTCCTGGTGCCTGGTTTCAAAGACTTATTCACTTACATCAGTTCCTTCATTTTAACTTCTTTCCACACTAACTCTCTCCCCAAGCAAGAATGGACTCACCAGGGGGTAGCCTGAACCCAATATAAGCAGAACCGCATTTGTACTAATGGACCAGGCCAGAGGAAGTGGCTAATAGTCTGCATAGGACTAAGACAGAAGGGAGACAAAGAACAAAGCTGCACATATATGACAGCACTTCTTCCTCTGCCACTCAAGGCTAGAAGAGGAAGGCAGAGATCGATGGTGAGATCAGATGGGCATTTGTTCGGCGGTTTGGTCCATGTTGGGGATGGGCTGATTCACACTTTTTCCTGGTGACCACACACACAATGCTATCATGAACCAGCCCATCAACCAGAGGTAGAAGTTGAGCCACAGTTTCTTCTGGCTAAGTGCTGATGGATGCCTACCTGCACTTTTTTTATTCACTGTCAGAGGCTACTGTTTTTTTGTTGTGAGTAGGATTGCTCCATTTTCGTTTGGTTACATCATGTGTGATCTCTGGGTTCAAACCAAAGGTTAAGCTGACTCTTTGCTTAAACCACTTAAACAGCCTTGGAAAATGGAAAGCCTCCTTCTCACTCCCTTGCAGAGCAGAAGAGAGACAACATTTTCAATTTCTTTTTAATTGTTGCTAACATATCAGTGATACTTCAAAAAAGCTTTTTAAAGAATAATCATTGATGTGCTGTGCTTGTTAGCAACAATTAAAAAGAAATGGAAAGATACATTTCTCCTCCCCTCTTGAGGGGAGAGGGAAGGAAGCTTTTCATTTCTCAAGATCACCAAGGGTATTTGTACACGACCCCTAAACTCCGCCGCAAATGGCTCCCAGCTCCGGAGCTTACAATTGTTTCCCCACCAGCTCCGGAGTTTGCAGAAAATTAAGTGCGACCACGCCCACCTAAGCGCATCCCAGCGCACTTTTCATGTACCTGCTCTCAGAGGGTGAAAATCCCCAGGTCCGGATATAACCTAGAGTGCCCGGCTCTCCTCGCTTCTGTTTGTTGTTGTTTTTGCCTCCCACCCCTTTAAGAGAAGGAATCAGGACAACGACGGGGCTCCGGGTGGCCTTGGAGGTGAGCCTGCATTTCCCCCCCTCTTTTTTTCTCCCTCCCCTCATGCAGACAGGAGCAAGGAAGTGCGGAGGGGTGGGGACGCAGGAAGAGCAACGAACCCCCAAGATCTCTGGTCCGAATTTAAGTGGCCAGCGGATCTTAGGGGTCGTGTGAAAAGGCCCCAAGTGGCTTAAGCAAAGCATGCAAGAGATAGGAGGGGGATTTTTTTCACCTTCCCTTTTCATGGCAAGAAGATCAATCTAGCTTGTGTCAAGCAGAGTCACTTGCAGATCCCTAAATAACATGCAGTGGTACCTTGTATAAAGGAATTCATTCGTTCCAAATGAAATTATGTTAAGCAAATTTTCCTTTATACAAATTCCCATAGGAATGCATTGAAAATGGAGTAATCCCATTTTTATGTTGTACGGATTTTCTCCATAGGCGATTATGTTAAGCAAATTTCCCCTATCTCCAGAATTTTTATGTTGTACAGATTTTATGTTATACAAGCTGTTTGTTATACAAGGGTCCACTGTACTGCACCTGGGAATAACTCCTGTTGAGTGCCATTTACACCATTTCAGGATAATTGGGACATGTGATCTCACCCTGAGCCTGGAGTGTTTACCTAGTGGTTTGTTTCAATGCGGTACCAACATTATATTTCTTCGCAAGGTATCTTAGCAAGTTTGCAATACATCAGACACAGGAGATCAAATATAATAATAATTTGTGTCCTTTTGGGGGAAAAACAATATCAGAAGAGATAAAAAAAGAGCATTTGAAAATTGTTTTCTGAACAAGTTCTGGGTTTTATATCGTATGTGCAGATAACTGCTTGGGAAAGGAACAAAATAATAGCTCATTTGGATTTTATCTTTAGATGTACCAAGGGGTGGGATGATGTGTGAATTGGCTAAGCCTTTCTGAACAAAAGAAGACAAACATCAATGTACTTTTTCTGCTCTCCCACTCTTTCCCCCATCCTCCAATATTCAAACTGCTTTAGCTGATGGTATAAAATGTGACTGTTTATAATAGATGGGAACAGCAGGGGAAACTGGTGCTTTAAAAGACTAATATAACAGGGATCACTTTCAGTGTGCTTCAGGAGACCCTTCTAAAATGCAACCATTAAACGGTACATTTCATTTCGCCTTTACATATTTCCAGATCCAGAGTAAATTTCACTTTGTTTGTTGAGCAACACTAAATGTTAATTCATACGTTGAGGTAAGAACCAGATGAAAGGATACAGTTGGCAACCTGGGAGGCTTATTATCCTTTTTGTGTATAAAACACAAACAACAAGAACATCCACTGTCGATTTGATTTGATGTTCAAGCAAATTATCCTTCTGTCACAGCCAAGCTTGCATATAATAGCAGGCAATAATCAATGGTAGTTGACGCTAAGTTTTTAAGCTTGGAAAACTGAATAGTAATCACTATGAAATTTCTTTCATGGCAAACACTGTCAATGATAGTTGTTACGGTGCCGTGTATCTCAAGCCAGGGATCTGCTAGACAATCCGGGTTCTTTCCTCCACAAAAGAGTGAACCAGTGCTGTATGTGCTCAGTGGGCCACCACTCTGGGATGCTGGATAAAGAAGATATGTTCAGAAATCTTCGCTCTCCCCCTCACTCCGGGTGGCCACACCTACTTGAAGGGTTTCTACCCGGAATTGGGCTTTCTTGGTGGCCGCCCCGGAATACTGGAACAAACTGCCAGTGGAGATTAGGATGTTAGATTCGCTCCTGGCCTTTAGAAGGGCATTAAAGACCTGGCTCTTCAGGGAATGCTTTGGGTGATCTTTGAGTGTACAGTGGTTTTGTTATTAGTCTGTTTGTTTGTTGGTCCCAGCCCTTTCTTGCCGGATCCTGCTTTTATATGGTTGTTGATGTGCTATTTCTATTTTTATTTTTTTATTATTCTTATTCTTATTATTTTGTAATTTGATCTGGTATATCTGGAGTTTTTGTATGTTTAGGCAAGTTGTCTATTTGCAACGTGTTGTACACCACCCAGAGTTCCCGCAGGAAAATCAGGTGGTCAACAAACAAGTAAATAAATAAATAAATAAATAAATAAATAAATAAATAAATAAATAAATCTGTTAACAGGAACCAGAATACCTATGAGGGAGAAAGGTGGAACAGAAATATTTTAAATAAATAAACACAAATGATGCTTCACAGGCCAAGCCTGTTTCCAGGCGCTGCTTGGAAAATTAACTTTTTGAATATGCCATAGCTCCTAGAATCATCCAGTCCATATGGGGATGAACTCAATTTTGCTCCTCAGCTTCTTTTCTGTACCATATTTGGGCACCAGTATGCATCCCTCAAAGAAACAAAGAATGTTCGTCACATCCTGCTCACAGCAGTCTTTCAATCTACCCCTTGAACTTTTCCACCAGGTCTGGCCCCACCCACCACAACTAAAGCAAAAGAAGTGTTCTGCTTATATACTTCCCCATAGTGCTTCAAGCACTCTCTGGGAGGTTTACAATTTAATTATGCAGGCTACACATTGCCTCCCAAGCAAGCTGGGTACTCATTTTACTGACTTCGGAAGGATAGAAGGCTGAGTCAACCATGAGCCGGCTACCTGGGATTGAATCAGGTCGTGAGCACAGTTTTAGCTGCAGTACAGGCATTTAAACCACAGTGCCACCAGGCTCCTGGTAAGCAAGCTCCCCTTCTGACAGAATGAGCCATTGTTTCTTAATCTTAACTGAGCAAGGGAGATTTTCCTTTAGGGTGACAACCTTTTGTGGAAGTAGGCTTGAAGAAAGCCATTATTTGAACATTTGAAAATCTAGTTGCTAAGCAGGTGAAGGACAGACACTGGGACTTTTTTTGTAATATATTAGCATTCTTTTTAGAAAAGTCACTCATTTGTCACTTTAGGTGTAGGACCTTAGTAGTCTATTTCTTACAATATTTACTTAAGAAAAATGGCTAGCATATTTTACAAACAGCCAAAATAGCCTCAATCCATCAAATTACCCCCTAAAATGTTTTATAAATACAGTGGAACCTTGACTTACGTCATTAATCTGTTCCAGTGGTCTAGACTTAAGTCAAACATGACTTAAGTCAAACGAACGTTTCCCATAGAAAGTAATGGGAAAGCAGATTAATCCGTTCCAGATGATGAAAAAGACCCCCGAAAACAGCAATTTAACACAAATTTGACTGGGATAGGAGATTCCTTCTGGGGATGTAAATGAAATGTCTCTTCAAAGAGAGGAGGAGGCAGTGGAATTATAGTCCACAAGTTATACGCCTCCACTTTTTAATGTTCATAGCAACAATGTCTAACATTTAAGTTTTACTGATTTTTAACCTGACGTTCCAAGTTCTGAACAACTCTATGCTCACCATTAGAGTCCCACAACTGTACAGCTCCCCAACTAAAATGCTTCTATTGTGGACCAGACTTCTGCAGCCAGATTTTTTACAAGACTGAGCTGACGGTCTAACCAGCGAGGCCAGCCCCGAGCTCCCGGCCCTTCTTCTCCTCCGGCAGTAGCGGCGGCTTCGGTGAGGCCGAAGACCAGCTCCAGGTGCTCTGAGCTGGCCTCGCGGAAGCCGCCGCTGCCGGAGGAGGGGAAGAAGGCAGGAGCAGTTTGGAGGCGGCAGCCACGATGCTGGGTTGTGGCTGCCGCCCAATTCCGGTGCCTTGCGCCGGGGCTCCTGCGACTCAAGTCAAACAGGCCCCTTCTTGCTGCAAGTCAAATATGATGCAAGTCAAGCAGTATGTAAGTCAAGGTTCCACTGTAATATGTAAACATTACTTGCTAGATTGAAACATGTATCAATGATTCCACTTATAATGTTATTACAAGAAATAAAATTGTTATGCTCACATTACATAAAAGAAGCTCTGGTGATACAGTAAGGCTGAGGAAGATTAACCTATGTAAGAAAGAGGGTGATAGTCGTGACAAAGGACAGCCTTGTTTTGTTCCCCACTCCAAGTCAACAAGGCCACATCCAAGCAATTAGCATTGCTTGATGAATATTGTAAAGGGAACATAAAGAGTGGTAAGAAGGCATTTCACTTTTTCATTTTCTTGTCATCCTTATGAGGGAATCCCCATTCAAATCTGTCAAATGCTTTTGGTGCATCTGTGGACACAACACTGTTGTAGTTGTATTTAATTGAACAGTCTGACATAGCACATTTAAAAACCAGCTATATGGTTCAAAAGGCTTGATAAAGCAAGCTGTTGTGTGAGATGACATTATTAAGTTGATCAGAGTTGGCCTCCTTCAAGGTATCTGCCAATTCCATAAACTGTGAATTAATTTGTCAACAAAGCAATTGGCAGCAATTCTGTACTGCCAACTCTCTGTGCAATTCAGTCAAATCTTCTGCGCTGTAGAAATTACTACTTATAATCATCTTGAGAAAAAAATAAGTGGTAGAAAGAGAAGGAAGGAAGGAGGTGGGTCATAATGATTTTAAGATTATGCTGTTATAGCCAAAGCAGGAAAAATTATCCTTCGGCAGCTGTATATGAACATTATTGTCTAATATGGTCAAATTCTCATCTGAATTGGTTTTTAAGCTATTCTCTCTTTACACCACATTGCTTTGTATCACAGGAGAAGAATTTGGTTAAAGGTGGAAAATATGTCTTATCAATGAAAGGTGCAAGTCCCATTCATTGAAAAACTACTTCATAAGCCTGTGAAAATTCTCAGTCATCCAGGTGAGGTTATCTGGAAGTTGAGTCATGGCAACTGGACTTCTTTTCTTGAGCAATTGAAACACTTCGCTACTCATCCAAGCAGCTTCATCAGTCTAAGGAAAGTTAGTGGCATCCTCCAATTTATAGTTCACCTTGATTATCGATTCCCCTGGTCTGAATAGGCTCATAAGTTCAACAATGGCCTGAATAGGCTTATAGGTGGACAATAGCCTGGGGTGTGTGAAAGTCCCACCTATTCAACCCTTCCCAACACCAATTACGTTTTGGGAGGATGGCCCAACATAGGAGGAGCAACAGCTCAGGACCAGAATCAGCAGTGTACCTCCATTTGAAGGACAAAGAGCACTCATTCAAAGATGAGGATGTACACATATTAGACAGAGAAGATAGGTGGTTCGAGAGAGAGGTCAGAGAGGGCATTCATATATGTATTGAAAACCCCTCTCTCAACAGAGGAGGGTGGCTCAGTCACAATCTGTTTACTACTTATCAAGCTGCCCTTTCATCAATCCCCAAACAAATCAGAAGCACTTCACAGCTCCACAAGCAAGGCCACAACTAATGACCCATACATAATGGTTGTTGGGAAGGGTTGCATAGGTGAGACTTTGACACACCCCAGGCCATTGTCCACCTAACAAGCCTATTCAGATCATTGTCCAACTTATGAGCCTATCCAGATCAGGGTGATATGAAAGCAAGGTGAACTATAAATTGGAGGACTCACCACTAACTTTCCTCAGACTGACAAAGCTGCTTGGATGAGTAGGGACATATTTTGATGGCTCAAGAAAAGAAGTCCAGTTGCCATGACTCAACCTCCAGATACATTTTAAGACATATTTTCATTTTTATATACTTTCCTTCCTCTTTTTTGAGTGCTGAGAATTATTAGATTAACTATCACATTACCAAAATTAATAACAATAATTCTAGGGTATATCATCTATCTATCTATCTATCTATCTATCTATCTATCTATCTGTCTGTCTGTCTGTCTGTCTGTCTGTCTGTCTGTCTGTCTGTCTGTCTGTCTGTCTGTCCGTCCGTCTGTGTTGTGTCATTACATTTGTGACTGACTCTTCGTGACCACGGAGTTTTCTTGTCAGGAATACTAGAGTATCACAGAGTAGTAATTACCATGAAACAGAGTGATTTTATGCTACTTTCAGCCTGATGAACATATGTGAACTAAAATATAGTACAACAGAACACTAAAATATGTTTCATTTATGTCTTTATTATCTCAGTTACCTATATCTGAATTCATACATGTCTCTAACTCTCAGAAGGGTTCTGCTTAACGAATGGCAGTCTCCCATGACCAATTTTAATACTGGGGAAAGAGCGATGAATGGATGAAATTTTCCACAAGCCTGGAACTCTTCCTAAGGTGGTGGTGGGGGCTGCTTAAGACTGGAGCTAAGTCATTTTGAATTTTACATACTGGTATTTACAAGTGCATTTTACATGTGATTCTTCAAAGGGCTAAAATAAATAATATATCTTCTCTATTCTATTTGATATTGTTAAACGGAGCATCACAATCAAACTTACAGCTGAATAAAATTGATTAAAGCATAAAATTAAGCAAAGGGAAGAATATGGAAGTCTCCGTTAAGTAAACAGGGGAAATGGTTATGAGGCTGAGATGGATAAAGTGCTGCTCTCCAAATACTGTTGGAGCTAAACAACCATCAGTCTTAACCAGCATAGACAATGAAGAATGCTGGAAAGTGCAGTTGAACAACATGTCAGGTGCCATGCCTTGCCCACCTCCACTATGAAGTTTCCTAAAACATGGTCTTTTCTCCACTTCACTGTGTAAAAAAATTCAGAAAGAACAGTACATGGTGTGTGCCTACCAGCTGGCTGGACATCGTAGTTTTCCATCTACAAGACACCCCCATATATAAAATATTTGCAGAGACAAGATATGGGCAGTTTTACAACTGCATGGTTCTCTCCCTGGCTTGCTTCCAATGTATAAGACGACCCTCAATTTTTAGCCCAATAATTTTCGACACAAATATAGTCTTGTGCACAGAAAAATACTATAGTCAAGTGAGTTAACTACCTGGTTGTGGAACCTGAACAGTCTTGGAAAAAGCTGCACAGACCCTGAAGAAAAGGAATGGCAAGTCACGTGTTAGTATGCTACATCTAGAAAACCCTGCAAAGAATAGCCATGAACTGAAATTGACCTGATGGTACATGATGATGGTGGTGGTCATGTATTTACCACACTTGAGGTACAAAAACATCACTAAGCAGTAGCTGGAGTTAGGCATGGGCAGTGAGATGGTCATATTTGATTATGACATTAAATGATTAAGGGGCTTAAGACTTAGCTTCAAAAAAGATATCTCCAAACTGGGAGGAAAGGCATTAAAATGGCAAAATTTAATATCAATGAAGTGATGCAGAATGGAGGCGGGAAGTCCCAACTTTGCAAATCTGGTAATAAGATCCAAGATAGTGGCAAGTGATGGATGCAAATGTCAACCCATCCAGTGTGTGATTGCTGTGTGGTTAGCAGAATTAGAAGAAGAAAAGAAAGGAGAAAATGAAACTGTTGTAGTACCGGACGAGGTGTTAAACAGGGCAATCAAAATTATCAAGTTATAAAAGGTTGCTATTTGGGTGGGGGGATGTTTATTTTAGGGAAGAGGCAAGTAACCACCCTAGAATAATTTGAATAATAGTAAAAGTACCTCACAAAAGTATACTGTTCCAAGGGGAACCATTTCAAACCTGGCTATTGCACGGACTGCACCCACACTCAGAGGAACACCCTCTCAAGAGAATGGAGAATGTTGATGTCCCTGTTATTTTGAAAGGTGCAGTGTTGTGAGCCTGCAAGACCTGGTTCCACTACATCACTGACTGTAAAGGCAAAAACTATGGAAATATTTTAACAGAATCATATTGAACAGACAAAATTAAGTATTGTGCCATCTTAAGGACAATTGAGGTATAATTTAGCAGATATGTTTGTCATCTTTAGTCCACTCTTACAGAGGCATGAAGAGGAGTCACAGCAGATAGGTGTTATTCATCCAGACTTTATTTTAACCTCCCTGTGCAGGCTATACCCTGTTTGTGCACAAGATAGATCACTTTGAGCTGTCAATGCCTCAAATCACTACCTTGGTGAGAGGAAAGAGAGTGTGCGCTGTGTGTGAAGAAAGAAAAACAGACTGAGAAATAATACAGTATCTCTGGTCAGAGTATGAGTACATATTATAATATTAAAATATAGGCATTATAATTTAATTGTAGGAAGTTGCTAATTTTTTGGTTTTGATTCTCAAATTTTGCTTTCAAAGTCCCTCCGTTTTCAAAAAAAAAAATTTCAAAAATGTGACAAAGTTTTGTTTGCATAATTATGTTGTAAGCTGCCCAGAGGATGCTTTAGCACTATGGGATGATATACAAGTCAACGCAACAATAACTATGTCATTTGCCAAATGCTGTTTTGCAGGACATTGCATTGTCCCACTTTATCCTAGGATACACCTACCATTGCACCTTTGGATAGGTTTGTTTGTTTGTTTTTTTTTTTGTTTTTGTTTTATATAGCTTGTATGCCACCCACTACCCAAAGGTCTCTGGGCGGCTCACAATCAAAATAAACAATTAAAACAATTATGCCAGAAACAGAAGATATGCTAATGATTGCTATCAAAGAACCCAAACACTCATCCCTGTCAGGAAAAAGAGATAAATGCCCATGAATAAAGTCAAGACTTACTTATGATTAGCAGCATGTTGACCGAAAATACATTGAATTTAACCATGCCACCTCCAGATCAGACCATAAAGTAAATGGTAGTATTGTTCTAAATTTATTAGATTTATTATCATGAAAGAATAGGATTGGGATGTAAGGGTTTAAGAGGGCATGTGCCTGTTTTTGTGCAAGTTTGGGGGGGAGGTGACATCTGTCTTTGTGCATGCATTTCTGAGAGTCTGATTCAAGGCAAGCAAGATGATACTATGAATCTGTTACAGGAACAACAGAAGTAAGCAATTGATGATATAATTTCACTTACATCTTTGGTTAAGCATATACTCCGATCTCGCTTGATTTCGGAAGCTAAGCAGGGTCGGCCCTGGTTAGTACTTGGATGGGAGACCACCAGGGAATACCAGGTGCTGTAGGCGCCTGGAGTAGGAACTGGCAAGCCACTCCAGTACTCCTGCCAAGAAAACTCCATGGACATGGGGTCACGAAGAGTCGATCACGACTGTAACGACACAACATGCACACAAAAATAGCTGCATGGAGGAGAAGAACAGTCTCATATATTCAGTTTTGTGTAAGGATCCCAGAACAGTGAGGACAGGGAGTGCTTGAGCACCCCAGTGTTAGATAGAGAGGGATTAAGCCCTCTATCAAAATAATAGGCAACATGACCAAGACTTTATGTGTAGCTGACCACCTTCAAGATGTTTCCATCAGGAACAGTGTAAACATGATCACATATGAAAACAATTAAAATTGATACTGCCACTGCCACAGAGCCATTCCAGGAGTTATTAGTGAATTAATGGTGTTATGCAGTTACCGGGGGGGGGGGGAGCTATGCAGAAGAGATTACTCCTTGGTAAATGTTAGAGAAAAGTCCACATCAAGACTGACTGAATGGAGAGGGAGATGTGATGTGCAAATCCTCTGCTGTGTTCTCACGCACAGTGATCATTGTGATGGCTTTGCTGGCGACTACAGAGCACAACAGGTGCGAAATGGTCCTGACATCAGCCTTAGTGCCCTAGAAAACTGCAGGGTCCTTTCTTTTGAAAGGTAATTTTGCTGAGCTAAAGGCATCTTAATTTCCTGGAGGAAGGAAAATCAAGTGGGAAGGGTTGCAGCACCATTTGTACTCGTTGTGCTGGACCCCTGTTGAAGAAGCAAGACCTGCTGAAACATTGTGACCTAGAATTAGCCGAGAGTGAGTAGCATCCACATAGTATGTTCTTTCTTTCATTCTTTCTTTCCTTCCACACTTTAGCCATGTAGGCAGGCACTGTACAAGCTAACAGCACTCCAGGAAGCCTCTCAGAAACACTGAGAGTATTGTTAGCAAAGTACACGGGGCACTTGTATACCGAAAGCTGGGTGACTGGTGATATCACGAACCACGGCTGAAAGCCAGCTACCCTTCAGGAAGTAGTGAAATGCTACAATGATCTAGCCACCCCTGGAAAGGTGGGCGGTGGGCACCCACATTTCCTTCAATGCATCATTTTGCTTTGTCTTATGAACTGAACTAGTTGGGTTTTATGCTGCTCTAAGCAATTTGGGATTTTTCTTTTAACAGAGGAAAAAAGATATACATTCATATCCAAAAAAGCACTCCTACTACATCTTGGAATAAAGATGATATGATAGGCAATCCTGCTCACTAACACCCCGGATAACAAATAGAAGGGTGCAGATTTGTGTTTTTAGACTTCAGCTCCCAGACTTCCCTAGGCAGCTTAGCTGCACACCTGATAACGAGCATTCCACAGGAAAAGCCAACAATTGGCAATTGTTTCATTATTTGTCAAAAGAATGCTGTTTGGGGCTCATTAGCATAAAAATTGACTCACTGCATATAGTCATTAATTTGTAACACATTTCCTCCAAGTGCCTCTGTGACATCCTTACATAATTTGATATAAACATTATGGAGGTAACATATGTAAAGAACTTATTTAAGAGAACACTGAATTGCCACATATTACTGTTATCATTCTTGTCTTGTTGTTATTACTGCTGACATTGTTCGTGGTGTGCTGTTGCTAATACGGAGGCAGTTTTGTTGCCTGACAGAGGGCACTGTGCTGCAGCAATCCAAGGGTCCGACCCTGCTCTGAACAGGCACCGCAGCAACATCAACTATTGCAATACAGCACAGAACACCAAACGGAGGAGATGAGTCAAACCTTCTTTGATCATTATAGGCCGCATGAAAATGCACAGCTCCAATGTATAGTATGACACCGCTGCCCTAGAGAAAGAGCAACAGCAAAATCCTTTGACCAGAGGAGGACAGGAGGATATCCTGCTTACTGCCTTGAACCCCCTAGGGCCCTACCCATTCCAGATGGTCATGCACCAATGAACTGCTATAGGCAACTGTGATTCTGCAACAGATGAAAGTATTTTTGGGTGCAAGGGCATCTTGGCACAAATGGTTACGTAGCATGTATTTTCCTTGATCATCTCTCTACAAGCTCTTGTTTTCCTTGCATCATGGTGCAGAGCATAGTCAATGCAGAAGTGTGAGTTGTGTTTTGTATCCACATCATTTGGGAACTGTCAACATGAAGAACCCCGGCAGAAAACTACATTTCCATCTTGCAAGATTATTCAAATGTCACTGGGATCCAAGTGCTACAAATAAAGACAGCTTTCTTCCAGGCAGCAGGCAGTTGAGACGGCACACACAGGGGTTATCCCATTTTATCTTCAAACCAACTGAAAACCCAGAGAAAATCTACATGGCACTTTCCTCTCCTTTTCATTCTTACACTAACATATGTCACAGGGGAATCCAAGCACGGAGCTCTTGCTCTGAATGCTGTTGTGAATTTATCTCCAATCAAGACTCAGAGACTGCAATCCTGTTTTTCTCTCTCTCTCTCTCTCTCTCTCTCTCTCTCTCTCTCACACACACACACACACACACACACACACACACACACACACACACACACACACAGAGAGAGAGAGAGAGAGAGAGAGAGAGAGAGAGAGAGAGATGGGGGGAATGAAGCCCCATTTACAATAGTGGAACATACCTTTATTTATAAATCAAGTTTGTCTTCACATTTCCATTTTCAGTTTTCCATATCATATCAATTAACCAGTAGCCTTAGACAATCAGAATACAGAAAGCATTTTTATGTAATAAATTCACTAAGCCAGAAATTCTTTTTTTCAAATTCCCCTTTTCCTGCCAAGCCCCCCCCCATCCTCACAGATTGCTTCAACCTTGCCAAATCCATCATCCTCATGGGCTGTTGTTATAATAATTGTTGCATTATCTTGCGAATAATCTTGATGGCCGTTCTGCCACTGAAGAAGTCCCAAATTTTCCTCTTTTTGGCACCCACATCAAGTAAGACAGATGCGCACATCATATTCCGTGGAACTGGCACATTCAAGGGCCCAGCCTGCACAATTCCTGCCACATTTGTGTTTCCGCCCTCTGTTCTGGTTCAATCTCTTGACTCGGGCTGATTTTTGAAGCACTTCTTGTTAAAGCATTGATTCCTAGCAGGTCAAGCCAGTCACTGGGGGAAAGCCATCATTTTATATCTAGGACATGGGTAACCAAGACATTGGGAGTGAGAAAGGGGAGGTTTCCGATTGATCCAACCATCCATGTAGTAAAACATTTGGCAGCTTTCCAGGCAATAGACCTGTCAACCAGTCCATGTAAGAAAGACTTTCCCATGCAAGAGAAACAAGATTACAAGCTTAAAGAGCTTCGTTGGGAGCAGGGAGACTCTGGAGATGATCAAAGAGACCGGGAGAAAAGCTATTTGTTTTTTTCATTTGCGGAATTGAGTTTTCTTCATCATTAAATATTATTCCATTGTGTTATGTCTGCAGGCAGCACATAATACATGAGAATAAACACATAGGGCCTTTTCACACGACCCCTAAGATCCGCTGGCCACTTAAATTCGGACCAGAGATCTTAGGGGTTTGTCGCTGTTCCTGTGTTCCCACCCCCTCCGCACTCCTGGCTGCTGGCTGCGGTGAGGGGAGGGAGAAAAAAAGGAAGAAAGGAATGCCGCTCACCTCCGTTCTGCTATCCCGGCACTGCATTCAGATCTCTTAAAGGGGCGGGGGGCAAAAAAAGAATAAACAGAAGCAAGGAGAGCCGGGCAGTCACTACATTATATCCGTATCAGGAATTTTCACCTCCAGAGAGCAGGTACCTGAAAAGTGCGCTGGGACGCGCTTAGGTGGGCGTGGTCGCACTTAATTGTCTGTAAACTCCGGAGCTGGTGGAGAAACAATTTTAAGCTCCGGAGCTGGGAGCCATTTGCGGCGGAGTTTAGGGGTCGTGTACAAAGGGCCATAGTCAGGCATAAGCAATACTATCCTATCACACCGATCCGTCGGAAAACCTAGTGGGTTCAAAGCAAGCGTAGCCTGTAAATATTGTGGGTGCATGTGTACATGTCACACTCCCTCTCTTATTCTCTCTGTTCCATCCCTTCTCAGTAGGCTGGAAGAGGGTTGGAAATGACCCGTTTGCTGCTCTCCACATACTTCTCAGAAACAAAGTTAGGTGGCAGAAAGAATGTAAGACATGTCCACCAATGCCATATGGGGAAGCCGGCCAGATCAATGACCATAACTAGCCAATCTAATATGTTTCACGCCATCATTGTTATTTTAAGACAGAGGTTCTCACATTCTGCACTACAGAAACTTCTACATACAACCTGAATATCGAAGATGCCATCTCCATGACATTTAGCACCCGGTGACTTTCTTACCAACTAACAATGATCTCTGTACTTATACATCTATATTGTAATCCCATTGGTAAATATTTGCCATATTTAATCTCCTGCTCATATGTCCATGAAGTAGACATGCCTATAAAAGCTCACATTATAGAAATATAAAAATGAATATTTAAGTGCCACCACATTTTTTGCTTTTTGTTTCACTTTTTATTTTTATGTTGCTTTCACCCATGTGCCGCTTTGTCAGGGTCACATGGACTAGTGAACATGCTAAGAACATTCAAATTTGTGATTCACATCAGCCTACTGGCTAAGGAACATACTGTATCAGTTAAGAAAATGGGACTCTAAATGCTGGAAGCAACCAAGAGGGTAACCACTGCCCATCCCATTTTTTTGGAGTATTGTGTCCTTTTGGGGGCTTGCACTGTGTCCTTGTGGAGTAGCTCCCTCAGTAACCGGGGGGCGGGCAGATTCTGGAAGTGCCCATGTGGTATATAGCCAGTGGACACAGCACATTAGATTTGAACCTGTCTAATCCAGGATTGACTCCACCCTCAGTCACAGAATCCATGGGAAATTGTGAGTGTGTCACTCTTATGCTTTCTTGACTAGCTTCACAGAGAACAAGAGAAAGAAGAATATCATGTGGTGTAGTGACTAGAGCAGCGGATTTTGACTTCAAAGATCCAGATTCTAGTACCCAATCATGAAACTCATGTTTTATCTTGAGCCACTGCCAGTCACCTCTCTTTCAACTGACACATTTCAGAAGGTGCCTACGAGGACAGAGCAAGAAATAGGGAAGCCACATATGTGTCAAGCTCATCCGATGAAATGCAGGGTACACATGTAACTAATATGTAAATAAATCACAACAGTGACCTTAAGAAGAATCAAACAATTTCCCCCTTACAAGTAGAAGGCAAAATAGAGAACTATCATCAGAAGAACTACAACGTTCTCAATTCTGCCACTGTGATAAATGCATGATTGAAGTAATAGATTTTGGCTAGACAGTGCACTACTTCATCTGCGGACAGGTAGTGAAGTGTAGAGGCCATTAGAGGACAAATAGTAGTGAAGCACACTCGATACTGCAGTCAAATCTAGCAAGAGGCACAATTCAACAAAAGGACTAACTGTGTAATCTTTTCATTCACAAGCTTTAGATCCACCTGGGTACTTCTTTCCCTTTCATCACAATCCAGGAGAAGGATTAGTGTTTGCTGGGCTGACAGAAGGACATGGAGAGGGTGGAGATAAGTTCCAAAGAAGGATATTGTACACAATTCCCCAAGGGAGTTAATGGCGCTACAGTGTCTGACCAACATGTTTATCCTTCTGGGTTTAAATAGTCCTATTTTGCTAAGGAACTCAACAGGCCCCACCATAGAGAGCAACAATTCTGAACTAAATTGAGAGACTGGCCAGCACCTATAAATTCAATCTGGTCTCTTAGAAACTCTGTATCAAGTCAATTCTGATGGAATCAGAGAGAAAGTATTATCCAAGACAGAACAGCTGGAGAGATTCAGGCATCTGATTTTTGTTTATGCATAGCCTGGAAAACTAATTTTTAGGGGAATAAAAACCCCAGAATCCCTCAGCCAGCATGGCCCTGGCTTTGAAATGCCTACTTTAACCACTCTGTCAAGACACAAAATGTGTGAGGTTTCTTTTTGCAGGGAACCGTTTATCCTTTATAAAGAAGACTTTATTTATTTATTTATTTATTTATTTATTTATTTATTTATTTTTATTAGACTTATATCCCGCCCATCTTCCCAACGGGAACTCTGGGCAGCTAACAGCAGCTGGACGAGTCAGCAGATACAAAATGCAATACAATAAAGCAAGACAAATAAATCAACATATCAATATAAATAGGATAAAAAGAGAAAGAAACAAAGAACAGTAGCAGGGGAGCACCCGTAATTCCAAACCACACTGCTACTCCAACAAGTCCTGACATGATGGACGATAGTCTATGGACGATGGTCGATGGCGGCAACAAAAAAAAAGGGGGCTAAGCTAGGTCACCAAAGGCCTCGCGGAATAGAATAGTTTTCACCGCTTTGCGAAAGGCCAGCAGGGACTCTGCAGAGCGCACCTCGCTGGGTATGCTGTTCCATATGGATGGAGCAGCCACCGAGAAGGCCCGGCTCCGGGTAAGGGAACACCTGGCCTCTCGGGGGGGTTGGAACGCGGAGCGAGTGCGCCCACGACTGCCGAACCGGTTGGGTCGAAGTTGACCGCTGGGCAATCCGCTCTGCCAGGTAATCCGGGCCCAGGCCAAGGAGGGTTTTATAAACTAAAACCAAGACCTTGAATCTGATCCGGGAGGCAACAGGTAGCCAATGCAGTCGGGCCAGAACTGGGGTGATGCGGTCATAACGACGCGCACCCGCCACCAGTCTGGCCGCTGCATTTTGCACCCGCTGGCAGTCGCCGGAGGAGAGTCAAGGGCAACCCCATGTAGAGAGCGTTGCAGTAGTCCAACCTCGAGATCACCAGCGCCTGGACCACTGTTCTCAGGGAGTCCCCGTCTAGATAGGGACGGATCTGGGCGATCTGACGGAGGTGGAAGAATGTGGTCCTGGCCACGGCCGCCACCTGGGCTTCCAAGGACAGGGCCGGGTCCAGGATCACGCCCAGATTCCGAACCCTCTCCGCCAGCTGGAGGGAAACTCCCTCCAAACTGGGGAGGGGGCCTCCATACCCAGACGGGGAACTTTGATTTTAAACTAGTCATGAACTCTCATGTTTAGGTTCAGCAGAAGCATAAGTTCACCGGAGACTGAAGTTGACTCATGCAGGTTCACTTCAGTTCATCTGCACACAGGAATTTGATTAAGTTAAAAATTGAGAAGTTGACTCCTACTAGATGTCACCTAGCTGTGGTAAAAAAAGTTTCAAGCTGTATTTCTACTTTTAAATAAAAACATTGTGCTCGTTGTGATGGAATACTGGGTTCAGGGAGTCCCTCTCTAGCCACTCAGCGTCACTGCCCTATTTATCCTGGAGTGTGTGAGCCCAGGCAAGTCAAATATGTCAATGACTTAAGGAACTTGTCTGGCCCCAGTACCTCCCAAAGCTTCAGTCTCCCTGACTAGGCAGTGCTGTGGGCATTTAAAAGGCTAGAAACTCAGAACAACTATGCCTGACTTACAAGGCAGGAAATGCAACCATACCCACAGAAATACCAAAGCTCCCAGCAGCTGTTTAAGGCAAAACCAGTTTGAGTACCACAAACCCTCTGAGCAAAAAACAAAACAAAACAAAACAAAATGTAGAGAGTTGGTTGAAGAGTTTGTTATATAAAAGATGGTGAAAAAGATCCAAAAAGTTTTATTTCAAAAAAACATTTGGGGGGAAAGCAGGGCAAAAGCATATTGCCCCATAGTGTCTAAAGCACTCTCAGGGTGGTTTACAAGTACAGTGATACCCTGTATAAAGGAATTAATTCGTTCCAAATGAAATTATGTTAAGCAAATTCCTTTATACAAAATTTTCCATAGGAATGCATTGAAAATGGAGTAATCCCATTTTTATGTTGTACGGATTAAGCAAATTTCCCCTATCTCTGGAAATTTTTATGTTGTACAGATTTTATGTTATACAGGCTGTTTGTTATACAAGGGTCCACTGTAATTGTGAAGGCTACATATTACCTCCCGCTGCCCCCACTGCAGCAAGCTGGGTACTCAAGTATAATTTGGGAAAACGTTGAAGCAAATAAGCAAATACACCAGAAAATAACAGACCTAATCTAATCTACTTAATACTCACACATTAGCACAGTATCAGCACAGTTCTGAAGCATACACAGGATGACAGGCATAGCCTAACAGGCCAACAACCGAATGCAGCATCTCCACAGAAGTAGGCTCAGTCAATTAAAGAAACTTCTGGACCCTTTTCTATACTTCAAATGTTCTGGACTCTTCCAGCTGGTCTGCTAAACAAATAGGCAAGGCAATGTGACACATTTATTCCACTCCATCTCTATGCGACTTGGGTTGCCTCTTCTAATTATTTACTTCACTTAATAAAATATCCGTATCCAGAGCTTTAAAATAACACACTTTGAAATTAACACATTAATATCAAATTACTCAATTTTTGGATCAGTGCCAGCAAAAGGCTCTCAATGTCTAATTTTAACAGTAAGTTTGGCCTTCAATAACAGGCATATGGTACTCTACATCCACCCTTTTTTAAAAAGTGACTTATACATCCCATTTCAAACCCAGATCTACACCAGGACCCATGGCTCTATAAATGCATTTGGACAAGAACACCCAGAAGTCTTCATCAGAACTACCAAGCACCTGTGACATTTCTCAAGACTTCTGATAGTTATACCCCCAAATGCTCAAGAGTCTCAGGGTTGGGAATCATTGTTCAGCATTTCTACTTACAGTTCTTAAGCAGAATAAGGTAAGTAGTTTTGAGTAAAAGTACAGGGCTGGTTAAAAATAGCCTTGAAGCCCACCTACTTCATCCAAGGGCGCTTTTACACGACCCCTAAAATCCAAGACAAAGGGCTCCCAGATGCGGAGCTTAAAATAGTTTTCCCACCAGCTGCGGACTTTAAACAAAATTAAGTACGACCACGCCCACCTAAGCGCGCCCCAGCACACTTTACTAGTACCTGGTCTCCGGAGGTAAAAAAAATTCTGATGCGGATTGTAAAGCTGTGGACGCCAGGCTCTCCTCCCCTTCTATTTGTTTTTTTGTCCCTGCCGCCCCTTTAAGAGACAGGAATCCCTACGGAGCTGCTTCCACTGCAGATGGAGGTGAGACTGCATTCTTTTCTCCCTTTTTTCTCCCTCCCCTCACCGCAGACAGGAGCAATGGTGTGCTTCGGGTGGGAACACCGGAAGCAGGACAAAAACCCAGGATCTCTGGTCCGAATTTAAGTTGCCAGCGGATTTTAGAGGTCGTGTAAAAGTGCCCCAAGTCAGCTCCTGAAATCATAACAACCAGTTCCTGTCATACTGGAATCAATTCACCAGAACCCAGATTTTTTAAAATGATTCAGTCTCCCTTGGACAATGGTTGAAAAGAGGAATTATTTGAAAATGAAACACAGAGAGCAGCCTCTGCACAAGAGGGAACTGGGATGATGTGCACGGTTCCCCTGCCCCCGTCAGGGTCACTGTTAAGTGGGAAAGAAGGCTCCACCTGTTCTGGAGGCTATTCTGGAGGACTGTTGACCTGGCAAACACAGACAGGTCAATTACTTCATTAAACAAAACAGAAAATAAATGAATATGGGAAAGAAAAAGAAAAAGCTTACATGGAGGGGCCCCTAATCCATTCTAGGTTAGTAATTTTATAGCTTCAAGGAGGAGAAGGAGGAGGGAAAAAGAACTCTTATATCAATTGAGACTTTGTTTTTTGTTTGCTTTCTTATTTCGACACACACACATTTGCATCCACTCATGGGGGTTGGACCATCTTTTCAGGCCCACAGAGACATTTGTGGGATCACAAAAATCATCCCAGCTTCATCTTGTACAAAGACTGCTGCTTTATTGTTTTGATCCATTATTTTTCAAACATTTCCCTTGGGAGACAGCAAGATTCCCCACCCCCCAGTTGTATATAGTCTTGTTGAACTAATTTGGGTCAAATAGAATCAGTCACTATGATTTAAATAGCTGCCTTGGATGAGACAGGCAAACTTGGAGCCAAATTTTAAAAAAACTGAAAATTTTGGACAAAGTTTCACGCAGCATTCTGCTAAAGAAGTGCAACAGGGAGTAGCGTACTGGCTTTTTCAAGAGCAATGGTTCCCAACTTTGGGTTTGCAGATATTCTTGAACTACAACTTTTAGAAGTCTTCACCACTAGCTTTGTTGACCACGATTTCTGGAAGCTGTAGTCTAAGAACATCTGGAGACCAAGGCTGGGAAACCATTGTTCTAGAGCAATGGGGGCTTTTAGAGCAATGATGGGGTTCATAATCGTCTTAAACGATAACTACTGGAAATCCTGATAAATGCTACTCTGGTTCTAACTAAGGTTTCTGGGTGATACGACCAAAGTTGGGCCACCTAATATAAATCTAGTTTTGAAAGAGAGGTACTATCCCATTTGCCTTTGAGAAAAAGGCATGCATCTTCTGTACAGAGTGTACCAAACTGATGCTTTCTTTAACACATTCCTCTCCTCAATTTAATGAGTTAAAGGTTTTCACTTTTAAATGTTATCACTAACGAGTTAACTTCCCAGCGTCCAACATTTAACTAGAATTATTTAAAAACAAAACAAAAACACCCAATGTTCTTCTACTATTCTCCTTACAGCTCTTGCCTTATAATCCCTGCAATTCTCAGGATTAAACTGTGGCCTGTTTAAGCTCATCTAATGAACAGACATGGCAGGAGAAGAAACTAAACCTCAAAGTGCTGCGTCTGCAACCTAGATGCAGAATGGTCCCTAACAGGAATGGACACAAAACAGAAAAATTGAGATTTGTTTCATTTTGTTTCATTTCCCGGTGATTCGTTTCATTTTGTTAGAAAGTAATTTTTTTAAAAAAATGTACAAAATGAAGCAGTAACAAACTGATTTGTTACTCTATAAAACGGGTCCCCTAGGTCCTAGAGCAGTGGTGGCCAAACTTCGTCCCTCCAGCTGTTTTGGACCACAATTCCCAGAATTCCAAGCCTATATTGCCAATGACAAAGGACTGTGGGAGTTGTGGTCCAAAACATCTGGAGGGCTTAAGTTTGGCCACCACTGTCCTAGAGGCACCAAATTTGGTTGGAACCTTCCTTGGACTCTCCCCTTTAAGTCCTCTAAATTTTGAGAGATTTGGGGTTCAGGGGGCCAAGTTTAGAAAAAAAACGTTTAGAATTGCAATGTTATTGGCTTGAAAATAGTGGTCCCAGGCAGCTAGCAGTGTGGAAATGAGAGTGGAGCTTCCTCAAGCTCTCCTCTTGAAGCACCCCCAATTTGGAGAGGTTTTGGGTACAGGGAACGGAATTATTGAGCTCCAAAGGGGCTGCGGGGGGATTTAATTGAAGGAGTGTGGATTGGCACACTGAGGGGAAGCTGTCAATTAACCCTTAAATTGGTAAAGCATGCTGGACACATTCCTTCCATTGAGCACCCCCCACCTCCTTTGGAGCTTAATATCTCTGCCCCCAGAAACCCTAACTTTTCCAAATTTCAAGGGATCTCCTAAAATCACTTGGGGAAGAGACACCTGCCATTTGCATGCCTTAGATCAGTCATTTTCCATTGAATATTCAGGGGAGCCATTTTACAGATAAACAAACTGGTTTGTTAAACTAAAAAAAACTACCAGTTTATTTTTTTACTAACAAAATGCACTTCCCCAGTTCGTTTTGTTTCATTTCATTTTGTTACCTAATGAACCAATGAATCAGCATTTCACTTTTTGTTTGGTGCCCAATCCCATCCTTAGTCTCTAACCGTGGTGAAATCTTCCCTGCCTCTGAGCCCTTCTTGAGTGGAGGACAGGGCCCAGTGCTCTTACACGGCAAAGCCAGGGAAATTCTTAGCAGGCAACCCAGTTTACAAACACAGCCTGGTAAGATCTGGAGGCATGAGAAAGACTGCTCTCTACTCCTCTACACTGCCACCATCCCTTAAGATATGGTAATGCCCTTTGTTTTCTGTGCATATTCAAAAGCCTCTTGGTAGTTACGATTGAGTAATGGAAAGGCTACAAGATTTAGGCAAACTGTGGGGTCTCTGAACATGTCAACCAGACAAGGAGTCTAGCAGAAAACTTTTAGCCTTTTCACACGACCCCTAAGATCCGCTGGCCACTCAAATTCAGACCAGAGATCTTGGGGGTTTGTCACTGTTCCTGTGTTCCCACCCCCTCCGCACTTCTGGCTGCTGTCTGCGTGAGGGGAGGGAGAAAAAAAGAAAGAAAAGAATGCCGGGCTTACCTCCGTTCTGCCGTCTCGCTCTGCTCAGTATCTCTTAAAGGGGTGGGGGGCAAAACAACAACAAACAGAAGTGAGGAGGGCCCAGCAATCACTACATTACATCCGCATCAGGAATGTTTCACCCCCGGAGAGCAGGTACTTCAGAAGTGCGCTGGGACGCGCTTAGGTAGGCGTGGTCACACTTAATTGTTTGTAAACTCCGGAGCTGGTGGGGAAACAATTTTAAGCTCCGGATCTGGGAGCCATTTTCTGCGGGTTTTAGGGGTAGTGTGAAAAGGCCCTTTATCAAAGGAAAATAAAAGGCAACAGGGCAAAATGGGGAAAGGGTATATCTGGCCGGTGGCACAGCGGAGGGGGGGGAGCATGAATAGTTGACCTGGGTGCAAAATTCTTAGAGAAACAAAATTTCAAAAGAAAAGAAGAAGTAATAATAAATAATAAATACTGACCCCTCAGAGGTCAGTGATGGAAAGGAGGAGGAAGTGGTGGGGTGCCCCTCCTCCCTCCCATGATGAGGCTTCCGAGGGTGGGTACCTCAATCCCTCCAGATGGACAGCCTAAACCATAATGGGACACTGGTGCCCCCTTTCAGAGGCCTGGGCTCTTTTTTGTGTTCCCCAGTACATGAAGCAGTGGAGCCTCCAGTGATCAGGTCAGACTGGCTCATGAAGAGAACATCTAGTGGGAATGCACAGGCAAAACTGCAGTTTTAGCTGGAGGACGATCTCCCTGGCCCCCTGCCTCCTGAGCACCCTAGCCAGAGGGAGGGAAGACGGGAACTGGGGGAACCAGGGCTGGCCTGCCTGCCTGCCTCCCACTGATGCTCTATTCCTCACAGCCTGGAGAGGGCAGGTGGAGAACTGTGGCTGAAGACCCCCCCCTGTTCCACATTCCCTGTCCACTTCACCCCACATTCTTCATCGCTCCCCCTCATGGAAGCCCAGTGGAGCCATAGTTCTTGGAAAGCTTATACTTGTCCCCCCCCCCATTTTTTGCAGTTGCTCTGACCTGGTTTAGGCCACTCAGATCTCATGGTTTCTTTGGTTAGTGGCCATAACACTTGCCTTGCCTGGTGCTAGCAACTCAGGTCATGGCACTGTCTCTGGAACAGCCAAGGACACATTATATTACAAACAAAAAGTGAAGTTACCAAAGTATGGTTATAGGCAATGCACAGGCAAAAAAATTGAGCACACAGAACTTAATATCCTAACTGCTGCAGAACCAGTCCATAGTGGACTAAAACGTTATGCTTCCTGAGAGCTAGTATTTCCTCTGGCATGCCTGCTCACATGCCACTTTCCCATTCTCTCTACACTTGGTTTAGTTTATTGAGGATTTACATACCGCCAGCTTGCACAAGGCAACTCAAGGTGTTGAGTCCCAATCACCTGCTTCTCCTGTGCTTGCTTCAGTTCTCTAGCTCTCCTAATTTCCAACTAACCTATCATCTGTTCATCTCTGCATTCATCCCTCTTTCCTGACTTAGCCTGCTTCCCTTAAATCAACCCCCTGGTCCTTTGTTCTGAGGATCAAAGAGTCTCAGTTGTGTGTGGGGGGGGGGGGGAAACATGCAAAGGGCAACTCCCTTTCCACCATTTGCTGGCTGGATTGATATACCAGAGGGATAGGAGAAAACCAGATCTTCCTGGTTCCTTTTAGAAGTTAAAGGTCAATTTCAGGTCTTTATCCATTTATATAAGGAAGGAATCAATTTGGAGGTTCTCTGCATCTTGTGAGAGTGCCTATGCCACACCACACTGGTCGTATTATTCTTTTGGCTCAGGACATTACATGCTAGGGAGTTGGTTGGTGAACATATCAGTACTGATATGTCTGTAGAGATCTGTCAGTGATCCAGGTGAGATTATCTGGGAGGGGAGTCATAGCAGCTGGGCGTCTTTTCTTGTGGGATCGAAACATTTCACTACTCATCCAAAGATGAGTACTTGGAAAAGTAGTGAAACGTTTTGCTTCCACAAGAAAAGTCCAGTTGCCACAACTCAAGTCCCAGATGCTGGTGAGCAGTATGTAGAACCACACACAAACATACATGCACAGACAACACTGTGTTAAAAATCAGAAGGAAAACTAAACATCATGGCATTCAGGTGAGCTCTGCGTCTTGAGCAGGAAACAGTCAATCAAGGAATGTCTAAGAAAATCATTAAGTGACAAACAGAGATAAAGTATTTTGTCAAGAGTTGGATTAACAGTAAAACAACGCCATTAAGATTTCAAACCCGGCCTTTTGTGTTGTAATTTACAGTTCTGTGATACTGAGGAAGGCAAAAAGAGCGACAATCTTCAACACTGTAATTTCTTTTCCCTACTGTTTTGCCATACCCTGTATGTACTTAAATGTTTCCATTACATACAATATCTATCTGAAGTACTTACATTCTACAATTTCTAAATCAACCAGTGAAGGAACTAATATCATTTTTAGAAATGCGACATCGAATGAAAACTCAAAAAGAAGTAAACATATGAAAAGACAGAGATTCGAGGACTAGCACAAAAAGCAGAACAAGCTACAGAAAATTAACAAAATCTAGGCCAAAGGGACCCCAAAATGAATATTTAGAGGTAGCATCAGGATGCTGGGTGTATGTAAACACATATAATCAAAGGGAATTACAGAGAAGAGATGCTGCCAACAGGTTTAGGTAAATGGCAGAATTATATAGGACTGCTTGGCTGTCTTTTGCTCTAGTCTAGTTAATGTTTTTATAAAAACTAAGCAACATTTTCAATCGTATACATAAGGAAACATGTATGCTACAGGTGTGGATAGCGTATGCATGTATGCTCACAAAAGGCAAGGCAACTGGTACCATGGACAGAGCAAAAATTATACTGCTTGAGCTAAACATTAGGGCAGTGGTTCTCAACCTTCCTAATGCCGCAACTCTTTATTACAGTTCCTCATGTTGTGGTGACCCCTTGCCCTGCTTGGAAGAGGTCACAAGCCACTGCCGCAGATGCCATAGAGAACTTCCCTCTACAAGCACCCTCAGCCAATCGCAGCCTCCGGTGCCATTGACCGACATCACCTCCAACCTATCAAGCTGTAACTCACTCTTCCCCCCCTTCCTCCCCCGCTCCTCCAGACCCAAGCCGTTTGTGCCTTTTTCTTCACTGCCTCATGGCAACCCCTGTGAAATGGTTGTTCAACCCCCAAAGGGGTCCCGACCCCCAGGTTGGGAACCACTGCATTAGGGGAAAGCAGCTTCTTTGTGAATGCATTTATGTGGCTGAATTATCACTCATGTTGGCAACCCCACCTCACCCATGATACATTACACCTATCTGTGAGTCTTGCACCTGCAGGTCTATACCTAGTTGCTCTTTAACCATTATCCTTATTTTTTCCTACCATGCACAATTTTGTTATTTTATGCCTATTACCTGCCCATCATATAGTCCTTATTTTTCCATGTATTTACCTGCATCCACCTGACACAACACTGAATTAGGCACAGCATCCATCTATTTCACACATCTGTCATCATCCCTCTGTGATGTGAGGCTAACTCCCTTTCTCCCTGGAATGAATGAAACCAGTTAAGCCACTACACAAGTTCAGCTTTGAATTGACTCTAGCTGCAGCTAGAAACTGGATTTTTCCTGTTCGACTTGATAAAATAGTAACAAGACTCTAAAAACATAATGAAATCATATGAGTTTCCTATCTCAGCTATGGGAAGGTTTGGAAAGACATTACTCTTTGGGGACCTATTCTGGATGAGTAAACATCATCAATAACATCAGACTCTTTCAGTAATGTATTTCTAATAGGTCTCTAAATTAGTGAAGATAATTTGGTGGTACTTTATCCAGAATAGAGGAGGGGGGAAAACACACACACACACACACACACACACACACACACACACACACACACACACACAGAGAGAGAGAGAGAGAGAGAGAGAGAGAGAGAGAGAGAGAGAGAGAGAGAGAGAGAGAGAGAGAGAGAGAGAGAGAGAGAGAGAGAGAATGTACATGCAGAAAACAGAGGGAAAGTATTGTTACCATTGCAAATAGTCCAGTGGCCATATGTTCTCCTTTAGGGAGGAGAGACCTCCATTTGAAAAGCCCCCCTCCTTTTTGGTAATGTGTAAGTGGCTACCTTACCTTACTACCCAGGAGTTTCCTCAGCCTGGCAGGGAAAGTAGAGACCTTGATTGATAAATCTATCCACCACCCAAGCTCTCTTCTAGAGCTACTCCATCATGCTGCCTCTGCTCCCTGTTCTATGTGGGAGCACCCTGAGGCAGCAGGAAGGACTGGTGCTATGAGCTCTGGGTTGGATCTGGTTATTCCCCAAAACACACATTGCACATTTTGTGTTGCATGTAGACGGATTCCAACTTATAACTTTGGAAGACTACTACCAGCTCCCATGGATCTCTATAATCCCAATGCAGTAGCTTGACCAGGGTTAAGAACTGGACTGTTGCCACCAGAAATTACATACAATACTTAAGAAAGTCTGTGAAGATTTTCAGTCATCTGTGTGAGCTTTTCAGTCATCCAGGTGAGCTGGACTTCTTTTACTTAGGAAGCTAGACTTAGGAAACTGAACATTAAGAACTCCCTGACTGTTATAGCTGTCCAGCAGTAGAATAAGTTGCCATGAAGGATGGTGGAATCACTTCCTCTTTGGAGGTTTTTAAACAGAGGCTGAATGGCTATCTGTTGGGAGTACTGTGATGGGGGTTCCTTCATGGCAGGGGGTTGGACTGAATAGCCCTTGAGGTCTCTTCCAACTCTATGATTCTATGACTCCTTATACTTAGAAAACTGGCTGTGTCAGATTGAGGTGCAAACTCACAAGCAATAACAACAGCTTTGTCCCTGTGCAGAATGTTAGTGTCATATGGTATGAAACAGCATGTGCCAAAGAAGTAGATGTAGCTCTTGAAGAGTCATGCAGATTTATTATTGGCTACCTGAAACCTACCCCCATTGAAAAGGTCTATTATTTGACTGGCACTGCCCCTCCAGAAGCATGTCAAGAGTTACAAGTAAACAATGAATGAAATTATGCAATACTGCACATTACCAAACCTATCCACTTTATGGACACTAATCCCCTAGAGACAATGGCTAAAATCGGAGAAAAGTTTTTCAGCACACATCTCAAGCTCTAAACATAAAACCAGAAGAGGTTAGGCTAAACCTGTGGAGTACAGAACTAACACACCTTGCTGAATGGATGGGTGCTAAAGAGTGTTTCCTACCTGGACAAGACTCTACCTGGAACCACCTGAGAGTCACTTAATAGAATTTGAAGCAAACTAGAAAAATCAAAGAAAATCAAGTAAAATGGGGTTACATGGAAACAGGATAAATTTTCTGTGACTGTGGAGAAATTCAATCGATTCAGCACTTGTGTGTATGCAGTATTTGCTGCACCATAGATCTAGCAAATGACCAAGATAACGCTATTGAAGTAGCCTGCTTCTAGTCAAATCATAATCAAATTATCTTAGCAATTTAATTTGTTTTTTTAATTTCACCTCTATTACAATACATCCATATTTTAAATTGTGCAGTGCTCTGATACAAATAGAGAGGAAAATACAAGACTCTGATATACAAAAGAGATAAACAAAAGATACAGTTCGAGGATGAAGCTCCCATTTGAAGCCTTGGACAGAGCAGGATGCAGGAAAGGGCAATCAGGGAAAGAGATGGGAAACAGTTGCCTTCCAGGTGTCTGAATCTCATGCTCAAGGTTTGTTTGTTTGTTTGTCACAGCTTTTTCTTGCCTGAGTCTATGCTTGTCTCTATGGATGCTGTTGCTGTGTCTTACAGTATTTTTATTTTTTTATTTGATTTTGTTTGTTTGTTTGCAGGTTGTTTTCTTTGTGGGCAAGTTGTTTTTTCTTCACAATTTGTTGTACACCACCCAGAGTCCCTGAGGAAAAGTCAAGCAGTTAATAACTACAAATATAAATAAATAAATAAATAAATAAATAAATAAATAAATAAATAAATAAATAAATAAATAAATGTTTGCCAGGCAGCTATAAAAGTTCATACAATGTATTTGTTTGTTATTTGTTTACATTTCCTCATCAGATTTATTTCATTTTTAAGTAAAATGCTTTGTGGGGAGAGACATTTTGTAAAAAAAAAAGATGCAAACCACACGTCTCTGTTTATCTCACACATGCACACATTCACACAAACCCATGTTCAGCAAGCTGCAGAAGACACAAGGCACACCACCCTTCAGGGAGTTATTAAACACTATGCCTTACTTCATCGTTTGATTTATATCCCATTTTTCTGTGCTGTGTCCTAATCTGGTGAGCAGTACTGTTTTCCCACTAATATTATAGCAATAATGTCTAATGGTGGTGCTGTTTGCATATATTGGGTTAAATTAACATAGGCAAATGTAATGCGAAAATGTCCTCCTTTTTTATGCCTTGTTCTCAGCATCTTCCTTCTGAGGAGCAGGAGCTACCTGAAAGGAATAGACTAGAACTGAGGAGGACAACTTGTTACTCTCCAGGTGGTGCCGTGCTCTTCACTGAAGGCTGTGTTGGCAAGGGCCTGTGAGAAGTGCAGCTCAACATGGAAGGTCAGACATCACCCTTCCCTATGCTAGAAATCAGCCATTATTTATGTTATGTCTCTACTGATGGCAACAATTCTTTGTAAGAAGTAATATCTGCCCTATTGACTAATTTATTTGTTTAAATGCCTGGCTTAACTGGGCTATAAGATTCTGAATATTTATTCCCTTATAAGAACAAAGGTGACAGGAGCGACAATAACAACTATCGTGGTGTGTTGTCGGGAAGCTGTTTGCACGTGTTATACTGAAGAGGCTCCAGATACTTGCAGAGAGAGTCTACCCATAATCACAGTGTGGCTTTCAAAACAACAGGTCCACTATTGATATGGTATTTTCCCTCAGGCAGTTGCAGGAGAAATGCAGGGAACAAGGACAGCCACTTTTTGTAGCCTTCATAGATCTTACGAAGGCATTTGATATGGTTAGTAGGGACGGACACTTTAAAATACTCCTCCAGGTTGGATGCCCACCCAAGCTCCTTAACTTCATTAGGTCTTTTCATGAGGATATGAAGGGCAATGTAGTTTTCGATGGCCTGGTGTCAGATCCCTTCGACATCCGAAGCGGCGTGAAGCAGGGCTGTGTCCTTGCACCAAACTTGTTTGGGATCTTTTTTGCTACCATGCTGAAGTACGCTTTTGGAACTTCAACAGAGGGTATCTATCTCCGGACCAGATCAGATGGAAAACTCTTCAACCTCTCTAGATTGAGAGCAAAGTCTAAGGTACAGGTGAAGTGTTTGCGGGATCTCCTCTTCGCTGATGATGCCGCCATTACTGCTCACTCTGCCAAAGATCTCCAACAACTCATGGACCATTTTAGTAAAGCTTGCAAAGATTTTGAGCTAGAAAGCCTGAAAAAACACAAATAATGGGCCAGAATGTGGACTCTCCTCCTCGCATTACAATTTCTGAAAAAGAACTGAAAGTTGTCCATGACTTTGTGTATCTTGGCTCAACTATCTCAGATACACTCTCACTAGAGTCTGAGCTGAATAAACGTATAGGTAAAGCAGCAACTATGTTTTCCAGACTAACAAAGAGAGTATGGCTCAATAAGAAGCTGACAGAACATACAAAGATACAGGTCTATAAAGCTTGCGTACTGAGCACACTTTTGTATTGCAGCGAGTCTTGGACCATCCATGCTCGAAAGGAAAGAAAGCTTAATACCTTCCATATGTGCTGTCTTAGGCGAATATTCAACATTACCTGGCACGACAAAGTTCCAAATAGCATAGTCCTGAATCGAGCTGGAATCCCTAGCATGTACACTTTATTGAAACAGTGACGCCTACGCTGGCTTGGATACGTTGTGAGAATGGATGATGGTCGGATCCCAAAAGATCTTCTATATGGAGAACTAATGCAGGGAAAGCGCCCCAGAGGGAGACCACAGCTGCGGTATAAGGATATCTGTAAGAGGGACCTGAAGGCCTTGGGAATGTACCTCAACAGTTGGGAAACCCTGACCTCCGATCGCACTGTCTGGAGGCAAGGATGCAGCATGGTCTACATAAATTTGAAGAGGCATTTGTCCAACAGGCAGAGGAAAAGAGGCAGGCACGGAAAGAACAAAACTCAAGGACCGGGCAAGAAACAGAATACATCTGCCCCCAGTGCGGTAGAGACTGCCATTCCCGAATTGGTCTATTTAGTCACACTAGGTGTTGTTTTTAGGATCTCTACTCCAGGCATGATATCACAGTCTTTCGAGACTGAAGGATGCCAATGAACATTATGCACTTCCAGCCTTTTCCCTCCTGTTGGTGGCAATGTATGCCTCCTGAACAAGAGGTTCTGTAGGAAATGCAAAATATACAACAGGTGTCACAACTACACAAGTTACTTATATTTTCTCCTCAGCAGTACAATATAACACATGTCAGTGAGGCACACATCTAATCTTCCAGCCTACTATTACTATATTCAAAACTACAGATTATTTTAAGCACCAAACCCTCTCTTTTTTTAGACATATATTTCTCACAGGTTTCCATGGGAATGGGAACAGCATCATGGCAGTCTAAGCAGCGCCTCTAGCCTCTAGTGAGAAATAGTAAGTGCCATATTTCAAATGCTACTTACAAGATTTTTAAGAGCCTGCAGGGTCCAATACAACTCCTGAAGCCTTTAGTGCTCTGAATGTGTCAAAAGAAATAGATAGGAAAATAGCTTCCAGAGGCAGGCCCTTTCCTTGTTCAGGCAGGCAACAGTATTAAAGGGCTTCCTCTTTCCAACTCAAACAGACAACTTGGCCTTTTCATGCGCCTGAATGTTTCCTTGAATTTCTGTAACAGAGAAGATAGCTTGTGCTGTGGAGCTGCTGTTTGATATAAGAGCCAATATGTATGCTGCTTAAGATAGATGCTCTGGGATGTGGAAAAATTCAAGAGGTTCAGGTCCTCAGTCACATCACAGACATCACTTGATGGTCATTATAAGCCAGCCAATTTCTCTCAGCTCGGCCCACCACATAACACAACTGTAAGGATAAAAGTGGCATGAAGAAAAGGTGTGTATGTTGCCTTGAGCTCACTGTGATACAAATTGAGAAATAACACGACTCTCTTGTTACAGCCAATGGAAACGTGCTATTGCCCTTCCCTATAATTTGGGCAACTCCCAGAATCCTTTACCACTGGCCAAGTTGGCTGAGATTTCCGGATGTTGAACTCCAAACATTCCACATCTTTGCCAAACGTGATTCCACTCCACCATTTGAGGCACTCCATTTTCCTCACTCTCTCCCCCCAACCCATTCCTGCTTCCCCTTGGCTCCTAAGAGATGCTTTTAAGGATTTGGAAACAGTCCAGAACAAAAATGCAATAGACAGCAGACGTCTATAATCGTGGGGCAATCCATACCATCTCCTCTATTCTGTTTCATTTTGCTTTTCAACAAACATTGCTGCCAAATGTTGCAAATCGTCATGTTATCCTTCCAAACAGAGCCTTTGTTTTTATTTTTCCAGATGTGAATCATGATGCATCAGATGATCCACATTACTACAATGCAATTGCCAGAGTGGCTCCTAGGCTCCCCTGCTGAGTGCAGGTTCAATGCAAACACCTCTTCCTTTCCACTCCTCTTGCCCCACCCATGAAATAACAGCTATGCCTCAGAATATAAGGCATGGATCCAATATTGAATCCAAATGGAGACTGCAGCCAAGAAATCCAAAGGAGACTGAAACTAGGAAGGGCAGCCATGAAGAAATTAGGAAAAATCTTCAAGTTTAGGATATGAAGACCAATATCATCCACATTCATGTATTTCGCACCATGTAGGGGTGTGAAAGCTGGACAGTCAAGACATTAAAGAAAGCTGATGGGTGTGTGTGGAATGATTTGTTCAAAATGTAGTGCTAGAGGAGAGTTCTGTGGATACCCTGGACTGTGAGAAAGTCAAACTAGATGGAATCAAGTCTGAATCATTTCTGGAAGCACAAATGTTGAAACTGAGGCTTTCTTACTTTGGGCATATCATGAGAAGGCAGGATTGTCCAGAAACGATTATCACACTGGGGAAGGTGGAAGCCAGCAGGAAAAGAGGAAAACTAAATATGAAATGGGCAGACGTCCCAAAACAGCCATATCCTTGTGTTGACAACAGCTGAGCAGAGCAATTGAGGTCAGGACAATTTGGAGAGTACATATTCATAGGATCACTGTAAATTGGAGACAACTTGACAGGACATAAGAACAACAGCAGACGGGGACTGTCCCTACCTGCCTGAAGTGGAAATGTAAATAATTGCAGAAATTTCTTTCTCTTCCTTTCTTCTTCTTATTTTCTTCCCTCAATGGATCATAATGGTGTAAGATGGGATGGGGTAGGGGGGGAGCACAACTGCCCTTTTATCAAGGAAACCATAACAAAAAGCAAATGATTTCCAAGTGCAGGGGTCCAATCCTTCTACAATGGATGGGATGTGACATATACTAAGTTCAGGAAGTTAGTGCACAAAAATCAGCAGCACATTTTTATTTTGCCACTTTAATTCTGAAAAGGAAAATGGCACCTTCACCTCAGAGATTGCAGAGACCCTTTTGCTGAGCTGAGGCAGGCGTCATTTGGATCAGGAAGAAATGAGCCAAAAAAACACACTGTGCTCCCTTACAGCTGTTAGAAGGGGATATACTGTACATAGCCCATGTGGGTTCCTTCACTCATGCATGGTGGTGAGTCAGCCAAAATAAAATCCTTCCCAACATCCTTGAAAAGAAGGGCTTTGTGCTTTTGACAAACGTCATCGCTGGAGGAAAAACTCAGGTGAAAGTGTATCTTTAAACATTATTTTTTTGCCCTGTATTCTTCATTTTGTCTAGAGACCAACTCTGAGGAGGGGAGGATTTTATCTTGGGCTTTCATTGTTGTTCAAATCAAGCAGAATCTGCCTGGCTGCTCCAGAAAGTCTCTAAAGCCCAGCATGAAATGATCATCTGACCACAGCTGTCCCTCAGGTTCTCTCACATTCCTCTGAGAACCTGGGAGACAAATACAGTAGTGCTGATTCCTCCCACAAGGCTCCTAATTAAGAAGCTCTTCCTGCTTCTGACCTCTTGGCAACACGTGGAGACCTCAGAAAATGAGGTCATGCCAGGTCTGTGCCTAGAAAGATATACTCTGCTAGCTTTTGTAGAGCATCATTTCAATAGAGAAAGAAAGGGAAGAGTCAAACAGTGCAAAAATAATTAAGAATTGGATTCTAGATGATACACATAGAGAAAGGAACTTTGAAGTATATGTAAAAATCAAGTAAAATAAGAAGTTCAGAGTGCTTAGGAGCCACTCAGTTACAACACCTGTTTTTCTTTCAAAACTAAAACTTTGGATATCTATATTGCTGTGTAACTGTATTGAATTGCATATTTGTATTACCAGTATTACCTTGCATTGTAAAACTGAATGATTTTGGATTACCTATTATCTTGGATCAAAAGAATCTTCTCTATGAAAAGTTTTAATTAAAATGTTTTGGGAATTGCAGTGATTTTCTAAACTACTATAGAGACAGTCACAAACATTTTACTATATTTTATTATTTATTTATATGTTCTCTTCCTTCACAGCTGGAGGGGACTTAAGGCTGATAAATATGGCAGCTAAAGGAGGGAGGAGGAAGTGCCAGCTGTTAGCTAATCATGGATGAGGTTATCAGGAGCAGTGTTATATTGGTGCTAGTGCGTAAATGAAGTACTGTACCGTGTTTTTTTGGGGGGGGGAGAGAACAAGGCATTACAAGATAACACATTCCAGATGTTCTGCCCCTCCCTTCAAAAAACAGAATCAAGTAGAGATTTGAGCATGTACTGTGCTTGGGTGCTTCAGCACGTCACCCACACTGGTGTTCTTTAGGCACTGCATGCTCCCCTTCCTTGCCTCCTCTGCATCCTCACCCACCCACTGACTGCAACATGCTTTCATTTCCCACCTCCTCTACACACTCACCCACTCACTAGCTTCAGCGTACCTCTCTCCT
This sequence comes from Phrynocephalus guinanensis, assembly GCA_037367245.1. Classification (NCBI taxonomy): domain Eukaryota; kingdom Metazoa; phylum Chordata; class Lepidosauria; order Squamata; family Agamidae; genus Phrynocephalus; species Phrynocephalus guinanensis. The sequence continues at coordinate 52,936,249 of CM074735.1, read as the reverse complement.
CTGGACTTCTCCACATATCTGTATACTCACCAGCAGTGCTTCAGGTTTCCCTGCAGTGCCTCCGCGATCACATGCAGAAGGGAGGAGGAGGGAAGTGCTCTGCAGCCAGTGAGGGGATGAGCATGCAGAAGTGGAGAGGGAGGCATGTGGCACCTGTGGAACACCTGTGCAGGCACCATTCTGAAGTGCTTCGTGTCCATCCCTAGAACTAACCTTTGCAGATGACCTACTGGTCTGCTTATGCTGCTATTAAATGCCAGGTTGGTCCAAAGTAAATCTGAGCTAATCAGGGCTGACACATCCATTAAGGCGAACTAGGCAGTTGCCTAGGGCGCCAAAATGGACAGGGGGCGCTGCCCAGCCTACCGCCCCCCGCCGTCCATCCCCCCGCCGCCGCCGCCGCCCCCTGCCGCCGCTGCCCACCCACCGCCCACCCACTGCCGTCACCGCCCGACCCCCCCACCGCCGCCGCCCGACCCCCTGCCACCGCCACCGGCCAACCCCCCCACCGCTGCCGCCGCCTGACCCGGCCCCCGCCACCGCCGCCCCGCCCTCCCCCCGCCCCTCACCTAGGGTGCAAAAAACCCTAGCGCCGGCCCTGGAGCTAATTTGTGATCTTAGTGTGCTGCACCCCTCATTACTCAACACTTCCCCTACCAAGGCTGACAGGCTCTGTCTCAGGTAAACTATTGAGATCTCCCAGTCTTTTACTTCCAGGGGGCTTTAACATTCATGCAGTGAAACATGATGCCATTGCAGCCTTGGAGGTCATCAATTCTAATCTACGGCATCCATGGGGCTATCCCAACATGTCACAGGTCCTACTCATACAGTAAGTCACACCTTGGACCTGATATTCACAACTGGGCAGAGAAAAGATGGTCTGAAGGTAGTAAACCTTGATTCTTCTGCCTTATCATGGTCACTTGGTGAGATTTGGACTTGGCACAACCTTTGCAAGTTGGATGAACTTAGGTGGACAATGGCCTAAATAGGTTTGGTAGGTGGACAATGGCATGGGGTACATGAAAGTCCCACTACAGATATGTGTGAGTTATTAGCTGTGGCCTTGCTGGTAGAGGCGTGAAGTGCTGCTGATTGGTCTGGGGATTGATGAAAGTGTAGCTTGATACATAGCAGACAGATTGTACCTGAGACTCCCACCTCTGTTGTGAAAAGGGTTTTCAATTTATTTATTTATTTATTTATTTTTAGCTCTTATATACCGCCCTATTCCCACGATGGGGACTCAGGGCGGTTAACAACATAAAAGTAGAAAACAGATAAAATCAAACACAGGCAATGGACAACAGATTTGCTAAAAACAATTAGATCCAAGATTAAATAGGCGGGGAGGGAGAAAAAAAAAAAAGAGCACGGTCCCTAACCCTCGCCGTAGGCCTCTCGAAAGAGCATGGTCTTAAGGCTCTTCTTAAACGCCGCCAGCGAGGGAGCCAGCCGTAATTCACCTGGGAGTTTGTTCCAAATTGCCGGTGCCGCCACCGAGAAAGCCCGACTGCGAGTACGCACTTTTCGGGCTTCCCTCGGGGGGACCGTCCGCAGGGAAAGGGCCACCGAAGCACGGGTGGGCCGGGCCAGGTCTAATTGTCGGGGAAGACGCTCCGCCAAATAAGCCGGGGCCAAGCCATGGAGGGTTTTGTAAACCAAAACCAACACCTTGAACCTTATTCGGGAGGCAACGGGTAACCAGTGTAGGCGAGCCAGGATGGGGGTGGCGCGGTCATAACGACGCGCACCAACCACCAGCCTGGCCGCCGTATTCTGGACCCGCTGCAATTGCCGAACAAGGTTCAAGGGGAGCCCCATGTAGAGAGCGTTGCAATAATCCAACCTCGACATGACCAGCGCCTGTACCACTGTCCTCAAGGAGCCCTCATCGAGGTACGGGCGAATCTGGGCGATAAGCCTTAGGTGGTAAAAGGCCGACCTGACCACGGCTGACACCTGAGAATCCAGGGTCAGATCTGGGTCCAGGACGACGCCCAGATTCCGCACTCTTTGCGCCAGCTGGAGGGCGGACCCGCCCAGACTGGGAAGAGGGCCACAGTACCCCTCCGACGAGCCCCCGAAGAACATAACCTCGGTCTTGCCTGGGTTGAGCCTGAGCCTGTGGGTCCTGGTCCAATCCAGGACCGCAGCCAGGCAACAATCAAGGGTACGGACGGCCTCCACTGCACCGGTAGAAAAGGAGAGATAGAGCTGCGTGTCATCAGCGTACTGATGGCAGCAAACTCCATAACTCCGGATGATCTCAGCCAGCAGCTTCATATAGATGTTAAACAGCATTGGGGAGAGCGACGACCCCTGAGGCACCCCACAAGAGAGTGTCCAGGGTGCCGACAACTCACCACCCAAGCTCACTCGCTGGGTGCGGCCCCCAAGGAAGGACCGGAACCAGGCCAAGGCCTGGCCCCCAATCCCAACCTCCGAAAGCCATTCCAGCAGGATACCGTGGTCGACGGTATCAAAAGCCGCTGACAGGTCGAGAAGGACCAGCAGGGTAGAGCAACCCCTGTCGGCCCTCCTCAACAGATCATCATGCAGCGCGACCAGGGCCGTCTCCGTCCCATGATGCGGCCTGAACCCGGACTGGAAAGGATCCAGGACATGGTTCTCCTCCAGGAACGACAGGAGACGCAGGGCGGCGACTCGCTCAATCACCTTGCCCAAAAAGGGAACATTGGCTATGGGATGATAGTTGGACAAATCGTCCACCGCCAAGCCGGGTCTTTTAATAATGGGCTTCACCACCGTCTCCTTCAGAAGACTAGGAAGAATCCCGTCTCTGAAGGAGGCCGAGGCAATCAGTGAAGCCCATTTCGGCATGCTCCCCCCTGCGCTCTTAATCAACCAGGAAGGGCAAGGGTCGAACGGAGAGGCCGCAGACCTGCAATGTCCCAGGGCCCTGGAGGCATCCACAGTTGTAACAGGCCCTAACTCAACAAACCGAGGCGACCGAGGCGGCCCTGACGCTGGCCACGACAGAGGCCGGGCTAGGGCAACCGGAGTCCAGCTCGGAGCGGATGGCCTCTATCTTAGATTTAAAGTAGGCTGCGAATGACTCACTAGTGAAATCACTAGGAGGAGGCCCCGGCGGACCGGGATTGGTGAGGTCTCGAACCACACGGAATAACTCCGCTTGCCGATTCGAGGCCTCACCAATTCTCAGGGCGGCGAAAGATCTCCTGGCAGCCCTTATCACACGAGAATAGCGACCGGTCAACGCCTTAACCGCAGCCCAATTCTGTGCCGTCCGAGCCTTCCGCCATCTGCTCTCTAACCCTCTCCGCTCTTGCTTCATCGCACGCAGCTCCTCAGTAAACCAAGGAGACGAGCGGGCTCGGCATCGGATCAGGCGCTTGGGGGCGATCCGATCGACAACCCCCGCCACCTCCTCAAACCACCGTTGGGCAAGGGAGTCGGCCGGATCGTCATCCAAACCGTCTGGAACATCCCCGAGGGCCTCCGAGAACCGCGCTGGGTCAAGGAGCCTCCGGGGACGGGCCCAGATGGAAGGGCCCAGCTCCCCGCGGGGCGGGGTGGCTACAGCAAGAGAGAAGGTCAGCAGATAATGATCTGACCATGACACGGGCCGGGTCAGCAACCTCCCGACCCCCAGATCCGAACCCCGCGATGTGGAGGCAAAAACCAGGTCCAGGGTGTGTCCACCCTTATGGGTAGGTCCGATGACTAATTGGGACAGGTTCATGGAGGCCATGGACTCCATGAATTCCAGAGCTACTCCCGACAGTCCACCCTCGGCGTGCACGTTGACGTCCCCTACCACCAATAGGCGAGGGGACCTCAACAGTGCCGCCGAGATGAACTCGGAGAGCTCTGGAAGGGAGAGTGCAGGGTCGCGGGGAGCACGGTACACCAGCACTACCCCAAACCTGTCCCTCTGGCCCACCATAAGGTGGAGACATTCCAAGCCTGGACTCACCAGCATCGCGGATCTACTGACATGAAAAGATTCCCTAAAGATCATAGCCACCCCGCCACCCCCCGCCCCTCTGACCTGCCCAGCTGCTGCACACGGTAGCCCTGGGGGCAGAGGAGGGCGAGAGAAGCCCCACCCCCCTCACCCACCCAGGTCTCCGTGAGAAAAGCCAGGTCGACACGCTCATCCACAATTAAATCGTGGATGAGAGGGATTTTATTATGTACCGACCTGGCATTAATCAGCAGACAGGACAGGCCAGAGAGGGAACAGACGGATTGGATCCCGGGCATTTGGCGGTGGGCCGACGGGTCAGAACGGGGGACAGGCAATAATTGTCTGTCCCGAGTTCTCCTTGTCCGATCGACCCGCCGGACCAAAGCGTACCTCCCACGACCCAACACCACCCTAATGGGGCACCCAGCGGGTTCCATAAGGTCTCTAGTAATCAGGGACACACTACAAAGCAAAATAACCACAAATAAAATACAATAAAATAAAATACACAGTCAAAATATACAATCGCAACACAAAATGCAACTAACAATTTAAGGAAAAATGAAATACAGAATAAGCAAAACAAAATAAGAAAAACAAGCAAAAAAACCTAACGTATAGAGCTCTCAAATGGCAACTGCTGGAAAAAGCGAGGGGGGGCGAATCTTAGCCGCCAACAGTGGCTATTAAAATGGATAATCCGCAGCCTACGAAGGCTGTCGGGCCTCCCGAACAGCCAAAGGTAGCGGCAGCAGACCAAGTTCTCTCTCCATGGGAGGCAGTGTAGACACAAGGTTGGAATCAGTCAAGGCCAACGGCCAAGCTGCCGCCAAGACCGGGTCACAAGGGGGCATGAAGACGCCGACGGCCAGCATGCCGCCCGAGAGCCGAAGGCCCCTCCCCCACCAGGTCAAAGGAGCAATCCACGGGTTAATGGAGAGGGGGGGGCAGCCTCCAGAACGATGTTACTCTGGAGGCCGAGCTGCCACCCGCAAAATCAGGTCCCACCGGGGACGATGTCACTCCGACGGCCGGCATGCCGCCCGAGAGCCATTCACACCTGAATGACTTCCCTGGCCCCTCTCTGAAACCACATATCTTCTCTGTCTAATTGGTTTTTTAAAATACATATACAGACACAGATCTCTCATACAGAATATACTTTAACATTCCACTTAATTAATACTCTGGAGCAATTCAAAGGTTAAATTAGGGAAATGTGAAAAAACTGCATGCCACAATCAAGGACAGCATCAAGAAGTGGATTAGTCAAGGAGCAGGTGCCTGTCTTCCTTTTATAATCAATTCTGATTAAGTTAAATATGAAAAATACAGCATGCAAACTCAAATAAAGAACACAGAGCTCCATCAGGACTGCACACCAGCAGCCAGTCACCCATTCAGTTCCAGTTTCAGCTAGAACGCTGCATATACACACACAGTGCTGGGTTCCCATGCAGTGGGGCTGAAAATTACAGGGAATTTTGGTCATGATATCATCAGTTCTCAACATTACTCTTCAATTTAATCCTCCCTCTCTCCCTCTTCAGGTTCCAATAAATTCCAAAAGATTCCTTTTGTCCCAGGAAAACCTTTGGGAATCTCAGGATGGGGAAGTGGAAGTATTGAATATATTTTTAAAAAATCACTGTTAGGTTGTCTCTGATGATGATGATCCAGCAGCAATTTCCAAATATGAAGGTTTCCCTGGCTCAAAAAGGATCTATGGGGAATCTCTAACTGGGGAGGTTGGAGGAAGCTTACATTAAATTAAATTGAACAGTAAAATTGTGGGCTGGTGATATGATCAGTAGTTAGGCCAACCTGATTTCATCCATAGAATGTTAAGCAGAAAGCCTAACTCTACACAATGTCAAATTCCAATTGCATATAGGTTTCCCCTGTTCAAAAACCTGAGTGTAAGATATGGATGCTGATGGAAGAGTGAGCACCCTTCATGAAGCTCCCTTCATGTGGGCAAAGTGTGAAGGGATCTCTGTAAATTTCTCTGCAGCCGGCCTTGCCAGCATCAGGATCCAGATTCATGTGTTGAACTTGCATCCTTTGAAGGAGCTCAGAATTTTGAGGCCACAGTCTGGCCATTCATGTCAGTAGTTTGTAATACTCTAATTCACACCCTTCCACCCAAACCAAGTGACAAAGACAGCTAAAACCAGGTTACAGTAATCCCCCACGTATTGCTGGGTTGGGTCGGGACTGGGGGGCTCTCTGGGGAATCCTACACTTACCCGAGGCCTGGCGCTGACCCAAACGGGCCTCTGGTGGGCTTCCTAAACCTGTCGGAGGCCCCAGAAGTCGTTTCTGGTTATCCGGAAGTCACTTCCGGTTCACCGAAAACCAATTCTGGGGCCTCCGACAGGTCCATAAAGCCCATTGGAGGCCCACACAAACAGGCCCAAGCAGCTTACCCCAGGGGGCCTTGCATTTCATATACTATGGTACCACGATATACCAGGACTGCAGTATATGAACCGCAAAATGGCAGGGGACCACTGTACACCTGTTACACCAGCTGCAATGTGTTCCCACACAAGTCTACCATTTGCACGCCTATCAATATGGTAAAAGAGGAGCACAAATATCATAAAGACCGGGTCCAATCATATCAGATGAGTAAGTGATAAAAAGTTTACTTCCTAAGGACATATTCCTTCAAAACTGCCACTCACGATGACCAACTACAAAACAAAACCAAGCTAATAAATCTTGTATCGGAATAAACATATATCATTCATTTCTAACTCTGAAGCTAATCTCTCACATATTCTAAGCCTTAGCGGTGCCTTTCCTCTTCGGGCAGACAGGCCATCAGTGGAACCAGCCCTTCCACTCCCTTCTGATAACTCCCATCTCCATCCAGGGAAGCAAAATAAATAAATAAATAAATTGTGGACCAGCTGGGAGGCGGTCCTCATAATGCCTTTGACCTTTAAGTGTGTGGGGAGGGTATTCATTTCATTCCACAAAAAGAAATTACACTTATAATTAGTTTAATTCTGGTTCAAAAGGCCTGTGCTATTTAAAAAGTGGGGGAAACACCCTCAATGTATGCACCTGGTTAGCAATTGGCCAAACCTTCTAATGGTTTCCTTTAACATGGTGATATCTAGCCACCTTGGATTGCAACTGTAATCATCTCAGCTGGTTCTGCTGGCTCCTGATGATGGAGGTTGTAATCAAATCAGCAGAATTGGGTACAACAACAGCTTTTTAATTCTTCTGATCCTACTTACTTCATTTTATAGCAAATGCTACTTATGGGAGTACTGAGATCATAATGAGAGCACATGTTTCATAATATTATCTCTTACACATAAAAATCCCAAGTATTAATTGATGTTTTATTTAAGGAAGTCCCCAAAATGTCTTGGGGGGTCTCCATAGCAACCATGTTGTGCCAGTAAACAGGAGCATGCCAGAACAATGCTGTAATTGCTGCTGAATATACTAGCAAATAATTTTTCTATTTTTTATTATTTTTAAAGCAGTCAGTACTAAAAATATACTTCTATGAAACGTTAATATCATTAAAATGATTCACCATGCCAAGCTCCTTCCCCTTTCTACCTCACATTTTTTACACACCATAATCCATTTCCCAGCAATATTTCCTCAGCTGAAAAGCTAGCTTTCTCTCTCTTTAAAATGCATATACTGTATACATATTGCATACTAACACTTCCCATTGACTGAATTACTTTGAAACCTCATCGCTCCAGTTGCTCTTTTATAGAATGGATTAAAAAGTGAATCGAGGTTCCGATGGGAATTCAGAAAGTTCCATGCTTATTAAAATGACATCAGATTTGCTGCACTAGTATCTTTTACAAAACAACACAACACACAAAGTTCTAGTCTGCCTTCATAACAAAACACATCTTGATCATTCTCCAGCTCTAATTATATTGAATGGCTTGTTAAAAGCTTCTTAGTGGGTTTCTAACAGCTACGTCTGGATGTCAGCCTGCTATGTCTATTATTTTCCACTAGATATAACAAGAAACAATGCAGAATTCTACACCTGGAGGATCATGTCTAAATACACAATTACAAGATGAGGGATACTTTGCTCAGCACAGTAATACCCTGGTTTACAAGTACCTTGGTGTACCTCTTTTGCATGACAAACAAATATTTCTTCTACGTTTTGCTTTGACCAACAAGCAATGTCTTGCAATACAAGCACTGGAGCAGGTCACATGATCACAAGTGAGCTGACTGTGGCTCTCTTTCTCTCCTCCTGCTGGATTGTGGGTGACTGTCTGGAATGTTCTACTTCAGGCAACCCTAAAAAGCAGAGGGAGGAGAGAGGAATGGTCCCTTGCACCAGCAAGGAAGGCTTTCAAAGGGGAGTGCAGGTTAGGGTTTTGTTTTATTTTTCTTTAATTTTTTTCTTTAATTTGTTATCAATATCCTTTCTTATTTTTATACCATTTCTAGTCACGGGACAGCTAATCAGATGTGTATATGGCTACAAAATTGCATTTTATTATTGTCACATTAAAAATACAGAGTAAAATCCAGTAGTTAGTCCCAAGCAGAGCAGATTCCGCAGCCACATACCTAAACCATGGCATAGATGTGGACTTCTAGCCACGTTCTTTTGTTGGTTTTGGCATTTTGTGTGTACAGTATCAGTATGTGGTCTCTGGGGCTCCAGAACAAATCATCTGAGTTTCCATTATTTCTTAATGGGGAAATTTGCTTTCATATAAGAGTGTTTTGGTTTACAACCATGTTTCCAGAGTGGATTATGCTCATAAACCAAGGTTTTACTATATTACTACAAGTGAGAAGGATCTTGTAATTGTTGTAGGTTACAAGCTGAATATGAGCAAAAAGTGCAATGCAGCTACCAAAAAAGGCAAATGCTGACAGAAGTATAGTCCCCAAATCCTGTGGAGGGACTAGTCCTTTTCTTTCTATTGGGTATTGGTTAGGCCTCATCTCAAGTATTGCATCTGGATACTTCTTTTTAAGAAGCATATTGGCAAACTGGAGAAGTCCAGAGGAGGGCAACCAGGATGATTAGGGGACTAGAAACCAAGCCCTATGAGGCAAAACTGAAAGAATGGGGCAAGTCTAGCCCGTAGAAAAGAAGACTTAGGGGAGATACAACAGCACTTTTCAAATACTTGAAAGGTAGTCATACAGAAGAAGGGGAGAATCTGTTTTTGATCATTCCAGAGTGGAGGACACATAATAATGGGCTCAGGTTACAAGAAGCCATATTTCAGCTGAGTGTCAGGAAAAATGCCCTAACTCTTAGAATAGTCCAACAGTGGAACCAACAACCTTGGGAGGAGGTGAGTGCTCCAACACTAGAGGTATTCAAGAGAAAACTGGACAATCATCCATCATATCTGCTTTGATTTAGATCCTTGCATTGAACAGCTGGTTGGATTCAATGGCAATACAGGGCCTTTTCAACTAAATTATTCTGTCATTCCATGAGGCTGGCGCTCTCCTCGCAGAATGGGGTGGAGTTGGCATGGGGGGGGGGAGGGCCTGGCAGGGCAAGGTTGCAGCTTCTGTGGGTTGTGCCCCTTGAGAAAGGAAAAACATGAGGGAGGAGCCATGGTGGGAGATGCTTAATGGAAACCATGGGGTGGAGGCAGGGATGTGTGTAGGACAACATATACAATGGATATGTGTCTCCTTTCTTATTTTGGTGAATGGTAAGGGGTACAATTTATGGAGATGGGCTAGCCAGAGGCCCACAAGTGAGAAAAGGTTGAGAACTACTGCTGATGGGACAAAAGGATTTCTTTCCCACAAAGTGTATGTATGATTGCACTCTTCAATCACCAAATGGGTCATCCTTGGTTTACAGCAGATCCTACTTCTTTCGGCATTAACAAAATTGGCCCTTTCATTAACTGTATGCCAAGCCAATTTCTTCCCAGCCACCTGCATCCAATCCTTTCTATCATTATCTCCCTGAACTCTTAATCTTACCATTTTCTCATTTTAAAAAACAAAAATTTACAATATAAAGAAACCCATGAGAAAAACAGCAAATGAAAATAATTAAGACCAGACACTCATACCTAAAATGTTTTTTGGGGGGGTGGGGGCAGATTTGGGGGCTGAAACCAAATTTATTTATTTATTTATTTCCTGCACTTATATGCCGCACCATTTCCTGAAGGACTCTGGGTGGTTTACAAAAAAAAGAAAACAAAATAAAATACAATTATTAAAAACGTATAGTAAAAACAGTAGCGGGAGAGCGGCGATAGGGCACTAGTCAATAAAAGCCCACAATAAGGGCAGCGGGCAAAAAAGAAAAGAAAAAAAGGAAGAAGAGAAACTATTTATGAAGGAATGAAGGAAGACCTGGAGCTGGAACAGCAGTGCCTGCTGAGCTTCTATGAGAGTCACTGGGAGTCGGCTCCTCAGCCTCACCATTGCTCAGCAGCATCTTGTCCCATCCACTGAGAATTGGGGGGGGAGGGTATTGTAGGCAGCATGAGTGCCACTCTTGAGCCGTTAAGGATGGACAAAGTGCATCATCTCTTGTAGCCAGTTTCAGCTTTCCCCACTGTCCCAGCTATCAGGATTATCTGCTTTTGCTGTCTTGCAGATCAGAACCATGAGGGCAGTAGTACTTTGGCAGTCCACACTGGATAAGCCAATGGTGCCACCACACTGATAAGTTGAAAAAACCCACTGAAAATCAGACAATAGAGGTAGATTTGTAGCATGAAATAAGTAATTGGGGGGGGGATTCTTCATCAGATACATCATCTGAACCCTCCAGAATGAGAAGAGGATTGCAGCTCCAAATAATATGGGAATAGACACAACCTGCACTTTTCTCTCTCTCCTGATCATTAAAACAGTGTGGCCTGTGGGTCTACAAGTAAGCTCACAGGGGGGGAAGACTCAAAATGGGAAATTGTGTGCCTACAAGACTTATAAGCATTGCAATTTGCCATTCATGTAATGCCTCCCCTCCTTGGACCTCATATACAAAAAAAAAAACTACTGTCAGAAAACAGGATTGGCCAGCTGGTCACTTCCTGTGTAAAAGAATGTTTTTTGTTTCTGGTCTAAAACAGACTGGACAGCAGCAGCGGGTGAAGAATTATAGCATTACATGCCAGTGGAATATTGCACATAACCCCAGAAGCTTCTGTGAATGCCAATTGCCATTTTTAAGGCAAAAGCTGTGAGATCTTGGGTTAGGTCAGAGGGTGAGAGGCACTTTGACGTCTAGGGGAATGGCAACATGTTTTCTAAGTCTTCGGAAGTTACCCAACCCTGTTACAAAGGAAGGTGCTGCACACATAACTGCAAAAAACCCCATCCCAATATTTTTGTTATTTTCAAAACAATGTCGACTGTATGGGAAAAATGCAATCCCAAAGGAAACACAAATGGACCATCCTTTCCCAGTCATGGAGCCTGCTTATAAGTTCTGGCATGGTAAATCTAAGGCAAAAGAGACAGATCTGCATGGTCAAAGGCACTTAAACTGGTCTATTCCCAGCTCCAGTCTTAATCCTGCTGATTTTGCTTGAGCTACATAAGGTATGTAGAGAAGTTCCAACTCATGTGGATATTTTTCCTTTAATATTAATTTCTACTAGGTCTTTCTTTCTTTTTTGGTTATTTAGGTAGATCTGTCCTCTCAGCAAAATAAAGAATCATACTGTATTCTAGTCTTTGTTTTCTCACTAACCACACCATACAGCTTTCCAGGTATATGCAGTATTATGAGCAAATTCAAAATGATGATTCATAACTCACGCAACACAAGGAGTCATCCATGCTTATACTGAAATCTCATGTGATCATTCAGCCCACGTGTATGTAGCTTTCTTAAAGAGAGCTGAGAATTAGACTCCTTTCTAGAACCTGGACGATTGCTTTTGTGAACTACAGCCCTAAGAACTCCCAGACACCGTAGCTACTAGCCATGTTTGCCTGAGGGATTCTGGGAGCTGTAGGCCAAAATAGTAAACTTCCTAAGCCCTTTTCATCTCAATTGTGTGCATATGTGAAGCCTTATCGGTTGCTGTAAATTAAGAAATCCCTTATGACTCTTTCCAGTCTGCTTTTTGGAAAATATTTATATCAGGTAGCCATGAGTCCACATGCTGCTAAGATAGGGAAAACAGAAATATAAGCAGTGCACAATCCCTTTACTCAAAGCATTCCTGTGTGTTTGCTTCCACAGAATATAGAAAAACAACTTCAGTCTCTTTGGAAAATCTGGAAAAATTCATGCTACTATTTGCTTTGTCCATATACGTAACTAATAATTATACTGCATTCTATCAAGTCAATTCCAAGTTGTCACTGTCCTTTCCAAGGTTTTCTAGGCATAAAGTACAGTACTCAGAAATGGTCCCATTCCTTCCTTCTGCAGACACTCCAGGACTGTGTAGTTCACTCAAGTCTACATGGGACGGCTCTTCTCCCTGTGAATACAGTGGAGAATTGAAGCCCCAACCTCTATAGCTAATACAGAGTCTTACACCAGCCTTTAGACGGCTGCTTGGTCCACTGCAAACTGTCTCATTCTTACAGATATCAATCAGGCATGTCTTTGTTGCAAAGAACCAGTTTACTCCCAGCGCAGTCCTATCCATACTATTCTGAGCCCATCTCACGGGCTTCTAATTTTGGGGCAAATGGGGTTACTCTGATTTGGATCAGTTCCAGCTTGTGTGATCACTGGAACAGATCCACAGCAAGCCTTCTGGTTTGAATGTGCTGATATCATGAAGACAATATATCTCTTATTACAGGTATTTTAATTTATTAGTTTTATACTTCTCAAAGAGGCATGTCTTCCCCTGCCCAGATTATCTTTACATCCACTCCATGCTATAGGCCAAACCGAGAGGCTGTGACCAAACCAAGATCACCCACTGACAATATGATTGCCTATGAATTTGAACTGAGATCTCCTGACCTGGAGTCCAAGGCTCACATTGTGGTCCAACACTGCATGACACAGTCTGTTTGTAAGAGATTAAGTTGTAACTAGTCTGTACAGGTATAGTAAGAGACTGTGTGATTTGTAGTCCAACAACATCTGAGGCCTACACGTTCTCTTACTGACAAAGTGCAGTGCCAATTTTGGACTATATCTATCCCGGTGTGTCAACTGAACTGATTATCAGAAAGGTGTGCAGGTAGGAGGGGGAAGACGCACATGTCTGAAATATTGCACACTACTGTTGAATATGACTTCTGAAAGGTTGTATGTTACTCTCCTGGCATCCCACTAACTGGAACATTTGTCAGGTGTGAATTCTCTTTCTCAGTGTTAGCTTCCTGCACTATGAGCCAAGTTAGAAGCAAGCCTCAGCCTAAGAATTTGAATTTTATCTCTCTGGGTTCACAATTTCAGCCTTCATTCGTCTGACAGTAAGTGAAAGATAAAAGTGTACAGCCCACTACCTGCTCAAGTTGTCATCCAGGCAGAAGCCTCGGAACAGAGTAACACCTAACATGTCACTGTTCTGCATATTTTTCTTTCGAGAGAGCAAAAAATCAACAGTATTCTTTCTCAATGTCTTTTTTACTTACCACTGTTTTAGAGCACAAAAGTTCCTGGCGGTCCCTGGTTCTATCATCAGTTTCTCCAGGGAAGGGTGGGAAGGCTAATAACCATTGCTGGTAATGAATCAGTGGTCTAGCTAGACACAAAATAGCTTCTTTTATATAAAACAGATAGGAAATTTAATAAATATCAGTGACAACAGCTGTAGAACCAACATTGTTATAATTCCACTGTAATACGTCTTACCCATTTGTTTTCTGTTTAAGGTGACATCTGGAGCAAGGCTGAACCAAAGATAAAGGAAGTTGTTGGGTATGCCATCGCCACTCTGAACCGCTCATAATTTATTTCCAGAAATGAAAGGAGTCAACAGTCCAACTTCCGAAACAAGCCTAGTATGGATTAAGTTGGACCTGCCAAATATAGGTCTTCACTTAAGAAAAATAAAGCTGAAGGATAGCTTCAGTTGGGAGGGGTGCCAAGCAATTAGTGGGATTACTCGTTAGCGGGAAAGTTTTGTTGTGGGATTTCTCAGAGTTCAAGATAGAACATTCCATGTGGAATATGTACCGTACTTCTTTTTGAAAAATCCTGAAAATATTAGAACCTTTTCTTCCCCAATGTCCCTCATGGCATGAAAACAACAAAAGACAATTTGGTCCGTTTAGCGAATCTGATAAACATGGGGGTGGCTATTTTCTGTACTTCTAAAATCTCAAAGCAATTGTTTCTAGAAGGTATAAAATCTGTATGTGTCTTAGGAAATGCTTTAGCTAGTCCTCTTGTTTTGAAACTGACAGATGGTCGGTGTTTTAATGTTCACTCAGTAGCTTCAGAAACCAGTGGTTTGTGTACGGATCCAATTTCCTTAGAATGCTGTATTTCTATTCAAAACCATCACCGAGTTGCCTCCTGCGGGGGGCTTGTTGTAGTTATTCTCCACACTCCTGATCACTGGAATAGATGCACATTACCAAAGCAATGGTGCACACAAAGAATAATGCAAGACATCAGGGTATCCCTGTACCTATTCATAACTCTGTAAGAGTCCACGCTATTACAACTGTCACGTAAACAAGCACAGACACAATATGTTACACATACAGTTCAATTCTCTGTTGGTTTATTTAGGAATTCAAAGGAGCTTACTCCCAAGTAAAACTACCTACCATTATACCTTTCTCTCCAGTTACTTATGGCATCCTGAAAAGCCATACAGATATCAACTATGCAGAAGCAAGAGAGCATATGATGCAAATTAATCTGTTTCTTGAAGCTGTGACATATACATTCAGATGGCAACACAAGCTGGTTTTACTTCTTCAGTGCAAAGAAAGGTGAAAAGGGAGCATGTGGTCCATCCCTATACCACTAGACCCCATTATATTTTTTAAAAAAGAAATCACAGTGGCTTTAGCAAACTCTTATCTGACTTGGCTCCTTTACCTAGTTCAAATGCCTGATATCCCATCATCTCCGATGGTTTTATCTAGAACTGGTCAAACGAACAAAAGAAACAAAAATACAGGATAAAGGAAAACAAAACTCTTTTGTGGGAGGTTCTGATCCGGAGGTTCTTAGGGCGATGCACGTGCCATTTTTGTAGACCACTAGCTCTCGATTTGCACTTAAGGGGTATGTGAGTTTCCAAAAAGTTGTGTTCCTTCGCCTACTACCCTGATGAGGTGATTCTTACACCAGCAGTGCCTCCTTAACGTAGAGAGACCAAATCGAAAGCAATCTGTTCTCCTACACAGGTGGCAGAAAATCCCAATCCAGACTCACTTTCCAGCCCCCCCCCCTTTTTTTTTTTAACTGACAGCTCTTCATTCCTAGTCCGAGACCGAACACATCTTTCCCAGGCAGGCAAGTAAATTCACCCTCGAAGGCATGTCAGCCCGCTCTTATCTCGAAAGCACGACTTTCCCGTCAACGCCTCGCTCCCACTTTCCCAACTCCTGCGCGCCGGCGGCTCACAGGCGATCCCACTTGACCCAGGTTCCCGGCGCGTCGGAAAGCCCCTCGATACACGTGCGCGCCGATCCCTCGCGTAACAGAGTCGATTTTGCATTTTTCTTTTCTTTTAATGACGCGCAGTGGGGGTTGTGGTCCACAGCTACTCACCATCCTCCTTCTCGTCGAAGACGGGTCTTTTGGAGGACGAGAACGAAGTGCTGGCTCCCATCCTTTTCTTCCACTTGCTCCAGTGAAACATTGGCGCTTAAGGAGGCGAGATGGCATTCCCTTAAAAAAAACAGTCCTGGCGAGGTGGGCGAGCCGAGCACAGCAGCGGAGGAGCCAGCGGCCGGAGAGGGGAACGAAAAGACGAGGATCCACACACACACACACACACACGCACACGCACACACACACGCACGCACGCACGCACGCTCTTCAAGATGGATCGGGACGGCGGAAGGCGTGAGTGTCCCGGTGTCAAAGGCTCGTCTTTCTCCGCCAGCCGCCCTCGCCGCTCTCCCTACTCACTCGCCACTCGCTTTTGTCTTCATGGCATGTACACACGCGCGCGCGCGGTCCTGGAGGGAGGAGGGAGGTGGGGAAGGAGGGCGGCGGGCAGGCGGGTGTTGCTGAGGACTGCAATTGCCCGAGCATCGAAGGCGCGCCTCGGCTCCCTGGTCGCGCCCCTTTCCCACCGCCGGGTTTATTTATGCCCGGGAGGAAGAGTCAGGAGGCAGCGGTCACGATCGCCTGCCTCTCCGACCCATAGATACAGATCAGAGTCCAAGGAGAGGACGGAACTCGGAATTATCCTCCTGCGGGCTTTTTGCTTTTCTTTCCAGCCTTACGCCTCGCTTCCACGCCCTGCTTGATCCCAAGCCGCTCTTTCCCCAAAGGAAAGGCGCGCCACCCAAGCGATGTGGAGGGCTCCGTGACTGATGGATGGACTGATTATTTATTTTTATGGAGACGCCAAGAGTCAGTTGCCCCGCTCCGGGGAACTCGACCCGCTGTGCCTCCCTCGCTTCCTGGCTAGGCGGCGCTCGCGTCGTGTAAACGCGGGGATTACCTTTAACCTCCTGCAATCAGCGTGATCCAGTTTCTTGGAGGCGGGGATATTTTTTGATGAGAAAGATGTGGCGGGGGATGGGGGTGGGGGTCGAGTTGTCATCGGTCGGGTTAGGGCCACTTTTTCCTCCCGGAATATTTCCTTCCCGGGATCTTTCCAAAGCAAAACGTTAATATATTTTGAATTTGGTTCCAAACACGAGGGCTCGAACAAAGGGGAGGAAAAATGGCATTGATATAGTGTTCTCTGGTGGTAGAACGGATAACCAGCAGTGGCAATTAGTCACGGTGCCTATACATTAATTCCACTACCAGAAGCAGAACAGCAGCGTGGGGACGTGAGTGGGATGGTGCCATCGCACCTGCATCCTGCTTGTGGGTTTCCCATAAATACCTGTCCAGCTGCTGTGGAAAGAAAATGCCTGGGGGGCAGGAAGGTAGGCATTTGGCTAGAATTAGTTTGGGCCTTCATTATAGTACTTGCTGTTTGTTTTAATCTTGTATCTGCCGTTATTAAAATATAGATCTGATGCCTGGTCTGCAACAACTCCTTAGAAACGTATATACTACAGGACTGGCCTGGTGTTCTGAGCAGCAAGTGATGGCAGGGGCATTTGTGGGACATTAAAATGGGCAGCCGCACAAAGAGAAGAGAGGAGAGGAAGGGCAAACCCAGGTTCCCAGATGAGACTCCACATTCCATTTCCTCCAAAGACCGTAGGAAGTTTGGAGTAATGCTCATTCCCTTGCAGAGAGAGCTGTAGCTGAGGACAGTCCAGCCCAAAATTGTCACCTAAGGGCCTTTTCACATGACCCCTAAGATCCGCTGGCCACTTAAATTCGGACCGGTTTGTCACTGTTCCTGCGTTCCTACCCCCTCCGCACTGCTGGCTGCGTGAGGGGAGGGAGAAAAAACAGGAAGAAAAGAGATTTAGTACTGCCTCTCGCTCTTGCCGCGGCAACATTCCAGTCTCTTAAGTAGCTCTTAAACAGAAGCGAGGAGAGCCCCGCACTCACTATCGTTACACCACATCAAAGAATTTTCACCTCCAGAGAGAAGGTACAAGAAAAGTGTGCTGGGTCGCGCTAAAGTGGGCGGGGTCGCACTTAATTTCCTGTAAACTCCGGAGCTGGTGGGGAAACATTTTTAAGCTCTGGAGCTTAAAGCCATTTGCAGCGGAGTTTAGGGGTCGTGTACAAAGGGCCTAAGTCAACACACACGAATATGTCCTCATGCAACAGGGCAGTGGTTTTCCACCTTTGGTCCTTCAAATGTTTTGGATACCAACTTCCAAACCCCTGGGTGTTGGGAGTTGGCAGTGAAAAATTGGGGGGGGGGGCAAAGGTTGAGAACTGCAACACTCGGGCATTTGTGCCTTATCCATCACTGGTTGGGTGAGCACTCTAGGCCTGGCCATCTAGAGGGTATTTAGACCTAGATCTATCTCGGAACAATGTTATTATTTTCATGGAAACCCACAATCAGTCACGGGTACTGTGTGGCAACTGTTTTATTATTATTATTATTATTATTATTATTATTATTATTATTATTATTATTATTATTATTATTATTATTATTATTATTATTATTATTATTACGACAATGACTATGACTACGACTACGACTACTACACACACCTGGAGAAGTGGGCTATAAGCTACTAAACTCATTGTTCTTGACTTTGAATCTTGTCTTCAATGTGTCTTGGCTGTATATTGTGTGTCAGTGTTGCAAGCTACCTTGGGTCCTTTGCAAGGAGAAAGGAGGGGGGTATTTAAAATAAAAATAAATAATAAAGTTAATGCCATTAAAACTTATTAATTTCTCAGGTGCCACAAGATTTGTTATTTAGTTATTCATTTGGCTGCATCAGATTTCATACTGCAATGGCTATTCCTCTGCTTGTTCATGTTTTGTACATGGTTTGAGCAAATTTGGTGGGACATTATGGTGTCACTAAGTAGAACCTGGCTTTGCTACTTTGCACTGACCATAAGACTTCTGTGACTGCCTTAGTTACAGTTGCTATGGAGGGAAGCTTCAAGCTGACTTGAGGGATGACTAGAGAGAGAAGCTATCTTTGGCTTAGTCAGAGAGGACTAAACACAGAAGTCCCACAAGGCTAACATAAAAGTCTTACAAGGGCTCTAACTGGTCAGAGATTCTGTCCAGAAGATTTGAAAGTCTGGTAGAAATGGGAGATGGCAGCCAGAGACCAGAGCTGGGAACACTACAACTCTCCTTCCTCGGGTGCTTTGGGAAGTTGTAGTTAAAAAGCATAACATTCTTGATCTCTGCCAGAGACTGCTGATTCCTGTTTGGCTGAAGTGAAAGAGCTCAGGTCTGAGGAAGGAGAAAACTCAGTGTGAGAGAGACTGATTGAAAGGTATGAAAATGAGTTTGTTGTGTTTGCCTTGTTTCCAGTTGTTGGGTTAACCCCCTTGCCTGTGTCATAGGAACCCAGCTGCAGAGTTTCTAAAAAGCACAATGTGTTGATTGTGCAGGATACTTAAACACATAATTAAGAGAACTATGTGCCAGAATGAGATTCGTCTGAACATTTTAAAAAGGAGAAAGCAATGACACACCTAATTTAGGTAATTTCTTATATTCTATGGCTGTAGCAATGAGATCTAGAGAAACAAAGATGTCGTACATGCCTCTGCATTATCCTTAGACATGCAATTGACCTATCATGGCCACCAAAAGAATTTTAGAATATCCAAGTTGCAACCATGGTCCAGTAACTGGAAGTCACCCCCCACTGAATAATTTGGGACTTGCTTTCAATTAACCAGGCTTAGGGTACTGCTTCACAGTTGATTTCAGCAGAAAGGTCCTACTAGATAGGAATTTGGAAAGGCATAATTTATTTTTCAGTAAATAGCACTCTATATATTACATTTAACATATTAAAATGCACTGTAACCTAGCCAAAACCTCTGGGATTTATCTGGAGAAAAAGCCATCTAAATCTGGCATTAGCTTCAGAATTTTTCAACATATGTATGCCCATGGTGTGGTTCTGAACTGTTCAATCACTACTGAATCTTTACCACCAACATACTTTTGGAATTTGGAGTTAGGGCTCTGACTTGGGCTTAAACTAACAGTGCTTTTTAAAAATGCTACTTTTATCTATAGCTGCCTACCATTATTCTGCCCAGTGATGTGAGATCACTCCAAACTTCCTTTATACTTGAATTCTCTGCTTAGTGTTGCCAATTTTTAAAGAAGGAATCAAAGATGACTCTGTCACCACTTTGAAAGCTGGAAATGGTGAAAAAAGAAAAGAAATTTCGTGAAACCCAGTCGTTTGGATAATGGAACATCTATATTTTGTTCAAGTATAATATTGTCAGTAAGTTGCATAACCATTTTAAACAAAATTCACATTGTGTTCAATTAGTACTGCTAATTAATTCACAGCAGTTTTTTTTTACTTATTTAATTGTTCATTTGGAATTACATACTGAGGTTAGGGGAAAAAAACCCTAAAAGATGCTTCAGAATGAAGGTTTCAGTTGAATGTGTGTCCTGAACTAGTGAACTTCCTCACTGGCATGGTTTCACACATATTTATATCGCTCTTTTGAAACTCATGCATAAATAGCACCACAAAAACAAAAGGCGTATAATGGAAACATAAGTTTGCAGGGAACAACACAAAGTCCTAAATTAAATTTCATTTCTATTGTACCAAGGAAGAGAGAGAGATGTACAGCCTTTCATTCAAATTACTAGGATTATTCTACAGCTTCATAGATGCCAGCAGACAGCATTGGAAATGAATATTTTAAGTGTTCTGGCTCCCTCAGAGAAGTCATATGTAGCCTCATCCTGAATTCAGAAGTCAGTCTAGTTCAGAGAGGCTTAAGCATGCAAAGGATTTCAGTCTTTAAAATATTTGTGAGACTATTTATTTATTTAAAATATTTTAACCCACCTGTCTCCTAAAAAGAGCTCAAGAACAGCTATAGTATTTTAAAAGACTTGGAAGTCAGTCATGAAGAACTAGAGAAATCTAAGGACCATCACGCTTAACGATGTGTCACTGGAGACCAAGACCAAGATCATCCATGCTTGTATTTCCATTCACCATGTTTGAACGTCATCCTGAAGTTATTTAAAAGTTCTGCATTTAAGAATATACAGTGGACCCTTGTATAACAAACAGCTTGTATAACATAAAATCTGTACAACATAAAAATTTTTGGAGATAGGGAAATCTGCTTAACATAATCACCTATGGGGAAAATCCGTACAACATAAAAATGGGATTACTCAATTTTCAATGCATTCCTATGGGAATTTGTATAAAAGAAAATTTGCTTAACATAATTTCATTTGGAACAAATTATTTCCTTTATACAAGGTGCCACTGTATTGGAAGTGTGAAGAGAGCATTGGAGATATCCAATTTGGATTCAGGAATGGATTTGGAACTTGGGAGGCATTATTTAGTCTTCAGAAACTAGTTCAGCAATGTCTTGATGTTGATGCTGATATTTTTGTCTGCTTCATTGATTATGAAAAAGCATTTGACTCAGTTAAATGTGATAACTTAATATTCTTAAATAACTGGGCTTGGGACAATCATGATATCAGATTGATTGGGAATTTGTATTGGAATCAGCATGCTGATGTCCAGATAAATGGTCAGATATCAGAAGAGGTGTCAATTATGAAAGGTGTTCGTCAAGGTTGTACTCTCTCACCTCTACTTTTTAATATCTATTCAGAAAGAATTTTCCGGGATGCTCTCAAAGGAAATAACCAAGGTGTGAAAGTGAATGGAGTTCTTGTTAATAAGACACATGGCAACACTGTCCTGCTTGCAACAAGTCTGGCAGATTTGCAAGGATTATTGGATTCTGTTGCTGAAGAAAGCACTGTCATGGGATTGTAACTTTACGTGAAGAAAATGAAAACAAAATGGTTCACTGAACCTTTTCAAGATTGGCAGTGATATAATTGAGAGAATGTCATCTTATAAATAATTGGGACGCTTTATCAAAGAAAACTGGGATCCTTCATGTGAAATTCATTGCAGAATTGAACAAACAAGAAATTCCTTCCAGAAAATAAGTAAAGTCTTTACAAACTGGGACTTAGCTATCAGACTTCATACTTGAATACTTGGATCCTATGTATTCAGCATACTTCTCTATGGTGTTGAAACTTGGACCCTCACACACATATTATGCAGGAAGCTGGAAGCATTTGCAATGTGGACGTACAGACCAATTCTGAAGATACCTTGGACAGCCAGAGTCTAATGTGGCTGTATTACAGCGCATGAATAAAAAATTAGAAATCCTCAATACCACGAAGAGAAGAAAATTGCAGTATTTCAGACACATAATGCACAATAAGAAATACCATCTGCTGCAAGCTATCCTTCAAGGGAAGATAGATGGGAAGCATGACCAGGGCATAGAAGAACATTCTTAAGAACTTAAGCCAATGGTCCTCAGTGAGCACAGCCACTCTGTTTAGAATAGCTTTAGATAGAAATCGATTCAGCCTACTGATCGACAAGTTCTACGAGAACATGGCACATGAAGAAGAAGAATGTGTGAGTGTGGAAGCTGGACACGAAAGCTGGCAGGTAAAAAAAAAAAATGACTCCTTTGAAAGGTGGTGCTGGAGGAGAGCTTTGCAAAACACGTTAGACTTCCAGGAAGGCAAACAAGTCGGTCTTAGTTCAAATCAAGCCTAAACTACATGTGGAGGTCATCATGTTGAAATTAAGGCTGCCCTACTTTGAGCATATCATGAGATGACAGGATTCTCTGGAAAAGACAGTAATCCTGAGAAAGGTGGAAGGAAGAAAAGAGGAAGATAACTTGTGAGAGGCAAGAAGGGCAGTTGTAAAAAGCTGCTTCTTAAGTCACACACCCCCATTCTTCAAACAAAGGAACATGGTCTTGCCTCTAACAAGACTCCTGCCCTGGCTGCAACATCATCCAGCCATGGATTTTAAGAACATCCTTTAACTAAGGACTTTAAAAGTAACCTCCTGGTGAAGCACATCTTTCACCATGTCTGAACTTCTGGGACCTGCTTTGAAGAAGGGTGATTTACACTCAAAAGCTTGCAATGTTCCTTTTTTATTTTTATTTTTGATAGTGGCCTATAAAGGTGTTACCTGTAACCTATTTTTACCTTTTATAAAGTATCTACAACTTTCTAAATGTTGTCCCTTCCATGTTATTGGCTCAAAACCTTTTGCTTTAGAAGTAAAAGGATGGGGGGGGGTGGGGAAAGAGTAAGATAAGAATAGGGGCTGCAGGTTTTCCGCTGACTGAGCAAAGCCAGGTTTATAGTGTCCTGTTTTACTCAGGAGGTATGGAGTGGAACCTCACAATCACCTTTGCTATCCTGATGACATACTGTATATATATTATACATGTTCCTTTTCCCATTTCAATATAGTAGTACTGTATATATTTTCTGTTTTTTAAATGTGTCCCAATATTCGACCAAAAGGTACTCAGAGCATGGGTTATGTATATATGTATGCACATAATGATATTCCAATACCAACTGTCATGATGCATGCTTAAAATAAAAGAGGAAGAATTGCTGGTTACATTGAAATATTGAAAGCCAAAATGAATAGAAAGTGTTTTTATGTACAGTTATGTTAACGTGAAGGATTTGGTTATGTTTTCAGCATTGAAGGTGAAAGTCCCTACATGAAAAACAAGGTCTGTAGGGTATGTTACTATAACATCCTCCCATTTCTTTTCTCTCCCTTTTGCATGTATTACAAAGTTGCACATTGTAGATGGCTACATTATAGTAACTAGAAAGTAACCACAGTTAAGTAACAATAAACAAATAGGCAACCAAATAGCACTTACAAAATAAAGAAGTCAAAGTGATGGGAGGTGTAAGGAAATTTGGGGGTGATAGGATGTGGAGTCATTTTCTTAGTCTCATATTAGCAGCACTGATTTCGCTCTGTGGTAGTCTTTATCTATGGATAATTTACTGGAAGCATGGATTCTGATGTTAATTGGACATTTCAGGATCACATGGATAGGAGAGCAAGAAATCCTTATTTGAACAGAGAGAAGAATCGCTATTTTTCGTTTTCCTGGCTTTGTTGCGCTTCAGAAAGATGATTCCTCGTTAAGCTAGAGTTCAGAATTATGTAGATTAGCCATGGATTTCAGTAAAGAGTTAGGACAGATTACTTAGAATAGTACTTGTTGTTTTTAGGGAAAATATGCTTACATTTTAGATTTATTTTAATTTGTCATTCTGTTTAGAAATAAAACTACATTATAATGTAATTTACTATGCCCTCAAAGAAATCATTTTTGGTATGTTAAAAGAACCCAGGAATTTGCCTTGTGATTAGAGCATCAATTTCTCAGCAGAAGCTGGAAATTGCTTGTAAATCACAGGTTAGATGAGGCGTTTCGAGCAGGAGGGAAGTAGTGAAAAGAGGAAAATGGAAACTATATAAAAGGGGAAATTTGAAAGGTGGAGAAGTGGTGCACCAGGAATATGTGAGGAATTTGAAAAGAAAACAAAGAAAAGAGCTTACTCACTTCAGAAAGCATTATATTATGTTGTCTGTGAAGATTCTCAGTCATCCAAGTGAGTTTATCTAGAAGTTGAGTCATGGCACCTGGACTTATTTTCCTGAGGGACTGAAACATTTTGCTGCTCATCCAAACAGCTTCATCAGACTGAGGAAAGCTAGTTGTGAATCCTCCATTTTATAGTTCACTTTGACCTCATGTCACCCTGTTCTGAAATAGGCTCATAAGATGGACAATGGGCTCAATAGGTTTGTTAGGTAGACAATATTCTCAATAGGCTCATTAGGTGGCCCTTTTACAACCTTCCCAACACCTATAAAGTATGAGTCATTAACCATGGCCTTGCTGGTGGAGGTGTGAAGTATTTTTGATTTGTCTGGGGATTTTTGAAATCACTGCGGATAAATAGCCTATATTCTGCAAAATATATATTATGCTTTGCATAATACAAACAAAGAAAAATTTTAAAGGTAGGATGTTGGGTCATAAAATAGTTATGCCAGGTTAAATGTTTTCTTCAAAAGTCTTCTATTTGTTGATAGTTTGTGGTCAACAAGCATCTTTGTATAAGCAACGTTATGACTATAAAACTAGTAGCAATGAAGAGTGATTAAGCTCTGTCTTTCCAGCTAATTCTATTGAGAGAGCACACTAATGTTCTAGTAGTACCCGTCTTACAGGGCTTCAACAGAAAGGGAGAAGCACTGAAATTTCAAAGTGCGAGTAGTGGTACATAATTCTTCCACTTGAGTTAATGGTGCATGATGTTAATAATCTCTCTCCTGCTGCAGCCCTATAAGACTCAGTCCATGGTGTTAAACATCTCCCTGACCATTTGGAGACACATTTTGAATACGTGTGTGCAAAGGGCAACAGGAGAAAAAGAAAGATCTATTGCACTTGATTCTTCTCATGCAACCATACAATCCTCAATATTACACAAATAATTTTCATCTTTTCTATGTGATGCATATGTACCCTATATACTCAAGTATAAGCTGAGTTTTTCAGCCCTTATTTTTGGCCGAAAAAAACGCCCTCGGCGTATACTCGAGTCAATAAGTTTTCCCAGTTTTTTTGGGGGGGGGGGTAAAATTAGGCCCTCGACTTATATTCAGGTCAGCTTATACTCAAGTATATATGATAAGTCTCTTTCTTATGTTTATTGTGTAGGTATATTAATTTTGAAACCATGACATGGTTCTCGAATAAGGGCGTTTATACACGACCCCTAAGCTCCGCCGCAAATGGCTGCAAGGTCCGGACCTTAAAAATGTTTACCCACCAGCTCCGGACTTTGCAGACAATTAAGTGCGACCCCGCCCAACTAAGCGCGACCAAACAGCAGTTTTCTTGTACCTGGTCTTTGATGGTGACAAATATTTGATCCGGTGTAAGGATAGTGAGTGCGGGGCTCTCCTGGCTTCTGTTTGTTCTTTTTTTTGCGCCCCGCCCCTTTAAGAGATCTGAATGCTGCCGGGAACAAAACGGAGGTAAACCGGCATTCTTTTCTTTCTTTTTTCTCCCTCCCTCAGGCAGCCAGCAACCAGGAAGTGCGGAGGGGGGTGGGGACAGAGGAAGACAGAGGAAGAGCGACGAACCCCTAAGATGTCTGGTCCGAATTTAAGTGGCCAGCGGATCTTAGGGGTCGTGTAAAAAGGCCCTAAGTGACCTAATTCACCACAGATGTTAAAGATGACTTCAATAAGATGTAATTTCAGAGGCTATATTAAAACACTTCACCTTCAAGGTAAAACAGCTATCATCTGCCCTCCCTAGCCATGCAAATCTCTCTGTTTGGGATAGTTTTATGTCTGTAGTAACAGTTGTAGACCTGTCAAAGGCCTCCTTTAAAAGTTCACACTAGTTGTTAGGAGATATTCTTTTGCATGTCTAAGCTCTATTGAAAAGGTTATGAGTAGAAACATACCAAAACCCAGCTCTCTGCAAAAGCAGGAGATCTACCACTAAAAGCAACCCCAAGATATGACCATCCAAACCAGCCCCCGTAACCTTCCCCAATGAAAAAGAATATATTGTATATTAGCATATACAGTACTTGTGTAAGTATAAAATTGACTCATAGTTCATAGTCAGATGATAATCAAAATCTTCAAAATGCTGAGGCATAAATAGTATCAAAAGCAAAAAGAAAGGAATAACATCAGAGTAGGTTAAACAATGGCCCATAACAGTTTATATGAGATAAAGTAATAAAATATTACTTTATTGCATACTTTATGATTAAAACAATAATTTGGTTTAGTTTGAAAGGAATTTAAGGCAATTATGTCAGTTTAGTGCACCTGAAAACTCATTGAGCTATCGGTTTGACACTCAAGCTTAATCTGGGAGTACAGAAAGCAAGGACTGCAGAAATAAAATTCAATGTGACTTCGCCCAACTTTGCTATCATATATATGTTTGCTTCTCCCACTAGCAAAGCAAATCCTGTCTGCAACAGAAGTAGTTCTATAATAGCATATTTCTGACAACATAACACTGGCAATATTATTTTCCATCTTGCAAGAATTGTTGGTGGTATAAATTACATTATCCATATATTACAATATGTTTATCTAAGATTAATGTAAACTGCTTTGCTTTCATTTTTCTTTGTCTGCATTTAGCTGTATAATGGATTTTTATCAATCCTCACAAATCCTCTTGTGGTGGTGGGAGCTCCTATTTCAGACACAATTTCTCACTTTTCTTTGCTAATATTATTCACTGCAGTTTTATATTATAAACTAATGACTGATGCACCCTTACATAACAATACCCCAACAGTTAACACCTCATTTGCTACTATTACTTTTGACAGATTCAAATATGAGTGAAATTAGTTTTGTGCAACTTTTGTTCGATAATCACGTATGTTGAAACTGCTGTTTTGCTGCTTGGCTGAGACTGTAAAAAGAGAGCGAATGTCACATGTAAATCAAATGAGGTTGGTAAGGATAAAAAAATTTCTTCTTTCAGATTTCACTCATATGTGTATATATATATATATGGGACTCAAAGTAAACTTCAATGAATGAACATTGTAAATGTTCTGAGTAGGTCTGCATGCAGGAGTGCTATTAATGCTTCCTATTTTTGCTATTTATGGAACATCTTAGTATATGGACTTTATTAGATTCATTTTCTTGAGCATTTCCAATTTATGAAAAAAAATGAATGCACAAATTTTGGCTATCACTGGCATGGTTTGGCTGCCAACCCTTTATATTTCAATAAATGTTGAAAAGAGAGTCCATATTATCAAAACACTAGATCTTCCACTGTTTAATAACAGGTAGGTAACCTGGCCACCTTCCATATGCTGTTGCTGTTGTTGTTCAATCATTCAGTTGTGTCCAACCCTTTGTGACCCCATGGACCAGAGCTCTCCCATATTTTTAGAAATCACTGCTTCCCACCCAAATCATGTCCCTTTGAATATGCTGCTAGCTGTCACCACCACCTCTTTGGATTTTCACCCACCTATGTAGTTGATAAAAATACTGAACCACTTTCATATTATAAAGAGAGAGATGGTGAGGTGCTTTGAATGCTTTAGAGTGCTATGGAATTTGTAATTCTTTGTAATTGTTACTGATAAAAAAATAATGCTCATAAAATGGAGACTTTTCTTACTGATGGCATTTCCGCAGTTCCCTGCATCTTACTACTAGATGCAACTTTCAAATACAACTTTCAAAGTACCCCGACTTAAGAGCAACTCGACTTAAGAGTGGAAAACTGTTGGCGTTTTATCTGCCGCCTTACAAATTTTAGATATGGTCTGCTCGACTTGCAAATATTTTTTTCATTTTTTTATTTTTAACTTCTTTTTTCAATTTTTATACAGGTACCCCGACTTAAGAGTAGTTCAACTTAAGTGCATGTATTCAGAACGGATTAAATTCATAAGTTGTACCACTGTATGATAATATGGTTAAATATATTAATTTCTACATTTTCCAAGGAATTGTTCTGCACATATTGCAGCCTTTGAGGTGTTAAATGTCATTTTCAGTTAGCATTAAAATGAACTGAACAATTCCTCTGCTCCTAGGTAGAGGGGGGAGAGAAACTTGAGGGGTAGAATTAAGGCTCTGGTAGTGATGCTGCATTTAAACATTATTTTCTTTGCCTTGTCTGATGGCCATCTTGACTGAAGTTTCTCAACCATCCTTTAAAGACACACTGTTTATGTGTGCTTGAGAGAGAGAATGTGAGTGAGTGAATTAAGCATTTCATCAGCAATGCTCTACCAGAGTCTATAAAACAAATTCACTTCCCCTGCCCCTCCACTGGGAAGTGTTCAGTTTGCCAATATCCTGAAGTGGCTCACTTACAAGAGAAATTCAAAATGTGTTGGCAGCCAGAGCTGGCTGAATTTCGAAGTGTTCCCATCAATCATATGCACTAAAAACAGACCAAACTTAGAGTGATTTTATTGGTAGGTACAGGTAAGGGCTTAGAAATGTACAGGTAAGGATGCTCTGCGAACAACTGAGTCTGCCCCAGTGATTATGTTGCGTCATCACTGGGAAAAGGACTGCACCCACGCAAACCCACAGTGGACCGAACAGTGGGCTTCACACTCATTCGATTACACCCTTAGAAAGTTACTTTTAAGAAGAATGTGCAGTATATCACAACTGAGTACACTCCCTCACATTTCATAAATATTTTAGTATATATTTTCATGTGACAATACTGAAGAAATGACACTTGGCTACAATGTAAAGCCGTAAGTATACAGCTTGTATAACAGTATAAATATAATATGCTATCCCTCAAAATAGCGCAACACACAACTGTTAATGTCTAAACTGCTGGCAACAAAAGTGAGTACACCCCTAAGTGACAATTTCTAAATTGGGCCCAAGTAGCTGTTTTCCCTCCCTCTTGTCATGAGACCCGTTAGTGTCACAAGGTCTCAGGTGTGAAGGGGAGCAGGTGTTATGGCTGTCACTCTCATACTACAGTATTTGAGGATCAGAAAAAAAAACAAATTGTTCCTCTACATAAAGATGGCCTAGGCTATAAACAGATTGCCAAGACCCTGAAACCGAGCTGCAGCACAGTGGCCAAGACCATACCATGTTTTAACAGGACAGGTTCCACTCAGAACAGGCCTCAACAAGGTCTGCCAAAGAAGCTGAGTACCCGTGCTCAGCATCATATCCAGAGGATGGCTTCAGGAAATAGATGTATGAGTGCTGCCAGCATTGCTGCAGGAGCGAAAGGGTGGGGGTGGGGGGTCAGTCTGTCAGTACTCAGACCATATGCCACACATTGCATCAAATTGGTCCGTAGGGCTGTTGTCCCAGAAGGAAGCCTCTTCTAAAGATGATGCACAAGAAAGCATGCATACAGTTTGCTGCAAACAAGCAGACTAAGGACATGGATTTCTGGAACCATGTCCTGTGGTCCAATGAGACCAAGATAAACTTATTTGGTTCAGATGATGTCAAGTGTGTGTAGCAGCAGCCAGGAGTACAAAGACAAGTGTTGTCATACCTACAATCAAGCATGGTGGTGGGAGTGGTGGTGGTCTGGGTCTGCATGAGTGTTGCCTGCACTGGGGAGCTACAGTTCATTGAGGGAACCATGAATGCCAACATGAACTGTGACAGACTGAAGCAGAACATGATCCCCTCCCTTCAGAGACTGGGCCGCAGGGCAGTATTCAAACATAATAACCCAAAACACACCTCCAAAATGACCACTGCTGTGCTAAAGATGCTGAGAGTAAGGGGATGGACAAGTCAAGCATGACTCCAGACCTAAACACTATTGAGTATCTGTGGAGCATCCTGAAACAGAGTGGAGGTGTGCAAGTACTCTAACATCTACCGGCTCTGTGATGTCATCATGGAAGAGGACTCCAGTGGCAACCTGTGAAGCTCTGGTGAACTCTATGCCCAAGTGTATTAAGGCAGTGCTGAAAAATAATGGTGGCCACACAAAATATTGACACTTTGCCCCTAATTTGGACACTGTCACTTAGGGGTGTACTCATTTTTGTTGTCAGTGGTTTAGACATTAATGGCTGTGTATTGCTTTATTTTATTTATGCTTATACAAGCTGTATACTCACTGCTTTACATTGTAGCCAAGTGTCATTTCTTCAGTGTTGTCACATAAAAAAGACATATACTAAAATATTTACATAATGTTAGGGGGTGTACTCACTTCTGTGATATACTGTATATAATAACATACCAAAGCCACCCATAGCTTGATATCCATCTACCTATGCCAAGTGTTTGGTGGCTTCAATATATCATGCTATTCTTTCTTAAAGGTAATTTTCAAAGCTCTGTTCTTGTGGTGTTCTATATCACTGGATTTTCACTTTGATTTCTTTTCCCAAATCTGTAGGCTCCAATACATGTACCGTAATTTGTCTTTCAAAATTTGTGCATGACACTAGAAAAATATTGAGACTAATGAGGGTCAGTTTTTGTCAAGAAAATTATGAAAAGCTGCTCTAAGTCAAACAATGTTCTTATAATCCTCAGGAGGGTATTTCTGTTATACAGAATATATTGTAATTGAAGCAGTTCATCTATCCCAGTTTTCTGTGAGGTACATGCATTATTCACTAAACTATTATATTTTTATATAAATCCAAACCTTCTGTTAAATCACCTCCAGTTAATGAAACAGTCTCTTGTAGATCTGGCTGACTCTGAGATGATAGAATAGGTAAAGGAAAGGGAAGCAATATAATTTTAATCTGTTCTGCTTTAAAATTATTTCCACATAAGGGAAAAGTTCCTTATCAGACTCTGTTTTACAGACTGAATAGAAATATCAGAAAATAGGTGCTAGAATCTTAGCTAAAAGTTAATACCTTTTCTTAGTTTTGCCCTTTTTGCATGCAAAGTTGCAAACATTCAAACAGAAGCAGATTTTCCATAGGGTTTTGCCTGTCATACAATTGTTACAGGCACAACATTTCCTGGAGAAAAGAAGCCAAACAAGGTCAGCAATGCTACACTGAGAACAGAATTAATCAACTAATCCACATGTACCCAGTGGTTTATATAAAAGTAATTTAAGATTAGAAGTGAAGAACAAAGAAAAATTAGTCATCAGGGCAGTACACCTGAAACTCCCTTTTGCGGGGAGGTTTTAACAACTTGCATGCAAATTAATTTTTAATATCAGCACAGGCTGCAGTTGTCAGTCAATGAATCTCATGGTGGATTAAAGATTTCAACTCAGGGTTCTCTTGTCCCTGTCTCAAACTCTCACTATAGCATGTTAGCTATATATGCAGGACCAATCTGATATAGCCAGTGGTTAAGAGGGTTTGTTAGGGTGTGGGTGCAGGTGGGAAAACAGATGCCTAATTGCAGACCTATCCCTGAGATGATGATGATGATGATGATGATGATGATGATGATGATGATGATGATGATGATGATGATGATGATGATCATCATCATCATCATCATCATCATCATCATCATCATCATCATCATCATCTTGTTGTTGTTTGTTTGTTGTTAAATTAAGCATTTCCCATTTTGTAAAAGGTAGGTATCTTACACCCTCCAATTTTTTTTAAACTTGCTTTTTAAAATACTAAATAGCGCTGTTCTGTGCATTGAGGGAGGAGGTGAAAGTTTAACTAAAAATGGGGGTGGGACTATGTAAAATGAGTGTGGCCGGCACACTTATAAGTTGATTGTGTATTTTACTTGCAAATACATTATTAAGAACTGTACAGTATTAGATCTCCACCAGGAAATAAATATGCACCAACCGGTAGAGCTAGTGCAGCCTTCTGAAGTCATATCATATCCCCTGCCTAGATGCCCTAAGCACATCTGATCTCGCCTGATTTGGGAAGCTAAAGCAGGGTCGGCCCTGGTTAGTACTTGGATGGGAGACCACCAGGGAATACCAGATGCTGTAGGTGCCTGGAATAGGAACTGGCAAACCACTCCAGTATTCCTACCAAGAAAACTCCATGGACATGGAGTCATGAAGACTCAGTCACGACTGTAAGGACACAACACACACACAAGCAGTTTGGGCAACAGTGAAAGGTTATATCTGAGGACATAACAGTAACAGGGAACTTTCTCTCATCTCTGCAATCCTTCTAAGAAACTGCCTGGCTTTTTTTCCCATCTTGCCAAGGACCTTACATCTAAGAAATAGCTCCCGGCACATCCAGCTTTTGCCATGTTATAACCTATTGGTACTGCTCTGAGGAAGGGGGTTTTGCCCTCGAAATATTAGCAACGTTTTTGTGAATTTTCTAGTACCCTAAAGGTATCACGTGTTCCACTTTTGTAATCCTTCCAGTGAATAGATGCTATTTTTTGGCAATTGTAGTTATACTATATGTGAAGAAGAAAAGTTACTTTCATGCACTTTGAAGGAGCAGTGCCACTAGGCTGAAAGAGTCAACTCCTAGACTGCCAACAGTGGGACAGCGATTGGTCCAGACTTGGTGCCATATGCCCTTTATTAACTCCCATAAAGTAGAATGCTGCCTTCGGATGCAGCGGTGGTGATGGTGGTGGGCACGGGTCATCATCATTAGAGATGCAAAATGCAAACTCGGAGTCAGTTCAGTTCACTCTTTTTCCATGGAACCGAGCGCAGGGGGTGGGAGGAGGTTTTATTCCCTGTGGTCTCAGGCAGCAAAATAACTTGGGCCAGCGGTGGGAGAAGAATGGGATGTGAAGCTCTACATAAGGCAGAAGAGACATCTAAAATGGAGAACAGGCAGTGCAGGATCGGAAACTCCATGAAGGACTGGTTGTGTCTAGAGCAGTGATGGCGAACCTATGGCACAGGTGGGTGCCAAAGGTGGCACTCGGAACCCTCTCTGTGGGCACCAGACATTGACCCTTCATAGCCACCTGTATACAGGTTAAATTACTGTATTGGCACAGGGGGGTTTGAATTGCAGTTTGGGCACTCGGTCTCTAAAAGGTTCGCCATCACTGGTCTAGCTAGGGAGTCAGCCTTTGGAGCTATAGTGGGGAGAGAAAAGAAGTGTGGGGTCCTCTCTGTGAGCCTCTTCCTCTGCCTTTTTGTCGAGTGCCTCGGCGCCCCCATTGGAAAAAGGCAGAGGAAAACAACGGGGCGCGAAGCCCAAGCAGGAGAGGAGCCGAGATCGAGTCGCCCTGCAAGGGCGAAAAGGCCTCTCCTTCCTTCCTTTGACGGCCCCTTCAGGCGCCGGCGAGGCGAAAGCAGGCCTCCTCCTGCGCTTCTCCCCGGCAGCTTGAGGGTTGCTATGGCGACCCCGGGAGCTGCTGCTGCTGCTGCTGCTGCTGCTGCTGCTGCTGCTCGCGGCCCGTTTGTTGCATTTCGGTCACGACATAAAGGCAAAGGGAAAACAGGCCGGCGGGTGGGAGAAAGAGGGGCCCCGGCTGAGCTGTCGTGTGTGTGTGTGTGTGGGGGGGGAGTTGGCTCCCTGGGGCACCGGGTGTTCGTTCCCTCGCGGCCAAGCCCCGGGACGAGTCGACGGGGGGAAAAGTGATCCGGCTGGAGGAAATAAGAAGAACCGGGGAAGCCAAGACGACTGAACCCTCAGGTCCGGGAAGAGAGAGAAAAAAGGGGAAAGGGGGAGATGGGGTGGGGAAGCGGAGAGCGGCAGGACTGTGGGGAAATTGAGCAGTCGAGGCACAGGGTTCACAATCTGAACTCTCAAGAGCCGGAAAACCTAACAACGCCTGCTTCCTCGTTGTAAATGATGATCCAGACACTCTGAACCTAGAGTGATAGTGTTTAAACACCCCCCCCCCAAAAAAAAGAAAGACCGAAGAATTGGAAGGAGGGAAAGATACGTTTCTCTCCCTCTGCCCCTTTCTTCCTAGTGAGTTCAACTTAATAGGGGTGGTTTTATTTCCAGTGTGTGTAACATTACTCTTCATTTTTATCAGCACCCAAATAGAGATCTGTTTAATGTACTCTGGAAGGCTTTCACGGCTGGGATCTGATGGCTGTTTGGCTGTGTTCTAGAAGTTCCAGGACACTGAGGAACAGCCTGAAAAAGGCACAACAACTAAAAGATCTGTTTCTAAATTACAGATGGCCCTAAACAAACAAAACTGGATTTCAGAGGGTGGTTTTTGTCTTGATTGTTGTGGAATGAGATTGCCGCTCTGTGTATATTGTGCTACAGTATTTGTATGTGGGGTGGATGTATGCTGCTCAGCAGGTTGCACAGACATCATCATGCACTCTGTTCATGTGGGAGTTTTGTGTTATTTGAAGAAAGTCACGGCAAAGGGAGCAAGAGTACAATTAGAGCTCCAGGGTCTTGAAGGTCACAGTGTTGGAACAGAATCATTACAGATCCAGGATACAAAGGGAAATGGCTGAGATAAAATTAATATGCATGATGGACACACACAAGAATGGACTAAACATAAGTCGGGGTTTCTTGAGTCATCATTATCAAATGTAATATACCATATTCCCACCTTTTTCCTGCAAGTTATCTCCCACCAGGACTTAAGGTAAAAATAAAAACTTTCCCAGCCTTCCCCCTTTTTTTTCTTCTACCCCCATCCACCCTGCTCTCATTTTGTTTGGATTTCCTCAAAGCATTCACCATAGAGCCATAAAGCTAGATCAGCAAATACCAGAAGACCCTGGCCTCCTTCCCATCATTTTTACACCTGGCCAGCCCCCCTCCTCCCCCTCTCCCTCTACCCTCCCCTATCCAGCCTCACCCAACTGTCAATGTGGGAACCTGCAAACCTGGCTTACTTGCAAATACTACAGCCAATGAATATTTGGTATGAAATGCATATCCCATCACATATTATATTACACAACTCATTCTGCTGCTCTGTCTGAAGAAGTGGACGTGTCCACGAAATGTTACATTAAAATATGAAAGTCGACACATGTTTTGTGTCTTTTGTTTTTCTTTGATTTTTGCTTGAAATTTTTGAAAAGACTAACACGATTACCGTCTCTGAGACCAGTGGTAGCAAACCTTTTAGAAACTGAATGCCCAAACTGTGATTCAGAACACACTACTTTTTTGCAAAGTGCCAATTTAGCAATTTAACCTGAATGCAGGTGGCTGTGAAGGGGCGATGTTGGGTTCCCATGGAAAGGGCTCTGAATGCCACCTTTGGCACCCGTGCGATAGGTTCGCCAACACTGCCATAGAGCTCCCCTCCTGTGCCCTTAAGTAGCCATTGCCTGATTTTGCAGCACCTGTCTCCTGTACTTGATGTGGGTACCTTTGTATATTATTGAGTCTTATGAGGTGAATGGGTCTGGTGAAGCAACAAACACTGACCCTGGTTAGAAAATTGAAGAAAGAATTGTTCAGTGTTCTTAGAGGGGAGTGCACAGCTTCACCCCCTTCCATTATCACTTTATTCATAGAACAACCAACTAGTATGAAGAGAAGAAATTCCTGCTTTGTGTGGGGGCTTTTCTCACGAGCAGGATGCTCTACACCACTATTCTAGGTCATGCCAGCAGGACCTTCTCCTCAGTAATTACACTAAGAAAGTGAAGATGGAGGGATAACCTTAGGCGCTTCCTTCTATTTTAGGAAAGCCAGGTTTTATAGAATTAAGGTCTTGTCATCTCCTCCTAGATTCCTTCTATGTGTTTCTCTGTAATTCAATGTAAACTTGAGACTGGGGAATATATTGTTCAATGTCTCAGACATGAGATATCTGGTAAACACATGCCTTGCTTGAGGCACAAGCGACTCTGTTCTGATAGGTAGTTATCCAGTGTTGTATAAATGTCATGTACATATGTTTAACAGTGTCTGACATAAAGGATAAGATAGCATTTTGTCTTCTCCCACCATGCATATAACTTGTTACTGTTTCCTAAAGGTCTTTCTATAAATAAATTCAAGTTCAGTTTATTTGAGAGTCACATGTTTTATAACATTTTTCACTTATTTCTCTGGGATCAACGTACTTATAGACCATTAGAACTGATCTCTCCCACTGATTTTGTTAAAGGGAAAAGAGGTATTATGTAAGTGTCCTGAAACCATTTGTGAAAGAAGCTCACCACTCATCAGTTTCTTGATGCCTCCCACATTTTTATACATATATTTCTGTACTGGCGCTAGTGTATTTCAGTGCAGGTTTGGTTGATGTCCAGAAGTCAGTGGGAGGGCACAGGTAACTCTCACAAGCCCTGCCTCATTTCCTACAGAAAAGAGGGGAGGAATAGCTAAAAGCAGTGTGCGCCCTCTAGTGGCTGAATTAATTAAAATTGTGCATTGTAGTTCAGGTCCCAGGGCTGCTTTTGGTCCCTCAAAACGTGACAAAATCACCCCCTCACACACCCACTAGAGAACACAAAGTGATTTTAATAAACCGCTTAAGAAGAATGTGCCAGGGCCCCCACAGGTGCTGGTTGATATATTTTGGCCCCCAGGGGCCGCATGAAACCTACAGGAAATAGAATTGTGTGTCTAGTACTAGTTTCTCCCAGAAACTGGTATTGGTGGTAGTCACTTTCAGAATGGGCAGAGGTAAAGGAAATGTGATTCTGCTTCAGTCTCATCACAATACACAGGCTGTATTGAACCCACCAAACTTTATTCCAAAGGAAGAACTCATTTGTGTTGGGCTGAAAAAATTGATTGTACAAAACCTAAGTGCACTTAGATTTTTGATATTAACTGTCTTATCTGCATTTGTTGTGACTCATATAAGGTTGTGTTTGATGGTATTTTCTTGTTTTATTTAATAAAAAATAATGTATGTTTCAGATTTTTCACCTTTGGGTGAAGAACTTTGAGATTTCTACCTTAGTCCAAGTCTTTTCTCATTAAATGGAGGAAAATTGGCCTTCTCCAGAAACTGATGCTGGTGGTGATAATCTTCAGAATGTGCAGAACCAAAGGAAATGTAATTCTGCATCTAGCTCATCAAGATGCATCCGCCAAAGTATTGACAACCTTGTGTCTAATTCATCAGTCTCCCTGGATCTCAGTAGAAAGAATCTACAACATCTAACAGATGATATATATAAATTATATAATCTTAAAGTAAGTTCTTAATACTGTATGTTTGATTAATAAATAGTCATATCATAAAGTAAACACCTTGTTTGTAATATTAATCTACTTTTTAAAAGCTTGAAACAGAATGTACAAGTACATAATTTAATTTGATCATTCCCATATCCTTTAAAATCTTGTGGGAAAATACTTATTTAAAAGACAAACATTTATCCTTCACTTCTTGGGAATTCATGATGCATGAATTATATGCCAAACAATCAGCCATCACAATGTATTCATCTCTCTCTCTCTCTCTCTCTCTCTCTCTCTCTCTCTCTCTCTCTCTCTCTCTCTCTCTCTCTCTCTCTCTCTCTCTCTCTCTCTCTCTCTCTCTGTGTGTGTGTGTGTGTGTGTGTCCGTGTGTCTGTACATACATCTCTTTATTGTTTGCTTTAGCATTTGCATCTAGAAGGAAATGCCCTGTCAGTAATTCCTGAAGATTTCTTTGAGTGCTTGCCAAATCTTGTTTGGCTAGATCTGCGTTATAACAATTTTAAAGAACTCCCTTCTGGAATTGGATGTCACAAGTAAGTCTTCCACTATGTTGCTTTCCTAACCTCTTTCTCCTCCCCCTCTGTTCATAGAGCAATTAACATTAATTATGACATTTTAGAATGTTGTCCTTAATTGAGTTTGGAAATGAAGAAACAGAAAAGTGTAAGGCAGTGAATTTTATGAAATAAATTTGACACAGCTGAGGGGCATACTACACATTTTATCACTGATTTTCTTTTTAAAAAGCATGCTGTAAGCTGGATATTTTTTTTAAAAAAAAGCATGCTTAAGCTGGTATTTTGAAAAGAGCCATTGAGAGTCTTGAAACCAGAACTGCCAAAGGCCACCATATAAAGCACACGGGGGGGGGGGCTTGCCTTCTCTTCTTGAATAGCCCTGCAGACAGTGAAACCTGAGTTGTTAGTATCATCATCAGACCTATAATGTCAGAACCAGTGCTGACTATGGTTTAGAAGCAATGGTTTCCAACCTAAAATGCCCAGAAGCATTTTAGTTTGTCACTAGCTGTGCTGACTAAGATTTCTGGGATTTTAGAAGTCTTTCAGGTTTTCTTTTATGCTAGTAGCTACAACAAAACTTGGCTCCCTCTTCAAAAATGGTGTCGTTGTTGTTGAAATGTGAGTATTGTGAGTCTTAAATTTTCTGCCTGGGACAGAATAATTTCAGGCTTCTTGAAAAAGTGCTCAGTACAGTAAACTGTGAAAATCAACCCAATTTTGTACTATCCGCAAATCTGATAAGCATTCCCTACACCCTCTCATCGAAGTCATTAATAAAAATGTTGAAGAGCTTTGGGACTAGGCGTGAGCCTTGTGGTATCCCACTTGTTTCTCCTCCCAGTATGAGAAGGAGCCATTTATAAGCACTCTCTGAATACTAATGTTGCAACCATCTTTAAGATCCACCTGATAGTTCTATCCAGCCCACACATAGTTATCTGGCTAATCAAATATCATGAGGCACTTTGTCAAAAGCTTTGCTGAAGTCAAGATATATTATGTCTGTAGCTTTCCTACCACCTACCAGGGAGGTTGCCTGATCAAAAAAAAAAATGAGATGAGATTAGTCAGAGAGAATTTGTTCTTGACAAATTCATGTTGACTTCTAGTTATTACTATATTTGCCTAGAGGGTCATAGACTATCTTTTAGCTCAAGAAAGAGTTAAGCACTTCCTGTGACATATGTGCAAGCTGTCCATGAATGAATGAGCAATCTTGCACTGAATGGGGTACACCGAATTTTACATTTCATGCATATATACTCATATTCACACGTTTCTGCTTATTGTTAAATAATAACAGTAACAGAAGGATTCTATGGATTGAGAGTGAGGTACTTAATATGGGTTGTGAACTATTTTGGGAATGTGTGTAACGACTCTTCGGGTGATATGACTCGAGTGTTTCTTCTAACTTGTTATCCCATCAAACATAAATATTTTCTTATATGTATCAAAACATTCCCTGATAAATGAATCATTCTTGTATGACAGCGGACATACATGACCTTTTTTTTCCCCCCAATAGCATGGAAAAAAGGCCCACATAGCATGAATTCAGAATTGGAGCATTAATTTTTAGAGTCCAGCTACTTACCTATACTACCTTGAAATGCTGATCCTCTAACAAAACATTGATCAAGAAAAAAAAATCACAGCATTAACTGAATTTGCCATTTACTTAAGATTGTTTTATACTTAAATGTTTTTTTTTATTTTCTTTTTTTATTATTATAAAGGCAGCTGAAAACTCTGCTGTTAGAAAGAAACCCTATTAAAAGATTACCTATTGAGCTTGGTAAGTACTCCCCACCCCAATTAACACTTAAGAAAGCTTAGCAATTTTGAGTAATTAACTCTGTTTTGAATGTTCACTTGAATAATGAGAAATTTTAGTGAGGCACAATGTGACATAGCTACAGCTTAATTAATAAATAATGGCAACAGACCAGACGATGGTGATTTCATACTAATTATAGTGCCCAACATGGGCTCCTGGAGAGACACTGCCCTACCATTTTCTCTAAAAAATAATAATTAGTAACTGGGATGTATCACTGTTTTCCTATCACTTCCAACTGTTGGTCACTGTGAAACCTGGTGGTATATATCACCTGCACCCCTCCTCCCTTCTGTTTTTAATTTTCATTTCCTGATTCCTTTCTCCATGGTTTCCCCCCCTTCCCTCCCTTACTCCCCTTTTTTTCCCTCCATGTCTCTCCCTCTCAATTCTTGTATTTCATTTTTCTTTTCCCCTTTCAGCAGCATTGGAAGGAGGAAATAGATTTTCAAAGACTTTGCAAAGTATTGTAAAGAGAAGGGTTAAAAGAGAGAGAGAGAGAGAGAGAGAGATGATAATGTGACACCTCTTTCTTCTGGCTCTCAAACAATTCAAATTAGGAAATGTCCCTTTCTCTGCTCAAGCTCTCTTTCCCCTTTCCTTCCTTATATGCCATGGGGGTTGAGTGAAGGCTGTCTCCTTCTGAGCAATGTCTTTGCATTGTTTTGTGGCAATGGATGCTTCTGCTACAAGCTATTTATTAGAATGCCTTTAAAAACATTTTTAAAGGTTACAAGCACTGCACAGCATCCAAAAACCCAACTGTTTTCAAAGTAAATAAATAAACAGTAACATTTACACATGCTGAACCAATAAGGATTGAAGCAATACATGATCTGTACATTTTAAAACAATTCTACCAGCAAGGTGGAAAAAGCCGTTTGACTGGCCGAATGAATTGATGTACCCATATGTGAGGTGAACTGCAATTTCTAAAATTATTTAAATAATAGCAGAATCAATATAACTGGGGTTGTTTTGCCATATAAGATTAAACTCTTAGTTATGAGTGGTACATTTTGGAGACATCTATGATGAGCCAAATCTACTGAATCAGATCAAGGTTTCTTTAATAAAATTCTTACTACTACCTCTTTCAGCAAGAGGGTAGAGTCCCCTTCTCTTTAGCAGGAGGGGACTCTACCCTTTTGCTTAAAGAGGTAGTAACATTAATCACTGTCTTGAACCACCCAGTAAGCCCTGTCTTGGCTCATTTAATCATCCAGGAAGGGTAACAGCAGTGAGGTTGTTCCAGACACATCATCTGCACATCCTTGAAATCTACAACCTGAAAAGTATCCAGAAAAACTGCATAAACTGTTGCCAGGTTCGCATCGACATGCCCTGCTCCAGTAACTTCCCCAAGTCAAAGTGAACCTGAGGAACTTTACCAGCAAATAAATTAATTTGTTCAGAGAAAGCCTATTGAAGAAGGCTCCATGTATCATAAAGAAATATCATTAATCTATTTTATGTGGATAAGTACTTTTGCCTTGTTCATTCTAGCTTTCTTCTTTGTTATAATTTGTTACTCAAATCTAGATCCTCACCTTACGTATGTCACATATAATCTCAACACACACTTATAGTGTTTATAATGTATGCACTTAATTTATTATTCTTTAAGAATCATTTTACATTTTTGCTGTGGAAGATTATCTAAAAGTCATGGAGACCTCATGAAAATAAATCTATCAATAATCCATGCTACTACAGTAGATATTCCTTCAACTGACAAATTGTGGAATCACAGTTGTTTTGCATTTTCTTAAGAAAGGGTTCCTTACTTTTTCTAAAAATATGAATAAGGGTGTGTGCATGTGTGTGACAGATACTGAGACTGATCTTTACATTATACAGAGGGATTTGAGTACTTATTTGTTTGTTTGTTTGTTTGTTTGTTTCATTTATATACCGCCCATTTTCCGGAATGGAATTCTGGGCGGTTTACAGCAAGTTAAAAGAAGCATGAGAAGACATTATTTAACTCCTTCCTGGCCAAACATTTTAGCTCTTATCTGTGATTTTTAATAGATAATAATATTCAGCAGCTCACTCTTTTAAATCATGAAACTGTGTGTGGGGGGGGTCCCTTGGGGGTCGAGGATAATCTCAGATTTCTGATGTGAATAAGTTTGCCTGGTGTTCTCATGAGTAATTTTACACATTTTATTCAAGAGTCAGTTTACCTGGGTTACTTGTGAGTATTTAAAATATTTTTTTAAAAAATAGAATAATATTCAAAAACACATTTATTTAAACTGGGAAAATAATGGAGGGCTCTGTGCTCACATGTTAGGGTCTGAAAGACTTAGAGAAGGGCACCCTGGAAAATCTTAAAA
The DNA here is from genome assembly GCA_037367245.1 of Phrynocephalus guinanensis. Lineage (NCBI taxonomy): Eukaryota > Metazoa > Chordata > Lepidosauria > Squamata > Agamidae > Phrynocephalus > Phrynocephalus guinanensis. The sequence continues at coordinate 52,894,436 of CM074735.1, read as the reverse complement.
AGCAGATGAAATTGAATGTCATCAGAACACTGGTGATACCAAACCAGAAATGTTTGGAGAGCCTCTTTTGGGGGGTTTTGTGTGCATGTGAAATAGTATGGGAAATCTAGGAACCCTGAGACAATTCGCAGGCTAGAGAACAAGTGTTGAACAGGACTCCCTCAGCACCACTACCATTCACAGACACCAAACAAAGGAAGATCCCAGAACCTGACTCCTTTTTTTCCTTAGTTAACCATTTCTCAACCAAGCAGAAAGCAATTGTCAGAGCTGTTTTTCAACAAGTGTGAATGGTAGTGAGCAAAAGAGGATATCCTGTAGACCAGTGGTCCCCATCATTATGGCACCAGGGACCACAAAGGTTTTGTTGTGTGTGCAGGTATGAGCCACTCCCCTTCCCCAAACTGATTCCATCACAACCAAAACAAAAAGGGTCACAATGGATGCACAGAGGATGAAAAGCCCCACACAGAGCAGGGGAGAAGCATGTGCCTGCTCAGGCACATGCCTGAAAGGAAACCTTGCCTTTTTGCCCTTATCAATGTCGCGTTGTGTGACCCAGTTCCTAGCAGGCCATAGATTGGTACCAGTCCATGGTTTGGGGGTTGGGGACCTTTGCTGTAAACCGTCTTGATTGCTGTAATTGGCGGTGTCAACTTTCAGGCTGTCCCTTGCTATGTACAGTTTGGTATCATTTTCCCTGTTGGCAGTGTTGGCACACTATTATCCATCAATACTGGGCCATTTCCTGACTTTTTGAATAATGAATACTACATTCATAAATCAGAGGGGTTGTTGTTTTTACTAACAATATAGTTTTCTCTTTTACTTTTAAGTTTTAGAACTGTGACTTCCCTTAAATGTTCCTAAACAGTTATTCTGGTCCATAATCTGATCGGAGTTCTACTGTTCAGTATATTTTCAAGTTAATTTTCTCTTTTTTCTTTATTCTTTTGAACAGGTAACTTGTCTTCACTTACAGCCTTGAACCTCAGGCATTGTCCTCTGGAGTTTCCACCACCAGAAGTGATACAGAAGGGTCTAACAGTTATTTTATCCTTTCTTCGAAATTGCAGTAATCAAAATCCTGACTATACTGAACCCATTACTCCAGGTAGAGTAGTTTTATGCATCTTTAAAAGTTGTATTTAGCTGATTGAGTAGCTAAAATAAGAACCAATTGTCCATTTTCTAAATACTGTAGTTATAGAAAAGTATTTGAATTTTATGGCATAAGATGAAAGATGAAAACCTTCAGTTTTATTCATATTCTTCTACTGAAGAAACAGCACTTGTCTCTGTTTTAGTAATAAGTAATAAAGACAAGAAAAGTAAATTTAATTGCTCATTTTGCTTGGTTTATTTATTTGCTCAAAGTTCAATTACACTAGGGATTTTTTCCCTCACGTTTGAAGGAGACTGTGGTGAAGCCCACACTGAAAAAGCCCGGCTTGGCCTCGGACGATCTTACCAGCTATCGTCCGATTGCCATTGTTCCATTCCTGGGCAAGGTTATTGAGAGGGTGGCCGCCGTCCGGCTCCAGTCATACCTGGACCGTCTTGCCGGGGCGGGTATTGGAGGCTCAGCGCTCGGCTGGCTCCGATCCTTCCTCGATGGCCGGCTCCAGCGGGTACAGTTGGGGGATGAATTTTCGGCTCCTTGGACACTCCCTTGTGGCGTGCCCCAGGGGGCGGCAATCTCCCCTATACTGTTCAACGTTTATATGAGGCCGCTGGCGGAGGTCATCAGGAGATTTAGAGTTCACTGTCATCAGTACACTGATGACACGCAGCTCTATCTCTCCTTTTCTTCTTCTGCAGTGGAGGCAGTTCGCTCCCTTGATCTGTGTCTGGAGGTGGTCTTGGAGTGGACAAGGATGAACAGGCTCACACTTAACCCAGAGAAGACCGAGGTTCTCTTCTTTGGGGCGCCCACGTCTAGGTACAATGGCCCTCTCCCTAAACTGGGGGTATTTCCCTCCAGCCTATGGACAGGGCCAGGAATCTGGGCGTGATCCTGGACTCAGCCCTGTCCTTGGAAGCCCAGGTGACGGCTGTCTCCAGGGCCACTTTTTTCCAACTCCGCAGGATCGCCCAGATCCGCCCGTACCTCGATGAGTCCTCCCTAAGAACAGTCGTGCAGGCCCTTGTGATATCGAGGATTGACTACTGCAATGCACTCTGTGTGGGGTTGCCCTTGACCCTTGTCCATAGGTTGCAGCGGGTACAGAATGTGGCAGCCAGACTGGTGGTGGGTGCTCATAAGTATGATCACATCACCCCAGTTCTAGCCCGCCTGCATTGGTCGCCCATTGCCCTCCGGATAAGATTCAAGGTCCTGGTTTTGGTTTTCAAAACCCTCCACGGCTTGGGACCTGATTACCTGGTGGAGCGTATCTCTCAGAGATCAGCTGAGGCCAGGCCCACTCGGATGTCGCGGGCGTGCTCATTGAGGGTGGCCACCCCAAGGGAAGTGCGGAAATCGATAACTCGTAGCCTTCTCAGTGGTTGGCCCTTCCTTATGGAATCAGCTACCGAGTGAGCTGCGCCTTGCATCGTCCCTGCCCGCCTTCAAAAAGGCTTTTAAAACCTTGCTTTTTAAGGAGGCTTATGGCAACCTCATTTCTGTTTAGTTTTTTTTTCCTGCCCGCTGCCATTACTGAGGGCTCTCTGTTGGTAAGCGCCCTATTGTCGTTCCCCCACTGCTGTTTTATTACATGTTTTTAATAATTGTATTTTACTGATTTTTTTTGTAAACCGCCCAAAGTCCCCTTGGGAAATGGTGCAGTATATAAGTGTAGGAAATAAATAAATAAATAAATAAATAAATAAATAAATAAATAAATAAATAAATAAATAATGTCATGGCCAATTTTGCTTCTCCATTATATTTGACTCTTAAATCTGGCATGATTGTTTTACTTCAGCTTGCCATTTTACTGTATTTTGCCCCAAATATCTCAAAAAGTAAACTTGTCCACAAAAGCTCACATTAAAATATAAGAGTTACTCTTTAAGGTGCCACAGTTTTTGTCCCTTTATTATTATTTTCTCCCTTTGGGTTTTGCCTGATACCATTATGTCTCATTGCCTTGTATGTACTGCAGTAGCCCAAGAATGCATTCACTTGCCCTTTTTGTATTCTTCCATGTATGGCAGAGAGTTTTCACATTCTTCCAATTGTTTCTAGTTATCACAGAGCTTTCATATCTGTTCTGTCTGTCACTTCTGGTCTTGTGGATGCTACATATAGTGGAACATTTTATGCTATTTGATTTGGAACAGATGCTCTGGTGAAAGATAGAACACTAGTGGCTGTTAATTTAAAAGACAATACTGTATTTTGACTTGTTAGAAGTGGTAGTGTGTAAATGTGCTGTAGTACAGTGATGGACTAGAACTCAGGAAACCGAGATTTTATTCTCCTGCTTGGCTATGGAAACTCGATGGGGGAGTGGAACTGATAAACCACTCTTTAAATACCTCCCCTTAAACACCTTATTAGGATTGCTTAAAGTCAGTACTAACTTGACAGCATAGAACAACAGAGGTAGTAGAGGAAGGAGCCCAAGGAAGGCTTTTTGTTCTTGTTCATTCATGACAAGGTACAGGAAATCAGGTTGCATGAATCACATGAGAGCAGGGCTGTAAATAGGGTGAAGTAACTGGGGCTTTGACATAGGGCACAACAGTCTAGTTGTGGATCTGCCATAGGAAGAAACAGCAGCACCTCCCAGCTTTATACTGCACATTTTTTCTTTCTCTCTTTAAACCATTAACTTCCTCTTTCCTTCAGGGGTACACTGTAATGCTTCACGGTAGAGTAGGGGGAGACAGTACAATTTGACCTGAATGCTAAAATGGCTAGCTACAGTTCTGCTCAAGACAACATGGTCCTAAACATCCCAACTTTGGGGCATGTGGTGTCTGTAATAAATAAATAAATATGTACAATCAGATCAATTCTTTCTAGAGCTTCCTCGGTAGAGTACACAGAAATGGTTTACCATTCTCTTCTGGAGGCACTCTGGGCCTGTATATCTTGACAAAGTCTGAACAGGTTGGCTTTTTCTCCCAGGCAACACAATGGGGAAACAACCTCCAGCTGGGCAGCCAGATACCTAAGTTTACCAGCCCATTGTTTCAAGTGGAATCATCCCAGAGTGCGGGGCATGTAATAATGGGCTCAAGTTACAGGAGGGCAGATTTCAATTGACTATCAGGGAAAATTTCTTAACTCATACAGCAGTCCAGCAATGAAGCCCATTACTACAGGAGTTAGTGAGCACTGCAATATTAGAGACATTCAAGAGAAAATTAGACAACTATCTGTCAGATACAGTTTGATTTGGATTCCTGAGTTGAGCTCAATAGGGTTGTACTCAATGGTCTTCCACTGTTCTATGAATCTGTGATTCTACCTATAATAGAGCATTTATAAAAGAAATCTATTAAAAGACATCCCATTTCAGCTTGTTGCTAGTAGTTACAGACAGTTTGCACCTGGTTTTGGATGGTGATGTGCATCCCTTTGAAAATAATACACTGTGGAAGAATGCAGTCTACACTGAAATGCACAGTAAAATATCTGTCCAGTCTAAATCCATATTTCCGTGTTCAGAAAGAGATTTATTTCCCCTTTCTGGGCTCTATTATGAGTTACAGTTAAAGCTAATAATCTGCAGAAATTAGAATAATATTTACCTTGGAAGATTTAATGATAACCTTTCTTACAAGGTAAAGATATCTGGTATCAGGGATTATGGTGGAGTTCTAATTTCACAGTGTCTTGAAATTATTACATCCTAGAAGCAACTGGAAAAAAAGTATTATATCTTAGTTTGCTCACTGATTGTCAAGGCTTGGAGGCACATGCTACTTATGTTTAACTTGTTTTGTTAACACCTTGAATCTTCTTGATGTTGTACATTTTGTATGTTCCAATATTTATTTTACTTAAGGTAAAATTTATATGTTAGATTCCACATTCTGGAACTAATAGAAATCTTGTTACGGGCTATATAGAAAGGCCAGTTTGGTGGAGTGCAGAGTCTCTCAAAACCATTGCATCATCAAAATGTATCCCTTTTGCACAACCTAAGAGACTCATAACTACAAGTCTATTTGAGCTCAGTTTCACTGGGCTGTGTCTAACACTGGACTTCTACTTGGGCAAGAGAACAATTCACTGTAAAAAGAGATGATACATTTGCCACATCTCCAAGTTTCCATCTACAGTCCTTTGAAATTCTGTATTTCGCAGACTCACCTTCTGAATTACAGCAAGAAGCAAAGGCCATTGTTAGAGAATACAAGAGAAAATGTGATAGACCGCCAGATCGAAGGAAAGCTTTCAACGATTTGTGGAAACAGATGAGCTTCCATAGTGAGTTTAGTAGGATTTTAGAGTTCGAAGGCAATGCCATTTTCCCTCCTCATTCTCTTTTACACATGTTAAACATTCCAGTCTGTTTCATATTTCACAACCAAATTGCTATTTGCACATTGAGACTGTAACTCAGGAACATGTGCCTCTTTCTACCAGTATTTGCGTTCCAGTTCCATCCTGTACTTCTTGGATTTTAATACCTATAGTTTACAATGGCACTGTGAGCGGCCTCTCTTTAGCACAAACCATATTTTGATTTGACAGCCATAATTATGGAACAATTTACTTTGCCTGGATGTCATAAGAAACAATAGATAGCACGAACTAGGAGGTGAGAAAGGAAATTTGTACAAAAGGATGAAAGTACAGGGGGCACATGTTCTCAAACAGTGACTTTAATATAAAATAATGATAATTACACTTTTTGCTGTACTGCTTGAACTAGAGGAAAATATGTAAGAAATTGTCCTATCATATATAAATGTTTGGACTGACTCAGTTAACAAATCAAATAAGTACTCCCTAGATGTTTTGTGCAGCTGTTATATATTTGCCAGGCAGAATCCATAAAATATCCTCTGTTCCCCCTCACACACTATTGGCAACGCCTATTGTAGGGAAATTCATTTAACCCTGTAGCCAAACTATATTATCAGATGATATTATCATAGCAAACTATTATTGGGGCATGCAAAAAATAGTTAATAAATGTTGGCTTTGCTAATGTAACTGACATTAGTGAAAAGTGCCCTGTAATATCACAGCCCTTTGATAGGATAAGTCCCTCCTTCATGTTGTTTTCCCTGTTCTGACAGTGTTTGTTGGAATAAATGACTTCCTCTGCTATGTTATAAATCAGATAAACCAAAATTCTCCCTGAACAATTATTCCCACTTCTTTCCATTAGTTGGAAATGAGGATATAATATAACTAATTGTAGATCAGAACCAAAGATAATTTAACACAAATATATTTTAATCCCTGGAAGTGTTTGGTTTCATACATGAAATAATTTTTCCACTTTTGTGATTTCTAGATTTAATACGGTTTAAATCCAGAAGCACTCAGAGAATCCGGGCATATACACACTGAATGTCTGAAGCATTTGCTCAATAGTGTGAATAGCAAGATAGAAGATAAGGATATATGTTATTTTAAAAGTACAGTTAAACTAGATGTTCTTATTCATTGCCATAGAGATGTTTAATGTGTTGTGTCATTCTTCAATAATGAAGCAAATAAGAAAGACATGTTACACTCCTCTCATAAGGGATTCTGGATTTTGAAGACAGTAAATTTTTACTGTGATATACAGTACACTCCTGTCATGAACCCCAGAGTTCCCTTTTGCAGAAAGAAAATATTCCTTTACCACAATCCTAAAACATGGTTGAAAGCCAACACTGGGTGAATGTTGTGCAAGTTTAAAACAGTAAAACTATATCATTGCCTGTTGTAAATATAGTGAGATAAACTGAGTATTAGTTTTGTTGAGAATGGACTGACATAAATAAATAGTCAATTGTAGCTAACTTGAGGAACTGAATTTTAAATCAGTGGGACTGTTCTAAGCAGGACTAAAATTGGATTTATCCTAGTAAGTTCAAAGAGAAGGGTTTTTAAGAGAAGGGCATACACTGGTGATACTATTCAAGGTGCATATACAAATTAATGCTCCTTAATATATTAATAATAATTGATTCCTTATTCAAATCAAATAATGAGGCCATTTGTATACGAAGTATTTATCAGTGATACTATTCCAATGGATGCATGAGGTTTCCCAGTCATTTGCTTGGAGGGGATAGCTTGCCTTATGCAGAAGATGGCATTGGCTTAGTTAGCCGTCTCTTCACTGAAATGAATGAGAAGCCCACTCATGCAGGAGCAAAGCACCTACAGCTCTGAGGATTGATTCTGTTTCTAGGCAAATGGACCCTGAAATCTACTGTGTGTGCTCTCTTTCTCCTAAAAAGAATAAAATCTGTTGAACTTTGTATTTCAAAGTATTGTAGCCAGTAGTAGGCGTAAAGATTGTTACTGTTTTGTTTTGTTTTTTTTTTAAAAAATGTGATGCCAGAGCAAAAGGCCTGAGATAATGCTATATTACTGAATGAAGAACAGGCAGGAAATCAGTGCTGATGCATTTCATTCAATCCCTGATTTCCTTTGGTCTCTTCTTTGTGCTGCTCCCTTGCTGGTATCTCTTTTCGGTGCATATATGTTTTCTCATCTGAGAGGGAATCTCCATTATCTGACCCACATTATAAAACACTGTAATGTAAAACCAGATGCATTTATATTGGGTTATATATTTACCTTAAAATGAGTTTATTGTACCCATGTAACACTTGCATATATTTCAGAAGCTATTGTAAAGATTAATGAACAAGCTGTATGGATGTTTGTTTAAATCTTGTTATGGCTGTTTGACTCGAAATCAAACAGCCAGTTATCTATCTGCAAATAAAAGTTAAATTAAAATATGTAGTCAGTGTCTGATTGTCTAATTGCCTTCGTTTGTACATTTGTGGTATTAGCACTAGGAAACTAACTTTTATACAGGGGTACCCATCTGTCTGCCATCTCACCAATAAACTAAAAATATCTGGGATGTCAGTGAGGGCTTTTAATTCCCATTCCCACTTAATTTCTCCTTATACTTTCATCACTCTCCATCTGTCTCTTACTTTAGAGTTCATCCCCATATTTTGAACTAAGTGAGAAGCGATAGATACATTCTACACCAGGGGTCCTCAAAGTTTTCAAACAGCAGGCCGGTCCACTACGCCCCAGGCACCACTGGGGGCTGGGCCACAATGGTTGGGGGGAGCGGGCGACCTTGCCGTAGCCCTCCCACTCTAAATGCCCCACTAGCCAGCATGCTGATCATCTGGGCAGTAGTTGGGGGGAGTGGGAGAAGTGATATAGCCCACTGCTTTGATCTGCCTCAGCAACAGAAGCAGCTGCTGAGGCTTGCTTGCTCGCAAAGCAGGGGTAGGTGGGGGGTGCAATTGGTCCCGGGTGCCGGATTCAGGACCTTGGGGGGCCGCATCCGGCCCCGGGGCCTTAGGTTGAGGACCCCTGTTCTACACAGTTCAGTAATTCTACTGAATATATGGACCCTACTCAGAGTCTTGAATATTAAACCAAGGTTGACCGACCAAATGACACCTAAAATTTGGAATCAGCGGTGTTAATGAAGATTTAGAGTCACAAATTTCGCTACTTATAATTACTTTTTATGGGTAGTTGTGCAACTAACAAAATGCCATGTTTGTTTTATTGGATATCATGCAAACTCAAATTCTCATATATGCATATTGCAGGCACACTTTCCTTTAACAAATATACACCATAGTTTTGATATAGGTTATGAAAGGACATAGAGAAAACCTGTAAGCCTCTATTCCCTTCTTGTTTAAAGCAATGGAGGCATGCAGCTGATTGGAAATGGTCTGTCAAAGGTCAAAGCTTGGAAGACACCTTATCCCAAATTTGAGAGTGAAGTATCTCCATCCCCACTCTGCTTGGACCAGGGACAATTCTTAGGTTCTGCAAATCTCAAATACTCAGGGAAAACATAGCATGTCCTGTTCACCCTTTTTGCTGCTCAACTGCTTCATATATAAGAGAAATGTGCTATGTTTTTTCTTACTATACATATATGCCAAGTTATTATTTAGATATATATTCTTCCATCCAGATTTTTCAGGAGGTGTGACATTTGCTTATAACAGCAGGTACTTTAAATAGAGAGAAACATAAAATATGTAGATTTACTGAGCTAAAGAGCAGTTGTTTTAAGACAGCAGAGGATGTGGAAGAGTTATGCAAGAGTCATTTTCTGCCCCCCCCCCTTTATATTTCTGGAATCTTCCCTTTTGACCTAGGAGTAGGGATAAGTAAGTGGTCCTTCCCACATTACATATTGTTGAGAAACCAACAAGTGAGAATCAATGGAGTCCAATTCTTACTGTGTCAAGAGAACAGGAACTGATAGGACCCAGGGATATGAAAGTGACATTAATTGCTTGTAGAGCATTTTAAGAAGGTGTGCAGAAAGGATTTTTCAGGGAATCCATATTTTTTTATTAATGACCCTCCTGGGAGCATAAAACCTAGATGAAAGGAAATGCTGGGTGAGTAGACCAATCAGGTTCTGGTAGCATTCAAGCAGCAAGGTAAAGGGAATTTCAGAAATTCATTCCCCCTCCCCAATGCTTTCATCATGCTTTGTTCTCTGCTCCAGTATAGAAAATGTTTCTATTTAGTATGTTATTATTTTAGTCTTTGTTCCTCCTGTTCCTTCTTCAAATGATGACTGTGCTATGATAGTGTTGTAGGTGCAGGCTGGGGAAAGCAAAGCTGTATTTCAAGTGTAAAGTTGAATTGGTCCTTATGCTCAAATACTAAAAGTGAGAGGGAGATTTGGGGGGTGTTTTGTGATCTCCCCTTCAAGACTGGTTCTGCTGATGAATATACAGTGATCTCTTTTTGATTTCAATAGAAATGCCTCCTATTGAAAAGCTAAATTTGACAGACATCACAAAATCCAGTTTGGATTTGTCAGATGGATGGCCTAATGAGGAGGAAATGATCCGGTTTCAGAAGCTGAGGGATGAAATTATCCAAGATGAGAGAGAAGAGTACCTGACTAGCAAAATAGTAGCCAATGAGTCAATGCCGACCCTAAGGAAAACCAAGAATAATGAGAACATCTCTCGTAAGCCATCCATGGTTTCATCCAGGTAATAAAACATTTGATGCAGCTTGTCACGTTTTCATGTTCTTTATGATGGATAATACATGGTGGGACAGCCCATCTCATAACCATTATGCTGCCACAAAATAAAGCAGGGGCCCAGATATTCCAAAATAATTCATCTCATCTCTAGGCTGTGAGGAATTCAGCATAGCTCAGTAGTCTTGGCCAAAAAACAATTGTCACCTAACGTAACTAAACAAGAAATATAAAATGCATTTTCCACTGTCTTCAGTCTTGTTGTTTTTCAGTTTTGAGGATTTCTATAGTTTTCAACATCCTTAAGTCATAAGAACATAAGAACAGCCTTGATGGAACAGGCCACAGCCCATCCAGTCCAGCATTCTGTCTCTCACAGTGGCTCACCATTGGCTTCAGGGTATTCCTAAGCAGATGTCTTCACCTGCTTCTGATTCCCTGCAAATGGCATTGAGAGATATCCTGCCTATCACTCCAACCCAGAGGTTGTCCTTAGGCATCCATAATTATAGCCATTGATCCCCCTGTTCTCCATGAACTTGTCTAATCCTTTCTTAATGCTGCTAAGGATGACAGCTGTCACCACTTCTTCTGGCAGGCAATTCCATAGACCAGTGATCCCCTGGGTAAAAAAATACTTTCTCTTAGTTGTCTGAGATCTAGCACCCAAAAGTTTCATGGAGTGCCCCCTAGTTCTAGTGTTGTGCCATACGGAAAACAGTTTTTCCTGATATACTTTGTCCACACCATGTATGATTTTATAAACTTCAATCAAATCACCTCTTAGACGCCATCATTCAAGAGTGAAGAGGCCCAACCGTTGCAGCCTCAGATGTTAAGGTATTTCAGTCCCCTAATCATTCTGGTTGCCCTCCTCTGCACTTTTTCCATCTCCATAATATCCTTCTGGAGGTATGGTAACCAGAATTGTACACAATACTCCAGATGGGCCCTCACCATAGATTTATAAAGAGGCAAAATGACACTTGCTGACTTATTTTCTATACCCTTCTTAATGATCCCTACCATTGAGTTTGCTTTTTTCACTGCTATGGCACATTGGGTTGACACCTTCATTGAGCTGTCCAACAGGACACCAAGGTCCTTTTACTGGTTTGTTGCAGAGAGTTCAGACCCCATCAGTTTATAAATGTATTTTGAGTTTTTTTGCCCCAACGTGCATCACTCTGCATTGATTAATGCTGAATCTCATTTGCCACTGGTTTGCCCACTCCCTCTGGAGCTCCTCACAATCTCTGTTTTTAGTACCCTGTATAATTTAGTGTCTTCGGCAAATTTGGCTACTTTGCTATTTACTCCTACTTCTAGATCATTTATGAAGAGGTTGAAAAGCAGGGGTCCTAGTACTGAATCTTGGGGGACCCCACTATTTATCTCCCGCCACTTGGAGAAGTGTCCATTTACTGCTACCCTCTGTTTCCTGTCCCTTGGCCAGTTGCTGATCCAGGACAAGATCTGTCCCTTTATTCCAGGACTGGCAAGTTTATTCAAGAGCTTTTGATGTGGGACCTTATCAAAAGCCTTCTGAAAGTCCAGATAAACAGTATCAACTGGATCTCTCTTATCCACATGCATGTTGATACTCTCAAAGAATTCCAACAGATTCGTGAGGCATGATTTGCTCTTGCAAAAGCCATGTTGGCTCTTCTTCAGAAGCACCTCTTCTATATGTCTATTAATTTTATCTTTTAGGATGGTTTCCATCACTTTATCTGAGACACATGTCAAACGGTAATTTCCTGGATAATCTCTGGACTCTTTTTGGAAGATTGGTGTTACATTCACTATGTTCCAGTCATCAGGCATAATACCTGATTTGATGGAAAGATTATATACTTTAGCTAGGACCTCAGCAATTTCATCTTTAAGTTCCTTGAGAACTCATGGATGGATGCTGTCGGGTCCTGCTGATTTGTTAGTGTTTAGTTTAACAAGACACACAAAGCAAAGCAAAGTGTTCTGCTTATATACCGCCCCATAAAGCAAAGTAGTCTCTGAGCGGTTTACAATTTTAATTACAGTGTGCAGGCTACACATTGCCCCCCCCCCAGCAAGCTGGGTACTCATTTTACTGACCTCGGAAGGATGGAAGGCTGAGTGAACCTTGAGCCTGCTACCAGGGATTGAACCCAGGTCGTGAGCACAGTTTTACCTGCAGTACAGGCATTTAACCACTGCACCACAAGGCTCCTCCCTGGTTATTTCTATCTGGCTTAATTATTTGGTTTCTGTCCCTACAAAGATAGGCTCTGTTTGGGGCATGTGTTCTTTGTCTTCTTCAGTGAATACTGAGGCAACGAATTCATTGAGTTTCTCAGCAATCTGTTTCTTTAATAATCCCTTGCCTTCCATTATCATCTAATGGTCCAGTGGCCATCCTAGTTGGAACTCCTTGTTATTTCTTTGAGTGTTATTAGCTATACCCTCCTCCAAGTCTTACTTTGCTATCGCAATTGTTGCCATGCATTTGTTCTGCCAGAATTTATGTTTCTGCCTGTTGTCCTCATTTGGGCAAGCCTTCCATCTTCTAAATGAGCTTTTCTTGCTTTTGATCACTTCCCAAACAACTCCTGTAAGCCACATTGGAGTCCCCTTGGACCTGGCAGTCCCCTTTTTTCCTTCTGGGTATGCATTCCAATTGAGCTTCTGTTATTGTTTTTGTGAGCAGCCCCCATGCCTCTTGGAGTGTTTGGACTCTCTCAATTTTCCATTTCAGCTTCTTTTTTACTAGTTTCCTCATCTTTAGGGAATTTCCTTTTTGAAAATTTAATGTCTCTGTGTTAGATTTTATCAGTGATTAGCAGCATGATTAAGTTAAAAGCATTTGTGTTGTGGTCACTGTTCCCTATTGGATCAGTCACATTAACATTTTGCACCAGATCCTGTATATTACTCAGGATCAAGTCAAGGATTCTCATACCTCTAGTTGGGTCTTCAACCATCTGTTCCAGGGAACAATCATTTAGCATATCTAGGAACTTTATCTCTTTATCTTGTGCTGAACAACAGTTCACCCAGTCTATGTGAGGGTAATTGAAGTCCCCCATCCCTTCTTGGATGCCTCCTTTACAACATTCCCCAACTGCCAGTCTCCCTCAGGGGCTTGGGTCGGAGGCCAATAGCATATGTCTACTGTTAGACCATCCTTGTGATGTGATACTCTTACCCACAGACTTTCTAATGGTGACAGCAAATCACCTAGATATTCAAATTCATACGATTTTATCACTTATTTCAACCTAATACAAGGCTATACCACTCATCCATCCTAATACATCCTATTTAAAAGATAGTCCTTATGACAAAAGATTTGGACCTGTAGCATCTCAAATGGAGCCATATGGCCAGCATCCTACAGACCTTTTGATTGTGTTATCATATAGGTGTCTTCATCAATGACTTTCAAGCTGTCTCTCTCTCGAGAATTCTTTAAGTAACCTTTAAGTATCTGACGCA